>CASHTG010000019.1:0-1200000 GCA_949357655.1 Parascedosporium putredinis
TAACCCTAACCCTAACCCTAACCCTAACCCTAACCCTAACCCTAACCCTAACCCTAACCCTAACCCTAACCCTAACCCTAACCCTAACCCTAACCCTAACCCTAACCCTAACCCTAACCCTAACCCTAACCCTAACCCTAACCCTAACCCTAACCCTAACCCTAACCCTAACCCTAACCCTAACCCTAACCCTAACCCTAACCCTAACCCTAACCCTAACCCTAACCCTAACCCTAACCCAGGGCAGCGAAGAAGATCGGGGCATAGTACACAAAAGCGTTGATGCCTGTAGACGGTTTAGTGTTAACAAGAACTGTTGTGAATCTGTGGGGGTTCAAATAAAGTCTCTTTAGAAATATTCACCTGAGAACTGTTGAAAGAACGGCATGGCAAGACCAACTGCAGTACGACTGAGATATTTGGGCTTAAATAGATCACCCCACTGCTGCAGTTCAAGCGCAATAAAGCTCTTCTCGGTGCCATGTTCACGAGCAAGAACCGCCTCCTGAAGCTCAACTTCACGAAGAATGCCCTTCCACTCGTGTTGGACGCGAGGATCGGTTCTAGGAAGGCCTCTGAGTCTCTCTAGAGAGTGTAGGCTGTCTTCATCCCGGTGTCGCATGGCTAACCATCTTGGCGAGAATGGGAAGAACTGAATACCGACACCAACAGCTAGAGCAGGGACCATCTGCAATAGGAAGGGCAGCCTGAAGGCCCATTCACCATTAATTACACGAGTGCCGTACGTGATCCAGTAGGCAACGATGGCACCAACGACGATGGATATGTATTCCAGAACTAGAAGAGAGCCCCTAATATTGGCAGGTGCGATCTCGGAGATGTACAACGGGGCACCCATGGCGAGTGTGCCCACGCCTACACCACCGATAGTCCGACCCGCAACGAGGGCACCGTAGTTATTCGCGGCAGTCTGGATAATGGCACCGACAACGAAGAAGGCAGTCGCAATGGCAAGGCCGATCTTTCTAGAATATCGATCGGCGACTAAAGGGAAGAATAGGCAGCCGATAAAGGCGCCGAGTTCCAGCAGGCCCGTCATGATTCCGGTGTTGAAGCCATAGTGGGGATGGCCCGGGGCAATTTCAGGAAAGGCTTTGTGGAAGACTGGCATCGTAAGGATGAGGGAGATGACGCCTTGGTCGTAGCCGAAGGAGAAGCCGCCAAAGGAGGCTAGAAGGGCAGCGCCGAATACATAAGGAGATTGCAGGATAGCTTTAATGCCATTGTTGTCGTAGCTGATGACGGTAGAGTGCCTAAGGGTGACGCCCTCTTCTAGATGGACCGGGCTATCGTGATTAGGCGCGTTGGTCTTGGTATCTATGCTGGTTGGTCTGCTGTTCTTGTTGTCCGACATCTTGGGATGTAGCTAGGACAGACTATTAACTATAGTCTTGGCAGGATAGGTAGAATAGAGTGTTTATTCCGTAGAGTGCCTAGAGATGGCGAAGGACAAAGATAAGAGATTGAGAGGTCATAAGAGTGGATGACGAGAATGATCAAGGCTTTTATCCCCAGGAATGGTGAGGCAACCAAGGCGGTACCATCAGCCTCGAATCCCTAATGACCCCAGGCGGTAGTTACAGCAATTTAGAGAAGGAAAACATAGTCGAATCCACATATTCCCCATGGGGCAGCTGGTTAGCGTGGTGCACGAGCCGAACCGGACATAATGAAAGAGACCATACCGGACATATATTTTAGTCACCCCACAACCGGACATAGCCCCCTGTTTACAGGGGTAGCAACCTATTCGTCGACTCTAGGTTCTTATATGACGTCCACCTAATAGTAAGGTGGTCGAAGGACTCGGAATGCGACTAAGAAGTCCTCCTCGATGTCCCGATGCGAGCAATTATCTTCCCTGGGTTTTCTCCATAGGGTGGCACCTCGCGTCACCACTACCTTCTCATATGCGTGCGATTGCCACGTGAACCTGGGGATGGGGACCTCCATAAACCCAGGGACCTAGTCCACCACCGACCTCGTCATTAAGGTATAGAGCGGTTATTTTCGCCTTATCTCGTGATCTTATGACGGCTCACTCTCTGGTCACCTCTTTTTCTAACCATAATTTCTATTACTACAATCCCGAGGACTTTATATTGCTTTCAGCGAGGTTATAGTCTAAGCTTAGGGTCCTAGAGACTACTATTTCCTAGCCTACTCTGTTTCTTCGTATAAGGTATAAAGTAAAATTCTTTCTATGGTTATCTAGTTCTAAAATTATATACTTGTAAATTGTTTCCTTACTTCTATTTAAATAACTAATTGTTAATAAATATTATAGCCTTAATATAGTTAAAAAGTTTTATAGGTAAAGGGTATAGTTTCTTAATATCTTCTTTAAGTTTTAAGTAAAATAAGTTAATAAATACTTGATCTAGGTAGTTTAGATATAAAGTTGCCTATCTACATATAATAGTAGGGGTTTTAGCACCTTAAGAGGTTTTTATCTTATCACTATAAAAAGGGAGGAAGGACTATATACAATAAGAAAAGGTAGTGAAATAGGGTAGTAATAATGATATAATAATAGTATTTAATAGTATATTATAATACTACTCTTTTCTACGCTAAGGTTATAAACTTAGTTTTATATAGCTTTATCTTTACCTTACCTACTTAATAGTTATAGCTTGATTTTCTATAGTCATGAGAAACCCTTCATTAAACTCCGCACAGCCTACTCTTTCAAATACTTGTTAGCCCACCTCCTTAAGAAGCCGTGCAAAGACCCGTCCACCCGGGGCAGGGGGCAACTCTGTACCCTCATTCCACTCAATTAGGCTGATAGATTTCGCAAGAGGAAGCAGATAAAGGAACCCTTCAACTATTCCGTCATGTGTATCTGTCTCGATCAGTGTAGTAACAGTAACCCGTCGACCGAAAGACTCAGAGCAAAGGCGTAGCTGCCAATTAGCCATCCCTTAATACAGATCTAACTTTTGCGTCTTTTCTGGGTAACTCTTCAAGACTTGTGTGATTGTCGCCAGATCTTTCCGCCGATTTACAGATCTTTCTCCTTCAAGACAGGCATATCCGCGTAGTAGATTACTAGAAAGCGTAATATGGGCGCCAGGAGCGCTGCCCTGTTTACTTGCTCCTGGTGCGCTCCACGTGAGGTCGAGTGTCTGCACAAGCCGCTCAATCGGCAGTGGCGGAGCAAAGAAGAAACGTCGTCCTTTAAGCTCATTAAGTGGATCCTTGCGGCAAATGCTTGCCCAAGACCAAGTTGGTGCGCCACATCTAGTTGTACGTGTTAACTGGGCGTAAATAGAAGGCAACAAAGGTCCCCACCAAAGACATTCAAGAAGTTTACTCCTCCAAACGCCGGCGATAAATTCATCATTAAGAATCAGTGATAGCCTTGCAGCTAGAGCCGAGATAGCATGAAGCCGATCGGACTCTTGAGTTAGATCTCGGTTACAGTATTGGGATGCTATCGTGAGCCATAAAGTGAATATGTCGTCTCGGACCGCCTTGTCTTTATTATTTGATATATTTATTAGTAATGGGCAGTTAAACCTGCCTTAACGATAGATATATGTTAACTCTTCGACGATATACCTAGTAAGCCTCTAGCAGCCGCTTCGCTATACCGGGCTCGAAGTAACCCGCCCATAGTGCTTAAACTTGGGTCTCTAGATAGAACGGTTGCCATGTTGTTCTCGACCCGAATCGCGTTTGTACTTATGTCTTTGCAAATCCCCTGCGGACAGCTCTCCGATCTACTCATTTCAGCACCTTCGAAAGCAACCCAATATGGATAAAAAAGAGTGTTCTTCGAGGGAAGATTCTTTCTTACAAGATCCAGCCCCGGGAGTCAAGATGTGATTTAGTCGACTGTAGAATCGGAGATACCGTCAATGTTACTTTTCTTGTCTTGCGTGGAAAGGTCGCCATATTGATCCTGATCGGGAGGTTGAAGGGGCGCGTTGCCCCGCCGTTACGTTCCTGCCAGAGGCTGGCTTCACCGTCACAATTTGTAGCCGCTGCGATGTTAAAGTCTGCGTTCTGATAGTAATCGGCCATCTTTGGGATCTCGCGTATTTTGTCATCATCAGAATCTTGAATGATGCAAAGAGAGTCTATCTAGATATAGTCCAAGCCTAGTTTCTTCACACTGATATAGGCTTCCCGAAAGGTTTTCGTAAGCGATCTTTTGGAATGCCGTTTTGGGTATACTCGTGTTCAGTTGAAGCTTTCGTCAAACAAGAGTGGTTCTTCTCCCATCGGTGGCTTGGAGTCGCATAAGATGGCCTTCTAGTGTCGAAGTTTCTTAAAGCTGAAAGAACAAGAAATACGAGCCCAATATTATCTTCAACAGTTGAGACATCAAGGAGTCGCGTTGGATATATAGAGGACGGTTCGGAAGGTTTCTTCTGCAGGATTGATGGCTTATCTCACATCTCGTGATCTAAGACCTCATGAGCGACATATTAGAATCGCTTCCGGTCGATGCATCGTAAAGTATCACGGGAAGGTCGGGTCTAGCGGCTGGGGCGTATGATTTCCATCTCGTAAAGACCCGTCGGTATCTTCTTCGAAATGTAAAGATGACCGAGAGAGTACTATTGGGTTGTGAATTCGGAAGTGTAAATCCTGAACATCGGGGTGGTCGATGAGAAGGTATTCGGGGGCATCACCGTCGCTTAACCCAATCTCTTCACCGATAAACTCAAAGTCCAAATCATCGTACTTTTCGGGGTGATATTAGATAGCTAGAGAGAGACTAGCGTCGTCTCTAGTAATGGTTTTCTGTTGGGTTATGATAGTGCCAAGTAACGCAACGCAGAAGTTACATTCACGTAACTCGGCCTGACGCTTTAATGATGGGAATTCCTGTGTGATAGCTTGAAACCTATCCGCTAAAGCTTGGTCTAGCGGATCGAAGGTAAGATTCTGACAAGTGTTGCAAAGTGGCATTATAGGCTTCGAAGGCTACTTAAGTATCCTATCCTGTAAGGTAGTGAAGAGGTTAGAATGAGATCTATAGCCGCCGTATATGATAGCGGAGTCGAGGAAGCGGGCACCAATTATAAAGGACATCACTATTTAGACTATAGAGAGTTTTCTAAAGTTTTACTGATAAAAATAATTCAGCTTATAAGCAATAAAATAAAAAGTTAAATATAAGTATTATTAGTATATTAAATCAACTATTAGAAAGGATATATTATAACTTCACTGGCTATACTAGCTGTCGTCAGTGAATAGGGGTTTACTATAGGTGGACAGTCTCCTAGCCTATCTACATGTTAAAGCTGTCAACTAGTTACTAATAGCTCCTAGTCGTTACAGTTAGTTACTATTAGTTCCTATAGCTGCTAGATGCTTAACTTATAGACTATCTGACTGACTGGTTCTATGAGTGTGTTAACGAACGGGAGTACTTGCTGACTATAAGTTATCATATTCACCTTCGATTATATATAGTATATATACTATAGTATAATAGTTAAGGCTGTAAAGTTTATATCTTTTCTAACTCCTATATCTATCTATCTACTATCTTTTATATCTACTTGCTAGTGTGCCTGCTAGGTGCTTAGGTTGCTAGTTAGTTGTCTGCACTGGCTGGCGTCCTTACTTGCTTGTATATTGATAGTGTTGACAGGTGTTAGGACTTTTCTATGTGATAGGATGTTAATCTTCTATTTCTCTAAAGTTTATATACCTCTTATATAGATATTTTATCTATAATAGTTCCTCTAATCTTTATTATTAACTATCCTTCTTTTATCTAATTAGTAGGTATCTTTAGTTAGGTAAGGTATATTTAATAAAATATTACTATCTAGTTATATTATAAGTTAGGGTTATAGCTATCTATTTTATAATTATTAGTTCCCCTTCTATCTACTAGCTTATAATATTTCTATAGCTATAGACTATAGATCCTATTTATAGCTATACTTATAGTTTATATATTAAGCTACCCCTTTATATAGTATTTATCTAGCCTCTTTTATTTATTGTTACGACAAAGGTCGTGCCAACTGGCTTGCTGACAACCGAGCTGTCAGGAAGCCGTTGGAGAGATAGTGGTATCTCTGGAGTGATCGTGGGATCACTCGGTCGCTGCGAGGGTTACCAATCCTCAAGGGTCGCTAGGTATCACTTTCTTACAAGATACAATAGTCACAATAGAAGCTATAGTATCTGATGTAAGGTAGTAAAAGGGTTGGTTTCTTCTCTCTAGCTAGTAAGGGATTCCTTCCCTTTTATATCTAGTCTACCCTTGTCCACTGCTCGTAATCGCTTACCCTTGGTTTCTGCTTGTGATCACTATCTTAAAGGATAGCTCACGAGGAAGGGTAGCTCTTGCTTACTTATCAGTGTTCACTGACTAAGCTAGGATTACGAGCTGGTGCTAAGGTCGTGGTTCCTGGCGGGTCGGAATCGTAAGCTTGTGGGGTCCGTCGTCTCTTTGCGCTGCCAGTCAGGTGGCGACCTCCGTTGGCCTAACATTTATACTATAAATTATAATCTATACCTTAGGTTATAAGCTGTTAAAACCGATCGCGACTAACCTTCCTAGCCCTACTATTCCTTTGATATTACTAGGCTATTTCTATAATTTAGCCTTTTCTACTACTTCTACCCTTTAGATAGCGTCTTAAGCGAACTATGACGCTAACTATAATAACTATCTATATTTTACTAGACGGCGGTTAAAGCTAGCTTATCTCCACTAATTTTATATCACCACTCCTTAGAGCTCCGCCTAGGGCTGGCTGACGGTCGTATAATATCCCTAGTCTTCATATATTCTAAATTACTCTCAGATAAAAGTGCCTCGAAACATATGTTCTCGCGCGGTTTAATACTATTACATAGAAATTTTATAGTCTTAGAGGACCAACGTATTTATATATATCATGACACCGATTAGAAGAGGATAGGAATAGTAAGTTTCAAGTGCTAGCAGTTTACTTCTATAGTCAATTAATCAAGTATTCAACATGGCCTCCACCCATTCCTATACGATCCGACACTTTCTATTAGAATCGAGCTTAGGCCCTGGGAGTAATAAAATTTGATAGAGGTTTAGGCTACACGCACCCGGATAACATATAGGGTTACTATATTGGTGTCTTTCAGGAGGTTGATTTTGAATGAGGCGCAAACCTGTACAGTCTTTGTCGATCAAGGCCCCGATATGTAACCCGCTATTCTCTAACACCGGCTTGTGGAGGCGAGGCACACCTGTACTAGCTTCTGGTATATCCGCTGCGAGATATACCGAATAGAAGCTGTCTAAGTCATCAAGCCGGAGGCAGCAGCTAAACCGCTTGTTGCAGGGTCGAGCTCAGGGTGAGGAACGAACTCGAGCACGACGGTACCTCTCTAGAGGATCATCCAGTTCTCGTCACGACATTTTTCTTCGGGATTAAGGGCCCTGTAAAATTTCAAAGTGGCTTCCAAATTTCGCGATGGGAGATTCGGCGTAGAATGGCTCATTTCGAGAGATGATAGATGCTAGCAGTAGGGATAGTGAAGGAATATCTGAAGAGTATATAACGCGGGATAGAATTACAACAGAGGAGGTATTACTAATAGAATAAACTATCTCCATCACTACTGCTACTACTGTTGCCGTCATTGAGTAAACTTAACCTCGATACTTATATATAAAACAGGCTCGACTGTTGTAACCCTAATGTAAGCGAGCCCTAAGCTATATTGCCTTGTGTTAGAATGTCATGCAATGGTACGACTTATCTAGGCTGAATAATAATTAAACTATCAAATTAATTTACACGTTGCTTTAGTGTCGGGTCCGATCGTAGATATACGCCGCAGTCTAAATTGCTCGTAGGGAATCATACTAGAGGCCTAAGTCTAGGTGCCGCTAAGTAAGTCGGCTATAGACTGCGAACTATCTAGGCGAACACGCTTAGAGGCTGTCCATACAGTCGAACCTACTATCCGATCGATCCTAGAGACGGAGGCATTCCCACTAGAAATAGTTGTTCCCGAAAGATATCTTAAGATATATAGATAAATATATAGTACTATTTCTAGAGATAATACAAAGTAACTAAAATATATATGATAAGAGGAACTCTTACCTAGCTCTCCTAATAAACAAGGCTATAAAGCAGCTAAGTTTCTCTAGGACTATGAAGGGTCCGCCCAGATAATATAACGAAGTTCACCTTTATAAACATTCTTACTCGGGGCGTACCCTTGGCCTTGTATGAGGTATTCGCTTGCTACAGCGTTTGTACCAGTGAACGGGACGGTCCAAGTGTATGTGTAGCCACTCTGGGATTGAGGTGCGACACCGATCGGGGACCAGGACCAATCCGCATTTGCTGTAGTCCCCTCGTACCAAGAGCCGGTATATTGGTAAAACCCCGAATAAAACTCATTCCCCTCAACTAGGTAGTTGACTATTTGGTGGTGTGCAATACCGAGATTATCCACTCCCGGTACCTGGATTGGCCACCCGCGGCCGATTCCGGACTTCATAGTGGGCTGATTAATACCGATGAAGAGTCGCACAAATGCGTATGGGACCAGAACATCGGCCGTGTATGTAACCGTGTCACCATTTTTTGTAAAGCCGACATTGGTAATTGTACCACTCTCTGGAAGGCCTTGCGTGCTGGCCGAGATTAACCGGGAGCTACCCCCGCCACCGGAAGCTAGAAGGGTCCGTACCTCGAACGTCAGGTTTGGGGATCCAGGTTCGAGCATACCAATCGTAGCTCGAGTTAACGACGGAGGAAGCTCTAGTACCAGTGCGCCATTTTTATACACCGCATAGCCAAGAGCATTCCCGACGGATGACCAAGTCAAGGTGACAGAGCTATAATCAGAAGAGGAGACCGCGGCATTACTAGGAAGACCAGCAACATAGGAGCCGGCGAACTTAGCTGGGTCGTCAATTCTAGGCTTGCCACCGGGCACGGCGTTGAGGACCGCTTGCATATAGGCGTCGTTAGGTAGGTTGTCGTACGGGTTGGGATTGTCATCATCGGTAATTTCCAGTAGGCCTGCATGACGACTCCGAGCAAGGGCGGCAACGGTAGCAATCTTATCCTGTGGTACCCGGTAGATGATGTGCCATATCTTTCGGGGATCCTTAGGCGTCCAGTCGTTGGGCACGAATGAGGATTGGTAGCTCTCGTAGCTGTTTTCGAATGTCAACAGCGCATCCATTGTGTTTTCGTAACATTGAGCAATCGGCGACCCAGGGTTGAGGACTGTGAAAGCACCGGGGTGTTTTCGCTTGGTGTAGTTGTTGATGTACGTGTATAGGTCCGCATAAATGTTGTTCGGGCCGCATTCTGGCCAACCTTCGTCAAAGAAGATGCCGCCAAGGCTGGAACCGTACAGCTCGTACCATTTGTCGATATCTTGTTCAATCTGCGAAGCCCAGTCTGCAAGGTCATGCGAGCCCAGCCGAGTCGTAAATCGTTGTTGGCTTACGCCAAGGTACCCAGTCCGTACATAACCAATAATTGTCTTGCCTTGACTTGCGGCTTGGTCAATCACGGATTTCCAGGCTGGGTCGACAACATAATCTGGACCGTTTAAGACATTGGCGACTAGAACGCTGAGCTTCCCCGTATCGTACGTGAAAAGTCGCGACCACGACGCCGGGTCTCCGAGTGGATTAATATAAGACGCGATCGCAATCTGCTGGCGGGCGCCTGCCCCTGAGCCGGGATCTGACCCCCACCTGTCAAGACAAGATCATCTACCCAACTCGCAACCTCTCTGTTATAACTATCCGGATAGGCCGAGGCCGGGGTAAATCCATTGATGGCGAGAAGGGAATTGATGCCTTGGGGGTCGTTGGCATTATCCGAACAGCCCGGATAGTCTTCGCCGGGATAAAGTTCCCAGGCTGAAAGACCCTCGGTAGTGTTCAAGTAGAAAGTACTATCCTCGGTGATGAAAATAGCCAGCGAACTCGTCGGGATCGTAGGGTATGGGGGACTAGCTAGCTCGTATGTAACGATAGGTAGGTGGGGGTATATATTGTCATTCTTTGTCATGACATACTTTGCTAATGCGTAGTATGCTAGGTTATCAGCATTCCGCTGAACATAGTATCCGGCAGTGCCAACCGTCGGGTTGCCTTGCCAGCGAGCTAGAATCTTAGTAGCAAGGGGCCCGTATGCCTGTGACTTGAAGGTTTTTGGCCCAAGGCCTATTTTAATTTCAATATTGAGGTCAGTGACACGTGGATTATTAGTTGGAGAGTCGGCTGCTAGATCTAAATGGAATAACTCATGCTTGTTAAATTTATCGGGTTAGTATACCTAGATCGGATCTATAGAGTTGAAGCTCCTAAGGTATGTAATCTAACTCACTAAGAATGCACTTGCTCTGTTGTCGTAGTTTTTTAGCATCAGGTTGTACGGGCTATTAAGACTGTTTCCGTACGTGATTGCATCCTCGAGCTTTCTACGGTTGAAAAAGCCTTCACAGAAATTAATCATTGGAGTCCCTGGACTGTCTGGGTCTGAGTTTGACGCATATGCAAGAGGTGGCGACAGCGGCTTCTGGTCTGGGTTAGGTGGGCTAGATGAACGGTATTTATTAGTCAAATCCCTCTCCCAACTCCACTTATAGGAATTGATACATGCATATAATAGAGAGACAAGGTGACACTGCGTACTTAGGCTGGCATGGGTTGTTATCTGGTCGGTTCTGGCATAACTTGGCAGGATCATCACATCTGACCTTGATGTAATGCTGGAAGAGATTTTTGTAGCTGTAGATCATCGTTGCTACGTTTGCAAGGACGGCCTGGATTTGAGCTTGTTGATGTTTATTCTGTCCAGGAGCACCGAGAAACTCTAAAGCTGCTGCGCTATTCCAATCGATATTCGACGCCACCCCGGCGGTACTTAAGAGGGCGGAAAGAATGGATGTCAGTGTCTATGTCCCATAGTTGATTTCGGTGTGTCGGAACTATAATCAATAGCGAATCTAGGGGATATAACTATTGAGGTGAGGGTAGTAGGGATAGGAAATCTACATACTTTGACATAACCCACGCATCGAAATAGGCGTTGTCGATTTTATCCTTCGCCCCAGGGCCGAAGTTTTGGTTACACTTAACATATTTATAGAGCCAAGTTCCTAGAAAGTTCTCAGGTAGGGCAATATCAGTTGGGATCACTCGGTAAGGAATCTCGTCACCTGGAAAGTCATCAGGTGGCGCTGCTCGAGCGTTTGGCAGCAGGGAGAAGAGGAGGGTAAGAGGGACGAGAGGAATCATGTCGACGGCTGATGAAGAGAGAAAGATAGAGAATCAACCTACACTCTATGTTATGAGTAGGAGGCTCTAGCATAGCGCAGCGTTCAACTTTATAAAGGCTTTACTGAAGGGTCTATATGACTATAATTGAAATATATCTTCCACTCCAGCTACAAAACGAAGGGGCTCGAGTGTTTACAGTTATTAAGCTGGTTATGTAGACTAGGATGCTTCTATGAGGGATTCTCGTGGGGAGGAGGATTGACTATAGAATTTACGAGGAAACTACATATGTTAGTTGGCGCAGAATGTAGGTGCGGTTGCTCCCCTGTCATCTTTTGGTCCAACAGTCATAAACCCACCTATATTACAACCCTAAGTGTGTTGGTGCAGAATATAGGTGCTGTTACTCTCCTGTCATCTTTTGGTCCAACAGTCATAAACCTACCTATATTACAACCCTAAGTGTGTTGGTGCAGAATATAGGTGCTGTTGCTCCCCTGTCATCTTTTAGTCCAACAGTTATAAACCCACCTATATTACAACCCTAAGTGTGTTGGTGCAGAATGTAGGTGCGGTTGCTCCCCTGTCATCTTTTGGTCCAACAGTCATAAACCCACCTATATTACAACCCTAAGTGTGTTGGTGCAGAATGTAGGTGCGGTTGCTCCCCTGTCATCTTTTGGTCCAACAGTCATAAACCCACCTATATTACAACCCTAAGTGTGTTGGTGCAGAATATAGGTGCTGTTGCTCCCTGTCATCTTTTGGTCCAACAGTTATAAACCCACCTATATTACAACCCTAAGTGTGTTGGTGTAGAATATAGGTGCTGTTGCTTCCCTGTCTTTTTAGTCGTCTAACAGTCATCTAGGTATAGTATCGTAAAATATAGGTGCTGTTAGACTAAAAAATGATAGGGAGCGTTCCTTAGCATTTTTCGCCTAATTACATATAGCCGAAAGAATAAGATTATCGTGTGGTAAATCAGCTATTGTAAAATAGGGAAAGGTCAGTGGAGAGTAGAAAGGATAATATCCTATAAAATGATAATGACTTTATAAGGCTTTAGATTATTGGTTAATTAAATATTATCAAATTAAAAAACGAATGTTTACTTAAACTGATAGTGCTGACCTCGGTTAACACGATAGACTCACTGAGTACCTTGGTAAATGCTTCCTACATTTATTTAGAGCGGGAGCTAACATTACCCCCACTAAGATCTGACCTAATATAAATATATAAGACTCGGGGAGTCCCACCTTCTTCTCTTCTCTTCTCTTCTCTTCTCTTCTATTCAATCTCAAACCTCAACTCTTCTTCTGCTTAGGATTATATATTTACATTTACATCCCCGATATGATATTCTAACATGACTTTAGCAACCCTATACTGCTCCCTATTACTTTCAATTTTCTCTAAGCTCTCTGCTAGCAAACAATCACTTCCCTATTATCTTCTTTTGTCCACAGTTTCTCTACCTTCTATCTACGGTTTCTCCACCTTCCATCTACAAACCCAAATGAGCGACGAATCACAGCACGGCTTCTCGTGCCCTACAAACCCTCCTCTATCGGTGACAGATAGAACAGAATTCGGTGAAAGAGGATGCCTTATCTACGGCTATCCTTCGAGTGGCGGGGTTCTCATTAAAGAGGCCAATCTCCTTGACATGCTTTTCCTATCGCTTGCCCGCTCCCAAGCATCGCATCGCGCATCCAGCCCGGACGAAGAGGACACATTCTGCAACCTGATGCGACGCACTGGTGCGACACTATGGCCGAGTAAAGAGGACTGGATCGATGTAGAGCTAGGGATAAGGGATGCGACAGAAGAAGAAAAAAGGTAGTAGTGTTTGGTTGGCCGATGGATGGGGTTGGTGTGTGGGTATTGCGGTTTACGAGTGCCAGGCAACTGCCGAGAGACTTTGGGAGAATCGCCTTCGCAATGAATATGGAGGAGAAGATACGTATTATGAAAGAGTATGGCGCTACATTTGTCGAAGATGTTACCCAGGTAGATGAACTTAAGATAGAAAAAGCATAGTAAACTATCTAGTCTCCACTATCTTTTAGTATATACTAAACTTTATTATACTAAAAGCACCCAGGAGCTATAACTAGGCTTATTATAGCTGCTATAGCTGTCTACTATTGCTGGCTAGATACTGTTATGGCCAGCCTAAGAAGCAAGCAAAAGCGGACAAAAGTGGTAGAATTAGCTAGACTACGGAAGCAGCCCGCTAATTCAGGAACGGCAGCACTATAAAGGTCGGTCGCCGACCGGTCACGACCTAAGATAGAGATCATAAGTAAGAGTATAAACGAAGCATATAACCTAGGCCTAGAGCCTAGGTAAATACCTTATAACAGGAGTAGCTGAATACCTATACTATAGCTAGAGGTATATAGAATTATTACAACTTTGCTAGGGTGTAATGGGATAATTCGGAAGACCCGGCAGCACCGCTCTCGGTCGGCCCAGCCCGCGCTGTGTGCCTACGCCGAGCGCACTCATTACTACGAGGATTACCCGAGTCACTGAGAACTAAGAGAGCTGGGGTAAGACCGAGACTTGAGCTCAGCTCCGGCGAAGGGCCGGAGAGGGTTTAGAAACGAGTTAGCGATCTATTAGGTAAGGCTAGAGGGTAGTAACCGAATATAAAAGAAGAGGTAGTAGAGGTAGAGCCGAAGAGAAAAGAAGGCTCTATAAACTGAAGTCTATACTCGCGATTCAGCGAACCCACACTGGATCCTTATAAGGGGATGTGCAGGGCACACTTAAGCGGAGATGGGGGATCACGGAATGGGCATGGAGAGAGTTCTGTGTGGGTTCGCTGAATCGCGAGTATAGACTTCAGCTTGCAGAGCCTTCCTTTTGTTCTAGCTCTACGATTTATGCCTCTCCTTTTATATTACGTTTCTACCCTCTAGATGATATCTGTCCAGATCTTAGATCGCCGACTGGCTCAAAAACCTCTCCGGTCCCTTACCGGAGCTAGGTCCAAGTCTGAGATATTGGTCTTAGACCAGCTTCCTTGGTTGCTGGCCACTCGGGTACTCTTCGCAATATTGGGTGCGCTTGGAGTGGGTTCGGGGTGCGGGCTGGGGTCGCCGTTGGCCGGCTCCGCCCCGGGTCCCGACTTATTCCTTTACAATTCTCTCCGTGCCTTTTCCTGTGATTGCCTATCTCCGCTTAAGTGTGCGCTGCACATCCCCTTATAAGACTGCTTAGCGTGGGTTTATAGAATCGAGAGTTACACTTAAGCTTATAACCTCCTTTCTTTTCTAAGGACTATATACTTGATCCCCTTCCCTTATAACTAGATTCCATTTAATTTTTCCTATCTTTCTAGGCTACTAGCCCGTCTCTAAGACCTTTCTAGCCCGTTGCGAGAGCTGAGTGAGGTCTGAGATGTTGATCTTAACTTAGTCTACCTTAGCCTTAGTCTAGTTAGGTGATCCTCGCTTGATAGGTTTGCGTATAGAGTAAATATGGAGTAAGGACGAGGAGCGACCCCGTTGCTCCTCGTCGCCCCTACCCCTAGTATTCCTCTATACCTTCACCACCGTACCACTTAGTTCAGTCCGTTTTCTATCACTAAATCTCCTAATAAGGATATATCAAAGAAGTACTATATTACGACTAATATGTTTAATATTATATAAAATTAAAAATATATAATATATCAGGTAAAATGAGAAAATATATAGGCGGAATGCCACCCTCCTAGAACCTCGCGTAAACTTTATATAAGCCGATTAGCTAGAGATATATATGGGAAATAGGATCACCGGAAACGGATGAAGAAGGGATCCTAAAATAAGAGAAAAGTGATGATCATGAAAGGAGGAAATAGTTCCTAGAAGGGGAACCGTTTCCTATCTAAATAGGTGTGTGTGGGTCGTCCTGATCGGGGGCACCGCGAGCGGCGATGCTCCAGTCAGCCCTCCCGCCAACAATATATATTAAATGGAAGGATACCACTAGATTAGTAGTTCTAGATACATCATATAAACATCCTAGAAATATCATATATAAAAGTGGTAGAAATTACCCTATAGAAGCGGATCTATTAGAAGGATCTAAGTAGCTAATATAGATATTGTCCAATTTGTTTGATATTATATACTCTAAATAGTCTAATCCTTAAATAAAGAGGCCTTCATCTTGCCTCACTTTCCTCGAGCTGCGTCGCGCGACGAACGGCATGCCTTTGCCGCACACAACATTCCACAATACTAATGATGAAAATTATAACGCGGAACGCACTATGAGCGGTTATTAGGCGATAATCTATAAGATTAGGATAATAAGTATACTAGTTTTTCAGCACTTACATCATAGTGAGGGTTAGATATACTGTTATGAGGAGGGTATACTGCTCATTTATATCTAAGCTAGAGTATCCCGGTCTGTTTAGATTGCTTAACCCTTGACCAACATTATATAGTAAGCTACCAGCTAAGAGTCCTAGCACGATAATATCTAGTATAGGGACGCATGGTAAGGGGACGCGACGGAGTTGATGCCTTCGATAATAGAAGTCTAGATGCTGGCTGAGATCGAGTATTACAGCACAAACAACCTAAACCAAGGCGGAAAGGTTAGCTATATATAGTCAAATTATCAGGTTCGGGATCAAGCAGCTAGAGAACCCGCTTACCCCTGCATACTGAACACCATTTGTGTAGTCTAGGGCTACACTACCGTATACTAGGAGGACTAGAACAGCAAGATCAAACCAAAATGATACCCCTCTATAAACGAGTCGAGAAATGCTTGCACATTTGTCCCAGCGCATCGTAGGAATGCTGTGCTTAAAACTTATGAAGTATGTAAAGAATACTCGATGGCGCCTAGGTGTTAGACTTGAAGTAGGGTTCGAACTCAATTGCGTCCATAAAGTTGGGGTCGGGTATAGGCTATATATGCTGACAACACTTCAAGCGTGCGGGGAATCGCGCAACGTTCCACAAAGCGAATAATACACACTGTTCACCTAGGTCCTTCGAAACAAGGCTTGTTACATGGTATTTCGCCTTTATTAAGTCGGGCGAGGCTTTGAAACGGGCAGTAGTAATTATAGGCCACGATTAGCGAGAATATTAATTCCCTCAGCTGTACGCAATGCTACACGATAACTAAAAGATAAGCTTAGGTCATAAGGCGCCTACTATATTTATTTGAGTAGGGTGATCACATAAATGATTAGTAAATTTCTATGACCTCCCTTCTTCGCCGGGATTGGCCCTGGATACGATTTTGTACCTTGAAGCGGTTAAGGTTTCGCGGGTTGGTTCCTAGGTGCATGTATGAACCGGCTGATAAATGAGGTTCAAACGGCTCCGCGTCAATTGCGCGTTGGCGGACGAAAGGAAGCATGTCATTAGGTCTCCGCTCACCTATTTTATATCTATAAACGTTTTACTATAGCCCTCAATCAAGTCTTACAGCCCGTTTTCGTAGCGATCATGAGTTAGTGGGCGAATAGAGGCTGTTAACCGACCTTTAACCGAAGGTAGCTTAGATTTACACTACAGTTTCTCTAGAAGTTAAGAGTGTCGATGAGATTAGTATAGTACCTGTCGGGCTCGGCAAAATTTTTAAGCAGTTGGTTCGCTTAAAAAGGCACGTTGCTTTTCCTTTCCCGGTCATTCGATCCTCCTAGAATAGTAGATATAGGACTAACCAACAGATTAGCTAATAGATAAACCAACAGACTAACTAATAGACTAACCGGCAGACTAACTAATAATAGAACAACTTCAACGTGGTGATAGGTTCTGTGTTACCGTGTAGATGAACGGACTACTTCGTATACTAATAACCAGATCTTGCGCCGGGTCGTGGTGTCATGATATAATGACGTCCACACAAATCTAGGGCAGGTAATGGATAAGGCAGACGAACACAGCCATGCTAACATGAAACAGCATAATAGCAATATAAGCGGAGGCATGTTATATTATGCTAATATGCTTCTAATGCGGTAGAAAAGTAAAGCTGCGGTACCTAAGGTATATTTTTCCTGACGAGAATGACGATTTTATCTTATAACAGCTTGCTAGTATATCCTAGAGATTCTAACCGGCCCTAGAGGTGGTCATAGGATATAAGAGAGGTTCGATATATAGGATCGATCTAGCTTAAGTATATAGCTGAGTCTATCCCTTAGCAAAGGAGAAATCTCTGGCTTAAATCTGTCGTGATATATAGGTGCATTATATGAGAAGCCCTACTTAGTACCTCTCGGTGAAAACGGCAAATTGATCTCTAGACTCACTTCCAGGTGTTATTCGAGCTGGATCATCTTACTCTTGCTCTCTTTAACACTTCCCGGCCTTTCGTTCTCTACCAACCTTAGTTTGCGAGAAATCCCAACCTATTCGACGAACACTTCTTGTTTCCTACCACGGCTTAGTAGGGCTACCCCCACGGATATAGAGAACGCCCGAGTAATCGTCAATGACGTGTTGCGTGAAGTTGCGAGGCGGAATAAGGCGCGTCTTGACAACCCAGTTCGAAACAACATAGTCTCAAGCCTGGGACGCGTGTGAACGGAGACGCTGTGATCAAATATCGCAGGGACTTATCAAGCGGTCCTCTCCTCCTTGACATTACATAAGAGATTGCAGATGCTGCCGCACTTGTCGCCGAGGCGGACGCCTACGCTAAAAATAGCGGCTCGGCGCTGTTACATCAGGGCCGCAAGCGGGCCGGATACTGGATGGAAGACATTGATCATAAATGAACGTGGCCTTTCAGGAAAGACGATAATTATCAGCTATGTTAAGGTGGTAAAGTGGCGCCATTCTTTGGTTCCCTATAGAAGATCTCTGCTATGAAAGTAATACTGATATAAGATGCTTGCTAGGTTTTTCGAAACGTCAAAGAATTCGGCGCTGTTGGTGATGGTGTCACGGTAGGCCCTTACACAGACTTTGTCTCTTAGCTTTACTTCGCCCGTGCCGATAAAGAGGCGCTGACTTCACCTGAGTGATAGGATGACACTGTCGCTATTAGAAGTGCTATCAATTCCACCCAGAGCAGGGGTGCGCTGAGGGGTGCAATGGTTCAACTGTTTCAAATGCAATAGTCTATTTCCCCTCCGGTATGTCACTGGGATAACAATCTTACTTCAGTCACTTGGCAAAACCCGTTACTGACATTAATTCAGGCACATACCTAGTTTCTAGCACTATCTATGCTTCATTCGGTACACAGATGATTGGCGATGCACGTATGATATGTGTTAATGTCGATAGACGCTCATCTGACCTGGTGATAGCCTAATAACCGTCCCACTATCAAAAGAGCTAAGTCTTTTATTAACCTTAGAGTATTCGCAACTGATGAGTATGTTGAGAGTGGCGGGACAGGGCGGAATTTGGTATCTGTAAGTCCGCGCTGGACAAAAGTTAGGATCTCTTAGGAATATTAACATATCTTTTCGGATGGTGGCAATCAACAGTCCACCGCTCAGCGACTAACCTACAAGAACTGTGTAACTGCTGTCCAACTTTCCTGGGACTGGGGATAGGTAAGTATCCTAACGCTAGAGATGGCGCTTTGTCACCCCTGTCGACTGTGGAGTTTATATCGCTAGTGATAGTTAATTGATAAAGAGTTTCTAGAGCAGGAAAAACATAGATATCTCTAGATGCATAACTGTATTCAACCTCACCTCTAATGATAATGAACAACAACACTATACCGGCTCGATTTTACTCCTAGATTCCAAATTCACAGACACTCAGACAGCGATCTTTACCTTCCCTACTATAAAAGACCTAGCGCAAGGAACTATAGGGATCACTCTTGATAATATAGCATTCTCTAATGTGAAGAATGCGGTCGTAGACACTGACGGTAAGCCCTATCTCTTGGCCAACGTTGGCAGCATCGACACTTGGTTCTTAGGACCCATCAATTTAGACGGACGGGTACGAGGAGACTCACTTTCCATGACGTTTACTACGATCCGTGAGGAATCTCTCCTTAGATCTTTAGTTCCAGGCTTTCCGAAGAAACCATACTTAGAAAGGGAAAGACCCCAATACGAACACGAAGAAGCAGCTTCCTTCGTACATATAAAAGACTATGCTATAGGTACTTCCTCTAAATAGGGACTTTTGTATTTTGTCTAGAGTTCTAACAGGATGCTAGGTGATGGTGTGGCTGATAACACGGCCGCTTTTCAGAGGGCTCTCGATGATAACGGAGGCTTAAAAATCATCCTTGTCGACGCCGGCTTTTATTTACTTAAGAATACTATTCATATTCCTCCAGGTTCTAGGATTGTGGGGAGGCATGGCCTCAGCTTGTTGCTTCAGGAGAAAAGTTCAATGACACATCGTAAGTGGGACCATTCCAGGACGAGCTCACTCGACAATATATTTTTAAGCTGTATTGCTAAATCTTTGGCTAAAAAGCATCCTTTACGATATAGAAGTGGTTCTAGAGCGCCGCGAAGCGCCAAGATACTACAGCACATCGGTGGCAGAACATATATACCTAGCCGCCTAATCGGGGCTTCAAGCACCCTTTCGTTTCTGAATGAGATAGTAATACTGCTGGAGGTCAATCGGCCTATTTGGCGCATTATCTCCCTGGAAGTTACCTGTTCCCTTGCCGCAGAAGTGCAGCTTCCAAGCTATTCACAAGGGAAAAGAGAGGGGTTAGCACTTTTCTCCACTTGTTCTAACGAAGCGTAGACTAGACTTACTACTAGCATCGAAGGCAAGGTAGGACCAGCTATCGTTGAGGTATGCCTTTTCTGTCCCCACACTGATAGTCCTAACCTCTCCCATCTTACCCTGAGCAGGGCGGAGGTCTTTGAGGCCGGCAACCAGCTTAATGAGCCCGGTAATGAACGAGAGTGCAATGTCCTTGGCAAAACACTCATGCTGCCCGTGGCTGAAAGGCGATATAGCCTCCACCTTGCGCTTTGGGTCGAATTTGGTGGCATCACTAACTTCAGCCGGGTTACGTCCAGCCTCACCCTATAAACATGGTTAGTAAACCGTGTGCTAGCAGAGGAGGAGAAGTTATAGAACTGCGAGACTCCTTGCACTTACCATAAGGAAGACGACTGGTGTACCAGGTTGGATAACTTTCCCATCGATCTCCGTTTGCTTAATAGCCACACGGACGTTCCGCTGGTTGCTAGTGAGACGTAGAGCTTCGATGACATAGGCATGGATGTTAGCTGTGTCGCTCTTCGCAGCAAAGTTCTGTACCTGTGCCCAGATGGTGGCATTCTCCTTCTTCAAGAAGAAATCGAGTACCTCGTAAAACTAAAAATTGATGGTCAGCGGTCTCGTTCATCAATCCAAAAGGGACCCTTACTGCTGTGATGGGCACACCAGTCCCTCCGAACGAGGTCAGCCACAGGTTATCAACAACTCTATCAGCAGAGTCTCCTTGAGCTAACAGGTTTTCCACGAGCTTGAGTCCACACCATCGCAACGAATCCTTCTTGATATGCTGCCTAGACCCAACTAGATTCGAGATGGTAGTTGCGATTCCGAAACCAAAACCCTTGCTAGTAGTCACCTCATTGACGAGCCGACGTGTAGATTCGGAAATCGCCTTCACGCCCTCCTGGGCCCGACGGCGGCGTGTCCATGCCTGTGCAGGATCGGTGTTGTTCACGCCCCAGATACGGATATTCAGTAGATGTCTATATAACTCGGCCGTGCCAAATTGGCCATCCGGATTTTCATCTGTCCGCAGATCGAAGTAGAACAAATCGGCGAGCAGTTGCGTATTAAGTGGAATAGCAACGTCACGGATAATGTCAATCTGGTGGAGCCCTTGAGAGAGCTTGAACGTCTCCTTCTCGATGAGCTTGGCCCCGACATTGTCAATGAATTTGTGCAGGGCTGTATGCAAATTAGGAATCTTTTGCACGGCCTTTAGCATACTTTCTCGATGGGCAACATGTGTGGGTCCATCACCAGAAAGCATGAACCAACTATAGTCCTTCTTTCCAGGAAATAGAGCATTGATTCCCGCGAGCCATGGGGCAGCGAAGGTATCAGGGTTTGACAAGGCTTTCTTAGCCGTCGCATTCGAAGTCACGATGATAGGTTGCTTTGGTGGCTTTGGATCATCAACGGTGAACTGGTCAATGGTCCCCAGCTTCTTAGCGATCTGTATATTCGCCTTTTTAGTGTACATGGGCTGCATGACGGCGACGGAGTTGAACGGGAACCAGCCTGGAAGGCCACGCTGGATAAGTTTGTATAGCATGGACCCCCTAGAGTCTTGGGATCCTGTTTGACTTCGTTGAAGCCCCACGCCGTGAGGTTGGCAATGTTGTAGTCTAGTGTATTGAACCTGTCAGATCGCACAAGGGTAATCGCGTCTGAGAGGACAGCTCGGCCGAGCGAATAGGTAGGGCAAATGCCACTTCCGGCGCTGCGAACGGGCTTGAAGTTCTCAATCATAAGGCCAGGGTAAAGCTCGACCATGTCCGGATCGGTGTACAGTCTCTCAAGGATATCCGCAATCTCAGGGTTCTTGTTAATATCCGTGAATTTCTCGTGCCTCTTGAGCCCAAAGAAGGTGCGGAACTCGTTAAGTGACCCCACTTGCCACCTACGGGCTTGATTGATAGCGAGGACCTCGACAATTTTAAGGGCTTTGGGAATTGTGCGGGAGCCAAACACACCCGCCGGATCTTCCATGGCCTCCTTTAGGATATTCACAAGGTCATCATTCTTAAAGGTGCCGTCAGCCTGACGTTTGAGGCCATCAAAGGTCCGTTGGCTCGGATCCTTGGGAATGCCCTTCTCAAAGTCTTGCAGAGCCTCACCGAGCTCCCTCATGCTAACCTGATCCAGATTTTCGGCTGTGCGGTTTGGGAACAGTTTGAGGAAAAAGTCGTTGATCCATCGCTCGTCTTTCTTAGAGATGCAAGAGTGGAATCGATAGAGCAGGTTAAACTCAACGCTGACCTGGTTGCCAACCCCCGCGGCGTGCCTTCGCCGTCAAATTGCTTTCCTATATCCACACGTGGGTCAAGGGTCCAATCGCTGCTGGTGGAGTGGGTGTTGGTGATTGCTCGTAGATAGTCGTGTAAACAAATGTTGATATACATGCCACCGACAATAAGGCGAGCCGTATTAAAAGATCATGGTCCTGCTTAGCTAGAGCACGCGCACGATCTTCTTCACTCGCCTCAGGGCCGCATGCTAAGGTAAATCGGCCATTCTCATTGATCTTGAGCAATATATCGGCAACATAGTTGTGGAACCTGCTGTATAGCACCAGCATGACGTTCACACCAGCCGGCTGTCCCAACAGACGCTTCTCGTGAAAGGTGTCAGGTTTGAGCCGGCCCTCCTTCATCGTGCGAATCTCAAGCTGGTCTTTGAGGGACGAGCCGTACAGAGGCGCGAGGTCAAGATAGGACGAGGTGTCCGACTTGTTCATGTCGGTACGGCTTGTTCTGAAAATGTCATGGATGATGATCGAAGCATGGTAGAAGAACATCGACGAGATGCCTGCTTCGTTGTCCTTGAAGTTTACGTCGTCTCGAGCCATGAGCAAGTCGAAGAGGAGGCTAGCATCCGGCTTGGCTCCGTGAAGGGCCTTGTCGGCCCTGACTGTTTTGGCATACGGTGTGCCGGCCCGTCCGAGATTAGGCTCAAGAATGTTGTTGCAACTCCCGTCAGGCATGCGGTACTGGTGCATGCCATCCGGAGCTTGGGGATCTTTTCGCGAAGTGTAACACTGGTCCCGGGCACCTGAAATTCGATGGTGTCGTAATCCGGGGCACCGGCTATCGCAGAGGTGTTTTGAGGATTCACCACCTCATACTTGACATTCCCGCCAACGTAGGTGAGCGGCGGATGTTGGAGGGTATCCCAAAGCGTATCGATCAGTTTGTTCGTGAGCTGTGTTCGAATCTTAGCAGTAGAGGGCAGCGCTGTAAGAATCCCAATCAAAAGCTCGGAGGTCCTGCTTGTCGGTTAGAGCTCCACTTCAAAACTGTCCTTCGTAAACTGAGTCACTTACCCTTTCTTATCATCAATCGGCTTGCCCTTTTCAAGGAGCATGCTCTTGAGTAGAGACGCTAACTCTATCGGGGTCACCTGGCTGCGAACCCCTGCGTAATCCTTCACAAGCTGTGTGGCTAAAGCAATGGGATCACTGAGGAAGTCGGTCGAGTCATTCTGCGACGACCCGTATGCCTCACCAGCCTGAAACTTCTCGTTGAAAGACATGACTATTTTGGGAATTGGATATTTGTACGTCTATTTCCGCCTTGTTCTTGGGAACCGTAAAACATAACGTAAACTAGAGGGTCCAGATTCATCATTTTATAGAAAGCTCGAGGGGGCAGTAAGGATCAGCCCCCTCCTCCGACGTTCCAACTTTAGCTTTTTCTCATCATTTCCATGGGTTGAAAAGTCCCACAGACAAGCTAGGAGCGGGGTCTGCATTCACCTAGCTGCCATATCGCTGCTTCTCAACCGTGTCCGGACGCCACCAAAGAAAATGCACCGAGCAGGTGCTTCGGGATGATAAGCCAAGTGGGAGAGAGAGGATTTTGATCAACGAGAGGAAGTGAGGTGTGGTGACGGAACTCGGACTATGGGCCAATGGTGACTGAGATAATACCTTCTTGATAATGGCCTTTACGTGATAAGCTCCAGACACTTCTCCTCGAATGTCGACCTGCAGGTCATTCGCTGGTAGCCTACACAATGATATATATGCATGGCGGAAGGGACTACCCGTGCCCACATGAGGAGCTACGGGTCCCGGAGCGGTCAAGCACCGTTAACCAATCGGTTTCGACGGGGACAGGTGTGGTGTAG
The DNA here is from genome assembly GCA_949357655.1 of Parascedosporium putredinis. Classification (NCBI taxonomy): domain Eukaryota; kingdom Fungi; phylum Ascomycota; class Sordariomycetes; order Microascales; family Microascaceae; genus Parascedosporium; species Parascedosporium putredinis. The sequence continues at coordinate 24,082 of CASHTG010000019.1, forward strand.
CGAATTACACCGTACGTGATTGGGTTGTTGGAGCACTCGATCCTCGCTGCATAAACCGATGAAGCCCGAGTGGCGTTGAATGGACTGGCCTGAATCACCTCGTAAAGCGCCGAAATAAACAAGACACGGAGGCATGAAAGAAGCAATACTGATATGTAGTGCTATAATAGCCTAGCCTTAGCTGACTTTTTAACAGGGCAATATTGCAGGCTTCCACGCCGTTATTGTGCCGCGAAACCTACTTCCCGCAGTGTAGATCCCGAGGATATGTCATGTTTGTTTCTTTGCCTTCACGGTAAATGCATGTAAAGTGACTCCGTGGTACCCGAGTTTCCGTGGTTAATGTAGCGGTCCCTATGAAAATTTCGAAGCATTGTAAGTCCTAGATACTGCGAGGAGATCACTCGAACCCAAGATTTGTGGCTAGCTGTGGCCCAACCCCGGCAAAAGCAACTTTCAGGGTCACATCAGCTCCGTACCGCCAGCACTTGGTGCATCCAAGTTAAGATATGCTCTTCAGGCGAAGCCACTCTGTTGAAAGCACGACAAATAAAGGAAAAATGAGAGCGGAAATATTTCTAGCATCGGCACATCGTTGGAAAAAGAAAAAGAAAAACAATGTAAGAAAAGGGGGTCGGGGGTCGGGGGTCGGGCGGGAAAACCAAGGTGAGCCCCGCATACGAGGTGCCGTGGAAGTGTAACCGAAGAAGCAACTTCACATTTCATAGCTAGTACCGTACTAGAAACATGTCGTCTATGGAGTTGATAAATGAAGCTGTGTTCCCTGCCCGATGAGCCCACTTCTTCTCGACCAATACCATAAGCAAAAGACCTGCACAAGACGCGAGCCTCTCCACTCAGCTTAAGAAATCCCCTGCACAAACGCGAGTACTTCCCCTTTCGCGATTTCGTTGTTCAAGCTAGACGCCACCATGCCCTACATATCCAACAACTCTAGTGGGACCTTGTCGCCCACCGTCGTGCCTGAGCCGCCTCGAGAACCCAGGAAGTTAGTTCTCTGTTTCGACGGAACGGGCAACGAATTTAGTGGATCTAATGCCGACACCAACGTTGTCAAGATCCTAAACAAGCTGGATCGCAACGACCCGAATCAATTTCATTACTATCAAAGTAGGTAACTATATATGTGTAGGCAACGGACCACTGCTTACAAACCCCTTTAAGCTGGAATTGGAACGTACGATTTGAATGAGCAGTCTGTGAACAAAACATGGCTGGGAGAACTTCGGAGCTCTATCTCAAAAACCGTAGACCAAGCCGTCGGCACAACCTTTGATGCCCACGTCATGGCCGGGTATCGCTTTTTAATGCGATATTATGATTCCGTAAGTGGTTATATGAATGGATCTATATGTTTAGCTAAGGGTCTCTAACGTCCATGGGGTGTTTCGCGGAGACAGGGAGACAAGATTTACATGTTTGGGTTTAGCCGTGGCGCCTTTACAGCTAAATTTCTCGCCCGCATGATCCACACTGTCGGTCTGCTATGCAAAGGTAATGAGGAGATGGTACCCTTCGCCTTTCGACTTTACCAGCGTTACCTAGCCGGAGAAATCGAAGATTACATGATTGAGCGAGAGATTAAGAAGGCACAAGAGGATGCTTCTGGCTGCTCACCAGCCGATGGTGAAGAGGAGCTACTTGCCCCGCCTCTCGCCGCAGAGTCGGCACTTGACGATGAGGGAAATCCCGTACAGCCCCGGAAAAAGAAGCGCCACGGCCGTAAGTTCAAAAAGGCCCGTAACGAGATTACTGCCTTCAGTAATACGTTTTGCCGGAAAGAAAAGATCATCCGGCGCGGAAAAGAGGTCGAGAGTAATATCAAAGTCTACTTCCTTGGTATTTGGGACTGTGTCAATTCCGTCGCCGTTCTAGAACGGAAGACGCCTGTGCCCGTTCCGGTGAAGGGAACTGCACACTACGTTCGGCATGCTGTTGCCATTGATGAGAGGCGCGTCAAGTTCAAGCCTGCACTTCTTGCCCAGGATGTCCGCTGCAAGGGTAGTAAGGACGAGGATATTAAGGAAGTCTGGTTCCCTGGGTGCCACGGCGATGTGGGCGGCGGTTGGCCCGCAGAGGAAGACGATGCGCACGAGGTTGCTAGTACAATGTCTATTTGGCAACGCATTAAGAGCTTCTGGACTACAGACAAGGCAAAGGAGGCTAGCCACGACGTCGCCAAGGACCCTTTCCAGATGAGTGATCTCGCACTAGCCTGGATGATCCGAGAGGTGGAGATTGTGGGTCAGAAGGATCCTGCCGCCGCCGTCAAATGGTGTAATAGTGTGAATGGCTTCAAGCGGCGGTTCAAGAAGAGAAAGGAGCAAGCGTTACGCGGTAGGATCCATGATTCGTTGCAGTTCAGCTCCGGCACGGGTTTTTTACCGTCTTGCTTTGGCATTTTATGGGTAAGTGTGTTTCCCGGGGTGGCCGTACTTTGGATTTGCCTTGAGAAACTAATTGGCCTCGTACTAGAATGGTTTCCCTTATAACCCGATGGGAGCTTTCAAAGAACACATGGGTCAATGTACGTTTCCCGCTGAACAAAGGGTGGGCGCGCGACATTCCCAAGGACGCCGTGTTTCACCATTCAGTTTGCTGGAGGCTGGAAAATGATGCTAATTATCATCCGACCAACAACCACGGCGACAATGAAGACCCTTGTTTGAGAAATAAGGGCATCATCCGTGAGATGAAGCTTGTGACTGAGCATCACGACATACTCGACACAGATCATCAGACATTTGTTTTTGCATCCCAGCTATAATAGAAAGGGGTAGTATAGATTTCGTATGAAGATTATCAGACCGCATCTAGCTCCTAGGTAAGTGGGGTTACAGTATCGGGCCTGGATTCTCTTTACTATAAACATTTGATCTCGTAGACACAGAGGGCGGGATATCAATATTGTAGTTGGTTTAACGTTGCATAATATATATAAGCACCCTCAGCCTTTAAGCGTATCAAATATCTACAAGACACGGTGACCAAGGGCCGAATAAGCTACTCTGATGCGTCTTAGTTAGCTATTATCGTCTAGAAAAAAGTAACAGGTTGTGTTAAGCGAGGTTTGCTGGCCCCTACGGGCGTAAACTGCAACAAATTCTTGATTCCCTCAGCGGCTCCAGCTACTAAGACCACTGCTTCGCACCCCTCAAGTGCTCGCAGCCTCTTAGCTTCCGGCCTAGACAGGAAATCGAGAGTAGGGCAGCATTTTTCAGTATCTAATGCCCCATGTAGTAAGCTAGATGATCCTTTCATGACTGCTTAGAATGGCTTCGCATTGGCGTTGTCGTCGGCACCACTGCATCCACCCAATCGAGCTATGAAATATTAGCTGACTTGATGTCTCCCATATACCACAATATACAGAGTCATACGCACCCAGAGTACAGCGGTTATCGGTATAGTGACCGTTAACGTAGCAGTCCAGCTGTTTTATATAGTGCCACCCACTTAAAACACGCTTATTAGTATAACGGCCCTCCCCGCAATCAAGGCTGGTTCTAAAGAACATACCAGTTACGCAACCCATTGATAGTCACACATTCGCCTCCGGACCGAACGCAATAGAAAGAATAGGTTTTCCCTCTCGTCAACTTTGTCAGGACGCCCCATTTTGTACCTGGGCCCCGGCGGCAGTTCACGGTCGCCGCGCCGCCGATAATGGTGCAGCTCTGCGGACGGGAGAAGGCCCTGGGGTCAAGACTTTGGTCACCTCCATCCACGGAGTGGGCCAGAAGGCCAAGAGGGAGGAGAGCACCAGCGATGAGCGAAGAGAATTTCATAGCAGCGGCAATATTTTGCGATAGATTATCCGTTAGGTTAGAGATTGAATTTCAGATTTTTATGCGAGATGGTCACTCTCTTTTAACGGCAAGTGTGCCGTCCAACCGGGCTAACAACGCTCCGGGATGTAGAATGGCTTATCTGCGTGGGAGTTCACTATTGCTAAAGATAGTAAGGAAAACATTGTAGGAATGTAACCCAGCCCCGTTTAAAATTACAGGAGATCTTCAAGGGTGCATTGAGAGCTGGGAAACTTGTTAATAATGTCGAAATTTCCCAGGAGTATTTGTGTGCTTACGTTCCCAACGCAATTCATCCCGAGTCCAAACAGCCAACTTGAACCGTTGATTGCCTAACACGTGACAAGAAGGTCAGAAAATCAACCCACCACTCATCTTGCAAGAGGTTTCCACGTCATCTCGCAGAAACTAGCAATGATTGGCTCCCCGCGGACTGTGACCAAGCCCCTTATCTATTGAAACCAAGCCCGCCTGCCACCTTGATCTAGCGATTTTTACTTAGCCACGATGGGAAATATATCTAAGGACCTCGACTGAACGGGCTTGCTCCGAATCGAGTTTACGCGCGAGTGAAAACTGATGCGATCGTGGGGCCTCGGCGATCGTCTGGGCTGGAGGATTTTAGATGATCGTTGGAATAAGAACTATTAATCAATACCTTCTTGATGTAAAGCCCCTTTAGAGAACCACCACAACTATCTGCCTATACCGAGGGATCAAGAGAGCCGAGTAGAGATGTTGTTATAGACAGGATGACAGCCAGTCAAGCAGTTCACCTCCATGATCTCCGCTCCCTCCTGGGCTGTCAGGTGGCCCCATTGACCCCACCCTTACAACTCCGCTCTCGTGCAGTGCGTAGGGGCACTCTACTAGTCCAATTCTAGACGTCTCGTTCTTCAAATGAAAAAGAATCAGCACGGTGACACAAACACCCCGAATTGAAATTCAAGCTTGACTTGGCAAAGGACGCTATCAAGCGTTAGATACCCGGAATGTTCCTTCTTAAAGAGAAAGGGTTCGTCCCGTCACGAGAAAAGAGCTCGGCTCAGATGGCGCGTATTTATTACACTTGTGCTGAGGAATAACTTTATATAGGATAGGTGAAGGATGCTTGCTTCCCCGGCACCCGGTTATCCGATTTGAGAAGCCCAGTTACCTCATTGGCACTTCTCACCGGCGGTGGCCTCAGCCCCACTTACCTGAGACATAGCTAAAATAAGGCTATAGTGATGTTGCCCGTTATGATTTATAATATACTGAAGCTTATATCCTGTCGCTTCGAGAAGTGAATTTTATTAACCTATTATCTTTTCCGCCGCGATAAAAAGACTTCTAGAGGTCCCATAAGCATATCGAGCTAGATAGCCGTCTAGGTTGCGACTTAATTTAGCACAATGTCATCTATTATAAGTATAGGCCCAGGTCCCGTGCTTACGACCAGGTTCGTAAGCTTCCGGCAACATTCATCACCTACTAACCTTTGCCTTTAGTTAATACTCTAATGGCCTCTAGAGCCTCCTCCGTCAACAAATAACACGGTTCTACGCGGTGGCATGTGAAGTTGGAAAACTTCCATAATTGATTTTCTTTAGAAATCCTTAGACTACCGCAAATAGCAAATGCTCGCCTCTATAGGAACGAATAAAGCTGAGCATAGAGCAGCCTAACGAGACCAAAAGCTCGTCAGTAGCCAACTAAAATCAAAATTAAAACCTTAGGGTCGAGTTTCAGAAGATGAAAGGAATTGGATGTCCTCGGATATCAGATTCGGTTAATATAGCAGATTAGTAGATAGCTTCTCCGGTTCTACTAGTTAGACTCAGCACTACCGAAGCTCTGATCATCACGATGCTCTCTAGCATCCTAACTAGTACATAGTTTACCTGCTATATAGGTTTCTTATCTAATGGAACGCGAGTAGGTCCAAATGGAGACCCAGGCTCGAAGTATCATACCTTTCCCGATAATTGTCCGCTCTAGCCACGGCTACTACTTTAGCAATTTTTACCTCGTTTCTTGTGTCGTACTTGGCCTCCCCTTGTTTGTGCTGAACTTCTGGATTGGCTTAACGGTAGTGACAGAGGCGATTTTACCAGCTACCACACCGGGCAATCACCTAGTTAGAGGCTAATGATTGAACCCTACACAATTGCTCCGAGTAGCAATACCGTGGTATAAGAATTCTCTCCCCGAGTCGTTGCTAGTATTATTTTATAGATCCATTACTATTACTCTTGTACTCTATCTTTTCTATATAGGTAACCCTTTCATAAGTCATCTGCTGCGACTGGAGGAGGGTCTCCGCTAAGGCCTAGATGACTTTTCTTTAACTTAACTTATAGAACCCTTTTCCTATAGAAGGCAATCATCTTAGTGTCGGTCTCTATCGGCATGACCAGTCAAATATGCGCCTTGGCTGAGGATATCCGGGTCATTTTCGGACAGCATGCCACAGTGGCCAGCTGAACATCTTTCAAGCTCTGGCTATCACCGTTCAGCACTATAATAAACTCGTAGGCGTCTGCTGTCGTTAACATGTCAGACATACCATCACCTTGCTTTATGGTTTTAGCACGTCCAAATAGGCGCCTCACAAACGGTAGATTTGCCCTCTACTCTCAGATTCTAACAATACCAATACTGAAAACGCTCTACATGGTTTTTAGAATCGTCACAGTAGGCGGGCGCTAGTCGCAGCTTTTACAACGAAGACATACGGAGTCAAACGAAGGTTCTACCCAAATGGACCGGGCCTGGCGGCCGATTTCCCACACGTTTCTACAGATGTTTGTGGATTCTGGTGCAGGTATCTTGTAACCTCTCGGCTAATTCTACTACACTTGGACACAGATTAATGGCATTAGACCCACCTTGGATCACCATCAATCACGCTTCATTCATATGCTCAGGTGAAGGTATGTGGTTTGTCAATCCGTGGTATCAATAGTAGAGCCTGGGGGTTGGAAAACCACGCTGGTACGGTTCCTCGAGCAAGAACCTAAAAACAGCACTATATATAGAACAGTTCTTCCTCACTGATAAGTATCAAGGGTTCTAAGGCTCCAGTTCCCCAGCTAGAGTATACTTTATATAAAAGATATTCCCTCCATTTGATATGATAGTTATCATAGTGGAAATATAGACCTATAGAACTTTTAGATATATAAATGAAGGTCTATAGTTTAATTCTAAGGTAAACTAGTAAATTTCCAATTATCATAGATATTATAAGTTCATATAGAATTCTGAAAATATCGAGCGTGATAAGAAGCCTCAGTGACCTAAGTGACAGTCACTTTAAGGTATCCTTTTAGATTATTTCTATAGGTGGAACTGGTCCTTATTATAGAACTGTTGAAGTACTTAGAATAGAGTTGAACCCTTATTTCTACCTTAGCTCTTAAAATGGACCCTTTGAAGTTTGGAACTGTTCCTTGACTGTTCCTCTGAGGTTTCCTAGACCCTCCGGGCTCTACTATATATCCTATTAGTTCAGCTTCTCCATTTCTGCTGTTTATGATCGGGCCCGGGTGTTCCCCAAGCATCAGTATAATCATTTGGAAGATGGTCGCCTATAGGGTGGTGTTAATTGGCGAGCAGCCTTTATTTAGTGTACTCTTATAGGGCTGTTTCTACTAGGCATCATCTACAATACACACCCTAAAGTTAAAATCATCATGGCGGTGCAACGCATATTCCATCTTAACTAGCTTATCAAGGCCTTCTAGATGATATGGATATTATATAAGGTCTTTCCCTCTTCTGAAAGTATGGGGATTGACAATAGGGCAAACGCATATGGAAAGACGAGTGACGGAGGTTTTGAAAGCAATGGCACGTACGACGACCATGCTATTAACGGAGAACAAATAGAAAAAGCACAGTGCTAGTTGTCCTTCTTAGAGGAAGTTATCAGCTAGGCCAGAGCCACACAGTGCTTGAAAATTCTCATTCTAAGGGTGAGTGAATAGACCTACGTTAGCATCCCGGGACGGATTCGGATGATCAAGCTTCTAGGTTCCATAGCGGCTACACCATAGCCTCTAGAGCGGAATCCAACGTCAATGCATCGATGGATCCTTCAAGTAGCCCTGAAGATATAAAATTGCTGGTTCTATCGTGATATCGAATCAAGCACAGCCATTGCAGCGTTGTGGCCCCCGATACCACTGACAGCCCCTCCCCTTCTAGCTCCGGACCCGCACATAAGGATTCTCTCGCCGTATCCAGTTTCGACGCCCCACCGCTCAGCAGGTGTAGTCGGCGTATAGTCATCCTCGAGGAAGGGCCATGAGAGAGGGCCGTGGAATATATTGCCGCCAGGCATATTGAGCGCTAGCTCGATATCGCGAGTCGTCTTAGTCTCAATGCATGGCTGGCCATGTGCGTCGACGATGAGCAAATCCTCGATAGACTCTGCGAGAACAGAGTTTAGAGAGTCAATAGCGGCTCTCTGCAGCTTTGTACGCTGCGCCTCATTATTCTCGGCGGTGATAAGGCGGTTGGGGACATGTAACCCGAAAAGCGTCAGGGTGTGAGCGCCGGAATTGACGAGCTCACGACCAAGAATTGAGGCGTCTGATAAGGAGTGGCAATAGACCTCGCACGGTAAAGGATTTGGAATAGTTCCGGCTAGGGCTTGCTTATGCGCCTTTGAAAGCTGGTCGTACCTTTCGTTGATGTGAAAGGTCCCGCCGAATGCCGCCTCGGGAGAAACCATTTTGTCCCGAAGTTTCGGCAAGCGTTTTAGCAACAAATTCATCTTGACTTGGCTACCCTCAGGTCGCAGCTCCTCGCCCGGAATACTAGACTTTTCCATGAGGTCGTGAAGAACATGCGGTGCAACGTTGGAAAGGACTCGTCGGCCGGTCGCGGCGTTCTCTACCCCGTCAACGACAAACCGAACGGTGCCATCAACGTTGACCGAAGACACCTCTGCACCTGTCATAATGACCGCACCCGCACGACTAGCTGCATCTGCGAGCTGTTGACTGACGTGGCCCATACCACCGACTGGGACATCCCAATCACCAGTGCCTCCGCCAATAACGTGGTATAAGAAACAACGATTCTCAGCTAAAGGGTCATCCGTGTCTCCGAAAGTTCCAATAACCGCATCGGTGAGGGCGACGCCGCGAACAAGATCATGGGAGAGACGCGTCTCTATAAATTTTCTTATCGGTTCCTCGAACACTGCGTGCCACAGGGCATCGTCCCCGAGACGTGCCTTGGCTTGGCTTCGTGTAATTAACGGTTCCGTAACCGTCGGCCATATCGCTTGGGCGACCTTAGTAGTGTCTTGGTATAGGGCGTTGAAGCTTTCAAAGTCACTTTCCGCTCCAATTCTGCTGAAGGATGCACGCGTTGCGCCCTCATCTAGCTTATCGATAAGCAATCCACGGTCCTCTAGATACCCCGGGACTGGCGTATACGAGGAGTAGCGGCGTCGCACCAACTCAATTTTCAGACCGAGATCTTCGATAATTTGTTTTGGCATCAAACTGACTAGGTAGGAGTATCGGGACAGATGGGCATCACATCCGTCGAAGGCGGCAACACTAACGGCGGCTCCACCTGTAGACTCCAGCCGCTCCAAAACAAGCACTGACAAGTTTGCTTTAGCGAGGTATGCCGCTGCCGTGAGCCCGTTATGGCCGCCGCCGATGATGACGACATCATATGTCGGTGATAGAGAGATTTCCTCCATGACTGGTTTTCGTTTTATACACGTTGAGAGTTTGATAATCTGGTGTCAATTTTGGTTTACCAAGCTGTCCTTTCCATTTCGTTTCCTTGGTGGTTTGATAAAGACGTTTGCCAAGGACGTTTGCTGTCACGCGCGGCCCCACTTCGGTGCGTGCGGGGTCACCAAAATGTCCCGGCCTGCTTGCGGGTGATATAGGCATGGAGAGATTCTCCAGCAATATCGCAAGCATAGAGGACAGCCAATCAGATAGCGAGAATGGCCTGCTAGAAACTGTACCGGATGGGGAATTGCCTCTCAGCTGCATTTTTGTTAAACACTGCGTGGCTCATTTGAGAGGCCCTCGTCGATTGTCCCGGTCCACATTGACAGAGCATCCGCTAGCTACGAAACATCTTTGATAGTAATGCAAACTTCGCTAAATTTCCTATGGGGAATGTGCGTACGCTGACAGTGCTAGTGACAGAGCAGACCTGAGCAATGGTCTTCTACCCTCACGGTATAGTGCTAGTGACGAGGTGGCGAGTTATATCAAACATCTCGCACCAACTCTGAGGCGCGGGTTATTTGCTGAATGCAATTGAAGATTACTGCCGGATTTCTATGTCATTTAGCCGGTGTTCACCCTCGACTTATCACATGCCGGAGAGGCTTCCAGCGACGGGCTGAGTCCATGCGAGACCCCTTGATTAGCTATTTAACTCTACTCGTGCATGGGTGCGTGACACGAGTCTAGGTTTTGAAATCTGTCTGAGGGTAAAAGAGGCCGATTGGGTTTAAGTTCGCGGGGATAAGACGGCTTGACGAAAACGCTCTCGAAAGAGAAGTGGCAAGCTCACAATATAACCTATCGATTGAAATGGTTAGCCAAGGGTCGCCTAAATGAAAGAAGATCTGTTCAGTCCCCCGATAAGAAATGGAATCAAAGTATCGCGCTTTAGTTAGTTGGCCAGACCGTCAACTTGGGTCCTTATAAGGGTGAACTCCATATGGCACGATCACGCACGTCTGCGGGGAGGGTTGGCGGGTTGGCCTATGGGGGTTTGTAAATGGGGCGCCAATGCGCATTAACCAGGAGAATAGAGCTTGAGAGCAGCCCCGAAAAGACTACCATTTTCGCCTCTTTCTGTGGTGCGATTCCTATACACCGCTTGGACGAGGACCCTTCGATCCCTCACAAAGGTGTGAGGTAACTGGTAACACACCAAGCACTCTTAAAAGGGTTGGCTGGATGTCAATCGGTCCGCTCAACCTCGATCAAAGGCGAAATTCTGCTTTTTGAGGCTTTGCGCCGTTGAGCCACGCTCCCTGCTGACAGGACCTAGCTTCAATTGGCTGGGTTATGTTTCAACCCCACTCAATGTTGTGCCCGGCACGAAGGATCGGGCTATGCTGGTAAGGGACATGTCAAGATGACGATCTTTACCTCACTCATTGCTCAGGCTCTAGAAGTCCAAAGCTCCTTAAATTAGCCAACCCCCGGTGCCGATATGGCTGATTTCTCAGGCTCAATAATGGCAACTTTTGTCAACTTCTCTTGTGTTTTAACGCCGCAATGATTTATTGTCATCCTCATATCACCTGGGCGTTGTCGACGTTGTTCAGCCTGTCGATAAAGCTCGCTGCAGCCAGTGTAATACCAGGAGCAGACCCTAGCGTCGTACGGATCGCAAGCGACATCTACTCAGTCCAGGCCCGGAACGGTGGGATCTCCACACGGACAGGCAACAAAACGCTGGAGAGCCTTGCACGCGCAGAGCCACAAGAAGTGTGGACGGACGAGCGTGGGCGCAAAAATATTTGGGCGCCAGAAATTGTTGAAGTAAACGATAAATTTTTCATCTACTTTTCTGCGGGATCGAATGATGCTCATCGCATGTACGTCATTACCTCTGACAGGCCCGACGGTGGCTATCTCTCCGACGAGGTCGAACTAAAACTGCCCGACGACAAGTGGGCCATCGACGGGACTCTTTTCCAGTACAATGACCAGCTTTGGTTCGTCTGGTCTGGATGGGCTGATAACGAAAACATTGAGCAAAACCTATACATCTGCCGCATGAGCAGCCCCACTGAGGCGACCGGGCCCCGGTACGTTATTTCACAACCTCGCGAGCCTTGGGAACGCATTGTAGGCAACCCTTGGATAAATGAGGGACCTGAGGCTATCGTTGACCCAGATGGCCAATTGCACATTGTCTACTCGGCGGACGGCAGCTGGAGCAGTAGCTATTGTCTCGGCGACCTCCGCCTGAAAAAGGGCGGTGACCCTACAAACGTTTGGGACTGGTATAAGTCAAACGGCTGTGTCATGGGGTCTAATAAAGACCAAATGATGGCAGGGTGGGATACAACTAAAGATGTTAACGGGCCGGGGCACCATACGTTTGCGATTCTGGGGGATATTGGCGGTCTTAATTCTCCCAATACGAAGTACCCATTCATGTATCATGCGGTTGAGAAAGGAACGGAGTATAGCTGGGAAAACCGCCAGTGGTTTAGTGGAAGCTTCCACTGGATCCCTGATATCACATATTCGCGCGCCAACGTGCCAGGGGATGGTGAGAATTCCGGCTGGAGCCCGAAGCTCACCGAGGAGAGTTTAGCGTGAGTCAGCCAGCCACGTAACAGCCATTGAGGAACACATGAAGTCTATTGAAGAGATCACATATTCATTGTGAACTCTTGTAAATAACAGCAACTAACTCAATACATGATAACTTGGCGAGCCTGCTCCAAACCCCTTCAACACCCCGTCTGGTAAGCGTCCACACGGCCTTAGTTATTTATTTCCGTCCCAACCGTCTATGAATAAGTCTTTTCGTCAGTAGTAATAGTAGATAGTTAATATATAGATTCTTGACAGCATATATTCTATCTTACATTCGCCTTCGTATCCGAACCCCTGAACGCTATACTGTGCTCTCTGCTATATAAAAATAACGGCGCGGCCCCCTGGCGTTGATGGCCGACATTGGAACCATGGCTTTAATCTATGCTAGGTTCTAGACGGCATGAGGAATATTTTATTAGCGCGTAATTGACCGAGGCGTCACTAAATACTTCTTGCCTAGGGTAATTTCTTTCCGGATATGAAATATTGATAGTACTGAGTACCCCAATGAACTGCTGCACAGGATTAGCCATGAGTCTCTTCGCTTCTATAGACAAACGCCTTCGAAATTTTATCTACTGCCCCCGCGTACAAAGGGATTCGAATGGCACATCCTCAATCACTCAGAGAAGCTCCTTGAGTAACACCTTGATTGGGGAAAGGCTTTTACAGATGCTGTCTACATGCCTACAGGCGTCATTGCCGCTGTAAGAAAACGAGCATTGATGGATATTGTGACGCACATTAGCAATAGTCGCAGCTGGTAATTTTAGTAGCCAAGATATCCTCTATTGCTATGAGAGTCTTACGTCTCCTTGAGGTGCGGAGCGATTGTAGTGTTAGGGAGGTGTAGAGTCAACGATGATACGCGAAGTGTCATGTATAACTAGAGAACACGGGTGACCGAATAGTATATGAAGAAAATAAATAATCTAATCAACAAGCAACCAGGCTGGGTAGGTGATCGAACGTCTATATAGGAGGGAATACACTAGTTCTCGGCAAGGGATCTGAGTGTTCCCTGGGCGACCAGTATCTGTACCGTACGAGGCATGTTCCTTGTTCTGGGAAGGACGCCAATGCCTTTGACTGTAGTGTGATCGAGGTACGATCAGACACCCAGCGCCTAGGTTGGCCAAAACTAAACTCCAGTTGGTGGAACACTCTATTATACTAACCGTAGCTGTCGACTAGCGTCCATAGCTCTCGAGGTGCCCGAACCCCTGCATTGAAGTGGGTTATTCGGGGCGTCTAGGACTGTCGTCACGACCTGGTAGCGTAGAGGTCTCTACTTCAAAGGTCATGTCCCGTCGGATCCCACGGATGGGCACAGTGCTCTCCTTATCCGAACCGGTGTCCTCTTCAAGGCGCGTCCAATCACCCTGATCAGTCTTGTTTGCCTTGGAAGACATCGCTCCTGATCCGCCAATGGTCACGAGCCCAACGGATCCGGGGTGGAGGCCGCGGGAGCCACCCGTCGTTCCGCGAGTCGTAACTCTTGGTGAGCGGCGATCCAAGAAGAATCGGCGTAGAGCAGGAAGAGATCCAGCGATCAGTCCGATGGCAGTCTCGACATTGGACCAAAGTGGGATGTTGGCAATATGAACTATGAAGTCGATTTGTGTCAGTGAGTGAAGTCGCCTGGAGGATAGGTGGGAGGGAGAAGAGGTTTCGACGTACAAGGAAGGTCATCAAGAGGCCTGTTATAGTTATCGATGTAGGGAGTGCGAATGATAGTTGAGATCGAAGCACTTTTGCCAGGAACACCTCAAGGTTAGTTGACTGATATAAGAGCTAGGTAGTTAGGGGCAGGTCGCTAGCTTAAGAATGGTGACTTACAAAGATCCAAACGACAAGACCGTAGCAACCATGATCTTGGTAGAAAGTTTCATCTGTGTATGCCATAAGATGACGGCTGGAAGAACGGCGCAGGCGAAATCTGTAATAATGGTGCTTGCCGTGGACGTATATGATAGACCCAGCATAGACGTGATCGGGGAGCATTCGCCACGACCTTCTGCGAGGATGGTTGGGTCCCAGTTAGCCGCAACTGGGCGGCATAACAGCAGGATACCGATAAAGGTTGTGATAAAGGTAGCGATTGTCAAACCCAACAAGATGTACACAGCGATGCGCAGCTTAGGCAAAGTAGTAGCGATACGTAGCGTAGTGGCGCAGATGGACGTCTTGACCAAACATAACGATATGACATAGAGCAACATCCACAACATCAAGTATTTTATCGAGTCAATCATCATAGGCTGGTTTAGGTCGGCGTTGCGAGTGCCGAGTCCGTGAAGGGCTCCCACGCAAGCAAGCGCAACATCGGCAAGATAGACAACCTAAGGAGGTACCAGTGCATTAGTCGGTGCCGTCGAGGGGTTTTCTGTCTGTTGAGAAAGTGACCCCAAGTAACTAGATATCTTGCCTCGACAGGATACAATTGCTAGCAGAGTTGCGGAGAGTGTGGACTTACCAGACCGGCGAGCATGAGGCCATCGTCCAAGTTGAAGTTCCGTGCATGGACCCGGATAATCGTTCTCAAGCCCACCACGATGAGCGAGACTACGCCACCAACGATAGATACAACGAAAAGGCTTAGGCCCGTGCTCTCTAGCCGGGTGACCCAGCGCTGGTCAGGATCCACGGTCGACATGTTCCCTCTAAATGTTGGGCGAGACAAGGCGAATCGTAAAAGGTAATAAAGAATTGGATGAAAGAAAGTAGGAAAGGAGAGTGACGCTTCGCAAAGTTCCCGTTGAGAGAAAAAGGGAAGAAAGCGGCAGTATTTCAATATTTGAGAGCAGTTTGAAAATTCTGACGATGGGCAACCTGCCCTCGAGTAAACCTGAGAACGTATGGCAGGGTATCAATGGACTGTGGTTCTCGATGGCAAGCCGTTGGCCAACAACGGAGTGTCTCCTGTCGATCACTAACGGTCATTTATTCTTATACTCCTTCGCATAAATGTTTGTTCGAGACGCCCGGCATAAGCATCGAGGAATCCCTGGCAAATCTCCTGAGAAGGAATTGCTAAGTACCATCTGGTCATCCAATCCATTTAACTCTGCGCAGCATCGCAACGAGAAAATTATTACATGTAAGAAAATCTCTCCCTTCGGCTAGCTGCCTGAGTTTCATAGACCTCTATACCCCTAGTAGACATCATTCGTCCCATCCCACTCCCTTTTATGATCCCGAAGAGTCTCACCAAAAAGTGACGAGACCGAACAAGGGAACTAGCGGACAGGTATCGAGGTGTGGCTGTCAAGAGCGGCGTCGTCTCTTTGGCACCCCGATCTGTCGGCTCATGGCGTGCAAGACAGCCGACAAAAAGTGATGCCAAGGAACTTGGGCAGAATCCCTCTGGAAGCAAACTTTCGATCACTTATCACACCGTAGGGATCTTCGAGAGTCAAGGCCGTATGGTGGCGGCGGGGACGGGCGGAGCTTCTAGGCGTAGTATTGCCGGGGATTGCAGATGTTTGACCCACAGACACCAGGACAGGTCCCGAAGCGAAGTGGGGGTTCGGTAGGGAGAACTTGCGCTTCAGCAAGGCGCACCGTGACATGGACAGGAGAAAATTGGGATTTATTGACTGGGAAAATGGACAGGAACGGCATCCTTCAACCCACTTTGCCCCTCGCGAATGCTTCCAGTTGCGAGTACCGAAGTAACCTCTCATGCCTCTCTTTAGAAGGGAGGCGACGATCATGGGTGGGTGGCAAGGTAAAACCCTGGCTGGGCTCCACTACAGGATCCTTGCGATACAAACAAACCGGTCTCTAATGCAACGCAAGCTGTCAGTTTTAAACTGTTCAACATGGGGGTGAACTTCATTTTGACCTGGCAGGCTTACGCGACCTGTATAGGGGTTTAATTCTGGCGGTGGGGATACGAGGAGGTTGATAGACAAGACTTTCCAGCCACGGCACTTCCTCCTATTTTCCTAAATTACCGAGTTTCCCTTTGCCTGAAAAAGGAGTCTATCTGCCCGTA
This sequence comes from Parascedosporium putredinis, assembly GCA_949357655.1. Taxonomy (NCBI): domain Eukaryota; kingdom Fungi; phylum Ascomycota; class Sordariomycetes; order Microascales; family Microascaceae; genus Parascedosporium; species Parascedosporium putredinis. Next base: position 40,230 of record CASHTG010000019.1, read on the forward strand.
CAAGCGATAAATCTGGTTACACTTCTCCCAGAACCAAAAACAAAACAAAAAGCATTTTCCATTATCAGTTGCATTAACAACTCATTTTTAATCACTATCCAACAACATGACGGCCCAAGAACTCACGGCTACTTCTACTCAAGCCCCACCTCATAGGGTGCACGAAAATAAAACCGCTATCATCACGGGCGGTGCGAGAAGTGAGCCTTCAAACCATGGATACTGTGTAAGGTACCCCGCTGACCAAATACGTAGGCATCGGTGCATCCATTGCTCGTAACCTCGCCTCGAAAGGGGCGAACGTTATCCTTATCTACCAGACCGAGGCGTCCGATGAACCGGCAGCCGCGCTCGCCGCCGAACTATCCAAAGCACATAACGTCAAGGCCGTCCCCGTCCGCGCCGACTTTAGCACACAAGATGGCTGTGCCAAAATTGTCGCCACCGTGAAGAGCGATATGCCGCCCAATGTAAAGACGGAGAAGCCGCAGGTCGACATCCTCGTCAACTGCGCCGCTCTCTTCCACGCCATGCCCCTCGATGCAGTCAACGCGGAAGACTTCCATAAGGTCTACTCCATCAACGTTCTCGGCCCCATTCTACTTACTCAAGCATTGAAGCCGCTGCTGCCAAACGACCGGTCGGGGCGCATCGTCAATGTCTCAAGTATTGGTGCCAAGGTCGGCCTTGAGTACTTGACACTATATGGTGGCAGCAAGGGTGCTCTCGAGGCCATGACACGTACTTGGGCCCGTGAGCTCAAAGAACACTGCACCGTGAACTCGTGTAATCCCAGCTCCACCATGACGGACATGCTCCGAGGTGCCTCGGAGGATGCCAAGAAAGCCATTTCCATGTGGTACCCTCTCACGCCGCTGAGCGGTATCCGCGAGTGGGATACTGATGAGCAGAAGGATATGGCTGAGAAGTATGGTGGCCGTGCTGGCTACGCCGAGGAGGTCGCCGGGATTGTGGGTATGATTTGCTCGCCCGAAAGTGGGTGGATGACGGGATGTCTCGTGAGCGCAAATGGAGGACAATGGATGGCTAGTTAAGTGTCCCGTTGGGGATAGCCCTCATAGCAATCTTCATAGCAACCTTAACTATATATGAACCATGAATCTTGCTACATGTAAGTTGCGCCAATGAACCCTGTGTAATTTTCATAGTTCGGCTTCGTCGATATCTCGCCAGGCTTGCCTTGATACCGCTACCCTGATATCTTCAGCCCATATTCAACTTTGAAATGCTAAAACTGCGAAACCGGAAAGAACAACATTTTTATTGAGAGACATGTAATTACTAGTGCTATGAATTCCCTACCTACATCTTATCGTCGAGGCGATGTTGGCCAGTATGGCGAGTGAAAAGGAGAAGTGGAAGTGCGACTCACGCATCACCCCGAGCTCTGAATCACATCTTTCAAACAGAATCATCGAAAGATGGAAGACTTGTCCCAAAATGGACTGTTATCGAATTGCAAGACGTATCCGAGACGTTAGCCACAAAGAATTGTCGGCTTTTCCGAGGCCCCCTCCCTTGGATATTTCCAAAATGCTTCTTTATCTTGCTTAAATCGCCTCTCCGTTGTGCTGGGGCACCGCCTGGCCCCCTTTCAAATTATTTCGTTTTTAAAAAACAAAAAGCTCATCTACGCTGCTCCCATGAGTAGCGGTAATTTTACCTCTCCTTACTTCTTAGGATCCCTCAACGTATATTTTTGACTTCACGCTGTCACGCGTGTGTTGGTCATAACTCTGTCGCCGCGTCTAAGCGCTATGAACTAAAATCTCCCGCGCCTATCGAAACGGCTTAGTTGAGATTGTAGGGTAACACGACCTACGATACCGTGTATAAGCTTACATTTATCCTTACATGACAACTAGTATGGTACGTGCTCGGATGGGATCTATTATTTGCTTCTTCAAGGCCGGGCCGTCGCCCCGCAATATAGCATTTGCTCGGATCCCGAAGGCACGTATCATCAAGCGCACACTTGCACTAGCTCTTGGTGAATAACAGATTGTCGTTTTTCGGCTGCGAGGTGAATGCCCAGCCTAACATGCTTTCAGAGGAAGAGATTTACTCGTAATGAGGGTTTCACCATAGTCGAGCACCCTCATCCCAGGCACCGTTCATCCACAGCCTCAGAGATAACGCGCTCCCGAAATATATTGTCAACTCTATAAGGAACTCGGTCATGTCAAGTGCTGCTGCGATGCCGCATGTCGCCAGTACACCCAGTCCCGTTTCTTCACAATTTGAGCAATGGTAACATGATTAAGATAATCAACTGCGGGTACAGAAAGCTGCTTGTGCTTGATCACAAGTCTACAAGCTGCACGTTAAGCTAAGCTATACTTCGCAAGTTCCACCAACCCTACCTTGCTAGAGCTACGATATACCTTATCTACGATGCCCGTTCGGGCCGCTAATCTATAGAATATATAGGCGTTAAATCACCTCACCCAGCTGATTGACCTTTTGGAGGTATATCGGGGCAGGCAATTTAGGCTTCGAACTCCGTGATTATAGTAACTGTAGAAAGGCTGCGAACGATCGAGTGACTGGGCCAAATCTTATACTCGGAGGTCGTGTATTGATGTGGTGAGTGGTGAAGCGATACAGAACTTATTCCGATCACCATCACCACCTGGAAAAAGGCGTCGTGCTCGGTTGCTATTGTAGGGTTTCCCAGCCCGAATAGCTTGATTAAGTGGGCATTGCTGGCCACAATTAATGGCAATCAATCTTGGCCCTCTAATATGGAGTTGATTAACCTCTACGTGGGGGCCATGCATAGTCCTCACCTAGTTGTGAGTTAGACCATGCGATTCTCGTGAGGGAATCGCGCTGTTGACGCGCTCATGCGTTATGGATGCTAATTCTTGTCATGACACGTGAAAATTTCAGAGTTAGACTAAGTCGTGATGAATTTAGAGGTTTTCTCTTCTCTCATTCTTGTTTTCCCCTTTTAAGAAGAGCAGCGGCGGGAAAGAAATGCGATGGAGGGCAAATTTCTTTCTTCAAGATTCTAGAAGAGACCACCCTGTTGCTGTCGTCGACCTTGATCGTGCGGTTTCTAGGCAGACACGCGATGTTGGTCTTGATCGTTGGGATGCCAAGGCCTACCTCACGAGCCAAGCCAGACAAGATTGGGCGAGAGAAATGGATGGTGGATAATTGATCCTACAGCTTCCTTCAAATTTCTATTCAGTCGTCTCTTTAGGGACACGCTGCCTAAATCAAAGAAATTGTTGGTAAAGTATAATGTTACGTTGTAAATCCTTCTCCTCGGAGCCGATACGCTAGCCACTGTTATTATGAACAGTGCTCCTCAATTTAGCAGTAGATCTAGTGCTTTCGTCCCTCTGTCACAACTTCACACACATCTAGCAAGATTGGGCGTCGATGCGAGCCTCCGCTACCAAGTAGTTACATTCGCATAGCAAATCGACCCACGGATGCCTAGAGAGCCACGCCACGAAAAAAATATATATATACTTAATACGGATTCAAATCTCATCTTCACCATCCTTTCATCTGACACTTCCCAGTTGTCGGCCCAATCCAATTATCAATTATCTACTCCGTCACGATGCAGCTCCCTCTTCCCTCCCCATCGTTCACCTTTGAGAATGCCGCAGAAGGCGAGATCGTCCATCAGGTTAGTACTGTCTAGGGAGGGAGTGCGACGAGTTCTGTGTTGGCGCTAATCTGTTCGTTCCTGAACACACAATTAGCGGTGTCTGCTTCTCAAAGGGTCCTACAATTCGAATGGCGCTATCCCCGAGTCGTGCGTCGTTATCGAGACCACCGATGGTCGCGACAAGCCAACGTTTCCACCGCAAACATGGCCCGTGATCAATGGTCGGGTCAAGGCCATGGTGATGCTTTCTCCCGGAGCCAATACGATCACGGTCGTTCTCGACGACAAGGAGGCGGCTGAGCCCACCGCAACCAGAAGCTCCATCAATCTGACATATCTGCCCCTACTACAAACACCACCCTTGCACCTTGCCATCATGGTCGCTAAAGATTCGCCGTTACTTATCGATTGCCCGGCCGGCCGCTATAGCGCGGTTTCCAGTGCCCACTCTTCCCTCGACGCCGCTATCGCCAAATTCCGTATGACGGCTTATATGTGGCAAGCGATGACGGCTGAGGATATGCGCCTCAAAGGTCTTGGCCGTCGCGCTTTTCGTTTTGACGAGGAATGGAATGCTGATACTACGAGCCTGCAATTCGTCACGGCTCGTCACGATGCGGCGCTTGCGGAGAACGGCGCCATGCGGTCTACGGCTAAGATTCACATCGTGCGATCTGAGCGAACCGTCGCCGAGATTCGCTCGATGAAGTGCGCCCAGCAGAATCCTAGGGCCTCAAAGCCCGACAGCCTCCACGAATATTTCAAGGAAGCGCTCGTCCTCCACGGAGGCCCTTTTGAGTCGTCGTGCCAGCCTGTGGTGGCGGGCCTCATACTCGATACCCATTACTCCATGCAAGAGGATATCATACTCGGACATGCGGCGTTGGGCAGCCACGATAATCGTGGTATCTCCCTCGGTATCATGGGTAGTCATCTCACGTACTCGTGGCCCCGCTTCCTCGAGGAAGTCGTTCCATGCCTTACCGACGACCGCAATCCTGGCAACACGGTGGGCAATGATGCCCGCGAGTGCGGTAGCTTCTGGGAAGCCTGCGCGGTCGGACAGGGGCCTTCCTCCACGAAGTTGGTCATGCTTTTGGAGCACCCCATACCACCGGTATAATGGCTCGTGGCTACCCTCAGTATTGGCCCCGCAACTTCCTCGTACGCACGGCCTACTGCACTAAGCGGACTTGCGATGGCGTATTAGTAACCGACGGCGAGACGGTGAACGAGGCGGTTTGGGACCTCCGGGATGCCCTCTCATTCAGGGCATTCCCTCACTTTTGGCTCCCGGACGATATCAGCTTCTCTCCAGAGGCGCGAGTTGCCACTCCCACCCTCACGGTCGACCCTGGCGAGTCACAGGAAGAAGCTTGTCTCGTCATTGCGTCTGCTGCCGGCCTCATTCGCGTCACCATTAACGGGGTAGACGAGCCAACCCCTGCCTTGCTTCACCTGTCGAGAATGTATCATATCTGCTTTCCAACCTCGAAACGAGGTTCGATCGTGAACTGCCTCTGTCTATCTCGGTTCTCGGTCTCAACGGCAAGTCCAGGATGGTCAAGAACGCATGGCAGCTTTTCGCCTCCGAAAGCTTTATCAGAGTACGAGGTACAAACTTGGTGCTCCACAAGCAATCAGTCGCCAGCACAGACCTCCAAAATGGAGAGCATGCGAACACGCAGTTCTGGAAGTGGGCCACGCTTCTGCAGAAGAGGGCCAAAGGGAAGGACGGCTTTGCACGTGCGACCAAAATTGATGTTCGCACCGGATGCATCCTTGACGGCGCATACGTCTATTACTCGGATAAAGAGCGTGTTAATTGCGGCCCTCGCATTGGGAAGTGGGGAGGGAAGCATACCTTTGGCGGCCACGCTTCCGAGAAGTCTGACATCCCCAAGAATGCGGAGATTGTCAAGGTTGAAGTTTCGAGAGAGAGCTACATCTTGCACGGAATTCGCTTGACCTTGAGTAATGGCACAGTTTGGGGACAACTAGACGGCGATCAAGGAGACGGAGCTGGGTTCGAAGTTATTGCTCTCGGTAGGTTTATCATCAGTCACCCGCGCACACTGCCCTGACTTCTTGAAGACAACTAACACGGAAGCCTTTTCCTCATATAGAGCCTTCATCTGATGAGACCATTGTTGGCTTCTTTGGGCAGAGTTGGTGGGGAAGTCATTGTGATGGTCTTGTCGAGTTTGGCATCATAACCGCACCGAAGAATACAGAGCTGCCCGAGGCTGTCTATGACATGGATGAGTTGAAGAATACAGATGGCGGGGTTGCCGAGGATGGAAAGGTAGAGGATGTCGAGGATATGAGCGAGGATATGAGCGAGGATGAAGATATGGACTAGCTTCTCGCATCCGAGGCTAGTATGTCAAGATGAAGATGCTCCGGTGGTGCAGCGGGATCTTTATATCATGCACGCCTTTTGGATAGATCTCACTCATGTGCACTGGCTATTCGTAAGAGGTCCGTATATAGCATCGACGTTGAATATTTCTTCAATTATGGCGAAGAGGAATACTCACATTTCTGGCGTGTTTGCTATTATCCTTGTTATCGAGAACCACCCTTGTACTCCTTCTGCCTTTATTGCAGTCTGCTATATATAAAGCGTGGGAACTAGCGTTCCCATGGTTTGGGTGGCTACGCTTCTTCGTAAGGCGCATTTCACCCCACCCCTAGGCTTATACTTCAAGGAACCATATCGTTTTTGCGCGTAAGCCGAGGAGCCAGAGTGATGAAGTTACTAATTTGGCTCCCTAACCCCGCGATTTGGTGGGACCGTATCACACCTGGCTGGCCCTTTTTAGTCTAACATTGGCGGCAAGCGTAGGACGTGCGGGTGGATGCGAGATGCTGAACCCGCCAAGAACCTCATTTGTTGGCGACTAAAAGCTGGGCGGCACAGCTGTCACGAACCCCTGTCCTATGCTGCAACGGTCCAATGAAGAATAGAATCCTTCGCGGATTTCTGTTCAACCTCCAATCTGACATGCATATCCACGGGCCAATAGACGCCGTGCGCCAGCCTTCGCCCCCGCCCTTAAAAACATAAGGGAATCGAAGGGACTGTCCATGAGCCCGGGCTTTTTCCATCTTCTTATCACACTCATGTCATAAGGACCGGTTCGGTAGCATCGATGGACAAGGTCGATAGTTCGGAGATCGACTTGATATGGAAGCAGGTGCAAGAGAGGGTGATCAGACTTGCGGGCGATGATCCGACTAAGCTGCGCAAAAATCTCAACGCTGAAGATGTTTTGGCGCTCGTGGATCGAGCGCAAGCGGCGCAAAAAGCCAAATCAGAAAAGTACGGCTGGTTCAAGTCCGCTGTGGGCCGAACTTTGCAATGCATCCAGACGGTCGGAGGAATTGTCGCGAACGCCGCGTCACAGGTGAGTGAGCTCAGTTTGACCAGGTTGATGCAAGCGGAACCAAGATTATCGCCGTGCTAATACGCCGACCTAGGCCTTTGCGCCAGCCGAGATGTGCTTCAACGCGCTGACCTTTGTCATACAAGCATGGCAAGGGTATGAAGGGATGTTTGAGAACTTGGGCGAGTTGCTGGAAAAATGTGTTGAATTTCTAGAACGACTCGACTACTACACGCCAAAAATGGACGCTCGACTGTCTCGCCTCGCGTGCCAAAACCTACAACTGTTCGTTGAGCTCTGCGACCGTATGATCAAGCTTAGGAAGAAGCACACGCGCCTGCTTGCCTTCACCAAGCAGCTCTTTCTGAACGACAATGGTATCCAGGAACTTTTGGGCATGATGGACCGGCTCAACAACAAGGAGTCTCTCCTTGTCACCGCGCAAACATACAAGATTGTGAGCGACAGTGCGGATGGGATCAAGCTGATTATCAACGGCCAGCAGGAACAGAAGCGAGTGGAGGACTCGAAGAAATGGCGCAAGGCTATTGTGAAAGCTCTGGGATTCGCTCCCGCAAACCTCAGGAGCGATGGCGAGCCCGTCGCCGGCTGGGAGCGATCGATAAACCAGATGAGGAACCGTATCGTCGAAGGCACGGGGGATTGGCTGGCCGATTACGAAGGTTTCGTCTCTTGGGCACAATCTCCGACTCCGGAGGAGAACGTGTTCATAATCCATGGCAAGCCCGGTTCGGGGAAATCATCTCTGATGGCCAACGTACTTCGGCTTGTGAGAAGGCGGGCCGCTCATTCCGTTCCGGCAGCCTCTCGCGTGGTCTCTGCGTATTTCTGCCCGGAGGTGGATACTAAAAAGACTACGGATCTTACTCAAGGTGTCGTGTTCGAATCCGCCTCTCGGGCTCTGCTCTGGCAGCTTTGCACCTCATATGAAGCCATCGCCAAGTCTACCGCCCACATCATTGAACGCCAGCAGCTTTTTGATGGCAACATGGATCTATGGAAGTCGCTCTTTTCAGAAAACCGCGAATTGCAGAACCAAGACACCATCTTTTTCTTGTTTCTCGACGGCATCGACTCGGACTTCCGAGCTTTCATCCCCTTGCTGAAAATGTTATCGTCCCGCCTGGATCTAATATGCAGGGTCCGAATCTGCGTCACAATTCAAAATGAAACTGCCAAGGATTGGTTGATTCCGTCGTACCAGATCCCCTACCATAAATTGCATATCTCAAGTGAAAACCTGAGTGATGTCAAGGCCTGTATCCTATCTCAGTTGGACTCTATGCCAATTTTCAAGGATGCTGACAGGCCCGGAATTCAGCAATGGCGCGATCGCATCCTCGACACGTTGGTTAAGAAATGCGAAGGTGATTATTTCCGCATAAATAACATTTTGAAAAGTCTCTCCGTTGTCGATCTGATCTCCGACATTGAGACTATCCTAGCTGATGCCGGGAAAACGAGGGCGGATCAGATCGATGCAGAACTCCAGCATCTCAACGAACAACGCACTCCGACGGAGATTGATGAAATCAATACCATCATCCGCTGGGTTACACATGGCGCTGGGTACCCTGCCATTGACACATTGCAAAGTCTTTTATCCCTCAGGTCACGCAGGCAAAATGCGACAGCCGGGCCGAGCACGACAACCGATTCCGAGTCTGGACCATCGGAACAAGAACCAAATAAGAAAGCGGGCCCCGGCCAACCCCTTTCGCCGCTTTCACTCCTTCCGTTCAGGCAGAAAATTGAGGAAAAGTACCCAATTTTTGTCGTCCGCGACTCTGGGCATGTGGACTGGAGAACCCCCGAGATCCAAGACCGTATCCCCGCGAAGGCCCCGCTGACGGCGCTCTCGAGGACGACGTGCCTTGTCCCCCAGATCGTCCGCGAGTCTGAGGTCACGGTCGTGAGGCATTTCTTGCATACCGTCTGCCCCCAGATTTGTACAACCGGTTCGAATTTGAACAATTTTTGAAGCCAAGCTCGGGGTCGGCCGCAAGCAAAGGATCCATAGCGATAGCGATAACGCTCATATCCTCTGCGCCATCGATTGTTTACACATCCTTGTTGACGACGAGCTTTCTCGCGATAAGGAGCTCCATACGCTAGCTATGCATTCTTTGTTGACCCATATCAGGGATACCGATCTTGCACTGGCTGATCGGCACCTGAAGGAGCAAGCTGGACCGTTGCTAGTCCGAGTGCTGACGGAAAGCGGTCCAATCGATAGACTCTTTATTCCACTTAATGAACGCGATCTTTTCTCTCGCAAAGGAAGAGTGTTAGACGCATGGTATACCCAGAATCGTATAGACTGGATATACAGTGGACAGACAGCCGAGGTGATTGTGAAATGGTTAAGAGACTCGGCGGTTACCAAAAGGGCGTCCGGTCCACGAGGAGAAGAACTTTTACGTGGAGCAAAGGACTCCTCATCCAACAAAACGGAGGTCGTACTGGGCTATATCGCCAAGCGCATGGCGCACCATCTTTTCAATGGGAAGATGACTGGGCTTCATGAAAGAGCCCCCGAGCGCTCTGCTGCAATGGCCGTCCTCCGCGGATACCTCGTCAGGCTGGACCCGACTGGGCCGAACGAGGCGCCGGCGAAACTCCTCCAGCACACGTATGAGAATTTCTGGCAATCGGATGACGCGAGGGAGTATTTTGAGCGTTATAGATGCTCTTTGGATACCCTGGCCTCGATCGAGCGTTGGGCTACTGGAAGTTTGGGTCGAGGCGACAGCTCGACCTCGATCTGGGAGATGAACATGGCTCTCAATTACGAGCTATTTATCGAATTTTCGTGGTTTTCCCGTTCGAAGCCAAGCACGGCCAGAGCGAAGCGCGCGCTGGACTTGGACCCATCCAACTGGGACGCGCTCCTGTTCCTCGCCACCGATCCCGAATACCACGCGATCCCTCCTCGGGAGACTTTCGACCTCCTACAGAAAGCAAAGGCTCAGATGGATAATCTTCGGTCCAGCGACTCGTCGTGGCTCAGCGAACCCGGGAAGCGGACAGTGCTCGCTAGTATCATGCTAGAATTTGGAATGGCCCTCTGGCGACAGACGCTGTTTCGCCGTCGCCCCAAGGGCGAAAAGCCGGCGCAGGACGAGCTTGAAGAGGCGGCCATCATACACCGCCAAAGTCTAGAGTTTGGGGATCCCAAATTCCACATCATGAAAAGGCTTTTTCGAGAGTATGAACGTGAGGGGTGCCGGGGACTGTGGCTACAATTCATCTCTACTCTCACTGACTATTCCGCGCGGTGGTCGCCGTCAATCTCGAATCTCAGCAAAGAGGTACTCGTCTGCCATTATCAGCGTCGAGAGTGGCCGGAAGAGAACCGGTTTGCCAAAGCTGCCGACTCAACCAATCAATGGGGCACTGTCGACGCTTTCTTCTCTGCCTGCCTCGCAGCGTCTGAGTCGCACGGGGACGCGCGACTGCAGTTTGAGATCCGTGCCCACTATGCGTTCACGCTCTTCATCTCCTCGCAACCCCAGAAGCACTCGAGAGGCCTTGGTATGCTTCAAGAGTTATTGGATCCGGCTAATGTCAACCAGGTAGATGACTTGGATAACCATCTGATGCTTGACATTCAAATGACCCTTGCCATCTACTACCTTCGGGAGGCTCTGGCGGAAAATCAGAAAGAAACCACGCGGTTGGAGCTTGGAGAGAAGCTCGCCTCATTCGTATGCAATGACCGGATACTCCGCTTCTCGACAGCCGGTGGGCGTCTCACTTTGTCGTGCTGTCTTATCCGGTATGAGGTCCGGTTTGGGAATGGGGGTTATCGCAGCTAGCCCAGTCGCGCGTCCACCACATCATGATGAACGCCTTGGAGCTCCTCTCCGACGATATCGAAGAGAACGACCTATATGCCTTTAGGCTGCTTCAAGACATTCTCTCCTCCCTAGGCGACGAAGAAAATCTTCGAGTGGCCTGGTTTATGTGGGCGGCTTCAATATGGGACTCGAAACGCGATGAGGAAAGAAAATTTGTCAACAATTTGGAAAACAGAAAAGAGGAAACAGTGCCTGGGGAAGGGGAAGGGTCTGGGGAAGAGGAAGGGCCGGAGGAAGAAGCAGGATCAGAGGAAGAAGAAGGGTCAGATGAAGAAGTAAGCCTGGATGCGGAGGAAGGGTTGGAGGGGCTGAAGCTTCACAAGCGGGTACAGATAATGGATCTGTGTCTCGGCCACGTGGAGAGGACACCCAAAGCACTACGGACGACGATTCTGATGCTGCTTCCGTGACCTCTGAACTCTGCCATCTTGAGATGGGATACAGAGTGTGGGAAATATGTCGGCAATGCAATAGGGTGTCAACGACGATAGGCAAGCCTATGTATTTATGCCTTGACTGCCCCGCGCGTTTCTGCGTCGGTGAAGATTGCTACGAGGACTTTGTAGCGGGGAAGAAACCCGAGGATGGGGCGGGGATCGGCGCAGAGGTTTTGTCGTGCGCACCCCACCACACCTTTTACCTCGCCCCCGGCTGCTCGTACGCAGCAAGGAAAGCGATTCCTGCGGGCCATGTAGTTATTGGCGGGACCACTAAAGATGACTTGGAGTGTATTACACTCGAGGAGTGGAAGGTGGCGTTGAGGGAAAAGTATATGAAGGGTTACGTGCCGGAGGAGATTGAGGACGATATGTAGACATAGCAAGGAAAGCTGAAGTGCATGAATCACTTGCACTGGGGTCTTCGTGTTATGCTACCCTGACTCGGAGAGAACCCTGCAAATTTGGTTTCTCAGATCCAATGTATTCAATTCAGACTCGGTTTTATTTCATGAGATAATTGGGTAATCGTGTCGGACTAAGGAGCTAGTCCAATATCAGAGATCTCGCCGCAAACTCCAAGGAACCTCTGTCAAGGAAAAGGACGTCTAGAGACACTTTGAGAGGTGGTAGTGACTTAAATATACAAGAAGGTATAAATGCCATCATACTGAAAACAGAACTAATAGCCCAACTACACTTGGCTCGAAAGCAGATCCTTGCCGACTAACAACCTGGCACTTTTACCAATCCAGCTCTTTGGCAATAGCATCCGCTAGAACGACGGCCTGGGCGGCGTTTGTCGCGGCGTTGGGATGATAGTCACATCCCACGTCCGATCCCTGCGCAGGCCAGTCCAGGAAGTGGATGTTATCGCCTCCAATCTCCGCGATAGCACTTTGAAGCGCCTTGGCGTGTGTGGAGTGCTGAGCGTCCTCCGATGATGGGTAGTCGTCGTTGAGCATGGGCGACGAAAGGAGGAAGTAGGTGGCATCAGGGTAGTGGCCCTGGAGTTCTTGGACGAACTCGACCATGGCCTCCGTAAAGACGGCGGGCTCGATGGGGTCCCTCGCGCCGAGGTAGCTCCAATCATTGGTGCCGAGGTTGATGACCACTACGTCGGGATTCCATTCCTCAGGGAAGGTGTAGCTGCCGGCGGCGTCGTTCGCGCCGTAGCGGCTGTAGATTTCGGGCATGATTGCAATGTTGTCGAGGCTCGGGTCGGCATAGTTGCGAGTCAGACCTCGACCGCTCCAGGCCACGATACTGTAGTCTGCCTCGAGCGCCTCGGCAGCAAGGACGCCGTAGGTCTTGGGATTGTTTTCAACAATGGCCGTATTAGGGCAGGGATTCGTGCCGTCGAGGCCGTAGCCGACGGAAATGGAGTCACCAATCACTTCGATCTGGCGCGCGCGGGGCTCCTCGGCGACGAGAGTGCCATCAGTCTCAACTTCGCCAATCACGATGGACCCGAAATCCGGCCCGGAGCGTTTGCGGAGGACAACGCGGTGCTCGCCCTCGGAAAGGCCGTCGGGGGTGGAAATGTCTCCCTCGACATTCTCAATCACGGTGGACTCGCCATCGATGGTTAGTTCGACGCTGCTGCTGCCCTTGGTGGAAGCAATGCCGATCGTGGCCTGGGTGCCGGTAAATGTGAAGGACACACCGGTGCCGGCCCAAGTGAGTTCTTTGGTCTCTGGATTGACTCTGCCGAGGAGACGGACTTCGGCCTGAGCGGCGACAAGGCCGGCGAGAACGATGATGTTGAAATACGCCTTCATGGTGTCGGGTCGTTTACAGGTGAAGATGGAAGGGATCGAGCTCGAGCAGGAACGTGGAACCTTGGGTAAGACGGCCTTGGAGGGTTTACATTTTATAAGTGCATCCCGCTGGCATATTGAGCGGCTCAATTGTTGTCAAGGTGGGCGGTTCCTTATTGCGTTAAATAGAGACAATTAAATTCCATTTCAGCCTAGAAGGCGGGGCGGGAAGGTGACTTGTGCTTGGGTCCGTCGCCCAGCCGGTTACCAACTTACCCCAGCGGAGAGAATTCCTCCATTTGGGGGAACAGCAAAGAAATTGAAAAAATCAATCGGATCATCGCATGAATCCAGGAATTATTACGAGCGGCGACAGCTTGGGCCCATAAACAGTGGATTGCGTGACTAGGATATTTAATCAATCCACCAATAATCTAGGAACGGGGAGCTTGAAGAACACCCGGCCTTAGCAGTTTTCAGTAACAAAGTCCGCCAGGTTCCCGGGAACCAGGGCACCCGCCGTAACCTTAGACATCCCGAAATGGAGACTTGGCCCTTTGGGCTCAGGAGATTGATTCGCGCGGAAGGCCGGTCCATCGGTCACCGATCACCGATGGTGTGCTTTGTCATCGTCCCGTCCATGCTCCAATCGTGCCGCCGCGCTGTTATTGCCCAGACAGCCAAGGCGGCTTTTTAGCATCTCAAGTTGGGTTGATTTGACGTGGGATAATTTGGAGATTCCGTATATATGCGTGGCGGGATGCTGAGAGAAACTATTCGCTTCGTGCTTCGTGCTGGTGTTATGGCGTCACACCCATCGATATTTCGAAAGTGAAAGGAGGTAAAACCCGTCTTAATTAAGCAGGCTTAACTTTAGTACGAGGACCCCGTACTGTACTTGAAGCAATGATAGATATTGGGAGGTTTCGTTGAATTCACTTACTTTGGTTGTGAGCCATTATCGCCAGTTGATAGTGGACGTATGGCGACTTTGACGTTAAAAAGAATAACGACCTTGTCCTCGCTTCTTCCCATTTCTTCACACCCGATCTTGCGGATCTCGATAGCTAATAAGAACTAGGGCAAGGTACTGTGCAGACGAGTAGTACTCACAAATAGTTGGATGGCATCAGATAAAAGTCGTATCGAATTGCCCCCGGGCATCGTCGTATGTTGTGCGGCACCATGGCCTTCGATAGTCGTCGCATGAGAGCAGTGCAATTAGCGCGTCCGTAATAATTTCGCGCCATGAAATTTGCATGTCGAGTTCGACCGTAACCATTGTGCAACGGACCAACAGCTCCCAGCAATATTTCAGGTACTTGTCCAGCTCTTCTCTGTTCTGTAAGTGGAAGGGGTCGTGGGCGACTGGGAGCCTGCCCCTCGGCTCACCGTCTAGCAGCAACGACAGGATATCAATCACAAGCTCGGTGGGGAGCCTCTTACTCCGGAGAATATTTTCTACAAGAAGAATAGATGACGGAGAAAGGTCTGGTTTTGCTTGGAAGTCGTTGGAGGTGGAATTACAGCGGAGGAACAACTCGAAGGGAAGCTTGCCATACAGCGTATGATCAGGCTCGCGTCGAAACAGGCTGTCTTCCATACCGAAGAAGCGCCGATGCGGGTGCGCCGCAACTGATGAGGCTGATCCTAAATGGCAGCAATTACCAAGCATTGTCTGGTACACTCTTGTCGAGCGGTAATCGCTCGCTTCGGTTCGGCCACTCGGTACATCCCATGTTTCAGGAAAACAGAAAATCAGATTAAGCGCGAGGTAGGGCAGGACGGCTCTCCGGAATATTTGATCCCATCCAGCATCGTGGGCCTATCAGGGGTTAGCCCGGTCTTCAACTGTTTTCAACTGTGATCTTTCGGTCGCGGCAACCTCGACGTAAAGAAGATGACAAGGTACGCTGCCGATGGAGGAATGGGTGACTAGACAGACCAGATCGTCGCACGGGCAGCCCTCCACCACCGCGTTAGGTGGGTGTCTTGCAATGCGCATATACGTAGGACAGCATCCATTTCGCCATAAAGAAGAAGAGTTTTAAAAACTTCTTGGTTGAAAAACGCGGCACCGTTAAGCTTGTAAAACTCGTAGCACCCATTTCGCTGATACCTGCGAGAGAATGCCGCCGCCTTTCTTTCCTCATACGGAATCGGGCATCCGCATTCGGTATCCCCGGAATGACTGCAGAGGCTATTGTGAGACGGGTAAACCGACGGAAGGCATCGCCAACCTTCCGCCTTGGGATTCTGTACGCGCCAACGATGAATCGTCGGAGATAGCTTGCGCGCCGCGTCGTCACTGATGATGAGGTCTTCTGGTTGCGGAGGGCTATACCTCTCCGAGTAGGTTTTCCGGGCTGTTGTTGCATGGGCGTGCAGATTCCGAAGGAAGGCCTCCACGAAGTACTCGAGGTCTTGACCCTGGCGTGGCTTGAAGCGGAAATGGAAATCGGTATGACTGGGATGTCTTACTTGGCAGAATTTGAGGTGTGGAGCCAGACTTCCCCATGGGATATTGTGTGCTTGGTGCGCCATCCCGCCGGTGACACTGTTCGAGTGGCTTGAACGTGTGCTCTTTGTAAGGGAGGCGTAGTTGTTGATGGAGAACTTGCGGTTCTCGCAACTAGAACGGTTTGGGGTTGCTGATGTTGGAGAAGCGGGGTAGGTTGCTGTTTATTCACTAGATGTGCTCATAGATGCTGACATCTAATTAGGCACGCGTCAGAAGCCACGATGTCAGAGATAATCTCCCTAGATGAGGATGTCGCCAGCAGGCCCAGCCAGGCCAAATTACTGGAGTCAAATCAAGGGAGATAGTGGCGCAGCTTTGGGATCTTGAACACCTTTAGCCTAATGTGCGCCGATAGTGGCGCTAAGAGGCCATATCAGATTGCGTAACAACTGCTACGACTTGAGCCACAATGACTTGCGTTACAGGGGAAGAAGCTTTAGGGTGTCTACATGTAGATTTACTCGCAACCTGGAAATTGGTATGTGCTTGTGATTAGAGCGCTGCGCCCTGTGAGGCAAACGGTAGGATTAGATCCAGATATGACTATTTCAGTGTCAAAGTTGGGTTTAGTAGAAAATGGCCAACTCTCCAGCCGCCACCTCGGCGTGGGCTCTGGACGCATTGAAGGGTAACGGAGTTTGGGTGCATTGAGTCTGTGATGGCGTGGAGCCATAATCTTAATGCTGTGCTGGAGACAGACTTTGGATGCTATAACCGCAGGAGGTGTGATGAGGATGCTTGCCCGCGACCATCATGCCAGATTTCGCTAGGTAGCTGAAATGGAAAAGATGAGCTGAGGGGACTGTGAAGAAGGAGAGGGGAAAAATAGCAGATGCCTATGTTGCACATGGTTCAAGAGGGAATTCATTATATTATCATCACATAAACTCAATGGTCGAGGATATTTGGCATATTGTACCCAAATCCGTCGGGGCCAAAGGTTGTCGAGACTGGCAGGAGATTTTCGAGGTCCAGGTCCCAATTCATCGGAAACACGGAGTGATCCAGCCCAGCCTCTGTATACGTCCTGCTCCATTCATCTGTCACGGCGTGAGACATATCTCCGTCGATGCCGTTGTCTCCGTCTGAACTTTGAGGAGTCCGTCCCGCATTAGGCCGGGTTTCCTGTGGTTGTCCTAGTTCAAAATATCAACATCCGTTGTTTAGAAAAAGGGGCCTTGCCGGGCTTGTTATTACCTGAATATTTTGCCAAGCTGCGCTGGCGCAGGACGGTAAGAGCATGCAGATAATGCCGTGCAAGAGAGTAATTTTGTCCAAGCACCTTTAGCGTGTCAAGACATCGTTCCCACGAGGCATCCAGCTCGCCTTCGTCGAGCAAGCGGTTTAGCGACGGTGTACATTCGGTAAGAATCAGTATTATGGCAGAGGTCATGAGATCTGGAAACGTTAGCCTAGGTGCGTGAGAGCCAAGCTTCAGGCCGGGAATCCGGGGCGATAAAGAAGAGAAAGGGAGGGTCCGTACAAAATAGTGTGTACCACCAAGCACCGGTCGCGTGCTCTACCGTGGCCCTTTGCACGGATAGGATGAGTTCCCCGCCATGCGAACGCACACCACGGCGCATTGCGCCCGCAGAGACATGGAAAGGCTCGTGGCGCTCGACTGGGGAGTATTTAAACCGTTTTGGTTTTGTTGGGCCCGACCCTCAAGCTGGGCGCGAGCTAGAGTGCAGTACTCGGTAAAGCTAGGCCTATAGAGAAGAACCTTGAGGTGTATCACTCTAGAAACGAATGATAGTTAGCCATTGTGGCGTTTCGGTAGCTGGATCGAGAATTTCTGCCTACCTTGCCATGAGCACGTTGGATTGCCGCTTGAAGACATGACGTCGCGGCCCCCATCCTTCCGGGGCCTGTTCCAGCACAATACGTCGGGCACGGCCCTCGTGAATTCTTCTAATATAGAGTCGAGGTGGGATATGCTGGTAAAGTCCTCCGAGTGCACGGTGGCCGCTCGAATATCATCGGGCGAACTATACGCTCCAGCTTTGGAGTGGTAGATGCGGTCCAGGATCTGGCCGAGGATCTTGACGAGCTTGGCATTCTGGACCATGAAGATGGTGATGGAATCGGTTCCTTCGGGTTGCAGATTACGGTCCCTCCCTATTATTAGGTTCTCGTCGTCGATTGAACGGGGGAGGGGGACATCGTGACGCATGTGCATGGAGTGGGGGCGACCCAAAGTCATGCTCACAGTCCTTGGGAAAAGATAAGTAGACGTTCTGGAGAAATGCGAAAAGAGGCGTCGCGATCCGCTAGAGAAACTCACATGTCCATTTGCAGGCAAGCGTACCACACTCGCCGCCTGACTTCTGCCTCCACCTCGGAACTGTCTCTCGAGAAGCTGGCGGACTGCAGACCCAAACTAATAGCCATTCGACAGGCGAGGCCGACGACATTCCAACAGCGGGTAGGGTACTGTGTTCCAAGCAGATACTGACCCACGAGGAGGAGAGCCTGGACTTGGCCGATGCTGCCGCTGTCGAGGATATCGAACCGCAGCAGTGTCTTGATACGGTCGTAAAACATGGCCGAGGCGGCCCTTTTCTCCTCGGACGACAGGTCGGAGAACTGGCAGCCGAGAGCGAACATGGCGTTGAGAGCGCTGAAAAAGACGTGGCGCGGGTAGTTGCCGCCGCCCAAACCAATGTCGATCTTGTCCACCGCCCGGTCTTGCTCCCGCTCGTTCCTCGTCCACAGCCGCTGGTACTCGGCCAAAAGGATACCGAGTGCATCCAGGGGTAGAAGATGTGCACGTTGGAAAAGTAGAGCTCGATGAGCTTGTCGGCGGCTGCGCGGGGCGGGAGAGCAAATTCCGCCTGAAGGGTAAGGTAATCGTCGCCGTGGTCCCTCGTCATACTTCGGTATTGGCTCTCTGAGCTATTCTGCTGCTGTCGTTGGTCGGAGTTGGCGTTGGAAGGCTGGTCCACCTCTCGCATGAGGGAGAGGAGGGACGACTCGCCGTAATACTCGTTATTCCTGCGCGTAGAATGCTGCTCGTGGCCAGGCACGATGGCGCCCATGGCGCTGATGGGGCTCAGGCTGAACGCATCCTCCCCGGGCGAGCCGCGTCGGCGAATTCACCACCGGCGTGGTTCAGAGCTTGGGCCTTGGCGGGGCAGCGCTGGTCGGCGAGGAACGCGGGCACGACGGGTCGGAGCATCGTGGAGCCAGAGTCCCTCGTATCCCGAGGCGAGGTGGTGGAGCTCGTCCGGCCGACCGAGAGGCTCCTTCCGAGCGACCGATGAGGCGACGAGACCTGCGCGACAACGTTGGGGCCCGGGGTTCCCGCCCCGGGGCGCTCCTTTCGGGCGGGGAGGGCTGGGCTTGCGAGGTTCGGATTCACTCGCGCGGCCTCCTGCGGCCTGCTGGAGGTCCCGAACCTGTTGTCGCAGGCTTGCGATGTACCTTGATTTCTAGTTAGCACTCGTCGCGAGGCACCGTTCGTCGGAGGAAAAAGATTGAAAATGTTTGGCCGGGATGCGCGCCGTCACCTACTCTTGCTCGCTGCTCTTCCGCGCATTGTTGGCCAAGAGGCTATAGCCGCAGCTGCCCGCGGAAGCATTGCGCCTCTCGCAAGGCCCGCAGATGGGCTTCGCGCCATCGCATTTGATTTTTCGCTCCCGGCAGCTTTCGCAAGCGAGGGCCACGCGCTTGCGTTTGGCCGGCCGCGTTCCGTCCTCGGACGAGGAGTAGTCGAGCGGCTGCGTCCGCTGCATCCGCGCCGCTGTTTTGGGATGGTTCGGCTTCTTTTTCTTTGGTTACGTCGATTTCGAACCCACCCTTGGATTGCGTCTGGCACGCCCGGGGAAAAGGTTAGGAGACGCTTTTTTACTCAAATTCATTACATGAACGGGAAAACCCCACCAGCTTTGGTGGAGGGAGGGCATCACGTGGAAAACCAACCTTGGACGGTGCTATGTTGCACCTTTGCTGGAAGTACGGGGGAAGATCTGGGGGCGCGTCAACTGGTATTACAGGCCTACAATTGGTTCACCGTGCTCTAACCCAGCCTCCTGCCCCATTGGATTTGGTGGGGTTGGCTTGGATTTTGCACGGCCTAATGCCTTTTAGGTTGGCTTTGCCACCCCGACGACACACTCTGCACCTTGTCTTGCCAACCAGACCGTGAAAAATCCGCTAGTCCCGGCAGCTGGTGTCGGCATTGGTGGGGTAACCTCCTGAGGTTGCCCGGCCCCCTTTGCCCACCCACGAGCAGCACTGGCTGTGAAGTTGGGATTACATGTACCTAACCGAGGTAATCGTTCGAAGTTGAAGCATTGTTGACTGTGAATATTCGACTTGTCGGGTTGAGCGCTGGTAAACCGTCTCACGAGGGCCAAGGAAAAGGAGCAGCAACTCTAAATTTTGCTCGGTGCTATTAATTAGGTTGAGGTCAGGTCTGACTTGCCGTATCCCACGGACGCTAGTCGTTACTGCGGGGTGAGACATGCTTGTTTTCGACAATGCTATTTGGCAACCGAAATGCTGCAATCGAGATTAATAAATAGTGTCCTTTATCAAAGAGCTTGTCTGCTGCGCTGTTGTCTCTGAGGATGATTGTAATCTACATGCTCATCATGGCGACATCAAGTTGTGAAGCCCCATCACCAACCTCTGCTTCAACGGAAAGCATCGCGTAAAGGCAGCTCTTCTTAATCATAGATAGCGCGCATTAGGAAGCCCATTCGTCACATACACAGTGACATTTTGAACATGCCCATAGGAGGATGGAAGCGATACAGGCAGCTTGACGACAAGGAGCTACTGCAGTCCGGGTTGTTTCCATAGTTAGGTAGGCGGGAAGGCCATTGATTCGCATGGACATAGAGGTACCCGTGGGCGCATCTGGGCGATTCGCCCTGCGTCTTCTTGTTAGTAGCGGCACCAACGTAGACGTTCAAAATCCAGAACCGGCTAGGCATGTGCATAACTCTCGTTCCCGAAGCTGTGGGTCCACATCTCTCATGCTTTGGAGCTTCTCTTTCGGCCGGAGGGGATCTCGATGGAGGATTATGGCACCCGTCGAAACGCGGCCTTGGTCAATTCTTGTAACCCCACCCTCGGCACCCTTGTCTTGCTCGAGATTGGGGGTGGAATCTAGGCTGACGCCTCGAAATGCCCGAGCTCGGGGACTGGCAAAAGCCCACAGAACGAAATCAAGGATCTCTGATGATCGGCACAAACGGCGCTCCGGCTTAGACAGGGGCATTTTTGCGACATTTGGCCCCAGGGGAGAAGGCTGACAGCGACACTGCCATCATAACCTCGCTTTGTGTGTTGACTGATCCTGAACTATTTCGTTGTTTCTGCGTCTGGCCCTCAGTTCGAGATAGATTTTAATTGTTATCGGCGTATCAAGACAATCAGGGTGCTCTAAAGTGTACTTGCGCCGTTTCCATCGAAGATCAAAAGGCATGGTTTGACCAAAAAGGATAGGGGCACGCTTTCTGTATATTTGAGGTATCAAGAATCCTATATTCTCCACCGACTGAAAGATCTCGCATTATTAATTTGCATCACCTACAGTTCTTTTTCGACAAGGTTGTGGCGCCACTTGAGTGAGAGATCGTGTTGGAGAACGAGTTGAGAGGTTACGTGCGGCTCTGCGGAGCCACTAATGGACTATTGAAGGTTAAGACTGCCGTGATGACGTGGGCTCAACATTGGGCGTGGTAGTCCGGCTCGGATGGGGCAAAAGTTGGCCGAGAATGGCTCGGCTTTGGAGTTTTTCTGACAAAGACACCAGGGCCTACCCTTGAGAACGATTTCTCTGGCGGGAATATTAGGGCGGCCTCATATCTGGCGCACAACCTGCTATACCCTGTTCTCGAAGCTCGCATTATTCGAGCCCGATTCTTCGTCAAACATCGATCGGCAAGACGTGCAATTCCGAGCTTTTCGGCCGATGAATTCCGCTGCAGTCAAGGATCCGGGCTTTGCTTTTGACTGCTGCTTTTTCACGTGAAATTCTTGCCATCCAATTGGGGTCCGTCGCCAATCCCCGAGACGTTCTAGAACCTGGAGGCGGGCCCATCCGGCCCAGCCCGACAAATAGGAATCAAGCTAGCAATAGACCTCGGTCTAGACCAACCTCTCGTGCAAAAGGAGGCAAGGGTCTCTCCCAAGCCCAGAATCCTCTCCCCTCTGTCAGGACGGGATGGGTTTAGCTAGGCTCGAGGAATCATTGTTTATTGGTATGGAGACAAGACGCGAGTGTGCAGGTCTTATAAGGCGAAGCCGAACTTATGAAACTGTGGAGTTTTCGGCGTGACGGACAAAGGTCCGACGTCGGCCCATGGCGTGACATATTAACCCGAGATCCTCCCCCAAACCCTTGCCCAAATTCGCTCTCCTCCCGTCTGAGTTGCGTTCATCTGTTCTAATGAGGCAAAAATTTTCCTTTTGCTTTGTTTAAAACTTAATACCTCCTGCCCCGTATATCCCACCATCAAAAGGACTCAGACTCGACTCCGAGCGCAGACTTTGTAACATCTCCAGCAATAGCTTGCCCGACACGATGCGAATCACGCGCCTTATCTCGATGACCAATTTTGCCGTGGCCTCCTCGGCCCTGGCTTTCCAGGTTTTCGTCCTGTATCCTTGGCACAACCAACTCCAAGATGATTTCCGCGCACTGAAGGACGAACACCTTCGTGTACTTCGCACGATCTCCGAAAACCGACCAAAGGACCGACAGAAGAGTGCCGAATAAGCCCCAGTGTATCGCCGTCGACCTGGAAAAGGGATGAAGACGCCATCGTTACAGATATTCGGACCTCCAGCCCTGTTCTATCCGCAAGTTCAGACAAGTGGTTGGATTAGGGTCCCGAACGGCGAGGCTCAACGATACCGTCTGTCCCTGCAACCAAACCACCTTCGATAGAGCCGAAAATCTCTCAACAGGAGTGAAGCCCTGCCCTTCAGCATAGTCTGATTAGAACAGCGGAGTCGAACTGTACCAACAAAGTCACGAGAGTCATTCCTTACATGCACTCGAACACGAAGCACGATTGTTCCATCTATCCATGTATGTGTGATGGTTAGCCGTCCGTGCATGAGACGAACTACTCGACGAGCCATAGAGCAACCGAAAGAGATGAAACCGAATAGACACACAATTCCACATGTATAGATTCGATATTAGGACCACCCTCAGATATACACTTCGCTTAGATCAGTCTCGATACTGGACTTGAATCCTTTTAGCATTGATTAATAAATACGTTTAGGCTACGATACTATCATTGGTTCTTTCCGACAACTAACGTTCATTGCATCAAGGTTTTGCGTGGACCAAGTTGGTTGTCGCCCGTTGTGACGGCATCTAAATGGATTTACCCTGATGTGAGATAATTTATAGCTGTTTTCGGTCATCTTTTTCAGCAGAGCTAGGATCGCGCCGAACCCGAAGCAAATTGAATAGACATCGGTCTTCGTCGACCTTCTCGACCCCTCCACTAGCCCACATGGAGCATCGAACATCGGACCGCCTTCTAGACGCATGGGAATGTCCTCTTCACCAACATGCAGCCCAAACGGACTTTCGCATCTTACGACAGGCTGAGCAAGTGTGTCTAAAGGGCCAAAGAATGCTGGAGCCAAGAGCGTCAACAACAGGAACTAGGCATTTAGGAGAGCATTGCGAGGAGTAGAAGCTATTTTCGCGGCGACCAGATGACTATTGGGGACGTTTGCCTTATTCCCGCGGTTTTGGTCAGGGCGTACCATATGGATGCAAGAGTCCGCAACCATCTGGAGAATTACGAAGAGTTGAGCAAACAGCTGGCTGTACAACGAGCACATGGGATACGCCAGCTGGACACTCCGATCGAATTGAAACAGACGGATTATATTTAGGTTTGCAGCTAAGTAAGATGAACGAATGAAGTGAAGTGTAAGTTGTAATAATTAAGCATCGGCCAAGCTAGCATGTATTCAAGGACCGACAACTCTCAGAGGTGATCATCGCGATTCCAACAGCGCGATTTCTGCGAATTCGTCCTGTTTTTCTTGCAGGACGTGGCCCCGCGTCCTGGATAATGAACATGCGTTCCACATCGGCGTTGAAGGCATGTGCTCTCATTTACGGCTGGACGGGATTACTGGCCGGAACCTGCGTGGTCGCAGTAGCTGGTGCGGAGGCTATCGCGCCTGAGGCCTCACGTTTTTCATCGTAAGGACCGGCGTATCCGCGACCATGCCGGGTAAAATTGAGGCCCAGTCGCCCGTAGTCCCAGGATTTTGATAACCCGATAAACGCGTAGGCCAAGATGGGTATCATCAAGACTGCGAAGATCAGCATGTTGGAATTTTAACAGCCATGTCAAAAACAAGAAAAGGAACTCACCATCTAAGATTCCAAAGAAGATGAACGACGAGGTCACACCAATCACGTTGCCTCCATCACTTAGACCCCAGGCAATGGGGTAGAGCAGCCATAGTAGGTGAAGCCAGCCAGAGAGAAGAGTGTAATGGCCACTGATATTATTACGGGCGGCGATTCGGCGACCGTGCGTGAACGAACCGATGAAGAGAATTAGCCACGCAAGCGTCCCCAATGCGAAGAAGCCCCATTTGTATCTCGTCGATGTGAAGGCGGCAATTAAATAGCATATAACCCTTTGGCATTGTCAATGACGAGGTCTGTGGCGATTGTATTCTTGTAGTACTCACCAAATCCACGATAGACCAATCCCGTATGCGATAGTAGCCCAAGTAACGCCGCTCAGGAGACCGAGAGCTAGTATCGCGGCCGGGAAGGCAACAATCCAATACACGTACTTGGGCCAGAATATCTGGCGTGTGAAGCCGCGGCGGAGGTGATGGGATTGTCGGACAACCACCCAGCCGAGGTCAGATGCCATCGCATAGTAGGCGATGGCGCCCGCCAACAGTGGAATAGCCCATATATAATGGAAGATCCGCTCCTTGTGCCGCGGTCGAATGCTCAATGCAACGATGACAAGCTGTGTGTGAAGTGTTAGGAGCATGTCGCCTTCCAACTCTCTGAGACGGGAATGGGTCTTGTAGTGACAAACTTACGAAACTGAACAAGAAAATGCGGTGACAGCCCAGAGCCAGTTAGAGCCATTGATGGACAGGCGTCGGTCGCCGGCGGGTGGATGTGAATCAAAGACCCTGTTCGCTCTTTCTACAATGTGTTTCATTGTTTCGTTTCGACGTGCGTCTATTAGATAGATTTGGGAGGTGATGGATTTTATGAAAGAGGGCTGAAGTGAAGATATTATGGTATAAGTTGCCTTTCAAGGGTTAAACAACTATCCTTATAACCTCACTATGGTGCCCGAATGGCTTCCAGGTCGAGTTCGTTTACGTACAACTGATGTCGTGTTCTCAAATCAATCCATCTTGCTTCATGATTTTATCACTGATTACAGGCTTGTCAGTGCCATGCTTAGACAAGAGTTAACTTCCTGGTATAACTCAATTTGTTCAGCGTGGTCTGACTTTGAGTTTATATTCAATTCACGTCGTTTAGTAAAAGAAAAACGTGGGTGTCGCTTTGGAGTTAAGACAATTAGGTTGTCGCGCTTTGCATCTTCTCGCCTGGCTGTTGTAATGTGTTATCGGCGATCCACGCTACCCTCCTGTCGGGCCCTCACAGGACAAACGCCTTTGACGCTATTTGATAGATATGACACGAAAGCGGCCGTTCCAAAGCCACCACAGGGAACCAGGAAGTTGTAGAGTCTGATTTTATCGCAGGATGCTAGTGATTTTGTATCTACAGATGTTTACGTAGAGGGCCGGTCGTATCGCACGGGATCGGATACGGCCGGCAAGGAGCAACGGACAAAAGCGGGGGCATCGTCAAGATGACTCAAGGCCCCCCTCATTTAGTGACATGCACGTTGGTAAACGCGAATACTTTGTCAAATATCAGTCGCATCGATTATATCCACGTTTAACGATAGTCCAAATGGCCGATCCGATTCCCTCCAAAGCATCGCCAGAGCCCATCTTGCGGCTGTCTAAATGTTGGATCCGAGCCTACTGCCAAGATGATGCCGGGGCGATTTCCGAAAGGGCGGATAACTGGAAAATTGCACGATGGATGCGCAACACCTTTCCGCACCCGTACACTGTCGAGAGTTCCTTGAACTGGATCTCGCGCTGCGTAAGCGCCTCGCCCATGACCCATTTCGCTATCTGTGACCCCTCTTCGAACACAGTGATGGGCGGAATCGGCGTACAACTCAAAGATGACGTGGCATCCATCACCGCAGAGATCGGCTACTGGTTGGGTGAGCCCCACTGGGGGCAGGGGATCGCGACCGAAGCCCTCGTTGAGTTTACGAAATGGACCTTTGCCAACTTTGACGAGCTGATACGTCTCGAGGCTCTTGTCTACGAAGGTCACGGTGCGAGCTGTCGTGTGTTGGAGAAGGCAGGCTACGCGTTTGAAGGCAGGATGCGAAAGGCTATCCGAAAGAATGGAGAGGTTTTAGATGTCCTGATATACTGTACTTTTAGGCCGGGATCCGGTTATTGAACTACGTCAGCAACACGAGGCTAGAAGCACGTAATGAGGCAGAGGGGCTTTTCTTGGTTCCGCATGTTTTGGAGGTGAAAGAAGGGGGATGGAAGAACCACAACCTGGGTAACAGTTCGATTGGAAGTAGGATTAGTTCGTTAGAAGTTGGTGATAGTCATCGATATCTCTATTTGGGTTTGACTTTGCGTTGAAAGCCTCTTTCTTCCAACCGCGAGTACCTTGGTCCTGGAGGCCGCGACGCCTGCAGACGTCCTTCGTCGCTCTGCAGAGGCACCGGGTAAAGATTAGAATGAAACCATCCTTGAGTTACCGAGGTGGAGAAGATGAAGAAAGCGGGTGGCGTGACAGCGTCTTCTGCTAGACTTGCAGAATGGTTCTGCGGGCGTTGGGACCCCGTGCTCTGGAAACCATTGTGCGCTGCGATGATGTGGATCCAAGATGGATCCGTAAATCTGACGTCTATGCTGCCTCGGAGTATGCTTAAAAGTTTAGCCAAAGAGTCTTTCTTTAAAAACTACAAATCAAAACTAATTGGGGTTGATGGCGTGCCTTTTGATGGCGTGCATCATATATGCCAAGGAAGCCGCGTGGAAATCATCATGGGGGAGTGGCTCTAGATGCTAAAGCTCCACCTCAAGCCAGCCTACGTGAGAGTGCAACACTTGACCCACGTTCAGCGGCTCAGATGTCAATGTCACCAAGGGGGTAAATGGCAGCGAACTTCCCTCGATCAATCGACACTCGAGAGATCGTAGATGTTGGCCCCGGGGACAAGGACGCTCCCGTGCCAGTCCCAGAATTATCGTCTGCACCCCAGTTCCCCGCAGGCTTGGCCGAACGGATTTAGAAACGCGCCCTGAGAGCCGCACCTGGTCGGATAATTGATGTTGACGAATCAAGTAAATCGCTGCAGTGTTACTACACCGTTACCTCTGCGCCAGCGCGTGTTTTGGTTCCGATTAGCGTGGGAGATTTAGCCTAATGCGTGGATGGCACTCTCCGCGAAGCCAGCGATTCACCCAGGGGCGCCCGCACGCTGCCGTGCGGACGCGTGAAGGCTTGCAAATCCAGGACTCGTGGAATTTATCTTTGCCCAAGCAAGAAACCTTTAAATCCTACTTCCGAATGCGACCCAAATTTCTTTTTCTCCGTTTACCAGGTTACCCACACGGCCGCTTCGTGTCCCTGCAATTCAACGGATGGGACGCATGATTCTAGAAGGGGCTTCCCCGTTCTCATTGGACGGAACGACCTACGAATGTCGGAACAAGGAGGAGGAATGACCCTACCACTGCGATAAAAAGTACCTCGGTATGGACGACGAGTCAAGCTTTCAGCGCAGAATAGAACGGCCTTCTCCACAGCCCTTGTGTGCCCAACCGCGGATAGATGGAATGCCACCATGCCATGGAAACCCACCGCATGAGTTGCCAAACTCCACTCTCCCGACGCCCTTTCGCATCGTGGAGCCCTTGCTACGGTCTCCTTGCCGTCGGCCAAGACGATGGGGTATAAATACGGGGGAAGGATTGTGTCTTGGCTTCCTTTGTTCTTCTATCTAGACACATCAGCTCCTTTTGATAATCACAGTTTCTTTCCCTCACCCCTGATCCTGCCATTACCAAAGTAGTCCACACAACCGCCAAGATGTTGTCCAGTGTCAAGGCCACCCTTCTTCTCATCTCCGCCCAGGCGGCGTTGGTGTCCGCCCAATGCCCGTCCCTCCACATCTTTGGCGCCCGAGAGACTACCGTATCCCCGGATTCGGTTCGGCCGGCCAGCTCATTAGCATGATCGTCGCTGCCCACCCCGGTGCCACCACCGAGGCCATCACCTACCCTGCCTGCGGTGGACAGTCGTCGTGCGGTGGTGTCGCTTACGGTGACTCGGCTAGGCAGGGCACCAACGCCGTTGCCAGCCAAGTCAACGCCTTCAACCAGAGGTGCCCCAACAGTCAAATCGTTCTTGTCGGCTACTCTCAGGTAGGTTACATCCCGTAGAGGTTCTATCCCGGCCAAGGACGTGGAGAACAAAAGGGTACTAACTGCGATGCGCAGGGTGGTCAAATCATGGACAATGCCCTCTGCGGCGGCGGTGACCCTGGTGCCGGTATCACCAGCACTGCCGTGCCCATCTCCTCGGCCGCCGTTGGCCAGATCAAGGCCGCCATCTTCATGGGCGACCCCGATGGCAATACGGCCTTGCCTACCAGGTCGGAACCTGCCGCGCCGGTGGAGTAAGTAGAATTCTCCCGTCTTAGTATCGTTTAGAGACTTGGTTCGATCGCTAAACTGCATTACCCTATTCTAGTTCGACGCCCGCCCCTCCGGCTTCGTCTGCCCCAACGCGAGCAAGGTCCAGTCCTACTGCGACGCCGCCGACCCTTACTGCTGCACCGGAAACAGCCAGGCCACCCACCAGGGCTACGTCGGCGTCTACGGCCAGCAGGCCCTCACTTTCGTCAACGGCAAGCTCGGCTCCAGCAGCGGTGGCGGCAACACCGGTGGCGGCAACACGGGAGGCGGCAACACCGGCGGCGGCACCAACTGCGCTGCCAAGTGGGGCCAGTGCGGTGGTCAGGGCTGGAGCGGAGCGACCTGCTGCGCGTCGGGAAGCACTTGCCAGGCTGCCAACCAGTGGTACTCTCAATGCTTGTAAATTCCAACGACTCCGAGTTGTAGGCGGCTTCGAGGCCCTTCTTGTACATAGTTTTTCGCAACGGAGATGGAGAAGCGGAAGCGTGGCCGCTTTCCTGTCGCGTTGAATACATATGAGGCTTGTGCGCCGCAATCATTCCAAATCTTTGATGTCTTTCTCTCTTTGCCGTGTTGCTTAACCCCAAGCTCATAGAATCCCCGGCCGAATTTCGCGTTGGGGATGATAGGACACCATAGAAGGGTGAGTGTTGAGGGGGGACCCGGACCGTAGAAGACGGGGACCTGCATATAGTGTTTGGCCCTGAGCGACCTGTATATCGCATGGTTCCGGCCTGTGGTTAACCGAAGTGACCACCTGACCCGTCCCGGCACACGCATCTTTTCCCGGACAAAGGTGGGGTCGGATGGCGGCGACTGGCCGCCGAACTGTCGCCCCACCGCGCCTTAATAATCGGCGCTTCGCCTTGATGGGTAAAGGCCGCTGGCCGGTAAAATCGGCGGAAAATCTCCGACGCGGTTTGTATTGTCGTAAGACGCGGCATGACTGGTGCCCGATGCCGACAAGGATAAGATGTGATGCGATCGAAATGCTGCAGCGCAGAGAAAATATATAATCGACCTTTCGATCGGTCGGCGGGCCAGAGATGTCATCAGGTACGATCTCCAACTCTGCCGAGCAAAACCGAATTCCAGCAGCAACAATTTCATTCCGATTTTCCATTTCTTATGACCACCAAACAAGTGGACGTTATCATCGTCGGGGCAGGCCCCACGGGGCTGACCTTGGCGTTGGAACTTGCACTCTACAACATTTCATTCCGCATCTTGGATAAGATCCCGGCCCCATCAGACAAGAGCCGAGCCTTGGTTGTCCACCCACGAAGCCTTGAGCTTCTGAGGCGGCACGGGGTTTCTGATGACTTGAGGGATCTCGGCACTATCGGGACCGGGATGAGGGTATTTGTGCACAAATCCAGGGCCGCGGCGCTGGACTTTACCGACCTTGGTATCAAGCACACCGAGTATCCACAGCCAATCTGGGTGTCGCAGGCTCACACGGAGGGTGTCTTGCGAAATCGCCTGAAGCAACAAGGCCACGAAGTGGAGTGGAACGCGGCCGTGGAGGAGATACAGCAGGACAATGGTGGGGTTGACGTTGTGATAGCCAAGGGCGAGTCCAAGGAACAAATCCGGTGCGCCTACGTTGTTGGCTGTGACGGCGCGCATAGTGTCGTCCGTCACGCAGCAGGTCTTTCCTTTGAGGGGGCGCCATACCCGCAGGACTTCTTCCTCTGCGACGCGCGGCTCGAATGGGACTACATGGCGAAGGAGGGTCACCACATTACCATGTTCTCAATTGATAACGCGGTGCTGATCCTCTTTCCCATGCCCGATGGTATTGTCCGCTTCATTGCCAGCTTAAACTCGGGAACGCTGAAGAACATCCCCCAATGGGAACCCGACCATTGAAGACTTTCGCGAAATCTTCGGCATGGTCGCTCCGGGCACGTGGAAGTTATCGGATCCGATTTGGTTGACGAGGTTCAAGCTGCACCACCGTGGCGTTAACGAGTACCGAAGCCGCCGCCTTCTTGTGGCCGGGGATGCGGCGCACATCCACAGCCCGGCGGGCGGCCAGGGCATGAACACGGGTATTCAAGACTCCATCAATCTCGGATGGAAGCTCGCCCGAGCTATACAGAATCCAGGCGAGGGCAGCGAGGCCTTGTTAGACAGCTACAGCACGGAAAGGCAACGGATCGGCCAGCACCTGCTCGACGGCACCGACAGGATCTTTAGCTACGCGACGTCCACGAGCCGTTTCTGGACCCTGTGGCGGCATTTTGTCATCAAGTGGCTGATGCCGTTCGCGCTCCGGATCAAGCCGCTGCGCGCGAGAGCGTTTCGGTTTATCTCGGAGCTTGGAATTAGGTATCGACACAGTCCCCTTGTTGGGACGTCGGCAAAATATCGCGGCAAGCTCAAGGGCGGAGATAGGGCGCCGGACGGGTTAGTCGAGTTTGGCGATGGACATCCCCCAGCCTTCCTCATGCGTCATCTGAGTCCGGAGAAACACCATCTTCTCCTCTTCTCTGGCCGGGGTGCGCAGAGCGTTGGTGCTGAAATCCTCGAGGAGCACGGAGGGCGTCTGCTCGCCTGGCTCCAGGAGAAGCAGCCGGCCTCCGCGGAATGTTACAAAATATACGATTCGGACAAGGGGATGTAGCCAGAGCGGTGGTTGATACGGATGCCCAGCTCCACACCCTTTACGGATTCAAGGCCCCAGGATATGCGCTCGTGCGGCCGGATGCCCATGTTGCCTATATTGGCCTTCTCGATCAAACTGAAGATTTCCGAATCTGGATTCAACAGTTCTATTAATTCGCTTCCTTTCCGCACTACCTGGCACATATAGGCTCAGAATGATACATCATGTTGAAATTTTTTTTTTTTTCAATTTTATTTCCTTTGTTTGATATCCTCGATACTCTAGCTTAGCGTAATAATTTTCATCGTTCGCGTTCACTTGTATCTCTTGGCAACTTTGTCTTCCTGTTTTGTCTATCTCCGATCTATCGCGAATCACGATGACGTCAGGCCGGCCCATTTCGGATCTCATGATAACGGAAACAAACTCCAACGTACTTTTGGATTCCGTCCACTCTTGGTTTCGCTAATTACCCCTCAAAACTCTGCCAATCATTTGGAAATTAAATCTATTCATGGGTAAAAACGAATTGGTCGCAGAGTCAGTCATCTCCGCAGTCGTCGAGCATCGCCCTCGCAGGCGCGGAGTCCTACAACTCATTCTCCATCTCTTCGCTACCTTGCTGGCCCTTTTAAGATACGACTGGCCAAAGTTGCGCCGGACACATTCAAAAGCTGAGAGAAGAGAATTGGGGTATCGCTACACATGACTACCTTCAATCTTTTGAGAATGGACGCGGTCTCAAATCCATCGGTGACATGGGGTTTTCTGGCTCGGTAGGCAATATGTTATGCACAATACGCAACAGAAGACGCGGGATCACTAACGATTGGTGCAGACGTTCTTTGAAACTCGGGACGCGAAATACCTGATAAAATCAGTTCCGCGGCATTCGGAACACTCATTCTTCAAGAATGACTTACTGGAACCGTATGAAGCGCACATGGCGTCCCACCACGACTCTCTCTTAGTGAGAGTTTTCGACTTCCTTGGAGCAGTTGGTCCGTCGATCGGTCGGTTCCTCAGGCTTGCCCCCTCGCATCACATCGTAATGGAGAATATCCTTTGCGGGAAAGGGGAAAATGACCATGATGACGAGGTTGAATGGAAAACCTGGGACTTGAAGCCAACCTCTTACTTCTACCCAGAGAGGGACATCGCCGATGGCCGTTTGACGAGCGAGGCCACCAAGGATCAGCTCGCGGATACCTTCAACGGCAAGATTATCCTCACGAAAAACGAGGTCCAGGATTTCTTCTCCAGCCTCAACGCGGACACGGAATTCCTCGCGCGCCACAACGCCGTAGACTACTCCCTCTTCCTAGTTCGCACCACCTACAACAATGGGGCCCCCGCCTAGGGCCGCGGAGCAGGCTGGATCTTGGCGCACGGGGATGCCGTCCTGCGAGGGCCGACACGTATTTCGAGCGGTGATTTTGGACTTCTTCTGGGCAAAGCATAAACCGCAGCCGATTGTGATGACGGTCTTAGTTCGCTTGTGGGACTTGGCGACGCACTCGGGGCCGATGAGTATCACGACGACCCCGGAGGAATATCGGCAGAGGTTTTTACAGATGTGCCGCGGGATAGTGGAGATACGGGAATAGGGAAGGTATCTCGCATTTATCGCTTGGTTTCCTTTGTATTTCGCTATTGGGAGGTAGTAGTAAATATTCGATTTGATACCCGTTACTATACTTTGCCGTTGCCTCGGCTGGGAAGGCTTGATCCCGTGTGAGTTACCAATAGACTCGCAGAGCTGGATATTTCTACCCCGACACAGGGAGAATAAGATTATGATCAGAGGAGGAATCAATATCGGTCGGATCGCGACTGCAAAATTAAATTTTAGCATATGATAAATAATTATGTATTATTAGGGATTATCTTTGTTGGATCCATCTAAATGTCTAGTAAAACAACCCAAGCATAAAAACAAAAGGAAATGATTTGACGCTCGAAGCAAAGCCGTAAATAAGGAGAAGAAGGCGGAAAGAACGAAGTAATGCAAAAGAACCAGGGAATAACACATCATTTCCTGAGCCTGCTGGCAAATTCGCTGTCTTGTAGGAGCCAGGTTTCGAAATCCTTGACATCGGGGTGGATGCGCTTCACCTCTTCAATGTCCGCAGCGTAGCCGACATCATGGAACCACCTCAACATATAACCAAAGTCCTTGATACCCCACATGATCAGGCTGCACAGAATTCTCCAGGTTTCGGTAAAGTTTCGACCGCTGTACTTGTTGAAGATCTCATTGGCCCTCTCGATCGTGATCTCGTCGCCGGCGAGGGAAATGGCGCGGTTCTTGTATTCTTCGGGGTGGAGGAATACTTTGGCGGCGACGATGCCGATGTCGGGCACGGCGATTAATTGCAAAGGCTTCTCCTTGATGACCATCTTCCAGGATGTGACAAAGACGCGCCCAAGGAGGCTATCGGCGAAGTTCTCCATGAAGGCGACGGGCCGTAGAATGGTCCAGTCCATTTCGCCATTCTTGGTTTGCTCGATAAGATGCTTCTCGATCTTGTGCTTGTGAATGAAGTGCGGGACGTCGGTGGGGTTCTCGAGCGAGGCCTCGCCGTGTCGATCAATGGAGGAGTAGACGAAGAACTTGGCGCCCGCCTTGATCGCGGCGTCGACTAGAGCCTTGCCCTGGACGAGTTCTGAATCGGCCTGTTTGTTACCGATCGCGACCTAGTGTTCCTGTGGTTAGTATGGCTGCGCTGAAGAGACGTCACAGAAGGCCCACTTGGTGGGGGTGTGAATCTGAGTATAGTGAATCTCTTACTTGTACGGAATAAACACCCCAGATGGGGAGAGTCGTGGCTTTCTTAGCGGCATCAAAGACCGCATCGATGTTGGCAAGGTCGCCCTGGATCAACTTGATTTTCGGGGACTTCTTGGCGAGTTTCTGGGCAGAGGCGGAGGATGCGTCTCGGGTGAGAGCGAGGATCTCGAAGTCGGCGTTTTCTTGGAGCAAGCTGTCGATGAGGGCGCCGCCCTGCTTGCCGGTGGCGCCGGAGACGAAAATAGCGCGAGACATGAGTGCTAGGTAAAGAGGTGGTGTGGGAAGGATATGTGTTTGGTTCTAAGGTAGATGTTGGTGCGGGTTGGCACTTCAAGTAAGATTGATGCTGGGTTGGTTACAATAGACAATGTCTTCAGGTAAGAGTGGGGAAAAGCTTTGAGAAGGGTTGCAAGCGTGTAAGAGTGGGCTTAGTGTGTTTGGTAGATGCGTTTGAATGCAGAAAGGGTTCGATGATGGAGATGAGTGAAGAAAAACATGTCTACTACTGGCACCCGGGCATCGTTTTTATATCTCTCCTTTGCCTTTGATTTCGAACACGATCCTGTGTGTATTGCCTGTGTGTATTGGGGAGAGGAGAGAAAAGGGTGGTTTTGGGAGACGGATTTGTAAGGTCGGCATCAATTGATAATTGAATTCTGCCAGTTCAGTTGTTTTGGATTGCCAATGCTCCATGCACCTCGTCCATTCCAGGAGTGATTCTGCGCCGCTGCAAAGGCAACAGATATCAAACCAGCCAATCACAAGCCCTTCGGTGGCCGATGGTGATGGCTTCCGTCGCAACGCAGCAGCACCCCACCACCTTTTTCCCGCCCGAGAACCCTGCTGACATATTCCGCTGATAGGAGAAGTGTGCGAAACAGCCTTATAAAGCCAAACGGCAAAAATAAAGTGCTGAGCAAAGACGTCTTTAAAATTCACAGTGCTGACGGCGTCCCCAGGATCGCCCGACCGTGCAGCCGCCCTCTGGTCGGTGCACTACCCGAGCGAGGATCCTGGAGGGGTTGATTCAATGCCACGAAGCCTATGAGTAATAAGGATGGTGGGGGACAGCTCATCCTTTTGATCCTGCTGGGATGAAATCTGGATACATAATGAGGGTGAGGCCCGTATGCCCAACTGCATCCAAATGCATCGAGTACTTGGATGTATGCGTGGGCGGGCGAAAGAAGATGGAATCGGGAAAGCGGCAGCGACTCTGCGACAAGTACCTCAGTAGCACCAAGTTTCTACATTCTGTTGAGTCTCGAGACTTCAGTGCTCCCTACTCGATATTGTCGGAAAATAGCAACTAATCCACCAGTCGTGATATGGTTGACTGAGGCGATGTGAACGCCATGAATCGCTAACCCATATCAATGGGGGAAAGCACGAATCATGGCTTCTTCCAGAGCAGACACGGGACTTAGGATGCTTGTCACGTCACATGACCGTCTTGATCGCGCACTGTGGGGGCTGCTTTGCTATTTCCGACCAAATTCTTCGCTCTATCAAATTTCAATACCTTGGTACAAAGTACACATCCACCCTATCCCACGCTTGTCCGACGGCTTTCGAGCGTAATACTTGAAAATTAGCCATGGCCGGCGAAATCGGGATCGGAAATCTGCCGGTAGAGGTGTTCCGTTCCATTCTACACCTTGTCGATGCGCCGAAAGCTCCATTAGCCTCCGTCTGTCAATCTTGGCGGCCAATCATCGAGAGACACACTTTTTCGTCAATCCGCCTGAAAGCACAAAAGCCTCGCTCAAGACCTTTGATTCCATCTTCTCGGACCCGTCTCGCGCATCTTTGATCAATTCCTTGCATTATACGGTTGTCCTCCCGGCTTTGAAAACAAGGGATTTCCGTAATCCGCAGGGCCGGGCGGAGCAGTTGCAAGATAGCCGTGTGTTCGCACGTGCCATTATCAATCTTTTTCACCGCCTCCGGCCATCAGACGTCGAATCCGGGGCTGGCGAGGCCCGAATTAAAGTGCCGAGTTTGATTCTCAACATTGCAAGGCCGGTTGATGAGGTGGGGGAAAAGCCTCCCAGAGCTTTGATTCCTATGTATTTTCCAGATCTTGATTTCGAGCATGGCCCAAACAGACCAGTGCTACCAGAGGTTCTCGATACAGTCGAGTTCAAGCTTGATTTTTGTGCTATCGATCCATCCACTCAAATGCCCTCGCCGCTATCTTGACTGCTCTTCCCAGGCTACAGGACGCCTCGTGGGAGTATCGACTCCGGAGCGGCGGCTACCGGAAAAGCGGCGAGAGGCACGGACCGCGTTTGGCCGGCTCCTGCAGACCGTCCCCTTTCCCTGCATCACCTCTTTGACCGCCAATTGTTACGATGATGACCCCGAGGACCAACGCTTCAATCCGCTACCGGTTGTGCTTGAGGACGAGGAGGATGCCCTCTCGTTGGGTGTGCAGCGTATATTGCGCCTTCCGACATTGCAGAATTTCACCTTCATAAGGTCCCACAGTTTATCGCCCGATGCTTTCGGGCCCTCTTGGTTTGGTGGGCCGTTTAGCCCTTCCCTTCAACAGGTACATATTGCAATATCGGGCATCAATCCCAGTGGTCAATGGTATCTTGCGGGTAATCCGAACAACCCGGTATACGAGGAGGAGGTTGATCTAGACGAAGTGGAGGAAGAAGACGAAGAAGACGACTACTACATAGGAGACGACGGAGAGGAAGAGACATTGTTTACACTCCACGTCGAGCCCATTGGGCTCGAGAGAATGGAGACGACCGGTTTTACTCCTTTCGGTCATATCCTGATCCAACCCGGTTTGTACCGCTGGTCCGGGCTGTGGCTATCGCAGTATCCCGCATGCCTGCTCTGGAAAAGTTCACCTTGGCCGTACGCGGAGGGGACGACCCTATGGAAATCTCCCTTGATTTTTACGCGAAGGGGCAAAAGCCCTTCATGGAAACTTGGCACGATATTGACGAATTCCATGAAAACACAAGACCAAGCCGCGATGGACCGTGATCGCGTTTCGTGGCACCGAGCCCTGGTGGGCAGCTGGGGAGGATATTGTAAAAGCTCTCGTCGCGACCAGGGAAGACTGCGTCGTCTATTTGAGGCCATGCAATGTCTAAGAAAAACCACCTAAAACTCCGATTTCATAAACCATACATCATAAGATAATAATAATAGAAACTGCTCTTGTAACCTCGCCCGTCTTGTTCTGTTAGAACGGGTTTGTCCATGAACCCCGCTCATCCACTGCCTTGCGCAAGGCCTCAATTTTCTCCCTCCTCTCCGCCCGGCCCGTGGTCTGCGAGTCCGTCTTCGCGTCGAACGGAGCCAAGACAGCTTCGATCTTGGGCATCCAGTCCTTGAAGAACTTGTCAAATTTGGTAAACGTTTCCTCCGTGCGCGTCTTGATAAACTTTTTCCACTTGTCGCCCAAATCCTTGGTCTCGTAGTCCGTCTTGGCGGCCTTATTCCACCGCTTGACTGCCTCGTCGGCAATGTCGAGGCGTTCGGCGACTCGGTCGGACTGCGTGACAAGCAGCCCGCGGATCTTGGACGTGTTGATATAGCGGTACGCCATGAGCACGATCTTCATGGTTTTGATCGCCGCGTCCACCGTGTCCTCGCCCGTGCAGGCCTTGGCCATGTCGCCCTCGCCCGCAATCTTGCCCTTCTTGAACGCCGTCTCTTTGGCGACGTTGACGTCGGTGATGATGCGGACGAACTCGGTTTCCTTGTAACCCGTGTAGGGCCACGCCTTGGCAACGTAATCCCAGGGGTTTTGCGGCTCGCCGTCGATGGGGATGTTTCCCTTGGACCACCCGTTTTGGTTGAGCGGCTTGCAGAGTTCGCTGTAGGTCGACATGAAGCCTTGGATCAAGTGGGCTTCGAGGATATGTTCGACGGGATATTTTTGGTTGCCGCCGCCGCCGCGTTTGTTGGGTACCTCTTGCATGTTTGGCTGGATCCCGAATTGATCTAGAGCGGGGATTAAACGTTAGTTTTTTCGGCCGAATAACAAGGGGAGTGGGCGGATATTCATCATCAAACTTACAATTGTTGCATTTGTCCCAAGCCTCGTTGTCGTAGATCTCAAAACTTGAGTCTTGCGGCCAAGCTTGGAACATGACGGTGTGCTTGGCGTTATTGCTGCAGGTGATAATCTTCTTTCCTATCGCACGCCGGTCGAAATGGTTGAAGTGAAGAGTCGAGTTCAACTGCGCCTCGATGTACTCGAAATCGTCCAACTCCGGATCCGACGCGTCGTCGGCGGCGAGGGAGCGCTTGTCGAAGAGATCGCTATCCGGAGTAACCTTGTAGAAACCCTCGACGGCATCCTGGTTGAGGCAGGGCCCGGGAGCAGTAGTCCCGCCCTTGTTTGGACATAACTTCTTGTCACCGGGAATGGTGATGAGTGGTCCGTACGGGACGAGTCGTTTCCGTAGGAGAGGTAACCGGTCTGACTCGTTCTGGGCGAACCCGTACCGTTCTAGGTCCAGATCCAAGGAGCGCGGCGCAGCACCACCCGTTACGCAGAGATACTCGTCGCCGTTGTTTGGGATCAACGTTCTCTCAATGCTGCCAATGGTGAGCGGGGCGGGTTTCCAATCAAAGGCATCGGGGACCTTGGCTTGGACCTTGAGGGATGCGCCAGCGTCAACCGCGTATCCGAAACCGCAACTTCCCCGACAATGTCGGAGCGGACACGCATGCGCGCCCAGCCGTCCCCTGCGAGCTCCACCGCACACGAGCCGATCTCGTACCTCTTATCAAAATTGATACCGAAGCTGATGGTAGGGATGATGTGCGCCTCGGCATATCCTTCAGCCTTGAGGCTGTAGTCGAAAGTTGGCTTGGACAGGCCCTTTGCGTCGATGCCGCGGTCGGGCGAGTCCTCTGTCTTGGGCACGTATTCGTTGT
Source organism: Parascedosporium putredinis (assembly GCA_949357655.1). Classification (NCBI taxonomy): domain Eukaryota; kingdom Fungi; phylum Ascomycota; class Sordariomycetes; order Microascales; family Microascaceae; genus Parascedosporium; species Parascedosporium putredinis. The sequence continues at coordinate 78,972 of CASHTG010000019.1, forward strand.
TCTGCTGGGGGTACGTTTGACGTATTTCCCAGTCGGTGAGCGTGACGCGGGCTTCGACTCGGCCTTCCACGGAAATGCCTGCTTTGAACCTCGCATCGAGTCTAATCTCGGGGCCAATCGTAACGATTCCCGGGATGCGGAACGATGCACCGGGGACAGGCAACTCGCCAAGTGAAAACACTTTAGAGTCCCACTGCATCGTCATCAGCGCCTCGAGTGTGAAGATAGCTTCGATCCCGCCCTCATTGTTAAAGTGAAGGAATGACTTGCTGAGATCCATGCCGGGTCCAAGGGTGGTGATGAGCGTGAATCCAAACGACGTCGACATCTTGATGCTGGCGGTAGCCACGGCTTCCACTTTTGCCTTGAACTTGAAGTTGGGCTTGTTGCACGTCCACTCTTCCTGCAAGATGATGGCAGAAATATCCTCTTCGTAGTCGTGCCGCTTTTCCTTCTTGATCTTGATGTCCAGCAGCCCCTTCAACCAGTCGACGGCGCTCGAGCCGAACCACCGTTTGTGAAGCTGCTCTGTAGTCAACTCCCCTCGGTGGTAATCGTCGCGCCATTCTTCTTCTATCCAGCGTTTGTGGTTTCCACCAACGTCCTCGAGCGACCTCTTGCTCTTCTTCCCGCCGTCCTTGGGCTTGGCCACGATGTTGTCCCAATAACCTTCCTGGTTGGAAAAGTCGATGCGCATCTGCGTTTGGTGGTCGTCGCGGGGACGCGAAGGAAGTCGTAGTCGAACGTGAGGTCGTATACGGTGGGCTTGTGCGTGAATCCTCGCTTGACCAGCTGTGGGGGTAGACCCTGGTCCTTGGCGACCTCGAGGGCCTTGACGACGGCATACTTGCCGGGCCCACATCCCTTGCCGCGGGGCATTTCGATGATCGTACCGGGAGCTCCGCGACCGCTGAAGATGTCGCTGCAGGTGCTGCTGTCGGAATTATCTGTGCATATCATTTGGACGGTTTGCTCCCCTTCGGACACCGGATCGTTGCAGTTGTAAACTTCCCAGTGGGAACCGTCCCGTTTATCGAGGGACACCTGAATCTCCTTGTGGCTTGCAAGAACATAGAACTGGAACGCCGCCGCATCCGGGTCGTCATCGGTGTCGGTATCCGCTTCGCCATCGCCCCATGTATTATCCACATTCAGATCGAAGCGAGTCTTGACGTCGTCTCCCGTAGGCGGGTTCGGCAGAAGATCATCCAGCGGAACAGGCAAGAAGAGATTAGAGCCCTCTGGCGGATCGCAGCAGAATACTCTAGCTCTATCCAGGAAGGGGAAGCACGAGAGACCTTCGCCATGCACGCTGTTGGCGAGCTGAATTTCCTTTCCGGCGGTGCAGGTGTTGTCGCTGCAGTCCTTGCTCTTGGAACCTTTCCAGTGGCAGTTTTGGTTTTTCCAGCGGTTAAAGTCTTCTTTAGGGCAGCAATACAGCTCGAGGAATTCAATGTCCAGGTCGCCCAGGAGATCACCCAGAAGGTCGCCCACGATGCCGAAGAGGCTTGCCACGTCGGCAACCGCCCCGAGCCAGGTCCCCTTGAACGTGAGTGGCTTGTCGCCCGCCTTGCACTGGTTCCCCATACCACTCCAGTAGCAGCTGTTCTTGTGTTCTTGGGCAGCCTTACAACAGTAGGCTTTGCTGCCACCCTCGCAGTATTTGCCGTTTCCCCACGGGTTCGTTTGCATCAGGACCTCACCATCGTGGCACCGGCCGTTGCAAGCTGGTGCTTCACCTCGCCTATCCACAAGTTAAAGTCTGTCAGTCTAGGAAAGAGGGTGGCACATCCGATACTTACCATTTACAGTCATCGGGATCGGGCGCCGCAGATAGTGGACAGCACAGGAGACTATCGTCATCTCCTGCTGTACGGTAGAACCAGTGGACGCTGCCGCAAGGTTGCGACTCGATCTTTCGAAAGCCGTTCTTGCACTTCCCTCCGCATCCGGTGACGTAGCATCCTTGGTTCCCGATGTCCTGCCAGAGGCCGGTATCCTCTGACGTTCCGTCTTTCATGGCCAGCGCCACTGCTTTGGTGCCGACTACCGCCGTCAAAGCTTCGAGGTCTTTGGTGTCCTGATCCAAGGACCAGATGAGGACGCCCCTAGACCCAACTTGTTGGCAAAGTCCATCTTGGCTTTTATCGTCTCGGCGTCGTCCTAAACGAGCTGGCATGAGTATTTCCATTGCGAAGAATTGATTAAGAATTCGAAAGACGTACGTAGCTGACCCATTGGTTCTCGTCCCAGACGATATACTTGACTTGGTGCTCTTTATCATAGTATGGCTTGAGCTTCTTTTCTTTGATGATGTTTTTAATCTCAAAGTAAGACAACGTGCCAGAGTTATCGGTGCACTGGTAGGTGATGACGGTGGTTAGCATTGAAGGCGACATCGAGAGGAGTTCAGCATGCGTACCGGGCCCTTTCGCGCGCCGCCTCTAAATTGGCAGCCGGGTTTGTAGCACGACGAATCGGAGAGTTCAAAAGATCTCCCGTAGAAACCAAGTCCGAGATTCAGCTTTGCGGGCGACACGTCATTGCGCCAGTATAAGTCCAAAGCTAGCTTCAGTTCTGTGATGTTTGTGTGGGCAAGTACTTTGGATCCGATGGGGTTATCGGCATCCCAGACACCATGGAGACTAAAATGCAAAGGTTAGTGTTCTAGTTAGGGTAAAGGTAACTATAGGGACATGGATCGGCCTCCGGTAGTATCTACGTACTCATAGCCTGAAGAGGTGGGGATGGTCAGCAGAAGTTCATTATCCAAAAGGATTAAAGCGGTAACGTACTCATAATGTTGACAAAATCAACTGCCGCAGCGCTTTCCTTGAGGTCAAAATGCCTCAGGTACCAGTAACTAGTCGGAGTGGTAAAGGACACCTCATAATCGACCGGTTGCTTCTTGATGGCGGCCTTGAGCTCTTTGAGTAGCTTGGTAAAGTTTTTGCCATCTTCCGCATGCCCGCCTCGGTCGGTTGCTCCCGGGTATTCCCAGTCAAAGTCAACGCCATCAAAGGCATATTGCCTCATGAAGCTGAGGAGATTAGCGACGAACGTAGCTCGGTTGGCCTGGCTGGAACAAATGTCGTGGAACACAGACTGCCACGGGCTTGGATCGTTGAACGTCCAGCCGCCGAGCGCAATCATCACCTTGAGGTTGCGGTTTCTCTTCTTGAGAGCCGTCATTTTCGAGAATAGCTTTGGGTCTAGGTCATCCATGGGTATGATTTTGAAATCGCCGGGGGTGATGTATCCAAAGGAGAACATGAGATGTGTGAGTGCGCCAACGGGGATTTGCTCGATGGACTAGACTGGACGTGAGCTTCGTCTATAGAGGATGTATAGGATAACGTGGTTTCTTACGTACCATTCCGTTGCATTTTCGGGTGTGCACCCACGCTTCGTAATACCCTGCCGATATATCTGTGAGCGACATAGATCCTGGGGGAGAGGTACATCAATAAACGAATTGTACTCACCGACGACTCTTTCGCGCACATTTCCACCGGAGCTTCCTGAACCTGGTTGTTTACAATTGCTCTGGCAGGACGCTTCCTTGTCCTTGGTAACCTTGCAAAACTCTTCCGTCATGCCGCAGAATCCAAATGCAGAACAGCACCTAGAAATCATCAACGCCCGCTCGGTGTAGGGGATAAGCACGCTTAGGTTAGAAATTACTTACACGTTGAGAGGGCATTCTTTCCCTGGGGGATTCGCAAATCTGCCACATTCGGCCTTGGCATCGCAGTTGCTCCAACATACCTCGTTGGGTGACGTGTTGGTTGTGTCACAGGCTTTTGGCCCGTAGTTACACCAGCCGGTCTCTTTTGGGCAGCATGCGCCGTTTCGGCATGGTCGGGACTCGGAGCAGCTGTAGTCTGTTTCCTGCGTCACTTGCCGGCCGAGGATATGGCGGGTGTCTAGCACGGCCGACATGCTATCGGCGGCGCAGACTGGCAGCTTTGGATCAGGGCGGACTTTGACGGAATAGTCGAGGGGACTATATCATGGTGAGTTCAAGGTGAGACTTTGGCATTAATGATTTCGAAAGGCTTACTGGTAGGCTTCATTTCGACACGTCCACTCGTCGTTTGAAGGGGAATTGCTGATGCTGGCTGGAAATGCATATACACCAAAGGTCACAAAGGTGGAAAGGGTAAGGAGTGCGCTAAGCAGAATGCGTAATCGAAACATTGATGCCGCCATGACTACGAATTCCTGGCCGTGGATTATCGACTTATCACTAGCCTTACTCGTTCAAGGGACATAACCCTGTACGCAATTCCACGGAGGGAGAGGGATATAAATGCAAACATATCGTTGACCTCCACGGCTATCACGGATGGACTGGACAATTCCGGCCACTAAATAAGGCATCTAACCTCTCGAATACTCTACCGCGGTTCTCCAGCCGTTGGAAAGTCTCATTCCATGATGGACCTGTCTTGCAAGCCCCTGGCTGCATAGTCACGGAGAGGGGCCATGCGTTGGAGGGAATGGTTGGTACGTTGGGTTAAGTTGAGAAAAGTGTCTAAAAGACAGACTAACCACAGTCGAACTACCCTCAGCTAGGAATATTCTTGCCGCCAAGGCTCGAATTGCCGGAAGTTCCAGCCAGTGCCGCACCAAAATAAGAGGCTGACCGGAGGAGTGTGCACTCACACACCGGCTAGTCTTTTCCCCGACTGGCTTTAGGCCTGTAGACTTAAGTAAGGCGAAAGCCATGTATCAAACAGAGGTCGGTTGCCGCTGGCAGCTATGCTGATGTCTCACCGCCACATCTTAATCTTAGCGGGCCGCGCCGCATCAAGGCTCAGAGGTGTCAACGAATGAATATCAGTAAGCTGAAACTTTTTCTTATTTTGTTTGATACATTCGTGGGGAGAATGGGGGCCACCGGACATGACTATACTCCGGTGCTTTCTTTGGTCTCTGCATCCATCGCCAGCCTCGCTCTCTTTCCTCTATGGGCACCAACCTCGGGGATATATCGCCGCAGCTCGTAGGGAACGTAGACAATGTGATTAGGATGTAAGAGGTTAAGCAGGGCCCCCAAAAATCGAGGGAAATGGACCGGATCAAATTTCTGTTACAATTTTAAGAGAAAGATCCATAACTTGAATTCTACACCTCTGGGCTTTCTCCTTGCTTTCAGCCTACCCGCGCGGCTGAGGACATATCAGCAGCAAGTGCCCCAGGCGCCCTTGTCACCTCGCCTTGCTTGTAAGCATTATTTCAAAGCAGTGACGCAGATTTCCTCGGCATTCTCTCTCGAGTTCACACAATGGTTTTCCTTCAACCAGTGAAGGTCGTGGTGGGGGTTTGGATCGCCTCCCTACATGCCTGTTCAGCAGCCCAATTCTTCACGGCAGACTCCCTTCCGCAAGGGATTAGCTCAAGCTGTGCCAATGCTCTCACGAAAATGTGGACTGCAGTCTGGCAGTGATATATCTGCAACCAGATGAGTTTTATCCTAAGAAGAGCCTCGACAAGATCTGCACCAACGTATGCGGCTCTGCTCTTGCCTCGTGGAAGAGCACCATCGCCAGCAGCTGCGCGGATGATCATTTCCCCGGCTTCAATAAGGAGGATGGGGAGATGCCCCTTGGGGCCATACCTGACGCTATCAAATTCACGTACGACCTGACTTGTCTGAAAGAAGGATCGCGCTACTGCAACAACGCCGCTGCTTCCTTGGCCGCCAACGGCGACCCCGATGCTGCGCATTTGCCAGGCGGTTTGCCTGGGAGTGGCGATTGGGGTGGGCAAAACGTGACTAGCAACTGTGATCAGTGCATCGTGTCACTTCTTCGCTTCCGTGCCTCTTCGCCGTATTATGGCGGGCCCGTGTTACGATCGTCGTCCGTGTATGAATCCAGAACATCAAGTTGCAAGATAGCAGGGTCACCCTTGACTACTAGCTCGTCCCCTTTCAAGTATGGATTGAGTTGAATTCCCGCGCAAGGTTTGCTTCTGAAAACTAACGTGTTCCTTCTCCTTAGGCCCACGCCAAGCGCCTCGCCGACGTCCTCCTGCGCTGGCACGACGTATACGATCAAGCCGGGAGATACTTGCGACTCGGTCTCGCTAGATCAGGGTATTGGCACAGAGTGGCTCATCAACGACAATGACTTATTTTCGTTCTGTCGTGACTTTCCGAAGAGCGGTAAGCTTTGCCTAGAGAACAAGTGTACCGTGCATACAGTTGGCGAAGAAGAGACATGCAAATCCATTGCGAAAGAGTATAAAATCACAGAAGCTCAGCTTTACGCCTGGAACCCGGTACGTTGCAATCAGGTTATTTCAGTCAGGGGCAAGCCTCGGTTCGAGGCGGCCATGCTAATAGTCAGTTCTAGTCTATCAACGCCGGTTGTTTCAACTTGAAAGCTATGGTTGACACCCAGATCTGTGTTTCAAAGCCAGGAAAGGCCTACGTCTCACCGATCCAGACAGACGTGCCGTCGTCATCGCCAACCGGGGCCGTTGAAGTGCCGGACGATATCGCACAGAAAACAACGAAACACTGTGGTCGATATCACAAGGCCATTGTTGGAGACTTCTGCAACCAGCTCATTATGAAATATTCCATCTCTCTCGATGACTTCCGGTTCCTCAACCCAGCCATCAACGAGAATTGCACCAACCTTTTCGCGGAGGAGTCGTATTGCGTAAAGGCCGCGGGTGACAGTATGCCAACTCCATAACTTCATTCCCCTCGGAAGGCCGCTACTGACATGTGTGTAGTAAATACCTACTCTGGTAGGCCGGGATACGTATCCTACTCTCTGACAAACCTCATGGCCAGCTCGGTTAAGGATGCGGCAACCGAGCTGCCAAGCGTCAAATGGTCATCTCCTGCTACCGAAGCGACGGACCTTCCACTTGCGACCGGGACGCGTGATGACTGTGCCAGCTACATTGACGGGGATGAATTCCAAAGAGATTTGAGTGGCATGCTCGTAAACTCCAATTGCCAGCTGGTCGCGAATGTCTGGGACGTGAGCCTGGAGGATTTGGAAGTTTGGAACCCCAGTAAGGAAACTAGTTGTCGTGCAAGCAGGCACTAAGCGAAAACCTTTAGGTTGGAACGCTAACAATTATGTTTCTCTTGACGGTAGGTCTCGGGAATGCCTCGTTGCCAACGTGCTCGTTCAAAACCGGCGTTCGATACTGTGCCAAGTACTACTCCGGATACCACGGGGATGAAGAACCAGACAAGCTAGGATCCGCGCTTCCTACACGGGTACAGGCCCACCCACTATCTCCATGAGCCCGAATTGGACTAACACTCTATCGATATAGGATGGCATGTCTGAAAACTGTACGGTTACGGTTGACGTGGATACGGATGGCGACCCTACTTGCCAGCAGATTCTTGATAGTTGGGAGCTCAGCATTGCTCAATTCTACAAGTGGAACCCCAGCGTTAAATCAGACTGCGGAGGTTTATGGGCAGGTGAGCAAAGGTCCTAGTTAATGTGCAACCGATGCCCTGTTCTAACACTTTTAGGATACCGATATTGTGTTCGAGTATCAGAATTCGTGGTACCCACAGCCACAACCAGCCGTCCCACGTCGTCGAGCAAAGGTCCGACGCCTCCCGGCCCGACCCAAAGCAATCAATCAGAAGACTGCACAAAATGGCATCTCGTTAAGTGTGCGTACTTTGTTCTCGCCAACCGCCGTTTATATCGCTAACTTGCCATGTTTTCCTCTTGTGCTTAGCCGGCGATTCATGTGGGGATATCGAAAAGGAATACTCCATCTCACACAAAGAGTTCCTCGAGTGGAATCCGACCGTGTCCGAAGACTGCTCCAAAGGCTTCTGGGGCGGATACGCCTACTGCGTGGCAGTGGAATCAGGGACAAAACGCACCGTCCCGTCGACATCTACCACGTCGCCACCGGCGACAACTACGCCTCCCAAAGCGCCGGAACCGCACCAAGCCGGCAACGCCATCTCGACGTGCAATAAGTATGCTCAGGCTAAGCCCGGTGATTGGTGCTCAAAGTTTGCAGACGACAATAAAATTTCTACTTCGAACCTCTACGCTTGGAACATGGCTCTTGGGAAGGACGGAAGCAATTGTGGAACCAGGTTCTGGGCAAGCTACTGGTACTGCGTTGGGGTCTCTAAGTAAGGACGGAGGGCGGTTTGCTCGTCTCCTGGCCACCTTCTGCTTTATCAACCTAGCAGGGAGGAATGGCGAGGGTGATACAGGAAACTCAATTAGCGGGAGCCTTGCCTTTACCGCACGACTGCTGGTAAAGATTCTGCATCGCAGAAGGAACAAAAAGGCTGGTTGGCTTATATACGAGAGAATGCATTGAAAATATTGATTCCATTAAGTAACAACATTTCAGTATTCCTGTTGAATCGTGCTTTGACAAGAAGTTTCGGTAGAGAAGTGAGTGGCGAGAAGATTCTTGGGCCAATATGAACCCTTCCGTGGTTCTACTTTTTCTCGGCAACTTCGAGCTCAATAGCGTTGGCTTCATCCAAGAAATCTTTCTTGTCGCTTTGAACCCCTTGTCCCACACATACATAATGCCTGAACTTCCGCGCGGGTAGCTTCGCGTTGAACTATCAAGAAGGATTAGGGGATATGTTATTAAGATCGCGACGGGGGAGGAAATACCATTTCGTCAATCTCCTCCAAAGTCCTCCCTTTTAGCTCGGGAAGGAAGAGGAAGGTCCACAGAGCTCCAATCATAGCCGATGGGAACCAAATGTATCCGTATTTCGGGCCCCAGCCTAGCGAGTTGGGGTTAATGAAGTACGGTGCGGTGAAGGTGATGCACCACGTTAGCAGAAAGCCAATGGAGCTTGATAGTCCAAACGTGTAGGTTCGTAGACGTTGAGAAGGAAGCTCGCCTCCAATCAAATAGGAATATGGACCAATCGCTCCCTAATATGTGAGAGACGTCTTGTTGTTAGATATGAGCCAACTTTTGGCAGGGTAAACCTTTGATCGTTGAAACACTTACCACGTAAACAAACATGAAGACGGAGCACAGAGCCACAATCGCCTTGCCTGCTTCAGGCGTCCCGCCGTGCTTGTCGTACGTCACGGCCATGGCTAGCTGGAGGGTGCCGCACCCTAATAGGCCACCGATCAGGAGCACCCGGCGACGCCCATATCGGACGACGAGGGATGCGCCCACAATAAGACCCAGCAGACCAATAGCGCTGAGGACGTTACTCATTGCGAAGGGGTCGCTCACCTTGGCGATGGCGAGGAAGTAAGCCTTGTATGCTAAGGACAAGTTGGTATGGTAAGCGTATGCATGCAACACGCAGGATCAACAAAAGTGAGTGGCTTACGGATGATAAACATGGAGCCGGGGACATTTTGCAGCGACACCACACATATAGAGAGAATGGTTCGGCGTCGATCGATGGGGTTTTTGAACATGTCAAGCACTGAAATGCCATCCTTTGTATCACGTTCAAGTTCGATGGCACGTTGAATATCCGTTGCCTCCTGGTCGGCTTCCACGCTCGTTGGGCGGAGCCAGTCCAAGGACTTGCGGCCCTTGTCGCTTTGCCCCCTCTCTATAAGCCACCGAGGAGATTCTGGGATGAAAAAGATGCCGATTATGAGGACGACGGGAATGACGAAGACGACGGAGAGCGGAATCAAGTATGCCGATCTATCTGGTCGCTTGGCTGTCGCCCAATCTATAATGGTACCAATCAGCGTTCCCTTTGAGGAACAATGGCGTCAGCTTCCTGGACACTCAAGGGCAATTTTATTCAGTAGAGGGTAAACTGTACCAAGGATACGCAGAACTGAAACGCGTTGAAGAACAAGGCTCGATATTTTGCGGGGCTGACTTCCTGGATATAAAGCTGGGAGAAAATGATGAGACCGCCATTTGCCAACCCAATCACCAAGCGGCCGACGTAAAGGGCGCCGATGTGCGTGGTAGTCATCATGATAACATTGGCGACGATGCAGAGCAAGCACGACAGCCACATGGAAACTCTGCGACCAAGTTTGATGGCGATGATGCCTGCCAGGCCAGTGGTGGTGAAGGCTCCAAGGGTCATCAGAGAGGAGATGAGCTGCTGCCTCGTGGTCGAGATGTTCCAACCGAGCACGGTCTCCGGGGCTGGATGCCCGTAAATCTAAGACGAGAGGAAGGCTGGTTAGGCAAACTGGCACATCGCCACGACGGCGGAAGGGAAGCGCGCACCTGAAGGAAGCCCGGCATGGCTTGGAAGCCGCCGATGATGCCAAAGTCGAGCCCATACTGAAAGGGTGACAGCGCCATGACACCACACGCGACAAAGGATTTCCAATGCGCGCGAATGGTTACCTCCGCGTCGTCCGACATGTTGAAGTTTTTGCTGGCGCTCGCAGTCGGCAGAGGTTAGAGATAAAACGATGGAGCTTGAGCAAGAGGATAAACAAAGATTCTACCACTACATACATACTGGTGATGATGGATTTCCTTTGTGATGCATTTATAGTCGCCTCCAGGATCGCATGCCGAAGGTGAAATGTTGCAGTTGCATCCGTAGACTAACCCGATGGGGAAAGTTGGTTCCGAAGATCAAGTGGCGTCGGCAACGCTAGGCCTCGAAGCTTGCATTACCCCACGGGGAAAGACGCCAAGAGGAGTTGTATGGAGAAGCAAGGCGTCGCCGCATTGGTAGTTGAATTCGCTCGCCACCATATTTGGCTTTCCATTGAACTGCCACGGGTACCTTTAGATTGGTGGGGCCCGTGGTGCTCGGCATCTTGCAAAGAGATTCTGTAACATCAGATCGGGGCAGGTGAAGCCGCGTGTAGGCACATCTCGGGGCCACCCCTCCGAGCCGAGCCAGCCGTTCAGAGAGGTGTCTTGCAGGTTGTGCCAAGTCGAGTCGCAGAAGCAATAAATAGTCCATATGCTTTCGTGGCTCTTCTTCGCCAGGCATCCCGGCCCTTTGGACCTTTCCTCATTCAATCCCCATATGCACCGAAAGGCTTCGCGAACATGGACGCCTCCCATTCTTTCCAACGGCCTGCATTGGCCCTTTTGTCCTGCTAGTTATTTATTGGACGTTGAGCAGCCCCCTGGTCTCAAGCCTTCGGCGAATCCCCGGGCCCTTTTGGGCAAGGTTTACACGTCTGTGGCTGTTCAGAGAGGTCTATCACGGGACATTTCCGCAGACCAATATCTCGCTACATAAGAAATATGGTAGGGAGTCCACGGCATAGAACCATCACACCTTCCACTTGTGAAGATTCATTACTTACAACATGTTGGCGAATAGGCCCGATTGTGCGCATTGCCCCCAACGAGTACAGCATCGATGATCCTGCGGCTGCAAAGTTGATATATGGGAGCGGAAAAGGCTTCACAAAGGCAAGTCCATGCCCCGAGGTCCCCACGTGTAGCCACAGAAAATCACCATACACAACACTAACATTCTCCCGTCATGTAGTCGCCTTGGTATCAAGCCAGCGGGAACCCCTTCAGCACCCTCCCCAACCTCTTCACTGAACCCAACCCCCATGTCCATGCGTCATCAAGGCGGAAGATTGCTGCGGCCTACTCTATGACCAGCCTCGTCCGGCTTGAACCCTTGGTGGATGAGTGCACGACGATTCTCGAGGCGCGGCTACGCGAATTCGCCTCTGCCGATCAAACTTTTGATCTTTCGCTATGGATGCAATGTTTTGCGTTCGATGTGATTGGAAAGATCACGGTAGGTGAATGAGTTCTTTTTTCTTTTTCGCATCTCTTAATGACCGATATCGATACATCTAGTTCGGCGAGCGCTTCGGCTTTCTCGATTCTGGCGCGGATATCGACGGCATCATGGCTTCTCTCACGGAATACCTCAACCACTGCGCGCGAGTTGGTGTCTTCCCCGAATGGCACAAGACATTATTCCGTCGCAAAATGAAGTCGAGGAGTCTTTCAGGCGTCCCCAACATTCGAAGATTCGCGTCGACCCACCTTGAGGCCAAGAGTGCAAAGACTCAGCTAGGCGAGGATAAAGACGGGCCGGTCGACATTATAACGCGGCTACTATCGATCCAAAGCGAGGATCCCGACAAAATCGGCAAGGACGAGATCCTGAGTACCGCGGTGATGAACATTGGGGCCGGCTCTGACACGACCTCCATCGGTTTCTCGGCGGTAATATACAACTTGCTCAAGTACCCCGGACGCTAGCAAAGCTGAGGGAGGAAATCGCGTCATACGAGGTGAACGGCCTGCTTTCCAACCCGGTGAAATTTGCCGAAGCCCAGAAAATGCCGTATTTGCAGGCCGTCATAAAGGAGGCACTTCGAGTCCATCCCGCCGCGGGATTGATCCTCGGCCGGGTTGTTCCTGAAGGCGGCGCCTTGCTGGCTGGTCAACATTTCCCTCCCGGCGTAAGTATCCCCTCGCCTTTTGATTTTTTTTTTTAGGTTTCGCAGGCTGACGAGGGAAAGTAGACCGTGGTTGGCATCAACTCCTGGGTCGCGCACGCGAACGAAGACGTGTTTGGCGCGGATGCTGCGATGTTCCGCCCTGAGCGGTGGCTTGAGGAGCCGGGAGTCGTTCGAAAACGGGAATCCTATTTCTTGGCGGTACGTTTGGTCTGGCTCCGCTCACGCATGTTCTCATGCTAACATTTTCTGCCTTATTAGTTTGGCCAAGGTTCTCGGACGTGTATCGGCAAGAACATTAGCTTGATGGAGATCTCCAAGGTCATCCCACAGATCGTTCGCCAGTTTGACCTCGTGCCGGATACAACCTCGGGGAACCGGAGTGGCAAACGGAGAATGTGTGGTTCGTCAAGACGAAAGATTTCTACTGTAAACCTCGTGTACTTGAGAAAGCGTGAGTGATGTAGAGGGCTCGGGAACTTCAGCCAGAGGGCTACAAGAGATACATGTCATATAAATTCCAACCCACCCTTCTATGAATCGTTGATAGGATTATCCTGATTATGAAAATCAGGGTGAATATTCATGATGGCTCGGCTCTTGTTGCTACATGTATTCTATATTCAACACTCCCTCCGCATTGTTTCAAAGCCGTACAAGGAAGTGTTAACTAACATACACTTATACTCCCATCCCAAACTCCTACTTCACTTGGACTAATCTTCAGGTATCTGCATGAGCTGTTCGATGATGTCTTCTTCAAGGGCAATATCGCCAAAATCAAGGCCGGTCAAAAACGGCCAATCTGTATCAGCAAGCAAGGCTCGATCGATCCTACAGCTCCATTGGTTAGCCGCCGAGTTTGTCATCGAATCTTGCAAAATGGGATGACGTACACCTGTGAATTCTCATCAAGACCATGTTCAGGGCTACTACTGGTGTCTCCACTCAATACCTTTCCGTCGGGGGTTCCTTGGTCAGCCCAACCTGCCGCAGCTCAAAAGGGTTTCGGGCAAGAGATGTCGCGGATAGCCCGTCGTGGCGATGGCGTGCAAGATATCAATGCAGCGGGTTGCCTTTTCCCTGTACGTCTGCCTACAATAAAGGGCCGCCGCGACGAGTATAACCTGAACGACCTGGAGAGCGAGAAAAAGTCCATCATGACGAGACTCGACGCCACCTTGTGCTGGGCCATATCCTCAAAGATACCCAGCGACGACTCCGCTGCCGAAATGCACGTCCTAGCGAGCTGGTCAAACCGCTGCCGTTTGCGGGAACTCGCGACCCTTTCTCCCCGTAGTAGCTGGCAGAGAAGGAACGGTCTCGTGACGAGCATGACGGCGCTCCAGTAGCGCAGGTGCAGCAGAGAAATTAATCGCCGGTAAAAGGGCGGGATGGCCGGCGTGACGTGGAGATGGCGCGGAAGCCTGTCCAGCCAGGTTTGCAGCGACTTGAGAGAATCCGCAAAGTCGGACTCTCGCAATTGGTGGTCGCCGCGCATGGGCCTTGTATACAAGTTGTGTCGTATTTCCTGCACCAGCTGCGCCAAGTCTACGCAGTGCCCTAAATATTCGGGCGGCGTAAATGAGCCTGGGCTGATGATCTATACCGGTGGATGTGTGTCAGTATTTGTCCAACGACGTGGCTGAGGGCGGGAGGGGGAACCAACCTCTTCGGACGGTAGAGGTGGCTTCCATAAAGTGCAGGTGGGCCCGGACATGGAAGGCTGCCCTAGCTGCAGCGAGATGTCGTGGTCGATGAGAAAGAGATTCCACCATATACGGCGACCGTGGGTTTTCAGGACCACGTTGTGCTTGGCGGTATACTTGTCCACATGCAGGCCTAGGGAGAATGCAATTCTCGTGGCGTTGCCAACGTACAGGTATGACTGATTGAGATACCCATGATATTGAAGAGCGAGGGCCTTGAACAACGCGTTAATAGGTGAGCTTTCAAGCGGGGTAATAACTTTGTAGCCATGTCTCACCAACAATATGAATGCGCGTAGCCCATCGAGGTCGCCTTGGTCGCAGATGCTGGAAACAAGCTGCTTGGCAGCCTCAAGAGAGTCGCGCGCTAGCTCACCGTTGGACAAGCCCTCTAAAGCCGGGATGGACGCGGCACCAAGGGCCACGATGCTGTGCAACGAGGCAAGCCAAGATCCCGAGTTTGGCCTGTCGGGGTAGGCGTAAGTCGTTTCAAGCCTCGTGTGGAATTCCTCGGCCGAGTAAATCCAGTACATGGAGTGCACTTCTTCAAAATACCTGGATGCGCAAGCCAACACGACTTCGTGCGACGGCAGGACCTGCGGGTCCGGGGAGGTGACGCCCTGGTCCGACAGGGAGGTTGCCGTGGGCATGGATACGGTCAACATGGGTGAAAGAACTTCTTTCTCTGTCTGGCTGGGAACGTTGAGGAGCCAGGATCTCACGCTTATGTTAAAACTGTGTCCCGAATCCGGGCCAACGTAACCTAATAGCCCGTTAGCGGGACGCTCCAACAGCGGGCTTCTTACGGGCGGGGAACTTGCGGTGCTCGCCCTGCGCGTCCAGCACCAAACAGCCAAGATCGTGGTGCAAGTCGGCAATTTCCTGGAGGTGCGCATCGCGGCGTCCGTCCCGGAGACTACCCGCACTCTCAGAGCCGGTGGCTGCTACCGCGTACTCGCTCCGGGGTAAAGTGGCGGGGGTGTGCGGAAAGACGCTGTCCGGCGAGGCTGTGTCGTCGGGCCGGGCGACTAAGCGCCGGAGGCTGGCGACGGATAGATCTTGGCCGGGAAAGGATTTGGTGCAGAGCTTCTTCAGGAGCTGGTACTCTTCCTCCGACACGAAGCAAAAGGGCCTCTGGTGGCGCCGGCTGTCGCCAAAGGAGCATTCTTGATTGATGCTACGGCAGTAGTCGCAGGGGGCGCCGGCATCTGGGTGTGTGGGTGAGTACAAGGTTCGAATTGCGGATACCACGACGGGATCCCTATGTGTGAGACGGCTTACCTGGTTTCCGGCACTACATGGCAGTTCGGTGGTTAGCAGTCGTCGCGGGCGTATGGTGGGGGCGCCCTACTATACCTTTGTTTTCCTGTGTCTGCAGCGATCGCAGCTGGTAGTTGCCCTGTTCGGTCCAGTTTTCTTTTTAGTATTTCACCAGCCATTGTGGAAAACGGTAGGTGGACGCGAGTTTAGAGGCCTAGCTCTCGTCTGTGGAGGTGAATCATCTGGGGCTCTTTAACACTTTTGCATGGGCTACATGTCAGAAAAGGACAGGGGTTCGTTCGGGTGAACATCGCAGGTTCCGAACCCCGCATTAACATTCCTTTTAGGTTCGGTAGTGTTGAACTTGGCATTGGCATCAACATGCCTGATGGACCACACGACGAACCCGCTTTGGGTCTAGGGTGTGCCCACCCTAGCCCACATTATGAGAGAAGGATCTACATCTTTTCAGGTTCTTTGAGAACTACATCAAGAAAGTTGCCATACCGCACGAGTTTCTAAAGCTAAGCTTTTGGCCTATTTAACAACAAACACCGAGGACTATAAACCCAAACCAACCTCGGAAAATGCTCAAGTTCATAGTAAAACACACCGTTGAGGTCCTGCGCTGGTCCGAAACAGAGTAATTCGCAATCTACCAAGTTCCGGCGCCCCGGACTATGGCTCTCCCATAATCTCATATCCCTGCATCCATGACATATTCTCATTACATAGATCTACTACCTGTAGTCATCCAGATCCTCTCCATGCTCGTCAGTCACCTCCAAGACATACGCTTTAGTTTCGTCATCCGGATCGACGATGATGGTCTCTTCCTCGTCGTCGCCTCTGCTTTCGGAGACCCATTTCTAGAAAAGAACCTTAGCCTCGTCCATAACACTCATATCTCACCGGGTGGGCTAAATGACTTACCAATCCAGCAAATGATCGGAGTCTGAATTTCAGACTCTTGAAAAATAAGACCCTTTTCTCGGGATTATCGTCATCCTAGGGCATTGTCAGTCTACTAGGTAGGGTATGCAAGAGAGTAAGATGGACTGACCATGGAGATGGGGTGAATCCAGCCGTCCGCCGAAGACTCTTGTCTGAACTTGATGGAAGCCGTTCCGTTGGCCACGTCTCCTGTTTTCACCGTCCCTCCAATGGACAACTCTTTCTCGGTCCCGACCCACGCGTTCAGGTACACATCGTCCGAGACCCATGTGGCTTCCACGATGTGGAACCCGAGATCCTTGACATCGTCGCACTGCTCCAAGATTCTCTCCGCGTTCTCCTTGGCCCATTTTCTAAAGGCGGGTCTAGAGTCGAAACACTCCATGAAAACGGGCGAGTTGCACAGAACCACGGCCCCCGATTCTCGAGCACAAGTAATCGAGACCTCGACCTTTGCTCCTATCCCCATACCTCCGCCTCCCGCGGCGAGGGCCGCGCTCCCCATTCGCGTTCCCTGGGCCGTTCGTGCGCCCCATTCCGCCTTGGAACGCTCTCCGGGGATAAGTCGGGCTGGTCGATCGTAACCGTCTTCCTCAAGAGCCGTGGTGTCCGTCAGGTCGGCGATGGGGTGCCAGCATCCGTCGGGGTCGAGATACCCACACATGCCGCGGTGAACTCGTTTCAGAGACTCGGTCTCTAGAAAGCCGAATCCGCAGCCATGATGCTTCATAGCCTCCGCATAGGCCAACCGAGTCGTTCCTTGATCGCCCATTATCAAGTCTGTTCTTCGATTCTTTAACACAGGGGGTGTTGCGAAATAATCGGAACAGGAAGAATTCCACAATCACGCGTAGAGACCGAGTGAAGGGGTTAACTGGTGTCGCAGAAAACCATTGATCGTGGAGGCCTCCAACATTCGCCCTTCCCACCACATTGAATGAATGTTGATTCAACAAGGGTCGCTGCCTTGCAAAAGGTGCATATTGATGTAAGCAAGCCGTCTTAAATCGATTATATGCCTCCCCTCACCCTTCGCAAGTGGTGATTGGGTGCATGTAGCTGAAAACCACCAGAAATTTCCACGCACATATGTGCATGTGCATGCACACCACCCCTGAGTCGACTCAGCCTTGACCCAAGGTCTACGTGTAGAATCCAAGCCCCCATTTACCCCACCTTCCCCCATCCCGTTTAAATCCTCTCCATCTGCTGGACTACCCCTCGGGTCATCTGGTATAACATTTCGTCGAGTTCGGTTGCTTGCTCTATATATAACCTCTGGAGGAGCATGGCAAGAACAGCATCCATCATCTCGAGGGATGACCCATATCTCTACGTCCGCGTCCTTCTCGTGAGCTGGGAGGGTGCGGATAGGCGCCTCGACGATGAGCTCCAAGGACTTGAACAAACATTCAAAGATGTCTACGAGTTCACCACGGCCCGGTACAAAATTCAAAGCAACAACCCTTTCGGCAGCCTCACAACAGCGCTTTTAGAGTTTCTCGAACACGACGACCCCGATACCTTGCTTATACTATACTACGGCGGCCATGGTTACTCAAACTCCGATAACCAGCTCATCTGGAGCTTGTACAGTGGAGGTAATCCATGCGTGAACTGGACGGCTTTACAACAGCACGTCTTCGACAAAAGTCCGATTTCCTCATTCTCCTCGACTGTTGCACGGCGGCCAGCGCTGTCGGAGAGCGCCAGAGAGGAAATGTCGAGGCTCTTTTCAGTTGCGGCATTCAAGACAAAACCCCCATCAGCGGCGACTACTGCTTTACCCGGAGGCTATCTAATATGATGAGGCAGCATCCTGATGGGATTGAAGTGTACGAGCTCTTCCACCGTCTAACTCAAGAGTACAACAAGGCCGGGCCCGATCGCCGAGACAAGGGCAAGGAGCCGGCATACTTGAAGCCGGGAAAGGACCTGCGAAGGAGTATACAACTCCGGCGAATGAATTCATTTTACAGCGCCAAGAGCGTAATCGCACTTGGTCGGCGTTCCTTGCGTTCCTTGCGCAGCACGCGACCCGCCCAAGCGATGCGCGCGCTCGAGACTGTCCTGGTAGTGCAGACATCCACGGGTAATCGAGGGGACGACTCCTCCGTTGCGACTAGGAGCACCATGTATTACTCGATCGCGAATGGAGATGAGGCAGCGGGTCCAGAGGGTTCAGAGGTTATGGAAGAAGAGTCTACACAATTTAGTGAACTCCTTTCCGCGCTGGCAGACGAAAACCGGCGCGTTCTCAATGCAGCGATGGACAGAATCGAAACGAATCAAGATGTTGGAGACGCATCGATGGGGGATCCAGAGAGCCCTTCCTTTTCGCCGTTTGATGGGATGATTAGAATTAATAGGCTCACGAACGAAATACGGTTTCTTCAAAAAGCTATGGCGAACGGTCCAGTCTCTACCTGGTTTACAATCTCGCCCATCTCTGACGCCAACATCTTGGAATGGCAGGCGACGCTGCGGGGTCCCGACGGAACACCGTACGAGCGCGGGCTGTTCCACGTCCGTCTGAGTTTAACCAACATCCACTATCCTTTTACCCTCCGCGGGTTTGGTTCCATACCAAAATCTATCATCCCAACATCGATCAAAAACCGGGGCCATTTGCGCCGACTATCTACAAGGCCCTCCTCCAAAGGTTGTTGACACATCTGCCGTGGAGGCGACGGATCTCGCAGTAGAACCCAGGAGAAGAGACGAAATGGAACAGTCTGACGGAGAAGCTCCTCAGAATCTTTCGCATAATCAAAATACCATTTCACTGCAGGGACCAGAGGATGCCACGTCTCAGTCACCGCTAGCAAAAGATTTCGGAGAAGTGGGAATCCGAGCATTTATGCCACCCCCAAATAAGAAAAGAGAGGAGCGCAATGATATCGATACGTATAGCGCTGCATTTGGACTGGAAGGACTTGTCGTGGGTCTATACGTGATTCTAAACGAACCAAATCTCACCGATGCCCTTGAGCCAGAGATTGCGCGGCAGATGATTGAGGATCCAGCAGGGTATGAACGCACCGCGAGGGAGTGGACAAAGTTGTACGCAACGGGTGCTGTGTAGATTAGTGGTCTTTTTCGACAGAACATGCACCTTGAGTGATGGTCATTGATTGCACACGTTTGTTTTGGGTACATGAGGTCCAGCTTTTGTATGATTGACTATCGTATATCTCAGTACACCCATGGATCCATGCATATATAGACATTTACACCACTCCTTTTGCTGGATTAAGTGGGATATTCTGATCGATTGTTGATGGGTTCGAAGTCAATGAAGAGAGAGGTATCGCGAATGCTGGTATTCCCCCTCAAAACAACACTCGCTGGAGCCCACGGCACTGGCTCTTCCTGCTCTGTCCATACTTGATCACTCCACGTGATCCTGCTCGCCTCACATTATGCACGTCGGGCATCCCATGTGCCCGACCCGGTTCAGATCCGCGTTCCTCTTGGTTCACGTTTGAGATGCCTGGCGACCATGAATAATAGAGACATCGTAGACCATTGATATTGAATCGGTTCGTGCAACGACGACGACAAAATGTCGGTGCACGTCGCTGATTTCGACGAGTATACCTTTCGCGCCCCTCGCCCGGGCTACTTTCTCGGCGACTCGGCCGGGCGTCATGGGCTTCGCCAGCGGATACCCAATCTCGGCCGCCGCCACTTCCCGACGGCCAGGGTTACGTCCACAACCTCATCGATACCTCCAGATACCTACGATTGCACCGGCACCCTTGCTCGATTGCCACTCGAGATACTACACAACATCGTGCCCGAACTCGACGCCCGAAGTGCGCTCGCGCTTCGCAATTCCAGCCGCTACCTCGCCACCGCCCTGGACTCGAGCTGTGCTTTCGCCAAGTAGCGTCCTTTCCGAAACTACTCGGCGCTGCCGTGTACTCGAACTTGACCGCGCCCATAAAGGCCATCGCCGCAGCCCTCCGGTCTCCGTCATGCGCGAATTGCGGTCACTTTGGCGACATGTTTTGCCTCCTGGCCCTGCAACGCTTTTGCTATCCGTGCTGGCGATCGCTCTATTCAAAGTTGTTACCAGACTCGACCAACATTCGTAGTTTCCTGCATAACCAGATTGACTGGCCCGAGAATCTCCGGCCGGTATCCACCATGACGCTCCCACACGGAGCGTACGGCGAGATGGGCTCGCTCGTCATCGAACGCCGCGTACCGGCTTACAATTTTATAAAGGAAAGGCAACCCAGCTGCCCCTGCCCTACCGAGTGTCCCGTCTTCGTACCCGGATACTTGCAGAGTCCCGCTTTCCTCCCGGCCCCGGCAGAGAGCCACGCCTACGCCTCCACGATCCGCGCTCCGTATCTTGATAGCGAATCCGGCTCCTTTGAAGAAGGCTTCTTCTGCCGAGCGTGCGCCTGGCACGGCCCCGAGCACGTAAACCGGGTGCCCCCGCACATCGGCTACCCCAACGTCCTTCACACCGCTTGGGGCGTTCCCTGGAGGCGCTATACACGAGAGGGCATGCAAGCACACATCGCGAAACATGGCGATATCCTCAAGACGGATGACTTGGGCGTGTTTCGCGAAAGGTTCCCCACGACGTCGACAACCTCGATCGTATTGGCTGGCCCGTGTACCTCCACTCCAACCGGGGCCAGAGTCTTCTCCTGCATCACGCAGAAGAGCTGGTGCGCATCCGGCCCGTCCTAAGCGCATGTAGGCGAAAGAAGATACAAGTCGGGCAAGGGCAGATCTTCATAGGTAGGTGGATGCTTGTCCCCTCTGCGGGTTACGGCCCCTCCATGTGTAGTTGCGGTGGCACCCCGTGCGGCACTTGGAGGACGACGTGTGCCTGCCCGGAACACCGAGTAGGGCGCTACACCTGCAATGACGAGAACTGTTCCGTTCACTACCCACCCCCTCTCTACAAATCTGTGAGTGATGGTGGACGGGAAGCCCAAGGCTAACTGGCCCTGTTTCTTGCAGGATGTAAAGAACCAGCAGACACTTCCGCAGAGGCAGAGCCATGGGAAGATGATAGCGCTCCCGAATCTTGGAGAATCTTGGAGAAACCTGTAGCAAAATAAACTCAAAAATCGCACCCACGTGCCTCATCAACATATCCGCTTCTTGGTGCTACCCAACGCCGTTTATTTGTCCGGGCGTCAGCCGAGGCCATGATGATGAAAAGAAAATGCCAAGTTTTTGCCTATTCGGTTGAGGACGTGTATACGCTATACTATTACGCTTTGCCTTTCCCAGCCAAAAGAAAATGAAACCCCCAAAAATGAACCCTTTTGAAAAAAGACAAGAGTACCCATCCATATATGTAAGCCCGTTATATAAACCATGATCCTGTCCCGTCCCTAATTCCGTCAACCTCCCAAGTCACAGAGCGGAAAACCCGTTTAATTCATCACAAAATCATCACTAACACGCCGTCTCCAATCCTTCAACAAGACACGTATTTCCTCCCTCGTAAAAGGCTTGGTGCAAAACACGTCCACGCCCGCATTAAACGCCCTCTCCCGCTCCCGCGCCCCAATCAGGCCCGTCAGCGCCGCAATCATGCACGGCCGCAGCGCCGGCTTGGTCTGCTCCAGGGCGCGAATCTCCCTCGTCGCGTCGAAGCCGTCCATGACGGGCATGTTGAGATCCATGAGCACGATGTCGAACGGCACGGGCACGGGCACGGGGACGGGCTGCTGCCCCGCTGCGGCGGCGGCGGCAGCGGCGGCGGCGGACGCCTTGGGCTGCGGCAGCGCGCCCATCTCCCGGAGCTCGGCGTTCTCGGCGAGGATGTCGTGCTGGATCGAGGTCGCGTACTTGGCGACGGCCTCGAGCCCGTTGGACGCCATGACGATGTGCTTGGACGACACGTTGAGCTTCGCTAGCAGCCTGTATAGCACTTTGAGGTTGATGGTGTTGTCGTCGACGACGAGGATTCGGGGGCTCGGGGGCTCGGGCGGGCTGATGGCCGGGGTGGCGGTGCTGGGCGCCGTGTGGGGAGAAGTGCCAGCTTCTGACCACGGCGACCCATCGCTCTTGGGGGCGTCCTGGCCCGAATTCTGGGAGTCGATCGTGCCCGTGTGCGAAATCGTCCTCGACATGCTCGAGCGCCGTTTCGAGTCCTCGTAGGCTTTCATCATGGACTCAATGTGCCCGCCGGGTCCGTCGTCTTCCCGATAATTCTGTTCGTGGCCGCTTTGGCTATCAATGATTTCGGTAAAGGCGCGCTCCAACCGGCCCGGCGCGGCAGGTCGCCTCACCCACGCCGAGTGCGACAGGTCGCCCGGCGACCGCCGGCTCTCGCGCGAGGATGCGCCGTCGGTGAGGATGATGCAGGGCAGGGATCGCCCGACTTCTGCCGTGTTGACCAGCTCCTCGTCTACTATGGCGAAGTCGAGCGTCGTGCCGGGCGGCGGGTTGACGAGCACGCGCAGGCCGAACCAGGTTTCCAGGCAGCGAATCACCGACTGGTGAGCGAACGCGACGCCCTGCGCCTGCGGCAGGCTGTCGGCATCGCCGAGGTTGGTGCGAAGGAGGAGCCCCACCGTTCGACCTTCCGTCTTTTGCCGAATCTTCTTGAAGCGGCTGTAAAATTCGTCGGCGGCGCGAGGGAGTCGGCGTCGTCGTCGTCGTCGCCAAAGGCATCCGTGCTGGCGGGCGGCCTGTGCAGCGGGAGTTCCACCACCACCATGGTGCCCGCGTCGACGGTGGACCGCACGTCAATGGTACCTCCCAGCATGGTGATGATGCGTTTGGTGATGGACAGGCCGAGGCCGGACCCGCTCACGTTGTGGTTCTCCTGGGCAAAGGACGTCCATAGGTGGGTCTGCAGGAAGGCGGGGAGATGCCGCATCCGCTGTCGCTAATGGTGAGGACGGCCACCGTTCTCGCCTCGGGGTCGAGGCGGCCCGAGGGGGTGCCGGGGCTACCTCCGCGCAGCGAGCTGCAGGTGGATGAAGCCCGTCTTGGTGTACTTGACGGCGTTCCCGAGCAGGTTCATGATGACGCGCTGCACGGCTCCGGGCTGGATCATAAAGTGCCAGTCGCGGCACATGATGTCGACCGATATGACGGGCTTTTGCGCGACGCCTTGGACAGGGCAGTGAGGTCGTGGCGCGCGCCCTTGGACATGGTCTCCACGGCGCCGTGGAAGGATTGGCTGAGAAGCACGCTGTGGACGGCATCCTCGCACAAGGAGGCGAGATCGGCGTGAATGGGCTGGACGAGCCTCTGGGATTTCGTCCGCGAGGGCGCAGTGATCTCCATGGCCTCAGGATCGCCCGAGAAGTCGCCCGCGCGCTCGGCCTGGGACAGGTCGGAGAGGTCGAGGAGCTGGTCGATGGTGTTGAGGAGGACGCGGCCGCAGTTTTGGATGTCCTCGATGAGGACCTGCTGGGTGCGCGAGCGGCGGGTGTCCTGGAGCAGGTCGACGCTGGCGAGGACGCCGTGGAGGGCTGCGCAGCTCGTGGCTGACGTTGGCGAGGAAGTCGGCCTTGTGCTTGTTGGCGGTGAGGGCGTCCTCGTGCAGCATGGTGGCGAAGACGCTGATGCAGAAGCAGTTCATGAAGGGCAGCTCCACGGCGCTGGAGAAGATGGAGTGCCAGTCGTCGCGCCAGGCGATGGCGGCGCTGACGACGCCCTCTCGCACGCTCCGCAAGGGGGCGATGAGCATCTGTTGCGCCGAGGGGATGGCGTTCCTCAGGCTGCCGGCCACGGTTTGTACGTACGGCTCGTCTTCGTGGTTGTCTAGCACCCGGTCGAGGGCGACGGGGGAAGGGTTCGTGAAGAAGGAGCTGGGCGGCTCTTCTTGCTCGGCAATGGCCCAGGGGCGGCCCGAGTTGTCGAAGTGGAAGAGGTGGCCGCCGGGGTAGTACTGGATGGCGTCGCAGAGGGCGTCGGCTTTGAAGTCGCACGGGATCCGGTTGTTGGGCGAGACGGCGCCCCCGAGGATGGAGACGTGGGACCGGTCGGGGTTCGCGACGGAGGCGGCATCCATGGTGACGAATATGACGCCGCTGCAGTCAAGACCGAAGCGAAGAAGCTCGGCGGCTCTCCTGTAGACGGAGGAATGGGGCATGAGGATGGCTCGCTCCGGCTCGGTGACCTTGGACCTCGCGCCGCCGTAATCGAGGCGGGTGGGCGACAGGAGGGACGAGGGGGACGCCACGCTAAAGGGCGCGGGGGTTCTCCCGCCAATCCGGCCTGGGGGATAAAATCGTGGGCGTCGCGTCGAAAGGCGGGGGCGAGCAGAGGCTGTCCAGCTCGGGGGCAAAGGGCGAGGGGACGGAGAAGGGGGCGTCGGGAAAGCCCGGGAGGGAGGAAGAGAGGGGTAGAGCGACGGGGGTCGTCGGGACGGATTTGTTGGAGGCGAAATCCGCGAGGCTGCGGTTCATGCGCAACACGCGGCTGCGTTCGAGGACGCTGAGTTCCAGTTCGAGATGGTTCATGACGGCGCTGGCCATGCGCTCCATCACGAGTTTCTCTTCGGGTGACAGGTCGGGCCGGGGTCGCGTGGAGAAGCCGAACAAGGTGCCGATGTTGTCGCCGGACCTCGTCTTGATGGGGATGCCCACGTAGAAGCGGTAGTCGCCGACGACGTCGCGCCATTGGGGGACGTCTTTGATGTCGGGGACGACGTAAAAGGGATAATGCTTGTACTCGGGCGTGACGGAGCAGGCGACTTCGCAGATGCCGCCGCGGATGCCGATGCTGTGGCAGCCAAACCACAGGCTCGGGTCCCCGTCGCCGAGGACGACGGAGCTGGTTTCCTTGGTGGCGCCGCCGAGGAAGTATTGCATGTTGTCGTCGAGGAGCGAGATCATGACCTTGTCCACGTCGATGGAGTGGACGACGCATTTGGCAATGGCGCTGAGGGTGTAGTCCGCCTCGGACGGTGGTGGTACAGGGCACGCATCCGTGACATCGTGGCGGGCGCCGGCGAAGCTCTGGACGTAGCGTGTATGCTTGGATTGATAATATCTGCGTTTCGCCCGATGAGAGCGTACAAGAATTAGCCGCGATCGCCTTCTTTTTTTTTTTTCGGGTGTGTTATGGTGTTGCCCATCAATTGAATTTAACGACAACTTGAGGGCATCGCCGCGGCGTCGTGCATCTCATCCATCGGGGATAGGGGATGGACACGCCCACTTACCTGCGAAATTCACGGACACGACGACCATCCGTCAAGTAGGGAACATTGGCGGTCGGCTCCATTAGCATCCATGGACAGCGTCGCAATCTTGGTGATACGGTTCAAAGACCGCGGCTAATTTTTTTCGGGTCTTTCTCTCGTTTCCCTTTCTTCGTTTTGCTTTGTTCGTTTGTTCGTCTGGGTTCTTCGTAGGGGGTTGAAAGGGGGTATCTCTTGTTCTGTTCGGTATTTTTTTCTTCCCTTCTTTCGCTCTCCGCCACTCGGTGTCCAGTTCGACAAAAGGAGAAAAAAACGAAGAAGCAGGTATGCAAGAGGATAGTTGGTGGTTGCCTCGTTCCTAGCGCGGTAAACTCAGATCGGCGATTGCTTTGCCATCGAAAAGAGCCCTGCGTCATCGGGTCTTGGCGGGTCAGTGGGGGCGGGGGATGATTAATATGTGGTGCAACTCAACTCAATCTGTTGCGGGCTCCCAGTGCTCCAGTGCAGTGCTCAAGTGCGGCGACAGTGTCGATGACGATGGTTGGGGCGCCCTATCTTTTTTTCGCTTCCCGCCAGCACAGCGCACACCATCGCACCTGCTGGGCTCAGACGCGACTGCCAGAGTGCAGGGCACGTGACTCGGAATTGCCGGCTGAGTGATTAAGTGCAGCCCGAGCTGAAGCCCTGACATCATCGACCGGGCTTTTCATGCCCCACCGCCCCCCTCTTTTTCCTTCTTCTGTTTCCAATGGGCGTAATTGGAAACGAGGGAGGGGCGATGATACTTTCGGGCTAAGGTTACTCTTGGTTTGGTTTCCTCTACGGGGAGAATACACACAAGCATCTCCCCATCTGCAGGGTCCCTGGAGTTAATTTTTTTCAGGGATTCGAGGATCAATGGGATCAATTAACATCCTGGGTCGGAAATGCGCAGTACGTCAGTCGGGTCGTTTCTGCAACCTCCGTGTTTCCGCTCTGTCTCCATGCAGATTATTAGTTCCATGGTGCTTCTTCCATCTTTTTTTCTCTTCCATCTTCATCACTCGATAAGGACAAAGCAAGCGATGGTACAAGGGACTTTGGACGATATTCTTTTGCCGTTTTCGCCAAAGCTAACGAAAAGATAATATGCACAATGATGTACTAGCAAATAAAACTAGCCACTGGCCACCACACGAGCCCACCCTCCATCTTCGCCCCCTCCCCTCCCCCTTCTTCTTGCCTACTGTGTCCAAAGCCCCAGGCCAGTCTGCAGCCGTGAAACCAATTCAACCGCACGCTGAGCAGGTGGCCCAACGCGGCCTACCTCGGCATCTTCGGCGAAACTCACGCGCTCCGTCCACCAGTCGAGCCAGCCATCCGCCCTCGCCCCCTCTCGGGCCCGAAGCAGCCCGACGCTCACGTCAATGATGTTGGGGCGCCACTTGTCGTGCCAAAACACGGTCGCGCCACACCCGGGGCAAAATTCGCGCAGCACGCCCGGCGACGACTCGTACGACTGGAGGATGCCACGCGGCAGGGTCTTGAAATCCAGCGCCACGGTCGTGCGGCCGTCAGAGGCGCCGTTGCCTGCGGGACCGGGGACGCGGAAATGAATATTGGTTCGCGGGACAAAGGTCCAGGTTTGGATCTCAAACCCGGAAACGAGACGGCAGCTTCGACACGCGCAGGTCCCGGCTAGATACTTGTTGCCGTTGTCCCTGATCCACCACTTTATGTCCTCCGGGTTGCCTCGTTCCGGTTCGGAGATGGAGTGGTATGCGTGCGTGAGGTCGGGCCACCCGGAGCTTGCCAGGTAGCTGTCCGGGTTCGGCCGGGTGATGTAGAGATCCACCTTGCCGCACGCGCACGATGCGGGGAGCGTGTCGGCCGGTGCATCCCCAGGGCTACTACTGTCTACTTCGGGACAAGGAGTGGGTGGATCCATGCGCCAAGCCTGGGGATCGTTCTTGGGCGGGAGCCACACGGAAGCACCGCCGTCTACCGTGTCTCCAACGTTGATATTGCCCGCTACTTTAATGGCTTCAAACGCCTTTTCGTCATCTTCGGTGGCTTTCTCAATAACGCCCGTCGCTACCTCCCACGTGGATTCCTCTCCCTCCCCAGTCTGTACTCTCAAGACATGACAGCCGCAGTTCGGGCAGAATAGCCTGGTCCAACCATCCTCCGAGGTGTGTCGAGAGAGGCCGTCAATTTGGGACGCGTGAGGCTCCTTGATCGGTAGGTACGAAGTGAACAGGAGGCCGGTGGAGTGTCGGCAACTAGTGCAATGGCAAAAGGATAGTTCAATATCTTTTCCATTCGCCTCAGCTGAGAGCGCGACCTCCAGAGCAGCCTTCTTGCAGAGACACGAGATTGCCAACATTGCCAAGTGAGAAAGGAGGACTGGTAATCACGGGGAAAGCGCAGCGAGTTGGTTGTGGTCAAAAACAGCGGCGGGGTTAGCGAAAGCGAGAGGCAGCACAAGCGGAGGTATATAAAATATCAACCGCGTCCTGTTCCTGACCTTGAGGCGGGGGAAGGATGAATACAACCCTACACATATATATCAAAAGGTAAGACGGCACCACAAGACTGGCCGGCGGCTATCATGGTTTTTCCATCTCGCACTCGGAAGCCTGCCCCGGAATGCCCTCGCCCCTGATCCGAAATTTGTCAGCAAAGAGGAGCTGCCTGGGCGTGCGGGGTGCGGAAGACGGAAGGCGGAAGAGCAAGACCAAACAAAAAAATTATTAGCGGGGAGCTGCGAAAGGGTCGAGTTCGCTGCGAGTGCTCGTGCCCCATTACGTCAGTTTTGTCGAGACGATGCCGACCTCCGTCTCTCGACCAACATCGTCAGGCAAGTCATTGGAGAGTTCGACCTTCCTCGTCTGCTGCGGGGCGCGTCAATCGAATTCCCAGCGGCCCGTGGTCCCAGCACACCGCACGTGAGAGATAGAAGTATCACGTGTCTGCGTTCCACTGGCTCAGAGTGATTGATTCTCGCGAATGTCGCTGATGGCCATTGATAGGACAGTTATTTGCCTGTAAATGGAGGGTTTCCGCCCCAGACATGGGTTCCGCGACAACCGTATGCTTCGTGAATATGACCGCCACAATTAACAAAAATCGATTTATAGCAAAGCGGAAAAAAGAGGAAGATGGGCGAATAATCGTTGCAAGGGCTTGGCGTCAAGCTGAACCCAGGGCCATATGGCAAGAAAGGTCGTACCGTACCGTACAAGCCCGCGGCCAGGGTTTCTCCATTTCAATATCTGCATCAGCCAGCGGCGCAGCTGCAGGGGGCTGTGCGGGGTCGAAGCTGTTCACGACACACACCGAGGCGGGAGAGGTTGATGCTGTTCCCCAGGGTCGGGCCCAGCCTCGCAATTCCCATAGTTTTTTTTTCTCTTCCACAATCGAATTCCTAGACTACACCCAGACTAGAATCAAAAGAAGAAAGAAGAAGAGAAACAGACCATTCCCTTCCGTGTCGAGTTCCTGTGACGGAGCGAGTGATGCCACCAATACCGATAAGATGGCCGACATTGCCCTCGGAGTCGTAGGACTGGCGGGTATCTACGGCGCCATCCTACAGGCCTTGGAGCACGTGGGCGCCGCCATCTCCGCCTCCTCCGATCTCTGCCTCCTCGATACCCACCTAAACACGGCGCGCGCGTCTCTCAGCTCCTGGGGTGAACGAGTCGGTCTCTGCTCGGACGGTAGCCTCGACCATGAGCACCACCCCATCTTCGACGATGAGGTCCGGCTGCGCGAGGTCCAAAGGGCCATGGCGGCCATCAAGCAAGTTGCTGGCCAGCTTCAGAGAAATCTCGACAAGTATAAGAGCCTCACTGCGACACCGGGCCATGCGAAGACGGGAGCTTTGGAGGCGTTGAGAGACAAGGCGCGTCTCGGCGGATCCGCGGCGAAGCGGTTCCGCTGGGCGGCGTGGGATAAAAAGAACTTTGAGAGCTCGCTGGAGCAGATGCTTAGCTTGATCAGCCTGCTCTATGACATCGTGCCGGTTCAGGATCTTGCGCTTTTGGGCATGAGCGCCAACTTGCTAAAGCTTCTTAACACTACCAAAGGCATGTTGCATGATGCTTATATGCGCCCTGCCTGCCACTCCTTTTCCAACCAACTTACAACTAACGAGCATTGCAGAGAATTCGATTATTCTTGCCCGAACCGCCATAACACATTCAGAAGAAGCGTCGACAAAGAGGAACGAGGAACTTGGTACGTTTTTTTCTTTGTGGGGCCCTCTCATGAGTTTTCCTTTAGACTAACGCAACCTCCTCTTATTTATAGCGACTTGGTTAGATGCACCTCAGTGTGAGGCCTTTTACGCGAATGCCAGCTCAAAAGCCGCCCCAGATACCTGCCAGTGGATCCTGCAAGATGAAGACGTGAAGAGGTGGCTCGATCCTCAACCAGAGGCCCAGGGCCCTCCGCCGCCAAATCCACCGCACATATGGCTCTACTCGAAGCACGCCGGAGTGGGAAAGACCGTGGCCGTGGCTAAACTCATCTCGACGCTCAAGGCGACGGACAAGACCGTGGGCTATTTCTTCTGCACGCACGAAACGAGCAGCCTCCACGTGGTGGACGGCATCGTGAAGACGTGGATACACCAGCTCAGCCGCGTCGCCGGCTGGGACCACGTCGAAGCGGCCATGGAGAGTGCAGAAAAGGGTGAACCCGTCGATCTCTGGGCGACCCTTCGGGCCCTTGTCACCCAGCTCCCGCCAGTTTATCTGATCATTGACGGTATTGACGAGGTGCAGGATCAGCAGGTCAAGTACCAAGGCGGCGTTCGCACATCGTTCCTCAAACGGCTTCGACAGGAGCTTTCTTCGAGCGCGGCTCGGGTTCTCATCATGAGCCGCTACGAACCTGACATCGAGGAGGCTCTTTCCGTCTCGGCGCCGGACCACGGCGCCCCGTTCTTTCCAAAGTGCTCGACAAGGACCAGACCACGGCCGATATCAAAGTCGTCGCGCGCCAGCAAGTGACCTCTCGCCTCACGTCGCTCTCTCCCGAGGTCCAGGACAAGTTGGTCACAGAGGTCGTGGAAAAGGCAGATGGCCTCTTCATCCTCCTCGTCTCTCTCCTCGACCCCCTCGAGGACGGCATGAGCGAGTCCCGCGTCCGCACCATGCTCTCCGAATCCATCGGCGGGCCCAAAGCCGCGACGATTCTCGACCAAGCGTACGGCATCTGGCTCAACCGTATACTCACCCTTTCCGACTCGGACACGCGGCTGATGTGTCTCTCCATCCTGTTTTGGCTGCTATTCTCCTGCCGACCTCTTGAAGTCGGCGAGATGCTCGATGCTCTCAAATTTGACCTAGATGAGCCGAGCCAGAGATGGCGGGCGCCGGAAATACTCCACGAGTCGGACTTCCGGGCCAAGCTCCTTCGCCATTTTGGGGGTTACTCGTGCTTCAGGATGCCTCAGAGAGCGGCGGTAACTGGCGCCGCAAAACCCTTCACCTGGCTCACTATTCGGTCAAGGAATATGTCCAGGGCATCGCTTCGCTTTCTAGCGACCGAGATATCCCAAAGTGGCTCCAGTACCGAGACCATCGATCGGCCAATACCCATATCACAAAATCGTGCCTCCACTACATGATGCAGTCGGAGCTGGACAAATATCCGGCGTTGCAGGTCCCCAGCAGCGTGTTCCACAAGGGATACGAGTACGACGCCGGTTTCTACGACCGCCTCCGCGCAAAGGCTCCGTTCTACGACTACTGCGCCGAGTTTTGGACGCGTCACATGGACTTGGCGTGCCCTCGGCCTGGCGTTGCCATGTGCTTTGACATTTCGCCAGAGATGCTCGAAGGCAAAGCCGGCACGTCCTCGGCGAAGGCTCTCCTCACGGTCATGAACGCCGTTACGGTGTCTGGCGAAAAGGGCCACCGGTGTTTTCTTGTGCACGACGAGGGATTGAGGGACACATGCACCGCTTTTCTGGACCTGGGCGGCCAAGAGAGCTATTACTGGATCTGGTATCACTACCGCGTAGGCTTGTTTTCGCCCCTACTCCCAATACAGCGGAGGCCCCCTCTTCTCCAAAGCACCAGCTAAACCCACTCCGAAAACGGTCGAGTTCGATTACGCGCGACAGGCAGATCGAGTCTTTGGATACGACAACCCCAGCGTGCCCAGCAGACTGTTTAACTGGTACTTCTGGCGAGACCACTTGTTCGGAGCCTACGGCTACAACCGCCGCGCTCTGCGGCTGCAATCTCGCCTCTCCCACGCCCTCCGCTTGAGAAGCGCGTCCCTGGCCGCGCTCATCGTAGACCACGGCGCCGACATCAACTTCCTGATGCCCAACCGCTTAACCACCTACCAGCAATGGACAGCCCGGGTCGGCCGCGATTCTTTCCTCTTCATGTATGTTCTCCGAAACCACTTTGGGGGCAACTTCAAGTTGAAGCAGCCCGACCAGGCCATCCACTTTGTCTTTGGCAACGTATCCTTCCAGTCCCCGGGCACCGCCTGGATCAACCCGCTGAGGGCCAAAGCTCTCCTACTAGGAAACAATCTGCAGGAGACGGTGACGTACTGGAGAGTCGAGACGGAGCACGGAGGCCAACTCCTCCGGGCCATGATCTCGCACGGGCAAGACGTGAACAATAAAAGCCTGCTGGGCCCCTCCGCCATACACTCAGCCGCTGTGCTCGGACACACCGCCGCCCTCCGAATCCTCATCAGCAACGACGCCGACGCGAACATCGGTGCCTGGCTACGGCCGACGTCCACCCTTATTGGACAGGCGTGGGAAGTGTGCCAAACCGTCTTCGAAATGCTGCAGGAGCTTCTCCCGAGCGGCCAACTATCGCACGGTAGGGTATTCGGCCACCTTCTCGAGGTCATCGAGCAGGCGAGCGGGTGGGAAGGAACCCACCGCGAATCCGTCTTGAAGCTGCTCTTAAGTGAAGACGCCTTGGCGGCCAATTCCGCGGGCTGGATCTCCCGCGAGCGAATCCACATGGCTACCCGGATCGACCTCGTCGACAAGGTCCAGGCCCTTCTCAAAGAGGGAGCAAACCCAAACCTCTCCGGGCCCTGGTACGGCACCCCGCTCTTCGTGGCATGCTACACGGGCAACATGGACATGGTCCGTCTCCTGCTCGAGCACGCAGACATCAACCTCCCCGCAAAGTCGCGCATCCTCCGCCTCGAGCTCGACGCCTCGTTTACATGGTCCGGTCTATGGCGCAAGTCCCTCCGCAACCCCGCGTCCGCCTACACGCCCCTCCAAGCAGCAGCGTACCGCGGCCACTACGACGTCGTCAAGCTCCTCCTCGACAGCGGGGCCGAAATCAACGCCAACGCGGGGAACGCCGGCACGGCGCTCTATTTCGCCGTGCTCGGCGCGCGGTTCAAGCACGAGGGCGACCTGCGTGAGGCGGAACGGCAAGGCGGCGGCCAAGTCGACTACTGGGTGAAGAAACGCAAGGCGCTGCACGAAACCCACCTCAAGATCGTCACGCTGCTCCTCGAGCGCGGCGCCTCGCCCAATTCCACCGGCGGGCGCTACTGGTGCCCCTGCAGGTGGCGTGCCTGGCCGGGAACTTGGACATGGTCGCCGCTCTGCTCCGGGCCAAGGCCGACGCCAACGCCGCCGGCGGGAATTCGGCACCCGCTGCAGGCGCTGCTCGCCAACTTTCCCGAAAACAACGAGGAGGCCAGGTACGAAGGGATGCAGATGGAGCCGGGTTTCGGCCTGGTCCTCACCGGGTGGTCGAATCGGTTTGCGGCGGCCCCGTATGCCATTCTCTACATCATCATGTCCCTCTGGGCGCCCCCTGGTTCGCTCTATCGCCCCCTCCCCGCCGTGCTTTGACGGGGCCCGGAGCAAGACCAGACGTTCAAAATCCTCGGCCTGCTTCTACGTGCGGGCGCAGACCCTACCCTCATTTCCGGGAAGGGCGGATCCGCCCTCCACGCGGCCGCGTATTCTTCGAGCATCGGCGTGCTCGCGCTCCTGCTCCAGGACGACTACTCTACGCTGGAAGCGAGGCGCAAGACGGTCAACTACGACGCCCCGCTCTTGGGGACGGCTCTCGACTGCGCCACGGGGACTTTCCGATGGGATAAAGCGCTCATCCTCCGGCTCTGGGCGGACAGCGAGATCCGCTTCCGGGGTCTTCTTCGTCTCCGGGCCAAGAGGATCGTCCGGAGGGGCTGGGCGAGATTTTGCTTCATGACGAATTTCTCCTGGGCGTATCGAAACTGGCTGATCGGAGGGCTCACCTTGGCCATCACGATGTATCTGTCCATGGCCTTCTACTCGGCGTGGGAGGTTGTGGAGGAAAAGGCAAAAAGGGGGATCAACATATTTATGCGCTCTATCTTTTGGTTTGCCTCGTCGGAACCGCCATGTTTGAGTTTGTCAAGAGCGAGTGGACGGAGAATAATTTTGTCGAGGTATAAATTTGGCCTGCGCTTGCTTGCAAAGGAATATTTTTACGTGTAACGTTTAGATGGATACCAAAGTTTTATTTATTTTATTTTATGTAGCGGATATGTTTAGCCCTCAATCTTGGGCATGATGATTGGACCCTTTCAGCGAACTCATTCGGATTGAAAATGGGCGGCGATCGCATAGAATTGTCGACCTGAGAGAATACCCGTTCGATCTCAATGCTTTCCAGGTTACCTCACGCAGCAGGTCGCGAGAGAAGAGTTTCCCCATCCTAAAAGCATCTCATACGGCCCCAGAGCCGTACAATTATAATGGACCCGACTGGACGGGTTGCAAAGAACGTGGAAGAGGCGAAGCGGGTCACGAAGACAACGGATCGGTATGACGACCCGCGGAGTCGTTGGTTTTGATTGTCTACATGGAGAAAACCTCAAGAGAAAGGTAGAGCAGGAAATGTTGGAACAATCATGCATCTCTGCACGCTGATTGATGTACATCACAATTTTCGGTCGAGTGCCAATTCGTCCTTGTTCTCTTGGTCACCGTCACGTCACGTCTTTGGGATTATGGAGGTCGCGTTGGGATTTCTTTGCCGCGCGGGGAGGAAGGTAGTCGCGAGGATATGTATTGATGTGGCTTTTCTAGCCGGCAAGTTTAATCGATGAAGCATCGTCGCGCTCGTCGTTTATTCGGGTGCCTCGCATTCGTGAAGAGGTCGCGGAAGTCAAAGATGAATTGACCAAGGCAAGATATCCAAGTTCGATTCGGGGAGGAGAGATTCGATAAATTCAAGAAATTCAAGCTACCAGGCTCCCCTCCCAGTGTTGAGACGAAAGTCTTGCGTTTGATGCCTATTTTTCTTAATACTCATCACGGACCGATCATTCAGTGCACTGTCGAAAAAGACCCGGCTTCTTCTAACGGCTCAACGAAAGCCGAGTCGTGGCTCTTCAAGAAATGGCAAACTTGAGAGAATGACGCGTCTCATCTCGAAAGCTAGGAAGACGTCCGAGGTAATCATCGCGATTGGCGAGATTCATCGGCGTGTCTGAACAAGGACTCCATTGGCACAATAATTCAAAGGTGATGGATCTTTCTCATCTTCTTCATTTGCGGACGTAAACATCGGAAAAGATTCGTCGCTTCGACAGTGCTGCTTTTCGTTCGTTAGACCTCTCGTGAGAACGTATGCGTGGACCATTGCGGGCGGCCGGTTTGAACGCGTAGAGCTCGGTGGTATTCAAATGCCTAGATCGGGATCAATTGATGCATCCAAAGATCAAAAAGAACGCGTGGAATCTCCAGTCCGCGCTGACCATAGTTGGATCATCATCTCGTGAAGACGCAAATACGAAATGGATCGTTCGCTGAGGGCGCCGCGCCGGTGACCATCAAATTAACTTCAATTGGCGCGGTCGCAGTGCCACAGCTAACGCCCATTTCGCTTCCTCGTGGAGGAAGGGCACTTCCTCGTGGAGGAAGGGCACTCAAAACAAGACTGTTGCAGACCCTCACCGATCGCTTCTTTTTCTTCTTTCATTTCCAGCTAACGAGCGCCGGCTGCAAACTCAGTTATATGCCTTCACGATGGAATTCCATAAAAAAGGTTGCCACTTGGCGCCCAAACTTCCTGCACTGCACGACGCAGCCGATGCGGATGTCCGGCACAAATTTCGCCCAAAAATCAAGGCCAGGCGTAAATCATCGCCGTCATCATCGTGCACCCCTGTGGGAATTTCAGCGTGCGATGAGCGCTACCGTAGCAACTCCAGCAAATGGCTTAGCTTTCGCCGAGAATATGCGGAGGCGGGGAAGGGGGAAAAAGCGGAAAAGCACAGTTCCAGAGAGGGCCCTGTCGACACGGCTCCGGATCCATCGAGAGAGAGAGGGAACAGGCGTTTGGGCTCCGCTGGCGCATTGGCAAGGCCTGGGGCAAAGCGAAGGTGGAATTGAACTATCGATTAAGCATCAATTCGCCCAGGCCAGGCCAGAGTCCACCCCCAGACAGAGCGACATGGGCAAGATGGGCCACTGTGGAGACCAACAGGCGAGGAGAATGCGGGGTTTGTCTCGGGGGCCCACTGTTTTTTATCGCCAGGAGCGGTCGGCCTATCAGGGGGACATGGTGCTATCGGACATCGGCAACCCTGGGTGGCGCTCGAGAGGCCCATGACGTTCCAAGACGGGGTCAAACAATCGGAATGGGATTTTCGATGCTGACTTCGACGGAAGGGGGAAAAAAGGGTTATGTGGTGAGGATCGTGTTCTTTCCCTCTGGAGAGGCATGGGAAGAAAGAAAGAGCAGACCAAAGCCTTTGGGGGAAGGGAGAAACAGGTTCTTCTTGGGAAGGAGGAGCTGTGGTTGGGAAGGGGAGAGGGTCGGTAGATGTACTCGGGCGAAGCTGCCTTGTTTGGCGACATGACAAGGACACGGAGCACCACTTTGCGGCCATGTTGCGTGCGCAATCCTCTAACAGCCAATCCCACAGCCCAATTCGCCTTCTTTCCCCTCTCTCTTTTTTGCCTCTTGACTCTCTTCCCCTCTCCTCCTCTCCTGTCTTCAGGGGGACAGCTTCAGAAACAAGCTGTCAAGGTGGTTATAGCTCCAAAGGGGAGAGGGGGAGACAAGGCAGGTGCGTAGTGAAAGATGTCCCAAGGTACCTTGAGGTCGTTCCTTCCGGCCCTTTTTTCCTGATTGCGATACTACAGGTACAACGGGACGCGCTGCGCTCGCCAGCATGGAACCATGGTGGCCTGGATTTGAATCATGTATCTCTTGGGGATGGGATGGAGGAGGACGCGTGTTGATACGCAGGCGACGAAGGGGAAACACAGGCTGGAAAGGGGAGAGTAGTCCATTTGTCTCCCCCTGTTCAGATACAGCCAATAGGCTCGCTTGGGATATGTTGTCTCTCGCCCCATGCAAGCGTTCTCCTTTTAGGAAACGGGAGACGGACATCTTTTGGCTCAGCCCGTGCACTGAAGCGGGGAGGACAAATGGTTGGACCAATCAAGAGTGGGCGGATACCCCGGCAGGAATGTAGTGTACTTGTACCAGGATGACAAACGAGACCGCTCGGTCCTGCAAGTCCACAAAGTGACGCCTTGATGTCCCTTTGCCTTTTTCCTTCCCCCAGCTTTCCGCAAGTAATGAAATACAAGTAGCAATCAGGGCAACCACGGAGAGACACGCCAAGAGTAAGAAGAGAGGTACGAAGGCTCCAGCCAGTTTTGAAAAGGGAAATGTACTCGGTACGAGCCTTTCTGAGGACCAAGGGTGTTTGAGCAAGTCAATCGCATTTAACCAGCGGTATCTTTTTTGAGGGAAAGGGCCCTCGGATTCAAGGGACCTCAAATCCAAATCGTCAGCGTCCCCCGAAATGCCCCAGACCGAAGGTGTGCGACATCGATTGATCTCCTTCCACTAGCCTGCCCGTGCTGGAACGCATTAGCGAAAGTACCTCGATACATTGATCTATGGATGGCTCCGTTGCATTTGATCCCTGGAGCCAAAGCCAGTGCTAGTCCAGTCCTTGTCCTTGTCCTTGCACCCCCGCATTCTAACGCTCAAACTTGGCCGTGCTCCTTGACTCGAGACCTCCAGCTCTCCGCAAGTTGGCTAATACTTCGTACACTGCTACACTTACCACTACCTCCGTAGTATGTACAATCGAGAGGGTGAGCGGTGGATTCAATCTCGCTCCTTGGTGCACGCTACCACCCACCACGACACCGCACCACCACAACCACCACAACCACAACAAGCAGATTGGCAAAGTCACCACCTTCCGTTCGGTACTCTCTTCTCTCTTCCCTCGCACCTCTGCATCGCTCTTTCCCAAACAGCAACGCAAGCCCGAAGAGATCACGTGCGGGTTGTGTTTCCAGAGTGTCCTTTGGTGATTGGTCGGCTGCTTGACTCTCCCATTTCTTGATACCTACCTCGCAACAACTCAGCCACCGATTCTTGTTCCACCCTTCTCCTCTCCTCTCCTTTTTCTCTTGCATCAGTTGATCTCTTTTTCCATCCCATCCAATTGTTTCTTCATTCCTTTTGCTTTCCTTTCCTTTTCCTCCTTACCCATCCTCCCTCTCCCTCCCCTCACACACACATAATCACATCTGTATCAACATGTTCGCCTCCAACAGGTTGTCCGGCGCCGTCGCCCGTGTGGCCACCAAGCAGCCCTCCCGCATGCTTTCCACGTCCCAGGGTAAGTGTTGATTCTCTCTCAGAAAAAGGCCTCATAGTAGCTCTCAGCCTTTCCCACCCACCCATTTCCTCCATCCGGCCTCGTTGCCTTTTTGTTGCTTGCCATTGCCCATCCCGATAGCTTTGAATAAGCTCGTCATGCTCATCAAGATGTATTTCTAGCCCGCGTCCCCAGCTCTCTCATCGCCCGCAAGGCCGTGATCAACAATGGCCTCCTCCTCAACAGCAGCCGTGCCACTCTTGCCTCGAGCATGATGCGCAGCGCCGTCCAGTCTCGCGGCATCGTCGTTGAGTCGACCACCGCTGCCATCGTCGCCGCTGCCAAGATGCACGGTGCTGGTTTCGCGACCGTCGGTCTCGCTGGTGCTGGTGTCGGTATTGGCAACGTCTTCGCTGCCCTCATCACTGGTGTCGCCCGCAACCCTGCGCTCAAGGGTAAGTTTTTTTTTCATCTCCTTCTGGTCAATTGAGCTCAATTGAGCTCGACCATCCCTTCTTCCAAGTACAACGGGGTGGCTAACGCGGGTCCTTGTCCCCCAATTGCAGGTCAACTCTTCTCGTACGCCATTCTTGGTTTCGCCTTCGCCGAAGCTACCGGCCTGTTCGCCCTCATGGTTGCCTTCCTCCTCCTCTACGCCTACTAATTGGAGAGCGGGCTTCGTGGGTTGATGCAAAGCTGAGCCTGTCGGCCGACGAGGCAGGCTTGGGGATGGATTGACCCAACCCAACGCTCCCAGGTATCATCCTGGACTGGTGGAATTGACTAGATTACAAAGGTGTAAAGCATCACAGCTGCAACGGATCACGGTCCACAATCGTCGGTAGATTCTAGTAGATTAGAATGATAAAATGTACTATTCTATGGAAACAATCATGGGCTTCTCAATCTCTTTTGTGCTTTACGTGTGGTTATTTCAGTGGAGCGAGACATTGGTCGGCCCATGTGTTGCTGCGACAAACAAAAAAATGTCGCAATTGAATGATTTCCCTCTCTCTCTCTCTCAGCTTGGGTCTCAACCAAATCTCCCCACTGCCACACTGACGCATTTTGTTTTTGCAATTGAGGACATTGAAGCCTGCATTCCCCGTGCCACGCAACCTACACACCGACGTTGAATATTTGCAACGCGATTGTCTCTTTGTCTTATTCTCATTTGATTTCCACTGCACCGTCGTCGTCGACTCTTTCTTTCTTGGCCCCTGGACGCTAAACAAAAAACGATGCCGCGAACCCACTCCTTCCCGAGAGATTCACGGGTCCGGGAACGGTGGACTCGTGCCTCATCGCGGTCGGGCTCGCCTGTTTCATTCTTCCCCAGATTTTTCCTTTTTCCTGGGTCGAATAGGAGGAAGCCCATATCGCATTAGCCCACGAGAAAAATCCACTCTTGCCTCCGTTTAAGATTGCTATCGTGCTCCACTTCCAAGAGGCCCACTGTGGGGAAGAACCCTGTCCCTAGCCACGAAAACAAAAAAGACGCACGCTGCCTCGCTGGAAAGATCGTGGGGTAAAATAAAAACTGGGAACTCGGGGGAGGCAAGCAATGGGAGAAAACATTTATACAACGGGCGCTAGCCCCAAAACTAGTGCCAAGCGACCGCGCCCCCAGTTTCCTTCAAAGCTTTGCTTTGCGGGGGCGGGATCGTGGTGGAGCAGCATTTTGACAAAGAGTGAAAAATCTGGTGATGAGGAATTTTTTTAAACACGCTCTGCGAAAAGCGGCTCTGGAACAGCTATGCACCAGGCGCGTTGGAGCTAAAAAAAAAAATTTTTAAACAAGCAGGATTAGGCTCCGTTTTCGGAGTGGATTGGTCGGTGTTTTCGCTCGAGGCTGTTTCAATTGTGTTGGACGCTGGTGGCTCGGCCAACAAATTAATTTGGATGCGGGTGCTGGCGCCGAAAAACGGTCTTGGTGCTGCTAGCTTAGCACACGGCTTAGCGGACACCGACGACGGGAATATCAATCAAGTGCTGAGATCAATTGGGACAACTACTAGACAACCACTTCCTTGGTCTGTTTGGTGCTTGATGGGACAATAAAATTTGTGTTTGCTTGGTTTCCAATTATCGAAAACAATCCGAGGGGTTTTAAGCATATCTGGCTTCTCGTTCAGTTTAATGTTCTCTCATAAATCTTTCTCTCATCGGGCTTCTTCAGTGTTGTCATCACCATCTCGTCGAGTTATTACTCCACGTGTCTTCGCAACAGGGTCTGCTCCACCAGCTCGAGAGAATGTTCAATCCGTCCCAGATGGGTTGAAGTATTCAGCGCCACCCCTCAAAGTCAAATCGAGCTCGGCGATTCTACTCGGCCTCAGTAGACGATTGGGAGAGGTGGCTTTAGAAGTCACATGTAGTGAGCAGAGGTGGATCTGCCTGTCCTCAAAATCAATGAAGTTTAATTAAGAGGTGAGACACTCGGCCGTCTCTTTCCTTTTCTAGGTCCCTTGGGTCATTTGGATTCCCGTACATATGCTTTGCGTAAGAATGGTGGCTCTTCCACATCACGTCCCTGTTGACTAGCAGATGATGGCTTCAACCTCTGGCCACGAGACCTTTGATTTCGGACGGGCAGCACGCTGTCGCCATCAAAATAACAATTGATCCCTGCGGGCTATCCCAGACTCTGGCAAAGTGAGCACAAGGCGAGAAAGGGATAATCGTCTAGGGAAAACTTGGCTTGTGTCGTGAAGCGAAAATCGGACGATCGCACTTGAGCTCCCTCGGCCAGCCTCCTTCGCATTCTCCAACGCCATTTCCGCTCAGAAGCTGAGGCCTTCACTCCTCTATCCTCATTTGGGTTCAGATTTCAGAAGCTGAACCTTGATGAAGCAGATGCGTGCCACTCACTCGGTCTTCCTTTATTTCAAGTCAGGAACGGGTAAGTAGTATAGGAAATCGAAATGGCTTCTTCAACGCCAACTCTTGTATATATAGAGATATATTGATGGGTCTCCTCGGCCTCCTAGTCCTGCCGCAAAATATGCATCCTTCCTACATTCTCTCTTTCAGTACATGATCCATTTCTGATGTGAGACATGACTACTCTACCGTCCCAGCCCCAATACTTGTTTTCCTTGGAAACGAGGCCGCAGTCATCTTTTTAAAGCCGTTCGGAGTTGTTGTTCTGAGTTCCGTCCCTAATTGCTTTTAGTTCCGTCTGTAGTAGGATCTGGACCCTGTCTCGGTTCGGGAACTAGGATACCTCGCCAGTAGTTTTCTACATAATGTCTTAAGAGTCTTGGCCATACGGAGGAGGGAAAGTACGGGCAGGCTGAGGGAAGGAAATGAGCAAGAACGACGATAGGTGTCCACTCAATAGCTCTTCCCAACCTCTCTATGGACGTGAAAGAAATATATGTGCTACTGCCATTCTTTTGGTAATCTGGATCCGGATATCAGTCGATATAGGGATCGATCAGCCTCAAATCGACGAGGTGGTCGTGAGAACTCTCACGTGCGAATATACCATGAACTTGAGTTGAATCGCCTGCAGCTGAGCCTTGCGGCACAGCGACTCATCATAACCCCATTATTGCAAAACCCGACCCTGTTTCTGCCTGGCATCACCACACAGAGCAGGGCTTATATTGTAAGGATTGGCCTGGTACGCTGCTGCTACTCTCATAGGTTCCCGCCAAACCTCATCAGTATGCGTCCGCCTGTGCTGTTAAGGAGGAGATTACCATGTTTCTCGGCTTCTCGCCTGCCCTTTCCCCCTCTTCTCCTCCTTCGTAGTGCTTCGCGATCGATCTGCAAGAGGGCTCTTGCTATCAAATTTCGGCGGTGCGATGACATATGCACACCCACTTACATATGCCAATAGTATCTTTGTGACGGGCATTGCGCTGATTCCAAGGCATCAGGTACTGCAAGATTCGAGGTCTGGAAGACGAAGGCTGCGAGCTATTGATCTTGACCAGACTTGATTGGGCCCGCTTCTTTGATTCGAGGAGGGCATATTTGGCAAAAGCCCGAGTTCCTGCAATGGCAAACAGGAGAGTTGCTTAATGCTAATCGAGTTAATGCAGATTTCGCCTGACGGGAAGATCTATGGGTACTCCCGGATGCTGGATACCTAGTCGAAAGGCATGGGAAAGGGCACATATCTAGCACCGACATGGGAGGTATGCAAGCCCTGAGGTTTATAACGTGGTTTGCGATGAATTACTGAGCACCAAAGTCCCCATCTTGAAACTTACTCAACTACTGCTCCAAAATCTGGCCAATATAGCTTGGCTCCTAATAAAACAAACAGAGAAGATCTTGGCCGCACAGTTCAGAACCTGATGGCTGTGCATAAGTTTTCCAGATCTCTTGTGATACCACGCGCAGTTTATTGCCTAGGCGGTGGGCTTCTTCCAAGCTTGGTCTGCATCTTTAATCTCATCGTCAGTGGGTCCTCTGGTCTATGGTGCGGAATGTTTTTGGATCTTACCTGGATGGATGGCCGGCTCCCCTATATACTCTCGGCCCGCCTTCTTCTTCTTTCGGTCGATGCCAAATTTCGCGTCTCTCTCGTCAAGAATCCCTTCTGCCAGCTGACCATCCTCCGTATAGCTAATCATCAATTCCGGCTGCCCCAGAGGCAACTTGTCGCCGCGGTCTACCTGCCAGAGATGAAAGGTCTTCCCGTATAGCTTGACGACCTGCTCCATCTCCTTGTTTTCCGCCACCTCCCAGGCTGCCTCGGGCAAGCGTGCCTGGGGCATGAAGAGCATGCCGGATTTGACTTCGTACACGTGGCTGTGCCAGAGCTTGCGCTCCTCGGGGTCGAGGGTTTCGTACAGCTCCGGGGTGATCATGTACTCGATGCCGATGATGCGGGCGCCGGGTTCGGCGCTATCGTAGATGATGCATTGGCGGACATCTACAGATTGTTAGTCTGGATGACAGGGCATTTACTTTTTGCTTCTAACCGTTGTTCACGTGGCCACAGTAGTGGTTGGCTTCGACCGAGCGCGTGGGATCGGAAGCGTAGGCGTGGAACGCGTTTAAATGTGCGCAGATGTTTTGGACTGGGGTAAATTGCTAGGATGGGACATGAAATAAATGAAAGTGTCAGGATTATTGCAATAGCTGCACGGTCTTCTTACGGAAGGCGTTCAAACCTGCGTAATAGAGGCTCCGGCGAGAAGGACTCTGTTCGTTGTCGACAGCTCGTCGCCGACGGCATTGTTTGTGACGGGTTTCGAACTCATCGTAACTGGGAGTATGAGGACCACTGGGTTATTATTTCGAACATGAAGATGAGGGAAACGAATGATATTTCCATGGGTCGTTGTGACCGTCAAGAGTGTATATACTTTGCTATATATCAAGTTGACGAGTGTGGAGCTGTTCGATGTCCACATACCGACGTCATTTACTTCCACCGCTCGTTGAAACTCACACTGACTGCAAACTGAATCCGTACAACATCTCGAGATTACAACATCAGTTTCTAGAATTCCTTACATTATGGGCTCGCAACTAGAAGTGAGAGGATGGAATGGTAATATCATGCACATTGAGTTATCGGAATTCCCAACCAGACGTTATATTGCCGAAGATGAGTGGACTTTGTTTCGCAACTCGATATTTAGCGCGAATTGCGCCTCCGAGCGTGATATTCTCGCCTTAAATGGAAACACATCGCATGTCGAGACTAATGGCCAACCCGACCTTCTTGGAGTTGTTAACTGTGAAACTGGTCGTAGCCTAGTGGTAACGCCGGCGGCTATCCTGCTAATCCTTTCGTCAACTATATGGTAGTTGTAATACGTTATCGGCTCTTATTGAGAGCCATGACACAACACGATTGGGAAGCTTAGAAACAGCTATAGCGACCTCGCGCTTGAATTGCACCGAGCTGGCGCTTTCCAGCTGCTGCCAAGACGGTAATCAGGGTACATCGGGTTGCCGATTGTCGGGGAACGGCCGCGTTTTGGTCCAATCGCACGTGGGCTCGAAAAGCCCGCCCGCCCGGAGACCGCTTACCCGTGTACCTCGCGGGCTTTTTCTCAGTCCATCGTGACTCTGGTGGAATTCCGGACCCACCGGTACAACCTCGAAGCTTTGCTCGGCGGCAATGCAGCTGACAGCTGATTGCTGCCATCCTCCTCCGGGGGTTCCACTTTCACGATGTTGCAGCCCTAGAGCCACAACGGAGCTTATCAATTGACCAACGCAAACAAAAATCACGGCCCACTCATAGGGCAGCTCAAAGATCGGGATGGCGATAGCAACGTTTGACAGCCCCCTGGAGCTCCACACAAAAAATGTGCACAAAAATTTGTAGCGGTAGATCTTCGGTGCCCCCAAAATCGCGGAGGT
Organism: Parascedosporium putredinis; assembly: GCA_949357655.1. NCBI lineage: Eukaryota > Fungi > Ascomycota > Sordariomycetes > Microascales > Microascaceae > Parascedosporium > Parascedosporium putredinis. The sequence goes on from CASHTG010000019.1 coordinate 123,368, forward strand.
GCGGAGCACTGGGCCGAGTTCGGCGGGCGTAGTCTCCGCAGATAAAGCTGGTCGGGGAGGACCTATCAGTTCGTCGGCCAAAGAAGAGGCGGGGAAGACTTTTCTGGGATCTTTTTTCTTTTCTTCCTTTCCACCCAGCTTTCATCCGTTCGTTAATCTCCCCACTTCTTGAGAGATCGAACGTTGATAGCCTTTGAAGATGACTACCACTCAGGTGCTTACCGCGACCGAGCTCTCCGAGCTCCCATCCTTGCATGGAGAGACTCCTCCGGACTGTCGGGTCGACCCGATTGTGCAGGTGTCTGTACCTGATAGCGACCCCGGGAAGGACTTTGGGTGTTGGTGCCCCGCGCGAGTTCGGAATCACGCCGTTTCATGGCGTGAGCAGGACGAAGCGAGTGGTTGCCATTAGTTTGGTCATGTGTGTCAATTTTATCCAGGTCGGTAATCCTAATCTACTCTGAATTGAACGATTCATTCTTTGTCTCCCTTGTTTTGCTTTGATTTCCTTTGGAGGCGACGGCATTTGAGGGAGTGAGTGGAGCAGGTTGACTGATACCCTGGATAGTTCATCTCCAACTTCACCACCGTCGCCGGCGGCTTCGAATTTAGCGAGAAACTCGGCCGGGAAGCCGGGCCCGGCCAGGCCAATTGGCTTGCCGCGGCGTATTCGTACGTATCCCCCATCTCACTCCCACCTTTCCTCCCTCCCTTTCTACATGGCGCAAATATGGGCGTGCGTGCTTACCTGACCCCGAGCGGTTGAACCAAATTTCTCTAGCTTGACACAAGGCGCCTTTGTCCTGATCAGCGGGCGAATCGGCACCATTTACGGACATCAAACCGCCCTGCTGTGCGGCGGTGCCATCTTCACCGTTTTCTCGTTCGCCAACGCCTTTTGCACCAACTACACGGCCTTTGTGGCCGCGCGCGCCCTCACCGGCGTCGGGGCGGCATCCTGATGCCCAACGCCGTGGCCATCATCACCGTCATGATCCCCCGGGCTACTGGAGGAACATCACCATGAGCTGCTTCGGGGCGTCGGCACCCATTGGCGGCTTCTTTGGCGCGTTGCTGACCGGCGTGTTTCTGGAGCGGACGCATTGGCGGTGGCTGTTCATCTTCCTGTGAGTCGCGCGGGTGTCTGTGTCGTGTGACGAAACCCAAGCTTTTTGTCTTGAGGGTGGATTTGCTTCTAACGTTTTTTGCCTGTGCGTAGTGCCGCATCTCAAGCCGCAACACTCGCTGGAATCTACTTTTCCATGCCTAAAGACGAGCCCCTGGACCGAGGCGGCAAAATTGACTACGTCGGGGCTGCTCTAGGACTAGGGAGCTTGATCCTATTCAGTTTCGTATGGAAGTAAGTGCAACGTGATCCCGCCAAGTCCCCATTCACCATCCTGGAGTGAGGTCTTGCAATTCTAACCAGTGCCTCCACCGCCCCCAGCCAAGCGCCGTCCTCAGGCTGGCAAACCCCCGTCGAAATCGTGTGCCTCATCCTCTCCGTCGTCCTCTTCGCCCTCTTCCTCCTATGGGAGGGAAATTCGCCAAGGAGCCCGTCATGCCGCTCTTCATCTTCAAGACGCCCAGCTTCTCCCCGCTCGTCCTCGTGGTCACGCTGAGCTACATGTCCTTTGCCATCGCGCAGTGGTACGCCATCACCTGGCTGCAGATCGAGCGGCGCTGGTCCGTCCTCGACACGGCGGTCGGCTACACCCCGTTCCTCGTCGTCGGGCCCCTGTCCGTATTTCTCGCCGCGTGGCTGCTGCCGCGGCTCGCGGCGCAGTGGATCATGGCCATGGGCATCGTCGTGCTCGTGGCCGCGAACCTGCTCGTCGCCACCATGCCCGTGCAGCAGACGTACTGGGCGCAGGCGTTCCCCGCCATCGTGCTCTACTGCCTCAGTCCCGATTTCGTGTACGTGGCCGCCCAGCTCATCGTGAGCAACAGCGTGGGCCGCAAGTACCAGGGCGTGGCGGGCAGCCTGATCGGCACGCTAAACTTGTACGGCAATAGCTTGGGCATCGGGGTGTCGGGCACGGTGGAGAGCCAGGTGGCCAAGAACTCGGGCGACCGCATCCTCGGGTACAGGACCGCTCTCTACTTTGGCTTCGCGGTGGCGGTTCTCGCGCTCGCGCTGGACGTGTTTTTCGTGCGCGTGCCCAAGGATAACCGCGAAGGTTGGGACCCGAGCGATGATGTGGAGGATAGCCTCATTGTCGGTACGGGGCGCAGTGTCGAGCCAGCGCACGCGGCTACCCAGAGGAGGTAGAAGGTGGAGGGGTCGCCAAAAAGATCTGACGAGAAGGGGAGAATAACACGATGTTTCTGCAAGTGGCAGGAGTTTACCTCATTATTGTTCACTTTCTACCAGGCAGTTCAGGGACGGATATAAAGCAATGAAAGACTTCACGGATACTTTCGAGGCATGCTTAGCCTAACTCTATTGATATTAAGGGTTCCTCGTTGACCACACAGAGAAAAGAAATGTCCATCCTGGGACAAAGCAAACACAATGGGAGGAGATGATGCACATGGTCGTCTATAGTGAGCGGCCGACCCTATCCACTTCCTACTTAATTGAACCATGCAGAGGTATTGCGTAGGCGGGTGCCAAGCTTCAAGCCGTCCCTGGCGCGGACTACCTGGTCCGGCCTCGTAATAGACATGATATCTACGACGGCCTAGCTCTCAAAACCTCAATAAATTTAGACTAGGATGGCGATAAAGTGGTTTTCAGAGTGGCAAGGACAATTTAGTACTGACACCGTATACCTCAATAATGAGAGTTACTGGTCTCAGCCCTCGGTCAGTAGTTCTTTTCTTCAGCCATAGATCTACACAATGCGCCCGGATGTTAGGGCTGCCACTGACACCGCTATCACTACTGTAGCCAAAAAGCGCGTAAATATCATGTAGAGCGTCTTCCCAGTAGTATTTCTCCAGGCTTTAGACTTCACCTCAAACTTGAACCTTGGCTGAACAAGATAGGGTGCCGACTGGACTGATATTTGGGGGCTGCTCTAGCCCCCGTATTTTCGTGGCTGAGATGGTATCGTATCTATTTATGTTCTCCATTCTGAGTTATAGCTCCTGCTTTTGTCATATTTTCCTGCTCCCGCTTAGTCGTTTTGGCGAATTTGCAGCATCGGAAGCACATTCTACCTGTGACGTTTACATAAGTGCCTCTTAGAAATGGGCCTACATCTCATCTTCCATTGTGAGTGCGGTCGCCGAGCATGGTGATTCAGTCAATATCACATACTAAAGACTATACACCGTTTGCGCGTTGATAAAGACTCAGGGCTATATAGTAGAGGTATATGTTAAAGTATAATTTATGAATTATATAGATGAATGATATAAGATCGGACTTCTGATATAAGCTTCTTTTCTATGACGACTATGACCCTACCACCGGCAATGCTATCTGTAGAGCTCATAGCTTCAACCCGCCCGTTGCTTGGCTGCTCGATTCCAAGTTTCTCGATCGCCGCTTCTAGTGACTCATTCACGATCCCTTCAGAAGAATTGTTCTTTCTCACAGGGTCAAACTCCTTAAAAGTTTCCATCAAGTCCATACCCTCTGCTCGTTTCATGACCTTACACCATGGTTCAGTACCCAGACGTGTGACGAACATGCCGAGGATCAGAAATATCGCATGACCTTTGAATTCAATATCAAGGATCCCAACCTTGGATGAAGCAAAACTAATTGAAACTGGCTGAAGCACCCAGGTGATATTGTCCCATATGTGGCTCGGATAAACCTGGTGGACGGTGATATGGCTCTTATTGTAGTACGGCGGAGGGGGTACTAACCAAAAGGGTGTGGGAAGCTGTAGGAGGGCGACTTGTGTGACGTATATAGTTGTCGGTTTCCAGTTTTGGTGCTTGGTCCCTGCACATAATAGAATATTGTGTCAGTATATGAACCCGGATGCCTCATACTAGAGTCTTGTTAGGGTGTAGGACTCACGCATTCTCAGACAAATAAGTTCCTCCTGTTCAACAGTGGGATTGAACCCAGAGATGTCGATGAAGGTCTCGCTGCTGTCGTATTTTGCAAATTGAAAGATCTGAGGGGTGTCGACGCGTACAAACATGTTGCTCACGTCCGACACCCGCTTTAATCGGATCCCTGCCATCACACCAGGGACATGCCCCACTGGACAGTCAAGAACAGCTAGGTACACCTCGCCCGACTCGTAGCACTTATCATTGCACATCAAAACCTGGACCATCAGTCCCTTGCTCGTTGACACCGCGTGTGGACGACCCGGCCTGTCGCGTTGAAATTGTGACACTATTCTCGACGTCGTGAAGAGTCGCGGCGAGTCCGCAAGCAGGCCTGACCTCATAAAAGTGTCCCCATACTCCTCTCGGTAGGAGTCGATCGAAGCATGTTGTCTCCAACAAAAAATAGACTGGTCATTTGAAAGCTTCAAGATCTCCTCTTGAAGTCTAATAAACGCGTTCGATCCCTCCCCATACAGCAAAGGCATATTGACGCTAAAGATGCCCAGCATACAGTACGCCATGTCCTCGATTCTGGTGGTCTCCCGCCGTGACATCCACGCCATCCGACGCGCGATGCTTATCCTCGAGATATCCCCTCCGCTAAGCGCATACTCATCGACTCCATATTCTGTAGAGATGCACACCCTATGCTGCTCGCGTGTGCCAACAAAATCCCACCGTTTATTGTAAAACTTGACTTGTGGCGGCGCGATGAGTTCCTGTAGCGTCCACCCACGCGAGTACCAGCGCGGCGATAGCGCCAGACCGTCGTCCACTGTTCGGATTGGTTGGCTGCCCGTAGCGTCAGATAGGTAGGCGTAGCACACGGCCGAGATTTGATACCAGCGAAACATGGAGTTGATCGCCTCGGATAGCTCCGCAGAGCTCGTCTTATCAATACAGCAGGTATCGATCCAGATCCAGTCGTACCCCTCACTACGCGCTAGTTCGCAGCTCTTGATAATCTTAGCCCACCCAGCCTTCGATCGGGCCAGTGACTGGTCGCCCTGCATGTCCTCAAACACGACTTCCTCCTCCTCCCAAGTATGAGAGAGGATCGCGAAGGTGGGCACGGCATATTCCGGGACGACATCGCGCAAAGCGCCGACAAGGAGACCATGCGACTTGCTTTCAGTGAAGCTCTCCAAGGTGAGGAGCTTAGTGTGAAGTAGGCGCATCTCACAGCGAAAAATTAGTTTCGGATTGAACCTAAGTGAGTAGATTAGCTTGATTCGGTTTATGATCACTTTGGAATAATATTTCTAACCCTAAGATATTCCTATACTATTTTACTGACACGGTCGTCTTGCTTAGTAGTAAATGAGAAAATCATCGAGAAGATGAGGGGTATCTATTAAGGACTCTTTCAGAGGATAAGATGAGGCGAGAAGCCCTCTCATTAAGAAAGGGGCATTGTAATAGGCTAAGCTCCGGCATAACCTCAAGGGTCAGGTAAATGATATTGAACAGATTGTATTCGCTGCTTAGACCCTTTCTAGGACCCGTTTCTATGAGGATATTCTATGGCTCTTACAGATGATATTGTTCTTAATCTTGGCAAGTCTTCTAAAGGCAGCTAGGTTTCTGTTAGTCTTATTCTAGTTTATGTATCCTCTCTACAAAACAAATAGAAAAAGAGTCGGCTTTTGAGCAAAATCTCTTAAAATCGGTTCGTGTCCAGTCACATCCCGTGGCTGATAGTTATCGGCCGGCTTCGTCGTACTTGCGCACACCCACTTTCTAACCTGGATTTTCTTTAGTAAGAAGCAGTTCACCCTCCTTGTTTTTATTTTTATTTTTATTTTATTGTTTGGTATTTCAACAAAAATAAGAAGATGGTGTCAGTAAGTAGGCCTGGAGTGATAGGATCCATCCAAGCAGCCGAATGAGGCGAATCTCGAGGAAGATGATGAAGAAAAGACCAAAAGAGGATGCACTATCCCGGAATCGAACCGGGGGCTGGTCGAATCCACCGAATGGAATGGCAACGACCAAGTTTACCACTAACCCAATAGTGCTGATTCTTTGATGCAACGGAGCCTCTGAACAGAAGCTACATACGCATCCTCCCTCGAGACAAGAAACGGGTCGCTTATCTTGGGCATGCTCGATAGATTTCCGGGATTGAAGAGAGTGGACGTTGGAAAAAAAGGGAAATGTTGATGTCTCGCCTGCTCTTCCCGAATCCAAGGACTTCTTTTGTAAGATTGTGCTCGACAAGCAGGAGCAGCGAGTGCAAGGGGGATGCTGGCTAAAAAGATTCCTGACGCATTGTTTCGTCAGAGGCCCAATTCCTTCAAGCAACCTTCCAGCAATCGATCTATTTCTGCGCTGGTGCTCCCTTGGCCTAACCGCCGGGGGTGTCCTCCGCCTTTGCACTGCGGACGGCTCGCCAACCCAGAAGAAAGAAAAGAAAAGAAAAATACCTTGAAGACATGCAAGGGAATTTGGGGTTTTCTGGTACGGGTACAATAAGCGGCGGCCGACTAGCTAGGGGAGCAATGTTCCCTTCCAGTGCGGCAACGCGCGTTAAGCTAATTTGCTGTGTCCGCGATCGTGGCGGAGCCCCTAAACCGCCGTGCGAAGCTTCCAATCCTTCCAATGTTCCCCACGCGGCCCCGAGAAATAGGTTCGGATGGCTCAACTCCCACTTCGCAACCCGATACGGTGCGTACGAAGGGACATTAGCGGCGCGTTCTTCGCATTGAGCATAGTGCGGAATCCTGCTCACATCAGCGCGAGGAATCCGGGTTTGACTTTTGGGGACTTGGCTCGCCTATTCCTTGAATGGCTTTTGTCCTAATACTGGGTCTAGATGGACTAAGCTGAGCGAGGGCCAGAGGCGCAATTTTGAAGCTGCGCAAGCAATGACGGCCGAAGGCTTGGCAACGAGCCGCAGACAATAACAACCCTACACAACTATTCGCAAGCCTCGAGGGCTTGGGAGCCAGCAAATGCAGGAACGGGACGTTAGCGTGCCGATTTCTTGAGATCCGTCCCCGTCTTAGGCGAGATGAGCTTGATGTGCAGAAGGAATGGATGCAATAAGGATGTGAATATATATTGAGTCTGGCCGCTTGCTTTTGTTGCAGCTTTATATCCATCACCTCACTTACAAACCTATCCATCTCTACTCCTCTCATCTCCATCTTCTTCACTTGTAGTCACCTTCGCACCCTTCTTCTTTCCCATTTAACCAGCTCTGTTGCTATTGATCCAACAGCGTTATCCTATTGGTCTACCGGTGAAGCCTAATCTTTTCTTTTTCTTCCTTTTCTGTTCCTCTTTGTCCTTTCCCCAGCCGAGATGAAGTCTCTCTCCACAGTCGCCGCCGTCGGCACCATCCTCGCCGCCTCCGCCGCCGCGAAGCCCTACCACTGCCCTCCCCTCGGTCAGACCCTCCCCGCCCCCAAGGCCCCAGCGCCGACCCGCCGTTGTCGAGGCCGTGGAGAAGGCGACGGCCCTCTTCCAGGAGTACGCCCAAAAGTACAACGCTACCGCCGCGTCCCTAACCGTCAAGTCCATCCACGAGGACGACTACCTCGTCAACCTGCACCACACCCCCGAGACCCGGGGCGACCGCGGCGTCGAAGAGGTCGACTGCAGCACCGTGTACCGCGTCGGCAGCGTGTCCAAGCTGTTCCCGCCCCTGGCCATCCTCCGCGAGGCCGGCGTCAACGTCAATGACCCCGTGACCATGTATCTCCCCGAACTGCTGGAGTTGCAGGACCAGCAGGAGGTCGTCAACGAGCTGACGACCGTGTCGTGGGACGAGGTCACGCTCCTCAGCTTGGCGAACCACATGGGCGGTTTCGCGTCCGAGATTGCCCAGGATCTCACGACCCTCGGTATCAATGCGACAGCGTTCGGTTTGCCTGAGTTGGAGGAGGATGAGATTCCTGGCTGCTCGGGTCTTGGGGACACCGAGCCCTGCACGGAAGAGGGTGAGTAACGACAACGAAACCTCGAATTTTGTGGCATGGCTAACGCAACTGGCAGATCTTCTCGCGCACTACGGAAAGCATCGTCCCGCCTGGGCTCCCTTCACCACCCCCATGTACTCCAACGTCGCCTTCTCCTTCCTCAGCATGGTGATAGAGAGGGTCACCAACAAGACGTTTGAGGAGCACATCCAAGAGACCGTCCTGGACCCCGTTGGAATGACCGGCACGTCGTCCGGCGCGAAGCCCGAGGATGACAACACTGGTTTCATCCCCATCGATGACCCCTGGTGGGACTTGAACCTCGGCATCTTTAATCCGTAAGTCTCATCCCCCTCCGCCCAACCTTCCTTCTTTCTCGCAACACAACAACAAGGCAAGCCGCTAACCCCTACCAACAGCGCCGGCGGCTTTCTACTCCAACACGGAAGACCTCGTCAAGTTCGGCGAGAGCATCCTCAACCACGACCTCCTCTCCGGCGCCGAGACCCGCAAGTGGCTGAAGCCCACCGAGCACACCTCCTCCCTCGGCCAATCCATCGGCGCCCCCTGGGAGATTATCCGCACCAAGAACCTGACCACCGACGGCCGCGTCATCGACGTCTACACCAAGAGCGGCGACCTCGGCCCGTACCACGCCCTCTTCGCCCTCATTCCCGACTACGACCTCGTCTTCACCCTGCTCACTGGCGGGCCCGAGGCCAGCAACAGCGACGTCTTCTTCGGCATGGCCAAGGCCCTCGAGATCCTCCTGCCCGCCCTCGACAAGGCCGCCAAGACCGAGGCCGCGCAGAACCTCGTGGGCGAGTACGTCGACGAGGCGACCAACTCCACCATTACCTTGACTGTCGATGACGGCCCGGGCCTCCTCGTGACTAACTGGTTCTCCCGCGGCTTCGACATCCTCAATGGCTACCCTGCCGCCATCCAGGCCATGGGCTCGGGCGAGTCCAACGAGCCCGTCCCCGAGGCCAGCGTCCGTCTCTACCACACCGGTCTCGCTGCCGATAACGAGACCGGCTGGAGGGCCGTTTTCCACATGGAGGATGCCGAGACCCTGGCTGCCGTGGACGAGTCTATCCCGTTCATCCCCCAGGTTACCTGCCAGACTTGGTTCGTGTTCGAGCGCGCCAACTACGGACTCAACTCCGTTGACGACTTTGTGCTCAAGTGCAACGGAGAGGGTAGCGCCGAGGAGGTTACTTCTCGGTTCTTCCGAACCTCCATGGCCTTGACCTCGCGAGAGTAATGGCGACAAGTTTCCCAAGGCAGGCCTCCGTATTAGGTACTTCACCTCGTAGTTGGCCCTGATCTAACTAGCCTCGGGTTGTAAAACGTGTGATTTTCTTTCTTCCATTTTTATTCAGTTGCATCATCACGGCGTCAAGGGTTTACAGGCATTTTGGTTTAGAATAGACAATACAGAAGACTTTTCTTTACAACAGTCATCCTCCTGTGAACCTCTTCAAAATTTGCGCCCTCTAGATTATCCATATGAACGTATAAATCCAGTTTTCAGAAACCCCATTGGCTACACCAGTGCCTCATCAGAGCCGGCGTGACCGGCTGCATATTCCTCAACGTCTCACTGCACGTCGTCGTTCTCCTCGTCTCCAAATCCACATGCCGCGCCCCGGCCGACGGAGTGCCGCACATTCCACGATACGAGTCGAGCAGCTTGATGGCCGGGTTCTTGGTGACGTCGTCCGAGACCGCCTGGCTCTTCTCCACCTCGTCGACCCATTCCGCCAAAGGCACCAGTTTCTGGATCCGGCTCCCGTAAAACTCCTTGACCGCGGGCGCGAGCCTGCCCCAGGTCGTCGTCGAGGGGTTGACGCCGTGGAAATACCCCCGCGTGTCCTCCGGCGACTGGGGCTTGCTGATGCCGGACAGCTCGAGCACCATTTTGGTGATGCCCTCGATGGGCGTCCAGTCCACCGTTTCCATGACGCCGAGATCCTGCGGGAGCACGCCTAGATACACCGAACTCGCGATGATGGACGGTAGCCACTCGTGCTTATTCCACTCGCCGTGGTCGGAGACGGGCCCGCCGATTTGGCCGACGCGGATGACCTCGGTGGGGATGCCTGATTTCTCCGTCGCCTGCTCGAGAATCAGGCTGCTCACCAGCTTCGACATGCCGTATCCGTTGGAGCTGACCCTAAAATCCTTGATCGATTCTTCGGGTACGGGCCTTTTCTCCGGCCATCGATCCACGGTGCCGATCGAGGAGATGAAGGTGATCAAGGCCCGCTTCTTTGCTTTGGCGCTTAGATCGACGAGATGCCGGACGCCGCGGATATGGGGCTCGAACGACTCGACGGGCATGTTGAAGTTGACGGGCCACTGGTTGTGGACGATGCGGTCGACGGTCTCCCGGATACTGGCGTATTGGTCCTGTGTGAGACCTAGGTCTGCCTTGCTTAGATCCGCGTGGAAGAAGTCGACCTTGTCGAACTTGATCCCGAGCCCCCGCGCCTTGCTCGCCTCTCGCTGCCTCTCCCGCGCATTCTCCGACCTGTTGAGACAGATGATTCGCTTCACGTTGGGCGTGCGGCACATATAATCGAGGAGATACGACCCCAGAGCACCCGTAGACCCCGTGAGGACAATCGTCTGGTCTCTATCAGCCGCGGGCGCCTTGCCCTCCTGCGCGGGTGGGAGATCCCGTGTGTACTTGTCGAGCAGGGCCTCCATGGCATGGACCTCGTGCTCGTCGTCCTGCTTCTCGCCCGTCTGGCCCGTCCGCACCAAGGAGTAGAGATACCGCGCCAGCCTCCGCGGCGTCGGGTTCCCGTAAATCACCCTCGTGGCCACCGCACCCGCCGACACGCCCACGCCCGCGGCCTCGAGGCTCGACTTGAGCAGCCGCGAGGCGTTGATGACTTGCATGGAATCGACGCCCGCTTGGAAAAATCGGAATCCGGCTCCAGCGCGACGGGCCTAGACCCGGTCTGGAACATGGCCCGGATGGACTCGGTGAGGGACTCCTCCGAGCCGAGGTCGATGCTGACTCCGTCGGACACGTCCTCGCGCCCGACGTCCTCGTAGAACTGGTCAATGTAGTCCTTGTACATCCTTACCGTTTCCGCTCGCCGAATCGAGCCTTTGCTCGCGCGGAGAAACGGCATGTCCGGCTTCGACAACGCGATGAATTTTCGCCCAATCTGCCCGTGCGCCACCGTCTCCTTGTTCGCCTGCACGACGCAGGGCCATATCCTGTCGATGAAATCACGTTTCTCGCGGTCTGAGGTTGGCGTCGTGTGCGGCTCCACTAGCAGCGCGGGCTGGAACTCGTTGGTGCCCACCACGAGGGCGCCCTTGACGTCCGGGTGGCCCATGACGATGCTCTCGATGGAGACGGGGTTGAGCTTCTCCCCGTTGGAGAAGACGATGATGTCGTCGGCGCGACCTTGATACAGCCAGTGGTCGGGCCGGGTCGGGTGGCGCTTGTAGAGGTCCTTGGTGCTGTACTCGCGTAGCTCGGGAAAGGTGTAGAAGAAGCCTTGTAGGCCGGGGTCTTGTTGCTTGCGGAGGATGACTTGTTCGAAGACGTCGGGTTCGGAGGTGGGGCGCCATTGGCAGCCGAAGAGGTCGGAGTTGAGGATGAACCAGTGCCACATTTGGCGGTTGGTTTGCTGGTAGATGGGGAACGGGGTGAATCTAGCAAAGAGAAGCAAAATGTCAACCTACTACCACCATGGTTCGAACCTCTGTTTTAGCTTACTCTGTAGCTGATATTAAATTCTCGAGTTTGACTCCGCCGCTCACAAGCTTATCGCCGACTTCTTGGGGAAGATTGCCTGAACACACAACTTAGCATGAACCACATAGCGACCACAGATACCGTCGGGTACAGGAACCAGGCTAAAACCACCCATCTTACCTCCGACGCTAGTAACTGCGTTCAGCTTGGCAAGCGCCTTGATTCCGTCGTCGGACTGACTAATCTCGTCGAGAACGATGGGCGGTAGCAGAACTGCATCTGCCTCACAGTACTCCAGGTTGGCCAGGAGCGTATCTGACGTGAGCGGTTTGCCGGGACTGGAGAAGTATACGGGCCTATCCCAGTATAGAGAGGAGATGATGGTCATGTATAAGCCGGCGGCGTGGAAAAGGGGCACTAGCGGCATGAGAAGTCAGGGCATATGTGAGTGACATGGACGTTTGAGAAGGGGAAAATGAGCGGCCCGGCAGCATACTTGGTACAAGGATTTGGCTGGTCGACTCCGCCATGGCCTGCAGCCAAATCTTGGTCCCATTCCATTTCGGGAGGTTGTGATAGGCGTCGCTGATGGCAATCATGCCCTGGCGGCAAATCACGGGCTTGGGTAACCCGGTGCTGCCGCTGGTGTGAAGCACGACAAAGGGGTCCCACTTCGCCTCGTCAAAGGTCTTTTGGTAAGGGAAAGGGGTCACCTCTTCGGAGCTGAACCAGTGGTCTGCCGACAGGACGATGATGGCGTTCATGTCCCTCTCCTGGAGCCAAGGCTGCACTGTGGACTTGAACGCGGCGTCGAAGCAGATGGTCTTGCAGTTGGTCTTTTCGAATAGGTTCATCTGTCCCTCGTGAGAGTTTCGAGGTGAGATGAAGAGGGCCTTGAAATCGTTCGCGTCTCCTGCTTCAGCCGCTATTCGAAGAACAAACCTCGAAAAAGTGTTACGCTAAGACCACGGCGTCCACTCACCTGATAGCCGGCCTTGATAGCGGCAAACATGAAGATAATGTAGCGGATGTCGTTTGGCCCGATGTACGCAATGGTGGGAAACTCTTTGGTCGGGGGCTTTCCGGCTTGAGTTGATATCTTATGTGCTACCCAATCTATCGCCTTGGCACCCTGGCCATAGGTGATGGGCTGCCAGCCGTTCTTGGGGTCGGGTGATCGGGGGACAAAGATCCATGATCGTTCGGGGCGATTCTGGGCATTGTCGCTGATGATGTTGAGCATGAGCCTCTTTCCGTAGGGAGTAGTACCTGACATGATGAATATATATGCGTGGTGCGATTAGATGGGATGATGATTAGGCGTGAAAATCGGCGCAGGCGGGCACACCGTCGAGAATATGTCATATTTATAAGTGCTGGCGAGACCAAGGGGAATCTTAATATTTCGAATCTCATGCTTCCATTACACACATCTCCATTCCCCGCACTGCTACATTACCAAAGTTTCGGTTTACACTTGATGACGCATGATGCGGTGTTTCCTCCCGCAACGCGACGGTGGGTAGGTTTAGGATGAAAACCTTCAACGGCTGGTATCCATGAGGTTTTGCTGACAACGAACAACGCAATGGCGCAGGTGAGGAGTTCATTCACAGTAACTGGATCGTAGAGTTCATCGCGAGGAAAAGGAGATAACCGGTAGGTAGTAGCTACGAATCTTATGGAGGGGCCGGCGATAACGGGGCCGTTTCCGTGCTTGCGGAAGTACCTTCGTATCGGACCGGGCTAGGGGACAGAGCATGCGGGGTGGACTACATCGGCGTTTCTTCTTGGGTCCTGCAAGTCTACTAGCTCCGCGCTCTCGACCGGGTGAGAGCTGGGTGCCATATTTGGATGAGGAGTGGCTCAACATAAATGGGCGAGATACGCGTTGAACTGTGAACCGCCACGATACTAGCTCTGACGGCTTTAAAATCTGTTCGATCATAGTGAGGCTCAATGTGGCTGTCTCTTGTCTCCCAACGCGATATTTCGATATAATACCTTCACTCCTCAAGTCGCATCAGTGCTCATTTAATGAAAGAATGCACCAATCCATTAGAGCGATGCTGTCGACATCCACGTTTCCCGCTTTCCGTTAAAGCTAGAAGAAATGTAAACGCGGGCGGCCGCGCAAAACGAGAGGAGATGCATATTAAGGCGCATTTACCACGTCGCGATTGTTACACCCACTCAGCCACACACAACAAGAGAGAGCACAGAATACATTTTCAAGTGATGTAATCGGACATGGGACCCCCTCTGGGCATATCCACCAAAAGAGGAGCTGGTGAGGACAGGACGGGCCTGAGTGGGCGGTATGTCTTTAAGCGGATATTTGCTTTGATTAGGCCCCAGATGAGCCGCCCCGACGTGGGCCGTTTGCGATATTACCTACAGCGGCAGATTTGCCAGGACACTCGGAAAGAGAGGCTGGCGCTGACCGGGAACCGATCCTAGAGGCGACCCCGCGCCGGTCCGCGGGCATTTGAGAAAGTGATTGATGCATGGTAAGCGCATGCAAGGAACCATTTCGTTTTTTCTCTCTCTATTCTTCTCGTATTCATGGATCCATGGATATATAATGTGAGTGAGGGCGGTGTGGCGAGAAGTCCTGAAGAGTTCTCTCTTTCTCTCCACCTGACTCGATCCTGGCTTTGGTGTCTCTGATCACACACTCTTTTTCCCTTCCCTAATACACCAGCCAAGCTCTGACGTAGCTCTTGTTGAGCCCAGGAAAGAATGGTTCGGCACGGGGAGTCTTCCTTGCCGCGCTCTTGGCCGCGCCCTTGGCAGCCGCATTTCCCGCGCCTTTAATACGAGCTAGGCACGTCGTCAACCAAACCGACCTCAAAGATTCTTACGACTACATCGTCGTGGGTGGCGGCACCGCGGGGCTGACTATTGCCGACCGGCTCTCGGAGTCGTGTAAATGTTGGTTTGCTTTCCGGGCCACCGCTTTTCCCGACGTTGACGTCTCGCTAACTTTGGGTAACAAGACGATGTTTTGGTTATTGAGCACGGCGACTTTTGTATGTTGGAACGCGTTCTACTCCGTTTCTAATTCTTTAATTTGGACCAATCTGGGGAAACTAGGTATTTGCGTAATCGTGCTAACATTTGGGCTGGCGCCGTGTAGATGACGCCGCGAACCCAGGCAGCGCTCGAGGGACGCGCCAGTACAGCATCCGCTCGCTTCCGCAGCCCGGGCTCAACAATCGAACGACGACCAGCAGCATGGGGTTCTGCGTGGGCGGAAGCTCGGCCGTCAACGGAATGGCGGTGATGAGGGGCACGAAGACGGATTACAACATCTGGGCGGAGCTCGGCAACGAAGGCTCGACGTGGGACTGGGAGGGCATGCTGCCTTATTTCAAAAGGCGATTCATTTTATTCCCCCGAACGAGGTATTCGCCAAGGACTTCAACGTTACGTATGACATCGACGCAGCTTGGGGTCAAGATGAAAACACCCACGTCTACGCTTCCTTTCCCGGTGGAAACGATCCGAGAATCAGTAAGGGCCCCTACGTTTTTCTCTTTTCCCCTTCTTTTTACTAACCAGTTACTATCAGAAATCCATTACGAAGCTCTTAAGAGCGTTCCCGGCGTCGAGTTCCCCCAAGACGGACACGCCGGCTCGCAGGGCGTGTTCTGGTACCCCGTGTCCGTCGACCCAGAGACGAGACAGAGATCGTACTCGCGAACCGGGCACTGGGATGGACTGAACAGGAATAACTACGATTTGCTCACCGCCTCCCGCGTCAACCAGATCCTCTTCGAGGGCGACGTTGTCACGGGGGTCAAGTTCGTCCCCGAGGAGGAGGAGAAGAGACCACGGTGACGGCGAAGCGGGAGGTCATCGTCTCGGCCGGGAGCATTCACACACCGCAAATCCTACAACTCAGCGGCATCGGTCCCGCTGATCACCTCGAGGCCGCCGGCATCACCCTGCAGGTCGATCTTCCCGGCGTTGGCGCAAACTTCCAAGACCACCCCATCGGCCCCAGCATCTCCTTCCAATGTAAGAAGTGTTCTATACTCTCTCCCTTCCAAGTGTCTGCCAAATTTATAAAACGCTAATGACAAAATACCTACGACGCAAGGGGAGAAACGCCTCCCACCCCCGAAATCGAGTCCAACCTCACCGCAGGCGTCGGCGGCGGCCAAGGCCTCGTCGCCTTCCTCGACCTACCCATCGCCGCGCCCGACGAGTTCGAAGACATCGCAGCGCGGTACGAAAGCCTCGACCTCGCCGACTACGTGGCGCCCGACACCGCCGAGACGGTCCTCGCCGGGTACCGCGCCCAGCAAGAAATCTACGCGCGCGAGATGCGCGGGCGCGGGCTCTCCTTCATGAACTACATCATCGGCGGCGGCGCGGGCGGCTCGCCCATCAACCTGCACATCACCTCGCGGGGCACGATCCGGCTCAACGAGACGGACCCGCAGGGCGACCCCGTCATCGACTACCGCGCGCTGTCGAACCCCACCGACGTGGACCTCATGGCCGCGTACCTCGGCTTTTGCGGCGCTTCTTCACCACGGGCGATTTGAAGCAGTATAACGCCACCGAGGTCCGGCCCGGGGACGACGGGGCGACGCGGGCGGGGCTGGAGGCGTATATCCGGGCGGGGTATAACCCGCAGGGCTGGCATCCCATTGGCACGGCGGCCAAGATGAGGCGGGAGCTAGGAGGCGTGGTGGACGATGAGCTCCGCGTGTACGGTGTTCGGGGCCTGCGTGTGGCGGATGCGAGTATTATGCCTACGCTGATTAGTGGGACGACGCAGCTGACAGCGTACACGATTGGTGAAAGGGTGAGCTTGTCTTCGTTTTCTCTCTCTCTCTCTCTCTCTCTCTCTCTCTCTGGTTTGATTGGTTATTTGAGCAAGCTGACTTTACGCCTAGGCGGCCGATTTTATCAAAGCGACGTGGGAGGAGGATGGTGAAGACGCGACATGCCCAGAGACAACTCAGCCTGAGGATCCTGAAGAGCCTGAGCCTGAAGAGGGAAATGAGGACGAGGACGAGGAAGATGGTGACGAAGAGGAAGAGAACGAGGAAGAGGAAGAAGATGAATGGGACGAGGGGGCGAGGAGGACGAAGAAGACGGCGGCGTTGACGAGGAGGTAGCTGAGGGCGCAGAGTAGGAGTGTCTGGCAGAAACGGGACGGACCTATAGCACAGCCCTACAATATGGGTAATGACATGGGAAAGTGAAGGCGTTGACAGAAATTGCATCCGCCAGAAAGCAAATGAAACTGGCTGCGGGTAAGATGGGGTTCTCCTAACCCCTGGCTTCTAGCCACATATAGCAGTTGAAGGATCTCACTCTCACCAGAGCCCGAGTTCCTGAATGTCAACCTCCGCTTGATCGCATCCTTTTCTCACTTTGACTGAGAAAATCTCATGATGGCTACGTGCTTTCTTCTTCCGATAAAGATCCGGAACCCCGAGATGATGGAGGGAACAAGGCGACGAACCAGCATTGGGATGCAAATACTGTTATTAGGCGCTAGATCACATGCTTGTGAATACGTGAATAACTTTCTATTACCCACCCGCCTTCCCATTTTATCATCGCTTTTGCGCTTAGTTTACATTCCCCCGCTTTCCCCTTGACTTTTCTGTCTTGGGCGCCGGAGTAGTATAGGATCTTGGGAATCACCATCGTTTGGGGATTCGGTAGATGATGGAAGCCAAGATTCTAGTTCCCCTCCCATCGTCCCTAGCTTACGAAAACTGCTCGGTGCTCGAGCACCACAGCTCTTTCGATAATCTGCTCTTACGACAAGGGGTGGGCTGCGATGCAACCCGCCATCTTCCTCAGCCCAACCACTCGCAAGCATCTCCTTTTGGGACATGGTTCCCTTATCGATGCATCTAGACATTCGGGACGTCGCGGCCTTTTGGTACGGAATAGCTCCGGCAGATCATGTTCCTGCCGGCAGTTGGTCTAGATCATGAGCAATCATCTGTCAAGGGATCATAAAAATGGGCGAAACGGATTGGTTATCTATCTTTGTGAGGATGAATTCGAGTGCCGAGAAATGAAGAATAGCTAGTCACTAATACCAAACGAGATAGGAATGACTGGAAAAAGAAAGAATTTCGGAGTCGAGGCCCGCCTTGGCTGGAAGATAGAAGACTAAGTGTGTCGCCTCCAAAGAAGAGGGCTACAAAAAACGACGCGAACGAGGGCCTTATCCGATGCTCCTGTTCCTTAGCGTAGCCGTATCCGAACCGATGGGCGATCACCCGCTAGCCCCCAACCTTTGTTCTTCGTCGTCCTCTCTCGAACAGCAAGAAGAGAAAAAACCAGGCCGGCGGGTCGAAGCAATGCTAGCTTGATCAAAGAGCTGACGTTGATGGTTGGGTCAAAGCGTTCGCAGCTCCAACCCGAATGTGCTTGACTTCGGGAAGTCTCCGTCGCCTTGCCGGGCGCTCGGACGATTTCCGGTTAGGGTATCGAGGGGCGTAGATCGAAGTTGGATCGGACCCTAAACCGATAGATACATGTAGTACTATTTATCACGGCGGAGAAGAATTGTGCATGAGCAGAGAGCGAGAGAAGGACAGACACAAAGAGAAAGGGTCAAGTACAAGTAGGCGTGTGGGGTGTAGTGTGGCCGAACAGGAAAGGTGCTCCCCGCCCCTCCCCAATGGCAGAGAGCTATAGTCCTATCGATCCCTTAAGTACGTAGGGAGCGAGCACCAGCATATTTTCTTCCTCGCTCAGGATTTCAGCCCTCCACGTCACGCGACCACGGCGATGTGGCGACGGTCGAAGAGTGGGCTGGAAGAGTTCCTGCGCCAAGGCTTATAGCGTCCGCGAGTCGAGACCCCTGATCACTATGGAGCTGGAGCTGAAGGAAAAAGTATCAGCGACTACAAGTAGCTCCGATCTGCAGACTAGAAAAAGGCGAACCCTTCTGGTCCGCAAATCCTCGAGCTCCAAGATTGATCTTACCAGGAGAATCACTTTCTTCGTCACGCGAAGCCCACGCCTATCCGCTCTCAGAGCATCCCGCCACCGTAGGATGCGCCATCCTTTATGTGGGGAAGGGAAGGAGGAATAAGGTATGGAAAGTCTCTGTTATAGAGCTTGATTTTCAACGTTTGCTCCACGGAAATCTCGCATGGTCCCCTCTAGTCAATACTGAATCGCTTGGCAGTCGAGAGAAAAGAAAACCTAAACAGAAAATCACGAAATATGCAGGTGCGAGTGGAAATATTGTCTTATTGTCTCTACGTTGGACAAAGAAGATTGGTGGGAAGTGGGATGTGGGATGTGGAAGATCCTTGCCAGTTCCATGAGCCCATATTTGCAGGGAAAGTAATGAAGGCATCTGACAACTAGTGTGTCGACAAAAAAATGCTCGAGGAGCCCCGAGCACCAGGACCCTGGAACCACATCAGTTGTCCAACGCAGCCGTTCGGGATCATGTCAACGTCTCGGCCCGCTGTTGCGCAGTTGGATGAACCCTGGTCGCTGGTTTGACGATCCAACAAAACTTCCATGTTCCCAGCTGGCCGTTTTGGGCAGAGTGGCATCAGCAGAAACGCAAGGGGCAGATTTGTTTCTTCTCTCTTTTTCTCTTTTGTAAATTGTGTAATATTATCATTATTCTCCATGTATTCGCATCCCTGGGATCATATGTGCGACCTTGCCTCCGCGACTAACGCTCTTCGGGTTACGCACGTAACTCCTGCAGGTGGCGTACACACCCAAGGCGCCACTCCTGACCGATATAGTCGTTAGTGGCGGCTAGGGGGCAGTGGGGAGAGTCGAGGGGAGAGAATCAACTTTTCCGCATACAAGGCAGACCCTTCCGTTGCTATCGTTGATGGAGTATGTAGCGCTAAGCCCAATAGTTAAAATGCCAAGGGTCGAACAAGTCCGACTTCGCGGAGGCGTTTGGCCGCCGTGTTCGCGACGAAAGAGAAAATGTCCGTAGGGCAGATGAAGCGCCATCTCACGGAACGAAGGGGTAGGGGATTCGCACTAAGGAGGGTGTGCGGGGATGGGGGCCAAGAAGGGGAGATCTCCCACCTGCTTCTTAGCCAGTGAGAAAGAGGCTGGGGCTCTTCCGGAGAGTTTAGACCTGGATGTGACTAGCCAGACCTGGATGTGACCATCTAGCCAGGTCTTGGCTTGCGCTGATCGCCAGTGCAACAAAAAGCACACATGCAAAGCACATACATTGTAAAATGAGACGCTCCAGGTAGGCGAACGAGGGACCGAGAGAAGTCTTCTTATGAATGATTTGCTTCGCAAGGCTCGAGGCGTGGGGGAAAGGAGGTCGTTCTATGTGTATCAAGAAGCTTGGGGGTGTAGGACGAAACACGTCGTCAAAGCCATCCATTGCATGTAAATTGTGTCCAACACGCCCACCCCGTCCGTCGCCCATCCAAGCACCTCGCCGCATGATGTGGTACCGCCGTTGAGCTTTGACAGATGCTCTCTTTTCTTGTTCGGATCTTGTTTCGACATCCGGCGCTCCTTCTTCCGACGATCTGATTATCAGCGTCCGTGTGTTTGCTGATGCGCTCATGGTCATCCGCGCGAATCAATTCTCTGGCGGCGCGGCTAGACAGACACCATTCTCTTGGGTCCCTGCAGCTGGACCATCATATACAAGAACGAAAAGGACACTAAGAATTACCACTCCACTCCGCTTCCGTGGTTTCTAAAAGGCTTCGTCCATTCTTCCCTGACCATCCACGATTTTTCCTTGAGCAACGGAAAGTGGAAGAGACGACTGAATAGTTGACCACAGCACGCACACAATACTCACTCACATATCGGAGGCCATGGAACCGCCAACCTCTGAAACTTCACCACCCTTACCGGTGTTAATACCCATCTCGGCAGATTCGGCGCGAGGGTCGCGGGTGTACATTGGCGTAACCACGCCGCTCTTAGCCATTGCCCTCGCGACATACGCGTTACGGATGTACGTTCGCATGAAGCCGATATGGAGAGTCGGCTGGGAAGACTACTTCATTACCGTCGGAGTGGTAAGTCGCCTTTGCTTTTTTCTCTCCTCTCCACAAGGCGTCATCACGCCATGCCATCATTGTTCGTTGTGGCGCTGGCGTTCCTCGCTGGCGATAGGAAGAAGAAGGGGAAGGAAGGAAGAAACAAAAAAAAAAAAAAAAAAAGAACGGGACTTGTTTTAACGAGGGTATCTATAGGCTCTCATGATCGTCGACTACGGCTTTCTCTTCCCCGAGCAATTCACCTCCCCAACCGCCATCACAGTCGCCACCGCCCACTGGGCCATCCGCTACGCCTTCATCGCCATCCCCATCTGGGGCGCCGCCATGGCCACCATCAAAACCTCGGTCGCCATCCTCCTCCTCCGTATTCCCCTCGGCCGGTGCTGGGCCGCCTTTTGCTGGTCCATGATCGCCCTGCAGGCCGCCTACGGCATCGGCAACACCGTCTACCTCCTCCTTCAGTGCCGACCCATCGAAGCCAACTGGGAGCCCGCCGACCTGGCAGGACGCGGCGGCTGCCTCCCCGTCAGCGCCATGGTGGCCGCCTCCAACGCCGGCAGCGCCGTCAACATCAGCACCGACGTGCTGCTCTCGCTGGCGCCCGCGGCCGTCATCTGGCGGCTGCGCGCGGCCCGGCGCGAGAAGCTGCTCACGGCGGCGCTCATGTGCCTGGGCTTGCTCGCCGCCGTGTCGTCCATCGTCAAGACGGTGTACGTGCGCGCGTTCGCCGTCTCGCCGGACCCGTGGGCCGTGGCGGTGCGCATCGCGACGTGGACGATGCTGGAGCAGCTTTCGCGGTGACGGGGGCGTGCGCGCCGTACTTGAATCCTATACTGCAGAGGGTGTTGCGCCGCTTGGGTGTGCGTTTAAGGGATAGGGAGACCAGGGCGAGCGCGTTTCGGCGGTCGTTGGCGGGGCGAGGGGGAGGGCTGTGGTGCGAGGGGGAAAAGGGTGGTGCTGTCCTCGTCAGAGACGAGAGGGGAACGGGGACGCGGACGGCAGTGGCAGTGGCAGTGGCAATGTGCTCGTTGGCAATGAGGATTCGCTTGAATCGGGGTTGCAAGCTCCTCCGTCGTGCTTGAAGAGAGAGGGTGAGTGCGAGCAATGGGATACTCCGCCGGTGCTATTCGTTGGATCAAAGAGGGATGGGGTAGTGTTTATGAGGCCGGTGGAGTATCCGCGCGATGTGTGATGGGGATTTACGTACACACGAGGACTTACATCAGAGATGGTATGGAGTGGTTGAACTTGGGAGTATGTTGCTCCCATTCTGTCTTTTCCGCTATTATTACGAAGACCACGGCCAAAGGGACTCAACCAAAACCGGGGAAGTGGGAAAGCACTAAAAAAGTGACGTGAGAATTAGGTGGCATAGATACCCATAGCTCCGGCTATTATAATAACAATGGATGAAAACACAGATCAGAGACATGGAAGCTTGTCGAGGAAGGTTACGCTATTCTCCGTGCACCACCCAAGACCTAATTTGTACATGTGTTCGCGATATGGCATTCTCAATCATCTTCCCCGTCTTCAATTCATGGGATTTCTTTCTTTTTCGCGTCCTCGGATGCCGGGAAATTTCCCAAACTCTTCCCGAATTGAGACGGCCCCCAAGCCAGGGCCGGGCCAGGGACGTGTGCTATTTTCCGAATCACTGACATTTCCCTTCTGGGATGCTGAGCCGTCGACTGCGCCCACGAATCCCACGCGACACATTCCTCACCCATTTTAGAAGTACACAGCCCTTCAATCGCATCCTATCCAACGGCCGTGCAGACACCCATAGATCCGCCTGTAAGGTTTTACTTCTTTCTGTTTTTCCTTTCCTGCTGACCCCCAGCCCAGGTTTCCCGATCCCTCGGCACCGCAGTCCACCATTCCTTACATGCGTCTTCTTCTTTCGCGCACCTGGATATAGACCCTTGGCCCGCCCCCGCGTTTCCCTCAACCCTCGAACTCGGGGTCCAGCCACAAAAACCCGCTGCTGGCCCCGACTCGTCCGAGTGCTGCGGTTTTCGCTACCTCGACCCATGCGCGCTGCGGAGACTTTGCAAAACTAGACGTGCTGAGCAACGCTTGTTTCTTCATGTAGGCCGAGGCTAGCGACAGGATCAAGTCAATCCAGGACCTGCTCCCACCCAGAATACACCCACGGCCAGTTCTTTTCTTGGTGCCTCGGACTGGGAGAAGACAGAAAAAAATGAAACTAAAAACCATCCCCCAAACATCGAGAGCCGCGCTCAGCCGCGCGCCTACCCCAGCCCCAAGCTACCCTGCCTCCCTCCCCGGCTAACATGGATGACCCCTCCACCGCCCATTTTTTTGTTTCTTAGCTGCTCTCCCTACCGAGTGTACCACAAGCGACCCGGCCTCTTGGTTCCCCAGTCCTACGAGAAGTCGGGCCCTGAAACACGGCTACCCGTTGGGTGGTTGGCGTGCGAGTGGGGGGAGGAGGGGGGCCAGGAAAACTGCAGACCGTGGCACTGTCGTGCTACTATTCTTTGTTTATCCCATGAGCGGCCGCGGCGCGGTGCCTCGCTCACTCCTGCCCATAGCCGGAAGGAATATCTCACGAGATGGCCGTTTCCGGTCGCATAAGCCCTAGGCAAGTAGTGATATAAGAAGATGAGTGCGGCACCCTCCGTGGACTCTTTTTATTTGCTTTGTATTATTATTATCTCTATTTTCCTATCCATATCCTACGACACAACCCAGCGGTGCACAAGTTACCTCATTTCCGCGCCTGCACTCTGCTCCAACTCTTTCTTGTTTCGCAGTTCCTTCCCTTTCGCCTCTCTCCCTAATCCCCATCTCTCTCTGAAAAATGTACCTGCCCCTTTTCCTCTGCGGCATCCTGCCCGGCCTCATCCCCGACTGCCCCTGCACGACCCCCTCGTACGGAAAGAATGGTAAGCTTCTCAAAGAGCGTTCTAAACCTTGCTTTACTCGTCGCCATCGAGCCGAGAGCAGACTCGCTAACCTCGATCCCTCTCCTGCTTAGGCGCACGCTGAACGAAAATGAGCGCGTCCAGTACATCGACGCCGTCAAGTGCATGATGGAGAAACCTGCCCTGACCCCACCAGACGTCGTACCCGGCGTGACAAACCGCTACGAAGACTTTGTCGGCGCGCACGTCGTCCAAGCAGACGACGCCCACAACACCGTGAGTACACCAGTCCCCGCACTCTTCCTTTCTTTTCTTTCTCTTTTCCCCTTTTCTCCCTTACCCCTTGCTTCCCGTAACCTCTTGCTAACGGGCTGCATCCTCCCAGGGCGCCTTCTACCCTTACCACCGCCTCCTCCTCCACCTCTACGAGCAAGAAATCCAAAACTGCGGCTGGCCCGCCGGCATCCCTACTGGGACTGGACCCTCGACAACGAAACCCCCGACGCCTTCTACCGCTCCCCGTCCTCGACCCCGTCACCGGGTTCGGCGGCAACGGCCGCCGCGTCCCCGGCAACTTCACCCACCCCGCCAAGGGTGTCACGCCTCGCAACCCCGCCGACCTCCCCGACCGCACCGGCGGCGGCTGCATCCAGTCCGGGCCCTTTGCCAACCTCACCACCCACCTCGGCCCCGGGAACAGCACCGACCTCAACCCCACTGCGTGCGCCGCGACTTTGCTCCCGAGACGTTTGTCCAGGGCACCGCCGACGAACTCATCGGCGAGGGTATGGATCAGCCGGACTTTGGGTCCTTTGCGAGCGTGACGGAGGGTTCGTTTCATAGCGCGGGGCATTGGGGGATCGGTGGGCTGTATGGCGACATGTCGGACAAGTGGACGAGCCGTGAGTCGCACCCGTCTTTTTTTTTCCCCTTCATCTCTAGTATCAACTCTAACGTTCTTCGCCAGCCTCTGATCCTCTCTTCTACTTGCACCACGCCAACGTCGACCGCGCCTGGTGGTCCTGGCAATCCCGCGACGTGGATGCGCGCTCCAACGACATCTCGGGCCCGCTCGTACCCTTTGACAACGAAAACAAGGTGGCCGGAAACCTCACCCTTGACCACCTCATGATCCTCGGCACCTCGGCTGAGACCAGGGTCCAGGTCAAGGTTGCCGACCTGATGAGCGTCGGAAAGGGGCGTCTTTGCTATAACTACGATAAGCTGTATTAGGAGGGGTAGTCTTTCTATTTTCTTTTCCTGTTTCTTTTTGGGTGTTGTGTGTGATTAGGGGCATCTTATGGCGTTTTGGGATAGATTTGGTTGTGGGCATTCTGCATAGCGTTCTTGTTTTTGGGGTTTTCTTTTGTCCTATAGATGGATGGTTGTAAAGTGATATCAAGTTAGCATAGCAAGCGATCAAGTGTTTCTGACTTATCCATCCCATCAAGTTCAAGCCAAACCTAGCCGCGGTGGCAGACAAGTATACAGCTCATGGATCTATCAGCTAAGCCATCTCAATTACACCTGATGCAAAGGGAGGATGGACGAGAAAGTGGGAGTGCGGGAGGTAGCATGATGTCCAGCCCACCAACTGACGGGCATGAAGATGTTCGATTATGCATTACAATAGGCGTATAAATGTACTTCTAGTAGAATAGTCCCTTGACTCCAGAATGATGGTGACGCAAATGGCTCCAATAAGAGTCTGCGAAAAATCCCGAAACCTCAACTCCCATAAAAAAATCACCCGCAATCTATCTACTACTCATTCAATATCCAGATCCGCCAGCACCCATCCGATTAAAACGCCGCCGAGACAGGCCTAAACTCAGGCCTCAGCCTACCAAGGCTAATGGCAGGCTTATAGTCGGCATTGTTCGTGGTTCCCTCGGCGCCGAGATCCCAGACGGTGTAAAACTTCTTCAGCAGCGTGGTGCCGATCAGCGCGAAGCCATCGTAGTCGCTCCGGTCAAACGGCGGCCAGCACGCGTCCTCGCGGCCAGCAAACCCAGGCACGGCGAGCTCGTCGCCCCGCAGGACGAGGGTGCGGGGATCGTCGCGGGGGCCGAGGTTAAAGGAGACGGACCAGGTGGCGTTGAACTCGGAGCACAAGGGAATATGCTTACCCTCCATAATGGCGGTGAAGTTCCAGCCAATGGACTCGTAGATGGCCTCGGTCTCGGCGCGAGGGAGGGAAGTACGACCAGCGCCGGTATCGAAAACGGCCCAGGCGTAGTCGAGCGGGGTCTCCACATCGACGACGGTGCTGTCGTCGCCCACGCCGCGCGACCCGACGACGGAGGAGAAACCCGTCCGCCAGACCTGGTATTCGCCGGCGTCGCCGCTCTTCTCGAGAGGCACGGTGACGAGGTCGCCCTCGACGAACTCGTCCTCGCGCGAGCCGCCGAGGGTGAGCACGCCGTCGCCGGGCGCGCCGTTGGTGTCGCGGATCTGGGTACCGTAATAGAGACCGAACCGGGGCTTGTCGAGCAGGCCCTCGGCTAGCAGGGTCTCGACGACGGTGCCGGTGCCGCCGTCGGCGACGGAGGCAAAGGCCAGGCCGAGAAAACCGTCGGCGGGCATCCACCCCCACGAGGAGGAGGCGGCGGCGATGAAGCCTGGTCCCAGGCCGTGCAGCCGAGCGTGAACTTGTCCTGGATGGCGGGGCCGGCTGTGGTGCCGCCTAGGTATTCGATGTAGGCGTATCCGCCTGTGGTTTCGGAGGTGGATGAGTTGGCGGGGTTGTAGCCGAGGCGGGGATATCTGAAGGGGGAAAGAGTGGCAAAGGCCGTTTGTGTTAGAGGCATTGAATCATGGGGATAGACGGAATAGATGGCAAAGGGAATAGGAAATTTGCTTACCCGACGTAGTTGACGCAGGTCTCGGCGCAATACCAGTCGTACATCCACGTCGAGGAGCTACCCGTGTCGAAGAGGAGACGGGTGGAGCGTGCCGGCGTCCCGACCTTGACATCGACAAGGGACTGGGCCAAGGAGATGGCGTATTAGTGTCACATCCATTGCATAATATCACCCGTATGGACTGGCAACTCACATAGCCATTGTCGATGATAATCGGAAGGTTGAAGACGCGCGCGCTCGCAGTCGAGACGGCGGCCAGCGACGCGAGAATTCTGAAAATAGTGGTCATTTTGCGCGTTTATTTGGGTTTCTACCCGTCCTTTATCCAATGTGCCGGATTCTTGAAATGGGAGGAAGAAGCACAGAATGTTGGGCCTTGTTGATGGAGTCGCGAACTTTACGAGGCGGGTGCCCTAATCTATTTATACGAACTTTTGCACAATATCAAGCGTCCCTTTTTTTCTGGTTCTCTTTTTTCTCCATCGCCCGTTCTCGGTACAAAATTCAATTGCGTCAATGCAAAAACGGTCGCGTGTTGTGGTGCCGGAGAGGCTGAATACGAAGCGGCCAAGTGGGGAAGGGAAATTGAATCGACGATGCGTGGACTGGGACCTCCAAGCAAGGACGACGGAGTGCTCCGGGCGCGACGGTGGCATCGGGAGTGTAGACAAGGGGGCGCAGCTCTCGCATCAGGGAATGTGACGTTTCCCGGCTCATTCTTCCCAGACGAAGAAAGCTGCCGCTGGACCATCCCCCTGGTCCCTGTGGTCTTTTCCGCCCGTCATCAATATCCTGCCAAGACGGGGAGGGATTTCGTTAGGGCTGAAATGCAAATGCAGGTCCCCGAGGACGCTATTGATGCAGAGCCAGACTTGTGGAATACGAAAATCCTCGCCTTCTCCGTCTGGCAATTATTGGGGCAGGTTCTAATACCACCCCAACATTGAATGCACGATCACTGATGTCACAGAGGAGCCAGCACCGGCAGGGACACGAAGAGCTGTCACGATGAGTTTAATGATTTTGGTCATTCCACATTCAAACTAGCCAAGTTTCTTAAAATATCCCAACTGCCCAACCCAAAAATTCCAAGCGCCAGCAACCAATCAGCTCAAATCATTACGGGACAATCGAGCGAACGGGCTCCGTCCGCTCGTGCCTCGGGCGGCCGTACTTGCCCATGAGCTCCTTCTGGTGATCCACCGTATACTTGGTCCTCTCGTCCAAGTCCTCCTGCGGCAGACCCAGCTCCTCGTTAGCGAGCGTGTGGTGCGCCTGCCACGCCGAGGCACCCACGCCCTCGGCCTCGGGGAAGAACCAGCGCGAGTACAGCGCGCGCTCAAACGCCGAAAAGTCGCCCGTCTTCACAATGGCAATGGCCTTGGCGAAGCGCTCGGCCGAGGGCTCGTACTCGATCTTCCAGTCCGACTCTTGGGTACCCGTGACGCGCAGCAACGAGTCGAGCATATCGCGCTGGGAAACGTAAAACGAGGAAAAGTAGACGTTTTTGTTGCGGTACTTGGCGGCGAGCGCGGCCTCGTCCTGCGCCAGCACCGCGGCGACGGCGCGCCCCGTCTGCGCCCACGTCGACGTGTTGACCTTGGTGCGGCCGTCGTCGAAGAGCACCACGGACCGCTCCTCGATGTCGAAGCCGAACCAGTTGCGCTTGCCCGCGAGGCTAAACTCGTACCAGAACCCCGACGTGAAGGTGATCCAGCCCATGCCGCGCGCCTCGGTCAGCTCCTGTGCGCCGGCGAGTAAAGGGCCGATGAGCGTCTCCGCGGCGGCCGGGTGGGAGGCGTCGACGCCCCAGCCGTTGGGGACCACGTATTTCACGCCGGCGCTGGCGGCGGCTTCGATGAGCTTGGCTTGGGTGTCGCGGGGTGCGGTGGACGCCATGGTGATGATGAGTACGTCGATACCCTGGAGGGCGGCGACGAGGGTGGAGGGGTCGGCGTAGTCGACGGCGACGGCGTGGACGCCGGTAGGGAGGCCGGGGGCGGTGGCGTCGCGGGTGAGGGCGGTGACGGTATGTTGGTTGGAGTGGACGAGTTCGGAGGCGATGAACTTGCCGACGGTGCCGGTGGCCTGGAGACGCGAGGTGTTAGCGAGAGAGAACCTTGTGAAAGCGTAAAGGGAGGGAGGGACCGTGTTGGGCCCGTGGTATCATGAGATGGATAAGATGGGGGATTGGACTTACACCGACGATGGCTACGTTTTTAAGGAAGACCATGTTGGCTGGTTTGTGAGGTGGGAGCTAGTGGGCTATAGATGGCTGGGTTGCGGTTGATGCTTCAAGAGTAGGTGTCGTGAAGACGTTCTTGGGCAGGTGGCAGATGCTACTGTGATTGAGGAAGAGAGAAGATGGTGTGAGAGAAGGTGATGATATTGAGAATGAGAATGATGAATCAAGAGTTCTTCGAGAAGGGAGACAAGGTCTTTTATATCTCCGTCTTGCTCATGCTACTAATACACACGGGAAGCTTAGCATTCACTCATATCTTAGCTTTTAAGCTTAGAGTTTTCAGAAACATGTTCCTTCTTCCTTCCCCAAGCCACCTATTTTGGCGAGCCGCGCTTTCGAGGCATGCTTAACTCCGGCCCTACCTCGCGAACGTTGGTGGAGTGGGGGAAGGGGGAAGGGGGGCATTCTTCGGAGACAGCATAGGTAGGGCTGAGTAATGATGGATGGCGATCGCTTCGGACTTTAGCTCTTCGCGGTTTCGTCGCGAGCAAACTGGCGGAATAACGCAAGTTCTCTTGCCCCGTGCGGAAAATGCCGATTGGCTGGCTGGGACGTAACCACTCCTGGGTCCTCGGTGAATTCGCTGGCTGTGTCGCGGAGATAAAAACCCCGGCTGGCACAGCACCCTGAATTAATAAGAGCAGGAGTGTAAGACATCCCATCCCGCCCGTGGCGCTTCTCACGCAAACCCAAAGGAAGATCCAAGTTACACGGAAAATCCAAGGAAACCTAAACTGCTTAGAAATGCGTCGAGGTGCCATACAAGTATCAAGTCTCGCTTTTTTGATGGCGCCTGTTTTCTTTTTCGATTTGGTCTGTCCTGTCCGCTGAAGCGGGATTTGACCTACACGCAGGTGCGGCCGACCAACCGTGTGTCTGACCAGGAGTATCCGTGAAAGGAGAAGAGTGCTTGCGACTTTGACACAAGGCGTTGGTCACGTCATGACCGACGCGTGGTCGCTGCCAGTTCTAAATCAACGAGGACATTTGTAATGCGGGAAAATATCTCCAACGTTGGTGCAACGTATTATAGTTCCCTTCCAGCCCTACGCGAGCGAAGCGGCATCTCGTGCACCTGGAAGTTTCGGGATTCATCAAATGAGCCATCCATCCCCTACTTCATGTGAGCGCGATCTGGAAATGGCCAAGATGGTTGTACTCTAGGCAGGAAGCCCCCCTCATGCAATGCAGTTGGGTGTGCTCGATTCGGTGGCGAGAGGACTTATATGATCATCCCGTGTCGTGCCGTTAAGAAAAGGACTATTGGCTTTGCCTTATAAGGGGAATGACGGACACCTCCTGATACATACGACCATAGCTCGTAGAATATTGAGGGTCCCGTCCGCTCCCCTGTACACAAGCTGCGAAGCGCCGGACTAGTAGTTGGGTCGGTGACGACCAGCGAATCCCCGGTGTTGTATGTTTTTTTCCCGTTCTAGAATTCATTCTACGAAAAAGATAGGCCTTGCGTGTAGATAAAATATATATCTAATCTTTATATCCTTGATATTGTAGGCTTATGTTTCGGTCCTAGGCTGATACGTTAGGATGGTAGAGCGTATAGTCTTAGCCAGTGATGCCTCGAGATCTCCCGTTTGCTCTGGCTGGTCCGAGTATGGCGCTGTCAGGCGATGAGACATTCATCGTGCAGCCACAGTGATCACTAGCTTCTCCACGGATCGCGCTATGGTGTGACACACCTCGGTCTATGCGTGGTACAGTTAACTACGCGCAAGATTTCTAGACGACAGAAAAGATCAAAGAAGAAAAGAGAAATGTAAAAGGGCGGAAAAAACAAGGATGAACCGCTCCAAGTTGGCGCCAAGTCCCTGTAGGGTGGCTGTCATTTGGGGATCACAGTATGGCACCAGCATCAGGCAGAACCGGCGGCGTTGCGGCGCGGAAAACGGAGCGGCCCGGGGTGGGTCGAGTATCTTTTTGACCCACGAGAGCCGGGCCGGCACGGACAACCGAAAGGCGCTTTGAAAAACAAGGGTTGATATCGAGGCATGGAAAATGTTGCAAGAGGGTGTTGCCGTCCCTGTCGCTCCCAGTCCAAACTGGATAAACTCCTTGTCTCAAGTGTTCACAAAAACCAAGATGCTTCAAAGCATGGCGAAACATCCCAGGCCACCTGGCCAAGCAAGTAGATTAAGGCGAGCACGACACGTATTGAAGAAGAAGAAGAAAAGTAAGGCGGGTTTACCCTGATTTCATTAGACGAAACAAAAGTCGATAAACATCGATAAGAGTCAGGGACCTATCCCCACGTATAGGGCTGAAAATCGCAAATGCACACCACACTCCAACCAGACATGAAGGCTGTGCGACATCCAGTCACCCAAAACACCCACCATTGAACTTCCCACACACCAAACGTGGGGGATGGAGGCCTTTCTTCACTTTTCCCCTCTTCGGCCGCCGATCCTGAAAAAGCTTGCCGGGGTAGTCGTTGTACGCTACGCGTGCGCGGGCGTATGCGGGATCCACGCCAGAAGCTAACTCGCAGGTGATGAGTTGTCACAAAGAAAACAGCGTGTCCTCCTCATCCCCCTCCCTCCTCCCTCCCCGTTTTTGTTAGTGAGGCGCAGGCGCAGACGATCCCAAGCCCCGGGCACGATCAAGGCCATAGTACATGTGCGTGCGTGCGTGATTGACGCCCCATGGATCTGATAGGGCTCGCGCACATGAAGCGAGTGATGCAGGCCGCTTCATCAGCGGCCAGCTCGCGCATCCATTGATGCCGCCGTGCCGGGAAACGGTGACTCTTTTTTTGCTTGCTAGGCTGCGAAAGGGAGGCAGGCATCCGTGGGCGCTTGGCTGGCGAAAATGGATTTGATGGGGCCTTATCCGTGAATCCAACTTTGATACAAGGTTATATGTAGGCGCCCGGTTCCCGCCACCGAGCACACGCCGCCAGCGTGTTCCTTTCGTCAATCCCTCTTTTTACCCCTCGGGATCTCTTCCAGTCTATCACATCGTACTCGTACTCCAGGCGTGCCACATTCACACTTCACATTCGTACGACGCAGCACAATGCGAGCCACCACAGATATGAAGATTCGTAAGTGAATTCGCGCTTTCTCTTTGAAATGGAGTCAATAGAGAGAGTGGGGTTGTTTTTTGGGGTTTCCTTTTTTTCCAAGTTCATGCATTAACGATTTGATTTCTTAGCTCCCGAGGAATCGTCCGATGTGCGGCGCGGCCCGGTCTCCAGGGAGGGAAGCCTAAACCACCCCGCCACGAACTTGACACGACGAGTTCGCCCACGGTCGCTGAGCTTGGAGACTGCGATGCCAAGGAGTTTAGTTAGTGGTAGTAGCAATAGTAGTAGTAGGAAGTTAGTCGCTTGAATTGTTTCTACGTCGTATGAAATTTTAGCAGTCAATACACTCGTCATTGTTCCTGAACGATCGTGATTGAATCCGTGATTGAATCTATTGAGATTGAAATGTTCAGTGAAGCCGCATTTGACTACTTCGTTCCCAGTTTTCCGGTCTCTACATGTAGATATCAAATGCTCTATGAGCTTGAAGTTGACGATATTCTAATACCCGTCCACATCGGCCCAAGTTTATAAAGGACAGACGACCTTCATTCACAGGAAAGGCCTCAGCTCCACAATATTGGGGGATGGCCGACCGCATCGTAGACAACTGAGACAAAAGTTCAATTCGGACATGTATCTCGGCGTTCGCAAGCTACGTTCATAACAATCATTATCTAATTCTCACGGCTACAGAATCGCCATCTTGTTCGTCGGTATACACCCCATGCATCAATCTACATAGATATCCCCACAGAATTAAAAAGAAAAACTCCCAAAAGGAACATTGAATCCCAGCCATCCTTCCATCAGGACTCCATCTTCACCTCCTCAACCCTACACCCATTCCTCTTCCCCATCACCGCCCAAAACGCCTCCTCAATCTCCGCCCCAACATCCTCCCCCTCCCCACACGCCTCCTCAAATACCTCCACAGCCGTCAACCCCAACTTATTCCTCTCCTCCCGCCCCAGACCCCCAGCCTCCCCTCCAACATCCTCAGCATCGCCAGGTCCGGCACCCGCGCCGCCGCGTGCAAGATCGTATCGCCCTCCACATCCACGCCGCGGTACTCGGCCCCGCTCTCCAGGAGCAGCCGCGCGCACCGGGGCGAGTTATCCGCCACGGCAAAGTGCAGCGCCGATAAACCGTCGTCGTTGCGCGCATCTAGGTCAGCGCCCGCGGCGACGAGGTACCGCGCCGTCTCGAGCGCGTCTCCACGCGCCGCAATCATTAGGCACGTATCCATGTTCGTGGTGGGCGTGTCCACGGCCATGCCCGCGGCAATCATGGTCCGCACGGCGTCCACTGCGTTATCCTGGGCCGCGAAATGCAGCGGATACCAGCCCCACGAGGTGGCGTACAAGTCCGCCCCGGCTCCGAGGAGGAGATCTATGCACCGCGCGGCCTTGGCACCGGCTCCCATGACGAGCGGAAGCGGCCTCGTGCCCCGCCGCGTCGGCATATTCGGATCCGCGCCCGCGGCAAGCAACGCCTCGATCGCCGACGCATCACCCTTGATGGACGCATAATGCAGCGGCGCAAACCCGAGATCGTCCAGAGCGCCTAGATCCTCCGCCTCCCGTCCCCACCCTTGCAAAACGGACGCCACATCACCGAGCTGAGGGTCCAGGATAACGCGCGACAAAAGGGCAAGCCCGCATCGGAAAAATAAGTCCAGAGGTGAAACGCCCTTTCCAGCTCCCTTCTCGTCTTCTCGGAGCACACCTGCGCCAACACCTGAAAGGCGGCCGACCGCCGCGCGCTCTGCCCGCCATCATCCTCGGCATCCGGATCCGCGCCCGCCCGGAGCAGGATGTGGATGATGTCCGCGTTGCCGCTATCGACGGCGATTTGCAGCGCGCTCCGCCCGTCCCAGTAGCAGATGTGGTTGACGCAGTCCGGGTCGTTGTCAATGTGCCGCCGTACCACGTCAACGTCGCTCGTGTGCGCCGCGTGGAACAGGGACCCGAAATCGTAGTCGTGCCGCTTGCGAAACAAGATATACGCCGACGGCCCGCCGTTGGCCGTGTGCCGGAAGAGAAACGTGATGCTGAACCACAGGAGCCACAGCGGAAAGACGTACGTCACGTCCAGACGCACGATCCTCTTGCGGCGACAGCTCGCCGAATCGCAAATCACGCTGGGCGCGGCTTTCCCCGCGTACGCCACGAATAGGGATCCGATCGTCGGCGCCGTTCCCGCGCGAAGACGCTTCATCGCCAGCGCGCTTTGCAGATGGCACCGGCAGCGGCACGTCCCGGGACATTGGCTGGGACGAGACCTGGGGAGGGCTTTCGTCGCGGACCGGACGTTGACGAATACTTTGTCCCTGGGATTGATCGACGGTACTGGTGCCGGGAGCAGCAACGCGTTGTCACCGGGCCGTTGCGGCCATCCCGACCCGGACGAAGCCGACAGCGATTTTGTTATCGTCGTCGACATCGTCGCCTGTGACCGGCTCACCGCCTCCAGGATATCCTTCATCTGCTTCTCCATCCTCCCCGTCAAAGCTTCCACGATCTCTCGCGTGGCCACGGACTGGGTCGATATGCCATTCGTGGCTTCCTGTATACTCCTCAGCGAAACCTCAGTTCGTGCGCTCGAAACCCTACCATCCTCTCCAGTTAGTAAAAGAAAACGATACATCGTCACACCTGCCTCTCCATCACCACCCAAGCCCATCCATCCTTTCGGAAAAAGGGAATACAAACATGTTGCGCGCCAAAAACAGCTGCGACAGATCCGTCCGAACCTCACTCAAATTCGCCCGCATCGTCTTCACCTCGCCCTGCGAATCCAGCCATTTTTCCGCCTCCGCACACCTTTCAGGTTCTGCAACTCGTTCGCCAAGCTCTCCAGCGACTGCAGGTGGCCCACCGCCTTGTCGAGGTGGGCCCGCGCCGCCGCCGCGACAAACGCCCCGTCCTGGTCCGCGACGTCGTCGTCGTCCGGCAGCTTCTGATGCGCGTGCACCATTTGGTCCAGGAGCACGCGCAGGTCCGAGATCTCGTTGTGCAGGTCCAGTATGTCTTGCGGCGCATTTTTCCATCGCCGGATCACGTTGACGATGCCCACGGACACGCGGGCGCCCACGTCCATGACGCCGAGCGCCGAGGCGACAACGGAGAATGGCTCAACCATGGTGGTCTTGCCAAGGCAATTTTTCAATGTGGTGTCTCCTCCCAATCCGAAATCTCCGGGATACTCGTGTTGCTAAAATTCAATAGACAATGAGATATTAAGATCGTCCCAAAAGAGCGCTGGATCGCGGTGGCATGCCCTGTACTAAACCTCGCTCGCTCTCACCCGACGTGGTGGGAGGGAGGGGCACAGCAAGGAGCAAGAGGGGCACGGGAGGGTACATGGCGGATCAATAATTGCCGTGAGGGATGCATGAAGTGAGGCAAACGACAGGGTCGGTCAATCCGGCCAACACGTAGCAAAATGTGTGAGGCTCGGTGCGGTCGCATGATTAGCCAGGCCCAGGCAGCAGGTCGGTTGAGGCAGTGTAAGCCACAATTCTCCAGCGAAACGACCAAGCGACACAGGCCCGAGACAGGAGAGGCAGGCTGGTTTCCTTCCTTCCTTTTCCTCGAGAAGCGCCGTATCGTCCAATTGAAATTGAAGTAGAAAATCGACAAAGCCCCAGTGCCTTTTGTTTTTCGATTTCTTTCACCACTTGGCCTCTTTTTCTGTCGCTGTTGCATGTCCCCTTATTCCGAGAATATTAAAGTGATTTTGACACGCCAGCACGCCTGGCGATGCTCCTTCCTCCATAAATGACGTAGCGCTCCATGCAAGGAGTCGAAGTAGGCGGATAAGGGTCAACCCGCATCGCCAGGATGTGCGCCGGAAAAAAAGGCCGAAAGCTTTTCATATAAGATTTTGTTTCCGACATAGCCTTATCACTTATTGAGGCGGCGGTTCGTAGTCATGTCTAGGCTTTATTGAAATATTAAAGAATGGATGCTTGGTATTGTGAGTTTGGCTTTTCGGTCCACGCCGCTAATTGTGTTATCGATAAACCGCCCGTTTCCCCGCCTCCGGAGAAAGATGCCTTTGTAGACACGTAAAGAGCCTCCACCCCTCCGCTATAAGAAAATGAAAAGGGATGCATACGTATACAAGCCTAGATTATCAAGGGCGCTGGAGAAGGAATGCCGCTGAAGATAGAACATGGGTATAGATGGTTCTCTCTGACCTCCTTCAAAGACGGCTAAATATCTCACATCGCTCCTCTTGAGCAGCCTTCTTGCGTGGCAGCCGAGTTGCAGCCTCTTCTGGCTGGGATAGTCAGCGACTATCTACCTCCATGCACTCGACAGAAATTGGCATTCCAATCACCCTTTGCACCAGCACTCTCTTGTCGCGGACGTCACGGCTCTCTGAAAAGCCGAGCGCTGACAAGATTCGGTCGGCCTCCTCGCCTAGGAAAGAAAAGGTATGTAATTAGAATCCACGCAAAGATTTCGGATGAGGGTCCGGGAATAGGGTGTATGCACCAGACAGGAGCGTAATCTCTCCGACCGTCTCGGGGAAGTTGGGGATGAACTCATTGGTTTTTATATCCTTTGGACGGGCCAACTTGCATTCGCGTTTCGTGGCGTTCATGTTTTCCATGCGAACAATCGCGTTATATCGGCTAGATCGAGGGATGGCCACGTCAGCACGTACTTGTAGTTGGAGCGAGACAAAAGATTCCATAGCACGATGGGGGCAAGAAATACTTTGCTCTCAGCTCCAGTTTTGTGGAGATGATATCGTTTCCGACGACCCTCAATGCAGATTTTAAACTTGCCAATTCGTTTTTGACGGTCATCATGTCTAGCCGCAACTTAACAACATCTTCTCGTACATCAAGGAGCTGGCGTGTAGTGTCGACGCGGAGGTCTACGATTTGCCTAAGAATATCACCCTAGAACAAAAAGGTAGCAACATTGCATATCAGCTCTATTCTCACAAGCTCGGGGTTTACGCACTCTGCTAGGCCCCGTGCAAAGTTCCGGCGGCGCCGTCGGAGGACTGCTGCGCCATTCGACTCAGGCTGGCCGTGATCGCCGTTGAGACCGCCGTTGAGACCGCCGTTGGGATCGCCGTTGGGGCCGCTGTTGGGACCGCCGTTGGGACCGCCGTTACTCGCCATTTGTACGCCCACAAGGAAAGCCCTCTGCGATGGATCAAGTTTGAAGTGATATTATGGATGAATTCGATGCCGTAGTGATAGAATTGGGATAACGCTATGATGGGCCGAGAAGAGTAACGGGGAGAGGCGAGGCAAAAGTCCTAATCGCAACCCTCTCTCCTCGGTGACATGTCTTCACGACCGGCATGATGAGCCTCGAGTCCAGCTTTCGTACCAAGCTAAGTTTTCCGTACAGCCCGGTAACGTTCACGTCCTTAGTAGGCAAGAGCGGTGGTCGGCAGTCAACTGTGGAAACATCGGGCGCTTTGCAGAGCAGGCAAGAGCGATCAATTTCGTCAGCAAGAGCATTTGTGAAAGCGGGACCAGCAGGACACAACTCGGAAGGAGCATCGTGATAGGGGCCTTCCACGGATAATTGACGACGGAGCTGGGACGATACGCTCATCCGCAGATTGGGAAGGAGCGACGCTTCATTGTGTGGACCTTGGTACTATCTCCTCATTCGATTCGGTCTGACGAGATTTAGATGTCAATTCATCGTCGAGCAAGCCAAAAGGCGTGTAAGTCGTATCTCCGACAATGGTCGGTAATGTTGGACGGGGTGCGCGCTGCCCTGTCGTCAAAAGCGCAGATTCGCCTCATTTGGGCTGCACCGACTTGATCCTCACACAGCCGTACTCGAGATGCATAGCAGTACATGGAAATTATCATCACATAGAAACATCCATTGATCAGTCGATCCACGTTGTCCCAACCAAAGAAAAAGCTGCCCAAGCTCGTCGGCGCAGAGCTCAGCCAGATGGCTGGGTTCAATGTTGTCTAAACGTCCACTCGAGGAGACGCCACAAACCGGCCCGTTGGCCCGTCCGGGTTGGACGTGGGACGCTGCGCTGGCCTCCCATCGCACGACTCGCGAAACTCGGGACGATTACGAATTGTGCAAGGGACGTCAATTAAAAGAGAAAAAAGAGATGTTTAAAACTTAGAACAACGGGATAGCCCGTGAATGTACGCAACTTTCTTCCAACCCTTTGCAGTCATCTCCTTGACGCTTCTCATTCACTGATCCTGGTCGTTTCGGCCGCAAGCCGGGCTCCCGCGCTCGAAATGACGGCATGGAACAAAGGCCGCTGAGGAACACAAGCTCATTGCGGGTGACTTCAACCGAAATTTCCAATTCAGGAAATTTCTCTTATTATTTCCTGTCCAAGACGGGAAATTTATTTCCTCGCCTGCACTTTCGTTGCAACAAAAGATATTGTTGATTCGCCAGCCGCTTGGTTTCTTCGGCTCCGTCCGGTCACCGAAAAGCGAAGCAATTAGAAAGGCATTCCCGAAAAGAAGTGAGCAGACCAAATGTGACAATGGAAGCGGTAAAGCGATGATCGGAAGCTCCGTGAAAAAAGAAGGGAAAAAAAAGAAAAAAGAAAAGGCGAAAACAAGGAAGGGAGGC
Source organism: Parascedosporium putredinis (assembly GCA_949357655.1). Lineage (NCBI taxonomy): Eukaryota > Fungi > Ascomycota > Sordariomycetes > Microascales > Microascaceae > Parascedosporium > Parascedosporium putredinis. The sequence continues at coordinate 161,685 of CASHTG010000019.1, forward strand.
AATCCCAAAGGAATTAAAGCCAGGGAAGGAGCAAAAAAGACCACCAGATTGTGGCTGAGTAACATCGAATGGTGCGGGCCGTTGCTCCGCAAGGAAACGCTGGGAAAATCCTTCCCCCAAAACCACCCACAGTCTCCATTGAATAGCCAATTCACTCAACTGGAATCTGTGCATCATCCCGCACCCTGTAACACAACCTCCTATAAGCCTGACCTTTCCTCACTCTCCGTCCAAAAGAAAATCGTCGCCAATTCGGCTCAGAAGCTCTCTCTGCTTGCTCGTTTGCAAATATCCCAACCTGAACCTGCTTCATGGCACTTCCAACCTAATCCCTAGCCCCAGGTGCACCCCTCCCCCCTTTCCCCTCCTCTTCCACCTCCCTACGCTTTTCCATCCCCCACCCTTTCAAAAGATATGGACCTCACGGCAAAACACACAGCCGTCGTGGCCGGCATCTCCGCCGCCGCCAAGGCTCTCCGCGCGCGCAACGAGGCAATCTGCGTCGTCGACAGCGCCAGCGAGATCGACGTACGCCCTACATCCTCCAGCCCCCGCAGCAGCAGCGGCGGCGGCGGCGGCGGCGGCGGCGGCGGTGGCGGCAGCAGCAACAACAACACGCGAACGGGCTTCATCGACCTCAGCAAGCTCAACAACGTGCTCTCCATCGACGCGGCCGCCAAGACCGCCATCGTCGAACCCAACGTCAAGATGGGCGACCTCGTACGCGCCACCCTCGCGCACGGGCTCATGCCACGCGTGGTCCCCGAGTTCCCCGAAGTCCGCGTCGGCGCCGCCTTCGCCGGCAGCAGCGCGGTGCAGAGCACCTCGTTCCGCGAGGGCCACTTCGCCGACGGGGTCGCCGCCATCGAGGTCGTCCTGGGCGACGGGCAGGTGGTGCGGGCGTCGGCGTTTGCAAACGCGGACCTGCTGGACGCCGCGGGCGCGGGCACGATGGGCACGCTGGGCATCGTGACGGAGCTGTCGGTGCGGCTGGCGCCCGCGCGCAAGTTCGTCAAGGCGACGTACGCCCGCTTCGGGTCCGTGGCGGCGCTCGTCGAGGGCATGAGCGCGCTGGTGGACGAGGGCGGGTTCGACTTCGTGGACGGCATCGCCTTCTCCGCAACGCAGTGCGTGGCCGTGTCGGGGAGTTGGTCGACGAGGTGCCCCACCCGTCCAAGCCCCAGTGTTTTAGCGGCTCGTGGGACCCTTGGTTCTACCAGCAGGTGCGCGGACGGACGGAGCGCGCCCACGCGGACTTTAGCCCCATTGACTACATCCCCGTCGAGGAGTACCTCTTCCGGTATAACCGCGGCGGGTTCTGGCTTGGCAACGAGGTGTTTAAGCGGCTTGGGGCGGACGCGTCGAATCGGTTTACGCGCAGGCTCCTTGACCGGTTCTCGAGCAGTCGCAAGGGCTTGGCCGAGTCGCAGGAGACGTTTGCTGGCAACGTCATTATCCAAGACGTCTCGGTTCCCATCGAGGCAGCCTCGGCTTTTGTTGCGACGGCGGCGGAGCACCTCGATCTGTGGCCCGTGTGGCTCTGTCCGGTCAGGGAGCCCGCAAGGCCTACGTTCCACCCTCACTCCGACAGCCAACAGTCCAATGGGCCATTCCTGCTTGTCAATGTAGGAATCTGGGGCAGACCCAAGGCCGTGTCGGCGAGCAAAGACAAGGACCAAGCCAAAGACAAAGCCAAGGACACAGCCAAGGAGAAGGACAAGGAGAAGGACAAGGAGAAGGACAAGGACAAAGTCAAGACCAAATTCAAGGGCGGAAAGGACGCGGCGCAGGCTAACCGGGACCTCGAAGCGTGGGCAGCCAAACACGGGGGCGCAAGACGCTGTGCTCCCCGCGTATTACTCAAGGAACAGTTTTGGAAACTGTACGACGGGGTATGGTACGACAAGCTCAGAGAAAAGTACGCCGCCTCCGGGTTCCCCACCGTGTACGAAAAGATTTGCGCAGACGAGGCAGCGTCGCCAAAGCCCGGGATCATCGCTTGGCCTTCGCGGTTCGCCATGTCCAAGGAGAACAACTTTGCCCACCCTCGGGATGCAGTGATTGCGCACCAGGCTCGAAGGATCTAGATGCAGGACCGTTTACGTGAGAAAGGGAGATACACGCCGGAAACAACGCGAATAGAAAAAAAAGTCATATAGATGATAAGATGGGGAATGGTAGACGGTGTGTTTTGACGAGGTTATGATTATGGATTCACTTTTTTTCTTAGGGAGGGAAGTTTGGTTATTATGATGTGGGATTTGCAACATACAGATACCAAGACGCAAGTTAGAGGACGGACAACCCTGACGGATAGTTAACCTTGCCTTATTCTTTTATGCTGTTTTTAAAAGTCTTTTTAACAGAACAAAAATTATAAACCAGAATACACATAACAAAACTGCTCACGAAACCAAGATTGCTCCAGCGATGCACTCCATCGTCCTTCCCACTATGTGAAGGTGCGATTTCACCTTTTCCACACTGTCCGAGCAGCCACAGCGTTGCCCCTCGTTTTCCTCGCCCTTGCCCCTTGCACCCCGCCTTCAGCCACGACCGCCACATCAAGGAGGGGCAGTCGCAATCCGATTTTTTTTTAGGTGGTGGTGATGCTCCAACTTTTTTTTTTTTTTGCGCGCGAAGAAAGCAGGCGGGTCTCGATCGACAAGATCGCGCCCAGAACCGAGAAACCCCAACTTCTCTCCACCTCATCGATAGTATTCGAAAAAACTTCTGACCCCCGTTCAGCGCAACTCGGAACAAAGGACAAGAAAAAAAGAAAAACACAGCACAACCCCGCCATCATGTCGAAACGATCAGGCGAAGACGAAGCCGCCGGCGCCCTCAAGGACCGCGAGAGGCCCGACCAGATGGACATGGACGTCGACGACAAGGACATTGGCGAGTTCGCCGACGAATTCGAAGACGAGTTTGAGAGCGAGGACGAAATCATGGAAGCCGGCGTCGACGGCCGCCCCGACGCCGAACGAGAGGCCGAGGAAAAGAGTGCGTGTTGCAAAAACCAAATCCCTCCCCTGTCAAACCGAACCCGTCCAATAGTTCTAACCATTCTTTCTCTTCCTTCCATCCAGGCATGAACGTCGACCAAGGCACCTTCATCATCGGCCGCCACAAGCTCGAGCCCGGCCAAGTCCTCGCCCCCGACACCTCGGCCTACGAGATGCTCCACTCCCTCAGCACCCCTGGCCCTGCCTCTCCTTCGACCTCGTGCGCGACCACCTGGGCAGCGACGCCCACCGCGGCAAAATCTACCCCGCCACCATGTACGCCGTCGCCGGCACCCAGGCCGAATCCGCCCGCTCCCGCGAGAACCACCTCATGGTCGTCAAGCTCAGCGGCCTCGGCCGCGTCGAGCGCGACGCCGCCGGCGCCGACTCCGACGACGAGGGCGACGAAGGCGACGACGACGAGGACTCGGACCCCATCCTCGAGAGCCGCACGATACCCCTCGGCTCCACCACCAACCGCATCCGCGCGTGGCAAGCGTCCCCCGACGCCTCTTCCTCTTCCTCTTCTTCCACCATGCCCCGCACCCTCACCGCCGCCATGACCGAATCCTCCGACATCCACATCCACGACGTCACCCCCACCTCGCCTCCTTCGACAACCCAGGCCTCGTCGTCTCCCCATCCAGAACCAACCCCAGCACACCATCCGCGCCCACAAAGCCGAAGGCTACGCCCTCGACTGGTCCTCTCTCGCCGCCGCCAGCCGACCCCGCCTCCTCACCGGCGACAACGACGGCCTCATCTACCTCACCGCCGCCGCCGACGAAGCCGCCACCACTTGGTCCACCGAAGCCAAGCCCTTCCGCGGCCACGCCAGCAGCGTCGAAGACATCCAGTGGAGCCCCTCGGAGCCCTCCGTCTTCGCCTCCGCCTCCAGCGACGGCACCGTCCGCGTCTGGGACGTCCGCAGCAAGAGCCGCAAGCCCGCCATCACCGTCCAGGTCTCCTCCACCGACGTCAACGTCCTCTCCTGGTCCCGCCAGACCTCCCACCTCCTCGCCTCCGGCGCCGACGACGGCGTCTGGGCCGTCTGGGACCTTCGCCAGTGGAAGGCCGGCGGTGGCGCGGCCGCTAAGCCCACCCCGCTCGCCAGCTTCGACTACCACAAGGAGCAGGTCACCAGCATCGAGTGGCACCCCACCGACGACAGCGTCATCGCCGTCGCCGCCGCCGACAACACCGTCACCCTCTGGGATCTCGCCGTCGAGCTCGACGACGAGGAGAGCAAGGACACCGCCGGCGTCCCCGATATCCCCCAGCTTCTCTTCGTCCACTACCACAACGAGGTCAGGGAGCTGCACTGGCACCCCAGATCGTCGGCAGCCTCGTCGCTACCGGCGAGCAGTTTAGCGTGTTTAGGACCATCAGCGTTTAAGGCAAGGGACGGTGGCTTTTGGCGTTGGATTCGAAGCAGCAGGTCAAGGCAAGTTGGACGGGAGGAGGAGGAAAACAAAAAGTTTCACGTCTACGTACGGTTAGGATTAGATTGCATTTGGTAGGTTCCGTTTCTCAAGAATAATGAATAAACATTAAACAACCTCCCTCTTTCTTACTCTCTCTTTCTTGCCTTCCCTATCTTGCTTCCGACCAACTTGTAATTTCCAGACCCTCCCCGTAAACATCATCATTCGAGCGGCCCCGCGCAGACACAATGCAAGAAGAGAAAAGAGCTGGAGGGTAATGAACAATACCGATAAAACAACTCAAAAGTTCAATGCTATGCTGAGATATTCTCTATTGTCTGATACAGCCTCAAAACCGGGCGAGGAGGAAACAAAAAACCAATACTCAACAAGAACAGAGCGCCCGCATCCATCCCCCAATCCCCTTGTGCACACACTCCGCGGCGCTCCTTCAAGCAAAGCGACCGACCAATGCATAGGATCCCAAGTCTAAATTATAAACAATACCCAAACACAAACACAAAACAAGGCATCCAAATGCTTGCTTGCTTCCTTCCTACACTCCACCAGGCAGGGCCACCCACCCGAAACCCCTCGTTGTGCGTCAACGTATCTATATTGATATGAAACCTCCAATGACCACCTCGGCGGAGGCCACCCTCACACCATACTCATACAAGTCATTTCCTTTTCCCTCATCTTCGTTTTCTTTTCAGAAACGTGTAAAAATGGTAGTGAGGCAGGGGCAGAGACACTTTCCAGCTTTGGCCCAGAAGCCCCATCAGTTGCTGAGCGCCGCCACGAGCGTTCCGCACCTGCTGCACAAAAATCTCTGCTTGCCGTTAATCTTCTTGGCCTTGAAATCCCGGTTGCCGCACTTGTCGCACGCCGCCTCCTCTCCCTCGTCCGTCATGTACTCGGACGCCGTCTCCGACTCCCCCGACACCGAGTCTTGCTCTCCCGCTTGTTGACGTCGGACCTGCTCGCCGTAGTCGAGTGGGTACGAATAGGGCTGCGCATCAAACGCCCTGCCGTTGGCGCGCTGGGACTGTACCTCCATGGGAGACTCGCCCTCGGAAGCGAGATTCGACTGGCTTCCCCTTGGAGTCGGGTTGTAGGTCTTCGCTCGACGGAACATCTACTGTACGGACGCGCGCCTTGTCCTTGGCGTCGGCGCCGGCACCGCCAAGGATGGTGGCCCCGCTCGCCGTTCGCCTTCCTTTGAAGCGGGACGTGATGCTCCAGAGCGCATGCGTTCTACCGCTTTCCGGCTTTGCCTCCTCACTCTTCTCCTCAATCGGTCGAAAGGCAAAGCCGGGGGTAGGTGGGCCATCCTGGACGGCGCCCTCTCCGAGGCCGGGCTGTTGGGGAACACGCTGCGCAAACTTGGCGATGTCGAATAAGGCTGCCGTCTCGCCTCGGACGCCAAGTTGGCAACCGCCGTGTTGATCGGAGCAGCCCGGGAGGACCCGCGGGGCGGAGACCTCGACCTTTCACTGTTGACCGTGGTCCCACCCGCAGACCCTGTGCGGTTATGCTCTATGCCCTGCCGCCAAGATAATATCCTGTCGGACGACCCCGTCGGAGGAGCGCCACTGGCGTGGTGAGAAATCGACGTCCGCCTCGAGTGAGAGAGGCTGTTATTGCTTGTCCGGGTAAGTACGCTCCCACTTCGAGCGAGCAGACCGCCGGCAAGCTTTTTGGAAAACGTCGACCCCGTTTCCCAGCTGTCGTTGCGGCGCTTTTGGAACGCGCAGTCTTGCCGAAACACCTTGATGACACCCGTGCGATCGCTCGTCACGATAATATTGCCGTCGTAGTGGGTCGACCTCGCGATATACGCGGGGACTCATCCGGCTTGCGCACCACCGGCGCCAGAGCCTCGGGATGGCTGTGCTCAGAAAGCCCAGTCTGGCTCATGGTCGCCTCTTCCCTGCTTAGAAGGGTAACAGGCGGCGGATTGCAGAGATCGTAGATTGGATCTCCCGAGTGGCCCAGCAACCGGCGGGTGGCTGTGGGAGCGAACACGGCGGCCGTCAACATCTCAGTATGCGCATCAAACGACTCATAGGGCCGTTTATCCTTGCTTTCGGCGTCCGTCGAGCTAATGGACCAGATGTACGCCTTCTTGTCCTCACTTCCGCAGATAATGTACTGGCCGTTATCGCTGAAGCTGGCGCGCATCTGCGTAAACTGGTTCTCGTGGCCCTTGAACTTTGCCACCAGGCTCTTGTCCTTCAAATTGTACACGCGAATGCGAGAGTCGGTCGACGTTACCAAGACCTTTACGTCGCCTTCACCGCCGTTGACGGGGATCGGCATCGCCTGCAGACCCGTAATCTTGCTCCCCTTGGCATTCTTGCCCCTCGACGACCGCACGTGGATTTGCGTGTGATACTTGAGACCGTCCGTCTCATAAAAGAGGCAGAGGCCGTGGAGAGTTCCGGCAATGGACGTCGTCCCGTCGGGGCTGAACGCGACAGCCGTCACGACCTCGGGCAACTGGGCCTGGTACGCGACCGACTTGTCGGGGATACTCCAGAGACGAAGATTAGAATCTACGCTCCCGGCAAGGAAGAAGCGGTCGTCTCGCGGATGAAAGGCGACGCTTGCTACCGGCTCCTTGTGCTGAAAGGCACACAGGCACTCGTCCCTGCTCATATGCCAGAGGCGTACCGTCCTATCCATGGCGGTCGACAGCAGGAAATTGTTTTTACTCCAGCTCAAGTCCAGCACCTCGCCCGTGTGGCCCTTGAACTCACGGATCGGTTTGCTGCGGAAAACGGGGGCGGAAAGCTTTTCGCGGTTCATGTCGTCGTTCGTCTCCTCTTCCTCGTGGAGTTTTCGATCTTCATGCGTGGCGAGAACAGCGAATACCCGAACAACCTGATCACGGCCGCCCGCGGCGAGATATCGACCGCAGTTGCTGAATGCCAACGCCCAGACAGCGCCGCCGGTATCTTGATCGCCCTTTCCGCGTCCAGGCAGGGGAGGGTCGTGTGCGTCTGAACATCGTCTTCCGGGGTGTCCGCGCCATTCGGTAGGGTGCCGACGAGTTTCTGCGCAAGGAACACTCGGTTGAACTCGCGCACCTTTTTGTGATGCCGCCTAAATTTGATGTAACGCGGCGGTTCTTTGTGATGGGGTATATACACGTAGCCCCCGCCGCCGGAGCCGCCCGAAAATACAAGGGCATTCGTGCCATCGGTGCGCTTTTCGCTCAGATCCGAGTCGTCGTCGTCGGCGCCTTCGTCCTTCTTCTTTCCTCCCCGCATACTAAGAAGACCGAGGAATGATCCCTTCCTATTCGTCCCCACAGTAAGGTTAGCAACACGGTTCCCATGGTCAGGTCTAAAGGGGATCGGATTATGTTCGAGGCCACCACGCCCACCAGGAGGACACTACGCACTTCTTTTGGCCGTCGAGGGACCAGTTGACTGCCTGAAGACAGAATCGGCATCAACTTTATGGGCGGTGTCGCTAACGGGACTCTCAGGGGAAGTGATCCACGACCGCGAATGGACCGGGCAGGATCTGCGCCCGTCTTGAGAAGAATGTGCTGTTATATATATGCTAACGTCAGCCTACGCCTTGTTACTTCATTTATGCTCCGGGAGGTTGTAGGATCAACAGGAGACGAACCTGTGACAGGGGGTCGAGGGGGACGAGGAGGTCGGGAATGAGGCGGTGGCGGATCTGGTCAACGGCCTTCCATCCTTGCTGTCTCTCGTCGACGATTTCAGGGACTTTGTCGAGGGGCGCTTCCCATTGATAGGTGAGGTTGCGGGAACTGATCGGAGTAGGTTAAATTAGCCACGCCAAGCTTGCGCAGAGGAATCGGGTAACACTGCCGCACTGCCGCATTGCTCGCAACTCTTTTTTTCCCGAGCCCCGGGGGCTGGCGGCAGGCTGCCCACCAACGCAGCGGAGGGCTGTAGGAAAGAGCGGGGCGGGACGGGCAGCTAGGCAGGCGGATTAACAGAGAGTTGGACAGGTGGGCCAACGCACCTTGAATTTCAGAGACCGTCTTGGACTTTTGTAGACTCTTGGTATGTGAGGGATTACGCGCGAGCTTCTGGTTCATGGCAAAGCTCCCATCAGAGGGTGGGCTCGAGGGGCTGACTGGCGAAGCCAAGTCGCCGCCCAGAGGCACCCGCGAGACATTGGGGACCGACATATCCCATGATTCGGAGCTCGTTATCCGCGGATAGGTGCCTGCGCAGGGCGCAACTTGTGTAGAAGAGCTGACGCAAGCGCGTGGGGTTGAACAGTGGACTCGGCCTCAGCGTTTTGTTTTTTTCGTACACGAAATACGAGTATTCAGAGATCTGTTCAAGCAAGGTGGGCGGAGACCGAGAATAATAGGGGAAGCTCGGCGATTGGTGAGCTCTCAAGCTGACGGCGACAGGGGCACCAACTGAGGAGGCTTGTGCGGCGGGGAATCGGTTCGTTCGTCAATGTTCGTTGTTGGTAGCAAATAAGAAGCAAGAGAAGAAAATAAAAAATTATTACTCGATATGCGATGCTGCAGCACAGCCTATTCTGCTTGCTTGCTTGCAGCTGTCTCGTCGATGCAGGGAAGAAATATGCCGTCCAAGATGTTCAAGGAAAAGGGAAATCGGAATGAGGGCCCCAGCAAGCTATTACTATTACAGGCGTTTCAAGAGTGGTCCAGTCAGTCAATCGTCAAAAGGAAGGCTCGGAAATTCGCCGAGCAGGGGTGGCAAAGGAGCAGATAGGGGAAGCTGATGGCTGGGACGGATTCGGTGGGTCTGGAACCCCCGTTTGGGGGTTATTGATGAAGCAGGGGAAATTGAGGTGTGGAGGGTGGTGAAGCGGAAACAACCATGGACCAAAGAAGGATGGGGGATTCTTTTTCTGGTGAAGCTCGGCCCAGGGTGCAGGGGATGAGGAGAGAGACAATGAATAATATTGTGGGTGTATCCTTGGATTGATTGGAAATGCTAGCGAAGGGACAGAAAAGACACAAGAAAGGGAAAGGGGGAAGCTCATGGTAGGGCAAAGAAGTGTTGTGAGGGGTCCATGATGAGAATCAATTGATTCATATCCACATCAGCATCAGCATGAGCGTGGTGCCACGTGAAATGAGCAAAGTGGTGATGTTGAGATGAGCGTGGACCAGACCAAATCAAAGTGCGTAGTGTGTAGTGTGGAATGTGTAGTATGTAGTGGGAGTTGTACACTCGACTGCTACCCGCGCTGCCACTTTCAACGCATTGGGCTCGCAATATTGTACCGCACCGCACCTGCCCACTAGGCCAGGCTAGTTATCATGAGACGCCCCACTGTGCGACTTGTGCGGTGCGCCAAACACCAGCTTTTGCTTCACAACCCAACGACGCGGCAAGTGCAACCGGCCACGACAGAGGATCCCGCGCAGGCGCCCTTGCAACATGAAATCAAATCCAGGCCATTCAATACATACCTTGGTGACGGTTGACCGACCTAACAACGAAGGCCGCATGCACAAGCTGAAGCCAGCTCGCTCAAGATTCTCGAGTATTCTTCTTATTTCCCAAGCTTCGTCGCTTATTATTCGTGTGTCGTCGTGCAGAGAGAGATAAACAGCTTGGTCGGGTCGGCGAACAGAGCTCGCATGGACCGTGGGCAAGGAACCAATCGCTTAGGCCACAAGATTAAACCTCGATGGAACCAGTGTGTCGGATCGAACAAGGGCTGGCTCGCGCTCGGGGGCGGGGGCTTCGATACGGGAAACGGGGAATTTCCGGAATGGGTGAGTCGTTCGAGGTCTCGGTTTCCCAACCAACAGTCTTTGGGGAAGGGGGAGCTATTATTTCTTTCTTCTCGCCGTCTCGCACAAGGACGAAAAAAATATATATATATGACAGCCGCGAGGAAGAGATAGAGATGACGACAAAGAGGTGAGGGAAAGAAAAGTTTAAAAGGGATTGAAATATGCAGAGTCTACATCAATGATGTAGAGAGTCAACGTGGGTTATGTATCCACGGTATCCTATGCTGGCTGCTGCTGGATTTGAAGAATATCAAAGGCACATGTATCCATGGATGGATGTACCGTACCAGGAAGAGACCAGGGGCTCATGCCTTTCGAAGCCCATGGAACGAGTTCTCATCCAGGTTTTCTTCCCAGCCCAGTCATGGCAACATGGATAACATCGAAAGATGAATGGCTCATAAAAATGGTTGCCGTGTCCCCAATAGGGTTCAATGTTGGCATCCAGCCCATGCTACTACTACTAGCCCGGAAGCGACAGGAGCGCCAAACGAAAAACCTGCGACCATTTCCTCCATGTCGCCTATGATCCGAGGCGAGGCTAGAGAAACCCACACCTAGCGGCATCGATCAATTCACTTGACGAGGGAAAATATCAAGAAAGGCAACTTTCCATCTACACCCCCTCCCTTTCGCCAGACGGAATAGCGAGCCGACCCATCTTCCATCGTGCATCGCTCGATGCCGTGCCGCGAATTTTCCAGGGTCGAGGGCAGCTCTCCCATTGTTGCAGGCCCTTTTTTGGGAGAAGAGACGTGGTGGATCTGTCCCGTTTTGGGATGGTTCATGTCCGAAAGGGATTGATGACTGACGGGCCTCTGATGCACTTATGATCTGCCATGGTTTTTTGGTACAGGTATGTTCTCAAACCACGCTTTTCCACCTGTTATGCAAAAGTGCTTTCTTCTGCTCGTCAATATCTCTGATGTGTTCCTTGCACATCCGCTCCCGGCATGATGTCAATGTCAAGGTGTTACACAGACACGGGAGGAAGAGCACACGCAGTCGATATTCAGGCTTGCTTGCCCTCCTCCCTCGTCATACCCACTTCGGGATTTGGGAGGATCGGATTTTTTTCTTGTATTTATTTTTATTGAATTGCCTTCTAAAGTGGTAGCTCCCGAGTAGCTTGATAAAAAAACAATGATTAAAGTGAAACTAGACTCGCACCGCCGACTGCTTGGGCCCGTCACTAGGTGCTGGGCTGGGATAGAGTTAAATCGCGTAAGCCACAGGACTGAAGCTCCCACCTTTGCGTGATGACGTAGTGGGGATTTTCAAGCTCCAGCAAGCTTGCCCAACCACCACTCCAAGCTCAAGGTTATTGCCCCACAACATAGCATTTCATATAGCATTTCTTGATACTGACGCCCAGGAGAAAAATAAAGAAACAGGAGAAAAAGGAGAGAAAAGAAAACAAAGGCTTAGGACGGGTCGGTTCGGCTTGTCTAGCCCGCTGCTGCCACTGCCGTTGCCCTGACTGATAACGCAAGGCACCGGCCCAGACTCGGGACCAAAATCCGGTACCGTCTGCAAAGGCGGCACATGGCTTTGGCTCTTTGGAGGCACCTGGCAAGGTGATGTAAAGGAAAAGCAGGTGCGAGTTGTGGCTTTGGATTTATCCAACTGTCTCGGATTGCCCATCTGGCAGCCATGTGGCGAACTCTAGGCCCATGCGCGTGTTGCACCCACATCACCGCGAACCCGACATGGCTGAGCGAGACACGCAGTCTCAGAAAAACCCTTGGGGCGCACCCTCTCTTTTCTTTTTTTTTCTGGGTTTATCTTTTGTCTTATGCTTATCAGTCCACTCGCGGTGTTACCTATCCAACGAAAGCTGCAAGAAAGAAAGGAAGAGGAAGGGAAAGACGGGTCGAAAAGCCAAGGCTCCGGTTCGTTGGCTTCGGCGGAGACTCTAGCCCAGTCCGATAAAGGACCGAAAAACCAGTAGTCGCTCCTATACTCCGGGCCCGTTCTTATCGTCGCGCTGGGTCCGGTGCCTCATGTTTCAGAGATTGACATGTGAAGCTGAGCTGCCAGCGTAGTGAGTTTTGTGAGAGTTCAATTTTGGTTTGCAGTAGATGAGCAAAGAACACAATCGAGGTGAGTAGCATCTTGCGGCTTGGGGTCTGACAAGATCATGTCAACCTCCTTGCTAGACCCTTCCCGGATTATGAAATTAGTTCCTATTTACCTAAGCACAAAGAAAAAGGACAGAGAGTAAGAGATAAATCAAACCGTGTTCCAAAGAAATCTAAGAATATAGGTGTCACGAGTGATGCGGCAGTCTAATAGCCGTGATTTTACAATTCATGTTGTCAATTCAACATCAATAGCATAAGCTACATAGTTGATGTAAGCTTACACCCACAATGTATGCACTCTCGCGGCGAGGAGTCATCAGTCCACATGCACTCGATTTGCAGACCCAAGTGGCAAGCAGAGCATCAAATTCAAAGCAATAGACGTCCCCGGCCCAGCTTGTTTCTGCAATTTTTTCGGTTTTGTTAGAATGTAGGTTCCCTCAGCCAACTCATTTATGCTGATATACCTCACTTTTTTTTCTCATCACGGTTCGTTCTCTGCAACTGCGTAGACTTGGGCCTCAGGAACCTGAGAACCTCGATTCAACGCGCGGAAGAATTTTGGGCTGAAGGTCAACTCACGCCTGGTGACTGGTCCCTACGCCCCTCAACCCCGCCCCCACCATGAGCCAAGCCTCGACAACTTTGTATCGATAACCGCACTCGTCCACCACCCACACATTGATACCCCGACACCTAACCCGGCCAGATCCCTTCCTCACCAGAGAGTCCAAAATATATCCTACGCACATCCAGCTCGACAGCTCGAACGACTCCGAAAAGAAAAAGAAAGCCAAGCCCGGTGTACAGCCGTAAAAGGAAAAATCCGATACAACAAAAAATACGTCCTCGTGGACAACCTCCTCGACGATGAAACTCCTCCGCACCTCTCGAGGCGCAGACCTCACCGAACACGCACTGACGCTACAAGGCGAAGAAGCCGACGACATGTGGAACGCCTACAACATCATACTCCCGGGGACGTCGTACGGGCCGAGACGACGCGCAACGTCTCCCACGTCACGGCGCTCGGCTCCGCCCAGACGCAGCGCGTCTCGTGCGTGCTCTCCATCACCGCCGAGTCGACCTTTTGGGATCCCACCGTCACGGAGCTGCACGTCAAGGGCCGCATCGTGTCGGAGACCTCGGTGGCCAGCCTAGGCCAGTACCACACGCTACGACTACAGGTGGGTAAACCTTTTACCATTGACCGCGCCGACGGGTGGGACTCGGTGTCCAAGACGATGCTCAACGAGGCCCTGCGCGTGGACAAGGACGGCGCGGTCGCCGCCGTGGTGATGCAGGAAGGGCTGGCCAACATTTGCCTCGTCACCGAGTCCCGAACGATCCTGCTGCAGCGCCTGGAGCGCAAGGTCCCCAGCAAGCGAGACACCTCCAAGCAGCTGTCGCAGGGCTCCGCGCCTTTACGAGCTCGTGCTGTCCAACCTCGTGCGCGAGATCGACTTCGAAACCCCGCGCCCTTTGCTCCTCGCCAGCCCCGGGTTCGTGGCCGCCGACTTCAAGAGCTTTATTGGCCGGCAGGCCGTCGGCGGCGAGCGGCCCGACAAGCTGCTGCTCGGCATCGTCAACAACGCCACGATCCTGCACTCGCCCAGCGGCCACCTGCACAGCCTCAACGACGTGCTCAAGAGCCGCGAGGTCGCCGCCACGATGAAGGATATGCGCTTCGCTCGCGAGGCCCAGTACATTAACCAGTTTTACGAGATGCTGCGCAAGGAGGACAGCCGCGCGTGGTACGGCCCTACCAGCGTGGAAAAGGTCGTGGCCGAGGGCGCCGTGGGCGTGGGCGGCGTCTTGCTCGTGAGTGATTCGCTCTTTCGCAGCGAGGATACCGACACGCGCAAGAAATACGTGGCGCTCGTGGAAAGGGTCACGGCGGGCGGTGGCGAGGCCCGCATCCTCAGCAGCGCGCACGAGTCGGGCCAGAGGCTGGGCATGCTGGGCGATATCGCGGCGATCCTCACGTACCCCGTGTACGAGCTCGACGAGGAAGACGAGGATGTCGGGCAGGCTGCGGCGAATGAAGTGGAACGGCCGTTGGAGGGTAGCATAATATAAAAAAGCGGATTTCTATTTCTTGGGGTTATTGTTCTTTTGCTTTTTGGTTTCTTCTTGGACAAGCTACATATATCCAACTTGGCTCTTGTCGTTCTTCATTCTCCGAGCATTTTGGCTTAATCCTTGCCAATCCCCTTTTCTCTAGGAATTCTTATAGACGGCCTCTGAAATCCTTTTGTGTCTTTTACGTCCACTTCAGCACTCTGGTGACTTTTCTTTTTTTTTCTTTTTTTCAACCTCGGGCGCATCTCGTCAAGCTACCCCGCACTCAGACAGCAAACACTCCATCACAGCAATTTTTACCCCGCCATTTGACTAACAAAGAGCTCATGACATCACAGGTGGATGAAGAAAAGGCCCCCAAGAAATGCGTGTGTGGGTTTTTTATTAAGAATGCCAAAAATACGAAGGGCTCCCATATCAGAGTTTGAATAGTTTAGAAATTGCGTCTTTATCACATTGTTATATCAGGCCTTTCAATATCATCGGTTCGATTTAGACAGAATACTGACAAGATTGGCCATTACTCGGTACGCCACGGCTCTAATGGCACGTTGCAACAAATCCAATATAAGGATGAGCAGACGCACAACGAATGGGGAAACCGGAGCGCATCATCTCAGGAACTTGGGAATAAAGAAGCCGAACAAAAATCCATATGCCAAGACAAGAAGGAGGATTCTGCATCGCAAGAAGCCAAGCGAGCAGAGCAACACACCAGAAAGCACCCGGTCCTAAGCTCGGTAACCCGGTGGCGCCATCTCCCCCGTAGCACGGATCAATTGATACCTCATGCCTTGCACAGTACCGAGGTACAGTGTCCCCCATCTGGAGCAGAGCTTCTTTTGATACATGCACTTTCGGACCACAGGCAACCAGAGGCTACCTTGCTTCTTTTTTTCTTCCTTATAGTACGACGATCTATTAGATGCCACTTTTAAAGGAAACAAAAAGGATAGAAACAAAAGCAGGAAAAGAAACCCAGGGAAGGAGAAAGGAGGGGCCAGGCAATCCGTCAATATCCCCTCTAAATGGCGTGCCGGCGTCCGGGTGGGGCTAGCCCATTATCTGCGGCTACGATTTACTGCACGTAGTCACCATCTTATGTTGGATCTTAACTATCAATGTGTGCGTACATTGATACTCTTAGTTAGCCCACGGGTACCCGTCACAGTGACACCATTTTCTCTAAACGCTAACACGACGGTCTAGATCGTGTTGCGTAGCTAATCGTCCATCCTTACCAGCAAAAACCAGACCGGAAGCTATCCATTGTATGTACATTGATCTACGTACCAGGGGGCAAACCCCGGCACCGTCCGGCTATTGCAACCCCTCCCCCACTCTTCGTCGAGAGCTGTCCCCGGAGTCGGCTCTCACGCAACGAAGCTGCGTCTTACAAATCGAACCCATCAAGCTCCCAATGCTCTCTCTCCTGTGCCGCCACCGGTTTCCGGGCTTGCTCGTGGAGAACATATATGGGACCTCGAGACCCCAACTTTACCAAATCCTTGCCTGAGCCATTTCCCTCTATACCCTCTCCCCTATTTCAAAGTTCACTTCCTCCCTCTCTCGATCTATTCCCCCTCCTGAATCTCAAGACTTCATCTAGCATCTCGAGACACCATGGCTCCCCTCACTCTCCAATCAGCTATTAAGCTAAACAGCGGCCACGAGATCCCACATCTCGGCTACGGTGTAAGTTAAACCCCAAACTTTACCAGAGACAACCACCCTCCTTTGTAGAAAAAGGAAAAAAACCCCCTATGATTGTCTGCCTGTGGAGTGAACGCAACTAACAGGGTACCTCTACAGCTATGGCAGACGTAAGATAAATTCCTCCCTCAACCGGACCAGCGGGGTCGCCCGTGCGAAGAAACCCCCAATGAACAGGACCTCTCTAACGCGATTTTCCGCAACAGCCCCGAAGACAAGGCCGAGGAAGTCGTCATTGACGCTCTCAACAATGGTTACCGTCACGTTAGTCAATCCCCCATCACTACCCCCCTTTCATCCATCCTCCCCTCTGCACCTCGCATTCTCGAGCATGAGCCCACGTACACAATCGACCCAAGACCCCCAAGTCTAACATTCCCCCGTGCCAGATCGACTCCGCCGCCGTCTACAAAAACGAAGCCGGCTGCGGCGCCGCCATCCGCAAAATCACCGACAAGATCCCCGCTCCGCCATCTTCTTCACCTCTAAAGTCCCCGGCCGCGGGCTCAACTACGCCGACGCCAAGGCCCAGGTCGACCGCACCCTCAAGGAGACGGGACTCGACTACATTGACCTGATGCTCCTGCACGCCCCTACGGCGGCTCCGAGGGCCGCAAGGGCGCGTGGAAGGCGCTGGTCGAGGCCGTCGAGGCCGGGAAAGTGCGGTCCATCGGCGTGAGCAACTACGGCGTGCACCACCTCGACGAGCTGGAGCGCCACATTGCCGAGCTGGAGCAGGAGCGCGGCGGGCAGGGAAAGGCGGCGTGATTAGCGTGGGCCAGTGGGAGATTCACCCTTGGCTGCCGCGCAACGACATCGCCGAGTGGTGCGCGAAGCGCAACGTGGCCGTCGAGGCCTACAGCCCCATTGTCCGGGGCGAGCGTTGGGGCGAAAAGGCCGTCGTCGCGCTGGCGGACAAGTACGGCAAGTCCGAGGCCCAGATCCTGCTGCGCTGGAGCTTGCAAAGGGCTATATCCCCCTGCCCAAGAGCGTTACCCACTCGCGCATCCTCGAGAATGCGGATCTCTACAACTTTGAGCTCACGCCCGAGGAGGTTGCTAGCCTGGAGACCAAGGAGTACGCGCCTGTCTGCTGGGATCCTACTGTGAGCCCGATCCAGGATTAAAGGGGAGGGGGGTTGTTTGTAAATATGATGTAGCAAAATGAAAAGAAGAAGGGGGAAAAAGTATCCCAACCTATTTATGCAACGAGCTAGATGTTTGCAGGCAAACTCGAATGGACTAGAATAATGTTGTAGTGCCCGTCGATGGAAGCCGCCTAGTTTCCCGATTGCAGTGCTCAATTTGTTCACCAAACTTGTAGGGGCAGATAGTCAATATTTACGTTGAGGATAAAAAAGTATTTACTCTGCATAATAGCCCTTCTTACGAGTTTCCTTTGCTTTGGATACTACAAGGGCCAGGGCAAATGGAAAGCCTGCTGTACGAGCCTAGCAATCGATATTTGCCCCTCTTGTTGAACTCTTGGATAGGAGCAAGTGAGATAACAGCAACTTCCAACTTGCATTCCGGGTCAACGGGCGGTCCACGGTGACGATCAGGCGCACGTGACTCCGTTCCCATCTCGCGAAATAGACCAAACAAGCAAACGCGGACAAGACCCCACCGAACAAACACATCTCTCACGGCTCCCAACATCACCATCTCTTCCTTTCTGGAAGCAATTTCCATTGCTCCAGTCGACCAGCTACGGATCCGTGGGTGCTCCACCTATAAGCTTGATCATGGCCCTATTATCATATAGTTCTCTTTGGCCGCGCTGATCTCCAACCCTCACCCCGCCCGATATCCCTTTTCACCCACCGACGTAAACAATCCCCTCCTTCGCCTCATAGGAGGACTCTAAAGGGCGCGTCTTTCTTTTTCACGACAAAATCACATTGGATAAAACGTATACCTCTTCTCACTCGCTCTACGAATTTTGTCCTTTTTTTTTTTTTTTTGTTCTTTATCCACGATGAATTCACGAAAAGCGCACCGTGCATACCTGCAATCCAAGCGCAACGATGGGCCCCGTATCTCGCGCGAAGAGGAACTACGACAGGAACGACGAGAGCAGGAAAAGATTCGCGAGGAAGAAGTTCTTCGCCAATCCCGCATTCGCGCGGCCGCGGCCCGGGAGAGGAAGCGCGCGGGAGGAAGAGATTCGCCTGGAGAAGAAGCGCAAGGGTATGCCGACGGTTGATCCTCGCGCCAGCCAAAACACCATTTCCTGGTTCGCGCGGAAGCCGGCTGCGAAACCGGAGCCTGTTTTGGAAAAACTCGTAGAGGAACCGGAGGACGATGATGTCGCGCTACCGGAACTGCGAGGAGCAGAACCCCGAGGCCGCCGGAGACGACTGTCCCGGGTATAGATGCGGTTGACACCGAGCCTCGCATTGAAGAAGAGGACGTCAACAAAGATACGGGAATGGAAGCCGCCGCCAACTCCTCGCAACTGAGGATCACCCAGGGAAGCGTATACAGTCATCGCAGCGCTCGACCACGGGGAATGGGAATAGGAACACGCTGCAGGAGATGCTCGGGCTCTCTACCCAGGACCTGGCGGACGACTTTGAAGACCTTTTTCCGAGCGGCACCCAGATCGCCCAAGAGATTGCCAAGGTCGACGAGACCTCCTGCCGCGAGACAACCCCAAAAGTAGCGTCACCAAAGGTGGAAGAGGCTCAAGCGGATGTGAAGGCCGATCTCGAACCGGAGGTATCCTTTGACCTCGGGTTCCTGTCCACGCAGGACCTCGAAATCACCTCCGACGACCTGCTCGAGATCGTTGGCCCCAAACCTAGCTTGCCGCCCGCCCTTGAGACAACTCCGAAGCCCCCGAGCCCCCGTCCCGACGATACTATATATAATGACCCCGCGAGGGGGCCGAACGAGGAAACGCGCCTGCCATGGCTGCGGATTTGCCCGTCCTCAGCACGCAGGACATGTTCCTGTCGGACGACCTGATACTTCCTTCATCGCCCAACTCTCACCCCTACAACGGCCATCGCTCCCACCGGCACCGCAATCTCCGACCCCACAGCCCCGGCGCTCGCCAACCCCCAGCAAGCTCCCGGTCCTGCCCCGCCCCCGCCGTCTCACCCTCCCCGAAGAGCCGCAACCCTTCTTCACCGCCAGCGGCACTAGCGAGCTCATCTCTCGCCATCCTCCGCAGTAACCGCACAGCCGCCCTCGAGCGCCAAGCCTGGAGACCCGGCCCTGCCAAACAGGCGAAACCCCGCATCGCGAGGCCGCCGCCGCCGCCGCCGCCGCCGCCAAATCCTCCTAGACCTCTCCAGCCCTACGCGGCAGCTCCGTCTACACGGCTCGGCAACAGCCCGACGGCGATGAAGAAGCCTCGTCTGCCGCCGCCGGCGGGTAAAGAAAACGAGGAGCCGTTGCTGGGGAAGAAGAGGGCGGGATCGACGCCGACGCGAGGACGGGCGAAGATGGCGCGGGTGAAGAGCGATTATGACGATGGGTGGTGGGATGAGTTGGAGGAGGATGATTGGGCGACGGTGCTTAGTGCAACGCCGGCGAATAAAATCTAGGGAATCTTCTTTTGTCTATATACGTTCCTATGCGCTTCGGATAAGCGAGGAACCGGGTCTTGTGTTTATTTTTTATTAGTTATCATTATCATTTAGATCATCGGCAGGCAATTGCATAGACAGAGAGGGTATGGGCGGACGGGCATATGATACCCAAGACACACCATGAATTCATGAATATAGCAAACTCACAACCCCCACAGCCAAAGATGGCGAGACACATCCTTTACTGATATCTGAACCTTCGTTTAAGTTTTTGAGGTTGGTCTACAACCCCTAGTGGACACATGATTGGATCCGTCCACAACGGTTCGGTGCATATTTATGGCACCGCCCACAAACATTCCTGGTTCGATGATTTAGCGGCATGCACGACCCTCAAGCTATTCGACGACAAGCTTCGACCCGTCTGCCGCCCCAGAGGGGCTAACTTCCTTGTTTTTTTTTTTCTCTCTTCTCCTCAGGTGATGCTCTTGTATCTTTTTGGGTTGTTCTCTCTCTAACCTACCTACACAAGTGGATTTCCGACCCTTGTCTTGTATCAGCAAACTAGAGCGATAACCCAGAAAGCTCAAGTCGTATAGTGGTTAGTACGTCACGTTGTGGCCGTGAAAACGGAGGTTCGATTCCTCCCTTGGGCAACAAATTCTTTTTTTTTCTTTTCCTTTCATTTTTGCTTCTCGTGCCTCTCTCTATTCCTAACCGAATTCTTCGACGCTTTGTTTGGTTAAATTCTTGCTTCAACTTTTTGTTCTCTAGGTCCTTAGGCAAATTCTTTTTTTCTGTGTGCTTTCCTTCCCCGCCCTGTGGCAGCAAGAGGCCGGAAAAGTGGGAGCAAGCTTTCTCGCATACCAAGTTCGCCCAAATACATGTACCCTATGCTGCCTCTCATCCCAACGTGAATGAATCATTGACCCAACTTTGCAACTTTGGCGACGGCGACCGTACATACGATGGGCTTATTCTTCTAGGACTTTCCCGGCTCAAATGGTCCTTGTACCATGGTCGACAGGTCTTCCAAATCATTGTACCCAACCCCACCTTTATTCTTGATCTATCGAGAAAACGCGAGGCGAGCCTGGAGACAGCAATGCGAAGACGCCTCAAACATGTAGG
The DNA here is from genome assembly GCA_949357655.1 of Parascedosporium putredinis. NCBI lineage: Eukaryota > Fungi > Ascomycota > Sordariomycetes > Microascales > Microascaceae > Parascedosporium > Parascedosporium putredinis. The sequence goes on from CASHTG010000019.1 coordinate 182,441, forward strand.
TTTGACAAGAATGCCGCCTTAGAGGACGAAGGCTCGGATTCTGGGCACTCATGCCCATAATTGGCCAGAGCAACAAGCCCCCTATATATCACGCATACGTGCCGGCACCCACAAAAGAGAAGAGAAAACCGAGGTTGGCCGACCGCCATATGCAGATAGAAAAGCGTGAACTTGACAAGGTATCTATGTAAGAACTAAAAGCCTCCAACTCCCTGAATACCCCTATTCCATGCAATGTCATAAAGAGAGATTAAAAAGAAAACCGACCATCTCTCACTCCCCGCCGCCTACCTTTCCCATCCGCTTGCCACCGTTACCAGGTAAACCGTCTATTCTAGACATTCAATCCTTGATGGTGGCTGTATACGTCCCGGTATTACACGCTCAAGACAAGGTGGGAAGGGAGGGCATCAAGCAAAGGAGAGAAGTAAACAAAGAGCAAAAAAGCAAAGAAGGCAAAAAAAGAGTACACCTCCAGTATGGATGATCCCTCCTGTGACGCCCTGTGTAGCCCCTCGGTATCAATCCGTCTGTTCCTCTGAAACCCCGTATGCCGTCCGTACCGTCAAAAGGTCTAGGTCCTCGTGAATGCGAATAAAGAGAGAGAGAGAAAATATGTGCCCGTCAATGCGAGTTTGTGTGAGTGTGTGTGTGTGTGTGTGTGTGTGCATAATGTATGCGTATCCCGTGTGTATATGCGTAAGTGGGTTCAAAATGTGTAGAGAGGATAAAAAGAGAGCAAGAGAGCAAGAGAGAAGAGAGAGAAAAGGGTCTCTGTTCCCTTGTGCTGCAAGGGAGGGGAGAGGAACCCCTTTGAAGGCTAGAGGTAGATGCCAACCCATGCTCCCTTATTGGTGACGTCGGAGTGACAATCGTCGACAGCGCAAAAGACTTTGGACTGGGGAGTAAGATTCGACGAGCCATCGGCGGCTTGGAAACGAGACTGCTTTTGCCGTCGGTCGTCGGCTCTCGAAACAATTTTGGCAGTAAACCTAAAGAGCGTATCGCTCCCACGTCAGTAACCTTGCTAATGGCTAGTAGGCTGTTCCATGCAGGAAGAAACTCGAGCCTCATATTGCGTGTGGAGGATCATGGTATCATGGTTGCAGAGCCAAGTGCTATAGAAGGCAAAGTAAGGGGGAGGGCAAGGGAGAAGGAGAGTCAACTCACATGGCCGCAAGCTTTGACGGCCCAAAAATGGTGTTCGCCTTGGGCTCGTTTCGCGCGCTTCTTTCCCGTGTCCTCTTTACCGCCCGCCGGGTCATATTCGAGCTCCTCGTCGCACGCCGGGCAGATGACAACCACGTCTTCTCCCGTGTCTCTCGTGAAGCCCTCGCGGGTAGGAGGCACTTCCATCTTAGGGGTGAGGGCGCCGGTGCCGGAGGAGCCTGCGGTGTGCCAAAGGCGGTGCGTTGGTAGTCGAGGTGGAAGCGATTGATGGGGTGGGGGTCGAAATTATTGTTGTTGTTCATCAGATGATGGAGGTTCGGCATGGGAAGCCTGGGAGGAGGGCCTGTTTCGCGAAGCCCGGCGGTGAGGGCGGCAACGTAATGGAGTGCGTTGGGCAAGTACGCGAAGGTGGGCCTTCGACGGTCGATGCCCCCAGCACGCGGGCGTCTGCCTGGAGCTAGGCGAGGCAGCGCCATGTAGTCTGGACCGGCGTTGGGCTCGAGGACGCGAGCAGGGCCCGAGGGGAGGGGAGGGCGTTGGGTCCGGGGACGGCTCGCGCGTGAGGTCAATCACGAGCTCGTCCCCGTTGCCCGTGTTGCCCCCGGCGAGGATATTGCTGTCGGTGCGGTTGAAGCTGGGGGCTGCGTCGTAAAGAGTTTGTTCTTCGAGCGCGGAGGCTTCCGTTGGATTGTTCTCGGCGTGGTGCGCGGGCCGCGGGGGCTGTCGGGCTCTTCGGTGAGGTCGATGAAGGCGGGCTGAGGCGGGTTTCTAGGCCGCGTGTCGAGCCAGGCCACCTCGACCTCGACGAGTTCGTCGGCCTGAGTGGCCATGATGTTGGGGGAGGGGTGTTGGAAGAGGATTCTGCGTCCCGCGAGCTCGCTCAAGGAAAGGCGGGAGTAAAGTCGACAAAATAGGAGAGGGAAGGGGGTGAGGGGGAGGGTAGAGCGAGCGAGCGAGCGAGCGGCGGCGGCAGGGGAGACCAATCGAGGTGAGAGGAGGAGATGAACAAAAAACAAAAGCAAAAAGAAAAAAGAGAAAAAAGCGCTGAGAGAAAATTCTAGTTTCGTAAGCGAGGATATCTTCGGGTTTGTCTCAAGACTTCGAGGCGGGTTTAGAAAACAAAGGTTGATCCATTCGAGGAAGCCGCCGTCGTCGAAGGAGGGGTGGTTTTGTGATCGGAGAAAACGGGGCGAGAGAAGACGGTGTAAACCAGGCGGGACCTCCCAAAACTAAAGTTCGAGACGTCACGCAGCAGCCACAGCAGGAGAGGCGAGAGAGAGCCTGGTAGGTGGAACCGCGCCGGCTGTTGTTTTACGATTGCTGTTTTGTCGAGAGAAGAGAAGGCAGCCCTTCCTTGGAGAAATGAAAGAGGGTTTTTTGGTTTCGGTTCAGCTCCAGGCCGCACGGTAACAATTGCCGCAAGGGGAGAGGGTTTTGTCCAGTTTTGGCACCAAAGGATGGTCGTTACGCGGGGGATAAGTGGTTTTGAAGGGATTCAAAAACGGGCGGCAAATGCCCCATTCTAAACCCTCAAGTGCAAAGGAGGGTGTGACCCGCCTGAGGGTGCGAGCCTGGCCTGGCCTAGCCCACGGCATAATACTTGTCAACAGCTCTCGTCCATGCTTTTTTCCCTCGGTGGCAACCACATTGATAATAGTTGCTGAGCTAAGCAGAACCAACGGGGAAACCGCCCCCCTTCCCAGCTTCCCGGGATTGGCATTTCAGGCGGCTCCGACAGGAGACAGAGATGGAGACACACGACCGCAGTTGGACGCCAGTCATCAATTGAACCATCTATGAGATCCATTGGCCCCATTCATCAGACTTTGGTTGGGTTGACACTGTACCTCGGAAGGCAAGGGAACAAAGGATACATTGGGTCTTGCTGTAGGCGAAACTGGCAGGCAACATTCGATTTCATCCAACACTAGAACCAGCTTTCGAGGACTCGGGCCAGGCCACAACGTTTGCCTAGTAAACATAATTTAGAAGAAGGGAGCCTCGGCCTTGGTCATTTTGCGAATCTCGGAGGCTTCTACCTATTTGTTCTTTTTCGTGATCCTCCTTTGTTATTTTTTTCTTTTGTTCTCCCTCGGTCACCAATAGAATCATTGCCCTCTCCAGATCTTGACCTTTTGGAGCGCAGGCGAGAACATTGGATCTTGCGTGATTCCGGGGTGACCACTAATAGTCGCTGCCCCTGAGGGGAAAGGTGCGCCTTAGAGGAAACCTCGAATTGCCATTTTGGGCCTCCGACCACGTGAAGTCATTGAACCCAACTTTGAACTTCCAAGTTTTTGGTGGCCAATAGCTTGAAGGCAACACAAGCTCGCAGTTTTTAGCTCCAAGCCAATCCAGCGCAAGCTTGCAAATAAAAAACCTTGGGCTTCGAAGACTCTAAAAGTGGTGATCTGAGAGGAAAAGACCAAGTCTTGAGTTGTGATCTTGGTGGGTTTATCAGATTGATTTTCGTTTGGAAGACTTACACTTTTAGGGGAAACGGAAAAAGAAGGAAGCAGATAAGGAAAAAAATGAAAAGAAAAAAGAGACAAAAAAACATACAACACCGGGGATTCGCTGGTCGTCACCGACCCAACTACTAGTCCGGCGCTTCGCAGCTTGTGTACAGGGGAGCGGACGGGACCCTCAATATTCTACGAGCTATGGTCGTATGTACCAGACACCCGTCCAAAACTGCCTAATAAGGGCAAACGAACAGCACGAATAACCACAATCTATTGGACAACTTGAATTGAATCGACGCTCATGTGTGGTCACCCCCATGGTTTAGCAACGGATTGGATGCATTACCCATTCTGTCCCTTGAGCAGCTATTTTACACCTAGATTCTCTACCGAGACCACCTGTTTTAGAACATTGCAGGGTTGACAAGAAGAAGAAGAAAAAGGAAAAAAAGAAGGCATGCGGAGTTATTGCCCGGGTCGGGGTCAACCAGAAAGGAATGCTGGAGGAATCAAAATAAAAACGCCTCTCCCTCCCCCTTTTTTCCCCTGCTGCTCCCTCGCCACATAGTTGTTCATTGTCTGCCTCCTCCTATTCCTTCGCCGCCAAAACCGTCACGGCGCCATCCGTGTTCACCGCAACCAGCTTCTTGCCCTCCGCGCCCCACCGGATACCCGAGCTCGCCACGGAGCTCCTCAACGGCTCCGACCACGCCTTGGACCCCTTGGCGTACTGCTGTACCGTCACGCCGCTCGGCCCCGCCGTCGCGAGGAACTGGCCCGTGTAATCCCAGGCTAGGGACTGCACGGCGCCGCCCACCTCGAGGACCTTGGCCTTGGCCGCGTCGCCCTCCTTGCGCAGGTCGAACACGGTGACGGTGGTCTGGCCCTTGGCCGTGGCGGCGAACCAGAAGCCATTCTCGGAGAAGACAAGGGCCTGGAGGGGCGCGCCGAGGAGAAGACGGCCGCTTGCTCGAGGGTCTTGGTCATGAAGAGCTTGATGTCGCCTGTCGTGGTGCCTGCCGCAAAGAGGTGGCCGTCGGGATGGAACGCGGACGTCGTGAGGGCTATTTGGTTCGTAACAGCCGTTAGCATATTAGTTTTTTACCTCTTCATTGTTTGACATGGCTATATCTTTCTGGTGTGGAAAGGAAGGGGAAAAAATAGAGGGAGTGAACGTACCGGAATCCGTGTAGCAACGACCAACCGGCGTAAAGGACTCGAGATGGTAGAAGACGACGAGCTTGTCAGCGCCAACCGACGCTACCAAGTCGCCCGAAGGGTGCAAGGCGAGCGCCGTAGCAGCGCCCGCGTGTTCGGTGAGCGAGGCAATCTCCTTGCCGCTGTCGTACACCTTGACGGAGCCCTTGGCCGTGGAGACGATGAGCTTGGTGCCGGTCCAGATCTCGTCCGTGACGGGTTCGTTGACCGCGAGTTGCCGCTCGACCTTGCCTTCGTCGACTGAGAAGATGGCGGTATCGCCCTGGGCCGACGAGATGGCAGCGTAGCTGCCCTCCTCCTGTACCGTGAGGGCCGTAACCTGAGAAAAGGGGAGGGATGTGGAAGATTCGGTGGCGAACTCGGCAACCTCTTCGCCCGTCACCCATCCACCGGGGACAGGTCGCTTCTTTCGGCTCTTGGAAAGTCTTTGAAGGAGAGAAAATTACAGTTAGTACTATCAATAAGGGTTGAAAGAGGGGAGGGAAGGTATGTGAAGTGTTGAGAGAAGACTGTGGCAAGTCCAGCGACCTTTGACAAAACATAGGAGAGAGAGAGGAGAGAGAGAGAGAGAAACATACTGCTTATGCGTCTCATCCACCTTGGCAGCCAACTCCTCCGAAAGTCCCTGCACCGAATCTATCGCCATGTCATCCCCATTCGCAGCAGCCGCACCACCCGAGACAGTCACCTTGGACAGGGCATCGCGCGCCTCGTCCCGCTCCCGGGTCAACCGAGCAATGACGCGCTTCGCCGCATCGTTCTGGTACAGCGCCGTGCTGAGCTCCTCCCGGGTACGCGCCAGCTCCTCCATCAGCGTGCGGGTGCCCAGCGCTACCGAGTCCCACTCATTCTGGAAGGCGGCGAGGAGGGCGGGGATCGAGGTTAACGTCGGGGCCGCGGCCGCACCACGCGCGACGTCTTGAGGGGGATGAGGTCTTCGGCCGTGAGGGCTTCGTTCGTCTCGGGTTCCGTGCCGTTCTTCTCGACGTATTGCTCAATGAGCCGCTTCTCGTAGATGGCGCCTTTTGTGAATTCCTTTAGTGAGCTCCTCTGTTTTGCTTCGAAGCGTACTCCCCCGATGCTGCTTCAACCCACACACGCAATCGTGAAGGGGCGAAGTGGAGGGCGGGGAAAGGCAAGGTTACTTACCGGACTTCTTGGAGAGAACGGGCTCCTGGGAGCTTCCCCAGAAACTACGCACAGCTTGTCAGCGAGGAAATTCCTTAAAACCAGCCAGCCAAAGGAAAGAGGGAGGGAGGGGGGATGCTGGCTTTCCCCACAGGCCAAGGCTACGACGTACTTGCGCAAAACATTGTCGCTCCTCAATTTGTCTCCTAATCCAGAGCTACGTGCAATGTTCAATGGATTCAAGCGTATCGATGGCGGGCAAGACGTTCTTCGTGATGGAAAAAAGGGAAACGGGGGAGGGCGTCGCGACAAGGCTGCAAATCGTCTTTGCTTTCTTTCAACCAACTCGACGTCGTTTCTTTGCGTGGTGGGTTCGATTCGAAAGGCTGGGAGGATCGCAAAAAATCCAAGCTCGATCTGACGGGCTGGCACCGAGCTGCGCAGAGCCGGCAGACACCTGTCGTAACAACTTGTACTTTCCCAGCTGACAACAGCCGCAGATTCACATATCTCAATATCTACAGTTGCCCGGCTCCTTATCTCTGCCGGCCACTTTGCACGACGGGCGCATTGCTTCATTTGTCCCCAAATCGCGTCACTGGCCTTGTAAGAGCCTCCTGATAGCCGTCCCGCACCCCAACTCCTCGGGACATTCCTTTTCCCCTTCCCCTTAGCTCGCGTGCCTATCTGGCTGTTTTTAGGGGCATTTCTCGAACAAATCTAGCCCCGAAAAAAATAATCCCCAATTCTTGCATATCTTCCCGTCTCTCCCTTGTTCTTTTTTTTTTTTTCTCAAAGTTACTCTCGGGGAGTTTTTTGTTTAAGAAGAATAGAATCTCTCTGTCTCTTTTTACTTTTGTCCTCGGTCCTACCCACGCTTTGCTTTCTCAATTCCTTTATCTTTCACCCCTCCAGGTACTTAGCCGAACCACCCACTCACATCCCGCCATTCCTCCTTATCAGTCCCGAGAAGGACCAGGATGGCCGCCTCTGCGCCCGCACGACTCCCTAGTATCGCAGCCCTTCCGGGCCTGCCCCAAGCCCAGCAGAACGAGGTCCTCGACCTCCTCTTCGAACCCAGCCCGGCCATTCACCAACTTCTTCTCCCTCTTCTCCAACAACAACAGGATTCCGAACCGCTGCTCGCCTCCTACGACGACCTCATCACCCGCGCCCACGCCGTCTTTTCCGCTCTTCGCGCTGAATCCTCTGCTGCTGCGGCCAACGCGGAGAGGAGCGATGCCGCTGAGCGGGTCAAGCTGCTCCATTCCATCCTAGGCTCGCACCCCCGTCTCGGTGCGAAAAAGGTCGAGAGCGCCCAGTCCGTGGCCGAGCAGGCCCAACTGCAATCCGGCGACGGCACCGAGCTCGCCAATCTCAATGCCGAGTACGAGAAAACGTTTCCCGGGCTTCGCTACGTCGTCTTCGTCAATGGCCGGGAGCGGCCCGTCATCATGGACAACATGAGAGCCCGTATCGCTCGGGCCGACATTGGCCTCGAGGAGCAGGAAGGCATCCAGGTGAGTCAAACCGGATCCGGTGCCTCAGAACCCAGCCCTCCTCGCCTATCCAGAGTAGGTCACTTACACTGCCCGTTTTCCCCGCCACCAGGCCATGTGTGACATTGCCCGAGACCGCGCCGCCAAACTTCAGAGGCCGTGAGCGTGTTAGTTCCTCGGAATATATGTGCACATCCATGCTCCGGCCCCTTTCACCCGCTGAAAAACAAAGGTCAGGTGAAAAAACTGTGGACTGCAACTCGTTCTATGCAAGCTCACTCACTCGCTCACCTGCGCCCACCCGGGACCAACGGTTTTGATGTATAACGGGTGCATCCTGGCCGGCAAAATTAGCTCTTGCCCACCACCCAATGCCGTCTTGTTGTTTTCCCATTTTAACATGGGAGACCGTCTGGAATAGGTACGGAGAGAAGTCTAGGTTCGTTGAGTTCGTTTCTTTGAATATCTTGCCTGTGCAAAGGGCAGCAACCTACCTACGTACCTGCCCTATCATGGGCAGGGGAGAAGGAAGAGGATGTGTTTTGAAATATAGACCCTTTCTCCCCTTTCCAATTTCATCGCGTTGGTCAGGCAAACACATGTTGTTATCAAACAAGCAAAAAAGATGATCAAATCCAAATCAAGAAGCCAAGAAGCAACATTTTCCATTTCGCGTATGGGCTCATGTTACTAAAACAAAGTGGTCTCGAGAGCCACCCTCCTTCGCCCTTCCGTTCCCCCTCCCCTCCCGTTCCTCCCCCAAACAAAAAGTCTCAAGTTTTCCAAATCAAGACTATTCCTGCCGTGTCCACGAAGCCCAGATGGATATAAAAGCCCAAGACCCGGAAACCAGATGGAACAGAAGGAAGCAAAATCCGTGAAGAAACCCAGAGAAACTCGAACACCGGACGACACGATATGACCCCCAATTATACGGCTCGAAAAGGAAATTCGTCAGAAACATCTCACGATGCATATCACATAGGCCAAATCAGATAACCGCCGCTTGCCATCCTCCCCAAACAAAGGAGGGAAAAAAAACCAGATGCACCCCCAAACTCCTTGTGTCCCCCAAATGCGACGGCACAATATTCAAACAACGTGGTGGCCGAGCGGTCGGGTTCGCTCGTGTGCTGTCTCTCCCCAGAGACGGCGGGCCAAAGGAAGCCAAAGGGAAATATTAATCGTTACACCGACCGCACCGCCCACGATATACCATCGAGCTCGTCGAGATACTCCTCAAACGAATGCCCATCATCACTCTCCGCCACCGCTCCCGAACCTTGACCGAAGATGGCACCGAAATCCGAATACACGTCTTCTTGGTCATCGGCATTATCGTAGAGGCTGTCGTGATCTGCAGACGGAAACGCCTCGCAGTCATCATCGTCCTCATCGTCGTAGATACTACGCCGGTACTCCGGAGGGTTCGTGTCCTCTTCCGATACATCGTCGATCTCTCGAGCCAGCGGGGACGACGGGGGCGACATTGGTCCATGACGACGAGTAGTATCCAGCCCCGGGGCCATGGACAAATTCTGCAGCTTTTGCTGGAGCTGGGAGATCGAACCATGACCCTCGCGTTCGGGATGGCATGGAGTGGAATACCGCCCGTTGTCCGATTACCAGGGGCGCGGGCGGGTGGTGACGGCGACGGCGGCGGCGGCGGGGCAGCAGTTGGTGGTCGACCTGCAGTACGATGCGACAGCACCGCGCTCAGTTCGGTCCAGGTACAATCCTTTAGCCGTGCCCGCGTCAGGTTGAGGGTAGCAAAGCGTCGGAAAGAGGTGGATGAATGGTTTGCGTGGAGACCCCGCCTCACCATCTCGGCATGCGTGGCCATCTTTAGGAACCGCTTGTCGCCATTGGCGAGGCCTTCGCGGTTGAGGATATGGGTGGCTGGTAACGAAAAGGGTTGAGAAAGGCGGCTCGTGATGAGTTGCAGCCTGAGTCTACGCTTCTTGCAACTGACGGACGCCGTATTGGGTCCGTCGACATCGGCACCACATCTTCCACGCTTCAGGTTCGGTTTCGCGCTAGCTGAGGCGTCGTATCGAAAGGTAAACGAGGTCTTGGTTTGGGGATCGAACGGTTTAAAGGTAAAGAGTCGCTTCTTTTCAGGAGCGAGACCGAGCCGAGCTCGGTGGGGATTTCGACGCGAGAACAGGAATCGGAAGATGTCGAGGAAGATGAAGATCTCGAGGAGGGGATGCGTTTCGACGCCGTCATCGGAGATCTTACGACGGTAGAAGCACTCGATGCTCCAATCTCGACGTATATAGCAACAGCGCTCGATTGGGAGATGGCGGACTTTAAATCGACAATGTCACCACTTGGGCCGAGGCACAGCGCACCGCAGGTATGGCTCCTGGGGGTGGACCACTCGAGGTCTATTTGGGCGGTGCTAGGACGAAACGAGTCGGTCGTCGAAGGGGCATGGTGGTTGAGAAATCTCGAGCGGAAGAAGCAAGAAGTGTGTAACGGCTCGGTCTGGATCGGGGAGAGAGGGCTTATTTCGACGCCCATGATTGCGACGGGCATTTAAGCGTCTGGTAGAAGGGTCCCAGTCTCGACTACTCGGAAAAGGGGGAAAAATTGAGGGAGCAAAGGCGGTCCCGGTATCTTCTATTTTAACCCTTTGACAAAAGAGGGGTTGGCGAGGGAGACCAGAGCGAAAGGGGGTTGAATCTCGTGGTCGATCAGTCGGTAGTGGTGGTGGTGATGGGCCACGGCGGCGCCCCGCATGCCTTATTGAGGAATAGTCGACATTCACCGTTTTGAGCCGGACTCGGGTTTTAGCCTCTTTGCTTCGAGCGTTTGGCGGTCTTTAATCAAAAGGCGAAACTAGGGCCTTGGGTTGGAAATGGTTGACAGGTATGTTTCACCTTTCGTTCGTCTGAAGGACGGCGTCGGTATTTAATTCGAGAGGAAGGGGGGATGATGACCTTATCGAGAGGTTATCTAGTTTGCTTGGCGTCGTTGGATCTGAGGGGGTTCGAAGATGGAGCGAGGTCAAGATGGAGGAGGGCCTTGAAGCGGAAGGGAGCTGGAAGAGGAGGCCTTGGTGTTTAAAGGGAACCAAGAAAGAATGGGAATTGTGGTCGTGTGCCCAAAGTACGAATTGCGAAGTGGGTTTAGTGATGGTCCGGGTGTCTTTCGCTCGACAACTTTAGACTGGGCCGGGGAGGGTGTGTGGGAAATGACGAATGGGTGCGAGGGAGAAAAAAAGAAAGGTGGGGATCTGGTGAGGGAAATGGGAAGAGGGCGCCAGGGGGTGTGGGTGTTGGAAATGGGGTGGAGGGCATTTGACTCGGATTAGAAAAAGGTTGAGGGGACCCAAGTTGCTGGGAAGGGGGAAGGGGACACACAAGCAAGCGAGGGGGAGACCGCTCTCGGCAAAGAAGGGAACAATGGGTCGAATCTGATGGGCTGGAACGAGGAAAGGACCCCAGGTCTGGGCTGGGGCAGACTCGACTTGGAGGACGACAAAAGACGAGTCGCTGCAACCATCAAAGGGAGGGATTTTGCCTTGTCCGCTGTACTTTTGCACTCCAGTGGAGTCAACGTTCAAGTGCAATTCAAATCTCGCGGCGGCAGCAGGCACAATGGGAGTGCGGAATTCGGCTTAGGCAGACAGCAGCGAAGCACCTCCCAATGGTCTTGGAGAAGCTCAAGCTGCAGTCGTGGCTTGCACCGTCTAAAACGTCGGAACGTTGCCCCAGCGCAGAGGAAAAGGCAGAGGGCAAGAGAGGTAAGATTGATGCTGCGCGTTGATGGCGATTTGATGGTAGCGAGAAGGGCGTGAACGGGCGTGAACGGGCGTAGCGTGGCCTTCTCGGTAGGGGGCTTCGTTCGGCTTTCTACTTGTAATGCAGAAGAAAGAAGCCTCTCAGCTTCCGTCGTTTCCCCACCCTTCGTATTCCCCAGTGCCTTTCCTTTGTAGAGCCAGTGACTTTCGAGATGGGGGCCCTCAGGGATAGCGGCGCAGACTAGGGTGCAAGTGACGATCGTCAATCCCGAAGATGGGGGAGAAATACGCTGGAGCACGGACGGGAAGACGGGGCACGGCGCAGGGGCAGCGACAAGCACTAGATTCAACGGTGGGGAGCCACGCCCAGCAGCACAGGGCGCTGACACCCACTGACAAGAGGAAATGAGCAAGTGACAGCCTCAGCCCAACCCTGTCTCACTCAAAGCTCTTCTCCGAGGTCTCGACTTCTTCCGCAGGATGCTGTGTCAAAGAAGTAGTGCAACTTTGGTTCTCCCTCAGTAATAATAAAGAGAAATTTCCCGGTGTCAAAAGTGAAATTGGTTTCGCCTCTCCTGTCCGCACTTCGGTGACACCGAATATCGACGTGAAGCTGAAGGGATTGTAAGAGGGGATGGAGTAATAGTAGAAAAGCAATTTTCTTAACGGGCGAGAGGAGGGATGCTCAAAGGACCATTGCAACCGGGGCCAGAGGACAAGCTGAACGAATGGGAAGACCCAGCATCGATAGCTTGGTGCGAGGCATGAAACATCAGCTGTTGGGCTATGTGTCTAGTGTGTGATTTCTCGTTCGTGGTTCGGAAGAGAGGAAGCTAGGCCGTTACCGGTCTCTTGTCATCTTGTCGGAAGAGGTCGGTCGCTCTTTCGACTAGCTTCGAGAGAGAGGGTGAGACTAATCGAATTCCTCCTCGTCGAGATATAAGAGAGAAGGAAAGTGGAAAGTGTGAAAACTGCTGAGAGGTGACACGAGACCCCAGCAAAATGGCCAGGTTTCTATGGCTGTACTTCAATACGGCTAGCCTACCCTTCCCATCTCTTGCGACCGTCCTTTTGCCTTTGGCTGTTCGCGGGCCATCAATGCTTGCCATTTCCATCGGCATAACTCAAAAACCGAGAACAGGGTATTCTTCCCACAGCAAAGGGGGAGCGGCAGACACTCGCAGGTGGTAATTACAACTGCGCAGGGAGGGTCGCCTCTCTCCCCCGCAAGAAGGCGGAGAGAAAAGAAGGGACAGGGGCCGCGAGAGGAGACGAAAGATGGGGAGCGCGCATGCGTGTGAGACGAGGAAGGAAAAGAAAGAAAAAAGGTCGAGGATTATCGAGTTGCCTTGCACCCTCTCTCTCGCGATCGGTCGTGTGGCGTACAAGGGGAGCGTGAACTTGGTTCGGCGCCCCCTTTCTCCGGATGGGGTAAAACTTGGAGAGCGAAAGGGTTCAAATGTGACAAAAAGAGCATCTCGGCGAACAGGCGAGACCGGCGGGGGTCCAAAGAGATGGGTGCGATGCAGTTGGGATTGCAAAGTATCAATACAATTCAAGGCCTGACAGGGGCGACCGACTTCCGATGGGGGTCACCGAGGGGGCCCCAGAGATGGATCTATTTCAATCCCGGCAAGGATCAATCAACTGGCGACCGTTCCGCTCCCAGACTCGATTACCTGTACACCACGCTGTCGACATCCCGGCCAGAATAGCACAGGTCGACAGGCTCCAGCATGAGCTTAAGTCATCCATGATATTACAGGTACTTCGTACTTTCGCTAATGCTTCGTACTTCATGTTGTTCACGACTCAAAGGGAAGGGGTGGGAACCAGGGAGGTTGAGGGGAAGGGTCGGGGGAGGAGGGTTGGTGGCTGATCCGCAAAAGCCATGGTGTACCATCCTCCATACGAACCGGGTGCGGAGGATTCAGTCCCAGGTTCAGCCGTTCTTTCCCAGTCGATTCGGTTACCAGCTACTTGGGAAGCGGGGAGAAAAATGAGGAAAGGACAAGGGAAGCGGAGGGGTAATACGGGGAAGGCGCTGCGCAGAATGCGAGATGGAACAAACAAAGAAGCGGAAATGAGGCCCTTGTCCAACTCAAGGTTGAGAGGTTGTTACTTTTTCCTCCACATCTGGAGGCTGTCGACGTCTATGATTCGTCCTCCTGCTGTCGATATTCTGCGTCTCACAACTCTGTTTTGTGAACAGCCTCTTTCTCGTCGCCATATTTGCTTCTTCCTTCTTCGTTCTTGCCTCCAAATTAAACGTGCAATAGTGCGAACAGAGGGGAGAGGGGGGCAAAGTGAGCAAGGGGGACGGGAGGAGTGTGCGACATGCTGACAAGAGTTACCAGAGTCCCAGTAAGACGGATCCTCGCAAAGAATGGGAGGGGTGGGAGGGGAGGGGAGGCACGAGGTTACAGAATTAAAAGATGAGTGATCATATCCGCGACCCGTTCAGTTCCCATTACCAGGCTCTGGGTCTTGTCCCAATCGTCATCGTAACCAACAAAGGAGAAAGAAGAAAGAAAAAGGGGTGAGGGTTGCCCATAATATCAATAGGGGTGAGGGTTGCCCATAATATCAATATTACCAGAAGACCGCCAAAATGAAGCACGAGAGCATGGGGAATAATATTCCGACGATGAGCATGTCATGTCGCCAATCGCTTCTGTCGTGATGCGACGTCATGGCCCTGCCACCGGACCTTCGCGCCCTGAGAGGTGCTTCGCCTCTGGCATTGGCTAGGCATCAAAAGGGCCAGAAAATATTCAAGCCAAGGGCTAGGGAAGCAACATGATAAAACGATATCTGAACGTACGACGGACTGATGAGGCAACGCCCGTCGACGGGGGAAGGGGAGGCAGAAGAACGGGCGGCAGCAGGTCGACCCAAGACCCAAGGACGCGGAATTGGGGATTGGGTGGAGGTGCAGGGCTAGGTCTTGACTGGCTCAACCAAAGATTCCACGAAACCGGCTTGCTCGGGCTTGAGATGGGAGAGGAGTGGGAGAAGTAGCCCAGAGAGGGGTGGCGTTCGGTCACGACAGGGTAGAACGAGAAAGCGAGGACGACGATGCTGGATGGAGCTGATGCACTAATAATGGCATTGTAGTGTAAGTTTTTCGTCCCAAGGGGTGAGTTCATCGTGCCGTCAGGCGGAGTTGGGAGCGCCCCTTGTAGATGAAGCTGCAGAGAGCCAAGGGCCATCAGTTGAAAGCAAGAACGACAGTGGGTGCAGACATCCGAAGGAGGGCGCCACTTCTTTAGTCATGCGTCGGTGGCATTGTTGGATGGCGAGAACCGACAACCACTCACGAAACACAACTGATTTCCCCTTCAGTGAGGGGGACATGGGATCAATCTTGAAGACGACGAGAAACATTGAGAGTTGGGGCTAGGCAAGGAAGGCAAGCCAGGCATTGTGGTTCTCAAAGTACACTCAATGAGCTGGACCAAAAACAGAAGATGGTATTGATCCTGGGGGCGTGGCAAGGGTGAAAGGGTGGAAAGGGTGGTAGGGTATCAGCCACTAGTGGACAATAGTTATCCGGCTGGGGCGCTAGGGTTGGGCGAACCACAGAGCATTTCAGGGTCACTAAAGGCAACATTGAGCATCAAAAGGGGGCGCCTGCTGATGCAAAGCCAGTCCAGCCCGCGGATCCATCGACGGCTCACCTTGCCAGTCTATTTCTTGGACACGGGGAGGAGAGCGAAAGAAACAAGAACCAAGAGGCGAAAGGCGAAAGGCGAGAGGCGCGAGAGATGGAGTGCAGATTACTACTCCATCTATACTTCTGTGCTTGCAGCGGGCGGCAGCCAGCCAGTTAGTGGCCACCTGCCCATTGAACAACACGACGTTCTCCTTGACCAAGTCCGCCTGTATTCGCCCTTTTCTTACGCAAGTCCGGGACGTTTATTGGGGTTGGGGGACAGCGGCCGTACTAGGGTACAACGAATGGCTGGCAGGCCACAGAGACGAGCACCCCCGCTCATGCCGTGGTGCGCCGGCCGACCTGGGGTTGAGGAAGCGGAGGCGACCAGCCACTGCACGGCCAGAGTCCGGTTTTGGAACGGGCGGCAGGTTGCGGATGCAGCGGCGCGCAGCAATGGAACGAATCGTGCAAATGTTCCCCAGCAGCAAAGTGGATGTCAAGGAAGGAGGAAGCAGCAGGAAGGCAATACGACGAAAAAGATCAACGGCGACAATAGGCCCTCTTGAAATCAGGCTCGAAGGCAAGCTCGATAATACCCGATACTCACTTGTTCTGCCTTTTTATCTCTTTCTACTAATTCTTGGCATCGCTCTCCTGCTTGCTTCTTTTCTTCCTTGCTATACATGTAGTGTATTTTCCTTTTTCTTTATCCCTCAGTCCCCGAGTCCGCCCGTTTCCACGACTTCTAGATCCACCATCGTGAGAAATCAGGTGAGTTTGGAGATGCCTCGGGAGAGAGCATGGCCAACCAAGGGCCGAGGCCACCACGGCTCAAAGGGCCACGACGAGCAGCGCGACGTACGACTGGGGGACATTGGATCGATTCCACTGCCTCCACGAGGATGCCTTTGGTGGGGGTTGAAAACCACGTTGTCGTCGTACGTTGTCAGTGGGGAATTCCGTGCGTCTCCTCCTCCTCCTGAGGGGAAGGTGAAATGTACCCCATAAAGCAACGAGCGAACGACGTGAGAGGAAGGGACGATTTCGAACAGAGAGGGATCGCCGGAAAACCCTTGAGTCGTTGGTGTGCCTGAAATGGAGACAAGGACAGGCCTCGAAAGCGAAAGAGCACACGACACGACGCCTGTGGGGAGCAGGGCAAGCAGGGCCAGGCTTAAAGGGGAAACATTGATGATCTTTGTACCCTGCCACTGCCCCCATCTATCAGGTGGAGAAGCGACAGGGGTGGGCAAATCGGCCGATGATGGAGGGGCGTGCGGCGAGCAAGTGTGTTTTGGACGCAAGCGCAGCCAGCTCTTGGAGGGTGGTGCAACAAAAGAACTGCTCGCAGGTGTGCCAAGACACCAATAAATCCCATCCGGGGGTTCTGTATTTCCCGGGGCGTTCCTTGATAATGCCACTGTCCCCCCAGCTTCAGCCTGTTTGCAAAAGATGAGGGGAGGGGAGGTGAGGTGAGTTGAATTGAGTGGCAGGGTCCAGTTCCACAGTTCTACAAGTACAAGTATGATTGCTCGATTCATTTTATTGAGGAACGAAAGCGAGGCTCGGATCCGACGGCAAGCTCGTGCGAGCGCGTGCGAACGCGCTGAACCCCTTCAGCCAAGGTTGTGAGAGCTTGATAGTGGATGAGAGGCCCTGCTTGGACGAGGATTCGTATATTCGACGCGCAAGAGCATCCATGTGAACCATGGTCGAAGGGCAACAAAGTGAAGAAAGAAACAGACCAGGAAGAGCGGACGCAGGGTGTTATTGTCGAGCAGTGGACGTATTATCGTCATCAACCGCCGTCGCGATGGATCAATGGGACGCCTCGCTTCTCAAAAGCGTTGCATGAAGCAAGAGCAACTCCGCATGAGGGTTGGGGCAGGGGAGGAGTGATCTGGCACGCATGCACCCCATGTTCGTCGTGTTGCTTTTGTTGCTTTGTTCTCCTCCCATTCCATTCTTTCTTCGACTACACTACGGAGGTTTTCTTTTTCTTTTTCTTTTTTCCCTTTCCCTTTTGGCAATCAATTTCTCTTTTCTGACCTGGCGTTCCCTCTTCCCACCCTCCATTTCGCTAAATGGGGGCGCGACACATGGGCACAAAACATCAGAGGATCCTCCAAAAGGGATTCGAGACACGTTGGATTCGGGGCAGGGGGCCTACAGGGAGGAGGGGGTCTGGGGCAAAAAGGGCTGGGAAAGAGGCGAAAAGAAGCAATTTCAAATCCGCCATATAGTGTACGAGGAAAGGGGATCTGCCCTGCAAGGTGATTATTGAGGTGGTAAACGGAGGGGCTGGAAGACGAGGCGAAAGAATGTGAAAGTGGAAGACGGCCTTCATCCGAGACAGTCGGACGGGACAACATTGTCGCACCACAGATGAAGGGAAAGACTCGATGGGTGCTTCAACGAAGCTCACATGCGATGGATGCGTCCGTGGATGCCCGAAGACGACCGCGGTCAATTCTGGCTGACAGGTGTCACCGAGACGGCAATGGCGCTGACTCGCTTCGAGACGGACCTTTGGGGCGTACGACTCCTGATGGGTCCAAGATCCGGTCCATGAAAAGTTGAACCCTTTTGGGGCAGCCGGTCCCGGCCCCGATCGCCTTGTTTGTGAAGCGGATATTATACGTGGGGAGTCGTAGATCGGTCTGGGGGTCGGTTCAACGTACGTCGCCAACCAAACACGATCCACTGGGTTACGAGTGCCAATGTCGCGCCAGGCGGAGGGTTTCCCTATTTGAAGAGAGCACGATCCATTATAATAGCATTTTGTGCCTGCCGCCCCGCCGAAGGGAGAGTGGTTCGGGAAGACGAAAGTCTCCGCCCAACGGTTCCACGTTGCAGGAACGGCTACGCGGAAACAACCAAGAAAAAGAAAAGGAAGAAAGGAAAAACACATCAGGAGAGACAGAGAGACAGAGGAAGAGGAGAAGCGAGAAAGACAGAGGTGCATTCCCGATGTTGGACGCTAAGGTAAAGAACCAGATAAAGGCTTCGTCGCGGCCACGACGGGCACTATCAATGCACTAATACCCGCCTACGCCGTACCCGAGGGTAGCGCCAGCACAGGCCACGAGCGTCGGCCGGTTCCAGTGGCCTTGAAACACTGGGTCCTGCGTGATCTCTCTGTCGCCGGGGCGCATCCGCCAAGTGGAGGTGAATCTTTGGGCGATCCCTCCTTTGGGAGATTCGGTGCCAGGCCAGACCCAGCCTGGTCTGGGTCTGGCTGGCCTCCGATACGTGTACTTGCCTCTACGTCCCGTCCCGTCAAGCTAAATTGTCCGTCCAAATTAGTGTACTTTGTATTTTATTCCAGAGGGCACATCTGCCCAGAAAGAGCCGACTAGTATCACATCAAAGTGCACGGGGACGGGGTGGCCCTTGGGTCTTGGTCTCTCCCCCGCCGCTCCACTACGACTCTCTTGAAGCCACCGGGATATCTGTGAGCCGAGATGGATGCACGCTCTGAGTGGAGTTGTTGAAGGTGTATTTTAAACAGCAAACAGCAAATCAATCGAGCAAAGGGAGAGGGGAGGGGGGCGAGATCGTCACCATCACTACCGAGACCCTTGGAGGGTCAAGACGAAGAGGGAGTGGAAGAACCCAACCCACCTCTTTTTGCCTTTTGAAAGAGGGGACAGATGTCGTCGAAATAATGTTGACAAACAACTCCCAAGACATCAAAAACGACCGAGGGGGAAAAGATCTCGACCCCATCGTGCAGCAGAGCGGGAAAGCGGGTGATATGCAAACGACGAATCTCTTTTTTCTGTTTTTCTCCCCGTGCTTTCTTCCGTTTCCAAACCCTTCTTTTCTGCCTTTGCCGCCCTTCTCCGTTCCAAACCGAAACAAGCTTCCTTGGTGCGAGACCTTGGCCGGCAGAAACAAGAGCGGGACCAATGTTGATTTCTCGGGATCATCTTTGGTTTCTATTTTCCTTTTCCTTTTCCTTTTTTTATAGGCTCAACCGTCCTTGCATATCCCGCGGGGCGGAAAGCTACGCTCAGAAGAGGGGAACCCGTTCTCCTTCCGCCTAGGCTTTTTGCATTTCCGCTTCTTTTGCCTCGCCTGCGATTGGCGTATTTTCTTTTTCGTCGTTGTGCTCATGCTCCTCGCAAGCCCTCGTCAAAGTGGACACGAGCACAAGAGGGCGGCAAAAAAAAGTTTAAATTGCATGGACGATCCCGTTTGAAAAGGGCTGCGGCAAATCGAATACACGAAACGATGCGATCGTCTCCACTTGGCCAGCTGTAGCTGCTTTTTATGGTGAGTGATAGTCACGCTTCGTGGAAGCAAGGGCTTGGCCGAGGGCAAGGGAGGAGAGAGAGAGGGGTCGAGGAAGATCGATTACCCGCCTACAGGGGACAGGCAATCACAATTCTCCGCAACGGAGGGTGATGATGTCGAATACATACAACATCTACATATCCAATCAATTAACGCAGCAAACCCATTTCTTTACCGGGAGGACCTGAGCTCGGTAATAAAAGAGAGAGGCATAGATGGCCCGAATAGAAGCAACGCCTATCTGCACCCACTTCTTGCGAGGCGCAGGCCCGGGCGGCGCACATAGAGCGGACCGCCGTCTGTTGTCTCGCTGTTGTCGATGGATCTGTAGGAGACCGAAATTGACCAAAAACGAGCAGCGATAGATGGCCCATATTGATGAATGATTGATGGAGTGAGGACGTGCTTGTAGCAAGTGGAGAGGGGGCGTGGCACGGGGACGACCTCGAGTTTAGCGCAGGGCGGAAGCCGGTCTCGCTCGCTTCGTTTATTATCCTGTAACGGGCAAGGTACGGCTTCTGCTTAGGTGGGGAGACAACAGCCACGACGGCCTATGACAGGCGGTTCACGGTTTACATCAAAATTGACGCAGAGACCAACGACTCGAGTAATATCATCGAAGTGGAGCGAGTCGAGACGGTCGAGTACTTGTTTAGACAAGAGGGGTGTGCAAAGGATTTACCTCGTACAAATGAGAAAAGGGGAGAAGGGGTCAGGTTTTCTTCCAAACCTCACTATCCTCGATTCGAGAAAGCGAGGGATATTCAGAGCGAGGGCTTTACCGATAAGTCGCTGTGAGATTACGAATAAGAATGAGAAGGCAGTATTAGCAAGTACAGAGGCAAGGGAGATAGGCCTTGCGAGGGGAAAAGCAAGAGAAGAGGGGAAAAGGGCCTTGGGGTGAGTGCGGAGACGAGGCCGAAAAAGAAAAAGACCAACATGAACCCAATCCAGTTGAGGTCTGCCGCAGAAGCAAGCCTAGAGCCACGGAATATTACGCAGGAAAGAGACACAAGAGAAGAGCACACGGAGGCAACACGCGCAATGCTAGGACAAGTGTCACTGAACCTGGGGTCAAGGCTTCACCTGGCAGCAGTTTGCAGTGCAGAAACCAGGACGTGGCGCTTTAACATTGTCTTCTCTTTTGCCATTTTCCTCAACGGGAACCCTTTGCAGCCGCGGCCGCATCGCGCCCAAGGCACCCCCATCGAGATCCCCAAAGAACTCGCCTTGTTCTCTTTCTCCTCTCTCTCTCGCTCTCTCCTCTTGTCCTTCTGTCACTGGCCAGCCGGTGCCCCTGGGAGGGGTAATATAGCCAGGCCGTTGGCCGGTTTGCTGCTGCCCCATCATCACTGCAAGGACAACGCGGCAGCTTCTCTCGGTGGGGTGACCATTTGCAAAGGTGCGTGTTGCGGATGTGTGGATATGTCTATTATGTGTGGGCGTGCGGTGCTGGTGCTGGTGCTCCGCATCAAACCCCATGTCGTCGAACCTTGCGCTTCGCCAAGGCCCCCGCCGCAAGACCCTTTTTCCTCTCTGTTCGCCGTGCATAGCAGAGAGAAGCAAGATTAAATGCAGCTTACGGTGGCCCAGGAGCAAGGCAAGTTTTTTGTCTCTCCTCAAACGAGCCAGCCAGAAAGGACACAAAGAAGCGAAGAAAAAGACACAGATCCCTCCTCTACCTACTTACCTCACCTCCCCCAACCAAGCTTTGATTTCCACTCCTTGGTGACGATAGGTACGTTCTCCGCTTGGCGTTTATGCTTCGATTGGAGAAAGGGTTAGCTCCCGCAGCTCGAGTCCACGGGGGCAGAAAACAGAAACATCGAATCGAGAGAGAGAGAGAGGGGAGAGTGTGAGGCTGGAGAGGGGTGGCGGCGAAAGAAATCGAAGCAATACACCCGCCAGCCAGAGAATCCGCGGCTTTGTCCACTGCACTAGTACTAGCGGCGAGGAATTGTTAAAAAGAAGGCCTGGCCCCTTCCGAAGAGCTCGTCGCGAAAAGAAGCCTCTTCCAGCCGTCGGAAGAGAGCCTGGTGCGCCTACGCGCAAGGTTTTTTGTTTTACAAGCTGCACGCGCTTGCTTTTTCCAGGCTTCTTTTCGCCTCTTCTCCCATGATATTGGGTCCCCGTCAATGGCCATTCTCATTGCTCAAACACACGTAGCCAAGGAGAGTGGGGCAATCCTCTCCACTTTTTGGATGCTGAAAAAGAACTATTCTTTGATCTTTGATCTTTCATCAATCATAATCATTTTGAGCTTTGTTGGACCTTACTTGCAGCAAGAGGCCCCCCGTCCCCACCACGTCGTCATTGATGGGAAGACGGAACATTTCCCTCAAAGGCTTCAGGGTATTAAAGCAATGGTCCACCACTCCCGTAGCAAGATACAAATGATTGGACGGCGGCATGCCCTCTCGTCGATTCGCTCGACTGGTAAGCGAGAGTAACGACAGATTGGGAGGGGAGGGGGAGAAAAGGTCTGAGGGAGCGTGGCCGGGATTCCCCAGGACAAGGGTAGCACTCGTCCCTTCTCGATACCGAGACGTCTCTTTTTCCTCCCACCCCCTCACCCCTCTCCCTTCTCTTTCGCTTTCATGCCCTCTCCGAGGCAAACCAAGGGCCCAAAGACACCTGCCCCCAATAACACACCATCCTAGGGACAGACCCCGTCGCCACAAACCCCCTTCCCCGTCAGTGGCCCACCGTAATCAAGGACTTGGTCCCTTGGACGCAGAGATGGATGCACACACGCACACACACGCACACTCTCAACGACACGCTCGCTCACTCACACTCATCCAGTCTCTTCGCTTTCTCTTTCGGTCGGCTCCGTTGCTCTTATGCGCTTTGCGAGTCCCGCAGGTACCTGCTAATAACTCTCGGATCCCGCCTGTGACTCCAACGACAGATCCTTTCCCCTCTAGGGTTGCTTTTTGGGGTTTCCTCCGGGATGCGCTTCGTAGTGTAATAGTCTATTAATACCAGATAGGGGGTCACATCCTGCCAATGCATCCTCTCGTTCCAGGCTGTCATCTCGTCGTGGAGACCATTGTATTACAAGCAGCAGCTTGCCCCGGCTGGCCAAGCCCATGCAAAATGCACGGGGTCCTTTCAGTTCATTCGCAAGCATGATACGGCATACACCACACACTGCTTAGAGTGTACGTGGTTGAGGTCGGCTCTCTCTTCTAATCAAAATTTGGTGGGCCCATTGGTGGTGCAGTGGTAGGGCCTGGTCAGCATCACAATTTGTACATGCCCCCAGCCTGCCAGCCCACAATCCTCAGGGCGAACGATGACACGGGTCCAATCGCTTCTTGGGTCAAATCTAACTTTCGATGCTCACTTCCAAGGGACGATTACCGAAATCACTTTCTGCAATCGTCGCGCTTTCGAGAAGGTGAAGCGATAAATGGTCGAGCCCCTCAGAAAAAGACAGCCATCGTCAATGTTCCAGTTCCGACCATCGTCCGAATGTACGCGGAAAACACCACTGGAAGATGTTGGACTTGTACACTACACGAAATAGGCGGGCGACCAGGAGGGCGGCGGGTGGAGTTGGGCAAGTGTGGGAGTGTCGTCACCAACCAGCATTGTCCAACACCACTTCGCGTGGAGCAGCTGCACATCAAATCTTAATTTCAGTCAAACAATGGTTTGGTGAACCTCCCACCATTCTGTGTGTGACGGGTGCGGAACCAAGGACTACCTGGGTGTGCCCGTCACTTGCTTTTTTCCTTCTTTCTTTCCCTGGAAGGGGGCAGACACGAGAGAATCTGGGCGCCAGCCATGCCCAGCAAAGTTGCCCGTCTGGATAGACATTGCAGAAAGTGGCTGTTGTGACCCCCTCCTCCACCGTCCTCCCTTCGCCTCGCCTCCGGGCGAAAATCATCTTTTTCGTCCAGTAGCATCGCGGGCATTGTCATCGGCTGGGCCGTCAGCGGCTCATCTCGAAGACGCGCATCCGCCACTCGCCAAAAATCACCTTTCCTTCCCCTCGATGGATTCGTATGCTTGTAGAGTACCGGTACAGCACAGTACCCCTCGACGGCCAAGTCAAGGGAGAGGGGGGACAAGGACCAAGAACAAAAGCAGTCAGACGAAGGGAAGGGAATCTCTCCAGCGCCGCATTCGCATTCCAGGTGATTTCCTTTCTGCCTTCTCCTTTTTGTTGGTTTCCTTTTTCGCCTTAATTCTTTGCCATTGATGTTGCTTTCGTCCTTGAATCCTCCGTTGTCTTAAGATGGTCGTGATGAAGAAAGTGATGAATCAGTTCGCGTCTTTTGGGTGCTCCCTGTTCTTGGGAGTACTCCCTCCCAGGGACGAGAAGCATTGCCGGCTGGCTGGTTGGGCTTTGGCAGGTGAACATACTCCATCATGCGCGTGTGCCATCGCCTGCGCCTTGATTTCATCTAACCCGCAATAAGGAAGGGAGGCTATTGCATCCCATGAAACGACGCGAACAATAAGGAACAGGAATTGTAGCCTGCGTCGCAGGTAGGTGCTTTGCATGCCTGTGGACAGATTATTCGCTGCAACCTCCCGGCCGCCAGCTTGCCTGCATGTCCTGTCCTGTGAGCGAGCCTGTCCGCTCTGTGCAAAGAGAGGCTCGCCTTGTGTACACTATGTTGTCCGGAGAAGAGGGGCAAAGGAACAAGAGAGACCATCTCGCCGTCCTACACTACATTTTCTTTTAACCCATGACCATTCTCATGCTGAACGATGCAAAACGAAACTACACTAGAGAGAGAGGGAAGGTATCTGTTGGAGATACTACTTCGTACTTGTCCTCGACACTTGAGGAGTGTAATATGATGATGGGAGAAAAGATTGGATCAAATATAGGTCGTCACGCCCTCCTCGCTTCGTTTCCAGTGCACCCCCAAGCTTCCCCATCGGGTTAGGCAGGGGAGGGGAGCTGGAAAGCTGGCTGTCTATCGTGGGGGTCAGATTCAGGCTTATTCTGCATCTGGTTCCCATTTCATATTAGTCGCTCGACAGGGGTGGGTGATGTCGCAGGGAGCCACAGACCGGAAACAGAAGTTGATCAATTTCGTAGATTAGTATGGGAGAAGCATAAAACGATTCACGAGCGCGAGAGAGAGAGGGAGCACTGGAAGGGGGTAGTGGTTCCCTTTTTGGCTGCCGGCCAGCCCCGGTCGGAGTGTGGTTTCCAATCCAAGTCATGCCTCCCTTTAATAATCTGGGGTTTTTGTCTCACAGGGGAGGAGTCGGATTTGGTATTGACGTAGGCTGAGGATCTACGGATTGTGAACTTGTTCGCAGCGATTCTCCCCTCTTTCCTCCCCCAGGCCGCCACCGCGAAAGGAACGAGGGAGAGAAGCCACTTGTGGAAGCTGACAGGCATGAGAGCCAAGTCAGCACTTTCCAAGCCTTCCTTCCCCGGGCGTTCCTTCCCCAGATACGTCGTCCTTGTATTAAGCAAACAACCGTGAAGGAAGAGTAGAAAAAAGAGCGCAGGTACGATCCATCAGCGCATCAAAACAGCGAACTCCACTAGTGATTATGTCAGACAGATCCCGAGGAACAGGCAGTCCCCACCCTTGCCGACCGTGGTGTATGGACAGACAAGTCGGAAAACCCCCTTTTAAGGCACAATCCACCCACTGCGCACAGGGCAGGCGCCAGGACATAGGCCAATGACGTTGTGCACAATCAAACTTTGTCAACCCTGGAAGCCTAAACTGGACGTGAGCACGCTGGTGCTCGTGCTCGTGCTTTGCGCTTGCGCTGGCAGGTGACAAGACGCGACGCCAGGCTTCCAAAGTGGTCGTTGAGTGACCTCGGCGGCGACCCACCCACTCAAGTCGCGTTTTCCGATTTTGCGTGACGCCCTCTCCAACGTGTGTGGTATGGATTCACATTGCTTCATGTCGTGACGTCGCCTGCCCCGGAATTTATTGTATTTGTATTTAATTTTTCTTCGCCTCTACGTCTCGCGAACGGGAATACGTTGCTTTACCTTCCTTCTCTTCAAGCGGGTATCGAACCGTTTTCGAATCCTCCGTAGTGGCCGACTCCCCGTCGCGCTCCGGCGAACGGTGAAAAGGAGCTTGTTCCCCTCCGGCCATCATGGAACCCGAGCCGGCGGCTGATGTCGCGGCGCCGTTCGACTCCTCCAAACCTCTCAAAGGCATCGTCATCTGCTGCACCAGCATCCCGCCAAACCAAACCGTACGCTCTTTCCCTCCCCCTTGGCTTGTCTTCACGCGAAATCGTCGCGTGCTCTCCTCTCTTGGAAGAGGACTCCTTTGCAAGCGGGGTTAGCTTTAGCTTTCGCGTTCCGAAAACCCCACCACCCTCCCCCTTCTCCCCTTCCTGGCCGGGACTAACGCATCGCCCGTGTAGAAAGATATTGCGCAAAACAGCGAGCCTCGGCGGCGTCTTCACGGCCGATCTCACCGTCGAGGTGACGCACCTTCTCGTCGGGGACTACGATACCGCAAAATACCGCCATGCTGCCAAGTCACTTGCCCACGTCAAGGCTATGGATGCCGGCTGGGTCGAGGCCCTCGCGGACCTCTGGCGTGCGGACGCCCCCATCGATTTCGCCGCCGTCGAGACCGAATGGCAGCTCTCACCCCTCGAGACGGGCGGCGCGGAAGGGTCGGTTCTCGAGTACGACTCGGAGGAGCTACGGAGGAGGAGGAAGAGGTTGACCGTGTGCCTCACGGGATTTCTCAACCGTGAGCCCAGCCCTGATCTAATTCCACTGGATCTATACACATATAACATCTCTTAGCGATTGCTAACGCCCTTGGGCCAGTCGAGGAACGAACAGCTCTACAGGAAAAGATCACCGCCCACGGCGCCGACTACTCTGGCGAGCTCAACCGGCGCTGCACGCACCTCATCGTATCCAAGCCCGAAGGCCAAAAGTACCTCGCCGCGCGCAAGTGGGGGCTCAAGGTGGTGGCTCTCGAATGGCTCACGCACACGGTCGAGCGCGGCATGGTCCTCGACGAAAAGTACTACGACCCCCTCCTACCCCCGAAGAGCGCGGCCGCGGGGCCCGGACGACCCGGACACGTCTCTCGGCAAGAGGCAGAGGCTGCTCGATTCCTTTGCGGAGCCGGCGGGCGCCCCGCGCAGGAAGCTGCGCAAGACGGCGAGCATGAAGCTGAGCTCTCAGAGGGAAACCGTCTGGGGGATATTCTCGGCGGGAGCGCCAAGGCGCCGGTCGCGGAGGTGGGGACGCCGTCCGGGTCCGGCGATGCAGCTACGCCACCCGCTGAACGAACTGCGCCCGAAGCCCCCGTACCGGCACCGGCCGCTGCTCCCGCCGCTCCCCAGCCGAATCCGGACGCCGGCATCTTTTCCACTTCTTGCTTTTATATTCGCGGTTTCGACGACCGCCGATCGGGTATCCTTGATCAGACCATCACCGCCCTCGGCGGCCGCGTGTGCCGCACCCTCGACGAGGTCCGCCGCGCCCGCGCGCCGTACCGGCCTTGGCATCGCTTCCTCCTCATTCCTCAGGATTCCTCCGCTATCCCCGATGACCTCCGCGCAGCGGCGGATGCATCAGCCCCTCCCGACGCCATGAAGAGCGATGACACTAATGACAACAACAATAAGAATAACAATGACGACGACGACAACGACAACGACAACGACGCCCCCAGCTCGTGACGGAGTTCTTCCTCGAGCGCTGCATCCACACCAAAACCCTCCTCGACCCCCGCGCCCACGTCCTCGGCCGCCCCTTCCCCGTCTTCCCCTCCCCGGGTTCGCCGACCTGACCCTCTGCAGCGCGGGCTTCTCCGGCATCGACCTGCACCACCTCGACCGCGCCGCCCAGCAGCTCGGCGCCCGCTTCGACGAGACGTTTCGCCGCGCCACCTCGCTCCTCTTGTGCAGGGACCTCGCGCGCGTGAGGCGCGAGAAGCTGCGGCTTGCCCTAAGCCACGGTATTCCAGTTGTCGCGGAGCGCTGGCTGTGGGAGTGCGTTTCCCGCGGGGAAAAGCTGCCCCTGGGGCCTTTTATGTTTCCTGAGCTCAATCAAACGGATCCCGCCGCGCAGCCTGCGGCGACCGGCGACGAGAAGCAGAACAAGCAGCAGCCGCAGCCGCAGCAGTCGTCATCGTCTACTGCAAAGCCCGCCGCCGCGGCCCCGGCACCTCGAGCGAGCCGGACCGTCGGCGGATTCGAGGCGGACGCCTTTGACGACGACGAGGACGAAGACACACGGCCCACCAATATCAGGAGTGCTCCGGACAAGAGCTTTACTACGACAGCGTCGGCACGGTACCTCACCGCGCGTACGCACATCTTTGACGACCGCGACGACTTTTCCGCGGCCGCGGCAGCGGCTCCCACGTCCGCATCCGCATCCACATCTACCTCGACTTCCTCGGCCCTCCCCACCGCCCGGCCTTTACAGGAAGTAGCCGCCAACTCGGTATCCCGCTCAGAATCGCCTTGCTCGGTAGCGGCGGCAGCAGCGGCAGCGACCGCGGCGGACCCTTCACCCCGACCGTGTCGGACAAGGAGGCGGAGCAGCCCAAGCAGCCGAGTTCGCAGGAAACGGCGCGCGCCCAGGAAGAAGCCCGCGCTCAGGCGCGCGCGCAGCAGCTTCTCGCCTTCTCCTCCAAACTCACCTCCCTCGTGGCGCCGTCGGCCGGGGCGGGGATCCAGGCACCATCTTCGGCCGGTGCCCTCCCGGCGCAGCCTACCTCGCCCACGAGGGATAGGCGCCGTCGCGGCATTCTTGGGCGCGCGACGAGCACTTCGTCGGCTTCGAGCGTGAGTCTCGCGGCTGCTGTTGCTGGAGGCGTCGGCGGCGGCGGCGGCGGCGGCACTACTGGAGCGGGCGCTGCCTCTACGCATGGGCTTACGCGGCGGGAATCCTCGGGGAGCAAGGCCCGGAGCGTGTCCGTTGTGGACGACGATCAGGAGGATAGTCTTGGTCTGGGGGACGGTCATTCCCTGCTTACGCAGGTGGAGTATGATGACCCCGGGGCTGCGGAGGCGAGGGCGAAGATTTTGGGGCGCGTTGCGTCCGAGGCGGCGCCTCCCTCCACTACGGTCTCCCGAGGTCGGAGGGTTAGATCTCGGTAAGCAAGGCTATTGAATGAGACACAACAAAGTGCTTGTCTGCGTAGGCTCGCACCCCGCCTGCTGGGGACTTGCCTTGACTTTTTGATTTCTTTTTATAGTACTACTATCATTTTGGCATAAAAAGGCCGGAGCACGCAGGGAATATGATAGAGGTGAATACATTGGTCATGATTACTATGGCGCGTCCTTCTGGGTTCACAGTTTAAATCTTTTATCATTGGTTTACTTATTAACTCTCCCTTCCCAAACCATAGCGTTGGTGGCTGCATTTAAACGTGGGTTGCCGAGCCTTGTGTCCACTTTCGTCCTGCTAACATCCATCCGTGGTCAAAGAGCAGATCTGAGGATATTTTGGGGTGATACAGCAGCTGGCTTGACAGATGCGGTCGTCGAGAAACAAGTATAAGCCAACCCCCCACCCCCAAGTTCAACGAACTCGCTGCCCGTTCTAACCACTGCTGTTCCCCTTCTCCACGAGCACCACCACGACATTACTAGTCCCGATGCGCCCGGCCGTGTATGAGTTGCGGTCTTGGTCGTGGTGCCCAAGCACGGCTTCGTACTCTTCGTCTAAGGCAAGATAGACGGCGTCGAATTCGATATGCAGGGCGCAGATGATGGCATATTTGAATTCGTCGCAACGGAGGGTACGGCCTGCCATGGCTGGAGGGGAGTGGCGAGCAGCAGCCAAACTATGGCTAGGACTGCGAGCCTTGAAACAAAAAAAAAAAAAAGACGAGGACAAAGTGGGTGGTAACTAGTGAGTAGTATGGTTTAAAAGACTCGCAAAAGCAAAGAAGAACCCCCTCGTGAGGTCGGATAACGAGCACTTCCACCTCAAGCCTATGTATGCAAAGCAATTCAAGGCGACCCTAATTAAGGCGAAGACTGAATCCCCTCCGGGTTGTTGGACCCCGCGCTACTGGGTTACGCCCTCGCCCTCGGAAGAACAGGCTGCGTTACGGGCATTTTAGAGACGGAAACCCAAGCCGTCGTTGTCGCAGGCTGTACAAGCCATATTCTTCAAATTCCGAGTCTACATGTAACAGCCATCCTCCAGCCCCGATAAGAGCATGTGCATGCTGGCCGGGCAGGACATATAGACTCCGGCTCCGTTCTTGAAACACGCACTTTCACTCTCACAACTTTCAAGTCTCTGACACTGAACAAACCTCCTCGCCCACATCACAACATTAGTACACCAGCAACACTCCCTCCTCCGTATTGTCTAGATTAGCTCCCGTCGGACACGAACCAGAAAATATGACGCGGGGACGTCACAGACGGGAGAATGACACACCATTTATCACAATTCCCTCCCAGCAAGGGCCCTTTGACCAGAGTGACCATGGGAGGTATGTCTTCAGGAGCGATGAGACGAACACCTCCTGGACCTGCTCGACTACTCCCATGATACGATACGTCTCGACGAATTCTTTGGCCGAGCCGCTCACCACAATGCTCCCTGAGCTTGCGGCGAGTGGCTCTGTGGTGTTGAGCCACTTCTCATCTAACCTCACGCCTCTCCCGGCCCCGAGCAACGAGAACGGAACCGGCAATAAAAGTGCTGATTCAACTGGTAGCCCTGATAACAATCATGGCAATCTTGGGATGGGGGCCTGAGTGAAATTGTTGAAATCTCCGCTTGGACTATTGCCGGGTTTCTTCTCTCCGTACCGGCAGGCTTCTTCTTACTAAACCTCCGCAAGAGGAACCTGGCGATCAGTCCTGCAACCTCTGTCGATGCCGAGGTGAGCCAGAGTCGCGAAACTCTTGTGCAAAAGGGGCCTTCCCCGTAGCATCTACTGCCTTGGATACGCTACCACTTTCACCTCCTTTATATAACATGGGCCCTGCATTTACGACATATTTCACTCGCACCGGGCCAATCAGTTTGGGATGGCCCCGACAGTCCCAGGCCGCCATCATGACGAAGCAACAAGGAGACAAGGACTGAGGGTTTTACAACACCTAGCCCAACAGCAGGGGAATCAGCATAAGAGCTACATGTACAACTGATACGATAATGGGTATTTGACTATTCGTATAGGGATGGAATTGTATTATTAGGCTACATCGAAGCGGACGTAAGGAGCTGGTGGTCACAGTCGTGGTGGATATAAGGAAATAGCAGTTAACGGGCATTAGATTTTAATTTGATATGAATGATATGAACAATTTTATTTCTTTGTACCCGCCAGCTATCTGTAGTGTGTTTAGAGATGAGCTTTTGTCGGAGTGTGTACTAGTTCTACTACCGTGTAGCACCCACGATGTCTTCCAGCATCAAAGATCCTCCCTTAGACGCCTCATGGTTGCTTGGAAATCAACATAACCATCCATGTCCCTGGAGACCTCCAAAGGATTCAGAATCTTCAGCGACTTATCGACGAGCTTGCGTTTTTGACCAAAGTCCAACCTCCCCCGGGCTTTTCTTCTCCTCCATGCGAACGTCGATGATAAACCGCGTGAGCCTTGCCTGAATAATTAGCCGCCTCCGGTCGCCAGCGTAAGGCTCACTGGCCACACTGAAATCTTGCGCGTTTTGGAGGCTGTCTAGCTCATGATCCTCCAGCTCTTGATGAGGTTTGTCACTGGGCAAAAGGGGCCTGCTTTGCTGATCAGGGTATTTGTACAGGCACAGCGCCATACGGTTAGCAGCTTCGAAAACGGTCGGGTAATTCGGCTCGAGTTCGCGCAGTAGGCGCGTTGCGTAATCCTTGCTGTAGGAGTTGTAGGCCTTGAACGCGGCTTAGAAAGTCGTCCGACTCTAGATACAACTGCCTACCGCGCTGTAGCTGACTGTGCCAATCGCTAGCGGAGGTTCCAGTCTCAGTTCTACCGCGCTCTGGCTGACTGCGCCAATCGCTAGCGGAGGTTCCAGTCTCAGTTCTACCGATGGAATTCCACTCGGAGACAGTCAGAGATCGGGGAAGAGCCTCACAGTTGGTATCTCCCCTTCTGCTTGGCCGGCTTGGTTCTGCCGCTCGACGAAAATGAGTAGCTCCCTCGCGACGGAGGCCGCTTGAATGGAAGCGAAGCCCTGCCAGTCTTTGTTCTTGTGGCTGTCTGCGTAGTCGCTCACTCCCTTAACGATGATGGTCTGGGTATCGTGTCCCACGCCGGCGCCCTCCATCTCTACCGCGACGATGCCTTGTTGCACCAGCGCATCGCGATGCTTGCTAGATATGACCAAGGAGTTGGCGGACCCCACCATTCCGACTATGATGGAACGCGCCTGCGCTTCCTGCTTCTGGTTGTCCGAGCGTTCCAGCTTTTGAATATCGTCGAGTCGCATCCGTGACACGAGGCGACCTTCGTCGCACCCGAGGTTTAGGCACGACATCTTTTGCGAGGCTTCACATATCTTGAGCTCGGAAGAGCAGATGCAGTCGGGGCTTCCGCGGTGCTTGTGCTCATATGCGGCCTCGTAGAGCCTGTCGTTGGCTGCTCCAGGGTATTGATATGCTTTTGCTAGTTTTCTTTCCGGGGCTATCTTGCCCTGGATCCACTGAAGCCTCGTGGCGACTTTGGTCTCTAACTCGACTCTAGCATGATATGTATCCATGTGTCGTAAAATCGATCGATATCTTTGATTGAGCTTTGTAGTGAAGTCTTTGGTCCCACTATACGCCTGGATTTCTCCGTCCCCGCGCAACTTGCCAAAGTCATACTGGTTGATGCTGTTACTGATGACTACATCGCCGAGTATCATCTCCTCATCTTGGCACGCGAGGGGCACGCCACCACAGACCCCCACGACGAGGGTAAGCAAGAGGTTCTCGAAACTGACGCGCATATCGGACGCCACGCACGCCGCGCTGGTGTTCCCCTTCTCCCCGATTGCCACCACGATATTGATGTTATCGATTTGCCCGGTCGTGTACGAGTTGCGGTCTTGCTTGTGTTGCCCAATCGGGCCATTGTACCATTCGTCCAATGCGAGCAAGACCGCGTCGAATTCGATGGGCAGGGCGCAGACGATGGCATATTTGAACTCGTCGCACCTGCGGGGAGCCTACCATGGTTTCAAGGGAGCGGCGAGCAACCAAATTTTAGTCAAGATTGCGAGCCTAAAAACTTCGGGAACGATTAAGTGGATAGTTGTGTGGTAGTATGGCCGAAAGTCGTGGTCAGTGAGATCCAGAGAACTTGCAAAAGCAAAAGAAAACATGAAAGCTCTCGTGGGGTCGGATAACGAGGGGCCAACCAGAACTTATAAAGGCGATTCAACGCGTAATCCAACAGCGCGGGGCCCAACGACCAGGAGGGGCTTCAGCCCTGATCTTGGCTGGGCTCCCAGAAGAGCAGGCTGCGTTACGGACATCGTAGAAACGGGAATTATGAACGACGTTTTCGCAAACTGTAGCATCTCCTCGAGCTGGCTGAGGTCCATGATGTCGCAAGAATTACTTTCGACGGAGTCCCCCACCCCCTTGTGGAATGCCCTTCTGCCATCCCCTCTTCTCTCCTCTTGGATGTTGTCTGTAACAGAGGCTGGCAGTCTTCCTGCATATCTTGTACGACGTGAGAGCACTCGCCGGTGGCGCCTGCCCCCTCACAAAAGAAAGAGGGGTCCTATATCCCGGCAAGAAATAACGATTCGACGAGAGTGGTGGGGGTGGACGCCTAGCGACGGAAGTCAGGCCGATATTTGGAATCGATTCAACGTTATCTCGCAGAAAGCCTACCAGATCTGCCGCAGCCTGGCTCAAGTTGAACAGTGATCCATTCGGGCACCGTTGTCAATCAAGTCACATCTGCCCCTCACTGCTTCATCCGAAACAGATTGCATGTAATCTGTTTACATGTGTAAGGAACGTCCGATCCTTTTAAGGCGTCTCTCTCATAATGTAATGTCGAACACTTGTCGAGTGTAGTGCAGATGCAGGGCGATGAGCTCGTCAAGATATAGAGCATGACTTGGTTATAAAGATTAGTTGCTTCATATTGTACTTCATAAAATGTCAGGGTATCTAATCACGATATGATACGACCACACGTTAGTCCACGTTCCTCTCACCAAGTCTTCTTTTGGTCTTCATTGCATCTTTGTCTTACATGAACCATTCCCGACCAATACTCGTCATCATCAAAAAGCCAAAACACGCCCCACCCAACCTAGAGATGTATTACAACTAGAAAGGAAAGAAGAGAAAAAAAGAAAAAAGATAATCATGATGCGAAGCTCGTTTAAACCTCTTATGCAAGGAAAAGAAAAAGATAAAAGGGCTGAAAATACAAAGGGAATAAGGTGTAAGTGAAAAGCAGGGGCTTATAATCGTGGAACCGCTGGCGGTCCCGGAAATAGTGAGACAGGGGTGAGAGAACTCAATGGACCCATCACAACGACGCGGCGGCTTCGGCAAGCACACTCATCAAGCTAGCAGCAGCACCGCCCAAACCCGCTGCGTACAGTGCGTCACCGCCCCGGGACCTCCTCTTGGGCTTATCCTCTTTCTCGCGGTGATGCCTGCGCCGATGCGAGTCCCGGTCCCTATCGATCCCGATCCCGGTCCCGGTCCCGGTCCCGGTCCCGGTCTCGGTCCCGATCACGCTCTCGATCCCGATCCCGATCTCGGTCGTGGTCATCCCGGTGCCGTCTCCTGCGGTGTCTGCTGCGCTCATCACGGTCATCCCTATCCCGATCACGATCACGATCACGGTCCTTGGGTCGCCGGGGAGAAGTGGAATCATCGTCCGCCCGGGTTTCGTATGGGTTGGGGCCAAAGTGAACGCGGTTCTCGTTCTTGTTCTTGAGGATCGGTTTCGGCTTCACCGTGCTGGAGGGAGATTGGGCCTCGTCCTTTTCGGCGGGTGGATGCACGATGAATGGGTACGACTTGGTACCCTTGTCATCGCTCTGGGCATCGGCGGTTTTGTAGTCGGGACGGGCGTTTCTCGTTTCTTCCGAGGTATCGCTCTCGCTCCAGCTGCCGTCCGTGTCGCTGTCGCTGCCACTGTCGCTGACTGGGTACGGTGCAGCGGAATTTTGCCTCCGGGGGAGCGGGATGAGAGTAGGGGCGGCCGGCGGCGGCTCGGTTTCGAGCGGCGCGTACCTCTTCGCTCTGCCTGGCAAAGTCCTGGACCTGCTCCCGCGACAGCACGCCAAGAACGGCGACAAAGTCGGGACGGGCCTCATACCGCACCCCAGCGCGGTCCAGAACGAGAAGACTGACGAGGCTCCGCTTGATCTTCGTCCAGGTGGCGTCGAGGGGAATCTCGTTGCCGTTTTGATCGGGGTTGAGCCTCGACGCGCGACTCGAAGGGCTTGAGCTGTAGGGAGGGGCCCCGCGCTAGTTTCGCTATATGTTGGCAGAGGAGGAACGAATCGGGAGACGTCCCGAGAGGCGAGTACGGCTCCATGGCTCCGGGACCGCCTGTTGACAGATACCCGTCTTGGCTAACTCTCGGGGGCGATGAGTTGTAGCTCTGGATAGCCTGCATGACGGCGGGAGAGACGTACATGCCGCTAAACTGGGTCGGCAGATCCGTGTTGAGGAGGTCGTGCGTGGAGATTAGGGTCCGGAAAGAGTCGAAATTGGGAGAGCCATGATCGCTGCCAGAGGCTCGTTTCTCCAAAGCCCAGTCACCTGCGGGAGGAGGAGAGGGGGTTTGGCTCCGGGGATAGGCTGTGGTTTACTGTGGGAATGATATCTATCGTTCTCGTCTCGGCTATACCAATCACCGCCAGGAGCGCCAGGGGTGGGGGCTGGCTGTATGACGTGGGAGACATGGTTAGATATGGGAGTTCCTGAGGATGTGGGCGGCCCTTTTCGAGAAGTCCTCGCACAGAAACGGGCAGGCCGTTGTCAAGAGTGCCCGAGCTCTCGAGCTCTCTAATGTAGGCCCTCAAAACCTCCTATAAACCAAGTTAGCTTCTCATCCATGGGATAGCGATATGAAGAAACCAGCTAAAAAAGGTTTAGAGGGAGCGGGAGAGTCCAGGCCGTACGTACCTTGTGCTTCCGTAGGACCTCTGGGGAAAACCCTTCTTGGATGAGCTCATCCCTGAAGCGCTCCCAAAGCACATTGTCGTCATCGACGAAGCCAGAGTCCTTTCTAGCAAAAATCTTCCTCGCGATAGTATCAACTTTGTCTTTGATCGCCTCGAGACTCTCGGGGTTCGAACAAGCGAGGCCGGCGCTGGTCTTGATCGGGCTCTGGAGTTGGACGGTGTCCAGGAACAACTCGACCTGGAGCTTCTGCTCGTCGAGCTTCTTGCGGATGAGCGCGAGTATATCGTGCTGGTCAGATCCGGATATGGCGCCGCTTTCGTATTTGGAGAGGACAGTCCCGAGCTGGTGCAGAGTAAAATCGCAGTCTTCTATGGCGGGGTTGAGCTGGCGGTAGTAGACCGGGCCGCGCGGGGAGTTGAGGACGGAGTCGGGATCATCGGCTTCGAATTTCAAGTGCTTGAGGGCGGTTGACAGGGAGTGGATGACGGGGACCACATTGTCAAGGTCTGGGCCGGCTTGCTTGGCGCGATAGTAGAGTGTTAGCGCTGAGGCGCTGACAGCGTCTATAGCTGTGAGGGTCGAGGTATGGTCGCTCATAAGTGATGCGAGTCACTCTACTCTCGAGAAAAAGGCGACGAGGGCGGGCCGGCTATGAACTTGAAGCCCTCTGCGGAAAATAGGGAGGATGTGCTCCTCTTTGTCAATAAGATAGAAGGATCAGTTGGTAGAATATATATCCGCCAGGTAGAGCATGAGGGAGAAGCTATTTTTGGGGTTTGTTTGCTCTCTTTCTCTCCGTATCCACTTTTACTCGCTTTTCTTGGATTTCTTTTTTTCTTCCCAAGATATTGTCGGAGCAAGACGAGGGGTTGAAAAAGAGTCGAGGGGAGGAGATGGATGGACCTTTTGCCGCTCACTCGCAGGTGGGGGAGGACGAATAGACGCAAATCTTGCTGCAGTAACGTGATCGACTGTCCAAACGAGGAGCGAATGAGGCTCGAAGGCGCGGCGATGTCCTTGGCACACTTTCGCGATGCAGGTGGGAGGGTGCCCGTGTAAGTCAGAACTGTCGCGTATTGTTAAGCGAGGGAGTGTGTGAGTGTAGCAGGGCCTGTTTACTAGAGTTTACGGGAAGTGGGCTAAGGGAGGAACAAAAATAAGGTCCAGCGTGAGAAGAGAGAGAATATTTCGTTGTTGGCATCAATGATGGAGAGAGGAAGAAGAGAGGAAGATGGAATCCTGGGTCAGAGGGGTAAAAGGGCCGCCGTAATCTGAGACAAGAGAGAAAGCCAGGAAAAGTCCGAAAAGAGAACAAGGTGAGATGGACATGAGCCATAAGCAAGAGGATCTATGCTGTATGCAGCAACCCACGACGAACGGGGACGGGCAAGACGGGCACTGCAAACTGCGACTGCGACTTTGACCCGCGTCGACGGTCATCAATCATTTGCTCCTTCCAGGGCAAAATGTCATTGCTATCTTTACCAGCGAATTCAAAGACAAAGTATCGACTCTTCTCTGTGGCTGTATCGCCAAGTACAGCTTGGGATGGTGTCACCGCAAATTCCGAGCAAACGGGGAGAAGGGCGCACAGGGAGGTACAAGTCGAGTGACATGATGTACATTTCCGTGTACCTCGTTGGTACCCCTCTACCCTTTGCACCCCTGTATTAATCAGGGCAGGGGAAGGAGGGATGGATCAATTGATGGAGGGGAATGAACTCCCAGGGCGGGGCAGAATGATGTAAGGCTGTCTTGTATCCCTCCATCCTATGGTTTGTATGTCTGGGTCTCTCGACATTACGTCGAAAGCTGCCAGCTCCATTGCGCACGAAGTATTTGGGGATGGGCAGACCCCCTGCTCGCCTCGCGATTCCCCAGCGCTCAGGACGATAGCGACGGGGAAAATGACACCTAAAAGTAAAGAAGGCAGGGCCCCGATCTACAAACAAGGCCACGGCAGTGAATATGGGAGGAAGGTGTACGGCCGATCTCATCATCTCTACAGCCACAAGGACACATACATACATGCTTGCCTCCCCCAGGGAAGGGTGCTCATGGATGAATGGACGATGGGCGGGCGTCCGCGTTGATAGGCCCTGAAACAACGCAGATCACTTTCAGAGTGATGCCATGGGGCATTCAGGGCTTGACCAGCGACACGATCATCTCTCTCTCTCGCTTTCTCTCTCTCTCAAGAGTCTGAACGAGGGACGAGCTGGATTTCGAAGCAGGCGATAGGGATGCGCTGACCCTCCCATCCACGGTCGACACGCAATGCCCGCTACCAGTATCAAGTACGGGACCTGATCCAGTCAGAAATTCTAACCCTGGATTGGTTCTTCGTCCATGGTCCCGGTGCACCCCTCGTGTCAGAGCCTAGGCAAGGGATTGGAGCCCCATCGGCTATGCT
Source organism: Parascedosporium putredinis (assembly GCA_949357655.1). NCBI lineage: Eukaryota > Fungi > Ascomycota > Sordariomycetes > Microascales > Microascaceae > Parascedosporium > Parascedosporium putredinis. The sequence continues at coordinate 220,082 of CASHTG010000019.1, forward strand.
TGGAGGGGGGCATTGACAGACTACTTTGTCCGGCGACCGGCACAAGTGGCAAAGGGTCAATTGATCAATTGATCAACGAGTCTGTCTAATGGATAAATCAGGCATTACGGGCGTGCTTGTGTATTTGTGCGTGTGTTTTGAAGACAAGTTGCAAGGCGACCTCGAGGCACTCCACCCCTTTGCTGCTCTAGCACAAATTGGGAAACGAACCGAGCAGTAGGCTCTCACCCAGCGATCGCGGGAGGAGTTGTCCGACGGCATGACGCGGGCCAAAGAAAAAGCATCTATGCCTAGAGAGCTCGGCGATCCCTGAGGAGCAGCAAAAAAGTTCACAGAGCGCTCAACTTGTCCTGTTCTAGCCCCAGGGGTGCGGTTTCCGCATGGTGGCGCAGGGACTCGGGGCGCTGCATCACTCGGGCACTAACCTGCATCAACCATCGGAACGGCACTAGCTTTTTTTTGTTCTTTTGCCCCAGGTCCGGAGGTATCGCTCATGGCGTCAAGCCCAAGGTAGCTTCAAGTTTTGACAGGAGACTCCCGGCGGGGCGCCCCGACACGAAGCTTGAACGGAAACACTTGAGAGCAAAGCTTGGGTGCATATTTAGCTCCGAGTACTCAAACTACGGGGGTAATCAATTGAAGACCAGCGAGAAAAGGGACAAAGAAAACAAAAGGGAAGAGGGAAGAGAAAAAACCAATCTTCAACAACCCTCGGCGATGAGGGTTTTCGGCTCGGGAGATGAGAATGAGAGCAAGGCCGCGGATGCGGCGGCTTGAAGTGGTCCTGGCTAATACCCGCCAGGCTGCCAAGAACCATGAACCCTCAATCTAGCACAAGTGACGTGCAAGGCCCTGTGATCTTGAATTGTCACCTGGTTTCGACGTTCTTTCGGGATCCAATTCCCTCATTACCTCCATATTGATGCCTCTTCGTTTGCGCTCTCTCGCTCAACCGCTCGGCGAATCAGTCGGGGTTCGGTATCTCCTCACTCGGCGAAGAGCGTTCAAATCGACGCCCCAGAGAGGATCAAATTTATTGAACCCCTCCTGTCACACGAGGGACGAGGGGGTAGTGGACGCATCCCATCAATGAGACGTTGACGGAGGTTAAATTTCGTGCTTCGGACATGCCCTACTTATCCACTGTGGATCGTCGTCGCCTCCTGCTGGATTCTCGACCAGTCCAAGCCTTTTGCTTCGATGGCAGCCACAGCTTAATGCACCGCTGGCCTGCAAGCTGCAGGGTGGTCGTCTGGCGCCGCCCAACTCACTTGTCGGGTCCACCACCTTTTGTCTCCCGTGGGCCCTGAATTACAGCTATTGGGAGAAAATGGACGCTGGGATACGGGGATCTCGTGTTCACCCACCGTGGACCAAACCGGCTCTCGTATGTAAGTGTGAGTGTGTGTCAAGGCTGGAAGCCCGTGTCGGGAATAAATGGACACATCCTCTGATGAAGGCGACGCCGAAGCCCTGCGTCACCGGGTGATATTGTCTAGAAGCCCCATCCGTCAAAAAGGCACGAATAGGCACGGATCCAATGTTGGTGTAATACACTAGAGCTAGAGGAGGGAGGAGAGCTCATTTGTCTTTCAAAGGGGCCTCGATAAACCCGGCACACCAGATCAAGGTCTTGCCACGCTGATCTTGATGCAGTCTTTTAACCCCCTTTTCGCTCGCTCAGCTTGGGTCACAGCCACTCGTTCATTTTGCAGCCACACCTTGGCCCGTCCTTTCACGGAATTCGAGATCAGGAAGCAAGAGGAAGCAAGATATCTAGACACCTGTGCCAAAAAACTAACCTCAACCCAGACCGCGCCACCTACATGCACCTAGGATCTCGCCCCAAAAAAAAATTCTAGATGTAATAGTCTAAGAAAAAGAGGGGCAGAAAGCAAACCATTCTTGCCAGGCCCGCGAACCTTGGTGCTGTGCTGGTGAATCATTGGATTTTGATATTCAAAACATCCACACCTTCGACACCAAGCTTCACACTCTTTCCGTCTTTTCTTGATTCCGCGTCTTGGACGCGTTTCTTCAATTTGCCTCTCTGACTTTTCTACCATTAACAAACTTCCACGTACAAACACGCCGTGGCATTTTGGTTGCCCACCCTCCCAAGCGAGGACGCTGTGTTGCGCGAGGGAGAAGACTTGACGTATTGCTCGTCCCTCAATCGGGGAGAAGCCCTGTGTGTGGGCCTGGGGGCCTTGGTGACGTCGCTCAAGTCAGAGAAGGGTGGTCGAGGGAGGGGGTGACCATCTGCCAGCCCGATGCCAATGGCTGAAACGAGATGGAATTGCGATGGGCCTGCAGTGACAATATTACGACGTTATTCTTCGACACCTACCCTCTATTATTATTCCATTGCAAATTACACCTCGACCTTCATCCTTGTTTTGTTTACTTTTGCATTGACGTATTCTGATTTCGTCAAAAGGGCCCAAACATGTTTCTCGGCGAATGAACGACAGCGCGAAAGATGAGTTGACTGGCTAGTTGTTTGCCTACACTGCCCGTCTCCCAGCCTATCCTGTTCATTCCGCGCATTACCTTTTTGCGCGTTCCCTCTCCCCTCTCGGTCAGCCCCGAGCGATCGGCTGTGCTGTGCAGCAGCGGGACAGGCCCGACTTGAGATGGAAGTTTTGCATTTTGGAGAAGGAAGGAAGGCTTCCAGAACTACTTCCTTACGGCCCGGCCCCAAAAATGGAGCCGTGTCTATGCAGGTCGATTCGCCGAGAGGTCATGCACGTTTTCCAAGGGCCCCCCTCTTCTTCCGCACAGCCCCTCTCCCACAAATTCAACCAGACATCACTGGAGGATGACTTTGTTGCAGAGGGAAATGGAGTGCATGTATGCACGTGGATACCTGGGAGCCTGCTCTGTGACACTCTTGGCAATCTTCAACATTTTTAAGCACTGCGCCACTTGCTGGGGCTTGTGCGGAGATGTGAGTGAAAAGCCTCCTCGTCTCATCGACTTGGACGTTTCGTGTCTGTTTCTTTAACACCGGGGGTTTTGGGAGTGCTTGATAGGGCTGGTGGCCACGCCCGCTGGCATGAAGAGCCCCGTGAGGCTTCTCTTATGGTGCCCGCGCCCTGGCAAAATCATGATCATATATCACAGGAGGCAACAGCCAAACAAAGAGTCTGGTTTGTTTGAGAGAATACATCTTGAGATACCGAGATGGTGCCATTACGAGGAGAAGAAAAATACCGATATAAGCTCGGCTCCATCGCAACGATCGCTTGCCTGTCTGCCCTATTTGCCACCGGATCGTCGTCTGAAATGCCGATGATATCGAAGCCTCACCTCGGGGAGGACTAGTGGAGTTCTCATGAGAATAGATACATCGGAGAGACCTTGCACAAGAATTCGCCCCGAGCCAAGGAAACACGGGGAGCAAACACGACCCCGTGGGCTTCCCTCCCGGGCTCGGGACTCGCTCTTTCACTCCCCGGGCGCGAGGCTCGCGACAAAGGAGATTGGTGAGTGGGCAAGTAGCGTGAGAATGGGATGCATCCATCCGTTCGCCGGGGCTGCTCTGCTCAGCCTCCCCGTCTTTGAAGCATCCAGTGGAACTCGTCGAAAAGGGTACATGTAGCCACAAACAGAGACGGGGTCGGGTTTTGGGCCACCTTTCCCCCTCTCCCTCAGCCACATTGGATGTGCGGCACTCGACCTCTCTAGCTCTCTCACGTCGTCTCCCCTTGCTCCCCACTCATTACAGATTGATCTCCCTGCATGCGATTGAGGGCCACAAACAGCGGCCGCTGGTGAATGATATGATGATGAGGAAGGGGAGGTCGGAGGTCGGAAAAGCGTTTTGGGCTGTGCAGAGGATCGAGACTCTATCGATAAAAGCCAAGCCAGTGGGAGAGCATTCCGCGTGCCATGTGCCCGCCCCGGAAGCGAGCTATTACACTAGACTTTTTCAGCCGCTCTTCACTCTTTTTTCTTCTTCTTTTTCTTGACTGTTTTCTGCCTCGTCTTATCTTACCTCTGGTTAGCCTCCTCGCTTTCTTTTTCAAAAGGGGGTAAGATTCCTCAACCTTCTAGAATGAGCCTACTTCCCTCCCCCAGGCAGCAATGGTGACATGGACACCGGGCGAAAGCTCCGTCAAGTGGCGAGGCGGGTCCGATTTGCGATCACCAGTCACACCATTACACAAAGAAAACTTGCCGAACAGGGAAAGGAATCTCCCCGAAAACAGCCTCGCGAATCGAGGGCATGGGATCATGTCATCTCATCTTTGCGCTGTTTGGTACTACAAGTCCCTTTTTTATTTTTGACTGGTAAGGCTCACCGAGCAAAAAGAGTTTTGTCATCACGCTACCGAGCCGAGTCCGGCGTGCTTCCCCGTCTATAGTAGCGGCCCACCATCCTCGTTCCGCCTCGTCCTTCCATCTCCCCACGTTGATGATCCGGTGCTATCTGACGAGAAGGGGGCGGGCGAGGCTCGCAGTCCTCACCTTGTTTTGCATACCGGGGAGGAGATAAAATAAAAGAGTTTAAAGGTCAACGCCATTCTTAGTACTGCAAGTTCGCACAGCCTGTATATGTCCGGCGTTATCCATGTCCAAGCGAACTCATCCAGAATTGATTGCCAACGTGCCTTGAAGAAGAATTGCTCCTCGTGAAACCCACCCCCATCCCGTCCCCCCTCTTTTAAGCTAGCTAAAAGTGCTATATTCCCACCTCTCGGCAAACGACACTTGATGTTGCACAGGTGAGAAGCATAGGATGACGCACAGAGGGTCCTCCTTGCGTCTGAGTGTGCGACCACACCTATCGTTCTCCGACATGCTGCATGCAGATGTGTCAACGTGAAGTGGAAAAAACCGGCAAGAGGCCTTCGCAGCCACGACGAGGGGCGGGAATTCAAGACTTGCGTGATGGGAGAATCGAGGCTATGAGATGCATCTGGGTGCCCTCTCCCATACTTGGTTCTCAACCACAATACTGGCAAAGATCAGATTGAAATATTAACTACAGGCAATCTTCTCACACTGGGAGGCCTGCACTGCAAATCATAAAAGATACATGCTGGAGGATTCTTGCTATATCTCTGTCTCGTTCTTAACCGTCATTCTGTTCCCTCGGGTTACCTTCCACTGGTAGAAATCTAAATAGGAGCCGGACAAGTACAGTCTTCTCGATTTCCTAGACTTATACCGACTCGTGATAACCCCCTTTCCCATCCAACACATACATGTCCCCCTTTGAGAGTGAGCTCTCCTAATTAAAGCTTATTTCCCAATGAGTCCTTCATCCGACCCATTCGCCCCAGGTATACAATTTTATCGGTAAAGCTGCGGGCGAGCTGGAGATAACGACCTGCGAAAGGAGTAACAACGCTACAAGCTACGTTTTCAGTGAAACCAGCCCCTAAACGAACTTATACTCTAGTAGAGCCTTACGGTGTGCCATCGTCCTTTTGGCGTCGAACGCGATACATCTCGTGCGGCAACCTCTCCAAGTCCGGCTCCTTGATCGCGGCCGCGTTCATGTCCAGGATGATGTAGAACGAGGCGCAAGGGTCGTGTTCTTGGTACTCTTGGTGGCCTTGGAAATGGGCAATATGCCGATTCTGCTCGTACTTGCTAAACGGTCGCCCCAGGAAGGAAAGGTGGCTTCGTTGTAAGACGCGACCGTGTCGTCGAATTCGTTGCATCGCAGACGTAGGATCACGCGCTTTGGCGGATGCTCCGCAGCCATTTTTGTTGACGCAAGGTAGAAGAAAGCAATCTTGGAACTAAAAGTGATGGCACCTGGCTCTTGCCCCTCGGTAGGCTACTGTGAATACTCTCAAGCTGGGCGGCGACAATCCCCGACATAGGTACGATCCTGGCATGTTTCCGTATCAAGTACCAAGAGATCGTGGCAGGTCAAGCAGCCTACCTCCCACTTATCGAGACAGGCAGAGAAGAATGAATCGTGCTTCCTGGCACAAGGAGGGCACGATGTGGTCAATGCCTAGGATTAGGGTAGATATCAATACACTACATGTAGGAAGTCAAGTCAAGAAAAGTAACACCTATACTGTATATCTCATTTACTCTGTTTTTCTACATCCTTCCCCCATTGATCCATTCCGCCTGGTACTGATCACTCTCCTCGTCCATCACACAAGTCCCTGAGCCGCCATCAACTATGCACACAGCCCCCAGCTCAACATTTTCACACACAACGCATCTATTGGATATACTCCTTAAGCCACCATTCACCGTCACAGCCTCCCTTGTATTGATGTTTATGTTGCTTTTGTCTGCGTGCGCCCGCCCCCAACATACAAAGAAATCTGTAAAAGAAGAAAAGAAGAAAAACACACACAAAAAACAACAAGGGCGGGGTTTTCCCCCTTAGCATATCCTCGCTCTGCCCTTTCACAACGTGATCCTCTCCAGCGAGTACGCCTGCACCTTTTGGTTCATCAGGTGCGCCATCTCGCGCTGCGACCTCTTGACCACCTCCCCGCCCGCCACCACCTTCTCCCTCGACACGGGCTGCCGCGCCTTCATCCCCACGGGGAGCATGCTCGCCTCCGCCCGGTGTAGCTTGGGGTTGGCCCCGACCACGCCCGCCGCCAGGCCGTTCTCCCGCAGCGCCGCGCCGTACCGCACCACCTCGCCCAGCAAGCCGTTGAGCTGCACCGCTTCCTCCAGCCCCTCGAGCGCCGCGCTGACCTCGAGCTTGAGCGCGCGCAAAAGTCGCCCGTCTCGGACTCCACCCGGGTCGACGACGACAGCGAGTCGCTCAGCAGCCAGCCCGTGGGTCCTACCGCGTCCACGCACCGCGATAAGAGGTTGGCGATGAGGCAGATGCTGTCGTCGGGCGGCGCCTCGGACAGAGCCTGCTGCTGCTGCTGCTGTTGCTGGCCCGCCGCCACGCCCACGTCCACGTAGCGCGACGTCCATGATCCGCGCACCAGCTCCGCCCGGAGGACGAAGATGAGCGAAAAGATCTCGTCCGCCTTGAGGCATGCCCGGAGCGCCTTGACGACGGTCGGCGCCGAGTGTGTGCTGAGCTTGGCTAGTGCCGCCGTGAGGCCGTTAGCCCGCGTGCTATTCTGGTCGCCTAGGTGGTATTGCGTCGCCTCGATCTGCTGGTCCAGCTGGTCCAGCTCCATCCGTAGCTTCTCGTCCCCTTCCCCATTGCCCTTGTCGTGGGCTTCCTGCGTGAGCAGCTTGGGTGTCGCCTTGAGCGAGTCCCTGACGTAGTCCAGACTCCTCATCACCTCCCGGATACCCATCAGGAGCTCGTCCGGTCCGAGCTTCGTTGCCAAGATGTAGCTGACGAGTAGCTCCAGGGTGGGGTCAACCTCTGCCAGTCGTAGAACTAGCCCTTCCGCCAAGATGGCGTCCCGCACCTCGGGGCCCTGGTCCGTTCCTCGGAACGCCGCCCTGATGTTGCTCAGTGTGAAGTGTCCCGCTACCACCAAGTAAATGAACACATTGCTCCCCGCAAGCACTAGCTTCACCGCGTTATTGGCATCGTCCGACGTCGCGTCGAGGGAGAGCACTCGGCCGATCGCGTAGAGCACCCATCGCCTGTCCACGAGAGCGTACGAAAAAGGATTAGGAAGCCACTTCCAGTCGCGAAGGCCCTTGCCCTCGGTGCTTTCCTCGTCCTCTTCCTCGTTTGTCGCGAGCGCCACCTGGAACTTGTTCGCGAGAAGCTGCTCAAAGTCGGCCAGTTTCCCCTCTGCCAAAAGTTCGTCAGCCTTGTCCATCTCTTGGATACACGTAGCCATGTACGTGCCCGATATGGATCCGGGAAGGAGGGTAGAGAGCGCCGCGGACCGCAACTTCTTGTTGGGTCTAGCCGCCGGGGTCGAAACATCCTTGGGTGCGCCTCGTCCAATCGAGTCGATAAGCAGGCCGTCGGCGTAGGATCGCTTGCCCCCGATGCGGGAGGTACAACCTGCACCGCAACGAGGAGGTTATCGTAGAGCCCCACGGCCACGTCTAGGCGGCGGAAATATGCGGAGAGTGCGTAAGCGGGCGTGGCCCGGTCACCCGTCGGCTTAGACGCGATTTCGGAGAGATCTAGGGGAACCGTGGCCTGGAGGGAATGGAAGGTGGGATTGTAGACGGTGAGGTGGGTTGGCGATCCGGCCAGGATCGAGTGGCCGGAGAGTCGGAGGTAAGAAGTCGCCCCCTGCATGTGGATAGAATGCTTCACGGTCGAGATGGCCGTCGTGATGTTATACACCACTAGGTTGCTATCGCGCAACTCGAGTAGTGAGCCAGATTGAAGGTGCAATTTGTAGTCGCAGGGGCCCTCGACAGCAGAACCGGGCTTGTTAGGGATCGGCGTGACATGGAGCTGCAGCATCCGCTGCATCGAGGCCGCCGAATCGTCCGCGGGCAGGATCCCGATAACGGATAGCTGACGTTCCTGGACCCCATTCCTCATCAAATGCGATACAAGCACCAGCGTGTCCGGGTTGGATTCTTGCAGCGAGTTCTTTTGGGGGAACGACGCCGTAAAGGCATCCGGTCGGCCCTCGAAGATGCCCTCGATAACATCCGTCGCAGAGGTCATGGACACGAGCTGGACGGTATACTCGGAGACGGGGGTCGACGTTTCGTCGCGCGATAGCCGACTCGCCGATTCCTTCCATCTCTGCTCCACCGTCTCTGGATCGAGCGAAATGATGTCGCCATTCGTGCAGATGACCAAGAGATTCCCTACCAAGCGGTGAGATCCGCTGGAATCGGCGAAACTCGTGATGGCGTGGGATACCCCAATGTAGCGGATCGGCGACGGCGTCTTGATGTGGCGTGTCTTGGAGGTGGAGGTCGTCTTTCCCGCCCCGTCGACAATGTCACGGAAGAGTGTCAACGATTGGCCCGTGGGCTCTTTGGTCGCAATGTACGTGTAGCGCGCGATGCCCTGTCCCTTGGGTAGACGTAGTCTCAAGGAGATTGGCGAGCATGTGAAGGACTGCTGCGGCGGGATCGGGTAAGAGGTGATCAATCTAGAGGCGGAGACCTACAAAGAAAGCAAAGTTGACAATGGTTAGTCAGGAACCCGAGGAGACGTTTGTAAAAGAAAGGGCCAGCCCTTTTCGGGGTCAATCCATACATCGTAAAGATTAGCTGCCTCCCCATTGATGCCAACAACCAATTCCGGCCGTTTCCTCTTTCCGTGACTGGGGTTATGTCCGTAAACCTCGCCAACTACATAGGATCGCTTCGCCTGTCCGAGAGGTCGAGGAAGTTCGGCGAGAACATAGGGCTTCTGTATCTTGTAGTTCGCAGACATGGTGACTGAGGGCCGGCGTGCGAAGCGTTTGGTCTTGTGTCCACACCCGCTTCCCTTTCTTCTATGAATCGAAAACCGGCAATCGCCCGGTCAATTCAACATCCAAGAGCGTATTTTCGGGGAATCGTTCCGTTCGGGCCCTGGTGGTTGGTATAGAAGCCGTCTGCCGAGAGTCGTGATGGCCGCTCTGAAGGTGATGGATATTGGACCCCAAAAAAGAAAAAGACCCAAAGCAAAAAAAAATCCCCATGCGAATCCGGCGAAAAGAGGTGGAGGGGCTTTCACCGCCTTTGGTACAAATCTCATGTACCTTGCTCTGGTGCACAGACCAAGTGGTGGGGTCTTTGGCTGGCTTTGCTTGTCCCTGTGCGTGCTCTTCTGGTCAATTAAAGTGGAAGGCGCGTTAGGTAAGGAACTTTCAGACGCGACTCGACTCGCGACTTCATCTTCAACCCATCACCCAAATTCCGTGAATAAGCCAAATCCCATATCCCCAATTCAGGAGCTACACCCCAACAATTCTACAGAGAGAGAAGAGCCCTTTTAGCCTCCTCTTTTCCATTCTTACTGTGTATAACCAGTATTTTCTTTTCTCATACTTGTTTTTCTTTCCTTGCTATCTGGAATTCACGGCCCTAGACAATGCCAGCAAGTTTCTCTCCTGAGGAAGCCTAGTTTGCATCCCTTGTCACTGCTGGAGTGTGCTGGTGCAGGTATGGTCAAGTTCTATAGGTCATGGTGAAGAGGGAGGAATGAAGCTGGTATGCTAATCGTATCCTTTGGCCCTACAGGAGAACTCGAGCCTCTGCCAATGAGTACCCTCGCGTACCCTCCCATAGTTCCCCCAATGGATGAGGAACAAGGCTCGAAAAGCTCCATCCCTTCTTCACCGGAGAGAAGGCCCCGACCCAGCCATTTCTCCCTCAGAATGGCGTGCCTGCCGATACCTCGTTAACGAGCTTGCCTGCGGCAGTCGATGGCCCGAGCAGCATGGCCAGTGATCTCAACCCCAAGGCCGATCGACCGAACAAGAGGAGGAAGACCACCCTCCTGACGAATAACACCGAGGACGAGGGCAGGCGGACGAAACGAAAGGTTACCGACCCTTTAAGCGGGCAAAATGCCGTAAATCTCGACATCACGCCGCAGGTTGCGGATCTACCCGCACCGATCCAGCCTATCTACCCGATGCCCACGATCTACTCCATGCCACCCCCGGTGCCGTCCTATTATCCCCCTCCAAGCTATCCTAAGATCCCCGCCGAGTTCTTCACTGTTCCAGTACCTGCTCCAGACGTACATTTTCCAGGCATACACGATCCCGGCGTGCATTATCCAGGCGCACACGATCCAGGTGTACACGATCCAGGCGTGCATTATCCAGGCGTGCATTATCCAGGCGTGCATTATCCAGGCGCACACGATCCAGGCGTGCATTATCCAGGCATACATTACCCAGGCGTACATTACCCAGGCGTACATTACCCAGGCGTACATGATCCAGGCGTACATGATCCAGGCGTGCATTATCCAGGCGTACACGATCCGGGCGTGCATTATCCAGGCGTGGTTTATCCCGGTGTACATGATACGGGCGTACATGATACGGGCGTACGTGATCCAGGCGTACATTATCCAGGCATACCTATTGCGAGCGTACCTGTTCCAAGCATATCTTTGCCAAACACGCCTGCTACAGGAGCGCCTACCATCTTACCAACCCCCGAGCCATCGGCAGAGCCGAAATCAAAAAGGTTATCAAGTTCAACCCAAAGACGGGTACCCTCGGATCTCCTCCAAAGCCGAAAAACAAGCCAGAGCCGCTAGGGCCTAATACAGCTGGCACTCCCATGACGAAAAAGAAGGGAAAAAGAAGAGCTTCATAGTGGTTCTACAGTACGGGTGCGGCGACCAACCTACTCGGGCGAGACTAGGCCAACAAATTCAGCAAATCCTCTCTCAATCCCGCCAAACATCCTTCCCCCTCATCGCACCCAAGCCGACACCGAAAGTCCAAGCCACCGGGCCTCCCAACGGGACTCGAACGGGCCTCCGAAGGCCACGCATCCCTTCTTTTCTGGGAAACCCAAGAAGGCTGGCAACGCAGAGAGCTCGCCTGCTTCGGGGATACACCTGCCAAACCGCTAAAGCAGGTCATATTTTCTTCTACGCCATGCTCTCCCAAGCGGGCACGGGCCGCTCCTCCCAAGCAGGGCATCGCCTTTGGCATCAAGTCTGCGGGGCTCAAGGTCCCCGGCGCCGCCCTCCCCTTTGGCCGGCCCAGGGGATGGCGCACGTGCAACCCTTGGAGTCGTCTCCGGCCAGGCCAACGGTCCCTGGACAGAGTCTCTTCCCGTTGCGGAGGTCAAGGGTTACGCGGTTGGTCTCGCGGGGGCCGAATCTATTCTGCAATCCATTGTCAAAACATACGACCTCCCAGCAATCCTCACGGCTCTCCGACAGGCGAACTCGTACGACATTCCTCGTCCACCTCCGGAGTTACGCTTACCCCACAAACATTTCGAGTCGGGTCCCAAGATTCAGCGTAGGATACGGCCCCAACTTAAAACGTACCAAGCCCCCTCTCGCTCGACGATAGTGGAGTCTAGCGAGGACGAACTTGGCCAAAACGTCCATCCCGTCATTGGCAAGCTTTTCAACTCTTTAAAGACGTCCCTTTCAGCATACGACCGGTCTGATTGCGAATCGTCATCCTGGGCGCAAAAGTATGCTCCCCAATGCACGGCCGAACTCCTTCAGCCAGGAAAGGAGGGCATACTCCTCAAAGAGTGGCTGCTAAACCTCAAGGTCCAATCTGTCGACACGGGTGCTGCGGAAACCAGTTCCCGTGGCAAAGGCTTCTGGGGCCGCCGAAAAAGAAGAAGAAGAGGTCGAAGCTAGACGGCTTCATCGTATCGAGCGAGGACGAGGCCGACGAACTCGACGAGATTTCGGACGCGGACAACGAGTGGATGTCGCCGCGCAAGGAAACGGCAAAGACGGTGATCCGCACCGGGGATTTGGCGGCCAAGGCCAAGGAAGCCCGGTTAACGAATGCCATCGTCATCAGCGGTCCCCACGGTTGCGGAAAGACGGCGGCCGTCTACGCTATTGCCAAAGAGCTCGACTATGAGGTCTTTGAGATCAATGCCAGCAGCAGGCGCAGTGGGAAGGACGTGATTGAAAAAGTGGGCGACATGACGCGCAATCACCTCGTCCAGCAACAACGCAACGGGGAAGAATGCGGGTGACGGCACCGATACCGAAGCTGATGAGACAGCTGTGGATATCAAGTCGGGGAAACAGAGCACGATGGCGTCTTTTTCAAGCCCAAGCCCTCCGCCGCCCCGGCGACCCCGCGGCCACCTCAACAACAAAACCGAACCTGGAGGAACCTAAAGGCGAAGCAGCGACGCCAAAGGCGGGGCAGCCATCAAAGTCGCAGAAGCAGTCGCTGATCCTTCTCGAGGAAGTGGATGTGTTGTACGAGGAAGACAAGCAATTTTGGGTTACGATTATGACACTGATTGCCCAGTCTAAGAGACCATTTGTCATGACGTGCAACGACGAGAACCTCGTACCTCTCCAGAGCCTCAGCTTGCACGGTATCTTCAGGTTTACCCCGCCACCCACCGACCTCGCGGTGGATGCGATGCTCCTCATCGCCGCAAACGAGGGCCACGCTCTCGAACGACGACCGGTAGAGGATCTCTACCTCATGCGGTGCAAAGACCTCCGGGCCTCGCTCACGGACTTGAACTACTGGTGTCAGCTAGGCGTGGGCGACAGGCGGGGCGGGATGGATTGGTTCTATTCCCGCTGGCCCAAGGGCTCGGATCTGGACGAGAGGGGGACGTGGTGCGCGTGGTCAGCGAAGGAACGTACCGAACCGGCATGGGCTGCTTCGCCCGGGACGTGGTGACGAGCTGCGCGACCGAGGCGGAGGTGGAAGCCGAGCTTGTGGATCAGACGTGGGAGTGGTGGGGAGTCGACTGCGATGGTTTCCTCGAAGTCAAGAACCCCAAGGCATTTCCCGCCAGACACCGGGAAGAGGGAGCGGACGCGGCCAAGGCCACGGCCACGGCCATGGCGCGAAAGCAGACACTTGCATCGCTAGACATGTACGCGGGGCTGATCGAATCTATGAGCGCGGCCGACATTCTCGCCGCCGGTGGATTCGGGCAGCGGTTTGATGTAAGTGTTTGGGAGATGAAGTAACGCTCCGAGTCCCTACCCTAATAGCGTCGGTGGCGGAGGTGGACAGACAGAGACAGACACGGGGTATGCTGACAATTTCTACGAACACAGGAATCGATCGACGCTACCCTCCCCGAGATCAATTCACGCGCACGAGACGACTTTACGCTCGGCCGCGCGGTCCTCGACGCGCCAGTGACGACACACCACTGCCCACTATCAAACCACATTTCGACAGCGACCAAGTGTCTAGCTCGTGCGGTGTTTAGGGACACGGCTCAACGGCGCCATCTCGCGCACGAGACGTCGGCGGCGGCCCCGCTCAACGAGGCGTCGGCCATTACCAACATACGAGCCGCCGCGGACGGGCACCAGTCGCGCCACTCGATTAGTAGGATGGACATGGGCTTCGCCTTTGACCCCATTGCAGCCTCGGATAAGTTCCCCACGAGCGCGCTCGGGTACCTGGACCCGTCCGTCTTTGACCGCACGATGCGTCTCATCACGCTGGACGTGGCGCCCTACGTGCGGGCCATTGTCGCGTTTGACGAACGCCTCAAGAAGGAGCGGCTACGGCTGGGGAACCTGGTGCTCCTCAACGAAAGCAGCACGCCGCTCTCCCAGCGCCCGGCCAAGAGGCAGCGGCAAACGAGAGCAGCGTTGTCGGCGCTGGAGGGCGGGCCGAGGAGCACGACGCGTCGGGAGAGGTACTTTTCGGTAGACCTCAATCCGTACCTGGTCATGAGGACGGGCGGGAAAGGGTGGCAAGACGCAGTGGATGAAATTATGGAGAAGGCGGCGCTCGAGGCGAGACTCAAGGAGGCCGCGGTCGATCAGGCCGCCGCTGCGTGGGTGTCGATGTCGTCGCCGTCGCCTGGGTCGGTATTGGGTTCCGAGAGGAGGGGCCGCCCGCCTCGCTTGTGGTGGAGGGGCGGGTGCTGTGACGCATATGGGTACACAGAATGCACCCAACATGTAGTATGGAAAGGGAAGTGCTAGGCGGCACCACGCCGATCTCTCTCTCTCTCTGTCAAGGTAAACTTTTGAAGAGGGAGGTGGGAGGTGGGGGATTTGGAATTTTGGAGAGATTGGTAGTTATTGGTCTGGTCATACATGGATGGTAAAGAATATAAAGAATATAGACCACTTTGACGCATGACATCACAGGCGCAGGAAAGGACCCAGGCTTCTGTCAGGCTTTCCTTTGTCTTTGCCTTTTTTTTTTTTCTCTAGGTAAGTCCTTGTCATTTCTCTTCCTTGTGCCTATCACTTTCGCGGCGTCAAAGATATTAAGGCTGCCTTGAATGAGTCCCAGTGCAAGGTGTGCACAAAGGTGCACACCGAAAAGTGGTAAAGGTTGGAAAGGAATTCGCCTTCTAAGAAGCTAAGGGTATATCTATGGATGTATTGCTTATTACTAAACAAGGCTAGGAAACAAAAATCAAACAAACAAGGAAAAGCGACCTTCTAGAAGCAACAATAGTAATAGCACAATGGTAGTAGTAACAGTAAAGAGAGACAAAGAAACAAGACCCTTCAGATCCTTTACACCACACCACCCCATCTCACCCTCTTCCCACGCCACCCGGACCGCACCTGCTCGTCCACGTACACCGACGGCCTCACCACTTCCCGCTCCACGCTCTCCCGCAGCACATCGTAGACGCGTTGGCCCCTAGACTGATCTCTGCGTCTCCATCGTCTGCTACTACTACCGCTCCTACTACGGCTGCGGTGCAGAGGAGCAGCGGCGGAGGAGGAGGAGAAGCGGTGGCGGGGCGATTCGCGAGCAGTGCTTCGTCCGCGGGTGGGCGTGGTGATGTAGATGGGGCGATGGGCGGGGGCCGACGTGCCGTAGGCGTAGAAACGTTCGTCGACGAAAAAGTGCGGCGCGTGTGGGAGGGGAGGAGGAGGAGGCGGTGTCTTTTTGATATTGGTTGACTTGGCGCGGCGGGCGTCTTTGGAGCGGGAGCGTTGGCGGAGGAGAATCGTGGCGAGGCCAAAGGAGGCGAGGAAGGTCCCTGCCGTGTCGGCATCGTGCTTGCTGGCGGAGGACTTTCCCGGACGAGTTGCGCTCCTGCTCCGGCTCCGGCTCCGGCTCTGACTCCTGCTCCGGCTTCTAGCTGTACTCCTTCTTCGGCTTTTACTTCTGCCGTCCTCTTCCGCGCTCGTCCTCGGCCTCGTTCGCGCTCGGGCTCCCGAGCCCAGCCGTCTTGCGCTGCCCGACGCGGCGGCGGTGCGTCTTTATCTGATCTTCCTCGCCTCTGGGGCGGGTCCTCCTCGCCGTCGGACGTTGTTTCGCTCTCGGGGGTCGGTCTCTGGCCGGGCTTTTGGCGTGCTTGGGCTGGAGGCTGGTGGGCTTCGGGTCTGGTTTGGCGTGGGGCGAGGGGTCGGATGTTGCCCCGGGGTGGCGGGACCGGCTTCTATTCTGGGATGGCATGGTTTGATTTGGTTTGTCTCGTTTTTCTTTTGAGTTGGAAAAAGGTTGCGGTTGGTTTGGGGGGTTTATATGGCGGACTGGCTTGCTGGGATGTGTTGCTGTGATATATAGATCAGATGAGGAGAACTGTGTGCCTTTACTCTTCTTGTGTGATATTTCTAAGAGCGCAAGACTATGCTCAGTAACATATCACTTATAGGAAGGCAATCTTTGTTACGAAGAGAGAGAGAGAGAGAGAGAGAGAGCACCAGGTATATATATACAAGTTTGACCAAGGGATAAAAGAAGATGGGAACATGAGCCTCTACGCCTTACGCCTTACGCGTAACATACCCGCCCTCCTCTCTTACCCTCCTTCTCTCTTAAGCCATCGCGAGCGTCGCCATTGTGCGCCTCCATATGATCAAAGAGCCCTCCGCAGGCTGGGCCTCGTTCGCCCCTCCCATACAAAAAAGGGTCGGAGACAGACCCCGAGGACCAAGTAAATATTCTCCTATCCTTCTTCTCTCTTTTTTCATTTTTCCTTGGATGTGGTGGGGAGGACCCCTCCATTGTGTCACCCTATTTTTCTCATCCAAGATGGAGGGGAAAGGGAGGGCGCGCGGGAGGCGAGGAAAAGGGTGTAATAAAACAAGAGGCGAGAGATCGTACAGAAAGTGACGTCGGCAGCCCACCACGACCACCATCGACACTCTTCTACTTTGTCTCCCTCTCTTTTTTCTTTTTCTTTACTTCCATCTTATGCTCTAACTCGCACAACCAAGACAGCCTAATCGCAAAAAAGAGCGAGAGACGGAGATGTGGAAGTCGGAAAAGGATCATGATCCTCCCCTTGCGCAACGAATGCAAAAGTGTGCAAAGAGAGTAGCCATAGCTACTCCCTCACTTGCTATTGTCATTCTTCTTCTTCTTCTTCTTCTTCCTCGCCTTCATCTTCTGTACAACCCTTCTCCGCGTCCCGTGCTCCATTCCAACTCTCTGCGCCACGCCCAACCGCGCCCGAAAGCCTGGTGCCTGAAACCCGAAGCCTCATCTTGTCCGCCTCACTTCCACACATCAACTTATACACATCGTTTTTCAAGAGCCTCGTCTTGTCCTCCCCCCTTTTTCCCTGAAACGACATCTCGCGCTCTCGATGCGATCCCGCCAAGGTGTAAGCTAGATGTAAAAAAGAAGGAAAAAAGGAATTCTTCCCACGTTGCCCGCGATGCAACCACACCAGTTACCAGTTTCTCCCATCATCTCCCTCGCCAGTCACCGGCCCTCATGCCCGCCCGGAAATTCGCAGCTCGACGGCGACCGAAATCAGCCACTGGCCTTTCCCCCCTTCCCCTTCCTCTACTAGCCGACATGAAGCTGCGTCCCCGGCGCACTACATGTATAACATATACGCTCACACACATATATAGACACACGCGCATGCATAACCCTCCCTTTGATAAGGGATCCTTGCGTCTCAGGTCGCCACGCAGAGCAATAGACTTCAGCATCCATGCCCGACACGTGAGGGATGCCTAGTCCCAGTTTCACCATCCTTCGTCGTCACTACGGTCCATCTACCATGGCCGCGATGACAACACAAGAGACGTCGAAGCCCACCAATCTGAATCAACTTACACAACATTTGAACATACACTTCACATGTACACAAAAGCGCGACTTTGATGTTTTTGTTCTTCATCATCAGGTACTGTTTGTATTGATGCTGATATTCTGATAATGATGGCTTCTTGGTTTCCCACCTTTCCTTCCATTGCCATATCATTAACTCCTGTCAATGCAATGCTTTGTTTGAGAGACAAGCAACTATTCTAAGCGGCGTCAATGTCAGGAAACCTTTGTTCTAAGCCACAGGGCACTGTGATAAACCCGATCCGATTTGATGGAAAATAAAAAGACATAAGGGGCAGCAAGAAAGTCTGATGGACCCTGCCCCCATCGCACCCTTCGCCTGGGAAAACCCATCCCAATATTGAAATTGTCCTCCGACAAGGGCCAGATCCGTGCTGCAGTATGAAGACGGTCCGGTCCGTCTGCCCAAGATGCTAAGGATTTTCAATGCTATGCGGTCTGAGAGACAACAAGACCGAGTGTAGTGATATAGCTATGACGGGGGAACAAGGGTAAAAGAGGGAGAAAGAAGAAAAAAAAGATACATTTAACGCCTCAGGCCCATTCAATGCCGTTGATGCCATGCCATGCAGATGCCGAGACTCTAATCCGGGTAACAGATACAAGTAGATGTGAGAAAAAAAAGAGGGGGCGAGAGCGAGAGTGTGTATGTGTGTGGTGTGAGACGGAGAGAGAGTAATGATAAATAAGGAAGGAGGAGGACAAGAAACAATCAACAATCTGCCAAACAAATCTCCAGGTGAGTTCCAAGGGCAAATCAACTACCAACAAGAGCTTCAAGGGTACCCTGGCTGAGTAACGGGGAGTGTGGCCCTGGTATCCGCGATATGGGACAAAGTCGGGCACAATACCGGTCCGCAAGTCGTTGCGTCGGCCGAGCGGGTGATAGTGCATCTGTTGCGGAGGTACGGCGAGGTGATACTCCTCCAAAGATGCCGACGGCGGCGGGTAGAGGAGCGTGTTGACGTGTCGCACCGGCTTGTACGGGCTCGGCCTTTGCTGCAGGTAGATGCTCGGCGAGTGAGAGATGGGCGTGTGAATCACCGGTGTGTGCACCATCGACCCGGCTCCGTAGGCCTCTGCGAGCGGCGACGAGTTATACATGCCCGGGTGCGCACCCGAGTTTTGGTTCTTGGTGGGCGTCGTGAACGACATCGTGGGGGCATGGTGCGCCGGGTGGGCCTGGTGCTGGTGATGCTGCTGCTGGTGGTGCTGGTGCTGGTGCTGATGCTGATGCTGTTGATGCGAGTGCTGTACTTGATGCATCGGCGGCGCCGCCACCTGCTGGAGCTGCGGTTGTTGCGGCTGCAAGTACGTCGTCTGGCCGAGGGTGTGGGCCGACAGTTGCGACGCCATCGGGCCGGCCATGGGTGCGCTTGCCGAGTGAACAACTGGGTTCGCGACTGGGCCTTGATGGTAAACGGTCGCCATGGCACGAACGCCGGGCACCAAGGGGGAGGGACATGGATGGCTGCAACGTGTTGGGCGTCGTCGTCATGGCGGGGCACGGCATCGTTGCCTGCGGGACCATGGCTTGCGTGTTGATTGTGAGCGTGGGCACCGGACCGGGCCTTCGAGCGGGCTCAAGCACCGCCGCAGAGGGAACGGGAACTTGAACCGCAGCGTTCATCGCAGTTGGTGGAACCCTAGAAACAGAAGGCATCGAATAAGGTCCGTGCGTAGACATGCGCTTCGCGGGAGGCTCCGCCAGGTCCGAATCGATGCTTCTCTTCCTCACGTTGCCGACCGCGAGGTTGGGCCTATTCGCCAGCGGCGACGAGACCGCCAGCCAGCCCTGGCCATTCGCTGCGGGAGCGTCGGGTAGGGTGCTGTCGAGGCCACGCTTCCAGAAAGGCCGGGGTTGGCATACGCAACCGGAGACGCCAGCGGCGACGAGTGGAGGGGCGCGGTGGGCGATGGGATCGCGAGTTTGAGAGCCGGAGATGGCAGGCTTCGGGCCGCCTCGTAGTAGTCGTAAAAGGACCCGAGCTTATTCAACCACTCATCCCATTCGCCTTCCGTCGTCAGTAGGCTGTAGCGCATATTGCTAAGGAACTCGACCTCCATCAAGTGGATATCGGATACCGAAAGATATGACACATCGGCCCATGTCTTGTTCGTATACGTATTATCGTCCAAGACTATCTTTGGTTAGCACATCGTTTACAGTTGGGAATCTGGAAAAGCTTACATTTGTTGCCAAGCATCAGCGCCACTGTGAGCAATCGATACTCACTACCCGCTCGGCCCCGTACTGCGGGATTCAGCCTCTTGAGGCGGTAAATGAAGAGAAGGGCGAGCAAGATGACGTTTCGCGTCACCTGGGTCGTGTTGAGTATGTTGTGCACCCATTTGCTAAACGTGGGCTGAGGGGTCGACTCCATGCTCAGCCTATGAAGGCTCGCCGCCTTCCTATCGGATCGGAACGTCTCCGCCGCCCGGAGAACCTCGGTGGGCTCGAACCAGAAGAAGCAAGTCATCTACAGACAATAACAGATACGAGTTAGAGAACAAGGCCAGGATAGTAAAGAAAAAAAGGAGCGGATGCAAGGAAACGGGGGAATGGGGGTTTGCGGGCTGGCACGAACCTGGGCCACGAGATCGGGCAGAGAACCGCCCTTGGGGCATATAAAGGCGGGAATATCGCTGCTTTGGCCCGTTAACGAAGCCGATTTGCTCTCCTTGGACTTTGGCTGAGCACTGAGTGTGCCGCTTTGAGGGGTGGAGGACGACCGGGGTGCTTGTTGGCTACTCGGCAGCAACGCACTCGTGCTCGCCTGCGGCTGCTGAACCGCGCTAGAAGAAGTTGCGAGTCGTGGTGAATAAGATAGAGGGGGCAGCCGTGATGGTTGAGAGTAAGGCTGGCTCTGCGCATGGGGGTAAATCTGGTGTGGTTGAGACGCCGTGGGTTGCCGATGGCGATGGGTTTGGTGTCCGCCTTGGGAAACCGTTGTCGGGAAAGCCGCGAGGTCGTGCGGTCCGTCGTACGCTCCCAGAGGAAGCTGGTGGCAGGTAGCGCTCATATCGTCGGTGGGGGCGTCTTGAGGCCACCAAAGACGTAAGTATGGCCTCTTCCTGGCCGCGCCCTGCTCCCTTCAGGATATGGCACTTTCGGGTAGGATATCGTATGGGCCAAGGGCTTAGAAGAGAAGCTCGCTCTCTCCCCGCACGACCAATGTGCTACTGCGGGAGGCGAAGGGAGAAGTGTATTTGGAGGATGTGTATTGATCGAGCACATGGGGACGGGAGCTGCGGTCTAGTCTGCTTCAAAAATTAGCAATCGACAAGGTCAAGGCTTCTTTGTGTGTAAGCCGGTTCGGAGAGAGAGTGACTGGGTCTGAAAGATTGCAAAGGGGAGGATGTTGACACAAGCTTGCTTCAACGTTCCATGGGATATCGTGATTCGTTTCTGGCAGACGCACGCTTAGCTTGTACAGGTTCCCTCCACAGCTTAGGGAGACGTTTGGCTTATATGCTCGAGGTGTTGGAGCAGGTCATTGAGTCTCGTAACTGGCCGGGTCTTGCGAATCGTTTACGTGAAGAGGGGGTCGAAGGGGCTTGCACGAGAAGGCAAGAGGAAACCGAAGGAGCTCGTGGAGTTGTTCCCAAGGTATCGGGCCCTGATTAAGCAGGACGAAGCTGGGAGTAGGAGGGTACGAGACGGTTATATACGTCTACAATGCGAGGCGTGGGGGAAAGATTCGAATCGGTCGAGCCGTAGGGCAGAGGCGAACAAAACGTTTCGTACACGAATGCTAATCAAGCCAGAGGTCCGAGGTTCGTCAGTTGTCGTGTCTACTGGCACTGGCGAAAGAAGATCTTCAGGTGGAGTGGGAAAGAGTTGTCGAGGAGAGGGAGTGCCGTCTTCACTTGGCTTCCACGAGTTGGAAGAGGGAGCTGTCTTTGAAGAGTGGAACGAAGAAGAGGCAGCTGGTTAAGTTCAACAGGCCGTGTCTGAATAACTTGGAAGAGGATGAAGGAGAGGAGGAGAAGGGAATGTATAAAAACAAAAAGCTCGAGGCAGAAAAGGAATGGCAAGGGTTGAAGAATCAAGTGGTTTGGAAGCGGCATGCAAATGGGAGTACATACATTGAGGCGGGTAGCTCTTGCGACGAGTAGAAACGCTACTAGTCGGCAGCAGCTATAATGAGTTTAGCCCACGCACACGCACACTCACACACACATACACACACACACACTCTCTCTCTCCAAGGTGCAACTCACACTTGCACAGGGACAGGCACACACACAAATTCCATGCACACCACACCCGCACACACAACTCTCCGCAGACTTGCACGGAAAACAAAGGATGATGAGTATCTCTCCCGGGCAGCAAGAAGGCTGGAGAATCTCGATAGGCTCAGAAAAATAAAATAAAATAAATAAAATAAAAAACCGAGAGAGCAAGAGTACCAGCCAAGACTGGCGAAGATACAAAGAAGAAAGAGCAGGGGAATCAGGTCCTTTCCTTGTGCAATACACTACCGGAAGGACATCGAAGAGGGGCACAAGAAGAAGCCTCTTTGGCCTGGACTGTCGATGTCATGTTTCGTCGCCCGAGTCTGTCCCTCATTCGGTGGTTGAGAGTACGGGGTACCACCACCGTTTACGAGAGTGGTGTAATACTTGAGCCGGCGAGACCCAAAGGCGGATCGAATGGAGCAACATCCTATTCCTACACTCGCTTCTCCATTGGCATGGCGCTAGGCGTGGGAGGCATCGACGGTGCGGGCATGAGCATGGGAGGTACGGAAGCCGAACCCGGAAGCCTTGTACCCCGTAGCCACCGACAAGGCGTTCTAATACCTCAGGTCCCGGAAACTTGAGGGTAGATGCCCAAGCCTGGGGGAGGGGAATGGGGACCAGGATGGGGTTTCTAACTTGAACTGACTCCATGGGCCTCTCTTTCCCCTAGGTCGGTCCCATAGTTCGGTCTCCACGGGCTTTGAGGGCGGGTTGCAGAGAGCAATTGGAAAGGGGGTCGATTGAGGAGAGGGTAGGGGGTGGGCCAAAGGCAGTGGAGTGCCGAAAGAATGGACGACGGAGGACAGGAATGAATGACAAAGGAAGCGAGGAAGTAACAGGCCTTTCCTCTTTCCTGTACTGCCACTTTCTCAGGGCGGAAACGGGTCCAAGGATCGTTTGGTTTGGCTTGGAAGGGGGAAAAGGAAAGGGCAGGCAACGCAAGCCCATGGCTCTTGCTCAAAACAAGCAGCAGCACAGCACAGCACCAACTCAACCAATCCCTTTGCACAGTGCGTGAACTGTACCCGGGAGCCAGCAAAGAAAAGGGCAGGCAGGTTGCAAACAGGCCTTGTCAAGAGGAGATGGAAAGAGCAGTGTAACGAGGGCCGTATGAGCAGACATTTGTTCGTTGTTGTGGGTACAAGAGTACCAAGATTGGTTCGCGGAAGCTAACCATGAATGCTGTGAGAAAAGTAAGCAATTTGCTCCCGTCTGCCGTCTGCATGTTCCAGTCTCGAGGTAACAGTACCTGGATCTCAGGCCGCCACAGTGTCAAGCGACACAGTCATGGGGTTCAATCTTTGATGCCTGCTGCTTTGAGGGAGGGGAGGGGAGAGAGCAGGGCATGGCATGGCCAGGCCTTCCAGCTTTCCAGGTGAGAGTGTAAAGTGCACCCCCTCAAAACACACCCACTCCTGGCTGGCCCAGATCGAAAGGGGGAATCAGGCAAAAGCGTCTCGTGGGCTGAGGTACTTGCCAATCTCTTCAGTGCTCCATCCAGATGTGTGTCCACGCAAAACCCCCATGTCGCTCGTCAATGTCTTGGTTTCTTGGTCCGACCATCCACAGCCAGATCAGCACCGCAACAAGGCGAAGCAACATTGAATGCACTGGAAAACACCGAAATTGACCTAACAAGTACTCGCGGCACTAATTGATCAATGGACCAGACGACCGACCCGTATTAGAGACACTGCCCGATTCAATGTCCCCTACGCTACTTTACGTTCTTAGGCCTAACTTTTAGGCTCGCGCTCCATCACTTCAAGGTTCCTCATCAAGATTAATTACTATTTCCCTATCCTTTTCCCACACACAAGGCGAATACTTGTAAAGATTGCTCTCGGCAGGATTTGGGACATAGACTCCCCTCTCATTACCCCCATGGAGGACCCGGTGATCGATGGATCCATCAAGAGATCTGTGGATGGATCTCTGGATTGGATGCAAATAACTCGACATCTCCAGCAAGCAAGAACTGGACGGAAGCGAGCATTAAATCCCACCTACTGGAGTCGTCCTCCGGGAAATGGCCTTGTTTAGGGCAACCCTGAACGGGAGAGAGTACGTACATTGCACAGTGTCAATCTCACCAGGCGGGAGAAGACGGGAATCCGTGAGCAGGGCATGGATGGGCTGCTCCTCCCACACCACGGCGCTCGCTGTCTTTGAATGTTGCTTCAACCGCGATAGGCCGTGCATGTCACCCCGGTTGCCCATTCCTCCTGCCCGGCAACGCACCAGCAGCCGTGCGTGACATTGTAAGCCACTTTTGGCAAAGGCAACAACCACGGCTGACAAGGGAGGCTTCGTCACAGTGCTTGTACACTCAAGTCCCCAGTTTTCCTTTCCAACAGGGAACAGGAACACCTTTGTTCAGCTTCAAACACATAATCCTCCCCCGTCGCCAACGACCACCCTCAGACATCAGAAGTGGCTCGTCACGTCTCAATATGGGGCGGTATGGAAACCCAGAATAGACATTGCTCATGTACGAATCATTTCACCCGGATAGGAGTTGGAAGGTACGAGACCCGTCCAGTTCCCACAATTTGTGATTCCCGATGTTTATAGTGTCTATTAGTCTAAACAAGAAGAAGCAGAAGAAAAAGAAAAAGAAAAGAAACCCCTAAAAAAGAAAGACAGAAAGGCAGAAGAACGAAACGAGAAGGCGAGGGTGAGCAAGTGGACAAGCATCAATATGCGTCTGACAGCGCCAGGCCCAATGTTCCTTATTCGGTACCTCCTGCAAGCGCCGGAAGCCACCTCAAAATAAATCAATGGATGCGCATTACTATTTGCAGGCAACCTCCATGGGGTGAAAGAAGATCCTATCAATTCATACATCTGCCCGAAACAACTTGGGGGCGATGATGAGATTTTTGCCGCCAACACACTTCAAAGTCAGCCGGTCGGTGATCGATAATGGCTTCGTATCATTACTCCCTAGGAGTGGTACAATGTGGTAGAGTGTAAATTCATCCGTCCAGGATGTTTGCTTCATGAACACCCCCGGAAATCGCCACCCAGTGTCTTTTTTGCCCTTTCGCTAAGAGGCTCATTTCTCAAGTGCATTCCTTGCTTGATGGACCACAAGGCAATGCAAATGAAAATGGAAAATAATGAATCCCTCGCATCAGCTTGAGCTTCCTTGTGTGGTCGCTTCCGGCCCGTGGGCAGGCCTCATCAATGTCACTTGCTCCTCCACCCCAACGCCCCCCTCCCCCTGGTTCAGAAATCCTGGCTAGGCCAAAACAGCCTGCAAAGTTGAGGGGCCGGACTCCTCACGACCGGCTGAGTGAGCGCTCGGCACCTGATGCGTTTACCTATCCTCGAACTTGCAATTTCCATCACCTGCAAATGCCTCAGCTGCAACCTGGTCGGAGAACGACACGCCAAAGAGGCAAGGGGGTGTGTGGTTGAAGCGAAGGATGGGGGAGAAGCAAGTCAGCAGCAGCAGCAGCAGCAGCAGAAGAAGCAGCAAGGGAAACAAAAAGAAGTCCAGATCGCAAGGTAGAGGAGAAGCAGCAAGCATTATTACGACCCGCTCGCCGCCGCAGACGCACTCTCTTTCCACGACGGTTCAGCTACAAACGGAGAAGTGAATCAAGACTGACATAACGCGGCTTGCCCTGTTGGACTCCACAGAGGGGAAACGAAAAATTGGCGAGTTGTGGAGGGGCAAGCATCCGACCCTAGTCGAGTTGGAGTGTAGTGTAGTGCACACTGTACTGGTATCCTGCCTGTTCACTCGGCGAGCAAGCTAGTGAACAGTCAGATTGAATCCCAACTCCTCCCTCACAGCACAGCTTGAACCTTCTTCTTCCCCTCCGCTCCCATGTCCGCTCAGCGTGATCGTTGTTGAGAGAGCAAGCCACATTAGTTTTACTTTAGTCGAGGGAGATGATAGCGTCGTTTCTGCTCCCCCAGCCCCTCTTTGCTTTGATCACTGGTTGGATGAATAGCAGCGAACGGTCGGAAACTTGCACAACAAGACAGCTTGTGTTAAACAGTAATAAAAGAAAATGGAGGGTCTGGCTGGACGGCCGCTAGTTTTTCTTTTTGGCTTGATCAGTCGAGCATTGAAATCCCTCCACCTTTACCTTTGCCGATCTCCTTGGGGGTGGGAGAGAGGAGGGGCCACAAGAATTAATCCATTGGAAATTCCTGGCGCATGGTGCAGCGAACATGTAAAAGTCACTCTCAAACTCGCACGGAGGCTTCGGCCCCAAAAGTGAGCATTGCCCTCAAGCGGACGACCTAGGGCGTCTGAGTCGGGAAAAGGGGGCGTGTAGATTAATTCCAAACAGCAGACCTGCTTGTCGAGTTTCCCGTCCATCCCAGCGAGGAGGGGACCGGCCCCCCAGTTTCGACTGGACAAGACCCCATTTCAAAGCAAAGCAAAGTACCAATCATCAATCCAAAGAAGAGCAAGACTGACTGCAAAACTTACCGTTGCCCTTTGGCCACTAGCGTGCGCTCTAGCCTGTCCTCTGCTGCCGGGTGTGAGCTTTCCACGCATCTACTGAATACACAAAATCGAGGGAGTCTTGGTGAAGACGGGCAGAAGAGATCCCTGGTCTCACCCATATGGGTGCGAGTGAGAGAATGCTATTCCCGCTCATTCGAAGGGATCCTAGACACGAAGCTCACACCTTGGGTTGGGAGTGGCAACGAAGCCAACCAATAACTCGGTATCTACCCCCAAGAGTCGGAATGGCTTGATGGTGAAAGCCGATATCCAGAGAATCCAGAGATGCATCTGGGGTTTGGCCAGCCAATCGCGCAACAGGTGGAGCAGGAGGAGTCTCGCAGTACCCCCATCAGCTCCATCCCCAAGCAATAGAGCGGGCTTCTCATCGACTATAGAGTACTTCGTACTTTGTACATGCTGGCTTCGACCGCCCGCCCCAAGACTTTTGACGGCGGCGGCCGTGACCGTGTATCCAAACGATAATAATAGCCCTCCCAACGCATTTCAGATTTTCATTTTGTTTTTCCTGTTCTTTCTTTTTTCGAACAATATGGAGAAATTCAATGTTGACCCGCCACCCCATCTCGACTTGGATCTGTATGAGGTGCCATCTCATCTCACCAAGAACTAGGGGTGCGTGTTTTCCCCTTTTTGCATGAGAGACTCGGAACGCTAAGCCCATCTCCAAGCAAGGCAACTTCTTTATCCCTCACCCTTCACCTTCTGCCTCTGGCCATCTGCGGGAGAAAAAGGACGGCCTGGAGAGCTTGGCGGCAGTGCCCACTCCACCCCAGCCATTTTAGACTTGTACAAGCAAAGAGATGGAGCACTGGTCAAGCCAACTTGTTCCAAAGGGGCTAAATTAGTATTACTTTTGTGTCCCAGGGATGAGAGCAACGCAAGTTCTTGCTCCACCCCCAAAACCCCGGCCATAGCGTTTCAATACGTCGAGGCACTTAATGGTCCATGCAAAAAAGAGGGAGGGAGATGATAATACCCCATCGCCAGCCGCCACCGAACCAAATATGCCAATCCCGAACTGAAGAAGAAAAGGAGCACAAAGTATTGCAAAAGTATCCTTTGCACGTTATTCATTGTGACATTGTCCTTCCATCGACAGGCGCGGCCGGAGCATCCATCCCCCATCATCCCTCCCAGACACCAACGGCCGAGGGGGAATGGTTCGGGCATGACTTCAAGGAGATATACTGGGCCGTGAGAATGTGACGTGCGAGAGCGTCTCGAAGCCCTGCGAAGGCCCTTGGCCCAAATTGGTAACGGCCCTTGAACAGCTCGGGACCCTGGAAGAGCCGTCCAGTGATGTACAAGTATTTTCCACCCTTGCGTATTATCGTTATCGCTGCACTCCATGCACTACTTGACTACCAATACATACACGACAACTCCATACTACACTACTACACTACTTGTAGATTAAAAATGTTCGTCAACGTCCGTTCTTTGTTGGGGTGGAGTCGATGACATGGTGAGGAATCGTGGGGCAATGTCGGAAAGAGGACAAAATTGCCCATCTTGACCACCCTCTGTTGAGTAAGACGACGGATGCTGGGGCGATCCTGATCTCTCGCAGGATACGAAACACTTTGCATCTTTTGAGGCTAACAACCCGATGACGGCAGGCAGCGCTCGAGGACCTTCCGTTTGTCAGGCGGCCAGCCATTTCCAGAGGTAGCACAGACGTGTGTCTTCGCCAGCGGAGAGAACATTGAAGAGACATTTTGGGACGGCACCGTGCGTGCTGTATCAAGTATGCCGCAGTGCATCATCCCTGAGGAGGAATGGAAGAGAAAGGAAAAAGAATCGTCTGTGGCGGGGAAGGAGGGCATAAGCGCGAAGTGCTGTTGTTCACATATGTCCAAAAATGACATTCCTCGGCACTTTTTATGCTCCAACCCAGCATCCCTTATTCACTATCAATCACCTCGATGCTTCATGGTCTCGAAGCCTCTAATTCACTGGCTGGGAATGCTGATACCTCAAATGTCGTACTACATGGAGAGGGTGGAACCTTGGCACACTAAACCTCTCCTTTGAAGTGGTTGCCTCAATGTTGATCCTTGGGACACTGGTCCTCATTACGCGCGACGGACACACTGCCCTCACCCCTTCCCCCGTGAAAGAGTGGGCAAGAAGAAGAAAAAGAAGAAAAAACCGCGGTGGCGCCTATGTCGACCAAGTGGCAATCAAGGACCAGCATGGGAGGTGGGCATCCTAGCGACATCGTGGCACGCCCTGGGCCCACCTTGGAATCACGTCTCTTCGTTACCTGAAAGGGAAAAAATGCTAATAAGTGCTCCATCTTTCGCTGAACTTTGGATTATCGGGTTTCGATCTGCAGTCCACCCCGTCGGGGGCCTCATCCAGGGTGGGCAATGAACCTTGCAAACGCCTTGCGAAGCTCAGCATTCGAAACCCTCGAACGCAACTTTCACAAGGGGGCCGGCCCATGTGACGGATCCCATTTCCTCCTGCGTCCTTGAGCGAAAGCGGGAAGAGCGGGCTTCCCAAGGGGGAGGGGGGAAGGGAAGGCATCCGCATCCACGCCCCATGATTGGGCGCGCGGCAAGGGTATCGATTCAGCGTCGAAAATGGATCAGCGGGAAAAACGCTGGGTGCGCTTCGACGCCATCATGATCGGTGAATCTGACTCTTTGGGGCTGGGTTTTTGCATTCATTCAAGCCCTTCGCCATGGACAGGACAGGCAAGGCGATGAAGGCAAAAGCAAGGAAGCCTCCCTCCCCCCTTCCCCTCCCTCCCTCACCTCAGCCATGCTTATTGTGCCTTTGGTCCCAATGGTATTACAGGCTGAGGAGACTAGGCTCCTTGTCAACAGAATTCCAGTCTTGATCCGAGAAAATGCCGGTCCTTGAAGGAGCCACGCTCCCATCGAAATTTCGTCGACCTCGCCGCAGCACATTGAAATTCCCAAGTACCTTATTTAGAACCTAGTCTCGTTTAGTGCCGCAACAGTCATTCATCACTCGGCCTTGCAAACTTTCCTTTGCCCCTCTCGCGCGGACTCCCCGATACTGGGCCATTGCTCCAAGGTTCAGAAAACTTTCTCCTCTCTTCGTTTCCTTCTTTCTCTCTGCAGTTCTTCCTTTGCAGCTGCTTCGTGTCGGTTGACCAGTCGGGACAAGTTTGACGAAAGTGGGTCTGATGCTGGCGAAGCCGACAACTCTGCCACAGAAATCCTGATCCACAGTCTCCAGCACCAGAATCCACTGGAAGTAACATCAACGATGGCTGGCACCGATCTACTTGACTAGGTCCTTGGTGGGAGTGAGTCCTTGTCACTTCGGAACTCGTCGTTAAGCTTTTCTTCTTCTTTTTTTCTTTTTCTTTCTTTGCTTGAGCTGCAAGGTTCCATACTGTGTCTCGTTTCTTTCCAAACACGGAGTACTTGTTGGAACACTACGTTTTGCGTATCCCCATCGGTACTTTCTCATCGCTTTCGACAAACGACGATGTCTGAGTCGAGAGTTTATATCAGAATGCTCGGACAGATAAAGTGCATGTGCATCTCAAAATTGCAATCTCTCGGCCTGGAGTGGAGATATAGCCACCATCGGTCTGAGGAGGCAAAGAGGGAGGAAATACTTTTTCAATCTGAAAAGAATGGAACCGAAGAGCGAATGCGCCGAGGAAGAGAAGAAGAAAAAGGAAAAACTAAACTAAACTGACCACGCCAGGTTTTCCTCGCGGACCACCTCCATTCGTCGCCTTCTTTGAGGTGGTGGAAGCGAAGCCTCGTGGTTTTGGCCTGTCCGAACAAAGGAAGGAATGCAATATTATGTCAGGACCCCATCCAGGCCCAAACGCCGAATCCTCAGGTACTTGGCACCCCCGATCCGTCTATTTTTGCAACAGACGAACCTTTCGGTACAAAAGTGATTCGTTCTGACAATCTCAAAAAAGGGATCGTACAAAGTACTTCAAGTATGACTTGTACGCAGGAGGAGTGAATGGGCCAAAATTATCAATGTTTCTGATGCAGTCAAGGACAAACATGCTTCTGCGACACCCTTCATCACATCGTATTCGACCCCAGTGCAGCTCCCAGCATCGGAATGGGAAGAAGATGAATCGGTGAGGAGCAGGTTTTAAACTCGGACGAGCATCCAACGGTGTCAGCAAAAATTCAATGTTGAGGGAAGAGACATGCAGCAGCATTCAAACAGGGTCAACCTTCCCTCTGCTGTCACTTCATCGCGTGGCTCTCTCCGTGGACCGAGTCCCCACAGTATCAAGTGATTTTAGCACACCAGGATGCGCGTTGTCAGGTGTGACCAGCATCAGTCGCTCCACCCCCTGCTGCCGCGCAAGTGGAGGATGAGGGGTTTCTCGACGGGGAAGCGAATTGGGGGGGCGTCGCCGGAAGAGAATGGAAGAAAGAGCCAGAAGATTGGAAGTGCTCCGAGAATAATAATACACACTACATCTACACTACCATCGCATTACGACTGGAGTCGCACGCATCGCACGCAACGCACACTCTTCAGGCGATATCCTTCCCCTCCCAAGCGAGTATTGCCTCAGAGGCTGGCCATCCGCAGGCAGCTAATTGGGGGTGGGGTCTGGTGTGTGTGTGGATACCGCCATACCACGCTACTGCCTCAAAGGGCGCCATCGTTGACAGAGACCGTCATCTCCCGTTCAATATCTATTTGATGCCTTTGAAAATGGCGGAGCTTGGTTGTTTCTGGGCGCATGGAGAAAGATTTTTGCCCTGTTTAGCTTTTCGTTGCTCCAATTTGCTTCTGCCCCCTCTCACCGACAAGAAGGGGGGCCTATTTATGATTCGAGATCGAGCTTTCGTTCCGTTGTCCGGCCATGAGACAATCAAGGCAATTTTTCTGTGCACGACAGGTACAAGAATACACTCGCACTGGGAATGGAGTGGGAATATGAACCAAAGAGCGCTCTTGTTGATGTCTCTCATTCTTTTCCCTTGGCTCTTTAGTTTGAGTACCATTTTGAAACGTTGCTCTTTCCATGTCGCTCCCCTCCTGTGCCGGTAATAAGCCTAAAGTTTTCGGTGTCTATAATAGATCAATGAACGTCCTGATGGGAAGCCGTGCGACTTGGAACCCCCAGAAGTGCGCGCTAGTCTCCTCCTTTCCCAGACTCACGGGTCAGGGCCATTGATCTGGCCGCTGGGCCTCTCCTGAGGTACTTGATACCTCACATTCCAACCTTTTTCGCCGTGAGCAGGTTGCGATAAGAGGGATGGAAAGCACCTGCCTTTGTCATTTCGCATGTACCTGCAAGGTCTATCAGACGCCAGTGATCAAGTGTGCATCAATGCACTTGCACTTCTTATGTCATCTTGGTCATTGGCACGAGTTGTTTCTCCAACCGGCAGGGCAAAACGCAGTTCGCAGACACCACTCGCTCTCTTGTTTTCAATGCCGTGTCTAGAAGAGGCATCTCTTGACATATTCTTTTGGGCTTGTTTGTTGGAACCCGAGCAGCGATGACCATGGGAGAGAGAGAAGGGACGACAAAGGTTCAAACGGGCCCGGTTGTATTTCGTGCCAGCCCACGTTTGCTGACTCGGGGCCGGCGTTTGTTCTACCCCTCCCTCCCCACCTCTTGGACGGGATTTGGCAAATCAGTGTTGGACACAGTGAGACGAGGCCTGGAACCGGAGGTGTGGGCTATTGCATCTTGCTTCTTCCGTCATTGCCGTCCTTGGCCGTGCGGAGGGTTTCCCAGGCCAGGCGAAAGTGAAAGCTCACCCCTTGCCTCCGGCTTGCGCGGTTGAGTAGGTGTTCGGGCAAATTGACAAAAACAAAAAAGTTTAAGCACGAGTGCCCTTGCCTTTCGCAGAAGCAAGCACTGGAGAATAGGGCCTCGTTCTCTCGGGGCTGGAAGAACGGTAGCACAAGGGATTGGCACCATTGAAAGAAAAGAACTTTGCAGCCAAGCGAAAGAAGAAGAAAGAAAGGAAAAAGGAAATTTTGCCAGCCGTCCATTCTCCTCAGCCTCCGACTAATCGCGTTTTGGTAATTGCGAAGGGGGAAGAAAACCACACCAGCTTGACACCTTCCAAACCCCAAGCCCGCAGTTCGTAGCTCCGACGGATCCCTGTTTCCCTCCTTCCCATTCGTGTCCGTGCCGGCCTAGAACATCCGGATTGCGATCTTCACGGCCTTAGTCGCAGCCCACGGCGAAAGCTCCCTGCAACCTTGGCGAAAACGACCGACAAAACAGGAGGGTAAAATAAGAAGGGGGGTTTTTGGCCGGATAGGCGCGCAACAAAGAGACATCTTCGTGATTGGCGTAAGAGGGGAAGAAAAAGAAAAGGGGTTCATCGAAAGGGAATCAAGGCGCCGACTAACGATACCTTGCTTCTTCGTGCCCCCTATCTATTATTACTGACTGTCTTCTATCAAGGAAAGATCAAGCAAAGATCTGAGGCGGCAGGCAGGCATTCCCTTCTGGGCTTTGCAAAACGACCCAAATCATCCCTACCTTTTTTCTCCCCTCCTGACTCCGTTCTTCTTTCTCCTCTCTCGGCGGAGCGGGCGTGAGACTGGTTCATTGCCTCTAGTTCTTGCGCGCGTCGCTCAGGACTCGAGCTGGGGTTCAATGTCGGAGGAAGAGGATGCCATTTCTTGGCGGTCCCCTGTCCCACGCTACGGGGACGGGAACTCCAATAATGGGCAGCCACAATGAACCAGAATTCAAGAATGTTTAGTCACGCTTCGCACGCCGGGCTGACCAGGATAGTGCTTAAAGTGGTCTCGAGTCCGCCTGTGCGTGCTTGGGTATATTTCGTGTGGCTGGCTCGTTTCCTCCCTCCTCCCCAACCAACCGAGCGAGCGAGCTTCCAATCGTTGGTGGACCGAAGGTTCAGGCGAGCGGTTGAGGCGAGGTGGAATGCGTGCTTTCCCTTCCTGCCTGCCTGCCGACCGACCGAGAGCAAACGAGATGCCTCTTCTGGCCTTTCCCGGAAAGGGTGGGTTGCTAATGAGTACGTCAACATGGTGGAGGCTTTGCAGTGTTACGATCCCCCGGTTCTTCGCCCCATTGATGGCGAAGGTGTCACGGCGAGCGCCCCGGCAGCCAAGTCACAGACTATTTTTCTTGACCCACAATCCTTTCTCGGTCAATCCATCTGAATGGGAAGACCAACACACGGTTACGGGGCAAAGAAGCGGGCGGAATCTCAAGTAGACGGCTTGCTATTAGGTTTGCGGCCAGCTTCAATCAACTTCAGCCCTCAGGAGCCCAAGGGCGGGTTTTCCTTTTTTCTTTTTTTTTCCTTCTCGCCTCGGGGCCGGGGATCCGAACCCGATATCACGAGGCAATATGGGAGGGCGAATGAAGGCTGCTTCTATGGATTGCTTCACAAGTGGGGGCGGGCGGTAATTGGTGTCACTCCCGGACATCACCAACCCAAACACTCTGTCCACATTGCGTTCAAACGTTCAATGTTGGACAAACGGAGTTTTAATCTCGCCATTTTTTTCACGGCGAGCATCTCGACAAGAAGGCTCCGCATTGGAGTCTAACACGAAGCCGACATCTGATTCATTAGAGACCGGGAGGGCGCAACTAAAGAAAGCGGAGTAAGGAGGCGGGGTGGGGGAAGAAATCAAGAAAACCAAATGCACTATTATGACTTGAGTATTAGATTGGCAACACGGGACTAGGTGCTGGTGACGAAAGGGGGTTGAGGCAGGCGATACAAGTCACGACGCCCAAGCGAGGTCGCATTGAGCAAGAAAGAAACAGAAAACAGAAGAAGGGGAAAAAGACCGGCTCCGGCAAGTCCTAGAAGCAACGACGAGGATTTTCAGGGCGCAACTTGCGTGGTTTCGTTGTTAGTACATGGCCAACGGCAAGATCCATTCAATGTGTCCAGGACATCCAGCAGCTCTTTACCTTTCCAGTAAAAAGGGGCCCGACGGAAGGGATCTTCCACCCAATGGCATCAACGCGTTTCTTTTGCTTCCGAGGATCTTCAGCAGCCACTGGTTCGATGATAGTAATAAGAAGACAAAAAAGAAGAATTGCTCGACACCTGCAGGCAAGCCAGATAAAAGGTGCCCGCTATTTCCGTCAAGGCAGACAATGTTCGGTCGACATGCCGTGGCACACCAAGGGGTAGGCAACCCCGTTCTTTCTTGATGCCGCTGGGAGTGCCAGAAGGATTCGGATGCAGAGGCCGGTCCCAAGCAAAAAACAACAGGCCCAGCGACTTGTGTTAGTGCAGATATGTGAGCGCACCTAGAACCTTTTGCGGCTCCTTTTTGGTCGACAAGGGAGATGGGTATTCGAGGATGAGGCAGAAGTAACTCCGAGGGAGAGTCTGGATGGAGTAGACGACCCAATCACCGAAATTGGTGTCCCTTGACACCATGGCACGCGCGATGCTTTTCTCGGCGAGTTTGTGAGAAAGCCCGATGGAAATGCGAGGTTTCAGCGCTCCGATGGCACCCATTCTATCAGTTTTTTCTTCTTCTCTGGAACAAGCACCTTCTATTCAGTACGGCGCCTGCGCAACCCCCGAGGTTGAACTAACACTAGTGGTCCACTAGCTGCCCGGGGAGTAGCCCGAGAGGTCGAAGGGCGGGAACCAAAGTTTTGGCCAAGGGATCCATCAATTGATCATCATTGCTTTCGGAGCACGCGGGCGGCGCTTGAGCAGGGAAAAGAAAAAGTTATCATGACGCCGACCGAGGTGCAAGGGGGTGGTGAAGGGGGACTTGCTTGGAGAGTTCAAATGGCGTCGTCAAACGTAGCGTACACTAAGAGATGGGCACCCACAGTGCCATGGCTGAGGATCGGAGAGGGGAAATGCATACGGATTCATACGGATTCATGGATCAACTCCACCCACTGTGATCGCCGGGTACGCACGCTTGTGGTGGAGTGCCCTCTTGCTTGCAAGGGGTGGGTTGAACGGATGGCCTCCTTCGTGGTGTACCTTGGCACTCGGGCACTTCATGTGCCAGAAACACGAGACGAGGGGGAAAGAGAGCGCACCTTGCTTGACCACCAACACCTCAGTGGTGGCTCTTCTTCTTTCCATGTGGGGTCAATGTCGGGGCTGCTCGAGATCTTCGGCCCAGCTGGGGTAACTTGTGACTCCCAGCGCCCCATTCGCTTCACTCTAGCATCTCTGGGACTCCGCCTAGATGCAAGCCTCCAATCTTCAAGAAGCGAAACAAAAGACTGGTGGATGACGTGGAACTCTCTAGAAATGAACAGTCCGCGAACACTTGATCCCATTTCTCCCACCGCCGGCTTTCTTTTTCAATTCCCTCGACTGCAACCCTCCACAACTGTTCTCCGCTACAGCACGGGCACAAGAGCAGGCAGCGGCCCTTGACAGTCAAGAAAGATAGTCCATCCGCCAACACGGTGAGGGCGACGACAGGTCCCCGCTGGGCTAAATTTGGGGACTTGGACGCCTGGGTCGACAGCAGCCACACCTCAAAACTCGCACCTTTTGACGGTAGGTGGCTCTAGACATTGAAGCAGGACAAGGATAGTACTTCACAGCCAATCGTCCTTTGGGCCACTATCTGACCATCTTCTGATGCCCATGAGCC
Organism: Parascedosporium putredinis; assembly: GCA_949357655.1. Lineage (NCBI taxonomy): Eukaryota > Fungi > Ascomycota > Sordariomycetes > Microascales > Microascaceae > Parascedosporium > Parascedosporium putredinis. Next base: position 255,932 of record CASHTG010000019.1, read on the forward strand.
ACGCCACCAGTGACGACAGCAAACAACTCCCCACCAGCAGCGTCTCCATCCTCATCATTGATCCATCTTTTTCTTTTTTTTTTTTTTCTCTCTCCCTCTCCTTCTCTTGACCGGTGCTCTTCTTCCCGTAGGCTTGACTCGAACACTGCCTAGCTGAAACTTCAGGCCCGGCCCGGTCATCATCAATCACGCCAAAGTTCCGAGTTATAATATCTGCCAGCCGTCCCTGATTTTTGTTGGTTCAAATGAATTCTTGACACAGCAAAGCTGCGCCGTGCTTGGTCACCCTCGGGTAGTATCCAAGCACCGATCGGGAAGCCGGTGGTGGACAAGCCACTCGCCTGTTGCGAGATAGGAGGGAAGGCCTAGGTTGGTGGGGTGGAAAGCCGACTCGTCATGCAAGTCCCAGCCCTGCAATTGACATTCCTGCCATGAACGTCGATGCAGCCATGTACCTGTTATATGCAGTCTCTTTTCTTTCAACCCTCCTTTGTGGCTTACCTTTCTTCTCTTCCTTCCACTTAAGCAGAGAGCATGGCCCACCTACCCTTGCTCGTTATTTTCGTCCAATTCGCAGCGACGACGGGATTTGGTACGACGCTGACCTTTTCCGTCCTCTGGTTCTCGAATACGACTCTTCCGCTTTCATGTCCACCTCGTGTTACCTTTCAACACCCATTCCTCCCAGTTCGTGCCTCGGCCACGATTCTTACAAGTTGAACAGCGACTGCTTGTCCGAAATAGGTGTGTCGCGGTGAGGCTGGTGCCACCACGAAATTAACACCCCTCTTCCTTGTCCCTGGCTTGTTAATAAGCCCCAAAACGAAATGGGCTTGCTCTCCTGTGTGTCGGCTCAGGTTGATGAGGGATGGGGATGCACAAAGACGCCTAATGATTTGAAGTGCATCCATCGTATCGCCCGATGTCCAAAAACGGCATCGCAGAGGGGATCGGCCGCACAAACGAACCACAGGTGAAAGGGAGCCGACGGTGAAAGAGTATCCCCCCTCCTTGCCTTGACAAAATCAATTTGCTTTGAATGTTGGTCTTCGTTCCGCCATTGGACATTGAGGAAGCAGAGCCATCCAACTGAGCCTCGAGGGGATGGATGTGTGGTCCAGGAGATGTCTCAAAGCCACCAGCATGCAGCCGCATAGGCCAGCCTGACTGAGCATAGCTGGGCAGTGACCAAGGAGGCAACAAGTCATACCTCATATGTGTGTGCTTGATGCCCTTGAATAATCCGCCCAGAAGGCAACAAGACAAAGGAGAGCTGAAAGCCAATCCAAGACTACAAGAGGCGATCTGCTTCCCCAGACCAGAAGCCAACAGAATTGTTCGTCCACGCACACCCCCACCCCTCCGCAAGCCTCATCCCTGAACGACTGTGCTTCGGTCGAAATCCTAATCTCAGCAAGAAGAACAAATCCCTGCGGTCCCCCTTCCCGCTACGATATTGCTTTGATTGATTTTTCTAAACCTCCATTTTCCTTGGTCGAGCACGGGGATTTCCACGAAACAGGTGAACCAAGCGACCGGCGGGGTTGGAATGGAGATCCTCGTCCCTGATTCAACCCCTCGTCCGTCTTCTCTCATTAACCCCCTTTTTTAAATACCAGCGGCAGGGTATTAAGCTCACGACCCAGCCAACGTGATGACTTGTAAAAGCTAATTATTTCGCTACGCCGTTGATCCCTCTCATTTTCGAAACGAGGTCGCGGGGTGACGCTCTTTGTCGGGGAGGAGGTGTGTTACCTAAGCTAGAGACCTCCCGCGAGGGCACCAAAGGTCGCTTGCAGAGCCCTGTGCGTCTGGTGCATGACGAGAGGGTGAAGCGTAATACGGTGATAAGAAGAAGAAGAAAACAAGAGGGTTAAAAGCGTAGGTACTTTCGTGGCTCTGCTATAAATTGAGGAGATGGGTCGGATCTCTGCCCGTACATGTGTTCAGACGGGAACCTTGCTTGCAGGCTTACTCTATCAAAAACCCGCTTAAGGTGAGGTAAAACCGTCGTCGTGGTGGGGACCATCTCCTCTGATATCTGGAAGTTGAGCGCCGTATTCTCAAGTCGTGCTTGTCTCCGTGCTTGCTTGGTCCATCGCTCCCCGAGTCTCCTATCAACCCTCGTCAGGCACTCGTGGGTTTCCCCTTGCGACATTTGGGCTCCGCGCGAGGGGGAGGATTCAAGGTTGGTGGGCCTTAATTCTCCTGGGAAGAAGACGGAAGGAGTGAAACAAACGGTGTAATGCGATGCATATACAACCTTGGTTCCTCAACCAAACAATTCAAGGCACCAGCTCCGCTTCGATGGAACTTTTTTTTATTCTTTCTTTTCCAATTTTCTTTTTCTCGTCGGAGAATAAAATACACTTTTGTTTGCAGAGCTAAGTGCGGGGGTTGAATCTTTGTCTTTTTAAGTGATGGGCGGGGAGAAGGCTCACGTTTCGATATCTAACAGCCCGTGCAAGCGCGGGCGATCAGCAACTGGTGAAAATGACGTTCAAATTGATCTTACTTGTACCGAAAACTAGGTGGGGAAGCCAGGTGCAATCGCAGCCTTTCAAGTTTTACCAGCTTAGGTGCAGCCGCAGTCGGTGTGCATGGGAATGGGCATCGGGCTCGATGCTAGCCGCCCTCCCTCGTATGATGGCTGATATAGACATCTCACATTGGAGGGCAGGACTGTGCTCCCCTCAACCGAGGGCTATGCAGCATATATTTCCGCGTCGCGCGACTTGTCGTGTAAGCCACACGGTATCCGATGGATGAAAAGAGGAATACTGTGGCATGGCGCGGTGCTGCCAACACCGCCGGGAACCGGATATGGTTGTGAGTCTTGGACACTGCCATTCGGCGGGGAAACGGTTCCTTTTAACCCCCGACCGAACTGATTTGCTGGAGGATACAGAGACGGTGAAATCGCCTATCCTATGGGCCCGGCGTTTCCCTTTTCTTGGAGTTCACCTCGTTCCGTGAGAAGGGATAGCCAGCCCGCCCTCTTTACTCGAGGCTATAGCGTCACGGTTCCCCGCGCTCGACTCATCGCATTCTCCCATGGCATGTCTAGCTCCCTCTACGCAGCGGTCTCTCGAAGAGGAAAAGACGCATATAAAGTCGGCGCCGAGGTGGTCGCCCCGACGGCTCCGGGCCCTCTGCATAGTTTGCAGGTGGTCACGGGCGTGCTTCCAGCTCAAACGCGGAGCCTTGTTTCGCGATAAGTTGGCGAGCCTACAGGGGACACTTCGTGACGGACAGAACTGGTCTGGGCGGTCAGAGCAGGTGCCGCAAGGAGGGCAAGGACAGAGAAGTAGGGACGGTAAACAACTATGATTGCTCTGAACCACGCCCTTCGACAAGGCACAGTAGCCAAAGATTATGGCCCGGTAGCAGCTCTTTTCAGAAACCAGACAGAGCCGAGAGAGATTGATATGGTGGGAACCAGTGGGATAGGAGGCGCCGCCTCCCCCAGGCTAGGCTTCCCCTAAGAGGACGACGGTCGCGCGACATTCAGTTAAGGAGGGAGGCGGCCAGCTGGATGAGCAGTTGGCTGGATGGCCCGGCGATCTCGGGCTGGCCATCGGCCTGGTTGACTTGCGATTCTGCTTGATAACTCGAGTTCCATCGCTATTCATCTCACGTATCTGTTACGTAGCGAGATTCGCACACTCTTGGCAACTGCTATTGGTAGCAAGTATGCGGCAGGCGCAGGCTGGGGGGTGATATGGCCTCTTCCAGAACAGCTCCGAGAAGAGGTCTGGCATTCCTCCATACCCGCCACATCTAGGCTCTTGATCGACTAGCGGAAAAGGCCAAAGCTGCGATATGTTCGCCTTGTCCCGAACAGAGGGGAAAGAAGGCCTGAGCTAAAGAGGGTTCTTATAGATCTCCTTTGGTGAGTGCAAAACCCCCAAGTTTTTTAAAGACCAGCTACTCTTGGGGACTGCTAGGGAGGGATTAGGTCCGTGATATCGTCGGTATGTTCGGAGACAACTCACGGAGGATATACCGAAGCATCCGTTCTACAAGGATCAGGCGAGCACCTCATGCCAGTCACGCTCCGAGCCTCAGACTGGATGCCGGATGTGTCCACAGGGCTAGATGGTGGTGACGGGAAACGACGAGATGACCTGGGGTTTGGTTTTCTTCAAATGGCGTCCGATAGGTTTTGGTAAAACTACTCAACATAACCGTGCCCGGTTAATGTGGCAGGCGTCCATCTCGGCCATGTAGAGTATCTTATTGCCTAGCCGTAGGCTCTGTGACATTCGTGGTTTAGGGGAGACCATATCAGAGTCCGATGGGGTAGCCACGGTGCCCCTGCTGCATAACAACGAGCTTTTACAAAACTGCTCTTGCAAGATACGAGTGGTCCCATGTCCCTAAGGGCACCGTTGGTAGAGCTCTATACTAGAAGGGGAGGCAGAGTCTATCTTAGAGAAAGATGAGGATGGCAAGGCAAACGCACATACATCAATGGCCGCTCGAGGGTGAGCGAATGCTATTAGGACTAGGTATGAATCGGCTTACAGCCCGCATTTAAGGAAATCTAGGTGTGAGAACGATGCGGAATCATTTTCTAGTTCTCCGAGATCTTCGTGATGAAGTTCTACGTGCCCTCTTGGTCGTGTGGCGCAACATGGCTTGGCTATAGACGCTCTGAGAGGCCTTCTCGGGCGCCCTCAGGCATGCGTTGCCAGGGCTTCTTAGGAATAATACAAATATAGGAGGGAACCGCTCCTAGCCAGTCTTAATTGTCATGACGAGATTATAGGCGCGAGGAGTAAAATAGGTCGTTTCTCCTTCTTGCTTTCCTTTCAAGATTTTGTTTGGGGGCGAGAACTTGCTTCTCCGGACTCCGAAAGGCCTGCAGCACAAAGGCCGGGCAAGCTGGAGTCCGATGACCGACAGACGTGCAATGTGTGGCTGGTGGCGAAAGAAGAACAGAACAGAGCTACCAGCTGGCGAGCCTCACCGGGTCAAAAGAGAAAGAAAGAGAGTTTATCTCGGGAGCCGTGGCAGGTTTATTATTCCCAAGCTCAAAGTCAAACATGAAGAGAGCACAGGCATTGACTTGTTAGATTTTAGGCGACCGGCAAACGCGGCAGAAACTCCACCCCAAGGTCGCGAGCCCGTCTCAGCTTGACACCTCCAGCGAGCGATGGAGAATCGGTGACATCACAATCTCTCTACAGCCTGAACGGGGCGTTTGCCCCTGTCTTCTGACTCGGCGGGCTCCAGTCTTCAATCAATTTGAAAGGAGTCTGGTCTGGACCTTGAAAATCACGTGAGAGGCTTTCCCAATCACTGCATTGATCCCAGCTTGGGAAATGGAATTGGACTGCTGAATCATCCCTGGCATGCATCCGAAAAGGAAGTAGACCCCTGTTGCTAGGCAATTTCCATCCGCAGTAGCCAATACGAGACCTCCAGCGCTAAACGGGCAGGTCCTGGGACACATCCCCAAACTCGGCTGTTCCACTTTTCCCTTCCCCTTCTCTCTGGCAACCAGCGCTCGCTTTCTGGCCGCATTCAGCCTGCCGTTCTTCTTGCTAGCGCTGGGCACACTCACGCTTCCCCGAAATCCTTGGAACACATCGTCGCTCGTTCTTCTTTTTTCCAGTGCCCGCGACACAAAACATACCCCCACTCACTGGCGGACCTGGTCTTCCTTGCTATCATCTCTTTCAATCCTTTTCAAGATTCCAAAAATAATAGTCTTTTTAGAAGGACGAGGCAGGAATACGAGTTCAGCAATAATAGCGGTGCTCCATTTTCCAACTGAGCCAAGGACCTGATCGGTGGGAACGACACCACAGCCCCCTTTTTCTTGCTGATCGAGCCGCTTCTTGTCTCACTGTTTACGGTGTCGCACCTTGTGACGAATTTTTACCCTCACTTGCCCAACGATCGTTTTTTACCGTCAAACAACCATCGCCCTTTCGTTCATTCTGGCTGGTTTCGCCTGTCGATAATTATTTTGGTCTCCTTCCCCGGTCGCTGGAAGGGTCATTTCGAGCAGCTTTGCTCCCTCAGGCTTGAAAACGAAATTAAACGCGCCGCCATCCCCACCTTAGTCCGGCAAACCCCTGTAGGACTTGGAAGTGCAAGCAGGACGCAACTCTGGGAACAATCTTTTTCAACGCGACGTTGACATTGACATTGCCAGTGTTGAAACTTACCCCATCATTGACATCGGCGACAGCGACGACGACAACAGCATCTTGGAACACGAGGCCTTTGAGTTCCTAGAAGATGGCGTTCGGCGACTTCACAGACCTTTGCCGTACGGCCCCGTTGCCGCTATGTGCCTCGATAGGACCCGTCACAGACGTCTCGAGTAATGTCGGCATCGAACCGGACTGCTACGCCCGAAATATTGAGTTGGCGAACACGATGATTTTCGAGGGCGCGGCGAGCGCCATGCACATTGTTGCCCTCATCATGACTGTGATCATGGTGCTTCACGTCAGAGGCAAATTCACCGCCGTTGGTACGTCTACACTACGATTACTAGTCGAGAAGCCGGGATCGCGCGCGGGCTAGATCAGGACCGTGGCACCCGACGGGCTTGCAAGGGAAGACTGGCATGATGGCTAACCTTGTGGGAACAGGCCGAAAGGAAATCACGACCTTCTTTTATCTATACATGCTCCTTACCTTTATCTCTCTCTGCATCGACGCCGGCGTTGTGCCTCAAGGATCCGATCCGTACCCTTATTTCGTCGCGATTCAAAACGGACTCTCGTCAGCTCTCGTCACCTGCCTCTTTATTAACGGGTTTGTCGGCTTCCAGTTGTACGAAGATGGCACTCCGCTTTCTGTCTGGCTTCTCCGAATCTGCTCTTTTGTAGGATTTGTGATCAGCTTCCTCATTTCCATCGCCACTTTCAAGGCGTGGGCTGGTCTGTCGCCGACCAATACTATTGGACTTTTCGTCGTCCTGTACCTGCTCAACGCCGTTCAGCTTTTTGTCTACGTCGTGATGCAAATCTTCCTCGTACTGAGGACGCTTCAGGACCGCTGGCCCCTCGGCGATATCGCCTTTGCCATCTTCTTCTTCGTGGTCGGACAAGTCCTCATGTACGCCTTTAGCTCCAAGATCTGTGTCGCCGTGAGCCACTACGTTGACGGCCTGTTCCTGGCCACCACCTGCAACCTGCTAGCTGTCATGATGATCTACAAGGTACGTCCCCCCACCCTCTTGCTTAACACACTCGGGCCATTCACTCATGGTTTTGCTACAGTACTGGGACTCCATCACCAAGGAGGACCTCGAGTTCTCTGTTGGCACGAGGATGAACAACTGGGAAGTCAAGGAGCTTCTCCCCGAAGACGAGCGCCGAGCCACGATATACGCCGACGATCCGTATGGCCAGTCCAGCTCTTACGATCACCCCTACTCGCCAACCCCACCTGCTCAGCGGTATTCCAGCAAGTACTAATGGGTGGGCGGTCTCCGAGCTAGGACGCTAGCAGGCTTGCTTAACGCTCTCTCCGCGTTCCTGGCGCAAGCTGCGCCTATCTCGGGAGTGCCTTTTCTTTTTACCCCACTTGGTATCATTTATTTCCCACCTCAAAACAATTATAGACGAATTCGAGAAGCGAGAGGTATCGAAGGGCTTGATATTCTCTCACGATCATGTTCTGGCGAAGGCGTTCCTTCTTTCTGTTTCACTTCTTTCTTCCTGCTCCTTTTCTTTCCTTTTATCTGGGTACTTGCGGTTTCGTTCTTGTCAAGTTACCTTGGCTGGTCTGGCTGAAGATCCAGATCACCTTAATTCTCTCTTGGGCCTTTTACCTTTACTACTGCTGCAAACGGCCCTTAGCTCCTGGGAATATATACTGGATTAGACTTCAAGCTTCCCCAAGCTGAGAGAAAGGCGGGGTACCCTGTCCCTCCTTTTTGGGCGGGGGACATGAAGCCACAGCTTGGGAGGGTCAAATGGGGACAATCATATTATGGCAGCAAGCCTCCCGTGTTGGTGAATCGGGAGAAGACGACTAGTTTAGCGTGCATAGAAACCTTTAATGAAATACAGTGATAATGTTCGAAACAAGTTTGCACACGTCGCCGTGACGCACTCCTCGCAGGGAGCCGGAGAAGGATAGGATGTTTGGGGGCGTTGCACTCTGGACACCTATTCGGAGCCGACGACCTCGGCAGCGACTGGAGGAGATGAACGGAGACGGAGCACGGAGAAGTGGCAACAAAAAAGAAGATGGCAAAAAAGAAGAAGAAAAAAGGGGGACCTGAACTGTGTCTGGATAGGCATCGATATCGATATGAGAAGAATCAAAGGCTGGCAGGGTGCGGGTTTTCGGCAGCCCGGTGTGCAGTCGGACTTTTCTTCCGGACCAAGAGTTGGCCCACCTTTGCATGTCGAGTCCCTGAGTGTGTGTGATTCACCAGTCATCAAGTTGTCTCTTTGGCCATGGAAGGTGCGTTGGAGGTGTGGAGAGTGGGTATCGTAAGCGCCCCACTTTAGAACCTCGCCCGGGAAAGAGCCCCCGACGAGCCATGACTTTGCTGTAAATGAGAACCGTCATCAACATCTCGCTCAGTCTTTTTTTCCCTTCTTCTACAACACCCGGAATTTCCGCCACATCCCCCTTCATTCGCGTGTAAATGTTGATTTGCGAATCGACTCTTTCCTCATGCCTCGGCCCGTCTCTGATTCTCGGTCCTGAAAACACATCAAAGGCCTAGGCCTGACTCGCAACGTGGTCCCTACGCCCATCCCTGCTTCTCCTCGCGCCGACAACCCCATCCCTCCCACTTCAGCGGCCGCGACGACACCGCGACGGCCGCTTCGATACCTGTTTCGAGAACGCGCATAGTCGGCGCGTGCTTTGTCTTTCTTCGCTCTTGAAGCGAACTCTTCTCACTCCCCGCCTTTTCTTCACCGTGGGCGACGACGCCGTCGGCCTTTTTATGATTTACGCGAGGAACCGAGCTCTAGCCAATTGCTGGCCACCCACTAACTCTAGAACCAATCACCGTCAGCCTCACGCGCGGAGAAAAAAGACCACACCTGGGAATTCCTCACTTACCAGTCGGCGCAGCCTTGCGATCTTCTCTGCCGGTCCCGTCGGTAGCATCTGCCGTTCTTTTGGAGGTGACGGCATTTGCCTGCCCGTGTCTCTGCGCTGCTGCCCCGCGGCGCCACAGGGGAAACCTACACGCGCAGCGCATCCGGTGATTGAATCTGCCATTGGAGCGCTCGCTTTCGCCACAGTCCTCTTCCTTTTTGTTCCCTCCCTATCGTTTTAGGTTTTGTACTACCCGAGCTCGCAACATTATTCGCGAGATCCTGACACATGGGCCAACTGACGCCCACCATCCGAACACTCGCGTGCACGACTCGCGACCAGAGAGCTCTTGGAGGGCGACTCAACTCGCCGGGCTGCACCCTCCCTCGCCTTCACTCACCGTCTCATTTATCCGCGTCGGCCGCCACTTCGCCCTACCTCCCTCTTTCGGGGCCCAGCCAGTCCCTCCTCGTGACAGCGGTAGCAGTGCATTGGGAGTCAACGCCGCCGTACCGATACCGGCAGCTCGGGGCCTGGAAACCTCGGTACCCCTTGGCCTCTTTCGCCACGCTTTGGACCACTCCGGCTCTCCGCCAACGCCGCCTTTCTCATGCCTCACTCTACGTCTACTCCTCCTCTAATGACTATCGATCCAGTCATCATGGATCTCTGCGCGCCGTCAGTTGCGCTTGACGGGCCGGAGAGGGTCGAGTTTGAGGAACTCGAGAAGAGATTCTTCAACGACCTCGGCGTCAAGCAGCGGGGGAAGACGACCGCCTCGAGTACGAGTTCGAGAAGGCGAAAGCCCAAATCACGGTCAGGCTGGAGGAATCGACGCGCGAGAAGGCTATGCTTGAGCGCAAGCTACAGGCTGTTTGTGCGCGCATGCGCGAGGACAACACAAGCCTTGAGAAATTAACGCAGGACTACAGGGTCAATTTGGCCAAATTGGCGACAAGTCGCCGGAAGGCGTACTACGACATGCAAGACCACTTCAAGAAGAACAGGGACGAAGGGCCATTGATTCCGGCTATAATATCGCAACTAAGGAACCCGCATTTGGCCCAAGTCCCGGGCGACGCGCCCGAGGATCGTGGTGAGCAAGGTCAACGCAGCGATGACGCAGCGATGGGCATCTTGGTACATCACTCGGATGGTCATGTGATTGCGCCACTCAAGAAGCTCCCAATGGGCAGCCCCTGGGTTGACGCGTTGCTCAGGCTGCCTGTGAAGAGAGATGTTCATATCAGGGCGGGTCGCAAGTTTAACTCGGTAAACCTGGACCCCATCTACGCCGAGATGCATGGCACGAAGCCCTCCAAGTGGGTTGCATTTATGATTCAAGCCGTAGGCGAAGTGCAGTCGTCGCCGTGCGGCAACTGCACTAAACCTGGAGGTCTCTTCGCGGAATGCATCAAGGTCCCCACAGATATGTTTGGGAGGTGTGGGAACTGCGAATGGTCGAGGCAGGCTTGCCACGTGCGCACCGTGATCCCTGACAGCCAAGAGACCGTGGCGACGGCGGATGTGGAAATGAAGGACGTGGATACGATCCCGCCCGCCTCCATTCTGGCTCCTCTTAACCGCGGGGAGGATGGTGACAGCCGCCATTCACTGCCCTTGGTCATGCAGAGGCCGCCCAGCGTGTCCGGGAAGCGCGTTCTTGCCCCCAAACCCGGCACGGCTCTCGAGCCACGACCACCACCCTTATTGATTCCGGGGGCCTCGGAGGCGGTGATGTCTCATCGACCGATCGCGCCGGCACCACCTCGGGGAGGGGGCCCTCTAGTGGATGAAAGCTTGGAAGCAAGAAAGAAATCTCCCGCCAATGTTGCCGAGTTCGACCCGGCGGAGAGAGAGAAGCTCGTGAACCCGACCATCTCCCTTGTTAATGATGGTAGCGTCTACACCCATCCCGAGCTCGTGGCTGGGGTTCCGCTGGGGAAGATTAACGAGGAGCACCCGTACTGGGACCCGGCATGGAAAGACCCAGTCGCGCTCACGAAGAGCGTGCTTGCTGGGTACAAAGAGAAGCACGAGGCCAGTCTCAGCGATGTCAGCGGAGCGCGGCCGTCGCACGCCAAATTCCTGCTGGGGCGGCAGGTCAAGCGGGGCTACGTGATTCTCGAATTCCTCGAGTCGGGCCCGTTCCACCCGTACCAGTTTGTGGCCAAGAAGTGGACGTCGCCCGGCATCATCACGTACGATACGCTGTATAGGTTGGCGGCAACGCTGAGCGAGCTGGAGCGGTTCAAGATCAAGGTTAGCCCCGCCGATTGGCTACGCCAGCGATTCTACGAAATCATGCTAGCAGAGGGCGAGCAGTTCAATCTGACCAAGACGCTCAAAGACTTCTATCATGATCCCAAGCTAAAAGCTCTGCGGAGTCTTAGCGGATTTGGAAACATTGGGCGGCCGTCGGGTGCGAAAGGCGGGGCCGAGGGCACGAGCAAGAGCCCCAAGGCCGACCGGCAAAGGCGAAAGGACGCAGCCGGCAATCTCAGCAATGCATCGTCGCCGGCAGGTACCCCGCGTCCCCGAAGCGACCGAGGACCGCGTCTGGACTTCTTCATAAGCCGCCTCTGGGAGGCGTGGGGATGCCATCAACTGGCCCGCCTGTCCCTGGGGCACATGGGCCCCCGCCTAGGGAGGACGAGAAACGCGTAACGGCGCCGCCGGACGTGGCGCTGGCCATTGTGCCAACCATGGTATCGCTGGCAGCGGAAACGGCAGCGACAACGACACCGGCAACGCCGGTAGAGGTGGATGAGTTCGCTTACGAAGGATTTACGGACACGGACTCGTTATGTGGTGACTCGGTGGACAATGACGATTACAATGTGCGGCAGGTGCGGACGCGGCAGCATACGACACCCGAAGAGGGCGCGCAGTATTGGCACTTCATCCAGCACTACGACGACCTCGGCACATGGGAGCTACACCTACTCCAGAGGGCAGACCCGCCAGACTGGGTACGGTACGATCCGCCGTTTAACTTTGGCGTGTTTCTCGACGAGATTGTCGCCGTCACGCACCACCCGGGCACACTCAAGATCCACGTGCGGCTGACGGTCCCGGAAAGCGGCGAGGGCACGGCGGGCTACGTAAAGGGCGAGGCCATGGCGTGGTTCAAGCGCGAGAGGACCAAGAGGCGACTCTTGACATCGTGCCGGGACAAGGGCATCGCCCTCAAGCAAGCGGAATCGTAAGTTCATTTTTCCGTGCTTCCACTCAACTTTTTCGGTGTTGTTACTAACGCGTGTACACCTCATATAGGGCCGAAGACCTGGAGCGTACGTGGGTCGAGCTTGGAGAGAAGTCGCAGCAGCTGAATGGCGTGTTGGAAGCTGGTGGCGAGGTCAAATAAAAGGCTGCCCTCCCCCTCAGGAGTGGCCATGGTCATGGTATGTAGTTTTGGGGTTGCTGAGAGAGAGGCGGGGCCGCTATTTCAAGGAAATGGCGTCAAGACTCGGAGGTGCGCCCCATGTACTATCATCTCGGAGGTTTTAAAACTGGGATGCAAGGCAGAGGAAGAATTCTGATACCCCCTTGTACGATGAACGGGATTGATCTTTTCGCGTATGTGTTTGTATTTTTTGTACCATTTCTATTCGGGTTTGTTTTCTCATTCCTTCTCCTTGATATATTAATACTCCAATGGACAGCATGCGGCATTCAGGAGTTTTGATCATTGGCAGCAGTTCTCCCCCTCTTCCTCCACACCTTTGCTGTCTCGTCAGTTTGGAGGCTCGCGTTGTACCTAGCGCTCGAGAAATATACCTGGGAATCGCGGGTCTCACCGTGTGCGTCATCCGAGGCTTTGAACGAACAATAGACGGTCTATATGGAGGAACGTCTGTCTAGTGCACTGTTTCAGTCGTAGGAAGCGAGAAACAGAGGGCAAGGAGCGTGGAACAATGAGATTGAACATGGTATTCGAGTGCTCACATGAAAGCAAAAAAGAGGTATATGAACCTTGGTTTGGGTATGTTATCTTTTTATAACCCAGAAGAAATAGACCAACCCAACCTGCCCTACATATATACATCTTGGTGAACCAGACCAACAAGAAAAAAGCGGAAACCGTATAAGAAACACGAAGAAAACCCTAACAAAATAAAAGGCAAGACAACAAGGGGTGCGCCCCTGCCCTGCCTTACTTGGGTCTTCGGAGGGGGTGCGCCTCGGTGTTGAGCACGAAGTCGTCGAGGCTGATGAGGTCGGGGGTGAGAAGATGAGGTAAAAGTATTTGAGGGTCTCGGCTAGCCAGAAGCTCTGGGGGCTAGGTTAGCGAGAATTTGAGATGATGCCAACTTTGAAGAAGATGAAGAAAGACCCTAGAAATGGCCAAAAAGGGAAAAAAAAAAAAAAGAAAAGAACAAAACGGGCAATAAAGGGAGTGACTGTACCTCCATGTAATCCTCTTTGGGCACCTCCTTCTTGGCTGTTTTAGCGACAGTGACATCGAGGACGGCGGCGTTGGCGATCTCGGTGGCGGTGGCCTCGCTGACGGCGACAAACATGTCCCAGGCGGCCTCGACGTAGAGCTCGTCGCCGGTGACGCGGTAGAGGACGAAGAGGCTCTCGATGGCCTCGGGGCGGAGGAGGTAGCGGGGGTCCTTGGCGGAGGCGAAGCCGCGGGGGAGGTTGGCCTTGCGGGCGGGGTACTGGGTCTTGGCGGCGTTCCAGGCGGCGCGGTCCCAGGGGCAGGTGGCGGGCGCGAGGAGGTCGCCGGGGCAGGGGACGAGGTCGAAGCGCTCGGGCATGAGGCCGGTGGGAAACACCTTGTAGGCGTAGGCGCAGCCCTTGGCGAGGCGGGCGCCGGTGTCGAGGTAGGTGGCGTTGGAGAGGAGGCGGCTGGCGAGGGCCATCATGCCGCCGGCGAAGCAGGCGAGGTGCTCGCTCTCGGTGGATAGCTCCTTGTCCGTGTTGTCGCTGCCGTTGCTGTCGGGGTCGGAGCCGGCGACGACGTTGACGGTGCCGGAGAAGAGGACGTTGTGGCCGCTGGGCAGCATGGGGCGGAAGAAGAGGTGGGTGGTGGCGGTGCGCAGAAAGGCGCGGGACATGCGTTCGTAGAGAGGCTCGAGCCCCCGAGGAGGGCGTGCATCTTGGGGAGGTACTCGTAGAGGAGTCGGCGTCGCCGCCGAGGGTGAAGGTGGAGCCGTAGGTGGTGTCGGCGCGGGCCATGGACACGCGGGTGGGCCACATGCCGGGTAGGTCCGTGTCCATTTGCTGGGCGGCGAAGAGGCGGGTGACGCGGGCGACGGCGTCGTAGTACTTTGGGTCGCCCGTGAGCTGGGACAGCCGCGTCATCTCGAGGGAGAGGGAGGCGGGCGCGGCGGAGGCGACGAGGCCCTCGGCCAAGAGGCCGCGGCCGAGCTTGGCGCGCTCAAAGTCGATATTGTCCACGGGCAGGCGGTTCTCGGTGTCGAAGGCGACGTACAAGAGGTCGGCCAGCTCCACGGCCTTGGTCAGCAGGATGGCCCGCCGGCTGAGGTCGTAGGCGGCGAGCAGCCCACCCAGGTAGCGGACGGTGGTCTCGAACACGTTGACGCGCGTCGACGTGGAGACGCCAAAGTCGATGTCGGCCACGGCGGCCACGGCCTCGTCAAACTCTTTGCGCAGGCCCATGACCCATAGCGTGTCGAGCGAGTCGACCAGCGTGGCGGCCCAGCCGGAGAACTGGTCCCGGCCGCCGGCGCTCAGCGGGAGCAGGGCGTCCTTTTTCCACGCGTGCGTGCGGTAGGCGTTCCAGTTTTTGAGAAAGAGGGTGCGGACTTTGCGCTGGCGCGTCTCCCGCACCTTGAGGGCGTCGCGCGACCAGTGCTGGCTCGGCGAGGGGAAATCGTACTGGATCCGGGGTAGCGGTTTGGCGCGGCCGGCGGGGGTGGAGGAGGAGGGTGCCGCCGTTGGGAGGGTGCGCGACGGGGACTTGGCTCCAGTTGAAGGAGCTGGCTGAGGGGGTCCGGGGGCGGGTTGCGGTTCATGTACCACTCGAGACGCTCGGAGGCGAGGGGGAGGTGGCGAGGGCGAGGGAGGCGGTGTACGGGATGTGGGACGCCGGGGTGGTGGGTGCGGAGAGGTGGTAGTAGAGGAAGAGGGTGGTGAAGACGGCGAGTAGGATGAACCTGGTCCGGCTCCGGCTCCGGGGAGACGACATGACGGAGGGGGAGGGTGAGAGGGTGAAGCCAAAGAAAAAGAAGAATAAAAGAAAAGAAATCCGCCTAATTCAAGAAATGGGTATCGAAAACGGCCACTGAAAGGCCCTGGGGGAGAAAGGCTACCGGAAGACAATGAGAGAGAGAGAGAGAGAGAGAGAGAGAGCAAGGGTTGAAGGGGCCGTCTAGCGGCTTCCCGGCGCCGGTGGGCTCTCACAAGCGCACGGGCGCGGAACGGAGGGTCAGGGACGCCGGAAGGAAGAGCATGAGCAGCGGAAACGGGGACGGGGACAAAAGAGAGAAAGATACCGCAACAAAGGATTTTATAAGAAACCAAGCATCCGCTGAGCAGGCCCAGCGCCCAAGTGTTTATAAGAGTCTCCTCTCGGATATGCTAGTTCCCCTCCTCCCCATGTCCCAGGAAGGATACAAGAACAGATGGCGGGGCCGTATCTATACCAACGTAAGAACGCAAAGAAAAAGAAGAGTAAGAAAAAGATGACGAAAGTAGGAGGTCGAAAGGAAAGGATGGGCCGAGAAGGGAAAGGCGAGGTTCGCTTCACCGGGGAATAAAAAAAGATGAAGAGACTCCGCCTGCCGCCGATGAAGTAATGGGTTTACGTCTCCCCGAACGAGGGAAGAAGAAGAAAAGAACGATAAAAAAAAAAAGTAACGAACGGACAGGTACCGTACAGGTGGCCAGTCGGCAATCGTTTGGAAGGGAGTTGGAAAAAGAAGGCGTAGGTGTGGTTAGCAATTTGTGTCAAGTTGAATAAAGGTATATGACATTCTTCTATAGTAGACTGCATGGAATGCGCGCCGCATTTCTCTCAATTGCTGACGGCGCGCTACCAAAGGCCAAGAGCGAGCGGGATAGATTATACCGTTTCTATCGTGATTAGGCGCAATGGCTAAAGGAAAGAGACGGTCGCCCCAAATGCCAAATGCTCAATGCCAAATACCGAGTACCAAATGCCAGATTGGCGTGGCACAAGACGAGCTCGCTGGAATTTGTCACCTTTTTGTTTCAGCAAAAGAAGAATCTTGAATCTCGACTTTCTTCTTCTTCTTCTTTTCCTCTTTCAGCCTCCATTGGAACCCCCATTCTTCTGTGCTTATCCACCTCACGGGAATAAAACAAGCAGGCAAAGCATTCAATGTCGTTCAAAGGTGAGGGGCAACGGTGAAAATCATGGTGGATGATCCATCTTGGGGAGTGTAACGAGGCTGGCGATCTCAGGTGAAGAGGCATAGGGTGGCGATGTGCATGCCACCCTCAAGAACCGTGTGTAGTCAATTCGTCTCGCTGCTGTATTGTATTGCCTCGGCTCATCGTTAAAAAGGTGATCAACCTCCTCTACTGTAGTGTAAGCTGCCGTAAACACAAGTGCAAAAGATATAGCGACAATGGATGTATATATAAATATCCCCTTGCCGTGCAACTATCACCTTGGCCAACAAGAGGATCGGAAAAAAAGACAACGACAACGATTCTGATATAAACATGGGAGAGCCAAAACTTGATATTCGAGCTAGCCTATCCTCCCCAAGCAAAAACAAGGCCAAGGAAGCAAGTTATATGAGAGTGCAATGTGATACTAAAACTGACAGGCAACGAGATAGACAGACAGACATAGGAGCGGAAGTGGCAGAGAGAGAGGATGTGGCAAGGAGAGAGTGTGTATATGAGGAATGTAAAGAAGGAGGGGGAAGATGAAATGCATACGGGGCTATGCTTCTGAACAACGAAATAGCAAAGCCAGGACAATACAGTCAGAAAGACACACAAGGTATTAGAATTACCAATGGCAGCAAGGAGAGCAAAGAAAACGGGAAAACGACACCGCCCCTCCAAAACAACCCGAACAACGATAAGAAACTTACAACATCCCACAACCACCGCCATGTCATGGATCCTATACCGCCCCACCACTCTGGCGTATTTACGAGGCTTATTCGCCAAGAGGCATGCCATCGAGTTCGTCGAGGAGACCCCGCCAGTTGTCCGCCAGGACCTCGGCGTACTTGACCCTCTCCTGCGCCCAGTCCTGGTTCCACCGTGACACGTGGTATTGCGAGGCTTGGAAGTACCGCAGCTCGTCCCGGATGCATTCGCGGACAAACACGGACCGGTTATGTTGCTTGACGATGGATTCCTTGTCCTGTTTTGAGACCAAAACCATTGCGTTAGCTCAAGCACGTGTTGACAAGAACGAAAAATAAAGGAAGAAAGTCATAGAAGAAGAAGAGAAAAAAAAGTCTGTACCTTGATAATAGCCTCCGCCACCCGCTCAACCTCGCCCGGCTTCACCATACCCTCGGGCTTCGACCTCAAGTTGGCCAGCTTCGCCTCGTTGGTTTGGATCCTCTTCTCAAGGAACGGAATCGTATCGCGGTCAAGCCTGTCGCGCCTCTCAAACATGTCCCGCATGCTCATGAGGCCGTCTCTCTGCCGCTTGAGGTCCTCGAGAACCCCGGCCTCCCAAGCGCGGCTCTCGTCCTCGAGGAGGTTCTGGCCCGTGCGCAGGTGCTTGCCCATGGCCATGAGGCCGTCATTGAGGAGCGCTACCTCGGCCGTATCCGTTGCGTAGGTGTCCGCCGTCGCGTCCGTCAGGGACGCGAGCGATAACGCTAGCCGACCATGGTCCGCGGCCACGCCCTCGGTGCGCTTGACTAGCCGGTCCACAATGTTGCACACGCCAATGTACAGCTCGGTCGACCGCCTGATGCCAAGCCGCGAGCGCGCAAACAGCTCTTCCAGAGTTGGCGGGAGCGAGTCCTCGAGACCAGGGGGCAAAGGCCGTCCATCAAACTCTTCCTGCACCGAGATGGTGGCTTGCTTTCGCCAGACAGCGAGCTCCTAACGTGAAAGAGAAACACAGAAAGTTAGAATGAAAGTCCAACCCTTCCGCCCTTCCTTGGGGCACACGGAAGGAAGAAAAGAACTTACAGTTGGCACGGTAAGGAACATGACAACGAGCTGCTCCTGGCCCAAGATAGGATGTCGCACAAGGGCGTTCAGATATCGGGCAAGGCCCCGCCTTCTCTTCTCCATAAAAGCACGGTCGTTGGAGAGGTGGTTACCGTTGACTACGAGGAAAAACAAAGGATCAAGGTTAGTTTTTTGAAATGCCATCTGAGGGTAGGGGTATTCTTATTCGCGTGTGCTGGGCATGGATGAGAGCTTACCAGCAACGCGCTTGGGCGGTAGCGGAGGCAGTGCCCTAAAGGGGTACCTCTTGTGCAGGCACTCGAGGAGCCATACGAAATCGCTGTACCGACGCACCACCTTGCTTCCCCGCCTCGAGCTCGAAACCTCGTAGTTGTGGTGCTGGAACAAAAAGATGCCCTCCTTCTCGGGCATGAGGTTCACCGTGACAACCTCTTCCAGGGAGTTGCCCGTCCGGCCGCTGCTAATCGCCCTGGGGAACGGTGGTTCTTGCTGCACGCTCTGCTGCCGGGGGACGGGCCGCCAAAGGGGTTCGCGGGAGGGCTCCGTAGCGAGTCGCCGAAGCCACCGGCGGTGCCCAAGCTCGGGTTATCATAGAGGCCGCCCCAGCCGCCGCCGGTGGACGCGGATGATGGGGGCGCGGCGGTAGCAGAAGCCGATAGCGAAGGGTGTCGAGGGGCGAGGCTACGGAAGGGGTGGTATAGGCAGAGATGGGGTCGGTAGACGGGGCGGGCATGGACATGGACATGGATGGATAGCTCCCTCCGTCCGAGCCGCCGCCGCCACCGCCGTCGTTATGTTCGGAAGCCTGGAGGCCGTTGCCGTTGGTAGGCGCGATGGCGGCCGTGGATTGGTTGGATAATGTGGGGACTATGCCATCGGAGTTGTGTTGATGGTGCTTGTGGACGTCGGGTGAGTTCCACGGGTCCGCGTCGGCATCGGGAGGGAAGTCCATGGTGGACGGGCTAAAAGATTGCGATCGCGGAGGAGGGGTCGAGGGCCTGCGCGGCTGCCTCTCGTCGTTCTGTTGCTGCTGCTGCTGCTGCCGTCGTTGCTGCGTCGGCGTCGGCGGCGTCGGCTGGGAGGTTGGCTGTTTGGCGGGTGTTTGTGGAGGTTTGGCAGCGAGCTCGGCCGTATGCAATTCGGGCTCAGCGTTGATACCAATGAACTTGGGTTGCGGGAGATCTGGATGAGGGCGAAACGTTGCAAAATTAGCTCGGGTCACTTTTTTTTTTTTTTCTTTTTCTTTTCCCTCCCCGTGATGGGGCGAAGATGACGAAGGGCACTTAAGATGGCGTACGTATTTTCTCAACTGAAAAAGGGTTCAAGGGAATTAATGGGGGACTTTGTAGAGAATGGCGTTTCTCAAGGTAGTGTAGGGGCGTTTTTGCGGAAATGTGCTGCTTGGCCACCCAAAAGCCCAATCCAGCCAACCAGGGAACAGTGCAGGGCAGGGAGGTGGGATAATAGATCGCTAATGAGCTTGGGATGGTGTCACAGCTGACGACCACTATCACAGCCAGGCCCAGCAGCACAGCGAAGCAACGGCGATAAGGCAAAAGCACGAGCTCGCAGGGGACAGCTTCCGCCAACTCATGCGGTCGGACAAGGCCAGCCAGTCCCCTGGCTGCAATGTCTGTCGGTGCCCCGCAAATTGCTCTGCTAGGCTTAAATAGCTCGTTTTTTCTGCTTCTTCTTTTCTTTTGCTGCCTCTAGCTCCGTGGGAGCTTGCAGTTGGCCGACCAGCAGGGTAACAGCCAATCAATTCAAGCGTTCAGGGATGGTGGCAATCGGCTTTGTCGGAGGGGAAACCAGCGAGAGCACCCACCTTGGATGCTTTGAAAGCTACCCCTCGAGAGAGCCAAGGAGTGCAGTTTTCTTGTAGGATAGGGAATGGAAAGAAAGGGACAAGGATGTTTCTGCAAGCTTTTGCCGCGGAGGGGTTTCAAGTGGGAGGAAATTGATGATGGATGATGCTGGGACGAGGGAGAAGCAAGGCAGGAAGCGAGCCAGGCCTTCCAAGGGTGACCCGCGCGAGCCGCTCCAATGCATCGGCATACGACACGCAAAATGGCAGCCAAAGCCCCAGAAGAATAAACGTCGGAAGAAAAAGGAATAAAACGGGTCGGGATCGGGAAAACGAGAAGAGGATCGGGAGGAAAGGAATGGGCAACAAAAGGTTGAAAAATATAACAGGAAAGAAAAGAGCGATAACGCCACGCTTGCTCACCTCCCTTGCGCTCATCCACAGTATCCAAGCTCAGTGTCTCTCCTTCCTGCGCCAGCCCGACCAGCGCCAGCAACACGTTGAACTCGTTCCGGCCTACATCGCCGCCTCCGGGCGACACGATGCCCAATATGCGGTCCCTCTGCTCCGAGCTGATGCGCGCCGCCGCAAAGAGGCGCGTGAGCCCCCGCCTGCTAATCTTGCCCAAGCCACCCTCCTCGTCTTCTTCGAGTGTGCGGTCAAAGAGGTCGACGTACGACTCGGGCACGTCCGCAGGACGGAGGAGCGTCTTGACCAGGTCAGCCCTAGATTGGCGCCGCCGCGGGTGGGCATGTCCCACGGGAGCCGCTGCGGGACCCGTCATTGTTGCCATTTCCGCTGTCGTCGTCGCCGAAGAGGTCGCGGGATCGCGAGGCTGGCGATCCGATCAAGGCGCTCTTGCCCGGCGGTGAGGTGCCGAAGAGGGCCATGGCCGATTTTATTTATTGTTTTATGGTTTCCTCTTTACTCTAGCTGAAGCTTCTGTGCCGGGCGCTGTTCGTTGGGGGTTGTCGGGAGCTGTCGTGGGGCGCGAAGGGCGGGAGCTTTGATCGACAATGGCTGTCCTTGTCTGATGATGATGGGGGCGTAATAGAGGAAGGTAAAGACGGTCGTAAATGAGCTCTTTCGCAATACCTCGCCGGGCCGATTCAATCGATGGAGCTCAAGGAGTGCTCGTGGCGTCGCTCACTTGGGCAGAGGTTGGTTGAGGGGAGAAAATGCGACAAGGCAAAGCGTGCGAGGAAACAAAGAGGCGAAGGAGATACGAGCTGTCCGAGTGGCTTGTTGATGACGACTGCGCGCAATGCACTGCAGGGCGCGGCGACACTTCTCTTTGCTTCTCTTTCGAGTATGGTGCGGTGCCAAGTTGGGGCGGTTTTCGCCTGTTCTTGTCGAAGTGCCAGCGTTGAATCGTGAACTGATTTGACCCAGGCTGCAGCAGGTTACATACAGTTTGCGAAGGGGGTTGCCGGCGGGATTGATCAATCGGAATCACTGATGTGTGCTCAGAGGTGGGGAAGGGAGATCAGTGATGAGGCGGATTCCCAATTGACGGATGGAAATGGGTCATTCTATTGGTGCCGGTTGCTTGTTGGACACTGTGCGTCGCTATCTGGGAGAGCTGTGCTCAGTTGGGTTGATGGTGCACAGGACTGATCCTGGCAGCAGTCGGGGTTTGCTTGGGAGCAGTGGATTTATCAGATTGGAAGAGAAAGAGTAAGGAAAAGAAAACCAAAGGGCAATAACGCACAAAGTTTTCTGAGAGAAGAAAAAAAGGGAATAGGAGAAAAAGAAGACTGGAAGGAAGATGATGACCTCGGATGACGATGACCTCGGGCTCAAGTCGAAGCTATGGAAATAGTGCCAACGGTCTGAAACAACAGGATCGAGAAGGGGTTGGGAAAGGAAGCTCCAGGCCGCCCAACCGAAAGAGGATAGCTTAAGCAAATTGCTGTCCGAGGGGCAAGCGCGGCAGCAGCGATCCAACACACACCACTGTAGCCTTCCATTGGGAGAGTTCCACTTCGCCCCACGCTAGGCAATCACAATGGATCGATATAGTGTCTATGTGAAGTTATCAACTGATATGCGCCAGCCCTTGCCCTCCAGAACGAGCAAAACAATGGATCTAATATCGGATGGTATTACAACAAAATGAAATAAAACCTAATCTATTGCAAGCTGCACAGGTTAATTCTCCTAAAGCTATGTCTGCCTACCCTTGTGTACGCATCTCAGCCTACAACAACCATCCCAAACCTCCTATATCGAAAGGCATTGAAATAGATCCATTACATTGTATTCGAAAAAGGATTGATGCTTGATGGTGGTGTAATTGTACATCGGCGCCCTTCCAGGCCCCGTTTCTATCAGACATTTGTCCACTCCACTCCTCGAACCTCCAGCCGACTTTGATACAAACAAAACGTACATGGCATACTGAGTACATCTCTTTCCTCGCCACCAACTCTTTTAAAAGATCCTCTCCTCCTCAGCCACCTTCTTCCTCTGCCGCACCTTGCGCTTCGCCTTCTTCTCCGTCGGCACGCCAAAGAACAAGCTCGGGTTCTCGCCCGGCCGCAGCAAGTGGCTCAAGTACCCCCTATGCGCCGGGTCCCGATAGTACTCCATGTCCTCGCGGCCCGTCGGATCCGGGAGCCTATACTTATAGGGCCCTTGCCTCGCCGCCTCCAGCACGCCCTCCACGTGCTCCTTGCCCTGCGGCAGCGGCGTCTCCGTGTTGACGCTCGTGCCGTTGAGCAGCCGCCGGATGGCCAGGCGCGTGTAGTACCGCGTCACCACCCGCCCGCCCGCCTGCTCCACCGCCGCGATGGCGTCCGCCGACGCCCGCGACACCATGATGTTGATCGGGTGCGAAAACGTCTCCTTGCCCCGGCCCAGCAGCTTCACGCCGTCCTTGACCGAGCCCAGGATCCCGCATTCGATGAGCTCCTTGGGCGTGATTTGCTTCGTCACGTCGAGGCGGCCGTTGTCGATCCACTCCTGGATTTGGTCGAGGTTCGTGACCGAGAGTCGTTGCGCGTTACTGAGAAGAACGGGGTGAAAATATAAGTATGTGAATCAAGGAAAAAAGAAGCAACGGGACAAAAGAGAGGCGAAGAAAGGAGAAAATACTCACAGATTGTCGAAACCCTTCTTACCCTTGATCCGGATTAAAGGCGTCTGACCACCCTGGAACCACGCATTCACCTGCGCCCTCGCCTTCCGTCCCTTCTGACCCCTACCTGACGTCTTTCCGTACCCGGACGACGCACCCCGACCCACCCTCGTCCGCTTCTTCACCGCACCGACATTGTTCCTCAACGTCGCGAGAATGTGCGCGCCCCGTCTCGAACCAGCCATCAACGGCATCGCCATCATCTTCGTCGTCGTCGTCGCCGTCATCGCCGTCATCGCCGGAGTGCAGCCCGTCGCGTTTTGCAGAGAGTCGGGAGAAGAGGGCGGCCATGGACGGCGTCGCCGCCGCGGGCCTCGCGGCGGTCGAGCCGAGGGCCGCCCGCAGATGCGGTGCCAATTGGAGGCGAGGAGGCATGGTTGGAAAAAAGCGGCAGCAGAAATAGGTAATGAGAGCGCGCTGCCAACTTTTTCCTTTTTCCCTGTAGATCGTCTTTAGTCTTTCGTTTCGAGGTTGAGGTGGAAAGCTTTGGTAAGGGGAAAAAATTCGGAGAGCTAAGGTGATGTGTCTGTGCCTCAGGCATGAATTCTGAATTGATTGGCTCTGCTCAAACTGACCCCTGGCTTGACGCTATTAATTACGATTACAACTATTATCGACAGAGCCACCAGCAAAACCTCAAGCCTCTCAAATCGTTTCTTCAGCATCAGCCGTGAAGAGGGCGAGCTGATGGGAAACGAAAGAAAATGATTCTTCTAACTTTGGGCCTCGGCCTCATTTCTACTAAAGTGGCCCATGAATCTCGGTACAGAGACTAAGAAACATGATCAAACCACGGCAAAGGGAGAATCGACGAGGATGAAACAAGTGATTTTTTTAATCAACTGAAAAAGGCTCTTGGTCCCGTGTGTTCATTCATGCCACAGAGCATGATTACATTGATGATACGTACTAATACAGGCGGAGAGGACAAAAAATTGAAGCAAAGAAGATAGGACAGAGGCAGAAAAATTGCAAAAGGAATTAGGAAAGAAAAAGAAAAAGCCGAAATCTTCAAGATCGTAAGGTACAAGTTAAACGGTTAACAAGAAGAAGAAAAAAAAAAAAGACGAGGAAAAAGAAGAGAAAATAAAGACAAATGGTAATGTTCATGGATGTATCGATCCGGCCACCCATGGTCAAAATGCACTTCTCCCAGGAAGTCGGACAAGGGTTTCCTCTGTCTCGGTCCACCTCAACGCCATTCGCTATGCATACATTTTCTCGCCCAAGTCTCTAAGAAGACAAAAGACAAGAGACCCAATGTGTGAGAGAAAAAAAGAAGAAAACAAGGATAGGAACTTGTTCTCGGAGAGAGAAAAGCCCTGATGGTCGTGCAAGACTCAGGATGTTCAAGGAGACAGAAATGGAGAAGAAGAAAAGAAGAAAAAGTGTCGCGGAAAGGCTACATGAAACCGCGGCTCATCCCTTCATTTCACCATATTCCCTTTCTCTTCTCTTAAATCTGCATGGCAAACTGAGGCCCAAAGTTGGCATCACCAAAGATGTTGACATCAAGCGCAGCAATCGGCGAAGACACAAGCGTCCCCGCCGCCTCCACAGCAGCGCTAAAGTCCGCCGCGGCAGCCACGGCACCGCCCTGAGCCGCCGTGTTGCCGTTCCTCGCAAGCGCGACGAGACCCAGCCCACTGTTCTGGTTGGTGGAGAAGAGCAGATTCTCGTCGGCGGACAGGGAGAACATGCGGGGCACGGAGCCGCCCGAGGAGATGCTCTCGCTAAAGTCGAGGAGATGGGCCCGCCCTCCTCGGTGGGGACGTTGACCCTGAAGTGGGTGATGCTGTCGGTCTCGTTGCCCGTGTTGCGGTTGGAGATGTAGACGTCCCGGTTATCGGAGGAGATGACGATCTCGCCGGCGGTGGCGGTGGTGGCGTTGGCGGGGGCAAGTCCTGGCCAAAGGTGCTGAGGACCTGGGTGGGCACGAACTGGATGGAGTTCTCGACGTAGGTGACCTGGAAGACCTCGACGACGTTGAGGAGCTCGCAGAGGAGGATGTAGTGGGTGGCGGCCTGGGCGCCCCGGGGAAGAAGGCGCCGTGACGGGGGCCGCAACCGTCGGGGGTCACGCGCACGCGGTTGACGACCTCGAACTGGTCGTCCTGGGCGTCGATGACGAGCAGGGTGTCGGTGCCGAGATCGTTGACGACGAAGAAGCGGCCGGAAGGGTCGAGGACGGACTGGTGAGGGTGGGGGCCTCTTGGCGGTTGGCGTTGGGGCCGAGGGGGTCGTTGGAGACGATTTGCTTGAAGAGGCGGAGGGTGCCGTCGGTGATGTCCCAGATGTCGATGACGCCGGTGCCGCTGGGAAGAAACGGATGTTAGCTTGTGAAATTCTAGGAAAGACGGAAAGACGGAACAGAAAGAGGGGTGTCGACTTACAAGGAGGAACCGACCATCCTGGTCTTGTCAAGGTTGAACTCGAGGTGGACTACGCCAGCCGAGCCGGCAGCGTTCTGAACCAACTGAATGGTGTTGGAGTCACGGTCAATCTAATGTTACCCAGGCGTGTTAGCATGATTTCCGTCTCTCCGTCTTTTGTTATCCCTCCAATGGCCACCAGCCACCCCCTTCTTCTCCTTTCCCCCGGTATGTTCCCTCATCTACTCACCACGAAGAGCTTGGTCACGGCGTTAAACTCGTCAACAGCGTAGAGCAAGTTGGGCTCCCGGAAAGCCAACCAGCTAGGGTTGGTGCCGGCCTCGGTAGCGTTGGCAGCGACGCTGAAAGTGATGCCGTCAAAGTCGACCAAGAGGACCGAGTTGGGCACACCGAGGAGCAGCTTGGTGGGCACGCCGGGGACCTGGCGCTTGGCGAGATCCGCGGCGGGAGAGGGGGGCGGCGGCCGCAGCGAGGGCCGCGTTAAGGAGGAGACTGGCGAAACGCATTGTGAAAGGTCGGGTCTATTTAGATCTCTCTTTTGTTTTTTCACGTCTTTATCGAAAAGGGTTAGAAGATGGAAGAAGAAAAACGGTGAAGATGCGCCTGGCGTCTGTTGCGGTTTAAAAGTAATACTTGAAAAAAGGAGTGTAAGTCGGAAGAACCGGGCTTGCGACGAGATGAAGGCAAGAAGAAGAAAAAAAGAAGGGAATGATTAGACGAGGTATCACCAAAAGGAAGATGGAGGGGGAGGAAAGGTAGATTATATAGAAGAAGACTTGTCTCTCTCGGGAGTGAGAGATCGTGAGATAGTGGAAGGGGGTCAACGGCGAGAGATAGTCAAGGGGGCGTGGGGGAATTCGTCAGTCAGGGCAGAGGGGCGTGTGGGATGTAAGTGAAGTGTGGAAGTAAGAGGCCCCTTGCTCAATGGATTAATACAGCCCCCATCCCAGCTCTGTCAAAAAGTCTAAATGGATTGTTTAGAAGAAAAAAACGAGAGGGGCAAAGGGGAAACAAGGGGGAAGGGGACGGAACGTCCTTGGACCAGTTCTACGGGGGTCGTGGTGGGAGAGGGAACATGAAGGGCATGACAGTGATTTAGGGTTGATGGGAAACGCTTCGAACAAGGTTCGAACCTCTGTTGTCGGCACTTTGAGAGAGAGAGAGTAGAGGGATGAAGGAAAGGCGGAGGTGAGGAAGCAGGGAGGAAGAAAAAAAAAGAAAGAAGAAAGAGACAAAAAGGTACATTGATTTCCCAACGATTGTATGCAATTGTAAAGTAACCACTCTCCCATAAAACTTGCCAAAAAAAAGAAACAGAAAAGAAGCATAAAAAAAAAGAGCAAGGCGCCATCGTCATCATCCCAAAAGACGGACCAAAACGTGTGCGACGGCATCTTGGGGTTGCCGAGACGATCAAACACCACCTCTCACGCTTTCGCTGTTCGGCCGGCAGCCTCCCAAGGCTTGGCTCCAATGGCGAGCGACAGCTGTCCCGCGTCCGTGTCACTGTCCACTGTTCACCAAGCACATTGATCCAGCACTCAAGCACTCAAGCACTCAAGCACGACCACTGTCTTCAATTACTTCAACTCTTCCCTTGTCGAGTACAACCCCCAGCAAAGAACACAGCAAAGAACAATGCAATGGATCCATTCGATCCCACTCCTTGCTCCCTCCTGGGGACTCGCGCCGATTGTACCGGCTCCGTCCACCGTCCACCCGTCCGCCTTGACCCCTCCCTTCACTTCACAGTTTCCCATCGTCCAGCTCGCCATCGTGACTCTTTCTCCCCCACCCCCACCTGAGATTTCATTGATCCCTCCGCGCAAGGGGATGGGAGATGGGGACAGAGGCAAGGATTCAACCTCTTTAGACCCTGGAACAAGTTTCGATCCATCCATGATCCCTTGCGCACGAAAAGCCTTGAAGCCAGCCCCCGGCCTCATTTTACCTTGTTTCCCCTCGTGCTCTCTCACAAGGTGGCCTTCCAAGTGAGTGCTCCCTGTAACCTGTGTAAGTCGCCCCTAGTCAACCCAACCATCCGTACTTTTCTCTCCGCAAGACTTCTAGTTTCAGATTCTTCTTTCTTTTCGACTCCCTTCCATGTATCGCAGTCCTGTCGCAGTTGCGCAATTCGATGCCCTCTGATAGAGCCTGAAGAGCGTGAAAAGGAAAAAAATCTTTTTCAAAAGAGCCATTCCGCTGGGTCCTTTCACTCTCCACCAGCACTCCTTCGTACGTCGATCTTGATGAGCTGCAGCAGATATTCCCTTGGCCCCCTCAACCAAAAAAGAAGAAATTACAAGTTAAGAAAAAAGGCATCAAGTGATCTCCAAGAGTCACCCGCAGCGATTTCCATCATGACACAAGCCGCCAGTGGCGCAGTCTCGCTGGCTGGCCCAACTTCCGCTCATTACACGCTCACGCTCGTTCCCAGGGCCCGCTGTCACGTCGCTCCCTGGCTCGAGCAGACGGCGATCATGGACTCGCCCCAAACCGAGTTTCTCGCGGTCCTTCCATCTCCCCTCATTTCGGCCCTCTTGCCTCCAGCGCACACGCATACTCTCTTCTCCCCTCCCCCACTCTGCCTCGGTTTTTGTGTGCATAGGGGCGGGCGCCAGGCTGTCCAAATACACCAACCCCGTCTTGCCTTTTGGGCAGTACTGTTAGTCTCGTGCCAGGCCATCCACCGATCGAAATGTAGTTGCGTCTCATCTCCATTCTCATCAAGATTGCCCTCTGTAGATCAGGATCTTTGGGTGACCCCCAAGTCAAACCTTTCGGTGCGGTCCCGGACTAGACTAGCAGCTCAGCGCGTCTAGACGTATACACTACGTTGACTTACACGCCCCCTCCCACACCGGCCCTCTTCCCATCTCTTTGGGCTCATTCTTCAGCCTTGTCCCCTCTCTGCCTCGGCCATCCTCGTCTTATTAGTTGGCTTCACCTCAGTGTATCAAGGGGCTCATGATGGGATCGGATTGAAGCAACCATATCGAGGATAGACGGGCATGGCGGGGGCGCTTAGGAAACCCGTCGGGGCTGCCAAGAACACCATCGTAGCTTTCATTCCGTGGCTTCCGATACTATAATGTTCTGTCTTTTTAATACCTAGCCTGACTAGAAAAGAGGAAAAACGAACAAGGCGCTCAAAAAGAAGAAAGAAGAAAACATCCACCCTCTCGTCCCGTACTTCTAAACGCCAAAACCCAGAAGCGAGTCCCTCCCCGTCGACCGTCTTCGTCTCTTCCCTCAGGTGCTGCCGGTTGTGTCTCGAATTCTCGTTCCGGCTAATTCCATCTCCACATCCAACACCCAACGGCAACCGAATAAACGACGTTCTATCCTCGAACCGCCTGCCGTCGCACCCATTCACCAATCGTTTTTTTCTTTTCTTCCCGCTCTCTTATTGGTGAATTCGTGTTGAAAATTCCTGGCCCTTTTGATTTTGGTTTCATCCAAGCCTCCCTGATCCTCCTTCTTCTTCCTCAGTGATCATTTTCAGAACCCGTTTTTTTCTCTCGTCTTCTCCCTTCTTGAAATCCAGTCTCGACTGCTCTCTTCTCGCCTCCGGGTTCGCTGGCGCAAATCCTATGGGCCGAGAAAACGTTTTGGACATCATTCGGTCTCGTCTCCAATAGGTCCAGGTCCAGTTCTTCAGCCCTCCTCGAGAAAAAGTTCTTTCCAAAAGTGGCGAGTCTTCTCTCCGGCTCCAGGGCTATCTACCTTTGCCTAATCGTCGTCACCCCTCCCATCCCATCCCCTCCCCTCCCTTGATATGTGCTTCATGAGTCTCCGTATCGTTCTTGAAACAAAAAAATGTTTAGAGTCTGGCCTCCACCGTGATTTGCTTCCCTTGGACGAACAAGAAAAAAATACGGGTTTAGCAAAAGGGGGAGTGGGAGGGGAAAAGCCCGGCTGAGGTAAGAAGTGGCACGACTAACGAACGACATTGATGCTGCTTCAATAACATCCTGCTCCTCTTACACACCTCAGTGAAACCAACTTTTGCCTGTCCTTGTAAAATATCCCCAAAAAGGGGGTTCAAAACGCAAGAGCGATAGAAAACAGGAGAGGGTGGAAACCGAGACCTTTAGTTCCCCAGACAATGCTATTCAAGAAGCGAAGGTGATCGTTTTCTCGCGATGTCGGAGCCGACTATCAAAAAAAAAAAAAAAAAAAAAGAGAAAAAAGAGTAGTGCCTCATCAGCGTCTTGATGTCTGCGTGAGCCTGACCCGCTGCACGTTCAGCTTCGGAGCTCTTTCTCCTATCTGCTGCGTCAACCGACGACCCAGATGCCACCTTTGGTGCATGAACTCGAGCACAGGCATCGCCCTGATCCAAGACACCGCACATCATCGCTACCCCCAATGGAAATAGCCCCCTCGCCTCCCTCAGGGTCCCTAGAGCCAAACGGATCGCCTTGGTTCCTGCTCCCAGAGCAATCTCCTTTTTCAATTCCGGGATCACTCGCCATCGGCTTGGGGGCATTACCGCGCTGCCTTTGAATTCCAGCCAGTCCCCTGTTGAAATCTCTCGGGTTCGTCGGGACTCTGTACCTTTTTTCTTCTTTTTCCTTGTTCTTGCCTTGCATACAAGTGCCGTTCGGTTTCAGCTGGGGCTTATTCTTTCATAGGATATAGCATGGGGGATGGAGGCAAGCAAGGCCGGGGCACCTTTTCACCCGCCCTTTGGTGAAACCCCAACATTTCTCTTTGCTCATTTTTCCTCTTCTTCTTGATTTTTATTTTCACAATGCGGTGCTACATCTTCCATTCCTCCCAGACTCCCCGTTTCTTGTTCCCTTTTGCGCCGCAGGGTCGCTCTCGGCGAGCCTATTCCGAAGTCTAGTAGGAGGTGGGGAGGACGAACTTGACGAGTTCAGTTGATTGGAACATCGATGATGGGGATCGGGTCGAATCAACAGCCGGATCGGGTGGCTTGGCAGATGCAAGGCAAACAATGTGACAGGACTGCGACGTCAAGACAAGGGGCACGTTTTTTTCTGCGGCGCTGCGCACAGGTACGCGCCACCTGCGACATTCAAAGGGGACGGGAGGTGCCATGGATACCCCCTTTCCCCCTCGAACCCTATCAAGCCTATCAATCGAATATCCACGATCCAAAGATTGGATAGACCTCTTGGCTGCCGCCTCACCGTTTGAGAGTAAAGCCGAGAGATGAGCTTGCGGCGGCGGTTCCCCCAACTTGCTTGCGTGCTAAAGTGCGTCAGGCTCGTCTTGGACGCAAGGGAAACCACCATAAAGATGCTGGGGGAAAAAAAGAAAAAAATAGAGCCCGGGCATCAGTTCTAGAAACTATCTTCTAGTACAATAGATGCATGTCTAAAGTGATGAGATCTCTGGCCGATTAGAACATTCTCGTCATGAAATGCGTTGCCTGTATTATGATGTGTATATATCTAAGAAGAGAGCTGAGAGTAGAGAACCATACGCCCGCAAAGTAAGAAAAAGCTTGAGCCAAGTCGATCCGATCCACCGCAAACCCGTCGCATCATCATCGCCAGCCTCCATCCTTCATCCCATCTGCCCGGATTTCTAAAGCTAGAAAGATGAACCAGTGTACCCCGGAAGAAGAAAAAAAGAAAGAAAGAAAGAAAGAAAGAAAAAGAAAGGGCAAGGAGAGAGTGCGACAGGGCCAAAAACGAGGAGGACCCAGACATCTCAAAACATGTCGACGCAAAACTGCGACAACCTCCTTCCCCTCCCCTCACCTTTTCTCTCGCCCCCATCATACCCCAAGCGCTTTATCCGTCACCCCCTCTCACGAACCACCAGACCTCCCCTTCCCCAAAACCCACCGCCAACCCCCAAAAGATTAGTACGTGATGGTGACGGCCTTGCCGAGATACTCCTCCCCCAGCCCGCAGCAAATTCTCAAAGATCCACCTCCCCACGTCCTCCTTGGTAATGGTGTACCCAATCGCCTTGCTCTGCACCCCCGCACCGGGTCCTCCACCCCGACCCGAATCTCCTTTTCCGCCTTCTCGCCCTTCTCATCCTCGCCTTCCTCCACAAGCAAACTCGGCCGCACGGCCGTCCACGCCTCGCCCGAGGTCCGGATCCGCTCCTCCATCTTCTTCTTGTCCGCGTGAGGGCTCCGCAGGGCCGCGTACAGCGGAATCATGGCGAGCGGTATGTCCCTCCCAAACTCCGAGATCCCCGTCGTGCTAACCACCACCACCTTGGGCCCGGTGCCGCTGCCGCTGCCGGCGCCCTCGGCCCGGAGCTTGGATATCGCGGCCAGCAGCGTCTCCACGCCCCGATCGCACACGGTAGGGTCGTCAATCTTCATGCTCTTCCACTGAAACGCCCCGCCGATGCTAAAGACGACGGCGTCGACGAGGCCGGTGGGGGTTCCCGGCGCCGCCAGACACCGGGCCACGTCTTCCACGGAGTGGGCGTTGCCCTGCACCACCCTCAACTTGTCCTGCGGCACGGCGGGCGTCGATTCCGTTGCGGAGAGGGCGGTCGTCAGACGGCCGGGGTTGCGGCAGAGGGCCGTGCATGTGTAGCCTGCTGCTAGGCTGTGTCGGAGGGCGGCGAGGCCGCAGCCGGTGCTCGCTCCGAAAAAGGCAATGTTCTTGCTCATGATGGCGTGTGATGAGAAGATGGAGACTCTAAAAATCGGATTTGGGATGCTGTGTTCAGGGCGATTCCTCGTTATTGAGAAAAAGGAAAGATACGAATATCGTGAGATAAGAAAAAAGAAAAAAGGATTATGCTTCCGGAACGCAACAGACGAGGCTGATGGTATAATAGTGAGTAGGGCTCGTAGGCGGCAGTTTCTCTATCCAAGACAATTACTGAAATGATGCAGTGGTCCAAGAGGGATGGAGCTTGAGTTATGGTGAGCCGGGTAATGAGATAGTGTAGTATAATGTATAATAAAAGAGGTAAGAGACAAACCAAACAACTCGTCAGAAGACATCCCCTCGCCTTTATACTTTTCGCCCTCATCCCTTTCGCCATTTCCACCTAATCGTAATCAAAGCAAAAAGAATTCGTCACGGTGATCCCGCCCTCTCGCGTGGACAAGTCGACTCCTCCGAATCCCAAAACAGCGTCAAGGTGCGCCCGAATGGTACACCGCCGCGCCCCCTTCCCCAATCATCCACCATGACCCGCCTTCGGCAACAATGCCACGCCGCGTAATGCATGGAAAAAGACGAAAAAGAAAAGGGAAATAGATCGAATGAGAACCCAAGCTTTTCGAGAAGGATTCCAAGCCTATGTGTGCCCCTCTGTCCCCGAGTGTTCTTTGTTCGAATCTCTCCGTCCCCGACACGCCATCGCACCCGGCACCGAACGCCGAAGAAAACGCCACAAAACGCCCATCCAATCATAGCCCGCTAAAAACGCCACCGGCCGGCGCAAAATGCCCCCGATTCCCCGCGTCCCGGGGCACGCAAGACGAACCAGCCCCACGGGCTCACCAAGCCACCAAGCCACCAAAACCGCTCCGCCGAAAAGGATGGTGAGACAAGATTGAGTGCTACCCTGGATATCACTTCATATGTTACGCGTATTCCTGTTAAGTTGCTATTAGGCGGTAGAAACCAATAGAAGAAGAAAAAAGAACCCTCAAATTATTGTCCCCCTCCCTAGAAGCACACTAACGGTCCGCATTAGCTGAGGATACGGATGCCTGCAAGGACGCGTCAACGGCTTTCCCCGTCCAAGGCTGCCATCCTAGAACAAACCTTCAATGTAGCTGATTCCCTTTACCCTCGTGATGTCAATCGATAGACACCATCTTGTGGCCAAATAGTAGTAGAGAGGGAGAGGGACTTTAAGCCACCACCAACTTCAAAGCGAAAATAGGGATGAGGGGGGCTGCGACTGTCAGGATTGAACGAGGCAAAAGGACGCAAAAAAAAAACATACAACACCGGGGATTCGCTGGTCGTCACCGACCCAACTACTAGTCCGGCGCTTCGCAGCTTGTGTACAGGGGAGCGGACGGGACCCTCAATATTCTACGAGCTATGGTCGTATGTGCTGAGTAGAGCCTGGATTGTTCATTATGAAGACAGGCGGCTACCGCTACCCAGTGGCCGTGTTCGCATTCCTCAACCTAATAAAGAACTCTTATTCCCTGGATGCTTCAAAGTAAACAAGGTATAAGTTAATGCTGGTTGGAGCTCTGCTCCCACATCCGCCAAGGTCGGACAACATCCCCATTAATATAAATCGCGATTCCCCTCCACCAACGGTTCCCTTTTCCCTGCGTACCCACGCCCTATCAGACGCAGCCGTCCTCTTTCACTTCACAACACGCAGCGTCCGGGTAGGTACAGATCCAGTAGTATCAAGGACCCGAGCCCTGGTCCAACGCCGGACAGACACCAGAAACCTTATTCCAACGCCAAGTCAACCGAGACTCTTGTACTTGTGTAGAAAGGAGAAAAACTGGGAAGCGGACGCTATGCTAAGTGGTGATGGTCGAAGTAATGATGCAAACGCTCCCCTTTCTTTCGGTCGCACGATAGGTAGTATGAGATATGATGACGATGAAGCGCGGAACGATGGTGTACAGATCACCATCTCTCATCTAAAGATTGAACAAGGAGGCTAACAAGCATCGTTTGTCCTCCCAGCAAACTTCACACAGCAGGTTGGCAAGGTTCCGAACGTACGGCGGGCATTCAGAATCCACAAATCACCATCTATACATGTAGAATAGGGCAACTTAAAGTCTTTGAAGAATGCTAGAATGGGATATAAAAATAAATAAAACTAAATACACGAAGGTTCGAAAAGAAGGCAAGTTACGACAGAGAGAATGTGGCCAGTGCCATGACCAGGAATAAAAGGAGCGGGAAATGCGGGAATTAGTAGTGAGGTGCCAACGGGAACATTTCATAGATGGCATAAAGATGAGCAAAGGGGAAAAAGAAGAAGGATTAAAACTCCATGCATATCACCAGCTGACTACGTCAAGGACACCAAGAAAGAGGAAAAGGGGGCCTGAAAAAAGCCGAGGAAGAAAGATCAATGATGGAATAGGTTGCAAAAAAAAAACATCAAGATTCTGTACCCTTATAGCAACAAGAGCGCACCGAGGGCGACAATCACCGCAAGCGCGCTCGCCGCTCCCTTCCTACCCGCAGCACCATCGCTCGGGTCCGAGCTGCTACCGCCGCACGTCTGCGAAAAGGTGTCTCCGCCAGAGCAACCTCCCGACCCGGAGCCAGAGTCACCCGAGTGCGAGCCGGAGCCACTGCCGCCGGGGTTGGAACCGCCGGGAACCTGGGAGACGTTGTTGTCTCCCTTGTCCGCGCCCTTGTCCATGTCCAGACCCGTCGCCGCGAAGGAGGCGAGAATGGTGCTGCGATCCGTGTCCTCGACCGTGTCGTTGGTGGAACGCATGTCGTTGTAAATGTAGCTCTTGCGCTTGTTGGTGCCGGGAGGCGAGTCGGCGTTGTAGCACTCGACCGTGATCTCGCCAAAAGTCGCATAGTAGTAGCCGTTGCGCTTGATGTCCTCGCCGTTCCAGTCAATTACACCACCCGCCCAGTCAATGGTACCCTGGGCGTTGGTTTCGGCACCACCGGGCCAGATGGACAGCTGCACACGGGCGGGCGTTTGGGGAACTCGAACTGGTTCGTGGTCTTGTTGAAAGTCTCGCTTCGCTTCTTTACGCGTCCAACCTCGCCGTCGATAACCCACTCGATCTGGTCAGGCGTCCATCGAATCTCGTACTCGTGCCAGTTGGCGAAGCTGTCCGACATGGTGAGGTTCTTGCTCTGGTCGTCTGGGTAGCGCAACAAAAAGGCGAGCGTTAGTTACGGTAGGCAAGCCGGGAGCAACGCCAAGCGGAATTTGCGAAGAGGAGCATAGATGATGATTTCAAACGGAAGAGACTTACACTTGGGGACACCCTGGAAGTAGTAGTTGGTCTGCGAGGTCTCCAAATCGACACCGACCCATTCGTAGTCGATTTCGTCCTTGACATCTCCGTACAAGATGAAAGCCGTCACAACACCGCGGCCGCGCGACGTCTTGATCTTGGCCTTGACGTTGCCGTACCACATGTAAGTCGACGAGGCCATGACGGTACCGGCAGTTTGGGGGCCATGGTGAGGAGGATATTGTTGTTGTGGGCAATGGCCTTGCCCTGGTAGACCCAATCAGCCTTGGATGAGTCGCCGAGGTACTCGGACATCTCGGCGATGCGGTCCATCGAATTCATCTTGTACGTCTTGGACTGGCAGACAGGAGCGGGCGCGCACGAGTCCAGGGAGAAGGACATTCGGGGATCGCAGCCACCCAGACAGAACGCACCAGCACCGCACTGTCCATATTCTGTGATACTCGGTTAGGATATGTCTTTAAAAATAGAGTTGCCTCGCCTGAGGGGCAAAGGGCAAAGCCCAACAACACAACAACACGGGCATGAAGGGGCGGGGATCGAACTCACGAGAACAGCAAGGAGCAGTCTCCGGGCACTTCTGCGTCAACGAGCAGGTAGGAATATCCTGGGCAAGGACATTGCTGACTTGCAACAAGCCCAACAGGGCCAAGGGCAAGGTTGAACCGAGCATTGTCGTCGAGGGGCGTATTCGCTTGTCCGTCGAAATATTAAGAATTAAGAATTTGTTTGGTTACCACCACAAGAAAGAGAAAAGAGACGCCCGAGATTGCGGTCGACTTTTTCCTCCACGTAGAATCTTTTTGCTGTTCTGATAACAGTGCAACGAGTGATGGCCTTTCCTTCCTTTAAATTTCAAGACCGTAAATGTCGACTTTCGATTCTCGAACCAAAGTTGCTGAATTATTTCGTTTCCTGGACTTGGCGCTGTAAATTGTACGCGTCGCTGATCCGGGAGAAGAGCGGGTTGGAGATCACGTCCGTGAAGATAGGGTAGATCTCGACTCGATCGCGTCTCGGTTTCGACACAAGGCTCGCGAGTTGCTGGAACGGCCGGAACCAGGTATATTACTCCGCAGGCTACGTCCTGGGTTGGAAGGGGAAGGAGGAAGGGGGAGGGGGGATAAAACGAGTGTTGGGCCTCTGAAAAGAGGAAGAGGAAAAAAGAGAAGAAGCCGACGCGACCTGGAAGGACGCTTTGGATAAAAACGAAGGATGGCAGCAAAAGCTCTCGCGAAGGGGGAAAAGAAAAAAGAAGAAAAGAAAAAGAAGGAAAGAAGGAGAAAAAGAGGGGCCGACCGAAATGAAAGGAGCCGTGATTATTACCTATTACCTATTATTACCAAGGAGGCAAGAGAAGGCTTGGTCTCACTTTGGGGAGACATGGATGGCAAGGGAGGCGAGGAGAATGCGCGAGATCTTGGGGATGCTACTTTACTTTGCTCATAATACTGCCAATATGGAGCCCAATCAACATCCAAGCCATTCCACCCACCCCCAGGCTATCTGGATCTGGGAGGGTACTCCCGCCCTGCTTCGTGGTACCAGTGGAGCGAGAGTGGCATCGGGGAAGAGAGCGATATTACCGTGCTCGCTGTAGATTGTTCGAGGTACCCTTGACCTAATATCCATCGACAGACTCGTTCAATTCAACTCCCACAATGTCCACCTCTATTCTGCACTGGCTCAATCAACCCGAGGGTGATATAACACGGCCATACGGCACAATTGTATTGTACTTTTGAACGCGTCTGGCGTGTGGTCCGCAGCAAGCACAAGGCACACACGCTCGACGCGATCATGTGTCAATGCATGAACAGACATATGGAGCGGATTCGGCAGGAATCGACCAACATCAACTCGTATCGATGGCTCGCTCTGAATTGTGCCCAAACGGAAAAAAAGAGCGTGAGAGGAAAAAGAGGGAAAAAGGGACTTTCGACCTCATCTTGCCTGGGAATGGACCGATCCATCGGCCAGGGCATCCGACATGAATGCGCATGTACTTGTATCGGTACCTAGTCATGATAATTTGAGACAGCATCACCAGAGTACAGGTACCCACTGCCACGCCTCAACTGTGCCCCGATCCTGTAAAAATCAAGACCAGGCTTGCTCAGCGTGCCAACAGAGCCGTAGCTCGACAGCACCAGAACCCGTTCAGGGCATGCCATTCCAAGACATCAACAATCAATGCCAGTGCTCAGTGGGACTTTTTCTCATGTCTGCTGCTCTCTTTCCAGTTGAGGCATGATTGCCACCCACACTAGCCATTCCGCGCCCACCACGCTATTCCTGCTCGCTTCAAAGCAAGAATGAGCGACGGAATCCAACACGCGCTTCCTTTTCCCTCCATCCTTCCTCCTCCTCTTGCTTCGCTCGGGTACTCGGCCCCAGACCGAGGGGTGACGGAGGACACGAGAAAGAAGGGTGGTCACATAGATTACCTAAATCCACAAGATGGAATTCAGGAGGGCTGCCATGGGGCTGGCCCCTTTGAGGGGATAATCGGGGAGAGGGCAACAGCGAGCTGGGGGTTCCCAACTCGTAGGAAGAAAGTTTGAGCACTGACAGGACGTCCTTGTGGAGAGAGAAAAAGAACAGTCCTTGGGACATGGGTTGAAATCACCATGCGGCGTTCTTCTCATGTGCCGTGGAGAGACTTCTTTTCCTTCCCCTTCAGATTGGCAGGCGAATGAGACGACTAGAATTGCAATCGTTCCTCTAAACGCTTGACTCTTCTGCTCTCGAAGCCCACAAGCCGACCCTCACCTCACGCTATTACTTGGACTTTGCTTCTTTTGTGGTGGATCGAACCAACACTCCACGAGCGAACGGTACATTGATATTTGGATGCAGCAAAAACCGTTGTACCTGCGCTGGTGCCCAGTCCTCGACCCTCGCGCCTTAATTCAGGTGTGGAGTCAAGGAGTCCATGTACAAGTGCTCCTTGCCTCCCCCTTCTCTCTTTGGACATCCATCCCAATTTAGTGGCGCCGAGACGAGCCTCGTATTGGCCCCGTTAGCACAGGGAGCTAATTCTGCTCGGAAATGGAGCAGGGGTCCCCCTTGATTTCCTCCACTTTTCTTTTTCTTTCTTCTTTTTATTCTACGAAGTAGGAAAGCCTTGGGACCCATCTCTAGAAACGGCGCAAACACGAGACAGGAAAACAACCCAAGAAATAAGAGAAAAAGCTGGGCGCGAAGAAGACAGAAAAGAAAAGTCGAGTCATATTCACTTTCTCAGATGCCGTCGCTCGAAAAGCATCATGTGAGGAGAATATTTTTGAGTCTCCTCTTGTGCTTGCTGGTCTTCATCTCGACCCACTTCGACCCATCTCCACGTAGCAATTTCTTCTTATCCATCCCCCATGGTGAAGGGGAGGTCCGCTCTCTTTTTATGCTTGCTTGCCGACCGAACCGTCGGCTAGTCTAAGCGAACATTGGATGACTTGAGCGCTTGCCGCAAGCTTTCCAGTAGTGCACAATACGATGGGCAGAGTTCCCCCTCAGGCCCCACACAGGTGGAGGAGGCATTCGGGGTTTGTGCACCACTCCAATGCCTCGTTCCAGACACCGTTTTCTTTGTGGGAGCACAACAGTGTGAAAGGGGCACAGCCGACGAACCAAGGGACAGGGTCGCGGTGCTGTCCCAAACCGGAATGATATTGAGTGGGGCGCTGCCTTCCACTTCAGTGCTCCCAAGCTAATTTGAACTGTTAGCGCACGTCGTTCTGAACACAGCGTCGATCCATCGACCATCGACTTGATGACCCCCTACTTGTGCATGAGAAATTGTTGGAAAATAGCGAATTGGGCTTTTTGGCAGTCAACTTCCCCCGCAGATGCAAAAAGCACGGCCCAGAGAGACAGGCTCCACATAACGGTCGAAAAGCTGCATCCATCCATAGATCTTCTCATGCTCAAAAAGTGCTGTGTGATATTATAGATGAATTCCATTATCATTTCGCTATTAATCATCGAATAAGCGGCAAAAATGCAGAGGGTCTGAGAAAAGGCCGGGGTTTTTTCTTTTTCAACCCGCAGAAAGGCCATTTGCAATTTGCAGGATAGGCGGCTCTGAGCTTCAATCTTCACCCAAGCACACAACCCTCCCATCCCAAACCCCGGGGGCCATTCCAACCACGGGCGGGATCTTCATGCTCGGCGAGTGGCTATGTCGTCCGCGCGCGGACATCATTGGTTCGCTCGCTGCCTCGAGCCCTTTCTGTGCCAATGCTCGGCTCAAGCGAGGTTCAGAACAAAAAATTACCCCTCGAACCATGCCGATTTATCGTGTGCAATCAAATGCTCGAAAGGTGCGGTGGAGGAGCTAGGGGAACTAGAGGAACATTTAAACAGTCCAGGGCGTATTAGCTTTGCACGCCAGAGTGCATCAATGGGCTTCATTCGTACAGTTGACCCATTGTGTTGACCCATCGGCAGCAACACGAGGCTTCCCGTCTCCCTCTGTATACAGTGTATATTGCGGACGACTCCGAGACCACGGGTCTCTCCTCCCAACCAAGCATCTCGGATGCACGCTGCGCCGCAGCCAAACGTTCGTTGCAAGTCGATGGAGATTTGAAGCGACAATAAACAACTACCGCTTCTACCAACGAGTTGGAGCACCTTCAACAGAACTCTTCACTGAGCTTTCGCGAGTGAGCGCCCTTGGCGTGCATGAACGGACCAATTTATCACTTTGACAGTCTCTAAATTCTTCTCTCCATTTCCACTTTAACGGGTAAATTTTGATAAGAATCTCTACGAAGCGAGTTTCATACGCGCTGGCATATAGCCCAACGCAACGAAGATACCCTCTTTAACAAACGCATAGGCTGGTGTTCCCCATAATAATGCATATTCCACATTGGAAAGAAGAACCAACCAACACCATTTCATCCAGTTGAATAGTCAAGGGAAGGGACGATCGACAGAAAAGTAGGCTCCACGTGATCACCATCCTTCCAACCTTGGTAGCAATCGACGTCGATGCATGGAGGGATGCGGACAGTCGTACAATCAAGACCCCACCCCCGAAGTGCGATGATGTCACGGCCTAGGATGGCTACAGCATCTTGCTTCCGAATTAGTCCACCGCACACAAGAGATTACCCTCGAGGTTTGGACAAATACGAGGTATTATCGATTTACGCCCATTTGTGGGGAAAGGCAGACAGACGTCCGAGAGAGGTGAGAGGTAAGAGAGCACTGAGGGCTGTGAAGCGAATGCAGATAGGAATAGGACGGAGAGATGATATCGAGATAACTGGAACGGGTGGAAAACAAAAGCCAACGCCCTCGATGTTCTTACCTTCCAGTCTTTACTTGAAGCCGTACCCGCTCCTGCATAGCAGCACCGGCAGCCCCAATCACCATCCTGGATGGAAGATGGCGAATGAGTCCTGTTCGGATGGCTTCGCATGTGATACATCGGTCAACGCTCACCGTACTCAACACGAATGAACCTCTTGGTACCCTGCCATCGTGAAAATTCTCGGTTGACATCGCGTTTTTCAAGTTCTCTTATGGAAAGCGGATAACATTGTATTCAGAGAGGGGGGTCGTTGGAAATAATGGGCGGGCCTTAATACTTCTATCCAAATGGGTCATAAAGGTTTAGTTTCTAGGGACCATCAGCGTGCGAGGGAGGACATGCCATGCATCTACGAACTCGTGGGTCGGTGTGCTAGCAATGCACATCGTGAGGGATTGGATCAAATCACACCTTGCTTTCATCTCTTAACGAAGCCAACATTGCAGTGCCGTTAGCGACATATATGCGAGGTGGACTAGTATGACCGATGGAGAATGAGGGATAGTCCAGTATCCCATCTATTGAAGGGTATTGAAGACCTTCCTATAAGCTCGAAACGTCCTTGAACCTGTCTCTCCTGTCTACCGGGTCATCTATAAACCTAGGGTAGGACAGGTAGGACGCTAGATACCAATCTGAGAAGACCGAAGGAGAGAGAGCACCCATCAACGGAAGAAATTTGGAATTCAGTCACCCATTGGAAAAAAAAAAAAAACAAGGCCAAGAGAAAAAAAGGTGAAAGGAAAAAGAAAAAGCTCAAACTTCCCGACCGATCCTTGATTAAAATCCTTTTGCGAAACCTCCCTGACCGTCCAAAGTCGCAGCAATCCGTCCTAACCCTGTAGCCCTTTCACCCCCGATCGCCAGGGGTGAATCCAGAAAAAATGTGAAGAGAAGAAAGGAAATAGTAGTGAGGATGAAAAGCGAACGAAGCAAGGAAATGGAAAAGAAAAAGAAACAGGTCAGAGGGGCAGACTCCGCGTCGCAAAGTGATAGACACTAGTAATAAAGAAGTACAGTGGTAGGCGCAACAATCAACGCGACGCACTGGAGCCGTGAGACTGCTTTGGGCCGGAACTGTGTGTAGCCACCGAGACGAGCCTACCAAGTTGGAGCTCGTATGATACAATACAAGGTTCAAGTTGCTCGCCCTGGCTCAACAAACAAGACTAACTCCTCCCCGCTCAATAACGTCCGACCTGAGACTGCTCTACGTGTAGAGCAGCTGAGCCGCTCCGGTGGCGGGAAAGGGGGAGAGATGAGCTCGCAAGCCAGGACAAGCATACTCCAATCTGAGGGTCAATGGGTTCCCCTTCCCATCAACCCACCTCACCCTCCTCTCTCCTTCATCACAACCCGCAAGATGTTCCAGATCCATGCCGCGAGGCAATAGACAACTGATTGTGGGAGGTGCAATAGAAGCCAAGATGAAAAGGAAAGACCCAAGGAAAGCATGAGAGACGAGGAAAACTAAGAGAATAAAGAAGAAACAGGTAAAAATCTGCAGAGGGTATCAACGCCATCACCAGACGGGTCTAGGGCCCCTAGGGCACTAGACACGGTCACGAGCCGTACTCTAGCGGTTGGCCAAGAGCTCGTTTTCTCCCCAGGGCGCTGTTTATCTCTGCTTTGGCTGGTTGAACAATTCTGGAAAGTGCTCCTTGGCGTATTGCTCGCAGGCCTTGGCGGGCTTGCCAACCTTTTGGCCGATAACCTTCCACTTGCTGTTCTCGTATTCCTTGATGGCGTTGAGAAGGGCTTGGCTCTCATCCTCGGCGAACTCAGCGTAGTGCATATCCTTGTACCAATGCTTCTTCACACTGCCTTCCGTACGCGTGGGGAAAGTCTACTCATGAGTTAGCGGCGGGTTCTTGGCTCTACATCCTCTGAAC
The DNA here is from genome assembly GCA_949357655.1 of Parascedosporium putredinis. NCBI lineage: Eukaryota > Fungi > Ascomycota > Sordariomycetes > Microascales > Microascaceae > Parascedosporium > Parascedosporium putredinis. The sequence continues at coordinate 298,515 of CASHTG010000019.1, forward strand.
TGTGTTGGAAATGACGTACCTTGGCGATTTCAGCCCAGCTCTTGCCTGCGTCACGCATCTGCTTGAGTCTAAGCTCTTCCGCGGGGGTCCACGGGGTATTGGTACGGCTCTTCTTCACCGGGGTGGGGCCGGCGCCGGAGCGACGTTATCTACTACCGGCTGCGTGGGAGCGCCAGGGGTGCGGGCTGGGGAGGAGCCGTAACTGACGTGGGAGGGATTTGAGGTGCCGAGGTCGCCGGTGACGCCGTGGGGGCTGAGGGCGCTTGTTGCGTCGGCCGCCTGCGGGAGGAGTGGGAGCCGGTTGTTGTTGTTGGGGTTGAGGGGGACCGGGAGGAGGCTGCGGTACGTTCATGGGCGGCTGAACGGGTGCAGGATGATGGCCTTGCCCAGGCTGAGGCTGACCGTACGGGGAAATCCATACGCTCGTTGCGACCCCTCATATCTTGAGGTTGGTACGTATGGGGTGGCGCACTGGAGCGAGTAACATTGATTAGTGACGGTTCAGTCAAGAGCGAGACGACAGCCTCGCGGCAGCGGCTCATCTAATTATCGGTTCTATCAATCGTCAAGGAACCAAGGCCGCTTCCCTCGCTCCCCTAAGCTGCAGTCCGCAATTATGCGAAAGTCACAGCGAAGGATAGCTTCGTCCCCAAGGCTACCAGGAACGCAGTCATCTCCCGCCTTCGATAAGGAAAGGAGAGATGTGTGCAAACACGACGGCCAGCCGACCGACTGACCGACGTGGACGACATGGCCTTCGATTTCGAGGCCTCGTAGCACACACACACACAGCGCAGGCCTAGGTGGCCAAAGAGATGATAGGCAGCGAGGTGGTTGGAGGAGTACATCGGGTACATGCAAAACGAATGTACCTCGATGGCTCACGAAGCGGGCCAGCAGGCGGGGGAGGGGAGGGACAAGAATGAGGATACACAAGGGGCATTGTGTGGTACTTACTGCATATCATTTTGATGGGTGTTGGAGTTGAAGTACGTAAGGTCCGGTACGGGACCAACCTGCCACTGCTGCATGATCTGTGACGAACACAAACATTAGTGGAAATGCCAACACAAAGGCGGTCCAAAACAGTGGCCGAACCGGAAGGTTGACAACCCAGCGACGCCGGAACCCGCGGCGCAAACCAGGCCAGTCAATCAAGAGCGACCCCAACTACCCGCAAAACACTGACAAGAGGACCAGTACTCTGCCACCCTTCGGTGAACAGAGCGACATAATCTGGCATCCTGCGCGATCGCGAGGGATTGGGATAAGCCCGAGATGGGCATGGAGAGGGAGAGGGGTTTGTGGGAGCGGGGAAATGAATATGGCACGCAGAACAAGAAGCGCAGAAGCTACAATCTTGTTTCGTGTTGAAAATGACGCTCTCGAAGGGGAAACATGGCGAGAGAGAAAGAGCGCGTATAGGGCATGGGCCGATCGATGACGCGAAAAAAATGAGGGTAAAAAGAGAGGGCAAGAGCCCACACGGTGATGGGGAATGAGAGGGGGAGCCAAGAGCAGAGAGTTGCGCAATTGAAGCAAACCAGACGACGTGACTGTACGAGGCAGAAGCTGTAAAAGGAGAACATTTACTTACGGGCGATGTATATTGGAACTCTGGAGCTAGGGTGAGAAGCTGTGTTGAAGGTCGAGGAAGATGTAGCGACCTCGCGATTTCTTGAGAGGAACGCGACGACGGGTCACTTTGAGAAGGCGAGATACCAGTGTCCAAAAGAGACAGGCAAGGTCTTTGCTTTGGGTGAAAAGTAGCGACGCGGGCTTGGTCGAGGCGTGGGCCTGAGGAGGGAAGGACCAAAGTACCCAAAGGTGGAAAGACGAGTGACCTGCGGCTGCGTGCTGAAAAGCTACTCGGCGCTGGGTTTCTTGTGGGGACAGAGAAGTAGCTTGTAGGACAACGCCAACAAAACTCGACTTTGTGCGATTTTCCCTTTCGAGGCTGGAGGGCGACGAGATGGAAAGAACTGGGGATGCTGCGCGACCGACGATTGTCAAAAACCTGAGTTCGGAGCGAAAAGAGGGATGAGGGAAAAGGAGAATGAATGGCTCGATGGCGATGACGACGGAAGGAAACACTGGCAATGGGTGGACACGGAGGGAGGAAAGAGAAAAGAAAAAAGAAAAAGAAAAAGAGGAGTTGCGCGTCGTGCTTGTAGTTGGTGACAAGCAGATGTGAATAGGATAACAAGACAAGGAAGGTACTGTAGACTTCAAGGAAGGACCGGGGAGGTCCAATTCAGAGAAAAACGAAGATAAAGAAAAAGCGAGAAAATGGGCGGCTGGGAAGGCGCGACGGGCAATTACCAAAATGGCGTACCTACTCAATTAGACAAGCTAATTACCAGTAATGATATGGGAGGCTGTTTATTCCCTAGCTATGAGGAAGGAGCTTGGGAGAGATAGACCTAGACCAGGCAACCTCGAATCGACGAAAGCTTCAAAACCAACGAATCCTGTGATGCCAGGAATTGACGTGTCTCGAACAAGGAAGCTTTTCGAAGGCGCGTCTTGGAGGGGCCGAGGTGGCTCGAATCAATTGCGACTGGAGTTGTACGTCGTCGAGTCCCTTGATGTACTTTGATCCAAAGTAACTCAAGATTCCCTGGTTCTCTGGGTTGGAATGTTTAAAAACTCCCAAAGTCCCTTTTGGTGAGGTCCAAAATGGAAAGAGGGGGATTCAAAAGAGACGAGGAAAAAAAGGGAAACACAGACACTTTGGGTGGAGGCTACCAGCACGTTGAGGAAAACGGCAAAGTGAAGGAGGAAAGGAAATGGAAGAGAGAGAAGAGGGGGTGTGTGCTTCCCCTGTTGCGAGGTACAAACCCTTTGTACAAATACTTTCGTCTGTCCATCGCTCGTGTCCCCGGTCACGTCAGATGTCGACCTGACCCGTGACTTTTGGTCCGTTCGACCGTCATATCAGCCAATGAGGTGCGCGTAGCACAGCCTACCAAGTGGGTCAAAGTGAAGAGGCAAATTTTGATTCGCCTCGTCCATTGGCCAGTTTCAGGGAATGTAGTCAAAAGCCTCGCGCCTCAATGTACATGATTCCGACGTACTGCCGCTCATTGGTTGAATGGGCGACGAGCCCGTACGTAGGCAAGCAAATGCCCGCGTTTCCTCCTTGCGGATTAACCGATGATAGCCCTATCTGCCTCTCGACTGCCGCTCCTTTTGCAAACGCGCAAAGAAAAGAGAGAGAGAGAGGGCTTCGCCTCCCCTCCCTTGCCTCCTTTCCAGGGGGAGGGTATTACTTAAGCGGACTCGCTTTTGTTTGACGACGGAACAATTCATTTTTCAGGGGAATGTCGGACGTCGGACGAAGAAATGCCTCGCCACAAGAAATGCCGCCAATTGTCAGGTCGATGGCATGCAATCGCCATCATCTTCTTTTTTTGCGGGGAAAAACGAGGACGTGAGACGATGACGACTCCCGGTTCAGGCAAACCCTGTTCGATCTGGGGGTTTCATCAGATGCTGGCATCCATCCAAGTGGTCACTAAAACGGCAGACCTTGTGTTTCTTCGCTCGACCTCCCTGTTCTTCTTCGCCTTCTCGTAGTGTTGAATAGGAGCTGGTCAGGAACTAGTTTGCTCTTGGGATCAAGTATCCGGTACGAGAATGAGTTCGAGCTTTTGTACTCCTAGTCATGTATCCATACAATTACAGTGCTTCTGATTTCATATTAACACTGTCTATTTGTCCAAGCAAGGCAGTAATCTCTATCAGGTTATTTGAAAACGAGCTCGGGGGCCGCCAAGGGGAATGTGGTGCAGCATTCGCTACCTCGGTCGACGCGTGAGGCAACGTCGATCGCCAACAGGGAGAGAAGGCGACAAAGTCGAACAAGATTACGAGCCGCAACCGTCAATATCTTTGCTCCTCGCCTCTGAAAAGAGATATCAACCTCACCTTTGCTCTTGTCGAGCGCCAAGACACACTGGTGACTTTGCCAGCTCCAGGTTCTTCTACATCTGCATCGCTCAAAGGGCAGGGGTGGAACGGGAGCTGAAGTACCGAAACTCACGAAGACCCCACGAGCATTGGTCTTTGGGGAGGGGGCCCTTATTTTTTCCTTTTTCTGACCTCCGTCTAGTGGGATAGGCTGATGCACAGCAGAGTAGTGGCTGGGGTTGAGGCTAAGGCTCACCTAATGTACTCTACTTTTGACGCATCAAAAGCGAAAACCTGGGAACGAAGTGGTTCCCAATCTATAATACAGCCCTATACCCATTGGCACGACACCTTAAAATCATGCTGCAACTGTACAATTGCTATACATGGATTTCGAGTACACCATGCTACATTGATCCAATGCTTTCGAGATGACTCTGATTCGCTGTCGGTCCGCGGAGAGGAAGGAGGGTCTGTCTGCCTCTCCTCTAGCGTATCCCAGAGTGACGCAAGCGGATCACTTCAGCTTCTTCGACGCCACAACCACCGGGGAGCAAGAGAGCCAGTCAGCTCGTGATTGGGATTGGGGACGAGTGAGCTTGAGACTACAAATCCATGGTTTGGCTGTTGTTGGGAGAGCCTTTTGGACGCTTTCCAAAGCCCGCCGCCGCCCGGCGGACGACCTTCAGACGGGATCGGTTGCGCGGCCCTTTTTGGCCGATCCATTATACCTCTCATCACCGTTGCCACGGCTCTCTCATCTTCACCTTGATATTGCCCCACGTCAAGGGATGACAAGATCTCCCGACCAATCTTGGAAACGTGCTCGATAGTAAAGCCGACTTCTGCTCCAAAAAAAAAAAAAAAAAAAAGATGTGCCTCCGTTAAGTGGATGGTCCGCACACAAGATTTTGACTTGTAAGGATAATAGAGCCATATGCGTTTAGAGCGAGCAAACGATTACCCTACCTAATTGGGCTCACGCTTGAAGAGGTGCAGCAGGCTTTTGCATGCGATCCCCAAGCGGCGATTTGATTCAGATAGATGGCGTGGCTCTCCTGTTTTGGACGTCGGTTCATGCGCCGGTCGATCACGACGAGGGAACGAAACATTGCAGGTCACAGGCTATCGGCATCAAAGCCCCAGCCGACCGCCTCGGTTTGAGGAGGATTCTATGCTCCACAACTTGTTACTATAGAGTTGGCTTCGGGAGTTCAATGGGGTCTAGTCCATCTCGAAGGGAAAAAGAAAAAAGAAAAGAGAAGGGCGCCGAGAGAGGGGCAAAGATGGAGAATGTCAGCACTCAGAATAAAGAAGGAGACGGGCCTATTCCGGTACCCAGCAGACTAGAAGTGAGCTCATCCCTCACTTGCCGCGATGGAAAACGAACGGAGTGGGCCATCTCGGCAATGTTGATGATGGTGCACTTCAACCATGGGCCAACTGAGCACTCGGGATTTGCTATTCATAGTCTTCGGCACCAGATCATGCGATACGAAGGCATCGCCGAAGTCTGTATCCAGGTGGAAGCTTCTTCTGGGTGCATATAGAAAGAAGAGAGATCAGATGAAGTGGCCCATGTTGGTGATGCCTTTCCATGGATGAGGAAAAGGGGAGATTCGAATTATGGACTGGCTGCTCTTGCAAATTTCCTGGTTTTGCCTGGATATCTGCGTGACGATCCTGTTGCTATGCATCCACGGTGGACTTGAGGCATAAGATGAAGAGGAAATCGCAAACCTGTGGCCCTCATAGGTGGGATGAAAGGCCCACGATTCTCCGCGGATGGTTGGCAGAGTGTCCGGCTGTTCGAGCTTCCGGTGATCTTTGCCCGCACTCTTTACACGCACGTTCGCAGAGCACCACAAAAGGCCCCTTGGCCTTGACTTATGTCGTAGATCCCCTAATAGACCGGCGTGCAGATCTGCTAAAGCATGTCTTCTACCATCTCGTGTTTGTGTTCTTTGTGGTCGCTAAAGCTGGTTCTCTTGGAGAGCAGGGGTAAAATGGGGGAAGGGGGGTAGAGAAGTGGAAGAAGAAGAGAAAAGAAAAGGATCGCAGCGATAGGGGGAGGAAAGATGATTGCTCTCAAGCAGACGACGCGGGCAGTCGATCCGCCGAAAGTAAGAAGCCAGGCGTCTCAGCGCGTATACTTTCCTCATGTCTATCAGCTATCAGCTATGCAGCGAAGAAAAAGTACTTGCTTTGATGAAGGACAAGCAAACTCCGGATCCTGCGTGGTGCTGGACTGAGTGCTGCTTGCTACATGTAAACAATAGGGACTCGGCGCGCCGGTGGAGCCGTGGATCGCAGAGAAACAATAGCACGGAGGATGGACTGATGCTCCGGTGATTTTCTCCCCACCGAAAGTCTCCCCATCTATTCAACCCCTCAAGATAATGCTTCAGTCGAAACTCGTTAAGAAAAGTAAACCACCACCCGTTGCTCGCTTCGGCCTTGTTTTGAGACGTCCGACTAAACGTGCGTACTCAAGCGAGGGGAGAAACAAGGTCGTATCTGTTTGCTAGATGACGGCAGTTTGGTTTCGAAGTAGGGTAGGATGTTTGGAGGCAGCCGCCTCAGAGGCTCTGCACAGGGGACGGATGTCGGACCCTGGATGGTATTCTTTGAACCCCTTTCACCGGGATAGACATGGACATGCTTGCCTGCAGCGGGATTATGTACTGGTGAGAGGAAGACGGTCGAAGAAACTCCTCGGTCAATGGTAGGGAGAGGGGCAGGGTACAGGGAGGCCATTGTGCTTTTGCTTGTTCTTGATAGCAGTTGCGAAAGGGCTGGAATCAGGAAAGGCATATACAGGCAAGGGATTACAGGGATACACTCTCGGACATTTTGTTTCGTGAGGCGCTGGGACGTTGACGTGTGTTGCCCCCCTCTCATGTCTCTTCTCTCATGGAAGGAGAGCGGGGGCTACGAGTGTTGGCCAAAGGCACCGGTTAGCATGCATGCTCAGCGCCATGAAAGACAGAGTTGGCCTTGGCCAGGCCAGCTCGGCCAGCTCGGCCAGCTCCTTTCATCCTACTATCGCCAGCAAATCGACAGACAACAGCCGGAGCGAAGGCCGAATTCGAGGTGGGTGGAGAAGAGCTCTCAAGGATGCATGAAGGATGGGAAACCCAAGACCACGGTCGCTGATGGGAGGTGAAATTGCCTCGCGTCTTAGCGAGTTTCAAGGGATGAAGGGCAAGGGTGGGAGTGACCAAAAACGGTTTCTCGTTGCAAAGCTTAATGGTAGGGTCCAGCGACTAAGACTGGCTGCAGCGATCCGCAGGGTGGGGTCAGCGGCACGGGCTCGAAAAATGGGTTCATCAATCGATGGCGATATGCCAAGACCAAGCCCGCTATGCAAGGTACGAGGGTGCGTTGAAGGTGAGAGGGGGAGGGGGAGCCAATCCCAGGGGACCTCAGTTTTGACACTGGATGCAGCCCGAGACCTTGAGAGAGAGATTTGGAGATGGTGGCCGGGATGGCGTCCCTCCCCTCCCCCTCCGTTCCGAGCGAGACTTATCAAGGTGGCCCGTGGGAGCACAGACGCTGAAGAGGCGGCGGAAGACCGATTCGGCTCGATCACAAAATCGCCTCGCGCTGGGCTCAACTTGGAGGGAGGGGTTGGATCCGTTAAGTTGGCGATGCGTGAGAGAGCATGATGATCTGCGCCTGGCCTTGTGTTATCAAGTCGATAGTCAATGGCAAAAGCGATAGATCGCTGGATTTACCTCTGGTCGACAATGGGACGACGAGAGAGCGTGGCTTTAAGGCTAATGATTGTTGGATGAAAGCGAGATCATAAGTCAGAGGCACTAATTCCCTCTCCCTCGGAGTCCCCGCCTTCTCGAAGAAAAATAGAAGGACAGATCCAGAGATCACTGACCAGGGCGATGGGGAACTTGAGGGTTTTGAGAGCAAGTGTGCGTGGCTCCGCGATGTCGATTTTGCAGGAACAAGAGCGACGAGTCGTCTGGCACGAAACTACCTCGGTACACGAGGGGAAAACGAAAAAGCAACGTTGAGGGCAACCTTCAGCCGGAAGATGCTATGCAAAAAGAGAGGAGAGGCATCATATCAGAGGAACAGCTCGGCCGACACCTGCCGTTTCGACCATCGCTGTGGCATTGTCCCATGATCGAGTTGGGAAACCCTGTCCGCAACAGCTGTACTTGTCAGTTTGGGCCGACTGTAACGTCTGGTCCGAGGACCATGTATGTATGAAATGAGGCTTCTTGGTGTCCGTCCCTTGTGTGTTTTCTTCTCTCCTTTTTGGTCCTTTCTTTTTTCTTTTCTTCTCTTCTTTAGGTGCGGTGGTGCCCCAGCCGACGCTGACATCCCGGCAGTGAAAATTAGCTTGGCTAGTTCAAAGGAAGTGGAAGGGAAGACAAGAGCGTCTGGGTGAGTGATGCGATTCTGGACACGGACTGATGTTTGAACGATGAGGGGAAGTGATGGTGCTCCAAACGAACACGGTCTCATGAAACCTCGAGGTCGCCAGGAAACCTGTCGTCCAAGTGACGAGAGGTGTGTTCAAGTTTCATGCAAGATCCCAAACGCCTTTCCACTAGTCAGTCAGTCCTCTTCTCCCCCTCCCCCATCCGCCCATCCCGCCCATCCGCTCAGGGCAGTCCTCGAGGAAACTACTTGTAGGGATGTATCAATTGATGATTGTTGTTGTTGTTGACCACGACGGTAACCGCCACGGGGAAGAGAAACGGCCTCATGTTTCGACGGCGGCCACTTGTAACCAAACAGGGATTCGCAGATTCTTTCGTGTCAGAAATGCGCAGAGATTGGATGGGTACGTTGAGGATGCGTACCGTTGGCACTAGGGCGAAGTGGCTGCAAGACAAGTCCCTGCCGTACCGACGATGGATGTGCAAATCAGGGGAAAGAGGCACAATTGGCCAATCAGATGGGCGCCTCTGCTGACAAGCGCGTTTCTGGAACGTGAGAAGCAGCAGCCGCATGCCCCGCACTCTCCGACGTCAACCCATCAGACAGTTCAACTTTCAAAACCGGACCCGAGCCCGATGGGACCCCTTCCATCTCAAAAATAGACTTCTCTTGCACTAGCGCCATCGATGAAGCACACCGCCCGCGGAGGCGCTGGTTGGACGCTGGATGGACACTCGCTGGACACTGGCTGGACGCTGATGAGAATGGAATGGGGCCTTTCGTGGCAAAGAGTTCCTAGGCCGCCAAGTCTTGGGTGGGGAGGCATAATTGTGCCGTTGAGCTTTCTCCCTGCGATCCACCTAAATAATCTCCAGCTGTCTTGCGCGCGGGAAGGCAAGCCACCGATCTGAGGGTTTACTTTATTCTGATTTTATCTGATTTTTCATGTTTGGAGGCGCCATATTTTGCATTCTGTCCCCCTTCTCTTCTCTGTTCGCAAATTCCCAAAACGCCCCCACCCCTAATGACCCCTCCCATTGAGGTGAAGTCGTTCACCTTGTGAATCTAGTTTTATGTTTGAGCCCTGTGAGATAAAAAGACAAGGCAAAGCATTGGCAAGAAGGGCCTAAGTAAGAGAAAGAGAGAGGTAATGCCCAGGAGGAAGTCGCATTCAACAATGGTTACCCTGTTACATTCCCCGCTCAGCAGGAAACAAAATGTTATCAATTCTGTTCCCTTGGCCTTGGCGCTGGACAACGGAGCTGGATTCAATTGATACCGATACCTGAACCGGCGCTGTTCTTCGTCGGGAGCCTACCTCCGTATTAACCCCCTACTCCTCTCCGCATGCTTGTCACGCATCCCCACCACAGCACTGAGAAGTACGAAGTATGTTCGGAAGTGGAGACTCGCGCGCACGTCCGCGCCACAAAAAAGCATTCGAAGCACTCAGGGTCTACGTGGGATCTCGGGAGGTCGTCTTCATCCCCTCACCGTGATTTGAATGTTTCGTTGTTTCTGGAGCCTTTGGTTCCCACAAGGCTCGAGCAAAGGTCGATTTCTTCAAAGCGGTTGGAACACGAACGGGGGTGTTTTTTTCTTGATGTTTTCCGTGTGGGCATGTTTTCTCACAGCATCACTGCAAAAATGCAATGCAAAACGGTGGCACCCATATCCGAGGCCGTTGGCGATTTTCTAATCGGGGTTGGGACTTGGAGAACATTGAAAGGATCTGGTGCGTATACATTCGGGTAAGAAAAGCGCCAGATTTGGCCGGCGGGTATCGACTGGCTGAATCAGGGCCAAAAAGGTTAATGCGACCTGCGGTGCCCCTTGTCAAAGCCTCATCCTCTGACCTCGACTTCGAATCACAACAGATTCCTCAATTGGGGCATGTACCCTTGACGCCATCCCAGCGCCCCTCAAACTTTGACCAGCATCAAACACCTGCACCCGCTCCGCTCCAGGTACAACCGTCTTCTGCCTTAACAGGTATTCCACCCTCTCCCTTTCCAGAAGTCTGTAACAAGCCTCACTCTACGCTGCCATGCCTGCCCCATCCTTCTTCGTACATCCTACTTCGTACATCGTGCATCGTACCTGCGCTCGCTCTTGGCCCTCCCTCGCCCCTTCTGCTCCTCCAGGCTCCCCTCCGCTCCCCTCCTCCCCTTTCCCCGTGGCCCATGCCCGCATCTCTGCCACATCCCACATCAATCGATCCCACATCCCACGCCCTCAGAGCCTGGCACCCACTTCTCTACCCGACTCCGTACCAAAACTCAGCACCCCTGCCTGTGCCTGTAACTGCTTGACCTCTGTACCTTGGGACCGGCCCCATTGATCCTGAAGAGCCCACTTGACGATGGGCAAGCCAGACCCCACCCCAGATGCATTCTCCACGCCCATCTAACACCCACCCACTTGCACTCACACGCCCCCTGGTTCAAGGATAGACCTCATCCCGAATCTCAGAAGGCGATTCTGGCGAGGAAAGACTAGGCGGGAGATGTGGTGGACTGTTGTCTTGTGAACAATCCAGTTTCATTATATCCTTCCCATATCCCCTCCACCGACGTCTGCCGTCTCTTGTTTCCTCTTCCCTTTCTTCCCTTCTTCTCTTCTCCTCCACCCCCTTGGGCTCCCATCGTCAACCCTTCAGTGTTCAAGGTTTTTTTCTTCAAGACGCTGTTGCGTTGCCTTACCTTCTTTTCTTCTTCGCAGCTAGACACTTACTTTCTTTTATTGTCCAACCGGCTTGGCTGCTTACATTCATTACTTCTTCACTTCTCTTCCAACGTACAATTTTCTTGAACATAATTCAAGCTTGAAGCCCTGATTCCTTTCTTCCACTCCCTACTTTCTTCGTGAAGAACCCTTTTTCTTTCTTTCTCTTCTTACCACCCTTTTTGGTCAATTTGCGCGTTCGGTTTTCTCTTTCGTTTGTTTCGCTTCACCAATCGCTCTATCCACCTCTTTCCTGCTTTCTCTGCAACGAACTTGGGGCCAAACCAACCTACCAGCAATTTGCCGTCAAGTTTCCATAAGCCGGCTACCAGATCATACCAGGACCCGCAACAAAGAGCCTGTCAACTTCCGGAAGAGACGATAACATCCAAGAGACTACCTTTCGCAACCGTCTAGCTTTTTTCTTCGACCGACCCATTTAAGACAACTATCTTGTCTTCACCATTCGATTCTCCTCGCAGCTTGGCCTGTCGACCTCTTTTTCAACCTTTATAACTTTTGATTTCTCTTCTACACCACCTTGGCTTGCTGAAGTAGCCCAAGGGTTTCCATATCTCTCAGCCAATATCAACTTGACGAGAGAGACTTACACCCCTTCGACTGGAAAATCCCAGCCCCGAACACCGAGAAGAATCCGCACGAACTCACATTCGCAAAGATGGCACCCACAGTTCCTATTGCTCCCCTATCCGCCCCGTACACGCCTACCAGCGATGTCATGGCTCGCCGTGAATATGGCGTAACCAAGAGCCGGAAAGCAGCCTCTACCGGCGGAGGCAGGGCTTGGAGTGAGGAAGAGGTTAGTCGCGTTTCCTTTTATATATGGCACCCATAATCAGACCTACTTGGGGGCGTATGTAAGGCTAACATGTAGAATTCACCTTTGGTTCCGAATTTAGGAGTTGTATCTTTTGCAAACTCGTCTCCAAAAGATGCCGTATAAGCATATTGCAGCTCACTTGAAGAAGACCGAGCTCGCATGCCGCCTACACTACCACCAGCTCAGCCACGGCAGCAACCGGAGGAAGCGCACGACATCAGTGTCATCGGGTTCGTCGACCGGCCACTCGCCCTTGATGCCTGCAACGGCGCGATCCCCCATCGGCGAGGGTCCCACTTCGCGATCAGCCTCTCCTCCTGGAAGTGCAGGAAGCTACGGACCGGTCTCTCCTGGTCCTGGCAGTCTCGGTAACGGAGTTCAGCTTCCGAGCATCATGGGTAACCATGTCTCTCCTAGGCTCCCGTCTATCCTGCCTAAGCCGGCCGCAATGACACTTCCGCCCCTGAGCACGTCTCCCACCCGAGGATATCCGACTCCTCTGCCCGAGCCGCACAGCGCAGCGCTCCCTTCGGCTTCCCTTCCGTCGGCTACCTTCCCTTCGCTAATCCACCCTACGACTCCGCCTCTGCGCCTTGAATGCTCGGTTCTGCCCCCTCCTTCGGCTCGCCATGCCCCCATGTCGATATGGGTCGGCTTCAGGCCATCTACAGCGCTCATCGTGCTACCTTTTGGGCGGCCGTGGCTTCCGACTACGGAATGTGCATGAGCCCCATGGCCCTCGAGCATGCTTGGAAGACGGGTATCTGCTGCAGCCAGCACCAGGCTATCACTCCTCTGTCGCCGGCTGCCAGCCCTGACCACTCGGATCGGGAGGGAAATGCCAAGGTTCACGACAAGACGCGCATCTCTGCTATCCTTGGCCTCGAGACACAGCCCCGCTCTCCCCAAGACCAGCACATGGTCCGCAGGATGGAGGATGAGAGGAGTATGAACGTCATCTCAGCTCACGCCTGAGAAGCCGCCTCTTGACATACAAACGCAATTTCCGGGGAGGGAACGGCACTCTAGTGCCCCCACCCAATTCGTCGTGTTGCCAACCTTTCCGCATTCTTCTTTCTTTTCGGCCTCCATTGTATTACATACATGCTTCCCAACCCTGAAGCACTGTTCCGTCCCACACACTAGTCTCATGGCACTGAGTCGATGTTGCCTTGAAACGTGAGTCGAGTGTTGGGGGCAGGGCATTTGCACCCCACTCAACACATGGTGGGACGGGATACCTGCAAGGGTTGTTTCTTTTCTACCGAGAGAGCATCTTAACCTTGTTCTTTCGTCCTTTTTTTTTCCCACCTTTTTTCTCCTTCTTCTTCTTTTTCTTCCTATCTTCATTGGTGGTTTCGCGGGACTCATCCTCCCCTCTGCTCCTTTCCTTTGTTTTTCTTTCTCTCTTTTTTGTTTTCGGCTCCTAACATGTCGATGTGGTTGTGGATCTTGTCGTGGAACATAGACAGACCTCGACGCACCGACATTGCAAAAACATAACGGCAAACGTCACTATGGACGAGCTAGCGACGGAAACAGGTGGCACTTTACTAGGGTCTCGTTGGCGCAATGGTTTTCGTCGGAAAAGGGGGCGTGTGTACTCGGTTCTGTGTGAGTGTGACTGGGTGGGAAGCGGGACTCGAGGGGATTTGTGAAACCTCCCCCCTTCTACGAAAGGGAACGATTCCCAAACAACGATGTGTTATGGACTTGGATTTAGACGACGAGACGTCTCATTTGTACCGTTCCGTCCTTGTTTATCTCTGTCAAGGCATTCCTTTTTCTTTCTTTTCCCCTTATCACCTATGGAGTCTCTTTACGAACCAGAGTCTCTTCTACAAAATCGGAAGCCGTGTTGATGTCTTCTCCTCCATCCTGTCCTGTCTCAAGCTTCATTTAACACCCGTCTTTTGGCCATGGTGGGTGATGGCCCTGAAAGGGTGTAACATGACCTACGAATGGAGAATAGGTTTGCACGCATGACGAGGCCCTCGGGCCTCTTTTTTCTGCGTATGAGACGTCATGCTCAAGGACAAGGGGAATGCACAGAGAACTATTACAGTGGGGGAAACAGTGGCATAATGATACCCAAGGAGTCGCTAGCCATTGAAAGATGCATCCCTCCATGCATGGTAAAGCCGCGAGAGCTTTTATTGAATCAACTCTTACAGAATAACAAAGGCAAGGCTCACGCAAGTGGTTTCCTTGTATGATTAAAAATTTCGCTCAGTCGCTATCCTGCATCTTGCTAAGCTAAATCCTGGGCCTGAAGAGAGGCCTGAGAAGTAGTAAAAAACCAAGAAACCAAGTGAATACTAGTAGGGGAGATAGGTGCGAAGGGGAGGACTGGGGAAAAGGATTTCGAAACAGACCTGAAGACACGCACGGGTTGCGCACTGGCAAAAGGGTGTTTGGTATCAGTTTGCCATGTGAAACTTGTGGACGGGCGTAGGCGCGGGCTGGCTCGTTTTCTTTTTTTTTTTTTCCTTCTTTACTCTCTTTTTCAACGTTGAAGAAATAAAAGGGGGCAAGGCCGCACCCCGTTTTAGAATCCCGGGACGGGCAGGCGGGAAAAGGACTCGTGGGGTCAACCGAGCTGGAGATGGAGATGGCGCCCCCCTCCCCGTTCCCCGTTCCCGTGCCGTGTTAAAGGAGACCCTAAGTGCTGTAAGAACAGGGGTCTCTTTTTGTTGTTATTTTTATTTTCTTTCTTTTCTCTCCCGTCGTTCAGTCGGCCTACACTCCGATCCGAAGCCGTTGAAGAGGTCCGGAGGCGGCCCGCTACGAGCGCGGAAACCCGGAGCAGCACACGTCATGAGCTTCGGAGTTCCCGGTCCAGGTGGAGTCCCCACTCCTATTCTTCCTCCTGTTTTTTTTTTCTTTACTAGAGTCGGCATAGAGCTAGATGCAGGCGGTACATGTAGTGGAAGTAGACTGATCCCTCCTCTGCCAAGTGGGGAAAACTGAAGGACATATACACGGGCTTATTCACGGAGTTGCTCCTCGGGACAAGGGGGGACGGGAGTTATGACGAGGAGCAATCCCCGAGTTGAGGATGAGAAATGAAATAATGGGGTGAGGAGGGAGTCATCATCAAAGGGCGTAGGGTTGAGCAGAGCATACCCGGCCCGATTGGGCGCACGCTGGCGCAACGTAAAAAAGGGACAACCCCGCTCTCGATGCATCTCGAACCCGTTTTCTTTCAGGCGTTTCTCGTCTGGTTTTTCCGATTTCCCTTTCTCTCTCTCTCTCGTCTCCGAGTTGGGTCTGACCTTGGCCCCGGCGCCGACAATCGACCTAGCGTACCGTATCCAGTGCCGGCGTTGGAGCGTATAAAGTGCCTAGAAGGAGCGCTAGCATTTCGCGGCTATTCTCTCGTAGAATTCTTCCACTGCGGGGGAGGGTTTGGAGGTAATCTCCAGTCCTATTACCCATCACGAGTGGGGGCCTTCTCCCTTTCGTTTTCCAAGGGTCGGGCTTGGGTTGGGGTTGGAAAGGCTCATGATTCTAGTTGTGGTTAATGTCAGATTCGAGGCTTCAAAGTTGCCATGCCGACTCAAGAGCCGAGCTAATACGATAGTTATTTTTTTCCCTCTCCTTTTGGGCTTGAAGAGAGAGAGAGAAGGAGGGGGACTGCATGCGACCACCTAATCCTGGTAGCGAGGTTCTTCGGACTCCCGTTTTTTCGGTCAGAGATCGGCCCCTCCCCGCCCATCAAGCCCCTCATCCGAACGCCTCCCTTCTGGAAGCATGCAGGTTGGAACGCGACATGTACTTCCCTTGAGGTCTCACTGCAGAAAGAAGGAGAGGCTTGGGACCTAAGGGACCAGTTGACAGGCCCAAAGTTGTAGTGAATGCCGGCAGCTGACATAGAGTAGGTAATGATTTATCTCATATTAAATAAAGCTTTGAAAAAACGAGAGAAAGAAGGCAGGAAAGAGTACTCGGGAAATGGCAAAAGAATATCAGCGCAGGTCAAAGGATCATCCGCTGGCATGGCCGAAGCTGACGAGATGGGTGGCAGAGCATTCACTATCTTTGAATTCTTGTGGTAACATCGCTCGCGATTAGATTAGAGAATGAGTTTTCCTCGTTTTTTACCGAGAAACCGTCCTCTGCATCGGTCAGGCATGTGCTTGGGTATCTAGTCGAGGTTTCGAGGGCACAGTCCCATGGTGTGAAGATTACACCGCAGCTTGAACCGTTGACGGGGAAGCGGTGACGGGTGTAGGGCCCCGTGCATCATGGTCATGATGTCCACATGCCGTAGCGGCCCGGGCTCGTTTGTGAACCTCTTCCATTCCCTCGTTGGCGTGTAGAACTACTCGTGGAAAACTGGAGACATTGGCGACGCGGGCACGCTACGCAAGACTCGGCGGGCCCAAGCCCAAGCCCAGGCCCAAGCCCAAGCCGAGGCCAGGCGATTCGAATTTTCGCCGCGTCTCCTTGGCCTTGATGACTTCTCCACCAAGGACCGGTGCCGGAGGTTGCTGATGACAGAGCCTCCCTAAACGAAAAACCATCCACGTATCTCGCCTTTTTATTCTCCGAAAAATACCACCCCATCATTGACCTACCATGTTTGCTCCAGCGCTCTCGTGCGTCAGGACAGCCGAGGATTCCTCCTATTGTGTAGCTCGCTGCCATCTTGATTCCGCGCCGCGTCTGCATCCGGGCTTCCACGCGAGACACAACATCTCCACCTCGACCGGGTCCTCTAGACCTTTCTGGGCCTAGGGAAGAAGCACCTTGTTTTCCCGTGCTGCTTCTCTCGAGGCTGTTCTAGCGGTGAGTGGACGGCGCGAGAAAATCCGTAGTCATTTCGGTGTATTGGGACTTCGGCCGCTAGTGAGAAAGGGGTGAGTGACAGAGGAGGGGGAAGGGAGAGAATGAGGAAGAGCTCAAGTGGAAATGATCCAAGATGGAGGATTGGATAGGAATAGATATGAGGGGCTTGCGTCTCCCGCTTCTTAAGGGAGAGCTAGATGTAACATGAATAGGCTTCGCGACTCTTTCTCCCATTCGGCCATGGGATCGCGCCACTCTTATCGTAAAGGTTTTGCTCCTCGGATGCGAGACACAGCCGTGCCTTCCCGGCCAAAGAAGCACACACAGATCAATGGATGCACATCTTCATGTATATACTTGTACATACACACCCGTGGAAATATATATATATATAGAGGAGCTCTTTATAAATGGAATTGGTGAGGTGCGACCGATGAATTCCGCGTCACCGTCCGGGTTAAGAACCGCCTTCGCTGCTTCCCTAGGGGTGAAAAAAAGAAAAGAAAAGAAAACGTCACTTGTGCCTTCCCTTCCTTCCCGACCCGACCCCACAGTTAAAGCGAGCCGGTGACTTGCTCCGGTGCCTCTTTTCCTCTGGCGCCCATTTGTCATACAAGCATCGTGATTGGTTTGCCCCAGATACCCTGAGGATTCAAGCTTCCTCCCAAGTTCGAGTCAGCGAATCACTCTCTCGGCCGGCTCGAAGCCAAAGCCAATACTAGTCGTCTTATTCCCTTCCCCCTTCCTTCCCTTCCTTTGCCTCTTAGCTCATTGAGTTAATATCCGGTCTCTTGGGCGCACACATCATTAACGTCCACGCACGCCCTCTCCACGCCCTCTCCCGGAGTAGCTCTAGTGCCCTCCCCGTCGAGAATCGCCTTCTCCGCTTCTGCCCCTCTATACTGACCTCTGCCCCTCCATCCCCTACACAAAACTACTTTTGCCCCTCACCCAAGCAAAGTCATCCTCATACATATTCCTCCGGGCATTCACCTGGCCATTGACAACCCAGGAACCCCCAAAGCCCAATCGCATCCGCCAGAACTCCTTGCAATTGGGCATCCGGTGTCTCTTTGCCCCGAATTTTCCGCAGAGGTATGTTGCTTTGGACTAAAAACCGGGTGAATCCTCTCTCCTCTTTGGGCTTCCTTCTTCTTGGCTTTGACGCCTACTTGGAAGCTATGCTAGCCTGCTTCACTCCCTCACTCCCTTGCGCAATCTCTGGAAAAGAATATTGAACACTCATAGTAGCAACAGATTCTTCATCTTCAAGCTCGACTGCTGCAAGACACCAAGCCGACTTGTCTCTTGCCTCTTAGTCTCCCATTCCATTAGTCAGGCCTGTCTTCAAATCGCAAGACACAATGTCGGAAGAACAGGCACAAACTCCCATCGTTGACGAGGCCCTCAAGGACTATGCTCCTTTTAGGATCCTCCCTCCCGGTGGTCCTCTAAACAGGTGGTCTCATTTCATCACCAAGGGCCATGACTTCCCCGGTGCTCAGGTGGGTCCTTTCCTGGTCTCTCTCTAAGTTCCGCAGAAGGGAAACCAGACTGACAAAGACACCATGCCTAAGGCCATGCTGTACGGCGCCGGCGTCCCGAACGAGGATATGATGAAGAATGCCCCTCAAGTCGGTGTTGCCAGCGTCTGGTGGGAGGGTAACCCATGCAAGTAAGTCCTGTGGTGTCCTTGAAAGAGTTCGCGTTGGGAGAAATGGCTCTAACTTCCGTGAACAGCATGCATTGTAAGCTTTCACAACTACTGCGATGGCAGACGGAGAGGGTTGCTTTGACTTCATGTTAACTTTGGGATATTAGTGATGGACCTCGGAAAAACTGTCAAGCGCGCAGTTGAAGCACGCGGTATGATCGGCTGGCAATTCAACACTGTCGGAGTCTCGGACGCTATTACTATGGGCGGCGAAGGTGAGTTTCGGTCCGGACCTCCTCCCACGCGAGCTCCGCCCTGTCGGCTAACACTCTCCCTCCGAAACTTTCCCTTCTACTCATAGGCATGCGCTTTTCCCTCCAGACCCGCGAAATTATCGCTGATAGCATTGAGAGCGTGACTTGCGCCCAGCACCATGATGCCAACATCTCTATTCCTGGGTGTGATAAGAACATGCCCGGCGTTGTTATGGCTGCTGCCCGCCACAACCGCCCTTTATCATGATCTATGGAGGCACCATCTTGAAGGGCTACTCTGACCTTTTGGAGGATCACATCAATATTAGTACCTGCTACGAAGCCTCTGGAGCGTACACCTACGGTAGACTCAATGCCAAGTGCGGCTCTGGGGAGCCTGGCCGCGGACCTTCCGACGTTATGTCTGATATCGAGAAGCATGCGTGCCCCGGAGCTGGCGCATGCGGCGGTATGTATACTGCGAACACCATGGCCACTGCTATCGAGGCCATGGGCCTAACTCTTCCTGGCTCATCGTCCTTCCCCGCCGTCTCGCCCGAGAAGGCCCGTGAGTGTGAAAATGTGGCCGATGCAATCAAAGTTATCATGGAAAAGGATATTAGGCCCCGCCAAATCCTCACTCGAGCTGCCTTTGAGAACGCTCTCGTCCTAACCATGATCCTTGGTGGATCTACCAATGGCGTGCTTCACTTCCTAGCTATGGCCAACACAGCTGATGTGCCCTTGACCATCGATGATATTGATCGTACGAGCAACCGAGTTCCCTTCCTCGCCGATCTAGCCCCTCTGGAAAGTACTACATGGAAGACCTGTACAAGATCGGTGGTACTCCAGCTGTTATCAAGATGCTCATCGCCGCCCGCTATCTTGATGGTTCCATCTTGACTGTTACCGGCAAAACCCTCGCCGAGAACGTTGCCGACTGGCCCTCTCTAGATCCCAATCAGACTATCATCCGACCGCTCTCTAATCCTATCAAGGAGACGGGCCATATTCGCGTGCTCCGAGGCAACCTAGCCCCTGGCGGCGCGGTGGCCAAGATCACCGGTAAGGAGGGCCTGAGCTTCACTGGCCGGGCTCGCGTCTTTAACAAGGAGCACGAGCTTGACGAGGCCCTTGCTGCCGGAAGCATCACTAAGGAGGACGGCAACCTCGTTCTCATCGTGCGCTACGAAGGCCCCAAGGGTGGCCCTGGCATGCCGGAACAGCTCAAAGCTAGCGCTGCCATCATGGGCGCTGGATTAGACAACCTTGCTCTCGTCACCGATGGAAGGTACAGCGGTGCTAGTCACGGCTTCATTGTTGGTCACGTTGTACCTGAGGCTGCTGTTGGCGGTCCCCTCGCTCTCGTTCGAGACGGTGATGTCGTCACTATCGATGCCATTGAAAACAAGCTACAGGCAGACGTAAGCGACGAGGAGATGGAGCGGAGAAAGGAAGAGTGGCTTGCGAATCCGTGGAAGCCCAAGATTAGGCGCGGTGTTTTGGCAAAGTACGCGAGGCTTGTCGGTGATGCTAGCCACGGCGCCGTTACGGACCAGAATCTGGGTTGGTAAAGGGAAACGATACGAAAATGATTGCCGGGGATCCCGGAAAGGGGGCTCTCGGTGAGGGCTTGGGGAATATACATCTATTGGATGCGATAATTTGGAAAGAGTTCATGGACAACATATATCTCCAAATGTACAGATAAAGAAAGCCACATTTCAAAAGGGGAAGGGAGGGGGATTCATTGCCAGATGCTCCAGAACTCTAGACAAGATTCAAGTGTAACAAACATATAAGACTTCAGACTACAAGATGGGATTGCAGGGTGTTCCCTATATAGACAGGTAGGGTTATTTACAGTCTCTGGGGTCAATGGCAACAGCACAAGACAGACCAAGGCAAAAGATCTTTAGCCCTCTCTCTTAAGAAGTATTAAATAAGATTTCATTTCCAATAACTCTCTTGTACTCCTAAAAGCGATCCCCAGCTTCTCCTGCCTCTTTCCGAATACCTTTTATCATTCCTCCTCCACTATCCCCATCCCTCCCTCTCCATGTCCATCATCTGCCATTTGCTTTGTCTATTGTGATGTAAACCGAAACGAAGCCCCTTCCCATTATATCAAAAGTAGTACACCGTTGAGACAATGGGAAGGGCGAGTAGTTGGGTGATAAAAAAAAAAAAAGGGTGAGGGAAAAACGAGACAATGGTGCCAGAAAAGAACAGAAGGCGAAAATGGGAGCAAGCAATAAAAAACAACAACTCTTCAACTATCTTCCCGCCTCCCACCGACCTGGGACAATGCTTCATGGTTTTCATGCCGAGATATAAAAAAAAATAATGAAGAAAAACGCAGGGCTGTGGGGAGCAATCGCGACCAGCGAGGCGAATTGGGCAGCATCCGCGACGAATTTATTCCGAAAAGTAAAACAAGGGTGAAGGGCGGTCAAGAGTGGCGATAGTTCGAGGATAAATTCCGGGAGGCAATGGAACGCCGTCGTGGAGGATGAGAACCAGAACGACTTGAGAGCGAGTTGTGACAAATGTTGGCCGAAAGAAATGTCGTTGATGAGGCGTAGACAAAACATTATGAGTGTATTCTGGCAAAACGAAAAACGGACCATGAGAAAAAAACAATCGAGGCGCCATCGTGACATCGAGCATTCTATATGATTCTAGGGGCTGGCCCAACCGCCAGCAACATCGACCCACTCGGCAAGGCATGATCCTTCCTTGCCTTCGACGTCGACAATGTCGGTATCGCAGCGGCAGCGGCAGCCAACACCGTTCTCCCTTTCGGGATCCCAGTGCTCCCAGTAGTCGTCTTCCTCGAAACGCTTCTTAGAGTCCGTGGTAGTCTTCTCCAGGTAGGGGGACGAGGGAGCTGACGAGACGGAGCATTGGCCGGGCAGTGCTGAATCGTCGTGTGTCGGTATCCAAAGTCACGGAAGTAGTGAATGTCCTTGGGGCCGAGAAGAATGCCGGCGGCAAGGGAGTGGAAGGGAGCATCGCCCCACTAAGGTTTGTCTGGTTAGCAACAAAAACGAAACCTGCTTGTTTAGGACACTGTGGACGGTTGTCAACTTACTCGTTCCATCCAGAAACCACCGCTACGGTCAAGCATATTGAAGAAATCATTGTAGGGCTTGCCTCGGAACCAGTCGAGACGAGCAATTTCAAAGTTCGACCAGAAATGACACATGTTGTACTTCTCGCCCTCCATCGATTCGGGATCGATAGGAGGAAGTTCGTTATTAGTCGGGTCGGCGCGGAGAACTTCTTCAGGGAGGCTCTGGTCGTCCTTCTGAGGCTTTTCCTCCGGAGGCTCGACAAACATCTCCCAGAGACCTTGCGAGGTATAGTTATATAGGCGCTTGTACGCGGCGGCGTATCGGAACAGGTTCGGGACGGTCTCGCGGAGCTCCTTGACAGCAATAGTGAAACCGTAGGTCTTGTTGGTCTCAATCATCTTGAGGAAGGGATCACTGTAGAAGGTGCAAAGAAAAGGTAGCGGTTAGTTTTACGTGCACTTTTCGACAAACAAAAACCAGGCCTGGTACTGGCAACGGGAGGAAGGGCTGGAGGGCATATATGCTTACTAGGTGATGTCACAGAAGTAGGAGATTTCGGGCTCCAGGCGCCAGTACCACTCGTATTTGGCAAGGAGGGGATGGTTGTAGAAAAAGCTGCAGGTATTGTTAATAAGATGACCGTTGAGTCCAAGATTGGAGTTGCGTTTGAGTGCTTACCCAGAATAGAATCGACACATGAAGTGATAGCTTTCGAGGCCACCATACATGATGGCGTTGTCACCTTGCTTGGCAATACCCTCCTTGGCGACCTTCTCATCGATCCAATCGGGGTATCCCCACATATCATCACCGACCTTGCCAAACTCGACGGTGCTAGAAGTATAATTCTTGACAGTCGCCTTGAAGTTTTCGTCGAAGTCGCCATCGTTTAGGAAGACGAAGGGGTAATGATACCACCGATTGAAGTGCCTCTCGATGGACTTCAGGGATTGAATCACACCATCCAAGTCATTGTTTCGGGCAAGGACGACGAAAGCAGCGTTAGCCCTAGGCTTGCTTGTATCGGGCTCGAGACACCCGGTGACGAAGACCTTATCGTGGTCCTCGGAGATTTTACTATCATGAAAAACTAGGTTAGCCTACTGGTCGTGTGGCGATGGAATAGCAACGGTGAGAGGGCACGACTCGGGCGAAGAGCACGAGGATCTTGCCTCGCCCGGAACAAATGGATAAGATCAAAGGACGTACCGGATAGCTGGGGGAGCACCAGCGGGCATAAGAATGCGGCCAGGAGAGCTGGGATGGCGGACAAAGAGCAAAAGTATGAGGACGACGACGATAACGGGAAAGAGGATGACGACGCCGAGAGGAACGGATATACTCGAATTGCCTTTAACCTGAGCGGGCGCTTGAAAAAGGCCAACTTTGATGTGAACTTGCTCGCCTTCCCCTACGGCCTTTCTCCTCTGAGGGCAGCTGGGGTGTTGGGGTGGGCGCTATCTGCGACACCCGGCGGAGGAGATCCATGATGGAAGTCGACGCCTGTGACAGACGGGACGAAACGTGTAGGAACGCTCAATGTGCGAAAGAGATGGAGGAGTTACTTGTGTGTGTAGGGTTTCCAAGTTTGGAGAGAGGAGGACAGATGGGTGATGGATGGGGATTTGATCCCTCTTCGTTGTTCGGTTGGGAAGAAAATTAAGGGGAAAAACCCTCTTTCTTTCTCCGTTCCTTAATGGTGGATCGTTCGCGTTCGGAGAAAAAGGGGCGTCGCAGCCAAACCGCACGAGTGGCGAAAGGGGCGATAGAATTGATTTACGGCGAGATTCCGAGGACCGTTCTGCATTCAAAAAAGGGTCAACTTTCCACGGGTAGGGAAAGGGACCGGTCAATTCAACGGCATCAAGCCAAGCCGAGAAGTGAAGAGGAATAACGAGTGGCAGGGGCGACGATAGTTGTGTCCCCAAAGTCGACACTAATGGTTCGATGGTCGTGTTCTAGTACTTCCCTAGTAGTGTCGACTGAGAGAAAGATGGCCTAGAAGGAGGTCCCAAGGAGAGAGGATGGAAAGGGAGAGGAGGGAAAAATCGCGTAGCGTTAGGCGTTGACCGCGCAGGCCATTAAGTGGGCGTGACACTGATGCAACAGAGTCGAAGGGCTGTCCAGGCTGTTCTCACGAGTGGCCCAGGCAAAACATCAAAAATCGAGGGTGTTGGAAGGAGTAATCCTCGCCTCGTTCCCTTGGAAAGATGGAGGATTGCTTGGGAGGATATTTGGAGGGTGGAACGGAAAAAAAGAAAAAGGGACAAAAAAAGGAAGGGGAAAAGGTTCAAGGCGATAGAGTTGGCCAGATGATAACGCCACGGGAGTGAAGGTCAGGGGAGGGAAGGAACGCACCGCGAAGGGGAGCTTATTGAAAACGGAGGGAAGGGGGCAGAAAAAGTAAAGCTACATGTAGGGGTACTTATTGGAAAGCAGGGGTCGCACGTGCTTTCCATTGTACATCCAATACAAAAGATACATAAAAGGTATTTTAAGCCGGCTCCAGATGGCTGTTTGTAACAATGCTGGATGATATTAGGGGAATACGAAGTTGGAAGTACCAGTACTTGGCACACTTATCAAAGACTGCTCCGGCCTGCTCTCGTCGCTCGCCTACCCATCCATTCCATGCCGTATCTCCTTGCGAGGGACGGGAGACGAAAGGCATCGCGTCAACCGTGATGCATTGAGGCTCGAGGAACCCGCCAAAGGTGGAGTGATTGGCTTGTAGCATCAAAGATAGGTTAATCTACACTACCGCCGTTAGTCCTCACCCGCTTCTATCCAAGGACCTACCGAGGTATTATCGTGACTAAATAAAGACCAGAGAAGACAGAAAGGGGGCAATCGACTGAGCTCTCGGAAGTACAACCTCAGATGAGAAATTTGCTGTCCGCCCCCTGTTGATGAAAGGCAGAAAATGGGAAGTAAAGAAGAAGAAGAAAAAAAAAAGAGAAAAAAAAAAAAAAAAGAAGAAGCACTGAGGGAAACCGAGTACTGGTACCTGCATACTTCAACCGGCTTCTGTCTTTTGTCATTGAGGTCAAATTGATGCTCCGACGTCGAGGTTGCCTTTCCCAAAGAGAAAATCTCGATCAAAGAGCTGCTAATGCATGCATGCTACTCTGCACCGCACCCGTCTCCTATCTCTCCAAAATCCGAGATGCGTGGCCCGGTTGTGGCTGACCAATGGGGGAAATATCAAAGCTCAATTTCCAGGCCACTCCCACTGGCCAATCTACCACCAGACAGGGCTTGAGAAGCTTGGCTGGACCTTGATTTTGAACCCATGGGTCTCCGTATGGATCCGTATACTGCTTGCTCATTGGGCCCTCGCGGGCGCATCTTGGACGGTGCATCATCATCTCGGCTCTGAGCGACTGGGTAAAACTTCAAAACTATCGATGGAAAGCCAGGTCAGTAACTTCTGGAATCTTTTTTTTTTCTTGAGGCCGTCTCCCTTCACTCCCGCCCCACTTCGCCCCGTCTTCCTTGTTTTCCTCTCTTTCTTTTCCTTCTATCTTCCCTTTTCTCTTCCTACCAAGAATCGACCGCGTTGGCGAATTCCGGAAAGGGTGTCCGTCAGGTCTGTGCTAAGCTTTGGATCTCAAGATTTCTTCGCAAAACGTGAGACATTTGCACGGGAGGTAGGATCGGACGCCCGAATGTCGAATTTGCCTGGTGGAGATCCCGCCCTGGTCCACGCACTTTCCACTTTGAGTCTCGGTGGGCCCGGTAGGTCGTGGGCTGGAACACTAGCACCACCAAGTGCGTGCCCTGCCAAATTACTTTTCTGCTCATGGTTCATGTCCAAATTTGGGCAAGATTATTATTACCTCTTGTGGTACTTTGCTTCTTGGGCAATTTTCGCGTAAAATCTCGTCACAGCCCCTGCTGATTAAGCACCACCCAGTCGGTTAAGCCGCAAGCCACCCTTTCTCCCTTTGCGGAGACGTGCAGAGCCAGCCACACCCTGGGCCTGCCTTTGGGGGAGGAAGCTCGAGCATTGACAAGAGCATCGTGCGCCAGACGGACGACATCAAAGTAATAATAAGCGCCCTCACCTACACAACATATCTACTGAATACCGAAGTAGACCAGTACATGTAGCGTCCATTGCTCCGACTCGGCCGAGTACTTCTTCCTAGCCTTTAACCCTTTCCTCTTCATCACTACCTTTTTCATCTCCATCTTCCGTCCATACCCCTCTAAAGGAACGGCGGCCAATGTCCCAAAAGTTCAACGCCAAGAACCTCTCCTACAACTCATCCGTGCCTCCCTTCCTCGCCGCCCTCAAGGCCCAAGCTTCCGGTTCCTCTTCGTCTCCTAACCCCCTCCTCGCAGGGCAGCGCCGGCACGGGGTCAAGAGGTCCGCCAGCGCCGATGCCGAGGATGCGCCCTCGTCGTCGACGAGGAGGGAAACGTCGTCGATGCGCAAGTCGGCAAGGACGGGACGGTGACGGTGAGCGGAGAAAGTCCCCGCCCGAGGAGGACGGAACCGGGCCCGGCGCGGAAACGGGAGAGGATGGGGCCAAGGCCGGCGCGGGAGGTCTCTCGGCGATAGGACGGAAACGCAAGACGGCCAAAGTCATTGGTGGCGGTGCCAATGACGAGGAGGCGAATGCCGCTTCATCCAAAGGAGCCAATGCCAAACGAGAATCTGGAGAAAAGGCGGACGAGAAGAAGCCGGCAAAACCTAAGAAGAAAGCAAAGAAGATAAAGCTGAGCTTTGACGAGGATGCTGGTTGAGGTGGGCAGGTGAGCAGACGGGCAACAGGCAGACAGACAGGCAAGTTGCTGCAGCAGACAGGCAAGTTACTACAGCAGACAGGCAAGTTGCTGCAGCAGACAGGCAAGTTACTACAGCAGACAGGCAAGTTGCTGCAGCAGACAGATATCTAGACACGGCTCCATGGGAGAAGACTTCTTAGAGAGTGGCTCACTCGGTGCCTTCCCGCCATGCCTCTTTGGCGTCCCTACGCACATCGTTGGGCCTAACCTCAAGGCCATAAACACACGTGTGAGAAGGAGATGGGAAGGGGCAGGAAATCTGTGTAGTCGCGACACCACCCGCAACGATTCTACTGAAACACTCGAGTTCTGAGTAATCTACAAAAAATGGCTCACTACCCTCGACAAAAAAATGGAAAAAGTCTTCTATAAACAAATGATTCGCCCCCAGTTTCTTCAACCTTTGTAGCCGCAGGTCATGGCCGCTTTCTTTACGTGTAGTAGTACTCGGGCTTGACGTAGTCAGCCATCGTCTTGGGCTCCTCGGGGCCGTGGTGGTGGTCGTGGTGGCCGTGGTCCTCAGCTCCGACGAATTCCATCTTGTAGACGCTTCCGCACTCGGGGCACCTCTCAATGGGGCGCTCCTTGGACATCTATTCAGTTGCATTGGTTAGCACG
This sequence comes from Parascedosporium putredinis, assembly GCA_949357655.1. NCBI lineage: Eukaryota > Fungi > Ascomycota > Sordariomycetes > Microascales > Microascaceae > Parascedosporium > Parascedosporium putredinis. Next base: position 325,590 of record CASHTG010000019.1, read on the forward strand.
CATGGCCTTCGAAGCCAAGACGAACGAGGAGGGGTCAAGGCTGCTGGCAAGATGGGGGCTTAAACATACGCCGAGCCAGATAACGACGTGAGAGTCGGCGGGGAGCCAGTGCAACCGGCATACTGCTCAACACCGGCGGACTTGACAACGATGGGGTTCTCCATGGTGCCTGAAGAGGGTCACGTTAGCTCTACGAACAATCCTGTGGGATGAGTTATCATCCGGCAACGAGGGGTTCCCTACCTGTGCGGGAAGAGTCAAGGGGCGTCATGTCGAAGACATCGACACCCTCAATCTTTCCGAGAAGTTCGAAACGCTCGAGACCGGTGGACTGATCGATGTCGGTGGGGACGACGCCGGGCGCGGTACCGGGTCCGATAAGGTCGGAAGTTTCCTTGATCTCTAATCCAAGGGAAAAAGAAGATAAGTCGTTAGCATTCGCAAAATCTCACGCGGATTCCTTCCGGGACGTTCAGTTTTCAACCCACGTCCCCACGAACAAGGAACGGGGAGGAGAGAAAACCAAGCCCAAAGAGGAAGAGAAAAAGCTTACCGTTGAAGGTCTTAATGTTCTGGACCTTCTTCTCGGCGGCATCACCTGCTCGATAACCAATTGCTCGTTAGCCAACAATCCGACATATAGACATCGCAACGCCATCCTTTCCAGCGTAGGTTGGGCTCGTCTGAGGGGATGGGGGTTCGGGGAGGGCGTATCGTACGACGAAGCATCGTGGTGGTGAAGCCCCTGCGGACGATGGTGGGCGCGACGAAGGCGGCACGGCGGCCGGCCGAAATGGCGGTTCGAGCGGCAAACATGGCGGGCGATGGAACAATTGGAGCGTGTTCTGTCAGGAGCGGAGAGGTTTCGGGCCCGGGTTGAGGTGTTTGTTGATTGAATTAGAGGTTTTACTGTCAGGGAGCCGAGAGAACGAATTGAGCTTGGAGGTATTTTCGCCAGTGGCCTGATTGGATTACCACCTCCTCGGTTGGTCAATGGCCGATGTCACGTGACACGACCAACAGCACATAGGCTGCACTGCACACCTTCCTTCATGCGGGAGCTACTTGTACGTGCGCGACGACGCCATGTCTCGAGTGGGCCGATTTTGGCTGACAGACAGTCGTGCTAATCTTGGGACACTGCAACTTTTCTTTATCGCCCAAAACGGGAAGTGGAGGATGTTGAAGCCAGAGAGATTGCAAGCAAATGGTTCAGTGCCGAACTCCAGCATGCCCAGATTACTCTATCGGAACATATTCTGTAAAGGGGCATGGTCGGTAGTCTACTCATGAACCAACCTTTATCCTCTTCTCTCGAAGCCTATATGCCTGCTCTCACCGAGTCTAGGCACTTGCTCCGGGTGCTACGGACTCGGCCGAACAAGAAGATCCGATCAGGCTCTCCAAAAGTCTATCGCCGTGTCCGCCCATCCACCATGCAAACAAAACATTTGGGAATAGCTTCTATGGAGCTAATAGACTTCAAGCACGGCATGCAGAATTTTCTTTACCAGGACTTGTATTTAAATCGAGTTAACCAAATCTTCAATCCCCTCCTGACGAGTAGGGTCATTGGGATCGAGAGTGAAGAGCGACACCAAAGATATGAACTTTATAGCGGTTCACACCTGGCCCGATTACACATCACCACGACGCTCCGTGCCCGACGGACCCGGGGTTTTCATCATCCTTCCCGGAATGGCAGGCGGCTTATACCGCGAGGCGTTTCCGTGTGACCTTGACCCGGAAATCCACATGGACGTAGCGGGAATGCCTCTTTTTTCTCTCTCTCGACAGGCTGCGGTAGGGCGCGTGAGCAGGCACCCCGTGAAGCTGTCATCGAAACACGGCGTGCAGTTTGCCTGTGTAGCAATAGATAGCATCTACTCTTCGTGGGGAGGCTCTGTAGGGGTTTTCTTTGGGTTCTTTGCAGAGTTAACGTGACGATGCTGTCAAAGGCCGAGCTGCTCGGCCGTGGACCGGCTCGCTTCACCTGTTCAACGGCTTTGATCCGTGTGCCACGTACGGGTTTCTTCGTCAGTGAGCTAGGAAACCGTGGGGAAGAAGCAACGAATCAACTCTCTAATTCTATAGTCCATCCCGTAACGCAATGTGTCTCGCGCTGCAAAGTATTTGGGTTGCGGGGTGCCGAACCCACTGAGAAAGCGTGTAGCCGTGAACATGTGAAGCTTCCAGTTTTCTAGTTGCTTCGGCCCTGAAAAAGAAACCCCTTGAACTCGACACTAGACAATCGCCCTAGGCGCTGTTGGCGTCTCTTGGCCCATTTCTTTCCCAACAGTTTAACCCACCCCGGCATACGTTGACGTCCCACCTGCTCATTAGTCCGCTGAAATAGACCTCGGCATCTCGCGTGGCTGCCCCTCCGGCACCCTTCCCCAATATTCCGCCGTGGCGTTCCACCCGTCGGGGCTAGGGAGTAGGTTCGGGATCTCGACCTGCAAAATTCATATTCATATTCTCGATGGCGCCTTCCCTTTTTGTTTCCTCTCTTTTGTCTATTAAGAGGTTTCGTTCATATTTATATTGACTAATTCTTTCACAACATCGAAATCTTGAAAAGCCTCAAGACTAGGCTCATCTTCTCGCCCTCCTCTTGTCTGATACGTTCTGGTTCGGTGTCGAACTGCCCTGCATACCCCTAGCATCGCTTATCTGTATCTCGTATAAGGGTCGTCTTGGGAATCAGGGACAAAGATATTGCTTCCTCGGCCTCATCACCTTCATCCTAAAGTTTAAGCGCGAGACTGGGCTATTTCTCTTAAAGCCTTCGGTCCTTTTTCTGACGCATTTCTTCTCATTTCTCTGCTTCATTGGAAGGATATCATGGCTTTAGCGGTGACAGAGAAAGACCCTCGGCTATCGTTCCAAGAGTCAACTGAGCTTATCCGGCTCGACGTCAACTCTTCAACCAATACCGAAGAGAAGACATTCCGGTATATGAGCGCCTTTCCATCATGGGTCCCTGGCAGCGATCTCCCTTGGGAACAGGTCTCGATAAGCACAGATTATATCCACAAGTCCACATATGGCGCTCATGCATACGCCATGTCTGGCGCGGCGGTCCTTCAAGCAGCATCCGAGAGTAGCGCAGGCAAAGATAGCCGTAGGCTAGACTTACATGTGAGTCTTCCGCCCACCCTTGGAGAGGGCTTATCTTTGAGACGTGAGGCAAAAGTAACTTCTGCTGACCAGGCTCCCATTCTAGACCATTCAGGGCACCTTCATCACCAAGGGGCTCGGCGAAAGGCCATTTGTCTTTGACGTTGTGCCCGTAGGCGGAGGGCGCACCTTTGCGACGTGGTACGTCAAAGTCCGGCAACCGACCACGGCAAGCGTCCTAAACGCCGATGGTCGGTTCGCGTTAAGCGACTCCCAGAAGCCCCTGGGCGCCGTGTGCTTCACCTGCCTCTGCTCCCTCAAGAATCCCGAGGACACCTACGTAGACAACCAAGGGCAAACCGTGCAGGAACGGTTTTCCGACATACTGTCCTCCCGACCAGCTGACGCGTGGCCGTACGTCCCGTCCGTGGATTTCAAGTGGATGACCAGCCTGTTCCCCAACGCTGGACCCGGTACGTTCCCCATCCTCGAAATGCGCAAGGTGGATATGGCCGACTACAACGCCGCCCGACCGCCCGCCGAGCGCAAGGAGATCATCCTCTATCGCCTCCTCCGCCCCCTCTCGAGCGAGGATCCGAACCAGCATGCGCTGGCTCACGCGTACGCGGCGGACCGCAACGGGCTCTTGATGCTAGCGCTTGACCACGACATCGAGCTGGAGGCCGCCGCGACCTTGACTTGGTCGTTCTTCATGCATACCAATGTCGAGGATGCGCTCATGCGGCAGGGAGAGTCCGGTGCGGGCGAGTGGTGGATCCTGGAGGACTCGTTCCCGCGGCAACGCGGGCAGGGGCTACGTTGAGGGAAAGATATGGAGTCCGGAGGGTGTGCACGTTGCTACGGCGGTTCAGGATGGTCTGGCGAGAGCGTTTCCTCCTGACGATGCTAAGAGTTCGAGCAAGTTGTAAGTGCGTGTTTGGGGCTTTGGGATAGATTAGCATTAGGCATCATCGAGCGATTGTGTTTTTAGAGTCGAAAACATCAGCGTTGGTCAATATTTCAAAACATTGATGAATGGAAGGTTTGGCAAGGTGATTAGGCATCCTGCTCTTTTGCCTGGATAAAGCTATACTTCTCGGCATTTTCTGTATATTTTGACGTGCATTTTAGTCTTCGCAACGCCGTTGCACAGGTTCGCTCTAGAGCGTACGCGTAATATCACAGGCCATGGTAGATTGTCGCTGAGTGAGCTCCCTTGAGGAGTGATTGACGTTATGGCATTAGACTTAGATAGCATGACAATGAATAACACATAAAATCCATGTATGATTCATCCTAAGGCTTAATGCTTTAGACAAGTTGAGCTAGACTTATGATGCACCACTTTGGGTGAATTTGAAGAACGTCAAGTAGGTTGGGGTTGGGTTTAGGAGTGGCTTCCCCGCTAATAAGATGGCTGGCTTCAGTTGGGCTTGAAGGGCATAAAGGGTATGAAGGCGCTGTGACTGCGCCATTGGCCAGCCGGAGTGGCTTTAGCATGAAAAATTCTCAGCCTCGTGAGGCGCTAGGTGAGCCTGACGTTCACAGCCAGTGAACCGAACCCCTCCAGCTGCCTCCTTCCAAAGAGGGGCTTTCCCCTCGTGCCGATGATTCGACATTTCCAACCCTGGATTGCCTCACAACCCTCTCGAAGCTGACACCCCGCCGCCGTCCGCCCTTTTCTTTTTTGCTATCTCGATGCTATAGCCGCGTCCCGAGTTTTCCGACAATATTCCTGCCGATTGCCGACCATTTCCTCGCCTATCCCTTGGGCAAGTCACGACTGTTAAGGCTTCTTCTTCCCCTTGGCACCCGCCCGCAAGAGTCGACAACTTCAGGGTGTTTCTCGAACGGACGGACCTCTTTAACGTGCCCCGCCTTCACTCCTTTTGTCGGCCCTGGTTCCCCCTACGAGGCGAAGAACAAAGCGACGGTGTTCGGGTAGACTCTCGTCCCCGAAGTGGCCATCTTGCTGACCTTCGAAGCTCGAATCCTGAAGCTGGACTTTCACCCCTGGCGACCTTGGCCGGTTATCCCCCCTCCGCCTTCACTTCCACGATCGAGCCAACGGGCAAAGAAAACCTCGAGCGCGGATCTGAATATTAGCGGGACAGTCAAGGGAGGAGGCGACTCTCAGACCGCGAAACTCCTTTATCCTTCTCATTTCTAGCTTTTTTCGATCCTGCATCGCGAAACGCTTGCCTTAAAAGGCCCCACTACTCCTCGGTGCTCCCTCGATCGTCCAAATGCCGCCGTTATCGAATTCCCAGAAGGCCGCCGTCGTGCAGCAGTTTATCCAGCTGACCGGGGCCCCAGAAAGAACAGCTCAACGAGTATGTGTGTCTTTTTTGTCTTGTTGCTCTTTTGGATGCGTACCCTTTCTTTATGTCTTGCTTGTGGTGTTCTGTTTCTTGAACACTTCACTGCTCCTGGACCCTCCTTGTGACGCATTTCTCGGATGCGTGCTGCGGCCAATCTCCACACTCGCGCCGATAACGTCTTTTCCTGGTAGTCCAATTTTCTTTTGGTCCTCCCGCCTTTTACCCCTGGCTGGCACACGTGTATACGGCTCAGCGACCCGGTTCGTGGTGGTTGACTTGGCCAACTCGAGGGTTGAATCTCCTTGGGGCTCTCCCTCCCCGCCGCGTTGATACCTTGTTCGGGATGTCGCAAGGAGGAGGGAGTTAGCAGTGGGTTGCTAGCCAAGTTTGAGATATGTCCCTTTTTGCTGGCGTTTGCGAGGGTGGGAAGGAGGCTAATGTGGGCTGTGGGCTTGACCGCCTGCGCGCCGGTGCTGCACCTCGGGCACTGCTCGGTGAAAATGAGGGACATTAAGCGTCCGCTGCACCGCTTCTCGTATCAATCACATTGATCGTACCCATCCTGTACCAGCGAGCGCGATCAATCGTTGAGCTCGGGAATCGGTTGCGAAAGAAAGGAAAAACCACAAAGCCTTGCAAAATGGATGCTAACAGGACCTTTTTTCAAAAACGAATAGTTTGCCAAAATTCGTCTTACAAGCTCAACGATGCCATTGATGCGTAAGTCATACAGCAGCCTTTTTTCTTTTCTCTCTTTTTTTTTTTTTTTTTTTTTTTCTCACTGCTTTCTTTCTTTCCGCTTTCTTTTCTCTTTTGTTTTTTCCTTCTCTATTTTCTCGTCTTACCTTCTTTTCTGAAGGAGGGAGCCAAAAGAGGGTGCTCTAGCATTGACGGAAGTGGTGCTCTCTTTGCCCCCAACCCCCAATCTGCATGCTCTCTATCCTCTTTGGGACGTGAGTTTAGCGGCTCTTGACACCAAGATGTCATGCTTCCTATCACCTTCCATCTTTCGTTTGCCCCTCCTCTTGCTTTGTGGTATTATTCTCTTCTCTCTTTTCGACTCCTTCCGGAATGTTTCCACTGTTTCCCTTTTCGGGAATGGTTGACGCAGTTCTCCCCTCCACATCCCTCCCTCGATTCGCGTACCGAGAGATCGTTGAGAGGCCTTTGGGATGTGAAGGGTGCCCCTTTCGGGGAGTTTTGTCGAGGATGAGCCGCGACTGGCCAAGGAGCATTTGCGGCCCTTCTCGGACAATTTTGCTGGAGCGTACATGTATACCTCATGTATGTGCCAGGTCGCAGGGATCCACGCGACGCAAATGTCGAATAGCATCCACTCGCTCAGACATGCAATACCACCTGTTCCCATCAACATGGGCCTGGCCTTCGCGAGGCGTGGGACTTGGGTGTTGTACAGTGTCTAAGGAGTGGGATGGAGGGGAGCAAACGAAGCTGTGATGGCTGCATATCTGCCCGTTGCGCTCTCTGGGCTACGTCACTGTCAACTTTCTTTTGCTTATCACTCTATTTTCTTCACACGTCGTCCGCCCCGAGCACGCGGTTTCTGCAGGCCTAGTCTCTTGCGCTCCGCCCTCGCATTGCTTTTTCCTCTGGCCATTTCCTCCCGGAAGCCAGCCGCAAGTGCGAAGAAGAAGAAGAAAAAAACGAGGCAGGACTGAGAGGTGGTCGATTCGAGAAGAAGACAAAAGTTGCGTCCCACACAGTCAAGGAACGGTATGAGCGGGTGAAATTCCCGCTCCCTTCATCCCGAGATGACTATTAGCGAGCACGAGATCGGGACACTATTGTTTCCAATGTTTTGGATTTTCTCTCGTCCTTATCGTCGGTCCGTTGCACCCGGCCGAGATGGGCCTGGGCTTCAGCACGATGTCCGTCTGATCCTGGATGACCCCAAGAGGCCAAGTGGTTATTTCCCTGCACGCTGTTTGCAACATTATCTCGCCCCATTTCCGAGCAGGCTTCTGGCGCTCTGAGATTGATACCCTCCCCAAGAAAATCCTCCAATCTTTATCGATCCTAGTCCCCCGCCTTCCGCCTCCGCTAAAAAAACGCCCCCCAAATTCCCCTCTTCCTCCGTCTCGTCCGCTGTTCCAAGGGCCCCACTAAAAGGGTACTTGTCAGACGGCGGGTGTTCCGGAGAACGGCATGTGTCATTTACGACATGTTGGCGACTCTAGAAAAAATATCGCCGAATCCACGCCGATCCTGGATCCTAGGGAAATCTCCCTGAAACCCGCACTCATAGGCTTGGCTTGGCTTGCTACCCTCTTAAAATATGGGTCCTTGGGATCTCTGGGTCTCCCTCCCCCAGCGATGCCATTTCCCCATAGCAAGAGGAGCTATAATGTGCTTTTGCCAATTAGCCAGTAATTGCTTGCTTATAGCCCTTTGCCCTCTGCCCATCGCCGTCATGACCAGCGTTGTTGCCACTGCCACTGCCACTGCCTTTCATTGCCCGCGCCGCTCTGTGCGCCCCCTCGTCCCCTTTTCCTTTCCCTCCCCCACATGGACTGTGTTTGCATTTCGGTGTTGTACCAGTCTCTTCTGTAGCCGGCCGGGGCCCTTTCCACTCGAGAAGTACCCCGACCCGTCATCCTTCCAGTTGTCGTCGAGGTGTGAGCCCCACAGCTGCTATACCCACGCGTTGCGTTGGTGCAAGGCGAGTCGCAGTGAGTGCGGTGCGTTTGCGCAACCTTTGAACCTTTCCTCGCTTCCTTTATACTTTGAGGGCGCCCCCTTCGCCTCCTTTTAGTAGCTTCTATTGTTCGGGTTTCCTTCTTCTTTTATTCCCTCGCCTCGCGCCACTGCCTTGTCGGCCCGGAGCCGTTGTACAATACCTACAACTATACTCTTCGGTTAGCCACTACCCAGCCTCCACAATCTCCCAGAGTCGATTTACACTCCTCTCGCCCACTCCACTGCAACTTGAAGACTAAGCACGCGCGCGAAGAATCTACCGGACAGTCTGGAGGTCAGGCGTTTGCTACTTTGCCCATCTTCTTCTCGAGATCTTCCCCCCCGCTCGCTCGCCTTTATCGTATATACATCCCACCCCCTTCTTTCAAGGCCCGTCGCACGGAGATTTTGCCCTTCCCCGCGCCGGCATCTTTCTATTTTTGTATCGTCTTGGTATGACCGGCTGCATTCATCACTCACCCATCGAGGCTCTCTATTTATTTTTCTTCTTGCCTCTTTGGGCGTGAGGGGTGGTCAAGTTGGCAGGCATTGATCTCGGTTGCCTCTCTCTGTTCTTCATTTCTCGTGCGTGAAGAACAAATAAGAAGAAACAAGAAAATAAGGGGGTTTGGCTGTGTAGGCCAATCCCTCTTAAAGTCGTCGAGGATGAGCTGGAAAGGCGTGAAGAGCGCCCTCCCTTCAAAAGTTGGTTTCTGGCCTTCCTCCAAGAGGAAAGCTGCCAAGCAGAATGGCAATTCCAAGGATGCGTCACGGTATTAACACAACCTACTTTCGTTTTCCCTTTTTTCTTTTTCTTTTACTCTTTTTTTTTCTCTCCTTCTCTCTGGGCTTTTGCTATTCGAGTTGAATTTCATTGGCCACGATCGCCGGCCTTGTTTATATCACATCTCATATTGCTGGATTGGTGAGCCTCCCTCGGCGGGGATGTAAGATATTCAAGGCGTATAGGGCTGAGCAAAGCTGCTTGGGAGCTCGGCTGTACTTGAAATGTCCCTGACCCTGGGCGTCAACCCTTCACCATATAGAGAGCATCAGTGATGAGGACCTTTATTTTTCCATTGATGAAGGAGTCTCCATCGAACCTCAAAGAGCAAGGCCTCGAGGAGGCTATCACTCGGCCTTTCCCTATGTTTCATTGCTCTTCCTTTTCGCCCATGGTTAATGCGTTACGACCTTTCTGCTGCAAGCATCGCAAAACGACGCATATCCCGCTAACTGAAATGGGCAATCTACAGATACTTTAGTAATGGAAGTGCCCAGTCATCGACTCTGTCAGTCGTGGACAGCCAGCTTGACAAGGCCTTTGATGCCCTACGAAGTATGTTGTGCCAACCGCTTGCCACCTAACCCTAACACAGCCTAACCCTTCCTCTGCTTCCCGGTTCCTCCTCGTCGCCACTTTGGCGCGTCATTTGCGGGGAGGTTGCATTTGTGCGAAGAGCTGAGCCGACGAACACGGGTGCCTTGCCGAGTCGTCCAGATATACTAACGATTCTATCTCTTCTTTCTTTACTATTCTAGGTGGCGATGACTCGAAGGATGCCATTGGCGTCGAGTCGTCTATGACATACCTGCAGAACCTAAACGTCAACCTCGAGAACGCGTCTCTTTTCGTTGCTTTGGAGTTCTTCCAGGCGCCTAGCATCGGAGAAATCACGAGAAAGGGCTTTGTTGAGGGCTGGAAGAACAGCGGGTACGTGACTCTTTATATATATATATATATATATGTTCCCGGCCCAGTGCTACGCGACCCTCTGTCACTTGCGTGCACTCCCACGTCGATCCTCCGGGCTCACCCCTCTTGACCGCCCAGCTAACGCATAACTCTAGCGTGACGATAACTCAGGAAGGCTGCGCTGCCCACGTCAAATCTCTAGTCTCGACGCTCTCGCGCAACCCTGGCTACTTTAAGCAGGTATACCGGTACGCCTTTGTAGTGGGCAAAGAGGCGGACCAACGCGCGCTTAGTCTCGAGAATGCCTTTGTCTTTTGGCCCATGCTTTTCACCTCCCCGGCATGCAGTGGAAGACAAAGTCGCACGATTGGTTGGACCTTTGGATCAGCTTTCTCAAAGAAAAGTGGACCCGTTCCGTTAATCGCGATATGTGGAACATGACGTTGGAGTTCGCCCTCCGGTCCATGACGGACGAAACGCTCTCGTTCTGGAGCGAGGATGGGGCTTGGCCTAGCGTCATTGACGAATTTGTGGCCTGGTGCCGGGATTCACACGGCATTGGGAAGGCCAAGGGCCAGGATACCATGGAGGTCGAAGACTGAGGGAGGGTTGCCCTTTCTCTGAGAAAGAGGCCGAGACAGCCCCCGCCGCCATTGCCCGCCAAACTTGCGCCTGACGCCCACCATTCCCCTTAGCCGAATCTGCATCCTTCTCCTATCAATGCCTTGATGACCCAATCGTTTTCCTGCTCCTTTCCCCCTCAAACCCCTACATCTATAACCCTCTCGGTTTTCTTTTTTTTTTGGTTGACCGATTTCTGGGAACAAAACGAAATATTAATGGGCGTTGCCCGCCCTTCAACTAGACACTTTATTTCACGACATCATGAGGTGGAAATCGACTTTGTTATTGCTGCTCACTGTGGCATGATCCGTACGGAAGGGATAGGTGGGAGGGGCTACGCACTTACCTCACGTATATACGGAGGACGGGCGACGTACCAGGCGCATAAGCATGGATCAATGTATACGGGCTCTCTACCTCCCTCCTGCCCCGCGCGGACTTCCTTCTCTGTCCATCATCTTTCCTTTTTCCTTTTCTGGCCCTTTCCCTCTCCACCCATTGATCGTAGCATGCATGTACTGGGTCCTCGCGTAAAGTCAAGAATATATCGGCCTTGCGGATCGTCTAGCGTTTTGGGGTCGGGGGCCACTGCTTGCCCATTTGATGTAAGAAGAAGAAGAGGAAGCAGAAGCAAAATATAGCATCATTTCAATAGAGAGCAAAACAAGATACATGACCTGAACGACGGCGACCAATCTCGATGTTGATGTGATGTGCGACTAATCTTACTGCGCGCGATGAGTAATCTGCCTTTTTCTGCATTTTCTGTGTGGGAATTGGGCGTGGAGGGTCTGGTCTAGTCGGGCTCACGAGGCTACCAAATCATGTCCAGTGTTCTAGTGCGTTCGTTGTCTTCTAATTTTGGATGGGGGAACGGTGATGGAAACGGAAGAATGACAAGATAAACAAGTTTCCCAAGATGCATATAAATACAAGAACCGTCTCTCGTAGGGAGGTTCAAAAGATGGTACAATGTTTCGCGCTGGCGGGAGGGTTCGCCTCACGCTTGCTCACCACCGATTCTCTCATATCCAACTGCCCAATCGCCCGCTCGAGGACTGTCGGTTTTCGACCCCTTTGTGGCCTCCTCCTGCTGCACACCGTGATTCTCGTCGTAGAGCTCGTTCATAGGTATCGCTTCGGACGAAGAGAGCCTCCCTCTAGTTCCCCATTCAAGTGGTGTCCCGAGGCGGGTGAAGAGCATCTTGGCAAGGGATCTCTCACCAAAAACAAAAGGGGCAGGTCTCTTCCCTCTCTTTAATTTTTCGTCGTCGCTCCTTTTGCCCGCCGACTATCCCTTTTCTGTTCTCTCCCCATCCTCCTCATGTCCGTTCTCATTCGTCTTTGTTTTGGGTTACACACCGCTCACGACGTCGTGTTCCATTTCACGGGACCAAACTTGGCCATGCTCGCGAGGGTACCGTCGCCGAGCTTGACATGGGCGGCGCGGACTACGCGGGGTCGAGGCGCATGGTGGATCGGACGTTGGCGTGGGCGGCGGCGGAGGCGTCGTAGCGCATGACAAAGTAGTGGCCGTCGCGGTGCTTCATCTGGTGCTTGGTGACGGGGGACGGGAGGGAGAAGACGCCGAGGTTGGCGAGGCCGCGGATGACGCCGCCTTGGCGGAGGACGATTTGGCCGCAGGTGAGGGCGATTCTGTTTTGGGGAGAGCATTAGAAAGATTGCGTGGACTGATTGACTGATTTTCTTTTTTTGCGAATTTGGCTTCGTTTGAGCATTCTTGGAAGAGAGGGAAATTGGGGGTATACATATAAGGGGGAGGGAGTGAATTACTCTTTGACCTCGGCGAGGTTGCCGGGTCGGATCTGGAGAGCAAGAGAAAAGGTCTGGTTAGCGGAAAAGCTGCCGAAAGGGCGAAAGAAAGGGGGAAAGGGGAGCTCTTGGTGGGATTGATGATGGCAGTGGGAAGGAGAGATGTGAGACTTACTATCCCTACGAGTTCGTAAAGCATCTTGGGACGCGCATGGAAAGGTTGATCGCGAATAAAGGGAGGGGACTTGAACGGGTCGCGGTTTTGACGGCTTGGTGTTTGGCGATGCGAGGTCGAAAAAGATGCTTGGAGGAATTTCACGATATTATATCCGGGGTTTTGCCGGGCTTGGGGGAGCTTGCTGGTTCTCTCTTTTTTTTTTTTTTTTTGTTTGACATTCGTCGGACCCACAACGCTTCGTCTTGGTTGGTTGAAGCTTGCACTGGCCTGCTACGAAGCATCGCTGTTGCGCTTCATCGAGTGCTCCTTCATTAAAAGAGAGGTTCTGGATCTACGGAGATTCTGGCCGTAAAATCGTAGATAAAAACGATGCAAGTACAAGTCTCTCTCTATATTTCTTGTTTGGATGTGCCGGATTGTATTGTCGCTCCTCACTGCATCGACTTTCCTTGCCTCGACCTCCCGCCTAGCCGTTGTTTCCCTTTGTTTTTATACATGGATCTAAAATGATATTGGGGTATTTCGTGAATACATGGTACTATACACTGAGACAAGGGGTCACCCTCTCTCTTTATCCTTTGTGCATCCTCTTCGAGGCCTATAATGCCTGCTTCTTTAGCGCTCTCCATATCCTCCACGGTAGCTTCCACCCGGGCCGGACGGCGAACGGATCAAAGTCCCTCTTCTCCAGCTCGGAGAGGTAGTCCTGTGCGGGGACAGCCTCGAGCAGCACCCCAAAAGCTCTCCTGACGTCTCTGGCGACATCGTCCTCGCCGCCGTCGTCGTAAATGTGCTCCTCGAGCTCGCCCTCGTGCTCGTAGTCGTGGCCGGCGTGCTGGCCGGCCTGGAGGTTCTTGAGCATCTCCCGCGCAGTGATAAGGTGGTCGTTGGCGCGCGTGGCTACGGTGAAGACGGCATCACGGAAGCCGGGGCCCCGGGGCCTTGGCGAAATATGGACTCCTCGCTCACGCCGTGCTCGGCGAGGACATCGAGGGGGAGGAGGATCGCGGGATCGCGGCTGGGGCGTCAAAGCCGGTCGCGGCGGCGGCGGCGGGGGAGGTGCGAGGAGGATGGGGATACCGCGGAGGATGGCGGTGATACCGCAGGCTTTGCCAATGTGGCTCGCGAGGTGGTCCACATGCATAGAGCGCATGGGTAGGGCGGCGAGGGTGGCGTACATGAGGGTGGAATAGGTGCTTTCGGCGTACTCTTCCAGGGCGGCCATGGAAGGGTACGGGCGATTCGTCATGTGGCGCTCGCGCGTCTTGATCAAGCGGGAGATCCAGAACTTGAGCGACTTTTGCGCCGAGGGCCCGGCCCTGGCTTCGAGGTCGTCGAGGGCTTTGCGGAGGAGGAGGCAGATGGGCTCGCGGGGCGGGGTGCCGGCAAAGGTTTTGTCGATGGAGTCGCGCCAGAATTGCGTGCGCATCTGGCCGATGATGGGGTTGGAGACGGACTCTGGGAGGCGCACGAGCTCGAGGTTCAAGGTTCGGATCACATCGTAGACGTCTTGGACGGGGCGGGGACGAATTGCCGGATGAGAAATGCCTGGCGGTCGCTCTGGCTGGAAAACGACACCGCGCCGGGTGTTTGGTTAGCTTCCTCTTCTTCTTTTTCCTCTCTGCTATTTGGTTTCTTGGATCTGCGGGGAGGCAAAGGGAAGGGGAGGGGGATTGGGCTTGAGCTCACGCAATCTGCTTGACGCAGTAGTTCTTGGCTTGGACTAGATCTGCTTCTGTCGCAATGTGGCGGCGATAGCTTCGCGACTGCGAAGTGGCCAGGCGCTGGAGGCCGCCACGGACGATTGACTGGTGATGCATCGAGAGAGGCGTTCCTCGGGATCTAACCTTCCATAGTGAAGAGGATAGAAAGAAAGAAGGGAAGGGGGAGAAGAAGAGAAATGGTCAATTGACGTCACTTGTAGTGTGGGAGACGGGAAAAAAAAAAAAGGCCGTGTCTGTCCAAAGTTGAACCAAGAGAATTGAGCAGCTTCTGATAGGCTGGTAGGTCTCGCCCCCAGTGGAAGAGCTCTTTGAATTGTTGCCAGTGCCCTGAACAATGAGCTGAACAGCGCCGTGAGATTTCGCTGATTAACCCCACCAGACGCCACAAGTCACCTGATACCGGGATTCCTGGCTCGCGGGGCAGCGCGTCTCCCTAAAATTTAGTCGCGTCTGGTCTGGGCGTACACCTCCGGGAACCGATGGTAGAGCTCTCACTTGGAGGCGTCAAATGTCAGTTCACGCTCTGTTGGCTTGGTACGCAAAAAACGAATTTGACCGTTGTGCGCATCTTATCCTAGCCACGACGCTTTCACTCGAAAGACTCACCGTGTCTCGGTCTCAAAGTGTGTGTTGCACTCGAACCGCCAAATGGCGGATCTCAGCCCCTCGGGTCGGCCTGCGAAGAAGCAGCGCTTATCCGGCGAATACGGCACCGCCACCCACGACCAAACGCCCGGCGACTCGAGCCCCCGAGCAGCAGCCTCCCGCCCCCGAGCGCTTCTTCTCCGACCCGGTGGTCCCGAGTCCCCTGAAAAGCGTGGTGGCCCAATCATCCCCGCTCCCCGCCCACCGCCTCCCTCCTCCCCTTCACAATGGCAGCAGGCCCGAATCCACACGGCGTGCCACGCCCCCGCGGCGTCGTCGGAACCGCCGACCCTGCAGCACGAATCTTCGTCCGTGGCCTTTGACCCCGAGATGTTTGAGAGCTTCGTCGGACACAAGGTAGAGCCCGACGTTCTCGACCTCATCCGGCAGCATAGCAACGGGAACCTGGAAAGGGCCGTCAATATGTATTTTGACGGCACGTGGAAGAAGTGGAAGGAACCCCCGCGGCGGTGGCGAGGGCTTCTTCCGCGGCGTCGGCGCCCGCAGCTCTGGAACGGGGCCGATCGGCCGCGGCCGCGCTGCCCGAGTCCAACGGCCTGCCCTCCCGGTCCCGACAGCGGCAGCGGCAGCCGAGGTACATTGGGGCGTTTGGCGTCGAGGGCTGGGCCACCCGGAGCGGCCACAACATGCTGAGGCACGGAGACGCCGTCAAAATTGAGCGGCAAAAGATCCAGGCGCCCCAGACGACCCCCAAGGGCCAGATCAAGATTGGCGTTCCCATCGTGACCGCGCGCATGACCGCCGCCGCTGCTAGAAGAGTCGACGTGATTGTGCGCTTCACCAACGCGGCCGGGGCGGAGCTGGGGAGGTTGTCCAAGGAGACGGCCAACTGGGTCTCCACGTTGATGGATCAGGGCATTTGCAGGTTCGAGGGCGCCTGCGTCTACGCGCCGGAACGGATGAGGACCAACGACACAATCTTCCTGCAGCTCAGGGTCTACTTGCTGCCGTCCGCCTTTCAAGCCACCGTCCTCCATCCTTCCGACGACATCGCCACCAGCTTCCGCGAGGAGGACGAAACTACGCAGGAGAAGGACCTCCGCCTGCGGCAGGTCGCCCTCGTCAGGCTCTTCCAGGAGATTAATGTTCTCCCTTCCACCCTCAGCGCCCAAGACACGAAGCAGCAGCGTCAGGGTCTTCTCGAGGCCGCCGAGCTCGACGAAAAAGGGCAAGGATCCCCCAAAGGCCAACAATGCCAATGCTAATGCTAATGCCAATGCCAACGCCAATGCTGGGGGTCCCGTCCAGCCCGCCGGACGAGGCCGAGGAGGGCGAAGAGCTGGAGCAGGACCAGCTCGACGCGTTGTACCGGAAAGCCCAGTCCTTTGATTTCAACACTCCCGAGGCGGAGCCCTCGACACGTTTGCCCTACAGCTGCGGCCCTACCAGAAGCAGGCTCTGCATTGGATGCTGAACAAGGAGCGCGGCGAAAAGGGAAACCGCGAGCCCTCTCTCCACCCTCTGGGAAGAATATACCTGGCCCTTGAAGGACGCCGACGACAAGGACCTCCCCATCGTCGAGGGGCAGGACAAGTTTTACATGAATCCTTACTCTGGCGAGATGACGCTCGTTTTCCCAGCCCAGGAACAGAAATGCTTAGGCGGCATCTTGGCCGACGAGATGGGCCTCGGCAAGACGATTCAGATGCTCAGCCTGATCCACTCCAACAAGCCCTACCCGAGGGCCCAGCCCAAGACTGGGTTGTCCTCGCTCCAGCAGCTGCGGTCGTATGGCTCGCCCGAGGCAGAGGTGCTCCGGGCGCCCCAAACCACCCTGGTGATTGCGCCCATGTCGCTCCTCGCGCAGTGGCACAGCGAGGCGGAGAAGGCCTCTAAGGAAGGGACGCTCAAGGCGTTTGTATACTACGGCAGCGAGAAGAACTGCAACCTGCAGGCCATGTGCTGCGAAGACAGCGCCGCCTCGGCCCCGGACGTGGTCATCACGAGCTACGGCACCGTCCTGTCCGAGTTCAGCCAGATCCTGGCCAAGAAGGGCGACAAGTCGCACCACCGCGGGCTCTTCTCGCTCGAGTTCCTGCGCATCATCCTCGACGAGGCCCACACCATCAAGAACCGGAGGTCCAAGACGTCCAAGGCCTGCTATGCCCTCGCCGCCGAGCACCGCTGGGTGCTCACGGGCACCCCATCGTCAACCGCCTCGAGGATCTCTTCAGCCTCGTGCGCTTCCTCGGCGTCGAGCCCTGGAACAATTTTTCCTTTTGGAGGACCTTTATCACGCTGCCGTTCGAGTCTAAGAACTTTGTGCGGGCGCTGGATGTGGTTCAGACGGTGCTCGAGCCGTTGGTGATGAGGAGGACAAAGGATATGAGAACCCCGATGGAAGCCCGTAAGTGCCTCCTTTTTTCTTTTTTATGAAACCAGGCCAAGTTGAAGATACTAACAAAGGACTCTCCCCAAACAATACAGACTCGTACCTTTGCCGCCAAAAAGGTGGAAATCGTCAAGGTGGAGCTTTCCGAGTCCGAGAGAGATTTACAACCACGTCTTCACGCGGGCCAAGAACACCCTCGACAACAATATGGCATCCGGAACGGTGATGAAGGCGTATGCCAGCCTGTTTGCCCAAATCATCCGACTGAGGCAGACGTGCTGCCACCCGATCCTGATCCGAAACCGCGATATCGTGGCCGAGGAAGAAGAGGCAGCGAGCGCCGCCGCCGCCGCCGCGGATGCCGTAGCGGGTTTGGCCGACGACATGGACCTGGACGTGCTCCTGCAAAGGTTCACGGCCGACCTCGCGGACGAGCAGTCGCGGCCGGGGGCGACGTTTGGGGCGCACGTGCTGGCGCAGATCCGGAGCGAGGCGAGCCACGAGTGTCCGATCTGCGCCGAGGAGCCCATGATTGAGCAGACGGTGACGGGGTGCTGGCACTCGGCGTGCAAGAAGTGCCTGCTGCAGTATATCAAGCACGAGACGTCGCGCGAAAAAGTGCCCCGCTGCGTGCACTGCCGCGAGCCCATCAACGTGCGCGACCTGTTCGAGGTGATTCGGCATGACGACGACGATGGCAACGGCGACATGGCGGCGGCGCTGTCGGGGACGCAGGGCGGCAAGGGGGCCGCATCAGCCTGCAGCGGGTGGGGACGAGCGACTCGTCGTCCAAGGTGATGGTGTTGATCCGGTACCTGCGGGAGCTGCGGCGGGAGCACGGACGCATCAAGTCGGTGGTGTTTAGCCAGTTCACGTCGTTTCTCTCGCTCATCGAGCCGGCGCTAGAGCGGGCGGGCATGGATTTCTTGCGGCTGGACGGGTCCATGTCGCAAAAGGCGCGGGCGGCGGTGCTGGCCAAGTTCCGCGAGGCCGGGCGCTTCACGGTGCTGCTCATTAGCCTCAAGGCGGGCGGGTGGGGCTTAACCTGACGTCGGCGCGCAGGGTCTTCATGATGGATCCGTGGTGGAGCTTCGCGGTGGAGGCGCAGGCGATTGATCGGGTGCATCGGATGGGCCAGGAGGGCGAGGTCAAGGTGTATCGGTTTATTGTGCAGGATAGCGTGGAGGAGAGGATGCTCAAGGTGCAGGACCGGAAGAAGTTTATGTGAGTTGTCTTTTCACTTTCCCTGCTCCCTTACGCACACACTTCCTCTCACTACAAGCCGTCTCCTTTTTCTCACGAGGCTCTTGTAAAAGCATGTGCTGACTTTTCCTTCCTAGCGCTTCGTCTCTAGGTATGATGAGCGACGAAGAAAAGAGGCACCAACGGATCGAGGACATCAAGGACTTGTTGAGTTGAGATGGGGTTGGGCATGATAGATTTGGGGATCTTTGTAGACATAGAAGGCTTGGGGGAACGTGAAATATGAATAGACAACACGCACCGCGTTTTTCGGCGGTTGAATCGATCGTCCACTGTGTCCAGTTGGTCTGTGAAAATAGGCTTGGCCTGTGTCCAAGAGGGTTGAGTTCCATGTTCTTCCGAGCGGGCAGTCTTGTCTATCTCGAACCCTCACGGTGGAAAAGAGTGCGCCGTCGCCAACGCTTTACGTTGGGCTATCAAGAGGATGGAGAGAAAAGTATTCTCCATTCAGGAGGAGCTAGAAAGGCGAGTGACTGCCTTCCTCGCTAGATTGTGCTTCCCAAGAACAGGTGTCTCCTGAATCACGCTTGATATGAGTCGTGCTCCAGTAGCAGCCACAGATGGGATGAACCTGGATATAAAAACAGACGCCTCTTCTCACTCGTTGGCGAAACCCTTTCTTCCCTCGCTCGTTTCATTGTCCCTTTTACTTACCAAAAAAAACAATAGCACAAAACTACCCTCCTATCTCGATTGCTTCACCGCGAAGAAGAAATCAAGGAGTTTGCGTTGTAAAACAAGACTCGGGGCCTCCGACAAAACCCTTTGCTTTCCTCTCTCATCACCCGTCCGGCAGATCGCCCAACGTCAAAGCTCCGTTTTTGCTATACACGAAGCGACTAAGCCCCGCCCACCACAATCACGTTCATCATGTCCAAAAGGTCCGAGGGAGCCGTGTTCCCTTTCCAAAACTCACGGGACGTGGGGTCCTCGATAGAGGTTCAGAGGTAAGAGGAAATCAAGGCCCCATCATGTAAGGTGGCCGAGTTACTAACTTTGCCTTTTGTTTTTTCCCTTTAGATGCATGCAGGAAATCCGTAACCTTGGCACTGCTTTTCGTCCTACGCACCGAGGATTCGCAGACAATACCAGGCCGCGGAATCACGCTGAAGGTCTTGGGTGCTCCCGCGACTCCCTTGATCCATCCTTGTGCGTGCGCGATACCTTGGGTAGGGAAGCGGAAGCAGGGGAAGAGTACCGACCTTTGCACATGCCGAGTCTGCTTGGAAAGAGGTTTTACGACTTGATGGACCCGGAGAGGTCAGCGGCCAGGGGGCTACACGGCTGGCGTTGGCGAATTGGCACTGAGGACAGATGGGAACAGGGAAGCAGAGGCCGCGAGACCTGGGAGACCCCTCCCACATTATGTTTGGCGTCCGTATATGACGGAGGGTGCTCTTCGTAATCTCGGGTCCAGCAGCGAGGAGCTGGCGGGCATCCTGAGAAGCGAAAGCAGCGGACATGGACATTCCAGCACGAGAGAGTTACCGGATGATTACAGTTCCGTCCAAACCAACGCAGAGCTCCGAAACACCGAGCCGGCGGCCGCCTCCGCTCATCGAGATGCCAACTCCGAAGTCATCGAACGATGGATTAGGCTCCAACTCGCAGACAATGGAGCAGCCTCCACCAACGACCACGCCTACCGAGAGGCACCCACGCCGCGGAACGACGTCCACCGATCTCCGTATGTTTCGTTTGGGGCCCAGCGCCCCTCATACCGACCAAGCCGGCGCCAGACGTCACGCTACGACCCGGAGCTCGACGGATTGCTACCGGCCCGTCTCCGCGGGGCAGGGAGTCGTGGGGCCGCGCGCCGGGATACATGGTTTGCTACGCTGATCTGGGCAGCGAGGGCCACAGGAGAGTTTCGGTGTATAAGATGGGGGCGGAGGGGCGGTGGGAACTGGTGGGGGAGGCGTTTGGGGAGCTGACGTTTGGCCAGCTGTACTTTGCAGCCCCGTCGGAGGCCTAGAGGGAGTTGTCTAGCCAGAGTTCTTTGGAAGCGAGGATTGGAAACAAGGGCTTCTCTTGGGGGTGGGATAGATCCGGCTTGTAAGTTTGGATGATTTTATTGTATGAAGGGCAAAACCTTGGGCGTAGAGAAACTAATCTCCTTTGTCGTTGAGGCAGAGAAACCGCTGTTCATAGTTTGGAGGATCGAGCTCGCTCAAGCTGTAAGAGGCAGAGGGCGAAAGCGCGACATACGTTTTTCTTCTTCTCCTACGATTGGGATACATCGATAGCAAAGCTTGAATACGGTTTCTCACACAGCTACCTCCCTTATTCGGTAAAGCATACAAGTTGCCATGTTAGTTGGGGACATCAACTCCCCGCGCGCAAAGCATGACCGCTTTGCTCGCCACACAAAGTCACATCTAGGCAAACTAGATGCCAACACGCCGCCACTCTCCAGTTTCCTCTCGCCTCCAACCTATTCCTAACAACCAAAAGCTTATGAAAAGGAAGGGAACCAAGAAAGGCAGTGGTCCTTGAGTTATTTGCGTACCGATTTCCAAGGCTTTTGCACCCTCAAACTCCACGAATACGTTTTCCATGTCTCAACTCTCAGGAATGAGGCCATACGTCTCTATCTATGTTTTCGTTTCTGCTCCCTCTTTCTTCCTTTCCATCACTCACTCTAGCAGAAAGAACCAAAATCAAGTAAACCAAAATGAGCAAATGGAGGAAAGCAACAGAGAGCAGACCCAACGACGAACAATCTCCTCCTCCCTTTCCCGCCTCTCTCCTCCCCCTCCCCCAGCCCATGCCGCCCAACGACCAAGAAAAATCCCCCTCCGCAAAGCACCCAGCCCATCCAACACTTTCCCCATCCAACCCTCTAACCCTCCCTCTCATATAACCCACCACCGGGAAGATCGACATGCCACCAGCCGCTCTCCTCCACACGCACCCCACCAGCCCACGACTCCCCTCCTCCTCGCAAGGCCACCACCACCACCATCGAAACCATCTTAGACCACGCACCACCTCCACCACCGAAGCCATAGCCTGGATCATCGGCCTCCTCGCCGCCTCCGCCCTCCTCTGCCTCGCCCTCCTCTTCTTCCTCCGCACCCGCTGCGGCTGCGGCTCCGGCGGATCCATCCACCACCGGTCCAAACACAAACACAAAGTATCCTACTGGAGGCGCGGGCCCGCCCTTCCGCACACTACTACCGCCACAACCGCCGCCGCCGCCGCCGCCGCCGCCGCTCTCGGCGGGCACCGTCGCCACCGCGCCTGCGCCTGCGCCCGCGCCCGGCGGTGTCCGAACGCCAGCTGCGGCGCGACGGCGGCCGCCTGGAGAAGACGACGACGAAGAGCTAGGCAGAGAATGATGAGAAGAACCATGGCGAGGACGGCCCGGCGGAGGCCGCCACCGTACGCGGGACGGGATAGGGAGAGGGAGAGGGAAAGGAGGCGACGGAGGAACAGACCGGCGCAGGCGCCCGTCTTTATGACGCCGGCTGGAGGAGATGCCGGGGTTCCGGTGGACGGCATGATGCCGTTTGATGGGCCGGTGTACCCCGGCATGACCTTTGACGGACTGGTGCCGCCGGGGAAGAGGAGAGGAGGGAAAGGAGGCGGCGGGTGCGGTTTGGATATCCCGCGTAGGAACGAGGTGACCCCGTCCCGAGCAGTATCTTGGCGGTTGTACTGGAAAGCAGGATGCGTGGCATACATGGCAACACTAGCAGACACGGAGACCTTTTTCTTGAGCAAGTCCCTTGTAACGCGTCCGGATTCATCATCATGAAAGAAAAATTAGAGAAACGTGCCACTGACCGAGCCTTGACCCGTACCAGAATCAAGTCAATCTTGGGTGGGAAAGGAAGAAATAGATAAAAAAGAAATGGCTCAGTATTACCCCTATACAAAGCAAACCCAAGACGCCTCCAGTGACTTTCCCTGCACAATGTTTTTTCCTATGAGCCCATACAAATGATAAAAGGGAACAGGACAGAGATTCATGAACCATGACTACATAAACCATGACGGAAAAAAAAAAGAAACGTGAGGCGTGAGATGAGACATGAGATGTGAGATGGAAGATGCGCAGCGATAGTACAAGAAAAGAAAAGAAAATGGAAAGAAAAAAAGAAATAAGAGACAGGAAGAAAAAAAGAGTGTGAGGACAAAGAAAATGAGTGTGAGCTGGGATGGCGAGATACGGGGAGCAAGAAAAAAAGACGAGAAAAGAGCACCAGCACCAACACCGACCCCATATCCCGTATCCCATATCCTTTGTTCCTACTACACATACATTCCCCAAGAATTGCTTCTTCTTAGCATCGGCTTCGACGACGCCGCGATATATACATACAAGCCCCTCCCCCATCTCTAAAAGAGAATGGGGAAAGGAAGCCGACATTAAAAAGAAACCAAAAATAAGGAAAAAGAAAAAAAAAAAAAAAAAAGAACAGAGGGCTGCTAAGGGGCATCGGCGGGTGGCGCTGACGGCGGCGGAGGATCGATGGGCACCCCGGGTTCAGGATGATCACCTCCACCATCGCTTTTCCCGCTCTTGCTGCTACCTGTCGACTTTCGCCGTGGCCCTCCCTTTCTCCTCCGTCGCCTGCGGGCCGTGAACCGGATCGAGTCGCGATACGTGTACAGGAAAGCTCCAACGCCGACGAGAAAGGCTACCAGCACGACGGCAACGATGATGCCAATCGTTACGTTGGTGTCATGGCCAGCATCGCCCGTGAACTGGCGGGCAATGAGGTGGGGCACACGGGCCTTGGCGTCCGGGCGGAGCCTCGGATTTAGGCCGGGATGTACATCGCCGGAAAAAGGGGGTGGACGGTTGGAGGGGTGGAGAGGTGGAGGGGAGCTTGAGGGATTTCCTCAAATAGGCGGGCGCCGGCCCTTCGATCGGGTTGGTCGATTAAAACCCTCTCTTTTGTTCTCCTTCTTCCTACTGGCCTAGTCTTCCGCCCTTCGCCCAAGGCGGGGTTCGAGCTTGGTGGTGCTTGTGCTGGTGGGGGTTCGATTTTGTCGAAAATTGAATCGTGCGAGGGAGGGGCTCAACGAATTTCGTGCGCAGTTGATAATCCTTTGTTCTCGATGGAGACTGGTCTGCCCAAATATCGCATGAATGAGGATTGTGCTATTGCCGTCGTCGTCAAGTTCGTAGGAAACCCTTTGAGTAAGGGAAGAGCGACAAGACTATGTCTCGTGCGCGAGTTGTGAGCGATGGCCCTCGACCTTCTTACTGTTGAAGAAAGAACAAGAGGAGGGGGTGATGGGGATATCTCCTCAATCTTGCGTTCGTTGAGACGTTTCCGTACGATGCGCTCGAGCGAAGAGTCGGACAGTCTAGATATCTAATCTAGACCCGAAGCCTAACCTCTGTGCGTCTTCTCCTTCCAATGAACGGTTGTGCGAGTGATCGGTCGATGAAACCACCTCAATGATTTACAAGCAAGGGATGTATCTTCGGTAAGGACGTGCCACGGCGGTAGACGAGAAGAGAAGAGCGGGTGAGAAAAGAAAACCGAAAATACCCAGACTCGAAGGTTAATTCGGTGTGGAGGCGAGGCGGAGGGAGGAGGCGAAAAGCGTCGCCGAGTCTCGAATTCTTTGATATATAAAAAGGGAGAAAAGAAAAGGAAGAAAGGAAAACCTCAATTCTTCACCGCGCCCTACCTACCCCACGGGAGGGGCAAGGGGGACTCGGGAGAGATGGCTGGAAATAGAAGGGCGAAGAGGAAGGAAGAAAAAGAATAAGAGATAAGCTAAAAAGCAAATGGCGGGAGACGGGAGGAAGAGGCGGCAAGAAGCAAGGAGGGAAAAAGGGAAAAGAAGAGACAAAGATTCAAAAGCAAGCGGTGTGAGACACTTGAGGCGTGCGCACATGGCTTTGAGCACCACCAAAGAAGGAAGAATGGGTGAGAAGAGAAAAAAAAAGAGAATGGTTGAAGAGGCAGGGGTCGTGGAAAGGGGGAGAGAAAGAAGACTAAAAGGCTCAGGAGAAGACGACCACGATAATGGCAACGTCGGAAACCCGGGGGAGAAGAGAAAAGGCCCGAGGAGGAGTGCTGCAGCACAAGCGTAGCCTGCCTCGGATGGGTGATGTCTGCAAACAAGACTTGAACAAAGTCCGCTGCGGGCCAAGACGAGAAATTAGGAAGGAGAAGCGATGGTGCCTTTGTCCCCTAAAAAGTACACGGGGGCGGCGAAAAGCGAGGATGCAGGCAAGGAAGCGGGAAAGAAAAGAAGAAGAAAAGAAAAAGAAAAAGAAAAAGTAGGTGAGATAGAAGGGGGGACGGGGGAAAAAGGGAAAAGGGAAAGAAAAGAAAAGAAAAGAAAAAGAAGAAGAAAAGGAATAAAGGTCCTTGAGCCCGCCTTATCGAGATGCAGTAGCTAGGAGCAAAAGGCGGTAGGCGGCAGGAACCGCGCTCAATTTGACGACGACGATGAGGACGAGGAGGGGAGGGCGAGGAGGGCTGGTCGGTCGGTCGGTCGGTCGGGAGTGGTGGGTAGCACCTGTGCGGAGATGCTTGTCGATGCTGTGTTCCTCTGCAGTCTCTCTTCTCCGTGTGCTTTGCCTGCGGAATAGCGGATGTATGTGTGTATGCGTGTGTCTCCGTGAGACGATGAGACGAAGTGGTGCGTTGCGGGATTATTCTCGGGTCGGTTGTTTCCAATTCCTCTTCTCCTTTCTTGCTCTCACAGAGCTCGTGGGTTCCTATTCCTTGGTTTTAATAAAAAAGGGAAACTTTTCGGGGGCCCGGCAGAGGGTAAGCCGGAAGGCGGACCTTGTGTGCCGTTGAGTGCTTTTCGCCTACATGTAAGGTTGGCTCCTTTGTTTCCTTGCTTGTGCCCATCAACTCAGGTCGGGCCCAACGATCGCTAGTCTCGGACTCGAGCCTCGGCCTGGCGGGAGATGTTGACGTGCTATCTTGCCCGCTGTGGCCGCTGTGCCCGTCCAATTCTCGGTCCTTGCTTCGATCTTTTTCTCTTCCTTGTAAAGGACCGTCGTTATACCAACAAGCAACCGTCACGGAACGAGCAAAAGGCGCCGTGATGCGGGGCTGCCGGGGCCGCAGAGTGGTCAATATTTTGTCCTACTTCCGC
Source organism: Parascedosporium putredinis (assembly GCA_949357655.1). Lineage (NCBI taxonomy): Eukaryota > Fungi > Ascomycota > Sordariomycetes > Microascales > Microascaceae > Parascedosporium > Parascedosporium putredinis. The sequence goes on from CASHTG010000019.1 coordinate 351,067, forward strand.
GGGATGAACGGATAGACAGGTGACGCCCGCCAAAAATGGTTTCCCAAAGATGGTTTCTGTGAAAGAAATCTCGGGGAAGGAAGAATCCAAAGGCCTTGAAGAAAATGACTTCTCCTTATCTTGTAAGGGGAGGGTAAAAGGGAAAGTTCGGGCGGAACTTTGGTTGCTGATGAAGACACCGATCACGATTGTTATACCCCGACGAGAAACCAAGGACTGTGCCTTCTATTCCCAACAGGGTGTCTTCACTTCTATCTCCATCTCCAGCCTAAGCCGGCTTGGCCCTATTCTCTTATCGGAGCCCAGTGCGCACAGGGCAGCTCAAGCTTGGAACAGGACTAACATCCCATGCTTCATGGGGCAGACATTCACGAAGCGACAGGCTGGCGAGGGCACGAGGGCAAGCCAGCACAGGGATCAACACCACCTTCCAACCAACAGATGGAAAGTGAAGAGCGGGTGCCAAAGAAAGAAAAGAAAAAGAAAAAGAAAAAAAGAAAAAAGAAAAAGAAAAAGAAAGGGAAAGTAAGGCGACGGGAGGAGAGGGAAGTGATAGTATGTGAGAGAAAGACAGGGAGGCGAGACTTCGTCTTCGCACTCGGTACTCTCTATCGCCCTCCCTCTCTCCAACAACCATGCTGCCTCCTCCAAATCTCAATTGCGTCCCACAACAGGACTGAGGTGCAGCTCGACAGCCGACGAGATTCAGGAAGCACGCAAAGGGGGCGTATGTGGGCGAATGCGGGCGATGGGGGTCTCTCTCTCTAATCCTTTTCTTTCTTTTCTCCCTTTTCCTTTTCCTTTTAGACCTTAGTCTTTGGTTTGTGGCTCCTTTCTCCAATGTGATTGAGAAGCATATGTGTGCGGAGCACGAAAGGGAGGGGTCGCCATAAACGGGCACCACGCGCGCCGTACCGCATCGGAATGGGGCACACATGCATGCCAAACATCGAATGAAATTCTCTGGCTCGCTGGAGACCCGGAACAAAATTAAGAACTCACATGCAGGGAGGTATTGATGATGGAAGAAGGAAGAAGGGTGAGCTCACCTTCTCACCATGCTCTCGCATGGGTGAATGCATGGGTCTTTGCCGCCAAGCGTGCGGTGCGTGTTGTGCGTGCGGGCAAAGGGTCAGGCCGAGTGCCTTTGTGGCTGTGGTAGACTCCGCGATAATACGTGACGACGATAACACCACCTAGCACAAGCTCTAGCAACAGGAATCCCCAGCTCCAAGTAACCTTAGATGGGGAGATACTTTCTCGCCCTATGCTTGAACTCCCTCGAGTTGTTTCTTTTTTTTTTCTCTTTTTTTTTACTCTCTTTTTTCTTCTCCCCCATTCCTTTCCTTCACATCCCTCCTCACATATCCTTCCCTTGTTTCTTTGCCGCCCTTCTGCTCCTTAGCCTACCCCCAATCTCCCCCATCGGTTCGGCTCTAGCTCTGCAGGCTGTCTCCTCTGCGGAGGGGAGACCAATCTCGATCCCTAAGAAGCCGCGTCTCGCAGGGTAGCGTAGTGGTGCAGGCAAGGACGCCAGGATGAAGTTTAGAGACGAGAAGGACAATAGTGTACTCGCAGCAGAAGCATGGCGTCCGGAAGATGATCCGCCCTTTCCCCTTCTCTATCGAATTTGCACCTGGAAGAATCCTTAGGCTCGGCACGAGTACCCGTCAAATAGAGCCAGCGGAGAGACCTCTAGCCACCCCTCCTTTCTTAGAGCTATGCTGCAACACCGGCGCTTCAAAGCGTGTGTGAGAGAGAGAGCTATCCGTTGACCCCCAAGCACCTGTCTCGACCCGAACCCGCTTCGGCCAAGCCGAGGGCCGGCGCTACCCAGCAACATGGGTCACACTCCAAAATGATAAACGCAGAGTTGAATGCTGAGAAACAACACGAGATTCTCAGTCCACTTCCCTAAAAGGGAATGAGGCGACTGTCAAGTTGCGTGGGGACAAACACTGAAAGAGTGATTGGGGGTTGAGGACTTGGGGAGGGGTGTATCATGCATCGCCGTCGCACCAAGAGAACGTGATAGTATCGGTCGAGGCTCTAAAAGCGACATAACCAGAGGCAACCAAGAAGTTAAGAATTGAGAAAAGAAGGAAAGAAGGAAAGAAAAAGAAATTAGTCAATGAAATCGAGGACACACTTGGGAGCAACCTAGGTGGAATAGTTCGAGTCATAGGACACGCAACCTAGCCTATGGCGCTTTCCTCGTATCTAGGGCTCCCGTCTTCATCAATAGCTTGGTCGGATTGGGGGAGAGAGCATCATACCCCCGGATGTGAAGTGTGGCGAGACGTGGATGAGCGCGACGTGTTCATCGTCTTAGTTCAACATGCTTTGAGCAGGCACACTAGGCCAGATGCTACGACAAGAACCGAGGTGTGGGTGAGAAAGGTGGGAGGAACGCTCAAACCCCGAGGAGATCCGCAGGTTTGGGGCAGGCCCATTACCGTTGCCCTCTCTTTCTCTCTATCAGCATCCTCGTGACCAGGGCCGTGGTCGTGGCTCTCTCCACTAAATCCAGAGTGCAAGCTGCGGGCGAGTCCCCGTTCAACGACATTCGTGCTATCAGTGTGTTAGTCTCCTACTTGCTCTCGCCCTCGAGATGTGGCTGACACACGCCTCAACAAGCGAGTTGGCACTCGCCGTGTCGTTCGCATGTCCATGGTAGGCAGAATGGGGGAGGCGTCATGACCCGAAGCCTCCATCATCTTTCCCTATATCCCCTCCCCCACCATCCCGTCGTTCTGAGGGGGAACTGCCGCCAAGTGGTGCAAGTGGAGGTATCAGGGGAGTCGGCATGCCACGCCACTCAATGCCAAAGGAGGAGAACGCAGTGCACTGGCTGCAGAATCACTTGTACCTCGAGGGATCGGGGTGGGACAGAACCTGGGGGAGGCACTTTCGGGGGCGGAAAAAAACGTCAAGATTTGGCATGCTATCCGGGGCAGGTGTGTGTATACGTGCCTCTGTGCCTGTCGTGCGTGGGGAGTGTGGTGTGTGTATCTGTATGTAAGATGCTGGATATATGTACGCACTATCAGCTTGTGGGTGTGGAAGCGCGTGGCTGTGTGGGCGGCCAGGTCTGACTTGTCCTTCAGAAAGAGCAGCGTAGGAATTGGCATTCCCCATTGGTGAAGAGCGTCAAAGGGGACGTCGATAGCTTACTTGAATGGTGGTGTGCGGCGCGGGCCAGGCTTGGGAGCTTTCAAGTTTTACCTCTACCCAGCATTTGAGCACCACTTGAGCTTTGGGAAAGGGTGTCGGAGAAGGGACTATGTCATTGGTAGTGGTGCGTCGCAAACCACACCCACCACCACCACCACCACCCCCACCCCTGGGGTTTTTTCCTGCACGACTGATGTGGTTGGCCACCAATTGCATGGAAATTGATGATAGATCGCAAGGATGGATCCATGAGCAGTGCTGTCCCGCCCTAGAGATACCCCTGCACCAATGGGCTGGTTCGTTGGGCAGCAACACAAGAGAACCGCACGTGTGAGAGGTTGCATGCCCATCGGTTAGGTTTCCGTCGGGTTTTTATTTTCTCTTAGCGAAAACGACGCTCCTCCAAGTGCTCTCTCGTTCCTAGACGATCGAGGCAAAAAGGGGACCGGGAAGGCAAAATGAGAGGCGAAGAGAGGGTTGATCGATCTTTTCCAAATGCCGAGCCTGGGGAAGGGCTGAAGGTGGTTGCAAATATGTCTTTGGGCTTGTTGGGTAGTTGGGCGTCGGCCATAGAGAAACAAGGGTTCGTCAAGACGACGATGGAGGCTAGAGGGCGCCTCAAGCTCTCATCGAGAGAGCAAGCTTGACGTAAGAATATCACGAATTGTGGCCCCACACCCTGATCTGTGGGCCAAGCAGAGCAGGATTTGTCTTCGAAGTGGTGGGTAAGATGGGAAGAGTTGACGTACGCATGTTTAATTGATCAATAGCTTCTTAATCGATTGTGATCAATTTAGTCCTGGATTTCTTGAAGAATGAGTCTGTCAAATAAACTGGAAGTCTGCGAGGATCAATCATTCGCCGGCTTGAGTGGGCATTTTCTTTCAGTGACTAGTCAGGGCAGCTGCCACTGAAGCGAGCTTTTTCTTGGATGGGTTTCGCTGGTCTTGGTGTAAGTCGGTCTTTCCTCAGTCTGGGTAGCACTTGCCCTGACTTTGGCAGAGATTCTCAGCGCTGGTGGTACGGTGTGTCACCCATATTCCACTGGCAGTCTCATAGAGATGGCACGTGGCTCTGAAGCCTGGGGTTTTCATCTATGATATCATAAATCCTCACACCGCATCGAAAGCGAGAAGAAAAAGAAAAAGAAAAGAAACGGCATCACGGAGCATTACGAAGCACCAAGCAACACAGCAGAAGCAGAAGCAGAAGTAGAAGCAGCAGCAGACGCAGCAGTAGCAGCACTGTAGAGATTTGACAGTTCTTACAGTACATGTACCCATCACGCCCCTACTAATGCGCGCGCGGTCCTAGTTTGGCTTGCTGCATTAAATCAGCTGGCTGCAATTCGATTCGATTGATCCATGTTCAGTCCAGAGAGCGGTTGTTCACTTGCTCGCCCCGTGCTATGCCGACGACGACGCTGGCCAAGTTCGAACAACCACCCCCGGCCCTGGCCTGGAGTCCGCATGTTAGGTCGATACCGCACCCCGCATCCATGGGCTGAAGTCTCTGAGATGCTGTAAGCACACGCTATTTGGACGTGTATCCGTGCCGATGCGATGCGCGCCGCCCGAAAGACGTGCCTCCCCGCATACCTCGGCGGTTTCCCCGCCCCGAATACCGCTTACTGGCTTTCCTATCGGCTTCAGGTGTGCACTCGGCCGGCATCGCAATGCAGGGCCCAACTCCCAAACACCGCATGCCCATTCCTGTGCTGGCTCTTTTTGATGGTGGGGAAATGGAGAAAGAAAAAGAAAAAAAGACGGAAAACCGGGGGAAAGGGGACACAAAAGAGAAGGAGAAAAGAAAAAAGAAAAAAAAAAGATCGTCGTTCTCGGCGGCCATCTCCACCCTCGCACTGCCGAAGCAAAACTCTAATCAGAGCAAACTGTATCCACGATTCGTGGCATGAAGTTATGATTGGAAACCGAAAAGCTTGTAGCTCGAGTGCATCCCGTCTATTTTTGTCAACGCTCGTTGAAGTGCCCTCAATGGGAGATGGTCTAAGAAATTGGGCACGAGAAGAAGGCTCCATTGAAGATAATACCTGCACTATGAGACAGCAAAACAGCGCTATTCCTTGCAAAACCGCTCTAGACCAGCCAGGCCTTGTTTCGAAGTGCCCCAGGGTAGAAAAGGGGGCCTTCTCACACCTTTTGTTGCTCACCACTTCTTTCGAGGATCGCCGTTTCACGCTTGTAGCTTTCGGGTCTTGGGTTGGCGCCCGTCGATCTGCGGAGATTTTCAGATAGATGGACGAGGCGTCTGGCAACGGGCAATGCGAAAGCTGCGAGGGTTTTCTCTTCCCCGATATGCTTGTAGTGAAAGAAGAATTGCTTGATCTACACCGCGATGTTAAGGGGATCAAGAAAGAAGGAGAAAAACAAGAAAAGGAAAAAGGAGAAGATGGAAACCGATAACTTGATCTACGCGTATATTCTTTAAAGCTCGCAGCAAACGCAATGCACGTCCAGTATCAATGGCAGGGGCGTTTTTCCCCACGAGAAAACTTGCAGTCGGATTGAACCGGTGCGATGCAGGCAGCAAGTCATTTGAGTGAGAGGTGAATAGATGATGAGTGGTGCTAATAATACATCAAATACATCAAGTACCATGCGCCAATGCTTTCAAGATGTTTGAAATGCCTACCCTCAAGTTGGTTGAGATATGACTGCAGCAGCTAACAGCACCACCCATGTGCCATGTTCAACTTATGGCCCCATCCCCATCTCACGCCCCTCGGGCAGGCAAGTCCTCGACCTAGAGCTCCACCACCGAATCTGATTGATCAATTCAGAATGGATGACACGCCGTGCGTGATGTGATGTGATTTGGCCGGGGCTCGACCAAAATCGCTCGCACCAGGATTCGCCAGTCCTCTGATCGACCGGTGCCCGCCCAACATCAACCACTTCTCGTCTCCCTTCCCGTTTTGCCTATTTACGTCGACAAGGTTAGATGTTGGGAGGGGGGTTGTGGCTGGCCAGTCCCTCACAAACCTTCCGCAGGGCCCCGTGCATGATGCGGCGGTCGATCCCGGCAGCTAGCCGGAGAGTTCGCATCGTGGGGCCCATCAACCATTGATTCTTGTTGATGAGTAGATAATCCTTTTTTTTTGGTTCTTTTTATTTTGTCATCTGTCAATAGTATTTGATGTACGCGAATCGTAGGGCTGTAGGGTTTTACTTGGTTGCCGCTTTAAGAGAATTGATTTCTCAGGTTTCCCCCTTGCTGAGGTTGCTTGATGCATTACATCCATTGTAACGTCCATGTATATGCAATGGATGCACTGGGAAGTGCTTTGCTGCGTCTTGCTCTGTTCTGCACATCAACGTTGCTAATGCAGCGTCTGCGCCCAGTTTTTTTGTCCCTCTTCTTCCTTCCCCTCTTCCTTTACCCTCTTACAAGACAAGAGGAAATAATAGCATGTCGGCAAGTTCAAGGGCGATTTGAATTAGGGCGCATTGATGCACATCGTTGGTACGGAGCATTAATACGCAGCGATGTGCAATGCAGCACTTGGCCTGACAGCGTGCCCCTGTCCGTCAAAGGGAGGATTCAACTTTCCTCTGTCTAATGTACAAAGTATTCAACTGATAGACGCAAGTAACCAATGGGCATTAGTGGAGAAAAATGGGTAGAGCTGCGAAACGGAATCGTCGGTCCCGGAAGACAGTCGTCTGGACCGAGCCGGAAGGCGTCGTCACCACGCTTTGGCCCGGCCCCAGAGCGTCTATTTCATTCTGTATCTAGCTCTTTACCTCCTCCCTTGTGATCGCCACGGACTGGGAAGCTTTTTTCCTAAGCTTAATGCCTTTCGGTTTAGAGGTAAGTGGAGAAAGGGAGGAAGGGAAGGGGGAAAGGAAAATGGTATTTCCCCGATTGGGATTGGGCTACGGTGGCACGTCTGAGAATACACTACAGGGGGATAGAGAATAGAGGAGAAGAAGGAGAAGATTGAGGATGTGAGGGGAGGACCAAAGGGAAAGGGAGGGGATCCGAGCAAGATCGTCTGGATGAGGAGAGATCCGCTCACGACGATGCGACTCAGCGAGTCGTAGCCAAGAGATAAGGGCGCCTGGGCGATAAGGTGGGAGGGAGGGATGGAGGATGGAGGACAGGGAGGGGGAGAAGGGACGATCAGCTTCCGTTCCTGTCGAGACGAGAGAAATGTCAATTGTCAGTCGGCCGCGATACTCATTCTTATTCTGTGCCTGGGCTAATACTATTACAACTAGAGTGTAAGATTCATGCCTTTCATGCTGTTTTGCGGTGGCCGAGCGTGGAAGGCCAGGTCCAGACCTAACCCAGCAAGTCCAGTCTATGGCTTAGTCACCAAAAGCAACCTTTTGACCTTTCTGGAGGATTTGGTTCCTGAACATCTCAACGGATAGATCTGTCAAGGGGATCCAGCATCCCTGTAGCGAACATGGGTGGACCCCGCTGAGCAAGGGGCATGGCATCAAGTTGCCCAACCCAGCCAATAACACCGGACGAGCACCAGCACCAGCACCAGCACAGGCCACAGGCCCCAACCCTTGCGCGACACGACCCCTGGCTTACCTAATCCCAAAAATAGCTTGAAGCGACGTGCTGTTCGCTGCAAGCCCATTCATTCACTGCCCCTTGGAGCGCTCGGCTTGTTTGATCTGCCTTGAGCCTCCACGAGCCCCGACTTTTGGTGTCGCAGAATCGGCCTTGGAGTCCATGGAGGGATCCGTTCCATCCCCGCACAAGCATGCGCCGAAACCACCCACCCCTTCCTTTTGGGGCCTTTTCTTTTGTTGTTTTTCCTTTGCTGCTGCTTGAGTCTCTCTGTCAACATTACTCAAGCTCTACGCCGTATTGAAGGAAACAGCCGAGCTGTACCTACTTGTCCACGCACACACGATGCTTGATAACGCATGTACCCCATTGAGAGAGAGAGACCTGTGCGTGCGTGCTTCAAGCAACCTCCGGTTCCCCCGCCATTTCTCCCTTATCCCACTTTGCACCAAGCTCGGCCTCAACCTTGTTACCTCTGCCGTCGCGGTGAGACGCCTGGGCGGTCCGGCACCTCGCCAGTCCGTCCAACTCCAGACCCTCTCTTGCAGACCCGACCGCGCTTCGACACACGCGCCAGGGCATTGGCCACGAGCGATGCTGTACCTCTTTGGGGGTTTTGTTTTTTGGCAGCGACCCTTCCTCTTTGCTCCCCTTGTGCCCCTCGGGCCCTTGGGCCATCCTCCTTCTCCGGAGACCGACGCAATAGTCGTCCCCCTCTATACTTGCTGCCCCTGACCTGTGCTCCAATCATCGTCGTCTTTATGCAGCTTCGTTTCCGCGGTCCTGGACCATCCGCAGATAGACCACACACACACACACTCTCTCTCTCTCTCTCTCCCATGTTTTTTTAGCTCTCGTTTCTTTTTTACCCCATACCATACTCCATCTTTGCCCAGCCCTGTCCCTGGCATAACTGTAACCTTCTCTCCCCCGCCCCTTTACCTTGCTGCACTGGAGGCTGTTTCTAGTTCCCCTGCTTCGCTGTGCTTGTTCCCTGCCCTCCCCCCCATGCCGTCGATCTCCTGGATGCTCTCCGGCCGCTTGCCCACCCTTCTTTTCTTCCCTTGGGGAGATCCTGTAACGGCCTTTTATGCGATGCTTGGCCACTAGTTGATGCTTGCAGGGAGCCAATTTCTCGGCTCCTAGCCCGGCGCGCGCACGTAGTACGAAGTGGTAGTAATAGTAGCTAGTAGTAGTAGTAACGAGCCGTAGCAGCGGTCTCGATCCTTGGCCTTGTTTCGTAGCACCATGAACGGCTTGGGTGGAGTGTAAGCCCTGGTGTTCTCCCCACACACCATTCTCTCTCTCTCTTTCTCACCTCTCCCATTGATCCATTCACCGATGGGATGTATACTCTTTTCCTTCTTCTCATCTTTCAGTAAATCGTTTCCTTGATTCTTTCTCTCAACTTTTCCTTTCCCTTTTTTGCTTTTTTGCCAGATCGGGGTCCTTCCATCCAGACTTCTTTTCTCCGCAACATAGCATCTGGGGTCTGGTTTCCTCGTGTCTTTTTTTCTTTTCTTTTTCTTCAAACTTGGCTTCTTTCTCTGCCATTTACATCATTTTCTTCTTCTTGCTAACAGAGGCTGGCCGCTCCCATTAATCATTGTTTCTTCTTTTCTTTTCCAACTCCTTCTTTCAATTCATTCGGGGCTGGCTCTTCCTTTCTCTTCTTTTCGACTTCTTTCTTTCCACCTCACTCTTTAGCAATCGACTCTAGCAGCCGGTCTTCCTTTCCCCGTTGACGACGTTTCTCGACCTCACTCTCTCGCTCTCGCCGTGGCAAACGAACCGGAATCGAGCCAATTCTTCGAGTCTACCGACACCGTCCTTTCTCTCTCTCTTCGATTTCGACGTCCTCTCTGTGAGAGACCATTTGTACATTTTTCGAACCCCCGATAGCCCTTCCTTCTTCAACATTGCCCAGTTTCTTCTGGTTGTTCAAAGCAAAACTCCCATGTTGCAACAAAGGCGGTAGAACTTCTCTCTTCCTCTCAACGACTATCGCCTTCCCCTCCTCCTCGCCATTTTCACCCCCTTCCCCCGCAAAAGAAAATGGCTCTCTATTCCCTCCTCGTGCTCGCGTTAGCGGCGTCCGGGTCGGCCTGGCCCCAACTCTCCTTCGACCAGGACCTCGTCTCCCGCGACACCCACACCACCCCCGCGAGCTCCCCTACACGACGACCAGCAGCCGCGTCTCTCCTCGCAGCGGCTTCAACCTCCCCGTGGTAGACGACGGCGACGACATGTCCCTCCTCACCCTCCCGATAGCCAATGTCAAAAGGCCAGGTCGCGGAGGGCACCCGCTACCGCTACCACGCACTCGAGACGCCAGCTCCCCGTGGATGAGGATCTCGGCATGGACGCCGTGACGTTGCCCGTGGCTCGTTTTCGCAAGACGACATCCAAGGCCCCCGCCCCCAGAGCTCTGTCTATCCCCATCGAAGAGGAAGACGTCGGCGACCTCGTCACCCTCCCCGTCTTCATGGGTCCCGGGAAGAGCGGTGGCAGGGTGGCCTCGAGGCAGTTCCCCGAGGATGACCCCGGTGCTGGTGCCGGCGTGCTCACGTTGCCCGTCATCCACTCCACCAAACCCGGTGTTTTCAAGCGTGCGGTCGAGTTGCAGCTGGCCAACAGGTCCGATGTGGCCTACTATGCGCAACGTAGGTTCTTTTTCTTTTTTTCTGGTTTTTTGTACTTGGTTCTTTCTAACATGATTCCAAGTCAACTTTGGCACGCCGCCCCAACCCGTTTTTGTCCAGCTCGACACCGGCTCTTTCGAACTCTGGGTGAATCCCGACTGCACCATCCTATCCGAGCGGGATATCCGCTTCTGCGAGGCCGTAGGCGCCTACGACGCCACCGTTTCAACGACAGCGGGCGAGTTTGCCGGAAACAAGACGCTGAGGTACGGCATCGGTGCCGCCAACATCACCTACATCAAGGACTCGATAGGTCTCCCAGGAAGTAAGCTCAACAACCAAAGTCCCCCTCCCACCCTTCGCTCCCTTTCTCACAACTAACTCTCTCCTCTTTTCAAGGCAACGCCGTGCTCAAGGACGTCCAATTCGGCGTCGCCACCGCCACCCAGGACCAATTCGCCGGCATCCTCGGCCTCGGCTACGGCGAAGGCATCACGACGCAGTACAAAAACTTCATCGACGAGCTCGCGGACCAGGGCGTGACCAAGACCAAGGCCTTCTCCATCGGCCTCGGCAGCAAGAACGACCAAGAGGGCGTCATCGTCTTTGGCGGCGTCGACACCGCCAAGTTCTCGGGCCGCCTGGCCTCCCTGCCCATCATCCCCGCCGCGCAGTCCCCCGACGGCGTGCCCCGCTACTGGGTGCAGATGCGCAGCATCACCCTCGAGGCCCCCAACAAGCCCCCAAGACCTACCCGGGCTCCGACACCCCCGTCTTCCTCGACAGCGGCGCCACCCTCTCCCTGCTCCCCACCGCGCTCGCCGAGGCCATCGCCGCCGACTTTGGCTCCCCGGCGAGGACGAGAACGGCTTCTTCCCGTCGACTGCAAGTTTGTCGAGTACCAGGGCTCCCTCGACTTTGACTTTGAGGGCGTCACCATCCGCGTGCCCTACCGCGAGATGATTCGCGAGCTGAGCAACCCGCCGAGGTGTTACCTTGGTATCGTGGCCAGCGAGGACTTTATCCTCTTGGGTGACACCTTTATGCGGTCTGCCTATGGTGCGTATCCTTACCCCTTCTTCGCGTAGACCAGGAAGCCGAAAGAACAAGAAAAAAGTCTTAAGAAGCAAAATCCAAGATGCTAATGAATCTATCCATAGTCGTCATCGATGCTGATACCCGAACCGCTTACATGGCCCAGTACGCCAACTGCGGCTCCATGGTCAAGCCCATCAACAGCCCCACCGACATCTCTGGCTTCTACGGCCTCTGCGGCCTCAACGAAAGCTCAACCCTCCCCAGCAGTACCAGCAACACCTCTGCCGAGGCCGACTCCACTCCCGGCGCTCCTGCGCAGGGCGTCAATGCCGCAAGTGGCCGGGATCCGAGACGTTCCGCGTTGGCGGCGGCGGTAGTGGTAGCTGCGGCAGCCGTCATAGTATAGGGGCGTGCCGCGCAAGAGAGCGACGGGGAAGCTAGGCTTTGGCCTTGGCTTTTCCCTTCTTCTTGTTTTTCCTTCACATCAGCTCCTTTTTTTCTGACACGCTTGGTTTTCTTTTTCTTTTCCTTTAGTCTTTCAAGTGTTCTCAACCTTGAACATGGCAGTATGGCGCTCGGCGTTTCCTTGACACCTTCACCGTGTCCATCATTTCCTGGCTTTTTCTTTATCGTCGATGCATATTCCACCAAACTGTGCGCGAGTAGGCGAGACCCCAGGCCAGACACACCTGTCCCCTGTTGGTTTCTTACCTCATCATCTTTATCCCTTGTTTATCTCGACTATCTACCCTCTCCTATGATAGGAACACACATCCCTATCGGGAGGGGGTCTATTAGCACTCTTGTACATTTGTACATGCCCCAGAATTTCGAGCCTCGCCCCCTTTTCTCAGCTTAGAGGCTGCAGAAGAGGAACCATGGGGCCAAAGGTCCATTTGTCTTTTTCTTCTTTTTTTTGGTCCTCTTTTCTCTTTTATCTCCATCGTGGAAGATTTGAAAGGGAGATAGGGCTAGGGTGGGGGTAGGATGCCCGCCAAAGTCGAGGTTTGGTCTGTGAGCAAAGCGGACACACGGAAAGCATTCATGTATATACCGTTCGAAGAAGCTGAAAGAGGCGAGCAAATATCAAAGCCCGAGTTACGGGGCGAGTCAGGGTTGTAGCGCAACGCATGGTTTGTTGCGTGAACGAAAGAGCGGGTGGAACCAAGTTTGAGGAGGTATATACTCGGCAGCTGGCTAGACGGAACCTGTTATGGTAGTACTTGGTAATGAATGATATTGATGCATGCATGCAAGAGACTTGGAGTTAATTGCTTTTCCTTGCCTCTCGGTAAATGCCGTGAGCCCCGATATCCGATTTCCGCTAACCGTAACCAACCAATTCCTCCCCCGCGCCGCCCGGACCCATTCCGGACCCGAGGCCGGCCTCTCCACTATCCCCGAGCCCGGATCAATCCCCGTCCCACTTTTTTCCCGGCCGGGCCCCCTGAAGAAGCCTTGCTCTTCCCCTCTTTTCTTTTCAGTCCCTTTTTCCATCATTTTCTATTGTTTTCTTTTTTTCTTTTGGAATCTCGTCTTAAATTAGAACAAGTCCGCGTCGTCCCCACCCAGCCAACCCTCCACCGCCGAGTACATCTTCTCCCAAGACCCCAAATCCCGCACCGTGACGAGTTCCGCATCGATATCATACCCCAGCCGCCGCTGCGCCGCACCCAGAAACTTGTATCCCTCCGGCAGGCCCACCATCTCCTCGGCCGAGAACTCGGGCCACCCATCCCTCCGCAAAGGCACGACCTTGTCCTTTTCGTAGACCAGCTTGACGTACCTAACCTTCCACGTGGGGCGTCCACCTTCGGGCACAGCATCTGCGGGCGCGTCGCCCCCATTAGTAAGAGGTTGCGGCGTCGGCGGCTGCTGCTGCTGCTTGGTGCAGAAGAAGAGGAATCGACAATCGCAGTCGACGTCATATTCAATCTCCTCGACCGCCTCGCCGTGGGCAGTACCGTTCGTTCCCCCATGGCCGTTGACGCCATTGCTCACCCCATTTTCTCCCTCGTTTCCCGCAGAGCTGCGAGCCGCCGGAACGGATATAGGACCGCGGAAACGCTGAGTGATGGTGGCCTTCATTTTGCCCACTGCGCGGCCGGTGGCCGGGTTCAGCTCCACCAGAGTCCCGCATTCTCGGTGCTGGATGAATGCGCCGTTGGCTTTGCCCTTGCGGGACATGGCGATGAAGGAGTCAATGGTCTGCACCCCGCTCCAGGCTAGCGTAGCAATAAAGATTAGCTGCATCCGCTCTTTGAATGGCGCTCTTTGCGCTCCCTCTCCAAGTATGCTTCACTAGGCATTCAAGAACGATTCAAAAGATGGTATGCGGAACTGTGTGATCCATCACCTCGCTCTATCATGAATCTCTCTAACCCCCCCCACCCCAACAACAACAACAAAAGGGGTGCACCAGAAAGATCAGGAAAAGAGGGGGTGAGGAGGCTCGGGGTCATGGGTGGATAACTATTCGAGAATGCGAGAGGGGAACGGGGACATACTAGTCCAAACATGGGCCTCCTCGCAGAACAAAGAGCGAAAGTTCATCCACTCCGAGGCGTCACGGTACACCGGCCACCCCTTACACAGCTCCGACACGGCCAGTCGGTCAAGAAGCTCCTCAACAGGGCCATTGATATGGGAATACTGCTGCGTATGGGGCTCGTTGGGGGTTGTCATGACGGAAAATATGATTTGTAGCCGTTCAGTGACGAGGTAACGAAAACTAGGTCTTTGCCGAATGCAGTGCGTGAAAGGGGAAAGGGGAAAGGGAAAAGAAACAGAGGGAGACACTAGCGGGCTTCGGTGTCTTGGCTCTATCTTGAGATCGTGTGTCTTGTTTGATGTCTATATCTGTTCAGCTAGGGAGCCGTCTTGGCCCTTTTATATGCCTTCGCCTGACCCTTCTCCCTCATGTCTTTTTCCCTCCGTCACCCCATCCCCTTCGCTCCAACCTACCTAGTTCGGCCCTCCAAGGGTAACCAAGATATCTCGGGGTCCCTCGGTATTCATTCCCCAGCAGTCCCAATAAACCCGTTGGGAAAAAAGGAGCTCCTCTCGGCATGTTTGCGCCCCTTTCCACCCCTCTTCCAAACCCTTACATCACCCCTACCACAGCACACGCTCTCTCCATCGACAGATGTTGCCCCCCAAGATATCATGGACATCATCATGTCCCCCTATCCCCCACACCCACGACGCACACATTAACTTGTACACGCACCTATCTGCTCCCCTGTCCTCTCCCACGAAAACCACCCACTATCACGCTATCAGAGGGCCCGGGCGCTCCCCTAGAAAGGAAGGATTCAGACCCCGGCCAATCCCCGTTTTCCCCTCTCCCCGACCCTACCATCGCGAACTGCACACACCCTTCTCCGTCCCTCCGCCGGTCCTTCTCGGAGTGGGGCAATTCCCGATAGAGAATAGAGCGGCGATCATGAGCCCAAGCACGGCGTGGCACGAGAGAGAAAGAGTATATCGGGCACCTATTTTGATTCCCATCGAAGGAGGGAAAACGACCCCGGGGCTCCATGGCGTGGCGCCCCGGACACCCTGCACCCTTGCTGAAATCGAGCAAGAGGACGCTCCTCAGCTGTCCGCGCTCTCGCCCACACCTCGCTACGGACGGGGGATGCAGCTCACCCGGCCTCCTTCAGAATGACGAAAGGGGAGGTTTGCTTGCATGACCAGATTCCAACCCAACGGGCCCTTTTTTTCCTTTTTTTCCTTTCTCCCTCCTCTCCTCTCCCCGCGGAGTTTTGGAACCTCTTCGGTGTGCGTCGAGGTTTGCGTCACCCCTGCAAAAGGCCTTTCCCTGCATCGCCATTCGCCTCCGTACCCACCACCCTTCCCATTCAGGGCGCGGCTTTCGCGGCATTAGCTTGTCATGCCATGCCTTTGGCTTCATGTCTCCTTCACACCAACCTTTCATAGGTTCGTTGCTAATGTCACATAACCTATGCACAAGCGCGTATTCTCCGAAACCGACTAGCAACAAGAAATGTTGAAGGGCAACCAACTCAGACGAGGAAGCAAACAGGTACGACTCATGGCAACGCCCAACATCGTTCCAGAACCTCACTTTGCCAGGTCCAATTCCTTTGACCCTTGACATGGTACAGACCGTCTTCTACAATCCGCAACCGCTCGCATCGCTACCACATCCACCGTTGAGATAAGAACCTGCTTCGTTCAGCGATTCTACCATGAGGTGCCCAGCCTCCAATTGCTCAAATCCCAATAGACTCAAGTCGTCCTCTTCCTCCTGTCGAACCATAATACTGCGCAAAACCTATCCAAGCCCGCCCCGAATCTCCAGAAGCCGTAGTGAGGGGCAGGCCGTTGGCGGTCAACGGCGCGCAGGTTCTAATCAATCCTTTGCGCATTTCGTTTCCCACCAGTCATATCCCCAAGGTCCATCAGTCCCCAAGTACGTGGTTACCACCGGGGTGATGGTGACTGACCGGCCAGCCAACGTCAACCCAATCCAGCAGCAGGATATGCACACTGCATTGCCCGCAGGTAGTGGCCCTTGGCACTAACCTCAAACTCTCTGCATGCCAAAAGTCGTCACTGATTCCGCACACGCGCATGCGTCCTTTGTTCCCCTCTCCCCACTCACCGCTTCAATCGAGCTTACTCGGTGAAAGCGAGAATGACAGCTCACCAAAACCGAGGCCTGGGCCAGGTTCGAATGGTCTCCGATTTGGCCTCTTTAGGACTTGCCCCGACTCTTGGGTGGCGGATTCCAAGTTAGGCTAGGCCAAAGGCCAAGCAGGCTTGGTCCTCCAAACCCCTCACGCACATTTAGCACGGTAGCCATCTGAGCATGCACCCGCGCTCTCGGCTTTGAATATGAGCAAATACTCAAACCGAAGTCCCCTCCCCTTCTCATCATTCTTGTTCTCTTCCTCAGCATCCACCCGGCGAATGGAGGGAAAGGGATCATGGGGACTTGAAGGAGACGTCCTACACATACGCCCATGGGCATATCCATTTTCTCTTCAAGACTTTGATTTCCCGCCACCGGGATCTCACTTGTATCCACCGATACACGAGGATCTATGATGGCTAGAAAGAGGCCAGATACCATTAGCCCCTTCGCCCTCCTCCTCCGGTGTGGCCTCTAGACGCATCGGTCTCCCACCTCGGCCAACTACTCTTTTGGCCGTGAGCCGAAGAGGCACCCAAACCCCTAGGTCAGCATAGAGAAGCAAAGAGGTAGACGGAGGGAGAAGGCTGCGCAAGCTGGCTGGGCCTGTATACAACGAGCTTCTTCGTGCCCTTCGCTCCTCGGGCTATCCAAAACTGTTTCATGGGTTTAGGGACCTAAAGGCGACGAAAGCGCTTGACCCTGATTAGTGAAAACCCATCACATCTTTGCACCTAGGTCTGATGTCCCAACGAGCGTGGCATGTCAAGGCTTCCGCTCCTTGGCAAAGGTTCTATCCCGGCCAGAGTCAAGGTTGAGCCTAGTCTTAGCCCGCCCGACCTCTCGATTGTACACACTCAATGCACAGCCTGAGGCACATGCCGCCAAAGGGCTGAGGATATCCTCTACTCAGCGGCCCCTCTCCAAGCTCAAGGGCAAATTAGACCATTTCGACACGACACCAGCCGTGACGTCACCCCAATCGTCAGCCTTGAGGCCGAGCCTCGTGCTGTAGGAAAGACAAGGGAGGACAAGGCTCCCCGCTCCTGGTGGACCAAGAACGAGCTCGGGTCTACACCCATAGCCGTGATTTCTCCGACTCATTCATCCTTTGTTCCACCCTTGGTGGCAAAAGCGCGAGGAAGAAATATAATACCGATGCCCGCTTCTTCAGACTCCCGGGAAGCGAAGGGAAGAAAAGAGGTATCCCAAACATCCTTCTCTTCCCGAGTTCCTATCCAGCGGTTGTTCCTCGCTTGCTCCCTGTGAAATGAGAGGACTCGAGGCGACAGTAGCGCAGCGATCTCATTCGCACAAGCTGCAAAGCGAGAGAGAACACATACCCCCAAGCGAACAGCGAATATCTGCGGCTTCCACCCTGTATTCCATTCTTGCCGGTCGAGGAGCCCTCCTATAGCCGACTATGTGTTGTCCATCTGACACCAAGGTTCGATATTGAGGTCTGTGAGATCGGTCCAGGGGCAGGGCCTGTACCACCTCCATTTGTGCATACAATTTTATAGGTGCTCACTGTCGCCCTTTACGTGACCCTCACCTCCTCGCTTCTTTTCCCCAAGTTAGCGAGGTACCGCCGCCCCTTGATATAGGATAAAGGAATCACCTACAACCGCCAAGATCAAGTCTTCTGAAGTAGAAGTCCGCCGAGTTCCTCTCATGCCCGGTTGGCTGCAAAGTGAGCCTGTTAAGGTAAAAAGAAAATTGCATCCCAAGGAATAGGGCACGCATTCCATTCCACAGTTCATCCCAAAGCTGGACGTGCACCCCCCCCCTTCCTTTCATGTTAACGCAGAGTAGTGCTGTATATGGCAGAGCATATGACAGGTCAGAGGTTTAATTACACATTTGACAGTCTAATACAGCCCAAACAGCGCAGCCCTCCTTCGTTTCTGTGCATCACGGCCGAGGTACGATTAGATAGCCGGTTGAGGGTTTATAGGGCCTCTCACTTTAACCGGAACTACCCTCCCCACCCATCGGCGACGAATCTCTTATTCATAGGATGAAGGAGAAGATGGGGATCGACATTGGGGAATACCCCCAACTTAATTCGGGTATGCAAACCTTTCAATCGCAAGATGGACGAGCGCAAGAAACGGCCTGCGAGACTTAGACGACCTTGTCTCTTGATCAACCGAAACTCGGCCGGAAAACAGCTCGAGTGGCCTACCATCAAACGTATTGCATCTATTGATAAGTAGGGGCTATATTCCATGTCTCGTTAAAGCGTGTGAAAGGACGGCTATCCCCTTAGGCCTCAGCGGAAATCACCTTCAGAGCCCTTCCAGAGTGCATTTCAATATGCAGAAGGTGCAGAGAAACAAACCCTGGCTGGCAGTAAGTTGCTGCACACTGGATATAGCCGGCTGCAGCCCTCGCGTATGATTGTCCTCCGGCCGCCACGAACCGCCATGCCCGGCGCTTAACGGCGTCGCTGGTCCTAGACAAGAAACACAAGTATGCGCACCCGAATGGCAAACCCCGTGGGTATAGAAATGCCGTCGAGACACTCGATCATTAGTAGCGAAGGTAAGCCTTGATACCACCCCCACGGCTTGCTGTTCTCAGTGTCTTGCACTCAATCTTTCTCTGTCATCACCCGAGGATGGCCAGATGTCGCCTACTGGTCCAGATTGCTTGCATATTCCCACCATCATCGAATAAGCGGGTTGATATTGTTTGATGCTACTCGCCCTGCATTGCGGCAAGGGCGATGCATTCTAATGATCACGGGGAGCATGACGGCTGGTCTGGAACGATGCTGGAAGCATGGGGCTAGTGCCTTGGTGGCTACCGAACCTGTGCGTCGGAAGACTTAGATGATGTCGACACCTTCTACCTTCCACCTCCCTTCCTCCCGGACGCAGACGCCGCCTGCGTTATTTCCAGGCTTCTGAGCTGGACATTATGGTAGTTGCCGTTGACATACCTACCGCGCCTCTCCCGAACGTTTCCTCCATTCCGATCTGTTACGCACGCAGACAAGCACACTAAGCCCGCCAACCTCCTTCTTCCGCAGTGTCTCAAAACCCTTCCTTCATATGCCGAAGAGGATGGCAGCAAGGCCAATATTGGGTATTCCAGTAGAGAATAATAAGACGGGATATATGACCTGACAGCCCATGCGAGGGAAAAGGAATAAGCTCACGTCGTAATCAACGCCCGCAGCAGTCATCAATTGGAGCCCTGGGTGGCTTGTCTCCGGTCTGGCATCCTTAATTGCTCTTAGGTGGCCTTGCTCAGAATGCCCACAAACCTGGCAGCTCATCGAACTAGTCTCCTGTGTACCTGTTAAGCATGTGACATCGAATGTCTTGTTTACCGCAATTCGTGCACACACTCGTCAGTTCTCAGTTGAGCATCCTCAATCGAGTCTTATGATTTGGGAGAGCGAACACCGAGCGAGAAGAGGAACTGAAAGCCAGGACAGGGTGTCCGACTGTTCTCTAGGAGGAAGAGAAGCCCTCGTCTTTTCCCATGATTCCAGTCCCCAATCTTGAAAGGATGTATGAGGGCTTCCCCTCTATAGCCCATTGATGCGGGAAAGGCGAGAGATATATTGATTCAATATCTCCTGCCAGATCGAATTTGAAATCATCCGCCTCCGGGAGTGTCGGTATGCGCTAACCAGATACTTTGAAAAACCACCCTTTCACCGAATTCGCGCGGAGCGGGTTTCAGCGAAAGATGACTCTCCTTATGGAAAAGGGTGAGAGAACTGCTAGCCAGGCGATCATCTCACCGTCTTCACTTACGATGGTCAAAGCAGTATAGAGCGAAAGCCATGTCTGATGGAGATCGATGTCTCGATAAAGCCTTTCCAAGATACAGACTCAAATACTCCGCCTTCCCCTCTTCGCGTTATGGTTCAATCTATCATCGGAAAGCTAGCCCTCGAACCCAAGAGGGCGTGGGTGACTTAGAACGCACCTCACAGCCCTTCTCTCTGGCAGGACAGTCATCAATCATTTGCCTGCGAATGAATATATCCCTTCTCGCGCCGGTCAAGAGACACTGAAATTTTGAGAACGAAACATCTGGATGGAGATCACAGTATCCCCCACAAAGGTTTTGACAAGGTTCAATGATAGTCCCTGATAGCTAGAAAGGCCGCCCATCTAGCAAGACTCTCGCCGCTTTAGAGCGTTGGCTGAGGTGCTGAGAGAGAATCCGGGGTAAGTGGTGGATCCATGGATCCATCCATGGATGAGTTGAGGATGTTCAAAGCTCATGGGCGAGCGTCCTATCGATAAAATGAGGGTGGTGTGGGGCACAGCAAGCAAGTAATGTGCCGATGAAACGGACCAGAGCACCAACGCACCCTGTCAGACCCCTGAAATGGAGCGTTGGCCCACCGCACGTTATCACAGTCAGGGAGGCGGCGGAGTCCGCTTGAATTTCGTCGTCTTCAACAGCTCGACAGAAGCGAGAAAAAGATCAAAGAGAGATCATCAACTAGGGATTGATCTAAAGCATAAAGTGATTAACGGTTTCATTCGCTGGGTGGGTACAATGCGAGGTGGTTTACTCAGGGTATCATGATTCCTTGCTCGTGATCTTGACCCATAAAAATCGTGGACGACAGAACAAGAAGAGAAACTGTTGATCCGTGCTATTTGTAGTGTAGAGCTAAAATTGGATCTCCAACTCGAAGCGATAAGGATAGGCCAGTGTGAGTGGGATACTCCAGGACAGCCACCCCAAATGCGGAGACCACTTGCAGAGATGCCTGTGGGGAGAGCTCGACGCCCATCCATCCATGGATTGATGGATTGATCCATCCAGATCAATTGAATGGTGGATTCTTCAAAATGGCTATTCTGGACATTCGATGTATGGAGGCCTGTACAGATCTATACTAGTCGTTCTATTGGTATCAAACTGCACGGGTGGCCTTGCATTGCAGATTCCAGCGCTGATGGCTTGCGCTGTGAGGGAACCAAAGGCCCAGCTGGTGACGACAACCTTGGCGCCACCACCGCTGGCCTCGACTCTCAAGTAACCATGACCGAACCGAACCAACCCCCTGCCTAATCGGTGGTAATCAGTCCCGCGCCTTCCGGGTACGAGCTTGCCTCGATTGCGTCAATCGCAACGCCCAGTTTAGCCAGGGTCTCCTGAGCTCGTTGATCATCATCGTTTGAAGAATTTGGCCTCTCCGGCGTGGGCAGCGAGCCGGATGAAAGCATCCATACATACCATCATTCATAGGCCAGCCCATTCGTCGACCCATCGATTAATTAATGTTGGCTCACCACGGCTTGTCGCGGCTGGCAATCTCTCTTTTCTGATGACGAGAGACCACCTTAGCTCGGCAAGGGATTGGGACTCTGAGATGGAGGAGATGTTTTGGAGTAGGTGGAGGTATCTCGCGTGTCTCCGGTACCTTGAAGAAATGGAGAAGCAACAAGGGTAGTTGAAGTGTGATGGTTTCGGTTTCTTGCACCTTCCCATGCATCCCGCTGCACCAGCGCCGAGCTGGAAACAGGGAAGGAACGAACCTTGGGGAGTGTGGGAACTTTGACTCCAGGCTGAAGGAGAGGAGTGGGAAGGAGCAGCCACTTTCTCGCACAAGCATCGTTGGCTGCTTCATCGTTCATGCCTGTTGGGTCTTATACCTCGACCACAGAGAGCTATGGTGTGGCGGCGCGGCACTGAGGCATCATGGTGTGTTTGCAGGGCATCGCCATTCATAGCTACAAGTATGTAACAACACACTGTTGAACAAGCGGATCAAGCATTCAACAGACCATCCAACGCTTGCTATGAATGGAAAGGGACCCACCAGTGTAGGCGAGGATGAAGGCAATCGTCTGGGTTTAGGAGTCAAGCAGGAGCGGACTCTTATTACCAATGAAGTGTAATTATTACCCTTGCGGAAACGAACATGGTGGCCGGTACGAGCACTAGTTGATCTAGCAGTACCTTGTCCGGAGTAAACAGCACAGGCTTCGGCCGGTTCGGTTGGCCTGGCCCTTCCGTTGATTACACCATGCGCAGGTGCTATCCCGAGGTGATTGCGCAGCTCGAAGCCTTATTGAACGACGGGCCTTTCTTTCCAGCGTTCATCCAGACAGTCCCCAACTCGACCAGCTTTGCATATGGATCAATGATGCAGAGGCCTCTGCAACGCCTATCGATATCAGCCGCCATTGCATTCCTCCAGTCAGAAAGCCCCTAGTTCCAGGAAAAGGAGATTCAGCAAGCGTGTGGGGCCCTGCCCTGTCCGATACTGTGTGCGAAAACGGGCAATGGCAAAGTGGCTGCAGCAAATCCTGCTGTGATACCCACATAACAGGGCGACCCCAGATTGCTAGCTTCCACCTGACCACTTTCAGTGCCCCAAGCGCCTCTTGGCTGAGATTCCTTCGGCGTGCTGCCCCTACCTCAGTTCCCGGCTTGCGAGTTTCAGACGAGACGATAGAGCCCGCTCCAGGGCAAGTTGTGGTCTTCGAAGATGCACCAACAGGGAGGCCGTGTAACGCAGAAAGGGGACCATCAGGTCCTTTCAAGGCTCGAAAGAAAACCTGGCCTCAAGTGCTGTTAGATGGGTGGCGCATCTTACATCCGAGGCACGAGCCCTTTGATGGCAGGCTCCTTCACCCGGATGACATAGCCTTGGGGTAAATTGGAGAAGCTTTGGAGTAGGGATATCGGTGAGGTCGGTGACAAACTTTTCGACGCTTCTCATTCCCCTCAAACCTATTCGACAAAATATAATGTTGTATAATGGGACGGTGGTTTAATTTATCAACTCATGCCGGAGGGCGTGTCTTGTGAAGCCACACCCACCCTTTCTCTTGCTCCTCCGCACTGAGTTACATTACTTCCTCGAGATCCGTTTGCGTGAAAAAAGAATGACATTCGGATTGCGACTCTCGCCCGCTCGAGTACTGAGGACTGGCCAGTTAATTCTCGCTTGACGCGCTCTTTATCAGAAACACTCTTGCCCAGCTTAAACCGACCCCGGTCAGTAATAGACAAGTTGGAGAAACGACTTGGCTGACCACTTTGCGCACCTTGCAGACCCCCAAAACCCCTGTCAGCGTGTGGGATGGAGTGTGGGGACTGAATCCTCGGTGCGAGGAGCCCGAGATGTATAAAGGATGTATTGTCACCATGATCTCTTTTCAAAATTGGGCAAGGTTGAAAAAAGGAAAGGATATTTTTCGATGGTTTAGGAGAGCCAGGTATTTTATCACGGAGCTGGCGGAGGTGAGGCAAGACATGAAGAACGAAGTCTTATACGCTCTTTCTACGAGCGTGAGCCATGATCACAACAGGGCCGGCCTCTTCACCTCGGTATTTTTGTTCTGTATAATAATGTTACCTTGGCAGATCCGCCCTTCAAGGAAAGAAGAAAGGCCTGGACAAATTACGGGCGTCAACAATAGTTTGCTTCCCAACGGATAACGTATATTTCCGGCTTGCACTGAGAAAGAACCAGAGGCGTCTGTGGTTCAAAGCCCATTTCGGTTTCGCCCCATACGATTTGCTCGTTCGGCCTTTGCCCTCTTTGCCCTCTTTGACCTCTTTGCTCTCCTATTATATACGTAAGCGTTAGGGAAACACTAAACCACCTTCTGGGTTCGAAGGAAGGCTAGGCTAATGTCAGTTAATTGAGGATGGATATCTCAGAAGAGGTGAACGACGAAAAGCCCCAAGGTTATTCGTTAGGGCTCATAAGTCCCGCGAGACACGTTGGATCCGACCCCGGGTTTCTCGATGCGGATAGGGACATGCCTACGCCCTCACTGAACTCGGTTTCTCGCTGGCACTGCCAATGCACTCTTCTCCAAAATCCTACGCTTTACCGAAGCACACGGTGCTAAGGGAAGAAGAAGAACAAGAAAGAGATACTATACCACACCCTCGGGTGGTTTGGAAGAAACCAGTAAAGACGGCCTGCGTGATTATCCTGCCTACTCTTAGCGGTGGGAATCTGAGGATCAATACTAGCGATAGATCCGACTGGCTTACCAGTGCCTCAGCCAGGGTCACACGCCGGGTTCGACACGGGCTCGAGACGAGACGGAAGTACAAGTCGTGGCCTAAAGCGCCCGGACAATCATTCTCCGTTCAAGAACCGGACCTCCCAGTTTATTATTTGCCTTGCCTTTCCTGCTTCCGCGGGTACCCTTCCCTTTTTCGCCCTCTTTGCCTTCAATTTGATTGAGTATGGAGCGTATCCTCCTCCGAGTTTTTTTCCACTCGACCAATTTTTTTCTTTCTTTTTGCGACCACCTTCGGGGACCAGTGAGGAAGCGGATCGAGAACATTCCCCAAGGCAAAGGGTGTAGGGCGGCCGTTGTTCATTGGGCCAGGCGAGGCAGAAGGAGATCAACTGGCGGAGGCGACTTTGGGGAATGCCCTATTTAGCGAAGTGGACAGTAATTGCAATCGAAGAGGCCAGCCCCGTCTAAAGTGCTTTTTAGCTTGATAATTTGGCGCCTCTCTTTGGAGTTTCGGCAGTTGCAGCGCGAGGGAGGACGAGGAAGGCCGGTCGCCTCCGGCGCTGGCACAATGTGGCGTGGGGAGCATGAAAGGCCGACTGATGGGTTTTGTTCAATGAGAGAGACCAAGTCGATCCAATGGAGACTGCCCTCGACACACTCGATCGGCACAGAACGGGTACGAGTCACTTGTTCGCATCACCTTGTTACGTAGCATGTGCGAGGTTGAAATGCCAGATTAAGCCAGCAGGTGCGGACGTAATGGAATCATGGGCAGCGATACTTTTTTTCTTCTTCTTCTTCTTTTTCTTTCCCCTTTTTACGAGTGTCCCAGCTACTTCGTAGTTGGCCAACTGGTGAGTCTCGTAGCCAGACAGATGCGGGAGCATTGAAAAAATGTCTGGATTTGTCAGGATTTCAGGAAGTCGCTGCACTTCGATGGAGCTCCATGAGGTGAGAGCTGCCTGCCTGGATGTGCAACCTGTCCATGCCACTGCCTAGCTGCAGACGGGCATCCACCGGCACACTTTTATACGCATATAGAATTCGCACTGTAAAACACAGTATCATTGTTAATCATTCGCACTTCCCAACCAGGCTCCGGGAAGACCAGTCATATTTGGGGGCCACTCTTTTATGACGCTTGTTACAGAACCCTGGCCAGCAACACTGCGCCATCTATGGGTTTAGTTGAAAGATTCTGGGGGTTCTATGCGCCTGATCCCCGCGAGCACGAGCGCGAGCGCGAGGAAGAAGGGTTTGAGGCAGAAGGAGATTCTTCCTCTGACATTTTCCAGGACTACGAGGGCTGATCAGCCAGTGGTGGAGCTTGTCCTTATCACTTGCAGCAGAGAAAGATGGAAAATTCTTCCACGCACGTGGCATGATGACGCCAAGCGGGCATCCTCTCGACAAATGATTTCACCCATTCGAGCCAACAAAGAAGCGATCGGAAGGGAGGCGAAAGGAAATTTGATGGCGGGTGGGACTCGCTCAGAAAAAGGGGAAAGCCAGAGGTCGCACATCGCCCACCATCGATCGACAGAAGCCGCCGAGTTGGGTAGGTGGCGCATCCAGAAATTTCCAGCCCGTAGCGCCCAACTCACCAGTCTCTTCAAGATAGATCCACACTAGTTTCTATCAATACTTGAGAGCTCAACCCACTGCGACGCCAGGCGAGATTTGGGTGGACGGACGGAATTCACCCTCCCCCGTTCGGCCATCCACCATTAAGCCGCGGATTTCCCACCGTCGTATCCAATTGATGTGCATTGCCCCTTTGCGGGCCCTTTTTGTGATTTTGACGTCGTTGTGCGTTGTATCCTCCGGCGGAACGTCCATCAACCCACACTTTTTTCGGTGTTCAATTGCAGACTGTGCAACACCACCAGCCTATAACGGTGAGGATGAAAGGTGATGCAAAGCGAGCTCCTGCCGGGCTGGAGGATCGCAACCCAACCTGAGCAATGTAGCTTTTAGTAGCAAGTTAACCCAACGATCCGGAAACTATCTAGCGACATGAATTAGATTCCCCCCTCTATAGCCTTCATTTTCTCGTTAGCTTGGTTCGAGATGGCTGGTGTGTTGATGATGGAGAGCTCTTTAGGGTTTCGCTCCCTTTCTTAATCCCTGATTCTCCAGGAGCTTCGTTCTTGCGGCGATTGGTAAGATTACAAGTACGAAGTGGGCATTCACAATGCTTTCTCGAGGAATGGAGCATTGGAGCATAAGTCCCCGAGGAGCTACCCTCCTCACTTTGGCTCTGGAGCTTCGACCACCCCACCATGCATGCATCACCTTGAGACGAGGGCAGTGCACCACAAACCCCCGTCCACGCCTTGGGCATGCTGCACGAGAAGTGAACCAATTATCGCGTGGGGGAGCTGGCTGACATGCCGGCCCTCTTTTCGGGAGCATACTGAGTGCATGATGGACGGCTTTGAAAATGATCAGACATGTTGCTTCCTTGTGCATTTCCACGCGTGTAGTCTTTGGCTCTGTCGCCTCTCCAACAGGGCGCGCATGCTAGGCGATTTTCTTTGAGATATCCGGACAATAGATCCAGCCCCGTCCGCCGTATCGTACCCGGGCTGGGGAGCTTGGCCTTGATGAATGGAATGATCGGGGTACTATTGACATGCAACAGGGGCCTCACTACGGGCCCATGGATTATTGCGTATTTCCCGCCGTCTTCAGGGTTACTATTTTAGCTAATGGTTGGCTTGGCAAGGATGGTGGGCTGCAGGGGTCTGATCTGATTGGCACAAGGTCGCGCCAGAATGCTCTGCTCCTTCCTGCTCTGGGACTGGTGGCTTGGGGCAAGAACGACGGAGGAATAATTGGCGAGCCAAGAGTGAGCGGGCGGCCACAATGGATCAATGAGTCTCGCGGCGGGTATCGTTCTAGGGAATGGAGCAACCCAACCCCACGAGAACTCGAGACGTGCGTGGGCGGGAAGCGAGAAGGGGGGAGCTGGCAGGCCGCCTGCTTTCCCACAACAATACATACGTGTATTTACATTATTAGATGCAACGGAGAGATGGATCAAGCCGCGAACCACGCGCGATGGTTGCTTATTTCCGTCGCCTGCCCCATTGTCTTGGTGGATATTTACCAAGTTTGCGGCACAAGAGATAACGCGCGCGCAAAACATGCGCACTTTTCGCATTAGCCCGGCGATTTCGCGCAAGTCAGCTGCACGGCGGCGGTTGGCGGGACGGGAACACTCAAGATATTCCCCAAAGTACATAATCGAACATCGGCGAGCCAGTGAGCCGTCTTAGGGTCCGAAACCGCTTCAAAGAGATGGATAGAGGAAAAAAAAAACCTTGTTGCATCAGCCCATGACACATTTCCTAGTATCAAAATGCAACAAGCATATGCACATGTCATAACTATTATTAATAAGCGCCTGATGCAAACAAGCCAGACCCTTTTCATCGATGAGCGAAAAGGAGCTCGGGAGACCATTGTGAAGGCACCGCTGCGGGAGGATGGCAATATTTTCTCGGCTTTTGGGCAAGGTGGCGGGTTGGTCACCCACCCCTCGCCAGCCCCTGATCACTGTTGTGAATAAAATTGATGCCTCCTATGCGACTCTAGACCGAAAGGAGGCACTCAATGGTCCCTTCGTTTCTTGGTCCCTGGGCCACAGACGATGATCGTTTTCTGTCCTTGGCTTGGCTCAGGCCCTTGCTTGCCCCCATTTAATGCACTTGTACTCTGGTTGTCCAACCAGCTCCACTCCGAGGTACCCTTTTCTTGTCGGACTGGGCGTATTACCCTCTCTGCGTACCATTGCCATTTCCAGGGTCAGGGCCCCCTCCCCCAGCGCAAGGCTCTGAGAAAGCCGGACGCGGGGCACCGGCAGCTCTGGTTCGGGCGCGAGGAAGCTCCATCTCTTGAACTGATCGTTTGAGGAGTTCAACGATGAGCAATGAGGAGGCAACAAATGGTAAAGGCTGTTGGTTCTCTTCGAAATCCACACCGGACCACTTGGTTCAGGAGGGCTGACCACCGCCATCACACCGAACCCGGGCGGGATGATCAAGACCGTCGCGGAAACCCGGGTAATAAGAAAATAAGCGCAGAGCCATATATGCCCACCAGGAAGGAGGAAGACGTGGAGCCCGTTGGACCTCAAGGCGGGAACAAGGGGAGAAGTGGGCTGGACAAGCCCTGGTTCCGAGGTTGAGACTTACTCCGCAGCGTGGCCTCTGATTCGATCATTGGATCCCCTGTACCCTAGAGGTGGTCAAGAGAGGGAAAATGGAAAGCGGAAACCAGAGCGCTGTCGGCTGGGTGTGCGTGCGTGACGGGAAGACAAGCTTGATGGCAGCGCGCCGTGAATTTGATTCGTGGGCTGGGAGCAGAGCTAGCGATCGATCCAATGTCGAGTCATCCATTAGTGTGCTTGGGCAAGCTTCCTTGACGCGTTGCCCTCTCTTGCCTCTGAATTGTCACCCGTCCCCTGTTCTTCCTTGCTGCGCTTCTTGTTCTATCTATTTGCCCCCTTCACGTCATGGCAACTCGGTGCGATGTGAAATCGAGGGATCCCATATCTAGCCCTAGGATCAATGCTAGCGCTAGAAGGTGTGTCTTTCTTGCTTACCCTCGACTCATCAAATGATCCATATTGATCAATCATTGATCATGGTCCGCGCAGATAGTAGTGGGGTCTGCCCCCTGAGGGACCGTGGACGTCATTACCACCAGGACCCCACTCCGCTTAGAGTTAAGACAGCACTACTCGACACCAGCAAGTTATAATTTCGAGTACATCAATGTCGCCGATGGGTCAGAGATGTTGAGGCAGCAATGGGCCCAGACTTCACAAATATTTGAACATAGCACGGTGTAACGAAAGCTGTCGTGATTCGTACACTACACATGGGGCCTTCATTGGTGACTTTCTTTTTGCTCTTCCTCCTCGGACAGTTTCCTCTGCTACACAGTTCAATTTTCGCGGATGCTAGCCTGAAATAACCGCTCTCGCAGCGCTGCCCCACCATACCAAGGGGTTGATAGTGGGGCATTATCGAGACTCGAACAGGAGCCTGGACTGGACTGTTAAGGTAAAGGGCGATAGCAACATTTGAACTGATACACTGGGTCTTTTCAGGATCGGCCCACCGCTGCTTCAGGTTTCCTTCATCGGCGCAAACTTAAGCCTTCAGACAAGTGCGATTCGTACCGTGGCTGTTCTTGATATCTCAATCGACATCATCCCTGACCCGCCGGTGCTCTTCTGGCTAATAGTCGGGAGTTCTACGGTGCCATCTTCGACTAGGGCGGTCCTTCCAAGGTCGGTGTGATATCATATCTATCCCAATCAGGTCAGGCTCAAGTCTTCACCGTCTCTCTCAAAGGACAAGTTTCGAACTTTCACAACCCGGCGTTCAATCGCCTTTTTTTCATTCTTTTTCATCCCGGTGACCAATTGTCGTATCCTTCTGGTGTCCACTAACGTTGAACACCTAATATTATTGGGTAACTACTGGCTCGTCACCAACTCAGCGTCTTGCTCGGCTCGGGATTCGGCAAAGCCCCCGAAGTAGATCCCATCCTCGCTACTACCCCCGAGTTCTTTTCCGAGGGGGATCGATATAACTTTTTACTGTTGTCAAAGAGCTTCAATAATTTAGTTTACGGAGGCCTCAAAAGAGTTTTGGTTCTTTACTATCCATCCCTCATGATTTTCTGTCTGTCATCTTCCACCAGGCTCCAGTACTCCTTGTTTTACGAATTTGGGAAACTAGACTATCCTAGCTCTGTTTCCTTGCGTCGGCTTCATTCTCTTGACGACACACTATTGAGTTTGAGTCAACTGAGAGTATCCGAATGGGGTCTCGCGGCGGCGTCTGGCTGTTTCTGGACCTGGAGCCAAAGAAGGAAAGGTAATTCTGCCTTTATCACATTGCAGCCACCCTCGGGACCATGAATGGCGGACGCCGCCCAGTTATCGATGACAGGGCAGGGCGGATGTTTGACAGTCCACTCTGAGCGAAGTGTTCCTCACTAGCGCACTGAACTGGGCTGGGCGATTGAATGGGACGGGATCTCTGTACATTTGGGAATGCAAAGTCTGAGCCACAAAGTATCTTTGAACAAGCGTATATGTATTTTATATGTACGTTTGATTTCAAGTTAATTGCACCGCTTCCTCGGTCAGGCCTGTCTCCAAGTCGGGAGAGCGACTGCCAGCGCCTTTTCGGGTCCAAGGGAAAAAGAGAGGGAAAACGTTCTTCGTTACGTAGATGTGCGCCACAAGGAATAGCTACGGTACTGTGTCATGCAGCAGAGTTTGCAAACCACTTTAGCTGGAGGATCCCGAGAGTATGCGCGCCCAATGAGAGTCGAACTCTTATGATGCAGGCAGTCCGATGTGCAACTTGCTGGTGCGTTTCATCGGCTAATAGCTCACCCCACGGCTGTGGCGACGTTACAGCTCCGCGTGCTGCTTGCAAGGCAATCAATCGATCAGTCGACAAAAATCTTGCAAGACATAGGAGCAATGGTGCCGGTTAGGTAGAGGTGGCCTAGTCCGCAATAATCCCAGGCCCTTTGCCCAACGATGGCAGGTGGCGAGCTTGGTCCGTTGCGGCCCTCTACGGTCTACGATAGAGTCGATGTTCCTTGGCGAGGTTTGCTCTTAGAGCTTCAGAAGCTGAACAAGTGGGATCCATAGATCCATTGGATGCCCTTGTTGCTGGCGTCGATGCTGATGGGGCAAGAAGGCGGCGGAGTGAGGGTTACTGCCCCGATTTTACCACTCCTCTGACAGTTGAGCATTTGGAGAGGAGGGCTCGTAAAGTGGCTTGAAAGGGCATTATCAAACTCGTTTGCGCGCTGTCGGGAGGTATTGGCGCTATTATCAAGGTCTCGGGGTGAATGAAACCGACGGGACATGGGCAGATTAATCAATTCAGCCCTGATCGAGCCAGAGCGCACAGTGCAAAACATCTCCCTCAGATCCTGGCCTGTCATAGACAGACACTCCCTGCAGGGCGCTAAGTTTGGAAACCACAGGACGGGACTGGTGCCCTTGAGTGGTTCAGTCCTCCATGGGTGTCTCAAGAGCCCTTGTCAGAATTCTGAGTGGGCGAGATGCAAGTGTGCAAGGACCACCGACCTCGCAGCCTGGGGGGCCCGGCGGGCCAAGTGAACCCGTCGAGTCATCGATATGGATGTGGAGGATCTGAGACGGGCCCGCTTCAGATTCCCATTCACTCCATACTGTGTCTTTTCTCTTGACATTGATATCTACTCCGGATGTGGGGAAAGGCGAGCCAAGACGATTCTGGATGGATCAAATTGAATAGATACGGGCGGAACCCTATGGTGGATAGAGGTAGATCAGCCTCGAGAGCGTCAAGGTCAGCCGGAAAAGGCCACGGGGTATCGGCCTGAGTGTATCCGTAGGATATTGAACTGATCAATTAGTGCCAAGTATATGCTGTGCAATTTTATGTGGGTGTATAGAGCGCATGAAAAGAGGCTCTGTAGCAGAAAGTGCTTGAACACCGTTTGTTCCTTCTTGCCGTCACGATCTGGCTGGCCTCAGGCGCTACGTACCGTGCGGAATAGGAAAGCGACACGTTTGATAGTCCTCGAATGCAGCGGGTATGGAGTTCATAGACATCGCCACATACAAGTGGTGATGGCTTTCATCCGGATCAATGATCTTTGTGAAATTTCATGGCGCACCCAGCTCTGTATTCTAGATTTTTTCATGCGGCAAATATAAAATCTGGCTCGTCTCTCGGCGAAGATACTCGTCTGATAGGCTGGGCGACGGAAACAACCCAAAGAGTAAAATTCTCCATTCGGGCCGCCCAAGAGGTGTGAGAGAAGGAGCCAGGAAATGACAACTAGACAGATCCATGACTAGGTCTTGGCCTCGGAGGTTTTTCTCACCAAAAGTTGGAAAACGCAAGCACTAAACTTCCCGGGCGACCTACGTCCCGAGGACTCTATTTGGATGAGCATTTGAGGGTGGAGAGCTTGGTCCTTCCTCGTTCTTCTCGTTCGTTGTCATGGCGCTGAACTCGCCTTCACATCTGCCTGCCTCACAAGGGAAGGGAAAGGGACGTCAATGCTTATGTTGACGTCTTAAGACCGAAGAGGCCGACTTGTACCTCGACAGAGTGAGGGACATGTCCTGCTTTGAACAGCATGCTCCGTGGCATGAGCAATATCTAATCACTGCCAGATTGACTTCTATCACCAAAACGTATAGCCAAGGCTGAGTTTTAGTGATACGTAACCTAAAAAGGACTTTGTCTCTCTCGTCTCCAGATGAGGTGAGAGGTCTCTCATGCGACTGGCCACTTGAATGCCATCAAGCATGAAAGACCGTCGTAATTGAGGATAAAGGAAAGCCACTATGTGGTCATCAAATCGCCACCGGAGGACTACCGCATCAGAGCCATCGCCAAACCCGACAGCCATTCATTCGAGAAGACCACCACCATGCCAATCAGCTCGGTCCGAGATGATAATTCTCCCAAGTTCCGAATCATTGGGAACACCGACAAGTAGCCCGCTAGCCAGACAGCAATTTACGTTTGTGGTGCACACGCTAACTCTCCGGCGTCTCGGAAGGTGGCTGTAGCCTCGACAGTGAGAAAGCGAAACGCCAAACGAAAACCCCAGGATCTTTAATTTCCACTCCCTCTCCCAAGGCCAGCCCACACCCCCACCGAAAGGCGAAGCCAAGCTCTGCTTCCTTCGTGGAGCCAGGCTGGGGGGCACATTCAAAGATGGCACAGATCAAACATCATCGCGCAAAGAAACGGGTCAGATCAATCAAACCAGATTCTCTCCAGCCGCGCCGGACAGCAACGGTGTCGATCAGCCATCCCGAGAGCAGGACATTGAATCTTCTCCCGCTTGAGAAGACGGAATGCCGATACATCCTGTCAGATGTGGTCGGGAAGTACTACAACGTCCCTTCCGCTCGCTCTTCGCAGGTCACTTCTCGCACTGCCTCACACAGTCTCAGAAAAAGAGGTTCGCGGTCTCGCGTTGTGCCGGCGTCCAGCGAGGGCGTTGGAGCCTTGGAGCCTTGGAGTTGGAGCCTTGGAGTATAATCAGACTACCTTCCCTACCCTCAACGCGCTCGAAGTTGAAGGAAGGCAGCAGACAGGAAGCAGCGTTGTCTGTAAAAGACCGATACTTGGAAGCCCATTCCGTTGCCTCGACCCAACCAACAACCTTTCCCCTTCGGAACAGCGATAGTCTCTCGTTCGCTCGTAGCCAACTCGGTCCACTTATTGATCCGCTCCCATCCCTCCTTCTCCATTTTAATCTTGCTTCGGCAGCATTGACCTTGATACGGAATTGCGTCTTCAATGGTTCTAGCCTCAACTCCGTCCGGCTGTCCTTCTCCCACCCCTACACTTAGCAGTTTTGAGGCTAGTGATTGTGTCCTGGTGGAGGGCTTCCGTTACCGCTATAACCCCAGGCTTCAACGCCCCAATTTCGACCGGGTGTTATGAGCTATACCCACACTGTGCAATATACTGTCTCGCCACAGTACCATCCCTCCCACTCAACCCGCAAGTAAACCCACCAAAGTACGGCTGTACTCGGGTACTTTGGGGAGAGTGTAAGCGGTACTGTACGAGTACGACGAAAACATCCGCAATCCCAAAATTGGCCTGTCCTGTACCGATACCTTGATACTGGCCGCTGAAGCGCATAATTCCCCTGCAGATCGGGTACAGGAACTTCGATCTGCCGTCGATGGCACCCTGGTTTCTCAGAATGGCCTCGGCATGACCAGTCCCTCCATGCTCTCACAAGTCGATCCATTGTACCCTAGCCGTACCGAGTCCCTGTCCTGTACCAACATTCCCTTGCACCTTCCCTGTACCCGCACAGGGAAAGGATGGACAAGGGCGACGACGACGATGGCCACCATCGCCCTCTCCTAGTCTTGGTTACTCAACCGACGCCGACTCCGTGCCTCGCTTTCCGCCATCCCACCACACCACACGCTCCCGCAGCACGCACCAGATTGAACTGGACTGGGACCGACCACACCACTCTAGCACAGCCGCCCACTGCCAGAGAGCCCTCCCAAACCTCTTCCTCCTTTTTCCTTTTTCACCTCTCTCCAAGCAGTAATTGCTTCGAACAGGTCGAAAAATCACCAGTCTCGCAACAAGACCCAATTCGACGTTCAATCGCAATTCCTTCAACGTCGAATAGTTATGCTATTCGCGGCCTCGAAGCATTCCTCACTCCCTCTTGTCCTTACAGTCGCCCCTCGGTCCTTACTGCGAGTTCGCTCAACCCCTCTCTCCCGCAGTTGCTAGGCGTTCCGCTTTACGACCAACGACAGTCGCCCACGACCACTTTGCCGCTTGACCCGCAGAGCTCCCTGCCTTTCTCGTCGCCTCGCTTCTCTCCATAACCCCGCCGAAGAACCGAAGGAAAAAAAGAAATCTCGACAAGAGAGAAAGAGAGCTTTGGATCCCACTGCTCTCTTTTTCTCCCATTGAGCATTTTCTTGCCTATCATGACCATGAACGACAGCGGCGTCAATATTGACAAGACTCCCACGATGCCCAACTCGAACACCTCGCCCAATGGTGCGTCGGGGAGCCCCATAACCCCTCCCTTGCCTACATCTTCCACCTCTACCACCGCTGGCACCGCCGAGGAGACCGGTATGAGACATTGAGCGTTTTCTACCCCTCTGGACAAGCCTGAGACATATCTCCCCTTTCATAGTCATGCTTCCGCCGAGGCCGCGGACTGATTCACCCTCACTTATTCCTATCGCTTGCCTCATGAGTATCGATTTGCTGACCATTGCTGCCTTGCGAAACTATAGCCTCCACCATCACCGTGAATACCACCAAGACCCCCGCTGCCAATTTCCCTCCCCCGAAGACCGATAAACCCCGGCCGCATGTCTGCGCAACTTGCCAGAGGTCGTTTGCCCGTCTGGAGCATTTGAAGCGTCACGAACGTTCCCACACCAAGGAGAAGCCCTTCGCCTGCCCGGAGTGCACAAGATGTTTTGCACGTCGCGACCTCTTGCTGAGACACCAGCAGAAACTGCATCAGACCACTACCCCTTCCTCTAGGCCTCGTAATCGCCGGGAGAGCGCCGCCAGCGCCAACCCTGTTCAGTCTCGCGCACGCAAAAATAGCATTGCCGGCCCAAGTGCGGCCGCAGCTGCCGCCAACGCCGCCGCGTCCATGAGGCCAAGGGCTAACACGATCAGCCATGTTGACGTCCAGATGCTTGCTGCAGCCAATGCATCCGTCGCAAGGGCCATGCCCAGCCACAACCGTCACCCCAGCCTTGCCGGCCTGCCGCTCCATCACAACATCGATAATCTGTTCGGCGGCATGTCCGTCGCCATGGGGCAGCGCGGGATCAACCCTCATGGCCTTCCCAAACTAGAGACGGGCCAGCTCAATCAGATGGACTTTAGTGGCGGCCTGCGAACCGCCCCTCCCATGCCCTTCTCTAATGAGTTCGACTTCGAGGGCCTCCTCTTTGGGGGCAGGGCTCGACGATCAACCCAAATGCTCTCCACTACAACGACTCCCCTCAGTCGATGGCTTTGGATCCAACGTCACCTTTTCCCCACGGACTGCACGATCTTTCCGCTAGCCAGCACCTGGATGACACCATCGATTGGTTGAGTGGGTTTGATCACCAGATGTCATTCCATCACCCCAATGAAAATGCCGTCGACGGCTCAAGCCCGTCCGCCATCAGTAGCACGAGCCAGAGCGGCCTCAGCGACGTCATGTTGGATGGCTCTAACCACCCTGCACCCGTGGGCACGAGCTCCATGTGGCAGCCGACGTCCATGGGCCCTCCCCAAATGCCCAATCCGTTTGCTTTGGATCTCAACAGCTCCGTGTTCCCTGACCTCATGAACGGATCTCCCATCTCACCCCAGCCTGCATCGCAAAAGCTCAACGACGCCTATTTCTCCACTCCTCCCTCGTCCCTTACCTCGCTTAGCCCAACCCTCGTCAACGGGATCACAGCATCGCAAAACATCAACCAAGCTCTCTCTTTCAACAACGCCCCCGAGACGCCCACCTCTTTGGCTAACGGCGGCAATGGCAATACGCAGCAGGCCACCGCCCCCGAGCATTCCCGAAGCCACCCGAAACGCCATTGTAAACGCCCTCAACCATAGGCCAGGCTTTGGCCGTAAATACTCGCTTCAGGCGCCGGGGTCTCCCCTCTCGCCGCAATACCAAGCGTCGCCGGTGAACGTTTCTGACAATGCAAAGAATCTCCCGAGCACCCAAGATCTTCAGCGGTATGTCGGTGCCTACCTCCGTTACTTCCATCCTCATCTCCCATTCCTCCACATCCCGACACTGTCATTCGACGTGCCTTCCTCATCATCCCCTGTAAATGGACGCACCGGGGAGTCGCCGGTAGCGGATGCCTTATCCTTTCGATGGCGGCCATTGGTGCGCTGTACGAGATGGACCATGGGCAGTCCAGGGAGCTGTTCGAATTGGCGAAGAAGATGGTTCAGCAGTATCTTGAGGAGCGGCGAAAGGCGGACGTCAGGAAAGCCGATTGCCTGCGTACTCCCGGATCGGACGTAACCCCTCAACCGCAAGAGAATGCAACTCATACCCCTGTTTGGCTCGTGCAGGCAATGCTCCTGAATGTGGTCTATGGGCACAACTGTGGCGACAAGACGGCGAGCGAGATCGCTTCGACCCACTGCGCAGCCCTCGTTAGTCTTGCCCAGGGTGCTGACCTCCTCCGACAGACCAGAGTAGAAGCCGAGAGTCACGATACCATGATGAGCGAGGACGCGGCGTGGACCGCCGCCATCAAGTCCGAGTCCGATGAACAAACCGAGTGGATCAAGTGGAAGAAGGTGGAAGAGAAGAAGCGTACACTTTTTGCCGTCTTTGTCCTGTCCAGCCTACTTGTCTCCTTTTTCAACCACCCGCCAGCCCTCTCCAACTCCGAAATCACCCTTGACCTCCCCTGCGACGAAAAATTCTTTAGCGCCGAGACTGCTGCAGCGTTTCACGCTCGGGGCGGTTCGCAAGCCGCGAACCGTAACCGCGTGGCTTTCAACGATGCTCTCGGAGAACTTCTCCGAGCCAACGAGAGGCAACACAAGCACGGTTCCGCCGACGCTCACAGCGATCTCAGACCCGGTTCTTTTGGCTGTTTTGTATTGATGAATGCACTTCACAACTACATATGGGAGACGCGTCAAAGGCACCAAGCCAAAGGTTGGACCACCGACGATATGGAGACAATGCACCAGCATTTGGAGCCAGCGCTCAAAGCGTGGCAGACTGTCTGGACCAAGAGCTCCAATTCAGGCGGAGATCTTACCCTAGAGCCGGGCGTTCTTTCTGCTGACTCCATCTCCCTTTTGGACATAGCACACGTTCGACTCTATGCCAACCTTTCGCTGTCTAAGGAACGATTCTGGAAGCGTGACTGGGATGGCGTGGCGGAGGAGATTGCCCGCTCTAGCGAGGCCTCACCGCTCGCTGAAAACACCCCCGACGCGCAAAGCGAAGCCAACAGCGCCGACTCCTCGGACGCCTCAATGAGTGGCTCTGGTGCCGCTGACTCACCCGCTACGCAAATTTCAGTCCCCCACGAGTTTTCTGTGCCCGGCAAGACATCCTCGCAGCAACAGGTATCCGGAGTCGACTTGCAGCGGCGTGAGAAGTACATGCGGACGGCTGCTTTCTACGCAGCGGATTCGCTCGTGTCGATGGTAAAAACAACGGGGATCTCGTCGGACGCGAACTCACTCTTCAAGCATCGCTTTGCATCATGGACTGCTCCCAGGTTCTTGGGGAATGGGTAGCGACTCTCCAGGACCGCGTCGGACGCTATCTCGGGATCCTTGGCCAGGATGACGTCGATCTCACACAGGTACCAGCCATCATGCTTCTCGAAGACGAGGATGTCAAGTTGCTCCGCAAAGTGCAAGAGATCATTGCTGTAATCGAGCCGAACCTTAGCATGGATCTGGGCAGCGCTAGCTCGGGACTTGCAAGCAATGGCGGCTTTTCGGGCTATGCCTCAAAGCTCCTCCAGCTGGCATCCAAGTCGCTATTCAAGTCAGCGGTGTGGCCCGGTACGCACTTGATGGCCGAGTGTCTTGAGACCCATGCCAATTATATGCGATCCCGAGCAGAGATCAATCCTTGCGTGCGAGTGAGGGTGCTTTCGACGGCATGCGTACACATCATCTCCTACATATTTTCAAGACTCTTTTTGAAGCGCGGTTTACGACATTGGGAACATAGGGTATCATTCTAACAAATTATGGACTAAAGGGCTGTAGGAAAGTGTGGAAAACGAGAAAAAGACAACAATATCGCGACACGGAATTTCGGTACGGCGTAGCCGGGTTGGGTTGGGCAAAGGGCGGAGAGAAAAAATCATTGCGGGAGGGGAAATCTTGTCTTTTTTCTTTGTCTTTTTCTTTTCCTTTTTTCTTTTCCTTTCTTACACCTTATAGACTGGAAGGGGGCGGTTATCTTGACTGCCCAGCATGCCAGTCGACTTGGGCGCGCCACCATTCAGCACCTCAGCCGTCAATGCATCATGATAGCTGCGCCTGCTTTCATGGAGAACTGCGGAACGGCACCCCGTTACCACGGTTGACCTGGTTAGGCTCAATTCTCTCCATATGCTGAACGCCACCCTCTCGCCACCCTGCGCGGTGCGACAGTTGTGTGTAGCCTTTGTTGGCGATGGCCGAACTGTATATATCTCCTGGACTCGGACATAGTCGCCTGCCTTTCTCTTTTTTTCTGTTGATTTTTTTGTCTTTCTTTTTTGTTGAACACCTCGTCTGAGGACTACGTTTACATGGTTGAATGCGGCAAGGGAAGGGCAACATGAAGCAACGCAAACGTTACGAATGGAACATGGCTTACTTACGACGGACCATGACTTGCACATGACGACATGCATCCAACGGAGTTATTGTGTTGCCTCTTCTCTTGGTTCGCCCTCATCCGTTACTGGACCGCCGTCTTGGTCTGATAAGACGGACATCACAATGGTGATGTAGAGGGAGATGGTGGAAACATTAGGGTTGGACACTAGACATGGCCCCGTCAATATTGTAGGGGCTTGCCTTGTCACCCTCGAGGTTATCGTCACTGGACCCATACCTCGCATCTCTTCTTTCTTCTCTTTAGGCTGCCGGGCCTCTTTGCCTCTTGCGGGCCTTCCGCTATGGAGGCCATAGGGCTCGGCACGTCTCAATGATATACGTTTACACCAAAAAAACAAAGCCCCCTGCCAAACTCTGGTTTTCTTCTCTTCTTTTGTTTCCATTTTCCCTCTCTACTCCTTTGGGTTTGGAACCAAGTCAATGGGTTGTTACAAAATGAGCGCCCTCTCTCTCATCTCCTGATCTTGGATGGCAAGGGGGCGAAGGGAGAGAGGAGAAGGCGAAAGCAGAAAAGGCCTGGAGCATGAACAAAGAGGAGGAAACAGGCATGGGCCCGCTATATGGAACATACCATCTCTACTTATTTGCCTGTTGTGTTTCTGGCTCGCTTTGGTTCTTGTTCTCCTTTTTTTCTTTGTCATTAATTTCAGTCGAAGCGAGATCCGTGATTTCGGTCGACACATTCAACATTTTTCGATTACGACTTAACGAGACGTTTTGTTTCTGTTGGCCCACATAGCAAGAAATGAAGTGGAAAAATGACAATTCTGAAAGTCTTGAAGCCTTTGTAATCGTTGTTCTTCGGCCTCACCTGTCCCTGAGATGTAGTAGCGAGTATCAAGCCAATTAACCGAACTAGAAATAGAAGGCGCCCTTGACATGGGTCATGGCTGGCGCGTGCAAGATGGTGCACAATCTTCTTCTTTTCACTGGGATAAACCGTCCTCATATATGATTCAGAGGGACCGGGCCAGCGAAGGCTGTATGTGACCACTCCTCGAACCAGAGAAGGGGAGCCAAGAGGGAGAGGGATAAGGTCTAGGAAAGACGGGGTGGGGGTGTATACGAAGGAGTTGTCCCACAGCGACGTGAGAGAGACAAGGTCAAGCTAACCACACGACAAGCCTTAAAAGATCAAGATTTCGAGGAGGAAAATGGGGAGGGTGTGAAGCCGCCGGGGCCATCTCCCGTTAGCACGCGTTAGATCCGATGACTCTATGAATAGCCAAAAGCCGTAGCTCTTCTACTCTAACACTTTGAGACCAGGACAATGGTAGATAAGTGCAGCCTCCAAGCCCCTCAAAGAACAGAAGATCAGCCCCATAAGTGAAAAACGACGAGTCCAGCGTCGTTGACGAAGGCCCACGGTAAGAAGGAGGTGCCCTCGAATACCGTAGGCGTAGAGGGTTTGCCTTCCTTGGAGGCGACTGACTCACCAGAGCATGATATGCGGTTTCCAGTGGCGAGGTCGTTCCTCTGCTTTGGGAATGAGAATCCTTCTTATGGAGATTAGGTTTACCGGCGCAAGGGCGTCACCAGTCCGCGAAAGGCGCCGGCTGCTGCCTACCACTTACAAGTACTTCAAGCAGGAATGAACGTCGTTCGAGAGGGTGGGGAGGTATGAGGAGGGGACACAAGAGAATTAGAGTCTAGGCCCAAGCGTCATTCGGCGAGTGTGTCATCGCTCGCTAGTCGCCGAACATGGAAGCAATTGGAAACGAACGGCTGCACTAATTTGGGGCAGCAGCACACCTTGATCCGTGAATTGAGGAAGATGCACCGGTCCATCAAGGGGTAGATGAATGGTCCCATCAATTGATCCATTGGCTTGCCACGTTGGTTTTTGCTAGCTCTTCGGAAAGGGGCCTCAGCCCTGTCCTCGGTATGCGGGCCGTCTCAAACACTTCCCACTCGGGAATCGAAGGTGGGGTAGGAAAAATAGATCTAATAGATTGAACACGAGCCCTCAAAGAAGTTTTGGGGAAGTGATGGATGCAGACAGTCCATTCAAGCCAGGAAGCTCGTTCAAAACATCCAAGACACCAGAAAACCCACCCAACGCCCAGGAAGCGATTGAGCCAAAAGTGGGTGACAATGTCTATCGCCAACTCTTCGCTGCAGGAAGCACGGTTGATCTTGCAGTCCGCGCTGTTCTGCTGGAGAGTCGAGGATGTGACAACTGGCTTGAGGCCCCACACCCCGCGCCTTCCCCGCACTCAACCCACCCGATAGAACTCTAACCTGATTTGTTCAACCACGACCCAGCCCGTGACGGCAAGCTGCTTTCGGGAGGCGCGACCTTGTGGCCCTTGGGGACTGGGGCTTAGAACTTGGAACACCATCGACAAGTGTGTCCGGAGAAAACAACTTGGAGAAGGAGCAGTTGGGGGTCTAGGCAAGGGGAAGGCGCGGGGGTGGTTAAGAAACGGGCAGCATGTCGCATCCCTGGACCTTGGCTTTGGCGTGACCTGATTCGTTTTTAGTTTTTCGTGTTGGAGGGGAGGATCTCCCTGTTTCCCCCATCGAGTCATCTCCTTCTTCTAGAACAAAGCCCTGCCCGGTGTCTCGCCCCTCTCATTATTGGGTTGATCAAAGCTCTCTGATGACTCCTCCATCATCCACTCCCTCCGCCTGACTGCTGACAGCACAGAGCACAGCTTTTGCCTAGCCCCCAGCCCTCGAGCATCATCTGCCAGGCATAAAAGTCACGCTCTCGTCACCGCCCTCAACCTCAACCGTGTCCCACCGGTCATCGTTGAAGACAACCACTCCTAAGCTATCCCAAAGACAAGCAATATTTGCAACTGTTTATCCTTATCCTAATTCTTTTTTCTTTTATTAAAAAAGTCTTCTTCTTGGCCCGAACTTTATCTTTATTGACGAGCGTGCGTGTGTTTGGCCATTCGAGATTGTGCCTGCCCCTCCCTCGTTCCCTTTCGAGACCTCTTAGATGCTCCGATTGCTCGTTTCCGCGTCTGATCATATATTCACAATGATATTACCGTTACGGCAGATTTGAGCTTATTCTTCCTTCTTCGACTTCATCTCTTAGCTCCGATTTCCCTCTTCTCTTGTTCTCTCGTGTAAAAACGTCAGCGAGAAGATACAAAGCCAAACCAAACAAAAGAAATAACGGCTGTGGGGGCTCTTTCTTCACCTCACAGTCGAGTAGACAAGCATCTGTACATTTGCTGTTCTCTGTCCCTGGTCTCCCCGTGGTAACAACATGGCGACTAAGCAACTCCCGCACGAGAAGCGTAAGACTGAGGCGGTATGTTTCATTCGTTCCCCATGAACCAAAGCACATTCCGCTTTTCTGTCGGATATCCCTCTTTCTTCCGATCTCGTGACATGTATATCTAGCCCAGGTGTCTTTCTAACTGTGATACGTATTCGTCTTTCCAGGTCCTGAGCGACTTCGCCGACTATGCTGCCAAGCAGGAACAAGCAATCCGCTACGGCGCCGCGCACGTTCCGGCCCCCGCTTCCGCAACACAGCCTGGCGCTGCCGCCGAGGTTGCAGCCTCTGGCAACGAACTCGACGATCTCGCCGACTGGGCTGATTTTGGCGATGGAGACGGTAGCGCCAACAACGCTAATCCTTCTCTAAAGGACATTTTTCTAGGCCCAGAGGACACCTCTATCCCCCTTCTGGAGCGCTTCCTCTCCAAGCGCCTCGATGAGGGCGGCCGGGAGACCGTCCTCCACTTGGGCTTCGAAAATAATGCCGACTCTATGGGGTTGACGCGTGATGATTGGACTACTGCTTATGGAAGGCTAGAGCGAGTGGCAAAGGACCTGAACTCCGTTTGCCGTGTTCTATATACAAAAAACGTAGGAGGGCCCGAGGAAGTCGAAGACGGCAATGGCGCAGCGCCAAAGTCGGAGAAGGAGAGGGATTGTAGTGGCAAAATTCTGATCCGTAAGCTTCCGTCGAGGCCAGATGAGAATATCGAGACCAGGATAGTCGTTGTTGGAAACGGTAAGGCTGAAACTTTTCTCTGACCGGCCGGAGTGGAAAATGGGACCTTCTCGCTGACATGACTCTGTTGTTAGTTGATGCCGGAAAGTCTTCCCTGCTGGGCGTCTTGGTGAAGGGAGACCTCGACGATGGCCGAGGAAGTGCCCGAGTCAATTTATTCCGCCACAAGCACGAGATTGAGACCGGTCGTACCAGCTCTGTTGGCATGGAAATTCTTGGCTTCAACGCCGGTGGAGAGGTCGTTGTATCCGACATTCCTGGCCGTAAACTTACGTGGGAGGAGGTTGGCAAGCGTAGCGCCAAAATCATTACCTTTTCCGATCTTGCCGGCCATGAGCGCTATCTGCGCACCACCGTTTTCGGTATGCTGTCCGGTAGCCCGGACTACTGCCTCCTCATGGTTGCGGCCAATAACGGACTTATCGGGATGAGCAAAGAGCACCTTGGCATCGCCGTTGCCTTGAACGTCCCAGTCATGGTCATCATCACCAAGATTGACATCTGTCCGCCTCAGATTTTGCAGGAGACCATAACTCAGCTCACCAAAATTCTCAAAAGCCCCGGTGCCCGCAAAATTCCCGTCTTCATCCGGGATCGCGAGACTTGCATCAATACCGCCACCCAGATGGTGAGCCCGCGCATTGCCCCCATCTTTCAAGTCTCCAACGTGACTGGTGAGAACTTGGATCTCGTCCGCACCTTTTTGAACATTTTGCCTCCGCACGGCTACTACAACGCCGATGCACCTTTCGAGTTCACCGTGAACGATACATTTTCGGTACCCTTTGTTGGCACCGTTGTTGCCGGTATCGTGCAGTCCGGGGTTGTACATGTCGGGGACAGCGTGCTGATCGGGCCCGACTCCATTGGCCAGTTCACGACAACGACTGTCCGCTCCATTGAAAGGAAACGCATTTCCGTGCAAGCCGCTTCGGCCGGCCAGTCTGCCTCCCTCGCCCTCAAACGAATGAGGAGGAAAGACGTGCGCAAAGGCATGGTCGTTCTACCTAGGATCGAGGGGCAGGCGCCTCCCC
Organism: Parascedosporium putredinis; assembly: GCA_949357655.1. Classification (NCBI taxonomy): domain Eukaryota; kingdom Fungi; phylum Ascomycota; class Sordariomycetes; order Microascales; family Microascaceae; genus Parascedosporium; species Parascedosporium putredinis. The sequence continues at coordinate 395,060 of CASHTG010000019.1, forward strand.
AGGTTTACCGCGAATTCGTCGCAGAGGGTATGGCTACGCAACTCCTTCACCTTCCTTTCTTACTTGTTTACTTTGTATGGGTGTGCATGCTAACAGAATCGCCCTTTTCACATTCACAGTTCTTGTTCTTTCGCACGCAACTACCATCAAGACTAGGTATCAGGCTATGCTGCATGTCGGCTCCATCTCCCAGACTTGCGCCATCATTGACGTTGACCGACCGTACATCCGTACCGGTGACAAAGCCACGGTTGCCTTCCGCTTTGTCCAGCGCCCCGAGTTCGTCCGCCCTGGCGAGCGCATTCTTATCCGCGAAGGCAGGACCAAAGGATTGGGCATTATCAAGGCGGTTGGATACGACCCTAATGACCCCATATGGCAACCTAAAGATGCGGAATCCTCGGCAAAGTGATCAAGGTCGGGTTGCTATACTTGCACATCTCGAGGTCAACCGCTGCGGTGTGCCCACGTCTACGAGGGCGGGATGTGTTCTTTTCTTGGGTTCATGCCAGCTTTGTTATTGTCATGACTATCTTGAGTTAGTACTGTTTTTATTTAGGCTTCTTCCATCTTTTTATATATATTACATTTAAGCCACGAAGCGATCAATTGGTCAAGCGGCCGTCGTCGACCATAGCTGGGCGGTACAGTCAACCGTCATCTTCTTTGGTCGTTGCACACCTCCAAGCTCGGCTTTCCACGGTTATGTTTTTCCTTGTACCTCGGCACCGTTTCTTTATATATAGTCTTTAGCATCACGAAAAGATTCAACGAGTTTTACTTGTAGTAACGTTGGAGGAGAAGAAAATTAGAGTGTTGTTTGTATTGGAATCATGCATACTAGATCCATGGGCAGTAGAGTAGTAGGTGGGGTATCTTCCGAGGTCTTTTGGAAAAAGAAAAGAAAAAGGAAAGAAAAAGTCATTGCAGCCTGCTCCCAAGACAAGAGAAAAAAAAAGAAAAGAAGCCAGTCTACAGAGTGAGTTAAGGGAGCTCGGGAATAGGCCCTGTGTATGCCGGAAATTGGACAAAGGAAAAGAAGGATGGTGCCGTGGAAAAGTTTCCCAAGAGGAAAGGAGAAAGGAGGGGGGTGGGATGGTAAAGATGACAACTTTCCCCATATATGTATGTGTGTGCGTGTGTGTCTGTGAGCCAAACGCCGAGTGATGCAAGTATGCCTTCGCTTGCCCCATCCGATTCATAAGCTGGGGATGGATGATCCCCGCAAGGTACAATCATGTCCATAACGTCCTTTCCGGACATATATCCCCGGAGAGCCGGAGAGCAATCATGAAAAAGAAAAAGGAGATTTAAGAAAGGAAAAAAGAATGAGTGAGAAGAGAGAGGCTGAGAGGCTGAATGAGATGCAGAACGGTACAAAGTTTTGGCCGTCGACTCGAGGAGCATGTCACTTGCGTTAGGCAACGGCTGCGGGTGTGCTAGAGTCGATGATGACCTTGCGCTGTGGCGGCTCAGCAAGGATGAAGTCGACGGCGGGCCTCGAGATTTCCAGGCTTCTGCTGGGAATTCTCCCTCCGCCAGGGGTTCTAGGGTTTACGACGTTGACTCGTCCAGTCCGCTCCGTTAGCCGCTGTGGGCCTACTACAGCCAAGGTGAGACCATCACTATCCGAGTCGTCGTCTTCTTCCTCCTCGGGGCTCTCTTCGTGGGTGTCGGGATTGGTGAACCCGTGCGCGGCGAGGCGAGCAAAGTAGTCGGCAAGCCCATCAACACTAGGTGTGCCGATGATTGTGTCATAGCGGGGAGGTGGTGTCAGGATAGAGCTAGCGTCGATGCTATTCTGGCGGTGGCGATCATCATCTGCTGGCGGTGGTGGCTCGTCTGCGTCAAACTCTGGAGGTCCAAACGACGGTACACGAATGAGGTGAATGGGCCGCGAGTGGCCTACCGGCTCGATTGCCGAATAAGGTCGCGGTCGGCCGCTTGCAGTACGCATACGCGGGTCTGGCAACGAGGTCCTGGGGGAGCGAGGAATATGCTCCTCGCTCAGCGACAGAGACGCAGAGTCGGTGCAACCACACGCGCGCTGGACGTAGGATGACGCTGGATCGAGGCCGCTATACTCTGGGAGATTGGTGTTTGTCTGCGTGGCGCGGCAGTTGAGAAGGGTGATGGGGAGTCGATGCTAATCTCAAAGTGCCGTCGCTTCGTGCCCGTGGGGTCCTCGGGGTCAGCGCGAGAGACTCGCAGCACAATCTGTGAAAAAGTTAGTATATAGAGGTCCTGGAGTGTGATCCGCCTGGCGTGACTTACCCTAATCCAGTGGTCGACCGACACATTCTTCCAGCTTGAGTCGGGGTGGAGGATTAAATTGTTATCCTTCTTCATCATCTCGCAGGTCGGGATTTGGACATTGGCCTCAATCTCGGTTGGTCCCCAAAAGTTTTCCAAGCCAAGATCAAGATCACCCAGGAGGTTGTTTGATGGCTCGGGGAGCGGCGCAGATGGAGAGCCTCTCCTAGCGGCCTGCATCGAGTTGCGCGTCGCAGCCACCTCGCGAGCGGAGCGGCGCTCTCGCGGCGATAATTCACCGCCGCTCGTCGTTCTCAGCTCCGCACCAAGACTAGTGTCCATCGGCTTCCCGGCCGTTTTTTCGAGCAAAAGAATCTTGCGCCCGGGTTCGCGCCGCGTCACCATGCGGTTGTTCGTCCAATACTCGATTGACTCGGCAAGGTAAACGCGGATTTTGTATACTTGCACCTTGGCTAGCGGCGTGAATTTGAAAGCAATGGGCACCTTGGACCCAATGGCAAATGACTTTCCAGACACAACGATGTCGTAGTGGAGCTGGTCGTCCCACTGCCGGCTGATGGAGATGGGCTCTGTCGTCTCGAGGGATAGTTGATCTGGCACTCGTACAATCGAGACTTCCTTGGTACCGCTCAAGTTGGGTCGAAAGGGGCCGTGACGTTCCACGTTGGCCTGCAGCTCCCATTTGACGGATCCAAAGGGAGTTTGGTGGTCTCGAGCTGGTGATGGTCAATGGGCAGCTCGAAAGAGTACTCGTAGGTTCCAGGGCGAAAGATTTTGTAGCCCTTGGGATTAAGCGCTAGGGGCTTGATTACTGGCACCTCACTATGGTCGAGGCTTCGGGGACGGACAGATCGCAGTTTCAACTTCTTGAGCTCCTTTGCGCTGGCGGCGCTGCGGCGAGAAAACGGCGGCGAGTCGAGGGTTAGAGGAATCGATCGCAGGGACACGTGCGTGCTGGCGGTATCCGGCAACTCGTTCTTGAGCGAGTACGAGCACTGGTTTCCGTATTCCGTCTCCCAGCCATCGTTGGTGGCGTCGAAAAAGTGAGCACCTGCGTTCGCAGCGAATCCTCCTCCCACTCTTGCAATCTGAGCGGGGATGCCTTCAGGCCATTCTGTCCTCGTCTTCCCTGCTAACTTGAGCTGAACGGTTCGAATCTTGACGTTTTTCGTGATGACGAGCTGCAGTTTTCCGCGCAACAAGGCCGTACCAGTCGGGCGGTTACCGCGTCTCGCTCGGCCATCGTGATCGAACCCGGCCAGAAACACGTTGGGCTCGGCCATCAAAATCGAGCATACCATTCCGCTGCTGGAAGCCACGGGCTTATGAATGGGGACGACATCCGTGCTGAACTGAGGTTTAGGGGCCCGGGCGGACACCATTCGGTGGCGAGGGGAATCGCGTAGAACGTCCCGGTTGTGGTTGAAGGGGGTCGCGAGGCGACCATGGAAGCTGGGCGTGTCATTTGGGATTCATGCAAGTCGCTCTTGTTGATAAGCCAGTAGGTTGAGAGGCTCCTTAGGAGCTTAGCAAATGCTCGTCGATGCTTCGGAACCGACGCGGAAGGGCTCGGTTGGCGATTTGGTCGGGGGAGCAAGCCAGCCGATAGTTGAAGCGTGGCGATCGTGCAAGAGAAGCCGGCGCGCTTCCCGCTGTTGGGTGGCGCTTCTAGATGACTTTGCGCCGCGTTCGGTGCGATTAACCCGCGAGAGAAACGATACTCTTGGGCTCGATCGGTTACTGTTGGGCGTGTAGTCGGATGGGAAGCGAACGACTCGAACAACGCGGCGTCTTCGAGGGCGGAGGCGGAGTTGGGGATTAGGAAAAGGATGCCGTGAGGAGGGGACGGCCGGGGTGGGGCTTTGACGGGCAAATATGCGACCGTCAGAGGACGCCCAGAGAACAGGGCCAGAGGTGGTGGTTACTTGGTCTGCCATTGAGAGTTAAAAATCAAGGTACAACCATGAATATGGTAGATGAAGGGTGATGGATGTTGCCTCCCGTCAGGTGAGGGACGGCAGGAAAAAGAGGGTGTCGTTGTCTTGGGAAAGATCAAAGGGATGCGCGAAGGGCAAATGCTTATTTCGCCCGCAACCTCATCATGAGTCTTCAAAGAGGTTGGTGGGCTTGAAAGTCAAAGAAGCAGCCTTGAGCCAAAAGAAGTGATGTGGTGCCAATCATGCGCCGATGTGCATCTCAGGCAGGAAACCTAGTGATGTCACAAGACATGGGAGCATGAAGGCGGGCAAGGCGGATAGACGCAGAAGGGTGGGTGAATGGGAGGAGCCAGATCAAGACGAGCCACCTCGAAGAGAAAGGAGAGTCGTCTGCAGGGAAAAGACAACCCGACGGCGACGATGAGGAGGAGAATATATTTGGAGGGAGGAAAGACGAAAAAAAAAAAAAAAAGAGGAGGGGAGAAGAGAGACAAGAGAAAGAAGAGAGAGAAAGAGGAGTGGACTTACTATTTCCTAGCGAATTTCTTCTGCCAGACTTGACCGAAAGCTGGGTGACTGCGAGGGGAGCAGAAGGGTCGGTGGCTAGGATAGGTGCGTAGCCGTTCCGTGGACGTGCGCCGCCTCGCGTGTTCTAATGCTACCAAAAGGGTGCAAGCGGGTAGTTCTGTCGAAGCGCTGGGCCAATGTTTGCCAGGGTAGACTGGATAGGTACACGGTGAATGGATCTGGCCAGTGGGTGGTTGGACTGCAGCGCGTTCCAGAAAGGAAAAAGAGACACCAAAAACCGACAGAGCTGCGGAGAGTTGCAGCAAGGTCAGAAGGGCGGTGATGGTTGGCGCGGTGAAGACAAGAGAGAAGACAGGGTAGCCCTGGCCCAGAGCCCAACTAGGCTTGGTCGACAGGAATTGGGGGCCTGTTTAAGGAATAGTGGGTGGTGGTGTCAAGGGCTTGGAAGGAAATGTGCTTATTGAGGCCCAAGCAACTCTTTTTCTGTCGGGTTTTCCGTTTTGCTGATGCTGCTGAACAATGAGTCTTAAATCGGCATCGGCGATAGGTGGATTAGTGGATGGACGGGACGAGTCCGAGCCCAAAAGCGCAAAAGCGAAGCCCGAGTGCTAGGATCAACAGGATCTGGATCTGGTTGTCGGGGACGGGGGCAAGACAGGTCCTTGGCCGAACTGAAATATTATTAGTGCAGCGCCCTCTACAAGATTCGTGGCGGCGACGTCCGGTTTGGGCGGGGTGGGGCGGACAGTCTGTTTCATGCGCTCGGAAGAGAGAAAATCGCAGGGCGTGCTCGAGTTGTCGCCGTAGCCTAACGGGAACCTAAGCAGGGCGTGAGGTGGCGGCTGAGTACGATGGCTGCTTCGATTTCGGGGGACGCTTTCTTGCTTTTCCGTTTTCTTTTTTCTCCCTTTCCTTCCGCCCTTTCAATTTGAGGCGGAACAAGATCGCTTCCGTTCCCTATTTGGGCTGGCTTCTAAACCAATGTCTCGCAGGTCGGTTGATCTGTGCTTTAGTGACGGTAGTTGCAAGGTTTCGGGGAACCAGCTTCAAATTTGCGAGAGGGGGAATTTAGAAGGTGGGGGATGATGGGGGTTAGATCCAGGTGCTGAAGCGACAATCACAGGTCGAGTCGAGGCGTCGAGGCGTCGCGGCCGTCTTCCTGTGCTCGCAGCGGCGGGCACAAGCTAGTCAGGACTAAGAGGCGAGGACAAGGACGAGGCTGGATTAATCAATTGTTGAGTTGAAGAACGAGGAAGCAACGGCAGGTGCGGGGACGGAAGGTTCGTTCTTTTTAATGCAGCGGGTGTTCCTTCCACGTCTTGGCCGGCCCAAGAAATGCTGAGTTGGGGATTTGTGTGGTGTAAGTTCAAAGGCGGCAAAAGGGCTTGTGAACTGCGAACGGCAGTCGCGGATGGCACTCGGATGGTGCGAATTCAGTCGGGTAAAGTGGAGGAGACCCCAGCCCGGACGTGTGGCGTCACCGGTTTTTTGGTTAGAGCAGGATGGGCGTGTGGGCTCAAGACCAGATTATGCTCGAAATCTCGACACGACGAGGGAGCAGAAGATGGAAAAGAAGGGGAAGGGGAGGGGAGGAGAGAAGAAGAAGAAGAAGAAGAAGGGACGATACAAGGACGAAAAAAAAGGAACGAAGCAGGTAAAGAGGGTCGAAAAGGATAAAATGGCAAAGGGGTAAAGAGGACAAAAGTCAAAACAACAGTGATTTTCTCAAAAGGCAGACAAGATTATGCGGATGCAAATGCAGGTATTTGATGTATGGCCCAGGCGGCAAAGTGAAGCGCAAGTTACGAGCAGGGTGCGCAGGGAGCATGCGACTCGACAGCCAGGAATCAGGAAAATCGAGACCCGGCTCCATTTGATTTTCATGGAAGAATGGGCTACCACTAGACGGTGTGTGTGGGCTGTGGGCTGTGGGCTGCGTAATGCTAGTGTACAGTTTTGCGAATTTCAAGGGATACAAGCGCACACAATTCACTTGCGTGGCGATGGGATGGTAACAGGAACAGCATCAATCAAATCGATTGAATCGAATTCGAATCTTGACGCAGCAGCCAGGACGGAACTGTATCAGGCACACACGTGGGGTAGCAAAGTAGCCTGGAGGCGTTTCCGTTCCCCCAAAAGAACTTGAACATTGGAAAGCACACACACGCCGCACTGTTGGCTGGAACGGAACCATGCAGGCTGATGCCTTTTTGTTCCTTTTTTCTTTTTTCTTTCTCAAAGTCGGTCTACAGCGATGGATATGTTCAGAACCTGATCCTTGGTTGGCCTTGGACCACCATGGGTCCCCCTTGGAAGGTACACTCCGCTCCGAAAATAAAGTGTTGGCAGAGGCGATGGAGACGGTGGAGGGGGGAGGGGCATCCATAGACGCTGAATGAACCGGAGCAGCCGGCGAATGAAACGGGCGGGCTGCAATTGAAACCAGGTTCACGGTCCAAACCATTTGGGACAAATTGAAGGCTGGCCACAAAGAGAGGTCAACTGGTGAGTGCTCAAGGTGCTCTCTCTGCTCCAAGTCTATGCTCTCAGGGATGCAAGGATGACGGAAGACACTGATGAAGCACCCCCAACTTTGCCCAAAGCGAGAAAACGAAAAGAAAGAGAGAAGAAGAAAAAGAAAAAGACAACAATGTAGATTCAGGCACATGCGCACCAAAACTTAGAGAAGAAGAAGAAAAAGAAGAAAAAGAAATGAAAAAAGCCAAGGTACGGCTTCCTCGGCCCCGACAGCTCGGCTCTCTGCATCCAACACATCCTGAAATCAAGCAAAATACGATACGAATATCTGGAAATTTCAAAGGGCAGAAAGGCAGGATGACGACAACTGGGGAGGCTCGACGTCACTAGGTTGCCACGGGATGTGGGCAAAAAGCGGGCAGCGCGGATTTAACTGGGTGGATGTGGTGGGCTGGCGCGCCATCGAGTCGCGACCTCGACCTGGATGAACCGAGATGGAGGACAGGGGCAGCGGGCAGGGATTAATTGATGTGGATGGCCTGGCACACCAGGCCACAGACAAAGCAAGAGAAGAAGAAAAACCAAAGACACTCAAATTCGACAGGATCGAACGGAATCATGGATGGATCCATAGATGGATTGTCTTGTGGGGCTCCAAGTCGAATCGGAGTTGAGAGGGATTCGTCCATCGCAGAGCACTGTCCATTTAATACGATGGATATGATTTGATGGGGACGCAAACGAATCGCCCAGCCATTCAAATCATTGCTATATTTGCTTTCACTTGGAGCTAAATGGAGCCCTAGCTTGCACCGTTGCATGGATGGATCAACGGACGATGGATTGATTCATTTCGTCAGCTATATATTAGATTTCCAGCCCAAGCTGGCCAAGCTGGGCCTACATCTCTAGACTTCAATACGGATAGCATTAGGTTTGGAGCTAACAAGAACGTGATGGTGATTCCTCCAAGCCCTACGCGTACATGTAGTGGCATTTCTAGCAATTCCAGCCGAACAATTGAATACAGCGGATGTACCGAGGTAGATCCATAGATGTTGATGTAGATGCTGGTGTGGAGGCTTGTAGCCCTCCTTGATGTCCACCACCCAACGGTATATATCGAAGCTATCGACGAATCTAGTGGACTTGCGGACGAAAGTTTTTGCTTGGCGGCAACCACTGGTTTAGTTCACGTTAGTACAGGATTATCGACCCATGACAACGGATCCAAAGAAGGGATGGATATTTTAGATGGATCCATGTGTATGCACTTGAACTGAATGGATGCAAGACCGAGAATAGATAGGTGCCCCATTATTAGCTTAGAGCTCTGAAATTCAATATAGCTTCTTTGCGTCCTCTCCCTCGACAGGTATGTAACTACTACCCGGCAGTGTGCTGTTATTTGTCGCATTTAGCCAGGTCTCAAAGGTACTCAATACCTGGCACCTGCCGAGAAACCCAAATTCGGGGCCACCCCCAAGATCCAGATCTGACCCATCGACCTGATCCAAACCATTGTCGGCTTTCGCCCACTGATCCTGATCCACCTGACAGTCACGTTCGCTTGGGCCAGGGACAAAAACTAAACAGCTCTGTTCACAACGGCATCGTAAATTCTTCAGCGTTTGCCCTTCGCGTATCATGCCGGGCGATCCTTGTCAAGATCACATAAGCTCCCAATGTCCAATATGCCCCCCAACGATGTTGAAACTATACACGTCCAGTCCCGGAGAGGCAAGTCACCGTTTTGTCCAGACCAAGAAAGGAAGGCAACCACTCGCTCCTTTGATTCAATTTTCAGGTCCTTGTCCGTGAAGTGAATATAATATTATGGCTCCCTAACCAAGGGAATTGTTCAAGTACGTCGGAAACAAAGTTGTTGCTTTGGCAAAATAATCTCGCAAGCGCTGAGCCTCAAGGGGGTGGGTGCCTTTGTAACCTCGAGTCAAGGCACGTCGGTACAAGGCCGAAGTGCAGTGGCTCACGGTCGCATTCCGTGACACGGAAACCCTGCATCGACGCGAGGATCTGATCTTTTCTGTCGGAGCATTTCGAAGCCGTCATCTGATACACGAACAGCGACGCCTCCTCGTTCGTGGTTCCTCCTGTTCAGCAGCAAAGAGGGCACGAGGGCCACCACCTCTTGCATCGGAGCGGGTAGCTTCCGTACAAAGATAGGTTGAACATGATAGCAAAGATAATGGCGAGCAAAGTGTTTTCAACTCTTTTTTGTTGGTGGTGTCGCAAATAGTTAATATTCTCGCTTCTTTTCCCCATGTCTTGCCCCCTTCCCGTTTCGGGCACGGATACACCGTCAATGTGTCAACGCCGCCACTGTCCTCCGTCTGCAGTCGTGCCAAGAAGAGGAAGAGGCAACCTTTATTGCAAATGATGGGCGACTCCGTCTCACCTTGGTAGGCCTGGCTAGGTCATCTTCTTGGCAAAGAGCAGGAAAAGGAAAACACCTGGTAGCATCATGAGCATACGAGCATGAGAAGATGGAGGTCTACGGTGAACCACGTGGAGGAGTCAAGGTCGCGAACGTGGTTCCAAATCCTCGAGGTCTCAGGCTAGCCTCATTCAGAAATCTATGAAGCGGGGAACAGGACACACGGATGCGTAAAGAAGCACTTGAAATGTCCGCGTCGAATAATTATCATTTCCTCGAAGAAGCTTGCTTCCTCGGTGAGCTTGGCAGTAATGCGGCTGGCGTTCTCGACTACCTCGAACCTGTACCAATCATCAGCTATCCTCATCCCGAGGTAGAGAGAGCAAGGAGCAGGCACTCAGGCACGCAGACACTATGCCGTATAACAAGAGGGTCTGATGGACGCAATTTGTATTATACAATGAAGCAAAAGAGGGTGGCCAGGGTCAGAGCGCGGGTTCAACCCCATGCCATGCCCTGTCAACCTCCAAGGGATGGTTACAATGCATTCTCCAGGATTCATCGTTTCTGTCGCCTCTCAAAAAATAGACTCAACCCGAATGGCTCCATCACCGTTGTCGAACGTCTTCTCCTGCGTGTCCCGCGCCACCACCCTTGTTCGCCCCATCCTCGCTCCATTCTTCCGTCCAGTCCGTCTGCTCAAGTTCCATTCACCACCGCCCGCCACGATGCCCGCAGAGGCGGTTAAACGAAGAGGCGGGAAAGGGGTTTCGAGGGAGACAGGCCTGGTCCGTCAGACCTTGCGCAGCGTAGTAACCGTTGAGACATGATGGTGAGCGCGGTGTGTCCTATTATTGCCCGCCAGCACCACTTGCTTCGACACGTTGACCGTTGGGTAAGATGCCCAAAGATGGGCCCGCTCCCTTCAGTCAAATGATTCGAGCGACGCATGGGCTTTAAACATGAGTAAAACGTATTATGGCCTCCCTCCCCCGGCCGCGTCTCCAAAGCTAAAACGAGCAGCCACATACACCCAATGTAACAGACCCTCCCTCGTTTTGTGTTTCTTCTATTTATCCTTTGGATTCTTCTCTCTCTCTCTCTCTCTTTTCACGCTTTGTAATATGCCGTAAGGAGGGGAGGCGAAAAAAGGGTTCGACTCCGAGTCTTGGCCTCCTATGATTGATGGATGCATCGCTGGGAAAATGGGTCCGTTGAGTCCTATCCGTCCTGCGCCCGCAGGTTCCAGGCCAGCACAGAGCTTCTCGTCCAAGGCCGTCTGGAAGCCAAGCCAGCCGGTCTCCCCCAAGAACAAAACAGCCCCAAATCCACACCTTCCAAAAAGAACCAGAAGACGATGCGAGGGCACGGACAAAGCCCCCCTCTGTGAAAGATGGGGCCGCGGCCCTCGCACTCGGAAGGGCCTGAGAGTGGAAGGGGAAACAGACAAAGAAGAAGAAAAAAAGAAAAACAAAACAAGAATTTGAAGGGCTCGTGCAGCGAAAAGAGAGAAACCCACCCCCTTGCTCTTTGCTCCAACACATCTGCCGCATCGAGAATGGCTGGGTGGTCCCTGCCCGATCTTCTCTGCTCGAACCCGCCGCTTCGCTTGTTCTCTGGAATTACCACTTTCGGACAGGCCGTGAGCTGGAGTGAGACGGGGCGGAGACTCTCCTCGCAATTTTGTTCACCTTGAAGAAAAGGCAACGAACAATGGGCGAGATGAGATGAGCGGGAAGCTAATGACAACGGATGCTCCGAAAATGGTGGAGCTTACCGACGTCCTTCCACTCTCACAACAAGGCCGCTAGCCCTTTTCTCTCTTCTTTCTTTGGCTCTTTTCCTTTTTTCCCCCTTCTCAATGATGAGGCAAAAGAGAATGGTGAGTGCGGCCGCAAGATCTAGAACTTTGCCATGTTAACCTGAGACTCACGTATACTTGTAGGTTACCTCAAATCCTGCCTCTTGCCTCGTGCCCGGTGCATATCCGGAGAAACACGGACAGCCCACTACGGCAGGTACACGGCGACTTGATCCATCAATCGCCTCCGCAGTAAGGCCGGCTCGTAGAGGAAAGGAGGTCCAGACCAGCCCCATCAACTAGACTCTCTGCCAGTGTGCTACCACTACTGGGCTTGCATGCAGCGGTGGAAGTATTACGACTCAGTTGTTCAGCTCGGCGAGGTGCAGATGGAAGCGAGGGTAGATGGTTGAAAAAGCAAACTGCTCAAGGCCGGAGAAAACGTTCATTCTAGACTCATCTTGTCCCTCGGGTCCGCCGACGAGGGTCCTGACGACGAGTCGCATTACTACGTTCGAAAGTGGCCTAGGTGCTTCTTGTCTACCTCTGTAAAATTATCTCTAAGGACTCCTATCACTATGTTTGAACCGTGATCGAGAGAAACTAGCCCAAGCTTCAGGGTCAACCCACGCGGTTGCCCAAACACAAACAATAAACCGCGTATCAACTCCATTCCCAAAAGCCCCGTCTAACCAACTATGCATCTATCGTCTTGTCTAGCGAGCCTTCCACCCCCTTCCTCAATCGGAATCCCTCTAGGATCAAAGACCTCGTCTGCATGTGCGTCAGAGGAATCTTGCGCTCCTCCCCCGTCTCCCCGCCCGCACCTCCTCCTCCGAAGCCCAAACGTACGCCTGATGCTCATTCGGGTCGATCTGCACCTCCTCGCAGCTCTCGACCTCGATCTCGAAGGAAAACTTGCACAAGATCTTGGTGCCCCTGCTATTCGTAAACACCGATCCCGGCGCCCTATCCCGCCCTTCCGTAATCACTCTCGCCAGGTGCCGCGCCCGTAGACCCGTCTCCTCCCAGAGCTCCCGCGCCGCGGCCTTGAAGAGCGTCGGATCCTCCGCGTCCGCCGCTCCGCCCGGCACTTCCCACAAGTTGGGCATCGAGTCCCCGGCCGCGCGCTGCACCAGAAGCACCCGTCCCGCCGGGTCGTAGACGTGCGCGCCGACCGCCAGCCCGTCAAAGTGCTTGTCGTTATCGGCGGCCCATTGCTGTACCGATTTGTTCCAGGCCGCGAGGGATGGGTCAAAGGTGAGCTGGAACTGCGGTACGGCGCGGGCGGGCGGCGCGGAGGTAGATATGGGGTCCTGGGAAGCCCGGCGCCGGGAGCGGAGGCGGGGATGTGCGGGGTGCTGGTCGCCATGTCGTAGGGTGAGAATGGTTTTCTCCTTTTTTTGGTGAGTGGTGCAGAGGAATTTTTTTCACTTCTGGGTAAAAGCCCGGCGGTAGGAGGTTGGGGGCACTCCACGCTCTCGGCTGCGTGGTTGTGCTCGTGGTGATATATGGATTGCGAGGTTTTGGAGAAATTTCCTTGCGTGGAGAGGGGCTCCCGCGGGAGGGCCGCGGTTGCCTAGATAGACCTGTTGGCACGGTGGATAGTTAGCTCCGTCTTATTACGAAGCCTCGTGCTTTCGCAAAATCCTCGTTCCCGCTAGAGGTGAGGCGGCACTTGAAAAACTGGATAAACTTCGAAACTTCCAATGCAAGGGAGGCCAAGGGAAACGCCAAGTTGTACAATACAAAACCGAAGATGTATACTCAGGTGGGTAGAACCAGTCTGTGGGCCGTAGGCGTGTGATCCTCCCAGGTTTAGCAGAGCCAAAGACTGCGCTTTATGGTGATTGACAAGACGAGCCGTCGCGGTCTCGCCGAGGAAATGATTTAGAAGAAGTGGATATTTGAATACAAGATTGTTTAACGAGGGGAGTTGAGGAGGGCTATGCTGAATCGAGCTGTTCCCCTACTCTTAGAGGCTGGGGGACATCCGCGCATCACTGCCAGAAAGAGTCACAGCCACAAAACAATAGTCATTCCGCCTTGCCAGACAAAGGCGGGCTCTCTTCGCCGACATCCATCTTCTCTCACTCCTTTTCCTTGTCAAGACGATATCACAAAGCCCTCTATGATTTGGGTTCTTCCCATGTGCTCCCTCAGGATTGAGCAGGACTCAGCGCACTTCAACCCGTCCGTTCCAGTGCCTGGTGCCATCCCGCTAAGAAAGCCATTCGCCATTTCTCGGATATAATCTGAAAGCAGATTCGCATCATAACCTAAGCTAAGTCATGATAGTCAAAAAGATCCGTCCCCAGCCACGAAACTCCCCTTCTCAGTAGCAAAACCCACGGCCGTGCCGCCCCTGTCTCTAGCCCAGCCCCCATTGTTGGGACTAGGAACCTGGAAAGGAAGAGAGAAAGGCGGGGAACGACTCTTGAAGCCAAAACTGTTCGATCCATCACCCAGACCCTCTCGATTTACGAGGGGACATGAGGTGAGATGAGGACGACGCTGTCACCTGCGAGGGAGAGTAAGCATGGGTGGATGTGATGGGAAAGCCCAGGGAGGGTGTTTCTTCTTACCTCGAACAAAGAGCATCTCGGCCTTGCGGCTTATGGTCTGGTTTGAAAGAGATTAGTTACCGGACATGCTTCATGTAAAGCGTCATGGGGCCATGTCCAAAGGGCTACGCTACCTTTGGCTCAGCATCAGGCTCCTCATCGTCATCCACGACGTATATCGTCTCCTCAACATCGCCAAGGACGATGTTGCAATGGCTGTCATAGCCCTATCCGTCCACCCTACGTCAGTAACCTGAACCAGAAAATGCAAAGAAAAAAGGAAAGAAGCGTGAACAGGGGAGGATCGTTCTCACATAAAGCTTCCCCTTGAGCTCTCGGTCACCCCTCAGCTTGATGAATACGACTTCGTCCAGAAGGAGCCTCACGAGGTCGAGAGGCTCGGACACGAGGTTCGATTCGTCGCCAACATCCGCCATGGTGCTTTCAACAATGGGTTCCTGAGGGGGGCGAGGTGTGATGTGGGCTTGCTGGACTAGGCAAGGCTTTGGATGGGTGCTGTGTGGTGGGGAGCTTCGATTTCAATTCTTACTTCGCCTTGTGAGACTGAGGTTGGTCAACGAGTGCCCTTAGCGATAAACACACTGTACATAAACCGGCACCACACAGGCATTTTACAGTGCATTTTGGACTGGGATACGGTATGCGTACCTTTACACGTGACCGCCCTCAATTTCTACCTCTGCGCCCTCTGAAACCATCATCTGCATGTACCGGTACATCTCTGAAGGGGAGGGCAAAGATGTAAAGGCTACTTCCACTTCCATGAAGCACATCGTTGATGGAACGTATGCATCAGGTGGGAGAACAACGGGCCGTGAGCCAGCTTTCCAAGAGAACCCCATATATTATAACAAGGCGAGCGTCTTGCGCCTCTCTGGACCCCGGGAACAACAACAGCATTGGAACAACTAGCTCCTCGCAGCATCAATCTCCACAAAGTCGCCTCGTTTTTCACGCGATGAAGGTGCGCCGCGGCTGGGGGAATCCTTGAGCCTGGCTTCGCCGCCGAGCCTTGGGGCCTTGCCGACCGGAAATCAAAAAGTGGTGTCGTGCGCAAGGGTCCTGTGGCTGGCGGGAAAGGCTTGCCCGTTGAATGACATGGTGGCGTACATCACCTCCAGCTATCAACCTGCAAGTCGCCGTCGTAGCTCGCGTCCTTTTCTATCATTATTTTTAACTTTATTTATTGATCAATATGTTCGTGAAGCGATGATTGGTGATACATTCTTTCTTTCCGTGCTTCTGAATGAAATGGAAAATGGGAAAAGTAGAGGCCTTGCAAATTTGCCAATGTCTGAAAAGCAGAGGACGAAACAGAGCCGGGGGAAAAGAAAACCACACTATGCCTAACTAAACTCCTCGCCGTGAAATGATAGAAACTCCGGATAAGCTCATAGAGGTGAGATGGAGGGTAACCTAGCCGATATGGATCAGCTGGTCCCAACTTACTTACAAGAAAAGAACCACAACACCATCCAAATACATCCCAGCTTCTTCCCCACCCTGGGCTCCCATACCTCCCCGAGGCTGGGAGAGACCGAAAACAAAAGGAAAAAGAGAAAAAGAAAAAAGCAGAGTTCCTTTGCAGGAACAGCATATTAGTGCCTGACCACTCTCTTTGTACCGAGGGGCCGGTAGTGATACGAGGGGAACGCTCGTTATTTCACAGTCTCTCGCCTGAGATCGTTGATGACCATGTATCGGCTGAACAGGATCCACAACCAGCGGAACCAGACCATCTGGCTCTGGTGGGCGTCAGTCATGGCACCCCAAGCGGCGCCGAGCGCACCACCGCCGACGAGCTGGTTCACGAACAACAGGGCCTCGGGCCTGGGCTGCTGCTGCTTCTTGTCAGAGCCGCCCCTCTTGGCCTTGCCGCCCGCGAAGCCCGCGGCAAAGGTCCAAGTGAGAAGGGTAGTGAAGATGTCGAGGATAGACAAGTATTTGCGAAAGACCGAGACCGAGGAGAGGACGTACAGGTCGACCGGGCAGGACCAGCCAGACTTGCCGCGCATGAGATCGGCGAGGAAGGTGCGGGCACCGTGGTAGAGGGAGATGTGGTTGGGGTGCGAGGAGACACCCCCGCGTCAAAGGTGACGAGGACGTCGATGGCTGCGGTGGGGGCCTCCTTGGAGGAGGAGCCGCGCATGTTGGGTGGGACAAAGGCTTCGGAGAGGAGGGCGGAAATCTTGCCGGCATCCCAGGTGGTCGTCATAGAGTCGGGGAAGTCGCTGCAAATGAGGGGCAACAGGTTAGCTTTCGTGGCAGACAAGAGAAGTAGGCCAAGCGGGTGCTTGGGGGTCTTACGGCCTGTCAACGACCCAGACGTCATCCTCTTGGCGCACACCGAGCGCCATGGCACTCTTGACGAGCTCCTTCTTCCTAGTTTCTCCCAGCCCAGCAGCGTCACCTAAGTAATTACCAGTCTCGTTAGTAACAAGGCGACAGGCGACAATGCGCGACCTTGCGATGGGTGCGCGAGGGTTATCCCCGCTTGGCGCAAACGCATATATATCTTCCCAGGTCAAGACGAGGCATCACCCACCTGAGCTAAGGCACAGAACCTTGACATGGTTCCCTGTATCGGGCTTCGTGAGCGCGAGGACGGTTGGCGCAAAGAACATGGCCTCGTCGTCCGGGTGCGCGATGAGGAGGCAAATGCGCTTGTTCTGCAGGCGGGGCACGCGCATCTGTATGACCGAGGCCGTGTAGGTGTAGATGCAGGGGATGACGATGAGGGCGGCGCCCACGTAGATCAAGAGGTCGAGCATGGCGGCAAACGGGTATAATCGTCGTTGGTACAAAGGAAAAAGGGGCCAAGGTAGAAGCAACACCTAGATGGATGGGTGGCGGATACAATGAGGGGCAAATGGAGAGAATGCAAGGCCACCCTTTGGCCAACTTCTATCACAGAGGCTATTTGTAAAAGAAGGAGAGAAAAAGAAAATAAGTACGCGAGCTCCGTTCTAGGGGAGGTGTGGCCTCTTTTGCTGGCAAAAGAGTCGGGTCGTCGTTTGCGTTGTTGGGTAAGAGCGGGATGGAGGGGCGGGTAGGTAATGCGGTCGGTGCCCGGATTTGGCGGGCGGCGGGGAGGTCGTAGTGCAGAAAAAGGGCTCTATGTGGGATTAATATCAGCGCAGGGTCGAGCAAGATGGGCAGCCGGGCTGGGAAATCCGTCGCAGTCAAGCTGGAGCTTTGGGGTTTTTGGGAGAGGTGCGCCGGGTCGGTGTTGAGGTCAAGATCGCAGAGCGCGGAGGCAAGTGTAAGGTGGGCAAGAGTCACAAGGGAAAAAGGAGGGAGAGAGAGGCGAGGAGTACATACCAGTAGATAAGAGAGGGACTGGAAGAGAGACAAGATTTCTTTGTTCGTCCTCCCGCGCGACCGGCTTGATGCCACCTTGCGATTTCGATTGAGGGGCCCCCTGGTCGGTTCGCTAATTAGCTCCTTGTCGCTTGCTCCAAGCAAGCGGAGTCCGGGGAAATATAACGACGGCGGGCCCGGCTCGCGATGAGGGTGGCACAAAAAAAAAAAAAAAGGAGAAATGAGAGCAGATTCGAGCACGGAATACGATTCAAGGCGAAGGAAATTCCTAAAGCAGCCGGAACTTGACAATTCCACGATTGGCTGGTCTGCAACCGGGAGTGGCCACCTGCGTTCACGTAAAACCAGGATGTGGGCGTCAAATAAGCTAACAAAAACCTGGGTCTCGACTTCAGTGCTAGCTTCCTTTTCCTCCCTTCCTCGGGAGCCTCCAGTAATATACTATGCCTGACGGGATAGGCTTTCTGGGTCATCTGTCAAGTGTGCGTCTTGTGCATCGAAGCGTGGACTATAGCCTCAACAGGTTTGGGGTATCGTGTACGCGGCATGATGGAATTCTAGCATCAACCATCAACGCACTTGCCCTCGATTACCGAGGTAGAGGTACTTCGTACTTGCACCATTATGCGTGGGATTGTGGCCAATAGGGCAACGTGTACAAAATGAAGCGGTGGCGACGTCATCCTTCTACAACATCTTTGATGAATTACTTCCACTAGATGGGGGCATAAACCCCCATTATTCTCTGCACTCTGAATTGGAGCTGCTCTTCTCGGCGCCGGAGGTACCCACTATTAAAAGTCACCGCTGATCAGTTCCAATACCACCCAATGGATCCCTCGACCCTTGATGGATTGATGGGGAGACAAGTCTAGAGCCTGAGATTGATCCTCATGACCAGAGGTCACAGTGCACTGGCCCTCTAAGGAGCTGCAAGCAGCCTTACATTCAGCTAGTCAGCCAGACCTACAGGTAATATCGCCGAGAGACAGCCAAATGGATTTGATGTTCGATAGAAATCCTATCAGTGGCACAGCCACCAGAGTTCCCCACCAACCCCAACCGCCAACTTGCCAGCCACACGACACCTATCCCAATCCAGGGCGCCGAAATTTGAATCCAACCATCGTCACCCTACCTCGATTTTGATCCCAATCCCCAACCCGTCCAGCCAAACCCACGCCCGCCATGGCCCGCAAGCGCAAGGACGTCAACGATCCCAAGATCAAGCTCGCCCAACCCGACCGATCCGGCCCGGATCCAACAGAGAAGACATTGTACCAATGGGCCGAGGAAAGGAATCTCTTTGAAGAGGCTCAGCGCCGTGAGGCCGCCGTGAAGAAAGCTGCGAAAAAGGACGGCAAGGCCAAGGATGGCAAGGCCAAGGCCGCCGGCGGCGGCGATGGCGGTAACGAGGGCAAGGAGGGGAGGAAAACGACGAAAATGTCATGACGCCCGGAGAAGAGCGCGTCGCCGAGGCGGTGCTCTGGACGGCCACGATTGCGATGCTGCACTTTACCCTCGACACGTTGGTGCAGCATCAGTACGCGCAGGAGCTGGACTGGCGAAGAATCACCATCCGGACAGCCCAGGCATTTGTGGGTAAGTTAGAGCAACGGCCCCACGACTACTCGAGATGTAGAGACCTAGGACGGGTTTCAAAACACACTGGAAACTTTTGGAGATAAAGACTAACGTTTGGTGTCCCTTCGTAGTCTTCCTAGGCCTCTTTACGTCCTCCACCCGCATTCGTCCAGCCCAAACCTCGTCCCTGGTCTGCCTGCCCGATTCCAACACACGGCGCGCCAAACCATCTTCCTTATCACCAGCGTCCTTTCAGGATGCTATCTCATATACATAACCAATTCGGAGGGATACCTAGCGGTGCAAAAGAAAGCACCCCGTTGGCCTGCATGTGGCTCTGGTCTGTCATTGAGCTAAACCTCGGGCTATCCGTCGTCAGTGTGGCAGCGGCAGCAGGGTTTCTTTGGTACGGGGATTATGAGATCAAATAGACCCCATGCAACTATATAGGAGCTTGGTTACGAGGCCGTGATCACGAAAGCGGGATGCGCCGCATCACGCCTTTTTTCTTTTGAGGGGATTTTGATTTTGTTCTTCTATATTCTTCCATTTGCAGTTCGTCTCTGGGACGTCATCTAGACAAGGATCTAGCTATAGAATGAGGCGTACTTGGCCTCCGCTCATGCCCTCTACTTCTCCTTTTGCTCACGTTTTCGTGTGATGCGGATAACCGCCTCGCCTTGGTGCTAATCTCGATGATGTTTTGGACCTCGGCGCTGTACCTGCTCGAATCCTTCTTGCCAATCAAGCACACCATATCCTCCAGCTTCAGCGTTTCCTCACGCTGTACCGTCATGGACCTCTCGAGTCGGCCCAGCGACTCCGAGTTGACCGATTCCATCCACTTGACCCTCGTTTCAAGATCTCGTATGCGGCTAAGTGTTCGGGTTAACAGGTCAGCCTTGCCCTCGCGTAGAGCCGTTACTTCAAGCGTAAAGACAAACTCTCTGAGAAGCCGGGTTCAAAGTGGAAACTTACGAGGAAACCATGCTCATCTGCGCAAACTGCACCCTTCCCGTCAGCGCGTCCCTCTGCCTGACGAGCTCCAGCGCCTTCTTCCGCACCGGAAGCCAGGAAATGGCGATCCCAGACCCGAGCGTCCAGCTCTTCGGCACGACCGTCCAGCTCTCGCCCCTCCGCCGGTCGCTGTCCGCGGCCCTCAGCTCCGTCTCCTCCACAATTTCGAGCAGGCGCTTCTCAAGCCTCCTCAGGTCATCCATCACGTACGCGTACATCTGGTATTCGGGGAGGAAGCGCTGGCCCGGGGCTAGGTGCGTGCGAAAGTGGTCCGCGTCAGGCTGGTCGGCGATGGATTGCCGGTTTCCCGGTTTGGCACCGAGGCCGCCGTTTCCGTTCAGGGCGGCGGCCTGTATAAGCTTTGCGAGCCATGTCGACTCTGTCTTGTACCACGACAGCGAAGCCTTGACGCGGAAGTACTCCTCATCGCTATTGCGTAGGTAGCTGATGCGGGCGTATATGGCGGCCGCAATGGCGACGACAAAGGTCAGGATTCCAACGACGTTAGACGCGATAGACAGCGGGCTGTCCTTCTCGTCCACGTCCATCGAATATTCCAATTCTTTTTCCCTCACCCAAAGAGCCTTCTCTTCTCTCTGAGAGGCGATGGGAGTTTATTTGGCAGCTACGTCTAGTGGGGGAAAGGAATTTTGCGGTGTGCCTCATTCCTCCATGCAATGGGGAGCGACGTCGGAAAAAGAACTAGTATCGCGTTAAATGAAGATGCGCGCGTCTTCGTCATGGGCAGGCGCATCCTTCAGCTCATTTTTGCTTTGATCTGATTGAGCAATTCGCAACCACAGCTTTGACAGCCCTACCAACTCCCGCTAGTTGGGTGGGCGTTCTATTACCAATGCTCACTACCCCGGAAATTATAAACCATTCATGTTGATAGAAGAGCCCTAGGTTGAAATCAATTCCCAGATAAGCGGATGTAGTTGAGATGTGATCGAACGTCTTATATTTAGCGACTCGCCCAGGGTAATAATAACCAGCTTCCTGGGCACACATTGAGACTCTTGTCGTCCTTCCCCAAAGCGAAAGGCGCCCCGACTTTCTTTAACACGCACAAGAAGGCTTAGGTGTTGAGTTCATAGACCGGATTAATCCATGGATGCATACATTTTTGACGAGTTCGAATAGCTTGGTGGCCTTTGTAGTACTATAGAATATCTTTTTAGCGCCGACTCCAGACCTTTGCTCGCGAGTTTTCCTCCCCTTAGCTAGTTGCGATATATGTAAGCCAGAACGCAGGCCGTAGCAGGCAGATGTCCGCCCGTTTACATCGACGTGTAGGCGGATAGAAGAAGCATCTCCGAAAAAGAGTAGAGTATCGAAACTCCAATCTCTAAGTTTGGGGTGGTTTTGTGTTGTTGTTCGTTGTCTGTCCTCCACGAACTTCTATTCCTGCGATGGAAGCGGGAAGCGGGAAGGAGGATTAGAGTCGAGTCTTACAGGAACGAGAAGGTGCGACCAGTCCCTTGCGACGTGGTCCGAATTGATCCATCACGCCTTGGTGAGTCGATGAATTGTATAACAAACAAGTTGTTTCTTCTCGCTTTCTTCTTCACCTACATCTCCATCAAGTTCACCTTCATTCGCTCTCTACCTTGGGACACGAGATATCACCCGAGCTGTCACTCCTAATTATATCCACGAGTAAGTTGTAGTCACGGCCTCCAAGCCTCCATCATAGCGGCTATCCCTTGATCCATAGATCTCTGTACCGTTACACGGTTCAATAACGCAAGCCTCCCTCCCTACCTCAATTGTCTATGGCAAAATCGAAGTTGCTTGCTGGCGCCGCCCCATTCCGCAAGCCTCAGTTTCTTAGCCAAATCCTCTACACTTTCTAACAGTCCAAAGACCTTAAACTAGACATCTTCAGAATCAGCTCTCCTCCTCATCACTACTTTGCCTCTTCCACCCTACGCCGCTACAAAATGCCAGGCTCCGACAACTGGCGTCCATACACCATCCCCCATTCGGGAGAAGGCGCCGTCCGACGATCCGACGGCTCCTGGGTCCCCTCCTCGCAGGTTCTAAACATCCCTCTGGCACCCCATCCGCACATCGACACCTCATCATTTTCGCCAACTTCCTCCCCCAGCACTTGTGGCGTTCCCTCTGCAGCCATGAACACGACCGCGACCGCCGCCCCTAGGCCCAGGGCAGCTGCTGCGCCGCCACTGCCGCCGGTCTCATGTCTATGCCTGTTGACGTACACGCCGACAAGGGTGCCGCGGGCTTGGAAGGTGGAGCTGTTCATCCCAGGTTTTCGGGCGATCACGGGCCCGGGGCGGGCAAGGATAGGCCTGCCTCCCTCTACTACAGACTCGAGCCCAATTCACAGAGAGGCGCTGACTCTATCTCGAGCTAGATCTACTGATTGGCTCTTACATTACCCCTAGGTCTTTGGTTTTTCAGCTAGCATTCCGAAGACCGCCTCCTTGTCTATGTTAGCCCATCAAGATCCTAGATAGACAACTTATAGATAAAAGGCCTCTTCATTTCCATAATTTCTACTTGCTACTCTCTCAGAGACCTTATTGGTCCCCTCTGGGGGCCCGTGAAGACGGCCCTGAGTTGCTTTGCGCGCAGCTACCCCTGCTCCAAGCTTCCTTTACGCAAAAGCGCTGCAGTGATGTCACCTTTTCCCTCTCCATCGTTTAGTCAGCCTCCCAAACGTATGCGTTGATCTCCATTACACGCCCAACTTCAACTAGAAGCAACATGCATCTTTAGCCAACATTGCCCGGTATCCCTCCTATTTTTTGTTTTCTCACACCCTCAAAATGTTCGGCCGAGCTCGTTACTCCTCCTCCTCAAAAGTAGGAATGCGGCACTGAAGAATGATGTTGCGCGTTCCCGACCGCCGGGCCTCGCGTATCTCCCGCAGGACAAGGAGAAGGCTCTCCTGCGTCTCGAGGAGCGCTTCGTGCGTGGTATTGAGACGTTCCTCTGTCCTGATGAGGCGTTCGTTGGTGTCGATGACGCGCTGCTGCATGTCAACGATGGCTTGAAGCAAATCTTCCGTCTTGGGCGTCCCCAGCGGCGGAGGGGCGGGGCGGTGCTGCGCCGGAGCGGCTATGTACGTGGCGGTTGTGGGTTGCGCTGCCGCGGCACGATCGCTTCGCTTCTTCGGCTTTGAAGGCGAGATCCTACGGGTAAGGCGTCAAGTAAGGGCGTTAGCGTGTCTGAAGCAAGAGAGAAAGAAGCCAAGAGGACAAGGAGGGGGGATGGGAAAGCAAAGAGAACCCCCACCTCACGGTTTAACATGGACTTGTCCACGTCAAAGGTGACGTAGGCTTCGCAAAACGCGGAAACCACCGATTGTGCGTCGACGGGGATATCGACGCAAGCGCGTTTCGCAGCGGCGCACTTGGCGCATCGAGTCCCAGATCCTTTAGGCCCGTAAGTCTCTGATTCAGCGTCCTTTTTTCCACCTCTGCACCACGTTCGTCTTGGATTTCGTGCGCGTACACGAAAGAACTCACCTGACTGCCGGTAGCACTGCTAATTCATATCGGCGGTAGAGAACCTATTGACACATGTAACGCAAGGCGGCATCCGACGACGAGCCGCGGGCGTCATATCGTCCAGCTCATCTTCCGAGCCGTCGGAGACCGATGTCCTCGCGCGCTTCCGTCCCTTGGGCGTCAGCGTCGGCGTGGGCGTGGGGGTTGGACGGGAGGCGTCGCCTTTGGCACGGAGGCTGGGCTTTCGACGCCCACGGTCGCGCAGGCGGTCGCCGGTAGCTGGTTCTCGGAGGACGGACTGGGTCTGGGGAAGGTGTTGGCGCACGACATACTGGGCGGCGAGTGGATGGGAGGGGCTGGTGGCGGCAGCGTTGGGAGTGGCTCTGGACGAAGAGTGCCGTAGGAGAGGGGAGGGAGGGAAAGACGTAAGAGGGATGAAATAGACCTCTGGCATAAGTACGATGTTGGTTTGCTCTGCTCCCTGAGGAGTTCCCTAGCCCCTTGTGCGAGGCTGGTTTGCTTCCTCTTGCTCTACGGCCTAGTGAATTAAGGGATGGGAGTATCGGTAATGCGCGAGGAGTGGCGGCTGTTTGTGGTCCAAATACCTTTGAACCACATGCCTTTGGCCGCCATATTCTAGTGTGACCCTTAGCAAGTGAGCAGCGCGATCACAAGGGCTTTAGAGGTTTACAAGGAAGGATATCCGGTTCGGAGCACTTTGATACTTTTTTTCTTTCAATTTACGAAATAGTCCCAGCCATGGCTCGACATCCTTTGGCTTTCCACTATCATAAGAATAAAACCCCCTTTCCATATCTCGTCCATCTCACCGTTGCTCTCGGAAAGTAGACAAAGCCATCAAAAATATCTCGTAGAGAGGTCCCTACTTGGTGACGGCCTCTTCGCCCTCCTCCTCCTCCTCCTCTTCTCCCTCCTCCCGAGCAAGCACATGGTCCACGCAGATACTCACACGCTCCAACGCCCGAAAAATACCCGCCTGAAAGCCCGTGATCCTCGCCAAAGACTCCCGCATCACCTTCTGCATATCCGCGATGCCCTTGTTCTGCTCGGAAATAGTCTCGAGGCAATCGGCCAGCGTGTTTTGGCACTCGGAAATGACCTCTAGGCTGTTGGCCGCCCGCTTCTCCGCACCGGCCAACACCTCTGTGTTCTCTGCAATGCGGTCCGCGCATTCGGCGATGCCCGCAATGAGCTGAGACATTGTGGGCTTTCGATGGCTGGTGGAACCCGCGGTGGCCCCCGACACTCTCGGCGTGGGGTTGGCGTCGGGTCGGAGACGCGAAGGGTGGCTTGCCCCAGCTGGAAGCGGACTTGATCGGAAGTTCCGCCGGGGAGACATGCCACCTTGGCCGCGTGCGCCTTCATTGCAAGATTCTACAGAAGGTCATCAGCACTCGAATTTAACACAAGCTCGGCTCAGGCGCCTCAGAAGGACGAGCACTTACCGATGAAGATTCTTCAGACTTGCTCACTTCGTGCGAGAGAAAGGCATGCACAAGGTTGTTCACAGCTGGCTGGGCTTGAGCCTGTGGCTTGGTACAAGTTATACCCTTGTCAAGGCAATTGAAGCAAGATGTATCATATCCTACGAGCCGTTAGCCATCTTCCTTGGTAGCCCCCGGCTTCATCTGTTGGGGGCATGAGGGGGGCAGGGACGATCTCGAACCGGGCGACCAGTGGCACTCCTAGGCCAACGTAGACGTCGAAAAGATAGCAACGCAATTGACGCAAGGAGGAATCTCCTCGGGCCCTTGGCAGTTTCAAAGATGTCGTCGGAAGTGAGCGGATCGATGGGGGACCTGGGCCTCTTGTGGCGGCTACTCGGGGTCAGGGCGGCTTGGCCAGGAGCGCCGCCTGTCGAGGAGGCGTGTAGGGACTGAAACATGTGAGAATCCAAACTATGAAGGATAGCCACCCAAGAACATTCTGTGGACTGGGAATACATACATCATTCTTCTGGAGTGAGAACTCAGCAGGTAGGGGTCGGAGCCTCGTGGTTTGGTGGTTTGGTGGTTTGGTGGGTTGGAAAGGGTGGGAGTGAGGATGATCAAGTCCAAGCCTGGCAGCAAACAAGAGGGAAAAGGTACTGGTTTTATTTCCATGCGATCCTCAACTGGTGGATGCGCATGTAAAATATAGAAGTAGGGGCATTCACAATGCTCCTACCTCTTCTTTAATCTTCTTTCTTCATCTCCATCTAGATTAGTGGAACGCACTTTGTGCCCCCATAGGTAGATGGAAGATGTGGAGAGAAGGCATGATCACAGCGTCTATCCTTACAAGTCAATGCCCAATTTTGCAAGTCAATTTCTTCAACTAGAAAGGAGAGGACTGCCAGGCCTAGGTCTAGGCTCAACTAAAAAGAAAGGCTAGTGAGAAAGACAATGAATGCATAATGCATGGCTGAGGAAATGTCCAGACTACTCTGGACCTCCAAGCGCTCTTTTTTTCCTTTTTATCATCGCCGAAAAAGAATAAACAGAATAGCAACGAAGCCCCTTCGCTGGCGGCCAGAGTTTGGCTCCCTTATACTCTCGAACACCCATGGTATATCTTGTCGGGCGCAATCCACGCTAAACCGTGGCAACCACGCACCAGATCGAGATCACAGGAAACCTAACAGGGTATGCTGAATCGCGAGTGCCTCCAAGGAAAAAAGCCTAGCGTTGAGCAGTGCCATCTCCTCCTCGACATGTCGCATAATGGCAATATTCCGCCTGCTCGTGGCAAAGATTTGGGCACCAGACTCTGGGTATTGGGCGAGCTGTTCTCTCATCCCGCTCTCGGTCGTGACAATCCAGTCGGGGAGGGCCGCACGTTGGTCCCTAATGACGAAAATCCGCTCTTGAATTACGTCCGCCGGGGCCTCTTCGTCGGGCTCGTTGGAGCGCCCGGCGATAGCCCGGCACGTGTCAACGACCGCTTTGGCACTGGTAGTAACAGCCTATCAATATAGCGACTGGTTAGAGCTCGATCGACGGATTTGAAAAAGGGCGGGGCTGCGTGCCTCTGCGTTCAGGATAGTTGGGTCCGCCTCCCAGTCGTCCAGGGCCGTGGCAAACTCAACGATGGGAATGAACAAGGCCAAGTTCGGGTATACGCATTCTGTGCCCGAGGCTGTGCAACCTAGGCACTTGCCCTCATCTATACTCTTGTTCAGTTAGATGCCCTTGTGTATGGGGGATGCATAGGCACTGGGGACGGACCTTCTGCGAAGTGGCAAGGCCATGAAAAGTGGTCCAAGTCTATCTTTTCGATGCAATGACCGCAAGGGACATCGCTCGCGCGGAGTTCAAACGTTGTGTCTGGAGGCCTATCTCTGGCTTGGATATAGTGGGAGTTTCCATTGAGCTGAGGTTCGTCGAAGTCGCTAAACTCGAATTCGCTTTGGCCATCGATATAGTCTCCGTCGCCATTTACCTCTGGTGGCAGCTGAGTATTATTTCCCGCATCGTACCCGTTGTCTGAGCTCATATTGTAGGGCTATTTCTTAAGGATAGTTAATATGCCACGGTAGCTTCGAGTCGCCGAGTGGAACAGGAAAGACTACTATATGAGTATCGGTTAATGGCTGGCTGTGAACAACGCTTCAGGTAAGGCTGGTGGAGTTGGTGTTGATGAGAATGAGAATGTTACGAGAGCCCGATGTTTAGAATCTATCAGAACAGTAGAAATAAGCCTCTGTTCAACACTGAATCACTAAATATGTAATGAAGTTAGGGTCTCGTTTTTATGACTAGGATCAATTGGAAGGCGCATCCAAGCAATAGCTAGGATGCTGTAGGCTAGGAAGCTGCAACCTAGGCTGTTACTAGGAAAAGGACTGCTTTCTAAATGTCCTCTAGATATCATACAAGAGAAATCTTGGAATCAAGTAGGTTACAGCAGTATCTCTGAACGCTAATAGGGCACTCACCCCTTTTGATTGTCTCTATCTTGGAAAGACTATTGAGGTTCATCAGGATCCCATCGTATATTCAAGGATCCTACGAGCAGGAGTACCATACACGCTAGGAAGTCCTGCCATTGTATTCAATCTCGCTATTTGGGTTTCTCAGTAGGACTAGCCAACATCATAGGATACTGTCCCCATTCTCCATATACCCATTCTAAGACGACCGCGGCAGGTTCACCGAGGCACCACTCCTGCGAAGGATCCCCAGCTCTATAAGGATATTCTCTTGCATCCTGGTTACCCGCTCGTGAAGCCTAACAACACGTAGCTGGGCCTCCGCGAGAGTCTTCAACGTCAGTTCAAGCGAGTGGCTCTTGTGAGGCTCGTCGTTGCCAGGGCGGTGATGGCCTTCGCTCTCTCGGCAGGCTCGATGGGCACTTTCCAGCTTCCCTGTAGGTCCTACAAGTTGAATAGTCAGCAAGGATGCAAGTACAATGGAGAGCGAGAAAGCAGCATGCTGTTGGAAAGAAGGATATGCAATGGAGTTGCTTTGGGTGGCTGGCCCTCAAACGCTTACCTCGCGATTCGCGGCAGAATAATCCAGGTGGCACTGATCGACAGCAGTGCTAAAATTGAAAACAGCCTTCCAAGCAGAGAACGGGATGTCATGGCATTGCCACCCTTTCTCCTCGCACACGACGCAGGTCTTTCCCGGTCCTAATCATCCCCCGCACCAGTCCGTAAGCAACGCTGCATCGCGTAAACGCTCATGAGTGGAATGGGCGCCCCCTCCTGGGAGCTGATTTTGATTTTCACTTGCCTTGGAGCCACTCGCAGTTCTATACAAGGTCGTCCATGGAGAAGTTGTAGATGCAATTGGTGCAAGGAGGGTCTCTCCACACCCCAGACGGCAGTAACTTTTCCGTCTGGCCAACCTTCTCTTCTAGCTTTCTCTTCTTGGTTGCCTCCGTTTCGTTTCGAGGGACCGTCATTTTCCGATGTGAGCTGAATGATAAACTACTAGCTAGGATGTTTCTGCCAATGTGCAGACTAGGCAAGATAAGAGGTAAGTATGGGGGAGGGGATGATGACAAGTTCAAGCTAGCCTAGTAGAAACGAAAGGGGAGCCAGGCTATTCAGTTCTGCGCTGCGGCGGGAGAGCGGTAGCTCTGTACCTCGGGGAAGTTACGACCATCAAGAAGCCACTTGACAGTCACTCGAGAGCTCCATGACATGGCGGAAATTGGCAGGCGCGAGGCCAAGTTCGGTGGGTTTCCATTTCATCTTGCAGGAAGGACTGATGCAGTTCTCTCCGGAGCAAAAATGCAGGACGGGAGATCAAGATCGCTCATTATGCCTACATGTAATGCTTCTATACTATTCAAAACCCACAGGCCGGGAATTCCGACTTCGCTCGACCCCATGACTGAAATTGATCCCGTCTATCCCTCCATCAACAGCCGTTTTAACAAAAGGAAATTAAGCTAAGTAGGGGTGGTTTGAAAAAAGAGGAAAAAGGAGAAGAGGAAACAGGAAAAAAGAAAAAGAAGAAGGAAAAGGACATCCCATCTACTTCATATGCAACTTCATGCAACCTCATGCAATCAGAGCCAGCCAATCATCATCTCACATTCCTTCATTCTTTACTCGCGCATTCTGCCTCGCTCCAGCGTCTCGGCGAACCGAATGCCCCTCCTCTCGGCCGGCGGGACTCTAGGGAGTCTTCGTCGTCGCTATCATCCGCATGGCTAGTCATACCCAGTGCCGCCTCTCGACGCCGCCTTTCAGCTGGCGTCTCCTCATCTTCATCGTCACCATCGTCTGCGCTATTAGAACCGGATAATGCGGCCACCCTTGGGTCCCGAAGCGGCACTTGTAGACTTCGCGATGGTTCGGACTGAGGAGTAGGAGAGGTCGTCGTGATCATAGGTCCCGGGTGGGAGCCGGCTGGAGCTTCACCCGTTGGATCGGCCGCAGCAGGAGGCTCGGGCGGTTCCTGTGTAGCAAGCCTCTTGACCGCCAAAGATGCTGTTGACTGGTCAACCACTTCCCGACGGGTGCGGCTATCGAGTTTCTGCATCTCTTGGATGAATGCCTCCTTCGTCAAGCGCTGGCCTTTGCCACCAATTGTGAAGCGGATGTGACGGTCGTCTTCCTCCTCATCTTCACCCATGGCCTCGGCCTTGCTCGGTCTTCTGCCGCGCCTGGAACCCTCCGCCTGAGGAGCAAACGTGTGGGACATGACTTTGCTGAGGCCAATATACTTTAGTCCTTGGCTCATAAGTTCCCCGCCTGCCATACCTGGTTTGTCGGACGGCAGGTCGTATTGCTTGACAACTTCTCCATCCACGTCCTCGACGATAAGCTGTAGAGAATTTATCAGTAACCCTGAATGAAGAAAAGGGATGCAAGTATTCGAGCTTCGAAACTTACCGTATTGCCAAACTGGTACGCCCACGCCGGCTCATGCTTCCGTTCCTGGCTTGGCTTTTGCTTTCGCTTCTCCATCTTTTGGCGGTAGACATCATTCATCCTGCCCTTCAACTGTTCGAGGGACCATGCGTTGGGCGGTTCACCAGTTGACTCAAGTTTATTGTTCACTTCGTTCACGAGCTCGGTTGGTAGCATGTGACCGTGATGGCTCCCGACCTCTGATCCGAGCTGGGTGGGAGATTCTTTGGTCTCCAGAACGTCCAATACGTTACCGTCGCGGTCCTCGACTATAAGATCAGAACCCTCCTGGAAGGTGGTGATCTCGGGAGAAACTTGGCCTCCTTCGGCTTCCGCTTCGGCCGCGGATATCGCGCGTTTCTCTGCGTTCCCAGCCAAGGTGGGGCTAGGCTCAGCCCGAGCGTCGCCCTCAACCGCGGTAGACGACGAGTCAGTGAGGTCAGGTCTCCTTTCGGGTTGAATTGCAGATAGTTGCACGGGCCCGCCAGGCCCAATCCCGTCATCCCATCTCTTCTTCTTTCGGCGGCGCGATATCCGGGACGAGGACCTGCTGCTATTCTTCGGCATGGCTTCATCCTCCCTCTGACGCCGCAAGAAATTTCCCGGTATCCCCAGGGGCGGTAGAGTTCCGGGGGCACTTGTGGTAGGTCATCGCCTTCTGTATCCGACATGGCCTTCATCTGGGACTTGGACTGAGAAAACCTGGGGAGTCGGTTCATCCAAGTTGCTCCATCCTCGGCACCTTGGGTATAGGACATGGTGAGCTTAAGGGTGTTGATACGCTTCCCGAGGGCAAACACGGCGATGGAGGAGCCATGAACAAGGATAGACGAGATGACGATGAAAGCCACGATCGGCCAGATCAGCCTGATGAGATCGTAATGGGGGTGGGACTTTGGTGGAAGCTCCGGCTCAGGGATGCTATGGCCGGTCTCCAGCTCGCCGCGGGCCAAGAGAGCGATGAAAACAGCACCTACACCAATGGGACCAAAATGACCGGCGAACAATGCCTCTCGCCACGTTTTTATGTCCGGTATCACCGGTTTGAGTGCTAGCATGATGGGGATGCGACGGAAAAAGATGACCATGAGGGCGATGACGACTAACCTCCATGCCGTAAGTCCGATCTCAGCATCGTTGAAGTCGGACCAGGGGATGATGGTGCCGAGGTAGACAAAGTAAGTCAGGTTGAGCAATAGATCGATGACGTTGGACACGTGAGATTCTTCCGTCTTTTCGTGGAACCATCCATCGTTGGAGAAGCCGACACCGGCAGCAAACCCGACAAGGAGATCGTCGACGCCTAGCATGCTCCCTACACCGGCACAAAATAGGGAGAGCACAAAGTAGAACACGAGAAAACTCTCCCTGTCGATCAAGTCGCGCTCTTCAGCAAACTTGATGGCATGCCTCGCGAGGTAGCCAATGAGGAAACCTAGGAAGCCGCCAAAAACACACTCATACAAAATCGTGTAGCAGATCCAATGGAAAGTAACAGGGCCAGCTTCGAGGTTGCCGGCAATGAGGTACAACCCAAGGTAGATGAAGGGAAATGCCATTCCATCGTTGCAGCCTGATTCGGCCGACAGGAGATCTCGAATGTGTTTGGGCACGCGCTGGGCGAACTTACCCTTACCCACGACGGAAGAGGCAAGAACGGGATCAGTAGCCGTGACGCAGGCGGCCACAACGAGGGAGTCGAGCCAGTTCAGCTTGGGGACCATCCACCACACAAAAAGGCTAGTCACCAGCCAGCCATAGGTCATGACGGGAACAAGGAGGTAGATGACGGACCGCCAATGTCGTTCCATGTAATACCTCGGCAATTCGACACCAATAGCAAAGCACTGCACGACGAGGACGATGCGCGAAAACTCTAGGGTGACGATATCTGTATTACCCCATTCCAGAGGATTGATAAGGTCAGCGGCATAGGGACCAAAGATCACGCCGACAAGGGTGGCTACTGTCGCTTCACCAATATACATGCGCTCCTTGATAACCGAGGAGCAGAGCATGAAAAGCGAAGTGAAGCCGCCTAAAATGATGTAGACCAAGTGCGGCCTGGTGATAGAAAGATGTTCCCAAGCCATTTTGAACACTGGAGAATTATAATATGATAGGTTTTGATATCGAGATGCTGTGTAACCGACGGGACGGGATTCGGCGGTCGGTGCACAACGGGCCCGGTACAATCGTGAACGGAGTTTGTTCTCAACTGTGCAAATCGAGACAGAATCGCGATGCCGGGGTTTCTCTCTCCCACAACCCAATCGAGGGGCGATGGGTCCCGGGGGCTCTAATGGGGAGAAGAAGAAAAATTCACGGCGGCAAGGCGGGTTTGACGCAAGAAATTCGACCCACGCGCCAAGCTCAGCCCTGTGAAGCAAGGTCCAAGGACTGATGTAGGCCAAGATGTTTGTTCTTGGCGGGGACGAGAATTTGCCAGAGAAGGGAAACTTGGCAAAGCTTGTTTTGGGGGAGATCTTGCCAAGGAAGCCAAGAAGCGGAGGCCAAGACTTCGAGGACAGCAGAAAAAAATATCCCGCACTGGACCAATTGGAGTCGCGGCAAAGGCGCAAAGCCAACGTCACGGCAAGCGATAGATTCCGGGCAAGGAAAACTGTTATCGGCGAGCAGGACAAAAGTCTTGTTGAGACGCGGGGTGCTCCGTCCGGTACTTGTTTTTACGGCTGCAGCTACCGGACGGCCTTCAAGGCGAGGTATCGTCGAAATTCGGGAGAGGACGTGACCTGATGGTGATCATAGCAAGAGACGCTTGAAAGGTAAGGACCTAAACATATAGAGATTAGCAAGGAGTTTGCGAGTGCAAAAGAAGGAGTCACTTGGTAAATGTGGCGAGGAAGCAAGGTCTTTGTAATATGTAGACTGGTGATGTGAGGGAGAACGATGACGAAGGGTGCGAATGCGCTCAGAGCGCAGCCGGTAAAAACGCGGCATCGCCGGTGGTGGCGAATGGTGGGTTGTGCCTGCTTACCTTGGCTTGTGCAGCACCGTGGGGGTTTTGCGGCGCGTCTATAGGCACACGATTTGGTCCGGAGAAGCCAGCCAGATGAAACAAATGAGTGAAGATGTCTTGCAGCTCGAGCTTGCTCTCGAAAGAATGCGGTGAACAAAGAAACTCGAGTACAACTAAAAGATGGGGGAGGGGTATCGGGGTACAAGTGTTTCTTAAGTACTTTGCACCCGGATAGGATGTACGAGAAGGGGAGCCAAGAATCTAAGCACAAAGCATATCAAGGTTGATGAAGGGAGGGAGGAGGCGAAAATTTGTATTACTGGCGAATTGCTACCGGGGTGGAAAGCAGAAAAAAATTAGTTCCACCCGCTCCCCGATCCGCTGGCACCTCATGACGCTAAAGCTCACGTCGACCTCAGCGTGCAGGGAGTCCCCTTCTTAGCGTCCCGTTTATCCCTTCTCAAGTCAGATAAGCTCCACGGTCCCAATTGAGGCCCTCGGACTTGGGTTGAATCTGAATCTGTTGACCCAAACCCTCTCCCCCAAACCGTCGGCCCAAGGGAGGCGCGCGTGGAAGCGAAGAACGCCAAGAACATCGAATTTGCAAAATATCAACCAAACATGCCGTCTGAACAGTGGTCCTGCCCAAGGAGAACCATACCCTGGGTCTTCCCATGGTCGCTTCCCTGTCCGCCCCCATGGCCTCCATTGGACTTTCCCCGGCTAGTCCAATCGCTGCGCGTGTGCTTGCCATGGAAGGCAGGTCCACCCCTGCCGTGATGAGGATCACGAGCCAATCTTGTAATGTCCGTCCCGGGAGCACATTCAAAGAGAAATCCTTTCAATGCCTATTATTGCGACCCGAAGGGAAGTGTCCTCGACAGCCCTTCTTTTTACTTCTTTCTTTTCGAATCCCTGGAGGTTCTTCCTCGTGGGTTCATGTCGCAGTTCGCTCAAGCAGAGTGTCTAGACAGGCCACCAATGTGACTCACAATCAACCGTTTTCTGTTCTCGCTCGAGATTGGGTAGGAGTGTTCAGCCCACGATCGGTTGCCGCAAGCCATATAATATGAACAAAAGAAAAAGAAAAGAAACGAGAGAACGAAAAAGAAAGAAAAAACGCCAGTTATAACCAGCGGGTGTTAAGCTCGTTAATCTTAAGTTCGTAATGTCGGGCTTGCTCCGCCCGACGCCCCGACGCACCCGCACGCTCGTTGTGGACGCGTAACTCCGTGGAGGCAGTGAAGAAGATTTTATGTGGATCACGCTCATCGCAGAGCCATCCTCGCCCAAAGTGAAAAGGAAAACAAAACGGCCATAATAGGGGAGGAAAAGTTGAGGCAAAGGAGAGAAGGAAAAGGGAAAGAAACATCGTGCTTCCACTCACCACACCCTCGCGGGCCTAGGCCCGGCGCACACTCCGTCACGGGGCCACGCGATCTCCCGGACGTTTGAGTCGAGGCGCGCCCCTAGTGGCTTCATTAGAGGGCGGTCAGTTCTCAGCTCCGCCGCATTCGTCTCACGATCTCGTCAACAGAATTGGCGGTCCTGGGCAGGAGAAGGCGACTTGTACGCGCTAAGGTATTGGTTTTTCTATCCCGGCGATGCACGCCTCGCGAGCGCCGCCCTTGAGCAAGCTTCCCATCATACCGGATGTCGTTGTTTCAGCTCTGGGGATTTCTCCGTCTCTCCATGCCGCACCCATCTGCGAGGTAATAATAGTGCCGATGGCGAGGAAGAGTCAAACGTTCAAGCTACCACGCGAGCCAAGTCGAATAAGGTCGCGCACTCATTCCCTGGTGAGAGCCCCGTTACCTGTCGTGTCATGTCCGAGAGCGCGCGGGAGGAGTTGCGGAGAAAGCGAGGCTTCGCGATGACGAGAAACAAAGGAAGAGAAGGCCATGAGCCGTTCCTTGATGCTGTTGGCTGTGGCGTTTCTTCCAAGACACGGACGGCTTGCTGGGCCAGTCCCTGAGGTCGCGATTTTCTCTATTTCGGGTGCCTTTACCCCCTTTTCCTGGATGGGTTTTCCAACCCTGCGTTGCCAAGACTCAGCTATCACTCTCATCGTTCGATAGACCAACGGACCCTCAGACGCGGATCCAGAATCAGCTTCCGGTGTTTCCTCCAAAGCCCAGGACCAATGATTTCCCTTCGTGGTGCCCAATCTGACCTATGTTTTTTTTTTCAGCATCCTTGGAAATAATACTCGAGCTTGGATCGTCCCGGCCGGCTGATTGACTATTATAGGACCAAACGAATACCATCTTGCCGTTGCTTTTCCCCCGCCTACTTCAAGACCGTTGGACAAGTGGTTTGCAATGGTCACGGGATGAGAGAGTCGGGGTACAGCCTCCCATCATCCTATCGCCGAGTGTCGAGGAGCGTTGTGAATCCGCATGCATGATAATACAAACACAGCGCGAAGGGAAAGGGAGGATCTCAAAGCGCGGCCCGACGAACACCTCCTGTCCCTTCTTCGGAGCCCATTCCTATTGCCTCCCTTATTAGCCCCCCAGTTGCGGGGCAGGCCCTGCAAAGAGATTTGGGGGACGCAGACCCATGCTCTTTTCTTCCTGGAACATGATGAGGTATTGGCTTTTCAATTGATCTTTTTTTTTTCTTTTTCACGTGCGTCCTATGATGTCCAAAGCTCCATCATCCCCCATGTCTGCGCCGTCCCCCAACGCGCCCGGTCTGTCGAAAAGGCAAGTCCAAGCACATGGTGCATAAGAAATGCATGATGTACCAACAAGTGTTTGTATACGAGGGTAAAGATTGTCGAGGACTATTCCCTTTTGCTTTTGAAATCAAGATTGTCTCTTAATCCTTCCTGGTGTACATATATTGGAAACTTTGCTTCATTTTTCATCAAATGGAAGCAGCGTGTATACTAGCTAACCCTTGGGTCCTGGTCCGCCCAATTCAGACTCCTTCGGAACCAACTGAGCCTCCTCCGGCGCGCATCCGTAGGTTATGGCAGTCTCTTCCCTCAAAAGGAAAAAGAAAGAAAAAAAGGCATGGTGTTAATGTGCACCGAAGGCAAGGAGTGTCGAGGCAGGATTGAAAAAAAGAAAGAGTTCGAAGCTGGCCGAAGTATGACAAAAAAGCAAACAAGGACATCCATATCACGCTCAACAAGTGTTGTCGAAAACAGGGGTATCTGTCTTGTCTACTTACATCAAGGAGGTGGAAGTGATACCAACGATGGTTCTCTTTATCTTCTCCCCCTCCTTCAAGTGCTCCGAATGCATACCGATCCCTGCCTACTTTCCTTCCGGGCGTCCATCAATGGCCATCGGCGCCAGGAGCGGAAGGTGGGGTCTCCGATCCCCGTCAAAGAGAGGCAGCGCGGGCGGGGAAGTTTAGAAGGGGGAAAGGGGGGACATGGACACGCCAGAGTGGCTGTCCGATTCATCCATGGATCCATTGTTAGCCAGTCGATTTTTGATTCCTCGGTTCTGCCGGTTGTGCCCGCCTCCGTGTGTGCGCCGAAAATCGCACACACCCTTACTTACCAACGGGCATGAATGGCAAGTTCGGACGACGAAAATCCGTCCCGCGCATCACTGTCGCAGCATATGCCCGCACCGCACTGAGCCGGAACTCGACTGACTCGCATGGTCCCGTCTCATGCTGCATGTGCCGCACAAAAAGACTTTTCAAAAGAAGGATATTGTTGCTGGATGCTTTCCATTTGACAGCGCAAAGGCTGCTTGGTATCAAAATTGCTAAAAGTACAGGTAGATGTCCGGGGCCGCGTAATCCTACATAATCGTTTACAAGAGACATCGCCTCCTGTTTCCCTCGGGCATCGCCGTTTTCCCATGAGGCCCAGACTCCAAAAAGGAAAAAGAAAAACCACAAAGCCACAGGCATCATCGTATGCGGCCCAGCCACCTCCTCTCATTTTGGAGAGAGGTTTCCTTCTATGCTTGATTTCAAGAGATCCTCCAAAAGGAAAAAGAAACCCTCCCATGGCGTAGCCATGCATGCCGGTAGACAAAAGAAAAGAAAGAGAGAGAAGAAAAAAAAAAAAGTCACAGCTGCTAGCCCGCAGTGTGATGAGGAATCAAGATCCAACCTGTTGCTCTTGGATGACCTCACCCCCATTTTTAGACATTATATCGGAGATTTTATAGTTCCTTCCGTTTTCCCTTTGCTCAACAGTGGTGAAACCACCGAACCGCAAAGACGAAATTCTAGCCAAGCAGGGCTACGATTCCCAAGAGGGTCGCGAGTACTACTTGTCCTAGGAGAGGCTCGGATCGGGCTGAGGACGACGCAATGATATCAAAGGGACTACCACCCGCACCCTGAGGACGGTCAAACTGCTCGAACCCGGTCGGTTCGTCGTCGCCCCCGTCGTCGTTGCCATCATTATTGCCGCCGCCGCCGTTGTCTGGGGTCGGCGTCGGTTGAGGTGTCTGGATGCCACCCGGGCCCTGGCCTACGTCACTGTTAATTGGGATGAAGGAGAATGAGGGTGCCACGAGGAGGGATGTTTGGGTCGTACGGCTCTCAGAAGTGGTACTGGGTGGTAAATTCCTTCCAATCGTTGTCGTAGGTCGCGGTACCAAGGTCGTGGTAGGCTGTGGACGGACGCTGTTGCGGCATATTATGCTCACCAGGTTGCCCATCAAAGTCTGTCCGAGAAGCGTGTCGGCTCTAGCGCGCACGTTGCGGCAGTTTTGTTGTAGGCTGTTCTGCATGGATTGAAGTCCGCGCATGCACGCGGATGAGCAGCTCTGGGTCTCGAAATCCGTCTCAGTGCATCCTGGGACGGGCGTTTCGTAGATTCGCAGACACTGTTCAGGAATTGAATTCACCTTCATCACGTCTGCCAACGACGGGTCGGCGGCCAAGGCGGGCGAGAGGAGCAAGGCCGCGAGGACGAAGCCTAGGATGGAGGATGGATTGCGTCGATGCGTCATCGTCATGGTGAAGCTTTTCGATTTTGATCCGTTAAGGGGGCGGTAAAGCTCGAAAAAGAACTTGAGCAGGCGGGAGAATAGAAGAAGAGGAGAAGAGAGCCCACAAGAGTAGGCGAAAGGCGAGTAGGTATGTGTGGGCTGATAGGTAAGACGAAACCACGTGGAGTAAGTGATGAACGGTCTGGGGTTGAGCCGATCGGTGAGTCGACACCTATTCAGGTGACGGGTTGCCCTTTCCGAGTCGCCGCCTACGAGTTTTCAATGCCAGAAATAGGCAACTGAAAACCGCTAATACCGATCTCTAACCGGCGCGATCACCGATAAAGGTAAATAAGAGGTGCTTCGATGAGAGTGTGTGGTGGAGTGACGTTGCCGGGTTCCGAAACGCGAAGTGTCTCAAAAGCCAGCACAAGGCCGGTGTAAGTGCGAGTTGACTTGCAGTGGATGAGTTACCCGTCAATGCGGCTGTAGAGTGACGTCGATCTTCCCAGCCGTTGGATTTGATCCACGAACAGCCGAGGAATTTGCGAGGGTCGGAGAAGATGGGGAAGTCTGCGATTCAGGTTGTAAAATAAAATAAAAAATAAAAAAGTAGAAAAAAATGATGACTGAAAATTCCGAATTAATTTCAAGCTGATCGACGTAATGGCTGTGAGAAGACGTGGCGTGGCAAAGTCTTTGTTTTTGAAGGTTGCTTGGGTAATCCGGTTGACTCGGTTGAAGCTTCCTCGCTCAAGATTGCTGCTATTCTCGCGACCTATTAATAGGAAATGCCGGATTTGGAGACTGAGGCGATGGGGAGTTTTAGTTGGCGTGATTAGATATTATAATGTCGGGCACGTAAAAAGAAACGAGAAAAAGAAAATAAGACCAAGGAAATCCGATTTTCGTTTAACCTCGGGAAGGGTGGTCAATCGGTCGTGGTTTCCTCGTTAAAGTGATGCAAAAATTAAGAGAAATAAAAGTTGTTGAGGTCTCGGCGGAAGAAGAAAAGATGCCTCCGTTCACAGCCTTCGCGCGGCGGAGCTGGTCGGAGGAGGGCGGGACTGGCACAGATATAGGAACAAGACAAACTTCGAGTCTATCCTTTTTTTTTTTTTTTTTTGCTCCCTTTCCTTTCTCCAGTGGTTAGGTAGGTTTCAGATGGACTGGGTTGGCCTTGGATAGACTGGAGGAACCGGTTTTCAGCGAATTTCGATCGTCCTCGTTGCTTTTGCGCTCTCCTCTGAGAATGTCGGTCGGAGGAGAAGACAACACTGCCACCTTCTGAATCTGCGTCCCGAATAGGCAACGATCTGTCCCGGGTGGTGACACTTCAATGGTAGGCGATGATCACTGTGCTCTGAACTGTCGAGCGCGGCCCAGTGTCGGCGGGATAAGCAGGGCAAAGTGGCAAGGATCACTGTGTTCGAGGAACGGCGACAACGGTCTAGCCGCTTGTCAGAAGAAATGCGTCAGAATCAAGTGCTGATCTCGTGGTGCGCGGTGGGTCGGACCCCTTTGGGACTTCCTCTTGTTCCTCTCGATCAGGAAAAATCTGGGTGGGGAGATGATGATGGGCGGATCGCTCGAGGTCGGAGTTGAGGAAAGAAGAAAAATCGAGAGCATCGACAGTTCAACTGACGATGGATAGAGGAGGGGAACCGGCCTTCTTTTGTTTCAACAACCTCTTGCGCACAAGGGGGGAAGAGAGGACACAAAAAAGGGAGGAAAAGAAACGTCCTTCCTCCGGACCACCGCGCTCTCCCGTACTACCTTGCTGCCTCCGGCTCGGCGCACACGACTTGGCAAGGCAATGGGAAGCCATCGCAAGGCGTTTGTGGTGATCAGTTGAAACATGGGCCGCCCGCCCACCCCTCTTCCTCGCCATAGCTTAAACCCCCTGGCCTGCCCCACCGCACCTCGTTGGCTGCAGAGGTATAGGAGGCGGCTTTCTCTTCCGCCACCAATAACTCGGTTTGGTGCTAGCCCTGGCGTCTGCCATTTTGACTTAACCTGTTACCTGCTTAAGCACGATGGAAAATTCTACTCAGCGTCACGGCGTTCTCCTCTTCGGCTCGAGTCCGTCGGTATTTAGAACGTCTCGCCCAGCAGGAGCTAGCCCGTCTTGAGCTCTAGGACATGGTCTCGAAACACCCAGTCGGACCTCCGGAGGTAAAGATGTGGTGGCTAAACCCAACATAGACATGAACAGACAGCACCGAGCCAGCCGAAGAGACAAAAAAATGGTTGGAGCCGGCTTCACAAGGGGAAAATACTGCTAGAGATAAAAATTAATGGAGGGGGCGTGAAAGGGGAGGGGAGGGAAGCGAAATGGCTGGCAGTTGGCGAAACACATCAATTGACGTATCACTCGCTCCCTTTGCTGTGTACTGAGGTACGCCAACCTGAAGCGAGAAGGGGTCTTTGAATCCCCAGCCCAGGAGCACGAGGAAGCTAGCCTCCTACCGAACCGACCAGTGGATTGATTCACAATGTGGCCAACCATCTGGCAGTTGTACCAAGCCCCTGGTCTGACCACAAGGGAGAAGCCATAGCACACAGCTACCATCTCTGTCCTGCTTTTGAAGCAGGTGAGGTCAGCGAGTTCAGAATTGATTTATCTTCACCTCCGACTGTTGACAACATAGTGTCACTCCTGCGAGTCCCTCGTCGGTTACCCACTTCCCCTAGGCGAACATTCGAGCTCACCACGGAGAGAGAGATCAATGAAGGGCCTTGCAAATCAAGAAAGCGTCTGCAACAGGCCCCGAAGCTCGACAACAATGGTTCCTGGCCACTTGGGCGCGGATCCAAGATACACAAAGCGTGGCTTCTCGGTGGGGACATCGACAACCCCTGATGGCGATCCCCGGTCATTATGAAAGATGATTGGTTAAAAATGGGGTTGGACCCTTTTGTGCCAGGGCAACTGGACACCGATATTTGATTGGCTGGTGATGGCCAGAAACACTGTTCAGAAACGCCCAGGACAGGACAACTCATGCTGCGGTTGGCTAGAATGATGACCTCACAGGGAGCAAGTTGAAACGAAACAGTGCTCGACTGTTTGAGGATGACCACCCCTTTGCCCCCAGCTTCAACAGAGGATCAAGCTTATCCCCTCAACCTCAACCTCGAAAACCTTGAACACGCCACTTGGAGAGAACTCTCCCATCCATCCTCCGAAATGGGGAATACTTCGTACCTTATCCCTGCCCGAGTTCGCGTGGGAAAAGAAGCTTCCGAGACCCCACTCTAACCCAAATATGCGGCCTCAAGGCTAAAAAGGAGGATTGAGGATTCGTGATCCTAGCTTGCTTCCCTGCTCCCAAGTGCTTCAGATATCCTTCCAAGCCGTGGCCACTGGCGCGATCGGTATTGATCGGGGCTATAATATTGACCTGCCAGATCGGGGATGGGTGCCTCAATTGTCGAATGTGTCAGCGCGGGAGTCGCCATGACACGGAGGCCCGGTGCTCCTCGTCCACAGAATGATCTATCGCACAAGGATGAGGAAAGACTAGGATCCGAGGGCCAGACCCAACTCGCCCGTGGGCGAGAAGAGCATCGCCCAAAAATGCGGATATCCCTCAGCCATTGCGACTTCGCGCCTTGCTCCCCAAGATTCTCCAGGGGAGAATGGAGAGGAAAATCAAGGCACGACCCCATGTCAAACCCCTTTATTGACTCTTTCTTCAATGCGAGGTCATGACGCTCTGAGCTTCTCCACTCCCGCGATCAAGGAGGAATCTGCAGAGATCTTCGCCCCCACCCCATGATCCAGGGATCCGCATAACTCATAGAGCACATCATATTATTACCGCAAGAGCTTCAAGCAAAAAAGCAAGTGAAAAAGGGGGTCAATCCATGATATATCAACGCCTAATTATGCAAATCGAATACACAATCCGCTCGCAACCAGGTCCAGACTCGGGGAGCTTGCCTTGGCTGACTCTTTGTCTCTTCTCCCGTCACGTCGCGGGAGGCTGGCCTCGACTCAGAATCAACTTTTTGTGGACCGCCTCCGAAGAAGGGGTGCGGGTGAGGCTTGT
This sequence comes from Parascedosporium putredinis, assembly GCA_949357655.1. NCBI lineage: Eukaryota > Fungi > Ascomycota > Sordariomycetes > Microascales > Microascaceae > Parascedosporium > Parascedosporium putredinis. Next base: position 436,777 of record CASHTG010000019.1, read on the forward strand.
CTGCAGACCGCACGACAAGCATGTCGATCACTATTAGAGTTGCCGATGTCTAGAGCCCGATCGGCATCACGCACCTGGCCTGGTAGGCCAAACAGCAGGAACTTTTTCCCCCTCCTTGCATATCAATCGTTGGTGTCCTACTATTATTATTGCTGATTTCTCTTGTGTCCACTCATCAGTTTCATGAGAACCCGGTCCGCACCTGTGACTGCGTCTGTTGAAGATCCAACCACGCCAACTACTTCGTCCTTCATCTTAGGTATAATAATCCACTTGCTGTCTGAATACATTGGTCTTGTCTGTACCGAGGTAATGACGTAAAATGGACCACAGTAATTAGAGGACGTAGGTGTCTATCCAAAAGGCACACATAACTGAAGCGCGTTTCCTGTGATGGGAACAATCCATGTAGGCACGCAAGGCACGGTATCTAAACCCACATCCCCTTTTTCAGATGTCCGCGTCGTCGCGTTAAGGTTTTCCGCGTCTCTTTTTCTCTTTTGTTTTTTTCTTCCTAGTCTCATTTCTACCTCTGGCCTACCCGTAATATCGTTCAAGGGTGACAATAAGCAAAGGGAGTTGTGAAGGTCTGTGGGCGCCGAATAAACCTCCGACACTCTCGGAGCAGCGCCGACGCGCGTCACCAACTTCGCCCCTCTTTCTTTTACCTCGGTCTGTGCCACGGCCTGGTCACTCCGCACTGACAATTCGGCGCGGGAGCTGAACTACCGACGACACCAATGTCAAGAGCCACCGGAGCGGGATCAGCACAGCCTTATGACCAACTGAGAGAGGCGTGGAATGGGAGCAATCCTCTAGTTGAATAAGAGGAGAAGGCTCTCAACAGAAAGGAAAGAAATTGCGGAAACGGACCCCGAAGTACCATTTCTCTTAGGTGTTGATATACTCCTATTTATGCACGTTGGCTGTAAAACCATATCTCACGGGAGCTCTCTGAACGTCCTACCTGTTGATAGATTGGGGTGAGGGCCGCGAACGGGGAGTCTTCTCAACTAGAATCGTAGTTAATTTACTTCTGAAGAGGCTTGTTGGCTAGGACAAGTTCTTCAACGAAGAGATAAGGACTCCTTAGTCATAGGTGGAATGATACGTCTTGAAAAGAAACGCACAGCCCGAAGAGAAGTTAGAACCGCGGCAAAGCTTATATCAACGCTAGCTCCGAGCTTCACCACACATAAACCTCATTGGGATCCTCTTGGACCCCATGGGTAGACTGGCAGCGACTTGGATGAGTCTCAGCCACGCGGAGGAAGAATGACCTTGGCGACCTATACTTATCCAAGAAAGGGGTGGCATTACCAGTGGAAGTCCGTCCAGCAAAGTCGTAGCAAAATTAGCCAAAGACCCTTCCAATGCCATTCTTACATTTGAGCGAGGGCCATGCTATTGTATGTTGGCCATAATTCTGCCAGCGTTCCAAAGGACAGCAGTGAGATGACTGCCTCAAGCCCTGCGTTGATCTTTGTCCAGAACTATCAGCAGGCGCTGGACTATTGCCGGGACGGATTTAGGAGGGCCTAGGGCACGAATAGATGGGGAGCCCTAGAGATCGTTGCAAGTGCGATAGGCAGGTTTTGCTTCATCTTCTTAGGAGAACGTCTCGTGGCGGTATCCGGTGCCTAGACCAGTCTATCATCATGAGATCGAAATGCTGCTTACCACCTACCCGATCCCGTTGCGCCCATTTCCTTGGTGATCTTAGCCATCGACAGAACACACGGAAGCCAGAAGCGGGCAGGTGAAGGACCGGAGGCATTGGGGTAGACAGAGAAGATGGGGAGCGCCCCTCCCCTCTTCGTAAGTCCTGCCGAGATGAATAAAGTCTCCAAGCTCACCTCCGAGATAGGGCTGGCAACGTAGACTTGGTTTGACATAGAATCTTACAAGAGCCACGTCCCAACACACTCGTGTTAAACGGGTACCGGCTCTCCTGCAGCGTCAGGTGAGGCCATGTCCTCTCATCCAACCAAATGCTCCAACCCCGGTGCGTTAGCCTCGCTATTCCCTCTGGCGAATAACGACGAGAAGCCACAGCTACCACCTTTTCTCCACACTTTGACAACACCCACTCGCCTCCCCACGTCGCCTTCTGCGTGCTGGGGGCGTTTGGGCGGGGCAGAAGGGTAGGATTCTCCCTCCATCATCAGACACCTGCAGCTAGCAACTGACATCGCGAACGTGGCCCACCGCCGTGCCGCTGTCAAAGCAACGTGGGAGGAGAATTACGGACAGGCGCTAAGGATTCTTGGGCCAGGCAGAGGCTGGCCTCTCAAGGGACCGTCCCCGCACTGCAAAAGCTAGGGGAGGAGAATACCCACGTCAATTTTCATGATGCCAGGATGATACCAAGATGGTTAATAAGTGCTTTGGGAAGCGGCGGGGCGCTTCCGTATGACCGTCAGAAACGAGGCCTCTTGCGAATCGGCTGCTGGTCTCGGCCCTGGTGTCGATGCAGCATCGCCGGACATACACTTATATCCCGGAGGATTTTGGAGTGCGGCCGCATTCGACTGGGGAAAAAAGGGTTGACGTAAGATACTGCAGAGGGGTCAAGCATCCACCATCGATAGATCGCCGAGAAGGGATCAATATATCGAATCCCGAATCGGAAGAGCGGGTGCCCGAGCCAACCTTGCGGGAATATGACGCCGCTCTCCGAGAGCGCCCCCGTTAGGTCTCCGATGATCGCGCTGTTTACTCGAGTAAGCCCTCCCTCCCACTCCCTCCCACTCCAAAGTCTATCCACTACGGAGAGAGGTTGTGGAACGCCGGAAATGACCTTGGAAACTCTGGGACGGTGTTGGGAGCACCCGCAGAGGCGGCACGGGCGACCAATAATCAAAGGCCGTTCCATGCTGTGCTGAGCCGCGGAGCAGCTGAGACGCCGCCTAGCCCGCAGGATATAGCTTGCCGTCAGGCCATCCTCGCCGTTTCCACGGATATCCGCGTTGGTTGGTTTTCGTGCTTCAGCGTGCGTCCTGTCGTTGGTCCAGGGCTCGGCCCGCCCGCAACAGCGGCGGTGAGCGCGAGGAGCATGCCGTCACTGGACCAGCATCGTTTGACCCTTCTCCGAAAACGGGTTCTCACCGGGCAGCGTCTTTCCGAGGTTGTCGTTGCTTGCGAGTCTCCACCGCTGCGTATTCGCCCAACACGATGGATTCACGGAATGACCCTTTCTGCTTGTTTGAGTCCGTGCGAGCCGGGGGCGTTGAGTTGTGGCTTCTCGGGTGTACGTGCTTCGCTGTTATTTTTAATTTTGAGGAGGGAGTTCGCTCAACTGGGGAAGGGGCGAGTCAAGGTCAGGGTATGTGAAAAGGGGGAAGGCGCCTCGTGGCTCTGGCTGTGTGGCCCATCATCACATCTCAACTACCAACCGCCGCCACCTAGTTTTGCCCGCTTGCCTGTTTACGAAGCATCTTCATCATTTTTCTTCAAGTCCGCATGCTCCGGGAGTTGGAGCCCCGTCATCCGGTTGGACATTTTTTCCACATCTCCCGATCGAGAGCCCTCGAAAATCAGTCCTGAGCTGCGCTCCCTCCTCTCCTGCCCCCAGCACCAATAATACGACGTTGACGCATCACCTTGCATCCAGGCTGGGTCGACCAAATCCTCGGGACTCTTTGGCGATGCCTATTTCGGACCAAGCAGGAAGAGACTAGCTTCGTCCACTCACAGGAATTGGAGTAATATCAATGGTAATTTCACCGATCACGACCGAGACCTGCCACCTGCTCACCTCGGCCTTGTGGTCATGACGACACAGGAAAAGCCGAGTGTTCAGGTAGACCGTTAAGAGTCCAGTTGTGGGTATTAGATGGGGCAAAAGGCTGCCTTGCTGGTGTCGTGCTTGGACGCATGCTTGCCTTGAGCTTGCGGCTGCTACCTTGCCTTCTTTCTCACCAAAGAGCGAAAGGGTTCGTCCCCCACAAGTTGTGGGGAGGCTCAAATCAACAAAGTGGTTCGATGGCTTAGGACCGAGGTACGAAGTAGATTGGCACTATTCTTCAAGAAAACAAGAGAGGCAGTGAGGGGAGAGCCGGTTGAAAATGCAACAAGCCCCTATCTAGTTTGTGTTCGCCCTTCATTAGCAATCCGGAGAGCTGGAGAGAAGTGAGCTGTTTTCAAAAGGTGGAGGAAAGGCCTGCTTCATTCAAGCACCACGATAACAATGGCGACCTGGTTTGCTTGACTTCCGGGCAAATGTTCCGCCCAGGAAGGTGGAGCGTGGACTCGGGAGCGCATTGACCTCGACTTGGGGCGTGGTGCGAGGTGGCGGATAAAGTGACACCTCAAGCCTTTTGGGGTGACCCGCTCTTGGAAAGTCAAAGGCTCTAACCAGGTCGAGGCTGGCTTGTTCATACTCCAGGGATGTTCCTCCACAAGGAGCGACCAACATGAGCAAAAATCACTGCTGGGCACTGGCGCGAACCTTGCCTCTGTTCTTCATGAGGATGAATCGAGTTAGTCGTTGGCAAACTCATATTACGTCGGCTGCGAATTCAGCCTGCGGCTACCGCGCAACACTTCACTTGTACGAAGTATGATCAAGCCATGACTAACTTCGAGGTATGCAGCAGCATCTTCGCATGTTGGCCAAACGAGGAAGCGCACATTAAGCCTCGACACCTTCTTTACCAGCTGCATGAAGAATACAAGGGCTGCGGCTCTTGGCGGGCCGGTTCTGGTAGGCATTCTATTTCTCAGCAAGCTACCGAGGCAGGCAGATCGATACCTTGACATGAGGAAGAATCCCGATCTGACGATGGCGCAAAGGGAGAACGAGAAGAAGATTTCTTCCCGCTTCATTTCGATGCTGGCGATTGAAGGATAGTAATCTTGAAGCAGTTCCTTGGGGTATGCGAGGAAATTACAGCGTCACCTTGCCAAGCACGCCGCCCCCAACGGCCCAAAATGCACGAATTTCTGCGCCGAGCCCCCACCCTCGTGTCAAGTATGCATCAGAGGGGCTCAGCAGTGGTGGGGGAACGTAATGCTCCGAGGATGAAGTGCAGGAATCTATGGACCACGAGATACACGTTTCCGGTGAGAGGTCTTGATCAAGCATGACGAGACGCCTAATAGACGTCACTTTGCAATCTCATCGTTAACCGGGGTTTCTTGTTTCTCATCTACTATACACCATCAAACATTATCACCGGGCATCGGCAAAAAAATAAGGGATGGGTCAGTGCTGGGGAAGTCTGAGGGTTCGGGTGGAAAGAATGGTAAAGGAAGGCGAGAATTCTTGAGCCGTTCTAGGCTTGCCGATGGCGAAGTATTCTTGGGCTTGAGCTTTTTCTCCCCTCCGTGCCGCTGTCAATTCGCCACACCTTGTCCGCTTCCCGCTCGACTGCCGTCAATGGGGAAGGGAGGGTGTTTCTTGGTGAGTCTGAGCACCCTCATGGGCAAGGAGGACACAACATCTGCTCATCAAGCCCCCAGATACGCTCACTGAGAAGCACAGTGTTCAACTGATGACTCGGTGAGGGGAACCTCTGACTTCCCTCTGGACATCTGCATCGATCAGCTCGCCTCAAAAGAAGTCGACAGCGAGGTAGGTCAAACTATGGGTCCGGGTCTCCTGCCGGCCGCCCCGTGATGCCCTTTGAGTGACACACCAGGGAGAGATCGCATATCGATGGGAAGCCTCGTACAGGTATTACAAGTACGAAGGTGGGCAAGGCCAGCTGCACGATTGACAAGCGGTACTTGGAATCATTGATCAACGGAGTCAAGCAATACCCTCCCAAGCGCGGAATATTATCCTTGCCCTCAATTCGACCACCAAACGCAGTCCCCGCGTCCTAGAACTAGTGCGGCGCTACTGTGCGACTGCGTTTTCTCTTGCCCTTTGGCGTCGATCGACGACCACTCTCTTTTTAGCCTGCAGCCACTGCGCTGGATTGGGGAGAGGGGAAACCGACAGTTGACGCCACTGTGCCAACCTCCTCCCATCAACTTGGGTCGGTATCACTCGATCTCAACATGGTCCCGACGAACAAGAAGAGAAATAAACTATTAAAATGAGCCGTCGTCGATACGTCCGTACGCGACACGATTGGTCTTTTAGGATTCTTGTGGCTGCGCCTAATTATTCCTTCCACCTTCCACTCCCCGTACACTCGCATAGTCTCCAGTAATCACTGCCCTGGAGCGCATGCCACGGTGCCATCGCATCAAGGGAGAAATTTCGCGTGGCTCTCCTTTGTTGCACGAGGCCAGATACCTGGAAGGCGGTGGTTTCCTCTTGAGGCAGCTCTCCTATTTGTTCCCAAGTACGAAATCCAACCCCACCCCACCCCCTTGACAAGCTCTCAAGTCTGTGTCGAAAAGAGGGTTACAGGGGTACCTTTTCGGACATGATTCCCAATTGGAGGACGGACAAGGGGGCGGGCGGATTCGACGGACTTTCCAGGGCATGGCAGTTGAGTGGAAGTACGAAGTACAATCAGGACCTTGAGTTGGCTGGAGAGCTCCAGCGTATGATCAATTGGCAGAGCTTCGAAACCAACTGTACCAACCAACATTCGCAGCGGCCGCTGCGACTTTGTCTTTGATCAAAATTTGGTTCATGCTACTGCACGACGACGTGCAACTGCGTGATGCGTCTTCTCATTCTCCCTCTCCTTTATTAATAGAATTTCCGCGTCGTGCTTCTTTTCTCTTGCACAACAGCGGCATCGCATGAGCTGGCCCAGGCTGCCGGAAGGTGGGGAGGGCCTCTGAGACCTTTTTCTTCCTTTCCTCAATCAACCCTTCAAGCAAGGATTTTCGCTACCACCTTGCCGTTCATAGCTGTCTAATGCTCACGAACAAGCACCCCGCTGCGGCGCATCTCCTCCATTCTCCACCTTGACAGGTGGGCGGTATTCGACATTCGACCACCAAGGTATCTTGCCCCTGGTTACTTGAGGTGTATGGTCAATCAGTGTGAGTGTTATTATTTCCCACCCCAGGCGCAAGTAGGGTCGATTGTTGTCGCTGGCTACTCGCTGACGGGTGAGGGAGGGAGGGAGGGGACCCTGGCCTTCCATTTCCCGGCGGCCCTGTAAGTTGCGGCGGCAGCGAAGCATGATGATGTGCCCTGCCCCCGTCCGTCTAGACCGGTTACATTGTCATGACCAACAGAGTGTAGCCTTGCTTCCGTGTTGACTTGCCAAAAGGATTGGTGAGCGACAAAGGCAAGTTAGTCGCCTGAATCTTCCGCCCCGAAAAACAGGTAAAGCGCGATTCCCTTCTTTGTGGAGGCACTGTACTTGCATACGAAGTCGTGGTATTATTGAAAAAGCGCATGTGGTGCTCGCGAGTGCGCGCAGCGAAGCGGTGCAGGTGGAGAAGCGAGGATATCGTCAGCACACCCTTACCCATGCCCCCATCCTCGTCCCATTGCCATTGCCATGCCCCCATCCTCATGCTTGTAACCTGCCCAGGAAATGGGAGATGGGAGGAGGAGAACCCCGCCGCGCCTCCTCCTCCCGAGTGATCTCGGCTCAGACTTGCGGAAATCGGAAGGGAGAAAAGGAAAAAGGACCCTTGCCGTTGCGTTTCTGTCCTTGCGCCGACGGATGTCAAGGTCCACCCACTCCCCCAACCTCCACCCTGGTCTCCCGAGAGAGGCGTTGCGTCGTCCCTTTTTTTTCCCCTCCCCCTTCTTCTCATGGACAGGCATCGTCCTTGATCTCCGGGTCGTCCGCAACTACCATGGGGCAATTAGTATATTAAGGTTCACGGCGCGCATCCCTCATCCCATCCGTTCTTCTCTCTCCATCAAGCATTCCGACTCGGGACACACAAAGAGGTTGCCGATCCTAATTCACCCTCCCGCCCCCCTTCTTCCTTGGTTCGTCGCTCTCTTCTTCAAAGAAGAGATCAAGGATCCGCGCAGTAACTATGAAGTGGTCCAAGGGCCTCTCCTCCTCGGGCTGTTCGCGGCCGCCGCTCAGGCGACCCCGACCTCGAACTGCAAGTGCTACCCCGGCGAGTCTTGCTGGCCTGCCCAGTCTAAGTGGAACGAGCTCAAGACTTCCGTGGGCGGCAGACTCTCGGTCGAGCTTCCCCCGGTCTTCCTTGCTTTGCCACGTACGAGGGACAGACTGTCGCGGGTGCCAATGACCCGGCCAAGTGCGCCGAGGTCACTGCTAAGTGGAACGACCCTGACTGGGTGTAAGTGTTTTCTCTCTCCATTAAATGTACTCTAAGTAAGCGCGCAAAGCTGACAATGGGCTCTTTTCTCTTTGCAGAGCTTCTCTCGGCACCTGGCCCATGCTGCCCTTCTGGTCAAACTCGACCTGCTATCCCAGCAACTCGGGCAGCTGCACTTCGGACTGCAAGCAGGGTGTTGTTCCCACCTATGTCATCAAGGCTACCAAGGTTGCGGATATCCAGGCTGGTGTTAAGTTTGCCAACAAGTACAACCTCCGCCTCATCATCAGGAACACTGGCCATGACTTCATGGGCCGCTCCACCGGTAAGTTTGGTTGATTCCTGCCGCGTCACGGCTCTGAGTAGAGGACAAGGTGCCGGAAGGACAGTGGGCTAACAAGCAACTCGATTGTGTTTCTTAGGCTACGGCGCTCTCGTCATCAACACCTGGCGCCTCAAGGACATCACCCTCCACAGCTCGTGGAGCTCGCCCGGCTCCACCTACACTGGCAAGGCTGTCACTGCCGGCGCCGGTGTCATGATTCACGAACTCTACAGCAAGGTCTGGGCTGCTAACCAGGACGTGCTCGCGGGTGAATGCCCCACTGTCGGTGTCGCTGGCGGTTATGTCCAGGGTGGCGGCCAGGGACCCCTCTCTGGCATCTACGGTCTCGCCTCGGACAATGCGCTCCAGTTCACCGCCGTCCTGGCCGATGGTAGCGTCGTCACCGCCAACCACAGGTCCGCGACCGATCTCTTCTGGGCTCTCAAGGGTGGCGGCCCCGGTACTTTTGCCGTCGTCACCTCGGTCACCTTCAAGACCTTTAACCGCGTGCAGGTGTCTGGTAAGTTTCTTCAACAACAAATAATCTCTCGAGGGGAAGAGAACGGGGTTGCTAACTAATGGGTGTTACAGGCATGTCTCTTAACATTGTTGGCTCCGGCGACACTTTCTGGGAGGGATACAGGATCTGGCACACTTTCGGCCCCGAGCTCGTGAAGCACGGTATCTATGTTTGGTATGCCGCCTCTGAGGGTAACATCATTGCCCAGCCCTTCGTCGCGCCCGGCAAGACCAAGGCCCAGCTCGAGGCCATTGTCCAGCCCATGCTGAACAGCCTCACTGCCGCCAACGTGACGTACACTGCCTCGCCCGTGCAGACCTTCCCCAACTTCGGCACTCTCTACAACGAGATGTGGTTCACCGCGTACCACGCTGCCAACGGCCAGGCCGGCTTCGGCGGCCGTCTCATTTCGCTCACTGACGCGGTCAACAACGGAGACAACATCGTCGCCGCCTTCCGCGAGGTTCTCGCCAAGTACCCTGCAGTTGGTTTCGGCGGTCACCTTGTCAACCCCGGTAACGCCGTCCCCGACCCCAACCAGGAGCTCAGCGCCGTTCACCCCGTTTTCAGGAAGACTGCCGACGTGCTCGTCTACCTCTACTTCCTCGAGGATTGCCTCTCGGCCAGCAGGCGCGCCGAGGTCCTCGACGCCATCACCAACGACATTGGCGCCATCATCAGGCGCGAGACCCCAACAGCGCGGTGTACAGCAACGAGGGAGACATCAACGAGCCCAACTGGCAAAACGCCTTCTGGGGCAACAAGGTGTACCCCAAGCTCCTCAAGATCAAGGAGAAGTACGACCCCAACCGTACCTTCTGGGTCAAGTCCACTCCCGGCTCGGAGAAGTGGAAGCTCGTCAACGAGAGGCTCTGCAAGGCGTAAAAGCTTGATTGATTTGTTTTCTTTATTCCCCGTTACATAACTATTGAAATGAGAGAGTGGTCGGGGTTGATTCGGCTACATGAGGGGAGGGAGGGGATGCCTCATAATACATAATGGTCCGTAGATGCCACGCAGTAATGAACAACATATTTAATGATCAGATCAACCGTTTCTCATTGAATACCCTTGAGGTGCCATGTTTGTTTTCTTAGGGTGAATGCGTAGACATGCTACCTGCGCTCGGGTCGGAGTGCAACTCTGATAGTTGTCTGCCACGATTCTATCCTTCGAGTCACCATCCTTCTAACCCATTGCCTTGGTTTACCTACTCTTTGTTAGCAACAACGTCTAGGGTTTCCGTCTCCCCGTTTCTTGGGGAGGAAGAGCACCTAAAAGGTCGATTCCCGGAAACGATTGGGCACCTCCAAAAGGTCCAATTTTGATGAGAAATTCCATCTATCAGAGCGCTCGTCCAAATAAGCTCCCATCCTCCCTGTCGCGGTGGAGGCCAGAGCGCATGCATCGCATCGGCTGAGGGTTGAGCGGGAGGCCGAGCGAGGTTACCTCGTCAGAGCAAGGGCCTGGCTCCAGTTCCTGGTTTGGTTGGGGAGCCATCTTTCCTCTCTTGCCCGAGTCAGGCCTTCTTCATAAGCAGTCTGGTTCTCTTCTTTTATATATATACATATATATATATTTTATACATTTCCATTCAAGCCCACCTTTTACCCCAACAAATTTCTTTTCTTTCTAGGAGTGCGCTAGAAGACTGAGAGAGAGCAGGGTAGGCGGGAATCTATGCGGGACGTCTGCTTGTTGTATTAATGCCTCTAATCATCTGAACTCTTGGTGCAATGCAACACGCTTGGGGAGCTTGACCACAGTGTGAGATCGAGAGCTGACAAGTCGTGGAATATTAACCGATACTTAACCGAATTCTTTGCTGACGTAACAGCACCCAATGACGATGTCCGATTATTGTGCGAAAAAGGGAGCCAAAGGAGAAGGAGATTGGCTCCAGGGGGAAGAAAAAAAGAAAAAGAAAAGAAAAGAAAAAAGAAAATGGCCCGGGCCTTTTCTCTCCTTGGCTCCAGCTCCAAAGGAAGAAAAAAATTCTAACCCGTTCCACCACGACCATCGATAACACCTTTCACGAACCATCGTCCTTCTCCCTCCCAAAAGCATCCCAACCTTTCCGAGGAGCTCTATCTCGCGCAACTATAGAAACAGTCATCAAAGAGATACTCGACGACGCTCCCTGACGATCCGCGTAGCATCACTCAGCAGCACGCGCCTGACAAAGATAGCGACGATATCTGCTTGGATTCTCCCGGGCACATAATACATTAAAAGAAAAAGGAGACGCGCCAGACACAGCCAAAATGGTTCAGCTTACCGAGGTCCCCGACGAGCACTTCGAGACCCCCAGGCCGGTCCCGTTGTTGACGACGATGCCGACTACACTGATACTGGTAAGTTTCCCAGCTGTTTTGCCACCTCACCCCTTCACCACGGAATTATCATCTCGCATCCATCATCTACTACGACCAAGCTTCCCGCTGTTTGGGCTAGCTTCTTTTGGCCTTGTGATGGGCCTCTTCCCCTTTTCCCCTCCTTCTTCTCCCTTTCTCTTGGTTTCTCACCAGCTTTCCTTGACATCTGCCGAATTCCCACTCCACTATCATCACCCACAAAACGCGAAGCTAACCCGTCGCCCACTCATCGCAGACTCTGAAATCTCGACCGATTCCGAGTTCGACCCGGAGGAGGAGTCCCTCGCCGACCGCCTCTATGCCCTGCGCGACATGGTGCCCCCAACGACACGCGGCTGGATCTCATCCAAGGTGAACTCGGTCGTCGGCTTCGGCTCCAGCAGCCTCTGGTTCACGGGCAAGGCTCTCTGGGCCATTTCTTCCACCGCCCTCCTCCTCGGCGTTCCCTTTGCCATTTGCGTCACCGAGGAGCAGCAGGTCATGGCCATGGAGCAAGAGTTCAAGATGCGCGAAGTCGGCAGCGAGGTCCTCACCGCTGGCGGCCCCGACCAGTCCACCACCGCCGATCGCGTCGGCGCTGCTCTCGGCTCTGATGGCAAGATTGCCCTCTAGAGGACTCGACATTGGCTATCTTTGTTGCCCCTCTTCAACCTCTATACTGAGTTTACTCAACTCCTCGTCTAGCATCACCTGGTCATCCTCGTCGACGAGGCGTTTGTGACAGTGTTCAACCTTGTGTATTTTTGCCCCTTTTTCGACGGATGTGGACCGTTTAATCGCGTTCCGCTGAATGAATTGTACAATAGACTTTCCATCTTTTTCCTCCCTCCGCCCCCAACAAGACCTTACCTACCACTCTGCCCTTGGACTCTATTCTCTCACCACGTCAGCAGCTACCTTTGCAGACGAGAAGAGAGGGAGAGTCGCCAGGCGAAAAGAGGAGAGAGACAAAACATCCTCATCCCTCCTCTTCCACCAATCTTGTTCTACTATTTCATCTCACTGTATCCTCTTTTTGCATGTACGAGAACGCCCGCAATATTGCTCGCTATCATATCTCTGATCTATCGTCACGGCCTTTTTTTAATCAAAGGAAAGTTGCATCTTCTGTTTTTTTCCTTTCCTTTGCTAGATCCAAAAAAGGAAAACAGGGGGCGGCTAGTTAGAGGGATATGGCGCGGCTCCCTTTCTTCCCCTCCCCTTCTGCTGGACGGGGAAGGGAAATGTACGAACAAACGGAGAGGGCAAAGACCGAAACCCTAGGAGGAGGAGGGTTAATACGGCCCAAACAGAAACAAAAAGTAGCGCCTCCTCTTAATTCTCTACTCCAAAATAGAAACCAAAACAATCCAACACTAGCAAATATTGCCTTGTTTCCATCTTGTGTGTGTGTGTGTGTGTGTGTGTGTGCGTGCGTGTATCCAGCAGTGACAGGTCTCAGTTTCGAGTCGGCACAACTCCACGATCCAAGGAAGAAGGAGCCCCGAGAATAATCACGGAGCCATTACCACGGGAGGGGGCGTGGGGCTTAAGGCACGCAAGGTTTGCCCCATGTACACTTGAGCGCAAGGAGATTATAACATCCATGGGTCTTTGTCCGGGGGCGAGCTCCACGAGCAAGTTGAAGCAAAGCAAGGGAAAAGACAAACGGCGAGGGAGATAGAAGAGCAGGATAGAGCAAGGAAGTCGTCGTCGAGTAGGGATTTTGACGTAGAAGGACGAGAGAGGGACACCCAGCTAAAGACATAGATGGAACAAGTGTAAAAGGCCTGCATATTGATACAAACACACCAATACACACACACACACATATAATAAACTACTATTAGTTCTCACGATTAATGGCACAGGCAAAGGATACGGGGAAAGAAGAAAATAGTCTCAACTGGCTATAAACCCCAAACTGAGCCACCTCTCTCAATCTCCCGCCTTCTCTCCCTGCCCAAATCCCAGCCTTCTGATATTTAAAAAGAATACAAGTAGGTGAGAGCGTACAACGGTCTCGCTATCGACAAAAAGTGAACAAACGGACAAAAGGGAGTAAAGTCGCTGGATATGGGTGACGAATGCTGTGTGTTCATGTTCGTGTGCGTGCAAGCGTGTACGCATGCATGGACGCATGTGCCTAAATACAATGCAGGAAGGACAACTCTTGATATGAAATCCTCGCTCTTCATGCCTCGCTTCTGCACACAGACACAAAATTGAGGTAGGCTCAGGGGGGCGGGAGAAGATATACAGCCAAAAAAAAAGAAGAAAAAAGAATTCTGCAAGCCTCTATCTCTGCAGATCCGATTGAACAAAAGAAGCAAACGGGGGAATGGGTGATCTCGAAGAAGTAGACCGAGTGTTAGAAGTACTTCAATATGTCCCCGTGCCACCACAGTGAGGAGGTTTGCGAGGGTTTGGTTGATTGGAAAGGGTACAACCATGGGGCATTAGGATAAAACGTAAGAGAGGAAGTCGTGAAAAGAAGATGGAACAAAAGGAAGATGGGGGAGTACCATCATGACGCCCTGGTATATAACTTGTATAGTGAATCTTCGAGAATGGTATAGACAAAGGGGATAGAGGCGGTCCTCCTAGACAGAAGTTATAGCGGAAAGCACGGGGCCGAGAAAAGGGAGGGGTGGCGAAAGGATATGAGAGGAGAGTGGGGTGAAGGTAAGAACTGATGGCATGCATAGGCACACGCTCGCTCTACTGGCCAAAGGAAGAGTGATTCCTGTGGGCTTCGACGAGGACTAAAAAGGAAGACGTTAATAACTAGTTCTCCTGCCCTGCGTGGCTCAAGGTAGTTAGTTTCGTTGAGTGCGACTTGACTTACTCTCAAGGACGTGCGCCTGGCCGGCTCGGTCTTCGCAGGCAACCTGGAGACCCGAACCCTCTACAAAGTCCAGCACCACACTGTTGGGAAGTTCCTGAACCTCCATCTCGGGCGGGTAAGGTAGTCGGAACTCGGAGAGATGATACCTCTTGACACCTGCGCCAGATGGCTGTTTGTCCATTGGCGCCGCGGTAGCCGCAGCGGTGCTGAGGATTAGGAAACCCTGGGAGTCGAGGCACATGCTCCGGCGCTTCCACAAGAGATTATCAGGGAATTGCACGTTCACATCGCCCATGTACGCAACAATCGTGGGGCCGTTGTAGTCGCGACGGTTAGACGCTCCAGGCTCGGCAACCTGGGCCGACGCTTCTTCCTCGTGCAAGGTCGGCGAGATGCCCGTTGGCGTGTTCTTACCACGGCTTCCGTGGAGCGAGGAAGACAGGCGCCTCATAAAACGCCCCGCTCGGCTCTTAGACGACTTCTTCTCGCTCGCACCCGACTTGGATTCGTCCCCCGAGCCGCTGGTCTCGGTATAGGCCGAAGGGGATAGTGTACCCGCCGTACCGGGATCCTTGCTCACGGAGGAACGTCGGCTGCTGATCGAAAGTCTTCGCTGAAACGTCGTGCCCGAGTTTTGATGGACCGAAGGGGGCCTCGACGGGGAGCGAGATGGCGTAGATGGGGTGGGCGCCGCGAGATTGTCCACCGAGGGGGAAGTGAGGGATTTGCGACGCTCTTTAATGAAGTCCTTAACGATGCTTAGTGAAGAGCGTCTCGCCTTGCGATCCGCTTCGCTGGCTCGGTCGTTAGACTCGGAGCGTCTTTTTCCCGCGACATTCTCCGCTCCTGGATCGTCTCCTTGCTAATGGGAACCGGAGCTGGGTTAGCCGTTCTCATGGGAAGACCTGGCTCGGCCTTTTGGTGGTCTACTTCAAGAGGAGATTGCTTCAAGTCGAGGGGCGCATATTCAGTGGCGTCCTTGTGTTCAGGCACGGCGCCCGAGGCTGCCGCTGGGTCCCGGATGATTCTAGCCTTGACCTGGATGGACTCGGTGCGACCCCGGGAGGGAGGGAGAGGGGAGGGGGCCAGCCTCGAACATTGTCAGTCTATTGGCTAACGACGCTGAGCGCTCACGAGATCGCTGCCGCGAAGTCTCTGGCGATGATTCCCTCGTCTCGGGGGCGGGCTACTTCTGACAAAAGACGTAGCACGTTCCACAACGGAAGGAGATCGAGAAGGATCACGCACGCTCGACTTCCTGACAGAGAAGAAGTTTGCCGACGGCGTCTTTGGGCGAGGTTGCTGAACCGACTCGACGGGAGGGGCATCGCCGCTGCCTCCGGATAGCTTTTCTAGGGCCTTGATCCGCTGCGAGATGCTCGAGCCGATGTTCGCCTTCTTGGGCGCCAAGCCACTCGCAGGGGCCTGTTGCTGGGTGATTTTGTGCAGGAAGGCAGCTCCTGAGGAAATGGACCTAGTTCCGGTGGGAGAGGAACCGCCGTGGGGCTAAGGAGGGATGCGGTCCGCTGGATGCTAGGCTGCGATACGGTTCTCGTGCCGGGCGGGACAAGCCCCTCCCTGCCTACAAGGGTAGGGAAACTGGGATGAATAGGCGACTTTGCTACCACAACGGGTTTCGCCTCTTGCACCGTGGCGGATTGGAGCTCGTCGAGCAGGTCCTCATCATCCGATAAGCTGAGTGAGCTCCGGATAGAAGGGGCAAGGTCGGTCTTGATGGGCTCCAAGTTGGCGGTTTTCCTCGACAGCCTGCTGTGCAACGATGTCCTATCCTGCTCCTTGGGCTCCTGAGCGTCGCCATCTGCTTGCACCTCCACCTCTTCTCCTTGGTCAGCCTGGTCGTCGGCGAGGTATTCTGTTTCCGCCACAGTCGCCTCCATGGTGGGAATAGCTGGGAAAGGGGAAGTGTGTTCCTCGACCGCATCAACCTGCGTGCGGAGATCGCGCGTCGAAAACTTGGACTTTGGGATTCGGAGTGAGCTCCTCCTACGCTCTCGCTTAATGTCATCGACCTCCTCCTGCACTTCAGACGCACTAGGCGCTTCCTCGGTAAAAGCATCAATCTCGCTGCTGACCGAATCCTTGGCCGTAGAGAACCTCGAGACGGGCAAAGCAGTGCCGGTGCGGACCTTGGGTAAGGGAATGTCTACAACATCGACCTCAGCATCAACCTCGCGATCCCTGTCCTCAGGCTCATGTGCGACCGCGGCGGCAACCTCGAGTGGCTCAGAAACAGGGGCTTCAACTACTTCTTCCGCAACATCATCCGCTGAAGTACGAGTGAGCTCCTGGTCCACCTCTGTCGAGTCGGCTAGTACCTCATCGACATCGTCGTCATTCTCCTTATATTCTTCCTTCTCGTGGTTGGCCTCGATCGTTTCATCAGTGGACTCCGAGATTGACGACGCCTTGGTAGACTGGGCAGCCTCAGAAGAGGCAATGTATGGTGAGGCGGGAAGCGAATCTGTATGCGCAGCCTCGGAAGCATGATCAGTGACTGCAGACATGCTGCCTTCCATGACAATCGCGGAGTCGGCTTGGGATAGGGATAGCCTGTCGTCTTGGTCCGCGTCCTCCACGTCCCGTTGCTTGTCCGCAGTCTCCTCCAAAGCAGACGGAGCCAAAGATGGCACAGGCACTGGGTCCGACTGCACCACTGCCTCCGGAACTTCCGGAATCTCCTCCTCCACCTCTCGGTGTGAGACGGGGAGCGCTGGTACAGGGGGTGGCATCATGCTCAACTTCTTCTTCTTCTCACGCAGCTGCATCGCCTTCATGAGGCGTGCCTTCTCAGGAGTCATCCTCTCCTTGATGGGAGACGTGGGTTTGAAGGGCGGCATGACGAAACTCGCTCCGGAACTAGTAGAAGGACGAGCGGGGCCAGGCCCGGAACTAGTGTGCGGACGGCGCAATTCCTCCAAGTCTGGGGAGTCGACAGGCTCAGGGATGGGAACAATCGAGTTGCCAAATGTTATTTCCGGCACGGCATGGAACTGTTCTGGGGAAGACGAGGGATCGTTGCTGGACGAGTCCTTGGGTTTGGACCTCTTGGATCCCTTGGAAAAGAGCTTGAAGCCTGCGGGTATGGTAGAGACGGGCCTGAATGTGGCTGCGGAGGCCGTCTGCGGGCGGCCAGACTGGTCGAGAGAGGGGCGGGGCCAAGCTTCACCTTTTGCCTACCATACGAGGTATAGCTGTAATAATCTGGTCGGGTGGATTGGCTCGACATCCTCCTTGCAGCAGTATCGAAGGATTTGGCGGGAGACGGGGACGGGGTATGCCAATAAAATCGGGCGGGTCAGTTGCAGTCGTGAAGTTGCCCTTTTCGGGCGATACGGCCAGCTCAGCGTCCAAGACCACAGGGGGACTGGGTCAGGGGCGGAACCCTTGTCCTCCGCAGCTTCCTCGGCTGTGGGGGTGTCAGGTACGATGAGGGCGTCAGTTTCCCCAAGTGACTGGCGCTTGCTAGCTCGCTGCTGTTCCTCCTCATCCTCCTCCGCAATCTCCACTAGTCTCCTACGGCGAAGGGAACTTGTTGATGACGACGTGGATCCTGACGCGGCATGCAGCGAGCACGCCGCGGAAAGCTTGGTGTCCTTGAGCTCGCTTGCCGTGGTGATAGAGAAGGTCGTGTCATGGGGAGAGAATCGCTCGCAAACTGCATTAAAATGAACAGTGACACGTGCTGTGAAACGCGACCCCGATTAGCATTCAAAGTCTGAAGGGGCAGAATGGGTGGGGAAACAATCGAGGTGTGACGAACCTTGAATCAGACGGGAACAGCCTTCGGGAAGGTACTTGATGATGACATTCCGCCGGCGATACCTCAAGAAGCCGTAAAGGGGGATGTGTCCTCGTACTCGGAGATGGCATTTCGGATCTCGACGATGCCGCCATTCCCACGACCTAATAAATCGACCTCGTCGCGGCTCGCATACTTGAGGAGGAACCTATAAAGAACTCACGAATCAGCTACCGCTTCGATAATAGCCAGGCCAGATAACGAGGCAGAAACGTAAAAGCGGCAATGGTTCAGGGCAATCAGAGATTGGTGGTGAGTGTACTGGGGCAGGCCAAGTTCTAGAAGCAGTTGAGA
This sequence comes from Parascedosporium putredinis, assembly GCA_949357655.1. NCBI lineage: Eukaryota > Fungi > Ascomycota > Sordariomycetes > Microascales > Microascaceae > Parascedosporium > Parascedosporium putredinis. Next base: position 455,101 of record CASHTG010000019.1, read on the forward strand.
CAAGGAAAGCTTGACAAGACAAGCTAGACAGGATGTCTCGCCCAAAACCTAGCGACAGCGCCAAACCCATGGCGACGAAAGTTGAGGTGAGAATAGAGGGAGTAAAGAAGAAGAAAACAAGGCTCCATACCATCCGCCAGGTTCAGAGACGGCTGTTGTGTGTGCCTCTTTCACCTTGGTGTCATCGAGGCCATTAAGCGACATGGCTGTTGGTTCGAACCTGGCAGCCCTGGACCTCGGGCGCCAACACTTAGGTGTTTTACAATGGGAGAGTTATAGGAAACGTGAAATTTTCGATGAGGACGAAGAGAGCGGCGTGTTATGAGGAAGACGACACTCTGACAGGCTCGTGGTCCCTTGGATCGGAGTGATGTGTTTTTCCTGCCGTTTATTTTCCTTGTCGTTCGGTGACGAGATTGGGCCAACAATGTCGCTTCGTACAAGTGCGACCTGGGTTGTTCAGGGTAAGGCTGGCCAGTCCGGCACGAGGACACGCGTTGGCGGAGAGGGACAAGAGCAGACATGGATGGACGGTGAATTGGGCCAGCCAGGCCGGAGGAGGGCGAAATCGAGCTCTTCTGGCGAGCAATCCGGCGCCGTGATCGAGAGGTTGAGGGGGGCGGAAGGGGGTGGTGAAGAGGGATGGTTTGTCGAGTCGAGGGAGAAATTTGGTACTAGGCGCAGGGAGAAGGGGAAGAAGGGGAGAGAAAAAAAAGAAGGCGAGGGGTGATCACAGCACCTGGTTGGCTCTAGAGCAGCCCTACTATTCAACGTGCTAAGCCAGCGCTCGGAGGACGGACAGGGGGCTTCGACGGGACCAGATCAACCTGGAGCGGTTTGACGAGATAATGACAGGTACCCCACCCACCACTGTGCATTGGGCTACTGTTTTGTTCCTGGCTGGTTGCAGGTCGAGGCGTTCAAATGGACCCCCGGTTGGCTTGTCTCGACACGAAGCGCAGATTTCGAACAATGATGCACCGAATTGGCCATCAATCGACGAGGGTTGCCCGACGCCGATTGAATAACGATATCCCTTTGGCGGATGAATGCTGTCCCTGAATGGAGATCAATGATGCATCCATCTAATAGATCTATAGATCATTGGCGATAACATACAGCAGTGCAGGAAGCCAACTTGGCGAAGTAAGGAGTGAAGACGCGTTTTTGTCCCAACACCGTCTGCGAGTTGGACCAACCGAACTCACAATCGTGAAATCCCAATTCCTACATGTATTTTTTTCTCTGTCTCTTTCTTTTCTTTTCTTTTCCCTTCCCTTCTTCTGTTTTCCCGGCTACGTCCCGTTTTTTTTATATATGTTTTAGTACCCCCTTCGATACCAGCCCGGCAAATATCCCAGGAAGGCTCTGGAACGACCTGGGGTCGGCCCGGAAAGTTTTGTATCACATCCTCGAGAGGGAAGCAAAAAGACGGGATGAGGCTGGAGCCGTCCCGATACCAATATCTATAAATTCTACGGGTGCTCGGTTCCAATTCTAACAACGCGGTGATGTTGTACAGGACCCGTGCTGTCGTGTACTTGTGTTTGTTTTTAAAGTTGCGGCTCGCGGATGTGTACGATTGATATCAATGAGAGCGACCCAAGGATACAGCGCCAGCTATCTTCTTGACGACGTGTTGGGAGAGAAATGGTCTCATGTATGTCGGCCAATGATCCGTAGATCTTTCTCGTTAGCGAACAGAGCATTACGTCGCCCCAGGTTGAGACGACTCAAAGCAAGGGCTATCGATACATCCATGCCATGCACAATCACTCTGTACATTCCATTTAAAGGGGAAGGACTCGGCAGGCAGCCAAAAGCGAATAAGCTCGTCGAACATGTGGCGTTTACAGTGCATCTAAAGATAGGGGTGGGCAAGTGTAGAGCAAAAGGCTCATGACGACGGGAAGCTTGATGAAAGCCACCATGGACTATTTGGGGTTGTGAGGGCCCCATTTCAGCCAGCATAGAGCGTAGTGTCTGCGGTGTTTCTTACTAGTGCCAGGCCCCTTTCTAGGACCAGACGCTTGTGCATCCATACTAGATCCGGTCGAGTGGGCGCTGTTTAAAAGTGATGGTGATCTTGAATTATTAGTTGTCCGGGGTTCACTCTCAGAACGCGGTGTTTATATTATTACGGCGCCGAGAAAGAAGAACAAAAAACCCAAAAAAACCTGAGTGCCGAACGGGATCGCTGATCATCCAAGACGGACGAGGACGCAATCAAGGAGCAAACAAATAATTGGAAAGAGGTCGGGAAAAGAAAACATGCGGTCAGGTATCCATGGTACGGTGCAGAGATGCGGAGAAAGCTCTAGTCGCATAATGGAATGTGCAGCAGATCTGAAGCACCCCAGGAAAATAGCTCTCCCGTGCTCTCTCTGTCTCCCTTCCCTTTTGCTGGAAACGCTCACAGGAAACACTGAACGCAAGGGCCAGATTTGGGAACGGGCTTTGGCCATTGAGCATGAAGCTCCAACCACATCCTTTTAGCGGAAAGAAAAGGAGGGGGATGGAACATTGAAGGGTCCAAAGTACAGTGACAACCTGACACGTCAGGATCTTCTACGGTTCTCATGTATTTATACTAGCATCTTTGGCAGCGCAACTCTTTGGATCCCTGGACCCATTGATCAATTGATCTGTCTGGGAGACAGAGCAATAATATCGACTAGTGTTATTACCAGCGAATAGACCAAATCTATACTTCGGAGGTACGGCTAAGACTCGCAGCATTGATGGAAGATGCAAGCCGAGACCTGAGGGCCGGGAGAAGGAAGGCGGGGGAAGAAGGGGCCTAGTTGGACCGGGTGATAAGAGTTGCTTCTCGAAATGCATTAAGATCCGGGGATTCGTGTTATAGACAGAGTGACTGATTTGGTCCCGCCATGTACACGAGTGGTGTCTGGGAGCTCTTTTGTGTGGAAGAAGACTTCATGCTGTGTGAGTGCGCACCCTTTGCTGCCCCATTTGACAGCTGCCGATATTACGCAAATTCCACGGTCCTGGCGCACATTCTCCATCTCAAGTCAAAGGTTGGGCCAACAGGCTCATTGGGTGCGCTGCTGGATTTGATCCCGTCCGGGTTGTTCTCTATTACAATATTACTCGGTACAGATCCGTGGATATTATCCCTCAATCCAGGAGGCCCAATGGGATACTATGTACCCCGGTAGTGGCCGCAAATCCGGGGACTCGAAGAAGCTGTACAAGGAGCTCACCACATCACCACTTAACTTTAAAATTAGGAGAGCGCAGAGGCAATTTCTCCCAACTCCGCTTTCGATCCCCTCCTTCCCTCGGTACGAACAAGAGAGCACAGCAGAAGTTGCTACGCAGGTACAAGTATCACATACCCAACTCTTGACTCCAAACAATGAATCGTTCAAAAGCGTTCGTTTTTCTTTTCTAACAGTGGGAGCACAGTGACGTACACTAGAAGAACTTTGAAGTTCATCATCGACATTGTGGGTCTCAGCCACTTCGTTGTGTTGCGAGGACGCACGCCACTCTTTGCATCTGTGCAGGACCTATGCACCAGCTGCAGTGTCGGGTCAGTCGTCAATGCGACAGAGTGGCTCCAGGCCTCTTCGGTCCAAGCAATGGACCCATTCCATCCACCATCAATGGCGGGCCTTTTGGGGGCCTCTTGGTCAATAATACGGAGGGCCTGATATAATTGAGATCGGTCAAATCCACCCTTTTTAATGACTCTCTTGCCTCGAACCCGCTCCACTCGCCAGATAACTGATCTTGTTCCAAGTATTGATGACCTTCCAAGCTCGCCAGACGACATTACAGGGGTTGAAATGCTCGAGAATCAAACATGCAAGACGAGTTAACACTCTTCCACTCAGTAGCAGAGGCCTAACCAGCATCGAGCCCTGAGCCCGTCCCTCCCCATCATCGGATCACATTCTTGAGATCCAGGTATCGTACGAAGTACTTGTAATCCACATTACTTTTTCTCTCAACACACCGCGTATAAGGAAACAAGCGTTGATTATGACTTGACTTGGAGAACGTCCAAGTAAGCCCCACTGTTTCACCAAGACCACGGAGAGATGAGAGAACCGGTTCACCTCGCCGCCCCACAAATCCACAGGAGCCACTTTCCTTATTGTCCAAGTAAACAGATCCAAGACCCCGAAAAAGGAAAGAGAAGTGGAGGAGGAGGAAGAAGAAGAAAGGGGTTCGTTGCTAAAATACTTGATACTTGATACTTGTCAGGTCCGATCTTTCCTCAAACACCTCTCCAAAACAGGAAAGAGCTAACAGCCAACACTCCGTCTTGAGACAAAATTCAAGAGAGGCTCGATATTTTTCTCGGGAGAAGCCAAGTGATGGGGAAGATAGCGTAAATACTTCATACAAGCACACAGAGGGAGAAGATCGGGAGCCAGAGAAACCCGACAACACAATGGAAGAACGGCACCGAAGCAACAAGTGTCCATTCCCTCGCATCGCATGCAACTCAAGCCCCTTCGTCAAGTGTCTGTCAACCTTGCCGCACGGACCGTTGAACTTTTTTCGCATCTCGAAAGGGGATTCGATCGTGGACAAAAATGGAAGACTGGTTGTGTTCACTCACGTTTCTTCTGCAGAGGGTCAAAGCGGCCGCAACGCTCGAGCTTCGTTGCACACACACACACACACACACACACACACACACACACACACACATGATGCACGCCCCTCCCCCACCCCCGACCCTCCCGCATCCCAAGTCCAACTCATCCGCTTCAGCGATCCCTCCCATGTCTCTTTTGCGACGACTGCCTTTCTCCCAACGTTGCCTTCGGTATGTGTGCAGGTACGGGAGGATCATTGCAGTCCTTTCTCATTTTGTGGTGGTGGTGGGGAAGGCCATTTCTTCCTAACTTCGCATCGCCAACGTTATTAGCCTCTTTGGCCTGCCACCTCACCAGGCTGAAGGCTCAACGCATTGTCTCGGCATGAGTCTGCACTAGCGTCCTGCTCACTTACTCCGAGGTGAATACACTCAAGATGTGGGGAGGCTCGTCGTCAGAGCCATCCATGTGTCTTGGATTTTTTTCTTCTCTTCCTCTCCCTCCCCCTTCTACCCACGCTTGACAAGGAACCCGGGGAAAGCAAGGTTTGAGGCGTTCCGCCGCCCTGTCTCACTCAAGAGCCCACCATGCTAGCTCCAGCTCTTCAGGGCGAGGGCAGAAAATTTCCTGCAAAGTGAAAAAACAGAAAAGCAAAGAAGAAAGGGACAAGAGCTCCGCCCCTCCCTCTAATGGTGCCAGCACACCCTATCAGCCTTGTTAAAGTCCAATGGAATCACCATGATCGACCCAAGATTCCCAAATCGTCCACCCCGCCCCGCCGGTCACCCCGCCTGCTGATCCGTTTCAAGCTTGGCTCAGCTCAGCTTTCAAGTTTTGATGTTAGTTACCGCTGCTCTTTGGATGGCCCTCATGTCTAGCTTCGATAAGCACACCAGCACCGTAGTGTTCTTTACCTGTAGCCCTAGTTGCCTCTCCCAACTAGGTCCATGAGTATCAGTAGATCGGTAGATGACCAGGCGTGACTTGTATACGCTGAACTGGACTATAATATTGTACCATGGCATGTCGAAATCCGATGACCTTGTGGTGACAAGATCCGTGAAGTCCTCGAAGATCTCTTTGCCAGCCATGTAGCTTCCTCGTATCCGGGCTGGAAGAAAGCCACCTTTGCTTTCTGTTAGATGAACTAACCTACCACATCTTATCGGGGTTTCTAGACGGGGACGCCAGCCGCGGCTCGATTGGTTTTGGTCACTCTCGCCTCCACCCCATCCCATATCTACTTTCTTCTCTACGGAGACATTTACTCTCATGTTACCAGTGTTTCTGAGACACATACCCCATCAGATCGCGGGAGGCAAGGTCACCGGCACTTTCCTTCGCCCAAGGTAGATAGAGACCAATCCATAACGATACCTCTCTAGTCCTGCCGTGGGTACCTCAGAGCAACCATATCGGCTCGTTCTATAAAAGCCAGCCGACGACCTTAAGCCGTTGGCCTGGGTCGTCTTCTGCCGGTTTGCGGAAAATAATATATCCCAGAGACACCGCATACCTCAGAGCCAAGGCGTCCGGGTTCGGCACTTGATGCGGCGGCGTGGGTCCGCATCATCACGTACGGCCAAAACGGCTCGTTGGTCAATGTTATGGAAGGAGAAAGGGATAAAGAGGAGAAAAGGAGAGAAGAAGAAGGGAAAGGCTAATTCAACACGAGGAAGGTCTTCTCGGGAGAGGGACCGGAGTGTCCGCGGAGAAAGTCAGAACGGGACTCCTCTATGTCAAGACTGACTGCCTTTCCCTTGCCTCTACGGGTTAGAGGTCGACTACACTTCTTTCACGATAACCTATAGGCAAAATATCGTCTTCAAGTCATTTTCAAAATACATCGAATAAGAATAGACCTCACTCTGGTCGAGGCATACCGCGCCGCTCTGCTTCAGGCTTCGCACAGTTTGACTAGCAAGCGCCAGCATGCCTTCTCCGTGCAATTCCCCTCCTACTACTTTGGTATTCTTGTACGCTGCCAAGGCGTGGTCACTTTAGATAAGAGCCTGGCTTCTTCCTTGCATATTCTCTCAGAGGCTTCCCGCCAGTTGAAAGGGAGCATGGAGAGATAATCGGATTGTTTGGTCTATCACAAACAGCAATGGGCATCACGAAGCAGAGGACAGGAGGGACGAAAGGAAATCCGAGTCCCACTTCAGGAAACATTTGAGATAGAGGCGCCAATGTTGTAGAGCGAGCAGTTGTTGTCATCCGGTAATAAACTTCCTATATCTACCTTCCCCATCCACCAGAACGTCCAGATTCTTCGGCCTCGGGATTCCGGTTCTACGTGACCGATACCCTGATTTCGCGGTTGGGACTACAGCCCCTTCTTCTAACCCTTGGGCTTAGCTTCGCCTTCTGCCTCCTCCACCGCGCCGGGCTCCTCCTCCGCCGTGCTTTCTAAAGTGGTCGGCTTAAAGCTACCTGTGGGCGTGGCATCCTCTGCATTGTCACCGCCGTTGTCGGGCGAGGAGTTCACAGCCTCGTCGCTGTCGCGACCCACGGGGTCTTGTCTTTACTGTCCGTACCATCCTGGCCTTCCTTTTGAGACGAACAATCATACAGGATAAGTTGTCTGTGCTGAATCGGTTCAAGGCATGCTGAACTAAAAGTTTGGCCGCTTCGTTCGGATCCTCGATCTCGCGGACGAGATCCACGGCTTCTTGATCGGAGCAAACGTCCCAGAGCTGACAATCAATCACCGTTAGCGCACAATACATTTCGCAGGAGCCGCTAAGATTCGGCACCGTATAGTAGTGGGCTAAGATGGACGAGGAGGAAATGAATAGACTTACACCATCGCAAGCAATAATGATAAACTCATCTGCGTCGGGCTGTATAACTGTCTCGGTGGTATACGGATGGCCCGTCACCAGGTCCTTGATATACGTATCACCGAGCGCACGGGTGACGGCTAACACACCGTTGACTCGATTATTGAGTATCAGACCCCCAGCGTTGGCGATACGCCGGCCTTCGTTTTCATCACTTCCCTTGTGATCGTACGAAAGACGGAGTGCCTTGCCTGCGCGGCAGAGGATGATACGGGCATCGCCAACGTTGGCGGTATATAACACTCTACTTAGAGACGAAGCGGCCTTGGTCCTTGCGCTATTGGCCTCTCCCGGAGCAGTTCCGTCGGGCCGTGAGTTACTAGTATCGTCTGCCTTGGGGCCATCCCCGGCAGGTGGCACGGCAGACATCCGCTTGGCCACTAAAGAGGCCGAAGGAGGTGGCTGGGGTCGTTCCTCCCAACGAAGGACAGCGATAGCAGCGGTACAGCCGCTATTCTTCAGTGGTAGCTTTTCCAACTGCGAGTCTACGGCAGTAAACGTTTGGTCCAAGAGTTCGGGCATGGGGGCCGTCGGGTTTTTGCGGACAATCTCTTCGAGGATTAGATGGAGCTTCTTACCGCACCAGTCGGCGGCAAAAGTTCCGGCGTGTCCGTCGAAAATAGCAAAGTAGCCATTGTCAGTCTCGGCGCCGTCCTCATCGGAGTCGGCAGCGTCTGCCTTGCCCTTTGTGGGTGGTGTAACAAGGAAGTTGTATAAGAAGGCGTGAGTGTCTTCCATGGTACGACGGCATTTTCGGTTGCGGTCTTCCCAGACACCGACGTGAAAGGTTGATTTAGGCCCGGGGAGAGATTCACCGGCCGAGTTGTTGTGTGGGTTGGACAGAGCACCCGAAGCTGCCTCCTTGTTTGGCTTCGAGCCGGAGCTTTGGAGACTAGCTTCGGAGGCGCTACTCCGGTTACCGCCCTGGCTGAAGTTTAGAGAGTTTTTGCACTTGCCAACAAGCTACTTGCCTTGCCGCTGACACCACTACTCCTTCTCTTCTTATCCGTAGACCCGCCAGTGTCTTGCCTGGTGGGGAGGCCACCATTGCCACTGCGCTTCTCGCCGCCGCTAGCCGGGTCTGTAGGTTTCGCAGGAGAAGAGGCACTTGTAGGGGAAGTGCTGAGCCCGACGGAAGAGGCCGAGTTCACGGCTGGTTCGGGTGAAGGCTGCTTGCTCTCGGATTTGGTGCTGTCGGTATCGCTCTTTCCAACAGACGACGAGGAACCCCACCAAACATTCTATTCAGCAAACCTCCTCCTGGAGAGGAGGAGATGCTGCGTCGCTTGTTGCCTGCCAGCTTGGAAAAGGGAAAATGATTCGGTTTTCGGCTGTCGCACGTCTCCTTTGGATGGCTAGAATCGACGGGATAGGAAGAGTTCTCGAGGATCGATAGTCGGCGGTGTTGAGGTTGGCGGGGAAAGGAGTTGATGGCTGGATCTGTATGGATAACTGGGCCAGGCCACGAACTGACTTGGCTGGTCACTGCTGGTTGGGCACGTGGAGCTCGACCCCGCGGACTGGGGGCAAGGATCTGGGTTATATCTTGAGGGCAATTGCTTGCGTGGCTGGTTCTGGTTGGAGCCGAAAAATCCGTCGTGGGCCCGGGAGATGTGGTTTCCTGAGGGGAGCTGCAACGGTTGGGCGTTTTGTTGAATTCAAAGGTAATGGTCTTTTGGAGTGACAAGTTGTGATGAACAGAGAAGGAAGGCTGGCTCCTTGTCGTCGAGGATGGGCGATGGAGGGGCAGATGACAAAGCCACACGGCGCCCCAACTGAATTGGCAGGACAGGGGCCTTTTGGGAGGTTTGGGGGTTGGGTTCAGAACCGCCAGCTCCTCAATGGGACCCAAAAACTCAGGAATACACCAACGTGTTCGGGATTCACGGCAGGTGGGGAGGCGGGGGCGCACCTTCCCTTGCTCGGTGACACTTCCAGCACCACAGAGTTGGGGTCGGATCGGGAAGCAATGGGGAAAAGGAAAAACAGTGGAGGAGCCTGGTGGCTGGTCACGACATTAGCTTGGACGGGGGCTCGGGCTTGGTCAGTTATTTCATGCTGGTAGGGCAAAGCGGCTAATTAAAAACGACCAGAAGACAGAATTTTGATTGATATCACCAGCTTGGCGAAGCCCCTAATCTATTTATATATGGTTTATTTTTTGTTTGTTTTGTCGATGGCGTCTGGTCTGTGAGTGCAGCTTGCTAACGGTCCCGTCGATGTACCTGGCGCATCAGTCAACTCTACTTGGTGACGTAACTAGACGGCGTCACTGGAGGCGATGAGGAAGCAAATGGAACACGGGATAAAAGGATATCCATCGCCGGCGGTTGCAGTGGTGGCATCAACCCTTTGCGATAATGTGCGGTTTGCGGTTTGCGAATAATCAATTGATCATTGTCGAAAGGCACGAAACCGTTCACCCCCAATCTAGATGTAGTTCAATCCAGCGATGCACGACACTTGAGGCAGGTCGGCCTTTTTCCCCCAAATAGCTTCCTAGAGGATTGGTAGTGTTAAAACAGCTGGAGGGAATTATGGAGAAGCGCCACCGCCCACAAGGTCAGTAAGCCCCTAGTCATGCCCTCTCCCGCCCTCAATAACTATTCTACTATCTAGGCAGTACCATTACTTGGTTACTTTCCCCTCCCCGTCCGTTTTTCTCAAGCCCCGCGAACCGGAATGCAGCCTGAGCTCCGACTTGGGCGAGGATCGGCGCAGTGACTTGAGCCCGTAATTTGCATTCACGCCCAAAGTGGTGGTGACGGACAATGAAACTGGCAGGACGCAACGAGATTATAATCCAGGCCAGACTCATGATTAACGTCAATGGGCCACATTGGCGTAATACTTCGTAGCGTGGGCCTGGCTGTAAAACGTAACTCGAGCCAAAGGAGTGCGATGGCAAGCAGGCGGATTACGTGAATGGCTCCATAGCTTCCTTCGTGGAGTAGTGGAAGGCTGTGTATTTCTTGATTCTTAGGCACCCATCATACAGAAGAGAGGGCACAATTGTCGGTCTTGACTACGGTTTCGGAGTGCATGCTTGTCGGCTACATGAGTTTAAGGCAAATGCTATATTGTTTAAACAAGTAGAAAAGTCCTAAAACGCCACTTCTCCTTCAGTATCATTAAGTTCTAGCGCGAAGAAAGAACTGGGCAAGACAGACACTTCGATGCTACGAGGCCTAGCGTGCAAGAGATAAAACCGTAGGATGAGGGAAGGGGGTAAATGGCAAAGGGAAAGCAAGTTGGGGGAGGATAAAAGTAAAATGTGTGTGGGTGGGTGTAGCTCTACCCAGGTGATTCATTGTGTTCGACCGGATTCGCGAGAGGGGAGGTGTGTTCATGGCTGCTGAATGATGGGGATCCCACCTCAGCCTGGTCTATCGTCTCAAACTATCGAGGCGGGCTTGTAGGTCGTCATCTTCACCGATAGCCTGAGCCACTTTGCCCTCAGGAACAGCTGCCGCCTGTAGACCCGTAGGGTCTCGCCGAGCTATAGAACAGCGACGTTAGTGCGAATTCTCGTCAGAGCTTACAAGACGAAGGAAATGATGAGGAAACACCTACCGCATGGTTCAAATCTACTCAATCTCCTCGAGGACCTGCTCGACCACTTCGTCTCCCTCTTCCTCTGCTCCGACGTCCATTGCGTCATCGATCGCATCATCCATCATTTCTTGTCTCTGCTCCATGATATCGTTCTCTCTCTCAAACTCCATCGCAATCTTAGCTAGACCTGGAAGATTCATCTGCCGGTTCATACTACCCAACGCCATTGTTGCGCCCTTCATGGCCTGCATCATCTGCTCGTTGGATCGATATGTCTAAAAAAAAAACGGCACTAGTTAGTGATGCGTAAATCCTCCGAGCTCGATAATTTCCCATAGCTTACCTGAAGTCGGAGAGAGATTTTTGTAACTGACTTCTCATATCGTAGAACTTCTCGATATACCTAATGTCCTGTGAGCGCACGAAGCTGTGGTTTTCTGACACCATTTGAAGGCTGACCTCCTTGTCCTGACAAGATCCTTGGCCTGAATTTTACACGCGCCCATCTGGCCCTTCTGCGCAGATGTCTTGATTTGCTGTATCAATGTCTTTTCCTGCTTCTCGAGCTTGACGCGGAGTTGGTCGAGCTCCCGGATGGCCTTGTCGAGCGATCGCTGATTCTTGCGCAGACGCTCCGCGGGCGTCATGCGTTTACCGAACATGTACTCTAAGATCTAGTACCGGTCAGCGTCCACTTAAATTCGGATACGGCGGCCCACCAGCGCGAGGTGGCAGAGGCCCCTTCCGAGGGAGGAAGAGGGAAAACACCCAGCGCGGGGACTACACTAGCGGGGTTGAATTGATCCTAGTGAGAGAGGCAAGACGCACATTCATTCTGAAGATTGACCTGGATCTAGCTGCAGGGAACAGAAGGAGGGAGGAGGAGGTGTAAAGAGTGTTGAAAGCGCGGGGATGTTATGAGACAGGTGAGGTTTTGAGGAAGTTGTTGGTAGTCGTGATAGGTAAGTGTGGTGAGGGAGAACTAGTTGACTAACGACTCAAGCGAGCTGCATGTGGTCGTCACCGGCCACCCAAACTGTCTGGAGTCTGTCCAGCCAAGCCTGAGAAGAGCATGGCAGCGGATAGGCAACTCAGAATGAATTGTCTAGTGGGGTTGGGGGCGTGCACGGGAGAGACACAACCATCCGTCACCTGTGATTAGAGAGATCGGAATTATTTCGGAAATTCCGCGCTCCAGCGAGGGTCTTGCCTCTCGGTTACGTACGCGACGAAATTTGCCTCCACCACCCTTTTCTGGGACTCGAGAATACTGGAATCATGCGACGAGGCCCCCAAAATAAACTCGTCGTTCCCTTGTAAACACCCGAATAACTCAAAACGGTTTTCCGCACCTCGATCGCCTTCATTCACCACTCGCATTCGATCATGAACCGATAAGCTGGCGACCAAAATGAGCCAAGAAGAGAATTCTCGAGAAGACAAGGGAAAGGGAAGTCGCCCGCCCTTTCCCCAGAGCAAACCGAAGACGCCACCCAATTTTCTCAGCCCGGATATATGACTGTCGGCACTGGCTCGACATCCGAGCACGCCGCAAGACTCCAGGAGATGCTAGAAAAGGACTCAGGATATGGAGGAAGTTCAACCGCGTCCGAGCTATGGCACCCTTCGGTCCACGCCGACACCCATATTCCCACGACCCCCGATGGTTCCGAAGCGGATCGACGCGCGCAGGCCGGTGCTATTCACCAGCTCTGGTACAATCAACACCGCGGGTCTCTTGGGAGATCCATCACCAATGCAATCTCTCTCCTGAAGGAACTGCAAGAAATGAATGCCACCTGGCCGGCGCACTATCCCTCGGTGCAGAAGGCGGAGACTAGACACAGCTCGAGGCCCTCTTCTCGACAGGGCCTCGTCCATACGTCCACCGCAGTCGGCGAGATCCCGCGTCAACGCCCCTCTTCTCCTCCGAGCCCGCCGCCAGTCCTACGCCGTGCCCGGACTTCCCTTGACGCCAATGCGGGAGCTGAGTCTAGCAAGGCTGCCGAGGCTAGGTCCACACCGGAGCCTCGCCTGGTAACGCCACAGATTGCGCAAGAATTCTCCATTCTCAAGCTGGATCTCAAACTGGGCGCACTCCACCAAGTCGAGCTTGTCCACTCATTAGAAAAAGCATCGATTGCATCGCTTCTTGACGGCAAGATCAGCTCCAGCATCAAGCACCTCTTTGCGCTCCGAGAACGAATTGAGGATACGTCCAGCAAGGTCCTGATCACTGGAGACTTGAATGCCGGAAAGTCAACATTTTGCAACGCCCTGCTCCGACGAAAGGTCCTTCCCGAAGACGAACAGCCTTGTACCGCGGTGTTTTGCGAGGTTCTTGATGCCCGGGAGAACTCGGGCGTCGAAGAGGTCCATGCCGTTCATATGGATCAAGCCTACAACCGTCACGACGAGTCAACCTATGACGTTTATAGCTTACACGAGCTCGAGCAGATTGTTGGCGACAACACGAAATATATACAATGCAAAGTCTACGTCAAGGACTCGAGGAGCATTGACGAGTCTTTACTAAACAACGGTGTTGTGGATATCGCGCTCATTGATGCTCCAGGCCTCAACTCCGACACCACTAAAACAACCGCTGTTTTTGCGCGACAGGAAGAAATTGATGTAGTAGTGTTTGTTGTCTCTGCCGCCAACCACTTCACAATCACAGCCCAAGAATTTATATGGACGGCGGCTGCGGAGAAGGCCTATCTTTTTATCGTCGTCAACGGCTTCGATACTATCAAGAACAAGGACAAGTGCCAGAAAATGATTCTACAACAGATCAAGGGACTTAGCCCCCAAACTTACAAGGAATCTTCGGAGCTTGTTCATTTCGTTTCCAGCAACTCGATCCCCGTCGCACCACCACCTCCCGGAGGTCCCGGAGGCCCCGGAGGAAGCGGTGGTGGTGGCGGCGGCGGCGATGATGATGGCGACGGGCCAAGCGGCGACCCGAAAGGCAAGGGCAAGGATGTTGAGAAACTTCGGGACTTTCAAACTCTCGAACAAAATCTGCGCAGGTTTGTTTTGGAGAAGCGTGCCAAGTCCAAGCTCACTCCCGCCAGGACTTATCTTCTCAACATCCTCAACGACCTCCACTCCCTTGCCACTGTCAACGCCGAGATTGCCCAATCCGAAATTAGCCGCGTTACTCGGGAACTAGGAGAGATTGAACCGCAGCTCGAATCGGGCAAGAAGGCAGTATCGGATACGGCCGACAAGGTGGAGAAGGTGATTGAAGACGCCAGCAGCGAAGTCTACAACTACAGCAGAACCACTCTGAACAACGCCATAGAGAGATCGGGAGACCATACGCATAACGTGCCCTACCCAGGCGTTTTTGGCGCCTTTGACTTTGCGGATGAAGTCAAGGCAGCGATGCTTGCGCACGTCGCACACTCAGTCAGCGTCTGTGAAGAGTACGCTCGAGGCAAGACGGTCACGGGTGTCAACATCATCAAACAGCTCGGCATCCTACACGCGGGTGACGAGTTCCAGAACCTCAGCTTCCGGCCCGATGTCATGTTTAGTCGCAAGCGAGACGTGCTGGCGCGCCAGCTCCACGTTGAGACCGAGTTCTGGGACTTTGTCGACGTGGGCACGCTGCTTCAGAAGCAAGAAAAGGTCGCCGGCACTGGTATGGCGCTCACGGTGGTTACGGCGGTAGGCAGTAGGGCGATGGGAATGAACACATGGATGGATGGCGCGTTGGGCGCGGCAAGGTTCGTCAGCAATGATAACCTCCGCCGTCTTCTCCTGCCCGGCCTCTTGGTTGCTGGTAAGTCTTTTCTTTCCCTCCCCCTCTTTTACCCCTCTCTGTGATCTCTCTCGTATTTCCCCTTTTCTCTCACGACTCGCCACTCTCTCCCCTACCTTGGATGGACGCTGACAACGAAACAGCTGTTGCCGCGACGGCCTACGTCCTGAACCAGATTCCCAACTCGCTTCCGAAGCGCCTGCAAGAGAAGATCGCGGCCCAGCTTGCCGAGATGGACTATGTTCACTCCAACTCGACACGCATCTCTGGTGCCGTGCGCAAGGTTTTACGGTACCCAGCTGACAACCTACGACTTTCCCTTGACCAATCCGTCAAGGAGCTGGGCACGCGTCGGGACGAGACCCTCAAGGTCCGCGCCGAGAGCGAGGTGGCGCTCAAGTACTTTGGCAACCTCGTCCGCAAGAGTTCGGCGCAGAGGGACGTTGTTGATGCCGTCGACCTCGAGAGCCCACCACCCGGAGCCGCCCACTACCACTAATCATCGGTCACGGGGTAGGTAGGACATTCCTTCGAGGGGAAAGCCTAGGGGCTTGCTTTTTTGTTCTTTTTTTTTTTCATCATTATTTCTTTAGAGCCACATGAATAGGCGACGGCTAGCTGCAATCCTAGACGAGATGACGCATCAAGGCGAAACAAGGGGAATAGAAAAACGCAAAAGAGAAGAGGGGGTTTTTACGGCGGGGACGAGAAGATTGAACCCTTTTCCCCTTTCCACACACCACTCCTCCACTTCCGTTTTGCTGGGTCCCGGTTTCCTTCTTTCTTTTTCTCCTTCTCCATGGGTCTTGTTTTTTTCATCATGATTCCCTCTTTTCTTACTTTTGCTTTTCTATCTCCCAAAGATTGGATTGGGAAAGGCAGCGGCTGGCGCGAAAGGGTGGCTTTATTCATGCTTCGGTGTTGGCACTCCTTTTTCTTTTTATTTGCTTATTCTGCGATTCATGTACATAAAATCGGCACATCCACCTCCACTAACTGGTACATATCGCCTACGAATTCCAACGGGATAGACTGAATCACAACTACTTTTTTCATGATATACCAAGCCACCGTGAAGACTTACTCGGTGAGGAAAGGAATGGGGTGGGATGCCCTTCCAAGCTGGACCTAGGTGTGCGGGAACGGGACCGGGTCGATCGATAGGGGTGAGAGACTAATGGGGAGAGAGTCTCGTGGCTGTCGCTTTTCCCGTTCAGCTGTGGGATGCCCCTGCAGGACCATCGCGGGTAGCGCGTCTTAGTATATCCCATCAATGGGTGGAAGCGTCTACTACTGTGCGGCAAGTCACGGCATCGATGAACAGTGTAGCGGCGGTGGTCACGAGGGAAAATGGAAGGGAGAAAAGTAACTTGAGTGCAAGTCGGTCGTGGCATCACGCGGCCTCACGGGGTGGCCTCCGCCGATGTTTACGACCGGCAAGGTGGAGCAGAAGCAAGGGGATAAGCTACGGAACGGAGAACATGATCAGAGTGAGCTGTGGGAGGAGTGTATGAGAAAGTGGTGAGCCACTCGGGTCCCCTACAGCGGGTTGCCAATGGGTTCGCTTCCTCCTACGCGCTCCTCAGTCAAGGCCACCCTTTTATCAACGAGTTAGCCGCGGGTGGTGTCTTAGTTACCGCAGGTAAGCCTCTGGCCACTGAGGTGTGAAGAGGGGATGCGGTTCCCCACGAGCACGTCGGGAAGAGGGCGCAGTTCGGCAAGGTGCATGCCATGTCTCTCTTTTATTGAGTATATCGGGCGGCGCAGAAAGCGAGAAAGGCCTCGCGCGGGCGACAGGTGAAACCTAAGCCTTGTGTGCCCGAGCGTGTGGGCGTGGCGGTGGCGTCATCTTCGATTGGGAGAGAGATTCGCCCATTCTCTCAAGTCCAGAAGCCCATGATCAAGAAGAAGCGGTCGGGAAATATTCCGCTCTCGACATGGAAGGCGTGGTGGCTGGCCAAGGGAGGAAGCTGGTCGTCCTTTGGCGTAAACAGAAAGAAGAAGGAGGGACAGACCTTGCCTGTCTCTCCTTTGCTGATCCCCCTTCAGACGAATGACTTGACCACACCTCCCGAGACCCCGATGGACGGGGCCTTTATTTGTACTCGGAGTTGCGTGTGCTACTATGGAAAGCTTCCATGTATGCACCCACGGCCCGACAGCCTCTTGAAAGGGTTCAACGCGCGATCTCCTGTGCCAAGCCCAACTTGAGTGGTCGAAATCACCAAGGATCTCGACGGTTATACCTCGGGAACGTGAGGCGCCTTGGATCGGCGAGGGCGTTGAGCATGCCAGAATCAACCTGGTAGTGATCTGCAACCACGGGCAAACCCTTCTTGCCCTAGGAGAGTGAGAATAGGCGCTCTTCGAAATGGGAAGCCGTTTAAAACAGCGAGGCGTGGGGACAGGCTCCTACAATTGATGGGCCTCCATCGATACTAACATTATTACGAAGCTTCCTGTTTCAGCTGCTCCATCTGGCTCATGAAAGACATAGGCTTATTGGACCTCGTCATGACTTTTGTTCTCATACTCTGTACGTCGGGGGATGATGGGTCTTGGTCTTTCTCATCAGACAGGGAATATCCTGTCCGACGAATAAGCCCAGTCCAGGATTGAAATAAAAACGAGCGAAGGCATGTCTTTTAACTGTTCCCGATCGGGAAGGTCATGGATCGGAGGGGCAGGCGCGACGAAGAACGATCCATCGATCTTTTTCTTTCTTTCTTTCTCATCAATGACATTCATATCCATTCCCCTGTATTGAACTCCTCTTCTTCTTTGTTCTCGTTATTCTCCCCTCGCCCAAAACTTTTTTCGGCAAAGAAGGAATTCGCCAACATTTTCGGCACTCCTTTCTTGCTTCGATCGCGTCCTTTGAGGGTGGCTTCAAGATTGAATTTGGTGCATGAGCCCTCTTATCTCGACCGACGCTAATAGTTCATGTTATCAATGTGGGAAAATCCAAGGCATGCAAACGCTTTTGGGCGAGGACTTCACTCTTCTTGGAACGTTGGATTACCAAGCACACGCTTGAGAATCTAAAATGATGGTGGAAGGGTTGTTGGCGTCTGAAAGATTATTGAAGCCGAGACCCTCGATTTCTCTAGAGCTCCGAGGTACCACCATCAGTGCGTGCCCATTGCTGTGGTTGACCGAACCTTACCAAGGGAGTTCTAGCCGGATTGATGTCTTGCTCTGTTGTTGCCCCGGCCTGGTTCGCCCAGGCGGAACTGTGGCCTTGATTTGATCAATCCTTTCGCGCGTGCAACCCTAGGCCCGAAATGATCGTGGAATCCCGTTATACCTGGCCCATGCGGCTAGTCAGCAGAGAGAGCCTCTACTAGTGTCGTAATCACTACCTCGAACAGCACGCAACCTGCCTCCTGTGGGGAGGAAGTGGACGGCCCTGACAATTGCGCCGATCCACCCCTACCTACTTGTAGACGTTGAAGCGCATGAGGTGTCGTGGGGTGGACGGCATCTATGTATGCCCTCTCTCTCGCTCTCCCCCTTCATTGCGGGATGGCGAGTCTCCTGCGCTCTTCTCGGGAAACCGTTGATTGTTCTAAATGCAAGACCGTAAACTGGAAGATGGAAAGGGGATTGGGCGAGAGCTCATCCGTCGGTGGATCAGACATGGCCCGTGCTTTCCGGGGAAGGAACGGACTGGAAAATGGAGAGTAGAGACATCACTCCATCCAAGGGTGGACCTTGCGAGGGAGTGAAGAAGAGAGATACATGGGAGGACGGTTCGTACTTCTACTTGATGCATCCCATGTACAAGTACGTGCTTTTTAATCAAATGCCTGCTAGCTTCAGAGCCAGCTCCACAAGCCACTCCGCTCACTTGCCCCTTCCCTTGTTACCCAAGACGACTCCTCTTGCCCCTTTGCTGAACCGGGCCAGAGCTTGAGGCCCCGCGCACTGTGGAGCTTGGTCTAATTTGAACTTTCGCACCTGCCTCCAGGGCGACTTTGGACCCATTCTCGCGTTCACTGTCGTCTGGTGTACTCACACCAAGCAGAATTGGGCTTTGAGAGCGCTGGTGAAGGGCATCAATTGATGACCTCCATTTCATTGATCGATCCATCAGTCGAATTAGTTTTAATCATTATTTTAGAATTGGGCGTCAGGCCCACGCGAAGAAATCGGTCGATGCCATCGGACCAGCGCTCGCTCCACTATACCAACTTCAAGTTGTTTTTCTTCCGCGCCAGCGTCAAGTCACAATTGATCCCTTATTAGAGCGCCGCAAACCAAGGCCGCACTTTTGACGGCATCAGGTTGATCATCATGCGCTTGGTTCGCAGAGACGGCTAGCACCGCCCTTCGGGAACGCGCTCGTGGAGTTGCCCAGATGTTTTGTTCTCCAACCGGACACTGAGCTTGTCTTCGGATGGGGAAATTTTTCTTAAGCTCCCAGACCTGCAGCGATGTCAACGACGGCTTTTAATTTCCCATCCGCATCTATCCACGACAGCATTCACCCCGGCTTTGTGTCGCCCTTGAAAAGGAGGAGTGCCCTTTCGGTTTGAGGTCTACTATGTTTCCCAGTTGACGCAGGGCTGTCTCGAGTGTCAGAATCCAACGAGCAGCGGGACCTCCTGCACGGCAAGCAAAGCGGATGTCTCCTGCACACTGCAGCCCGGCTTGGTCAAGCTGGGTTTAATGCCCTTTCTCCACCCAACCAGATGATTTCGACGTCCAGCACGTCCCGACACGGAAGGAGGTTGGCTCAGCCGAGTTCGTAGCTCAGGTGGAAGAGAACAACCCCCCAAAACAGAATCGTGGGTTATCTCTCAGAGGCCTCGAAGCAAGGCAAGAGAGGAACCGGGAAATCGTCACCCTTTGAGCTAACAGGGCCTAGCTGGCCAAGTGAAAGGGGGACTAGTCGAGCTGGTCTCTTGAGAGGCTTGCGACATTAATAGAATCAACATGCGAGAGGAAAAGCTGGCGGCACCCGTGCCGAAAGCGACAACCGGCCATCCTATGCTTTCATAATTGCCATGAAAGAGGGCGGAGAATGTACTTTGCTAGACCAGGCTTTCTCGCTGTTGATAATCGCACTCTAGCCCACAAAATATGAGCCGAGTGGTATTTGAGTCTTGTCCGCCCAAGTCCTCGTGCCTTCGTCTTGATCCTTGGCACCCGCTATCTGCAAATAGTCTTGCGAGTGGAAAAGAACGGTCTTCGCCCTCCAGCACGAGGCAGGTTTAGTTGTCTGGCTGGTCTGGGAGCAAACCTTATCCCTGGCGGTCATCATTTCAATTCGGGAAGGAAGCTCATTTCGTTCAAACTGTAAAATCACTTGGACGGCGAAGTGCTACAGTACGAATACACTCTCCGTTAACCAACCCATGCACCAGCGATACTGTGCTCACTACGAGGCAGGTTCCTTCACCCCTTTGGGCGCCCCAGCTCGGGGGTTTTTCTTCATTCTCTCTCAACCCTGTTGAAATAATAATACACCAGACGACAGGAATTGATCCATCAATGGCCCCATCGACAGTAGCACCAGCGTTTTGTACAAGTACAAGGCGAGCTTGAGATGCCACAATTTTGCCAACAGCGATTTGTTTCTCGTTGCCCCTCTTGCCTTGGCCCCGGTTCCGGGTACTTATACAAGGAACTCAAAAGCTCGAGCGGCGCCTCCACCTTAGCTTGCCTTTCCAATAAAACAGGAGAGTTGCCGTTCGTTGATCTTGTACCAGTACTGCGCTCTCGGAAATAGGAGTCGACCCGGGATATTTGGTTTGGTCGCGGCGGGCCCAACGATTAATCAACGATGCAAAGGGAGGAACGAGGTACAATTGGTCCCGGGAGTTTCTTGAACCAAGCGTGCACCACTCGGAGAAGAGAGCGTTGCACAGTCAAGCCCGTCAACAATTCTCGAAGACCCTGCAGGTGTCCCTTTGGTGTTCCTCCGCTGAGGGTCATCCGACTCGCATCACTCACCGAGTCAGCGGACAATGCTAAGCTCTTGGGCATACCTGTATTTTATGGTATTCCTTGTATAAAACAGAAAGCCAATGATTATCGGCACAATGGGTTTAAAATAATGCGTCCCCAGCAGCCCAACATCCCTTTGACAAGGTGAAAGAGAGAGAGAGAGAGAGAGAGAGAGAGAGAGAGAGAGAGAGAGCGTTGGCCAGGGGCAGGCTGCCAATTCAAGCCTCGCTCTGATGGAGAGAGTTTGGGCCTTGCTTGTTGTATTCTTCTTCTTCAGCTTCCCTCCGTTTCACGCCAGGCTTGAATGGCATTGGCACAGCTCGTCTGGCTCGATTTGTTGAACACTGCTTGTTCGAGATGTTATCTTGTATTATCATACTGATGCCGTGACGGATTAGGTTGTGGGAAATCCGACGGCGCCTCGATCGACATCCCTAGAGATAGCTTCCGTCTTTGGTCTATTCCGGTTCTTTAATTGCGAAGGGAAGGATGTGCCCATCAATTCGAGGTCCCTCCACTTTTCGGGGCTTTCGGTTGCGCTGGTTGTGCCCACTTGCTGGGTCCTAATGCAAGGGCAGTCGGTCACAAAGGTCAATGAGTTGATACCTCATCTTGCAACTAGCAGGGCCAATTTCCCCACTGTAACGATCACAGCAGCTCCATTCCACGAGGAAGATTTCCCCTGGGAGCTGGGAGCTGGGAGAGCAGACCAAATTACACTAGTACATACAAGTACGACATTGATGATGGGGAATAACAAGGAGAAAGGAAAGAAGCCCCGAGAGAAAAGGAAAAGGAAAAGGAAAGGGAAAGGAAAGAAAAAAAAAAAACACAAGAAGAAAAAGAGGTCTCGCTAAGGTTAGCAGACCTTAGCAGTGAACGGGGCGAAAATGAACCCGTTAGGCTTGACGGTGGAGTACCTGTAGAGACTCAACCTGATCCACACTAGAGCCCTGGGCACTGGACTCGATGGCTGGCCTTTTGAACTGAACAGTCCAGTCCGTTCTGCATGGAGTGGATGATCAAATTCCCCAAAATTGTCATGGGGTTCGTCACTCAAGGTAGAGGTGAGTTGGCCAAGCAAGGAGGGACCAAAATTGATCACAGGCGTGCTTACACCAGAGCAATGGGATCAATCGAGCACAGGGCCCCCAGGCCAAGATCTATGGATTGTCACGGTCGGGAAAAGGAGCGTGGAAGGTTTGTACCAATTGATCCATTGATCCACGCCATTCCGTGGGAGGGAGGTTCCTCTCCACGAGAGAAGCGTGGGCCAGGTACTCTGTGCGGTGGCCCTGCCGTCCCGTACCGTTCTGGCCCTTCCCCCATCCATTACCCACATACCATTACCCACCATTGGCCTTCCCTTTCCTTCGCAATTGTCCAATTGATCCCATCCCCTTTGCCCCCTGTCCTCCGTTTTTCTGTCCCTCTGTCCCTCTCCCTCTGTGCTCACAAGCGAGACCCTTCTTGTTTCTCCCTCACTCTCGCCCTCCTCGCTTTCCCCCTTCTTCTGCTCCTCGCCCACACCTCCGCCCCCGAACGCACGCACCACCACACGCACACCACACCACCCTCCCGAAGCAAGTTCCACGGCCTGTTCCCACTCGCCATTCGTTCCTCTGAATCCAATCTCCCTCCTGCAAAAATCCACCCCTCAAACCTTATCCTCGTCTCCTTTCTACCAACCGCCAATTCGCCAACCTACTCCGTCCTCCGCCCTCTTTTTTCCTCCCCCATTCATCCACTCGACAAAGATCAATCCCTCCGCAACCCCCGCCCACGAACGTCTCTGATCGCATCGACAATGAATTCGCAAGGTCCGAATGATGTATCGCCAGAGGCGATGCAGGCGCGCATTCAGCAGGCGCGACGCGAGGCTGAGAATTTGAAGGACCGGATCAAGAGGAAGAAGGATGAGCTCGCCGACACTACTCGTGAGTGGAATTTCCTCCCCCATCTTCGCCTCCCTCCCATCACCCCATCGGCATTGAACTACCTACCCTCGACTACCTTTCCTTTTGCTGTCTTGATTCGATCCGCCCCTTGTGAAGCGGCTTTGTTCGTCCTTTTGACGGCAATTGCTCTTCCCTGCGCCATTTTCACCATTGCCCAAAACATGGCACACACCCCTATTTCCCCGTGCTGCTTTTGCCCGAAGGAATGCTAACGCGAGCTTCACAGTCCGTTCCGTGGCTCAACAGGCCCACGAGCCCATCTCCAAGAACCAGATGATGAAGGCGAAGCGGACACTAAAGGGGCATCTTGCCAAGATCTATGCCATGCACTGGTCCACCGACCGCCGGCATCTCGTTTCCGCCTCCCAGGACGGAAAGCTCATCATTTGGGATGCTTACACAACAAACAAGGTCCACGCCATCCCGCTGCGGTCATCCTGGGTCATGACCTGTGCCTATTCCCCGAGCGGCAACTTCGTCGCTTGCGGTGGTCTCGACAACATTTGCTCCATCTACAACCTGAACCAGCAACGCGATGGCCCCACCCGTGTGGCGAGGGAGCTCTCGGGCCATGCTGGTTATCTCTCGTGCTGTCGATTCATCAATGATAGGAGCATCCTCACGTCCTCGGGTGACATGACTTGCATTCAGTGGGACATTGAGACCGGCCAGAAGGTCACTGATTTCACCGACCACCTCGGAGATGTCATGAGCATCAGCCTCAACCCCACCAACTCCAACACCTTCATTTCCGGCGCCTGCGACGCTTTCGCCAAGCTTTGGGATATTCGTGCCGGCAAGGCCGTGCAGACATTTGCCGGTCACGAATCCGACATCAACGCCATCCAGTTTTTCCCTGACGGCCACTCCTTCGTCACCGGCTCCGACGACGCAACCTGCCGACTCTTCGACATCAGGGCAGACCGTGAACTTAACATCTACGGCGTTAGTTTCCATCCATCCCCATCTTCCTTTCCTCGCGCGTTTTTCCGTAGCCCCGGTCCTTCCCCCCTTTTTTTGTTCTTTTTTGTTCTTTTTGGGTTTCTCCAGTCGCTCTATCTTCATGTTTAGTAGCGTTTTTTATTCTAACTTGACGACTACAGTCCGAGTCGATTCTCTGCGGTATCACCTCCGTAGCCACCTCCGTCTCGGGACGACTTCTCTTCGCGGGCTACGACGACTTCGAGTGCAAGGTTTGTTGACTCTAAACTTGACCCCGGGCCCCGGGTCCATGGCTCCGATATCAATGGTGCGGATGAGATGGCTAACTGCCCCGATTTCTAGGTCTGGGATGTTACGAGGGGCGAGAAGGTGGGCTCACTGGTCGGCCACGACAACCGTGTCAGCTGCTTGGGCGTGAGCAACGATGGCATAAGTTTATGCACAGGTTCTTGGGATTCTCTGGTAAGTGGCCCAACCTTGATTTATCCAGCAATCTACTGTGTTTGGCGCCACGCTGCTATGGTGAGCTCTTGACTAACGTAGTATCGCTCCCAACAGCTTAAGGTTTGGGCCTATTAAACGAACGTCCTCCGATAACGACCTATGCGATCGAGTTTTTCTTGTCAGGATACAACGGTGCCGCGAAACGTTTTATTCTTTATTACCAACCTCATTCTCGATATCCCGACCTTGCCGACCTCAACCTCACGTCAACCTAATATTTCTTACCACCTCTCCCACGCCGTCGACTAGCGCAACCGCGCAACCAGCCTGGCTGACTAGGACGACGACGTCACGATACGAAGCCACATTTGATACCCTCGTCAACATAGCAATGCTGTTATGAGTTGAGAGGATGGACGATACAGTTTCTATCACCGCTGGCGAAGCCTGAGGCTCTTGGTCATGTCATGTATTTTCCTTGTCTTTTATTTTCCCTTTGTTCGTTTTCTTCAAGCAAAAGCCTAGCCAGATCGGTGTCATCTATGGAATGGTTCCATGACCAGACGCCCTTATTCTCTGCACCATATTTTTTTCCCCTCGTACCCCTTGTTTAACCAGGCACGTTGACGGTTTGCTTTCTGAAGGGCGGTTGTACTACATCAAGGGTTCTTTTATTTCATTTGCCTCTTTCTTCCTCTTCCTCTACTTCTTTTTTCTCATTGCCCTTCGTCGTTTTGTTTTCCCTCGTGTTGGCCTGCCATATGGGCCCTTGTATGTTTGTTGACCTTTCTTCTTTTCATGTATGTAGCCAGTTCAGCTATGCTTCGGATGTTTGTGAACTCGAAGATCGCCATAGTTGACATTGGAAGGCTACATATTGGAGCGTCTGGGGAATATGCCATGAGGGAGGCTGATCAAGTAGACGTGCTCGCGGGTCAGACGGGGTGGACTCGCCTACCAGCGTTCTTGCAGGGCTTTGGGCCCGGTCTATATATCGAAGGGAAGAGGGGGACTCGTCCACATCGACTGCCTCGCCAACCCAAACCGATTCTTGATCTTATAAATGGTTATAGTAGTATATGGACTGCATGTTGGCTTGGAGGAGGCTTGATTGAGAGAAAAGGGCCGGGGAGGGGGCTGTGAGTGAGTTACGGGGGTTCTGTTGCCACGGGCTTCTATACCAAAAAGGATTTCTTTTTTTTCTTCTTCGTGTAGCCGCTGCACAGCATATGACGCTTTTTTTTGCCAGCTTGAAACTTGAAGCCACGATGCATGTTCGCGATGTAAAATATGATAATCCAAAATGAGTTCCCCGGGACCGGCCGCATCGGACGTGTGTAATCCAACCAGACAGGAAGCGGCGGGTATGGTTTGTGTATAGCAATGGAATATTTCGACGACAGGCCGTATGCCGTGATATCACCCGCGATTCACCGAGAATACCCAGTATCAATGGCTACCGGGTAGAGTGTTGCTTGCTTGAAGCAACTTGACTTGAGATGCTTGGTATTAGACCGGTCTCATGCCGGAGTTGGATATGCGGCCATAGCCAAAGGATGGCAGCAGAGCGAGTAATCACGTACGCGCCTTGGGTCTGTTGCGCCGGGGGAGATGGGTCGGCTAATCCCGAATGGCTTGGTTAAGGGAGCCGCGCACATGCAGAGGTCATGGTCGGTAGACAATGGCTAGGGCAGACGGCGTTGGTGGCCGTCCAAAGTTATGCTAGTCTTCGATGTTAGGACATTCTGTCTTATATTCGAGGTTATATGCGTGCAGGGACGCCACCTATCCATCATCCTAGCTGTTCGAGGGTGCCAGTGGAAGTGTTGCCAGGAGGTCTGGGGGAGGTGCGTGTCTGAACATGACATTGTGAGATACTCGAGATGCGTTAATGCCTACAAAGCATCGAGTTTATGTGACTCTGTAGCCATAGGGTTAGTCAAGTTGGAAATGTACAGCCGAGTGTCTAGGCGAGAACACGGTTAGATGAGGGCGGACTAGTACGATCAGTGCCGCATCACCGTAGAGCTTGCCCGTCCCGCATGTCCCTTGACCAAGAAAGGTTGAGAAGGTGAGAGGGAAGAGGCAGACATGGTTGATGAGCTCACAACACCGACGAGTCGAGCCTTTTCTCGAAAGGCCTTGCCGAAAGGCGCCCAACAACATCAAGGATGGATGAGTGGTGGGCGTTTCTGCTCCACGAATGTCGTTGCCGAGGCCGTTCTTTGCGTTTCTTACTCTTCTTTTTAACGCCGCCTATTCCCTCGTGAGAGCCTGGGCGCGGTCTCAGGGCACCGCTAGGATATATCCGTAGATTCGGTTTTGAGGCAAGGTGGAATAGCTGCCGCTTCTCTCACTATGCAAGGAGAGTCGTTCCGCCAGGGCAAAGGTAGGAATCGCCTCTTCAGATCCTCACGACCCAATCTGAAGAAAATACAGTTGGACTGTGAGAAAAGGCCTCGTCTTTCATCTTGCTAGTTGGCGTATAGCCTTCCGGTTTAGGCCTTGCTTTGTTCTCGCTTGTGTATATTCGATACGACGCTCATTATTAAGATGCGAAGCAATCTATGAGAAGAAGAGGGGATGGGGAATCGATGGTAAAAGATAAACATATCGGAGCTACGGGAATTCCGACAATAACACGAGCCTCTGTCCGGAAGAGAGGCAGAAGAAGCCTACTACAAGCCAGTCGGCCGTAAGGACAACTTTCGGTATGGCCGCTTGATATATATTAACGGGAGTCTAGGAGGGCTTTCCGCTCACGACCCCGAGCGGGTTATAGCAGCCCCTCGCATATCTACAATGTCCCATCCAGTGTGGACCTTTTGCGTCTCGGCGGACATGAAATCGGCCGCAAACCCCAACGGAGGAAGGTTGCCTTGTGGATATCGAGGGCGTGCCTCCTGGCGGGACGGAATCTGCAGGACGGCGGAGCAACGCCCGCAGACAGAGGCCCTGCCTGCCCCTTTACAAAAGCTGTCCCCTCAGCGTTGGAGGTTGGTAGAGAACGGCTTTCATGTTTATGTCTAGGCTCGCAGGCCGTGGACAGTGACTACTACTCGAATCACACCTCCTGTTGGACATGCAGAGGAGGCATAAGACTTGTGTAGAGACAAGTGTTAATCGGTGTGTCCTAAGGCGGCCGTTAGATCAATAGTTTAGAAATATTACGGCTATTACACCAGCGCGCGCAATCCCCGCCCGCTGTAGCATCAGAGGAAGAAGACTTTGACACCAGCCCTTCACAACCTGGTTTATGCTAAAAAGTCTCCTGGCAGGCTTTGCAAAGGCCACACCAGGCCATTATGATGAAACTTCCGGAGCAATTCATTCCCGTTTAGGAATCTGTGACAGTGGCCCTCTAGAGGCTGTCCCCGAGCCGTAAGGTCTCAAAAGGGCTCGCATGGCTACGCGAAATAGACGAATGTGACGCTACTCAGGAGGCAAGAAGATGGGACGGCCTACGGCATATCCGATACAGTAGCTCAATC
Source organism: Parascedosporium putredinis (assembly GCA_949357655.1). NCBI lineage: Eukaryota > Fungi > Ascomycota > Sordariomycetes > Microascales > Microascaceae > Parascedosporium > Parascedosporium putredinis. The sequence continues at coordinate 482,629 of CASHTG010000019.1, forward strand.
TACTACATAACCCTCCTCTACTCGGTGGAATAGGGCAAAGACTCCGCGGTCAAGAGATGAAAAGAAAATAGGGAAAGAAGTTGAGAAGACGATGCCACACCCAATTCTAATCTTGACCGTCCCCGGATGATGGTGGCGGACGGCGGTTATAGCTGTGATCGTCCTCAAGAACGCCGAGCCGCCCGTCGTACACGGCGAGAAAAGGTCGACTATCCAGGCCGCACCACCGGGGGGGGTGAAGCCTTTCGATCGTCACCGAAATGCGTTTGCGGGCGGGAGAGGGACGAAACAAGGCCGGGCTAATTCACCGCAATGCGCAGAACCGAAGAAGGCCAAGTCAAGCCGCGAGGTGCTCTGAATATTCCTCAAAAGAATGTCCCTCAGCGACGATGGCGGGAATGATGCGTCTCGATTTATCCGCCAAGAATGGCAGGACGCCACGTCTCGACCTCTCTCTCTCTGGAGAATAATTTAGAGAAGGGGGGCAGAGTCGAATTATCCAAAAGAATGCTGGCGCAGCTGGCTCGCAGCAGAAACGCTGGAGATCAAACTAATCTCGGTCTGCAAGCAGGGAGCGCATCAACAGATGTGCGGCGAGCGCATGTCTCCAGGTACACCGCAAGGGTCAGTAATAGAGCACATAATTATAATAACCCCAAATGCAATAGGAATGCGGTGTTACCGAAGAAATGGAATTTCATCCCCTTCCCATCGTTTCACTCGCGGTCTGGTAATCTCCCTGGCTGGCTCTCGGACCGAGCGACGACCAACTCGCCCATGCAAGTGGGAAAGGGGAAGTGAGAACGCAAAATTGGAAGCATGACTGAGGTGAAGCCAAGGCTATTAGCAGCACGGACCGAGAGACAAATCTTAAGTGCCAGCAGGGGGACACGTGCGCAAGCAGAACCACCCTTTACGAATGTGCTCAGACATGCACCGGCACATGAATTTAGTCTTCAAGGACAAGACGATTACGAGGCACAGCGTGGAGGATAGGGCTGTTTCGACGGCGCGGAGAAGACCTTTGTTGCGGCCGGGACTAATACGAAGTAATCGGCGCGAACGAAGAGCGGCTGGTTATTTTTATTTCCAAGTACCGTCGAAAACAACCGAGTTCCCCAAACTCGAGAGAGGCGCGGCCAAAGACGGGTGATGATGCCATCTACTTGTCGGTTGTACGTAACGATAATAGTCCCGATCTCTGGGCAAGGGCAGTGTTCCACTCAGCATTGATTTTTTTATTTTTTTGTAATGGCAGGTGCCTAAAGGATCGATTCATGGGGACAGCTTCATGAGCCCAAAAGGGGTCCCGCTGATGGCCAGAAATAGAGGAGGCGCTTTGCGCTTTGCAGAAAGATCAAAGGCTTTCTTCATGCGGCTGCGGCTGCGGTTGCCCTCGAGGGCCCGAAGGACTAGACGCTGAAGAGAATCTGATGGAAAGATGACGCTGAGTGAGTTTCAAGATGGATGGATCTGGAAGGAACAGAAGCAGGCGACCACACGAGTGGAGTGAAGGGTGGAGCAAGGGCGAAGGGGGAGGGATGCCCAGCCCAAGTTGGGCTAGGGATAAGGTGCTCGCTTTCGAAGTACGAAGTAATAATATGAAGTATTTGTCGAGAATGGAGGCTGCTATGAACAAGGATCAAATCTTTTGTGGAGGCATCGAATGGCAGCTGTGGGCCCTGGGCTTGCACCGGGATACCGTTCTCTTGAAAACCCTCCTCCTTTCTTCAGCGTGAATCAGGGTGATCCATAATACCGCCCAGTGCGCTTCCTTCTCGCTGAGCCAGCTCCTCGCCCCTCCCGGGCACTCGAGTCTGGCAAGTTTGGGTGGGCTCTTGCTTTTGAGAAAGACAAGTTGAAGGTGCGTGTGCATGCGAGTAAACATGACATGTTGCGGGGATTCCTTGAGCCAGTCGCATGTTCAACGACGGGGGTCCAAGGGTATGCCCGACCATGAAGAGTTTGGTACTTGATCGTGGTCATTTAGACTTGGCAGTGATCCTATAGTTCACAACATCATTGGTTCCTCAAAGATCTGCCCTGGTCGTGGCTCAAGCTGACAAGCTGACGAGGGGCGAAGATGGCAAAGATGGCCATGTACAGCCCGCTTGAAGGGGCCTGAGAAAGGCAACAAGTGAAAGGGTTGGTTCCGGCCTGAGGTCCTCAGATGCCCGATGGCCGGCAAATGGCCCTCGTGCGGACCTCGTGGCACGAGATAGCCCTTGTTCGACGCCCGCCAGGGTCCGTTCTCTGCAATGCTACCACACTTCTCGTTGATGACACGCCACCGGCTGGACGATAACTCGCGGGTTGAGCAAGCAAGAATGAACAAGAAAAGGGGGAAAGGTGTTTGGTGGACGTGATTAGTCCAATAATTCGTCTATCACGACAGGGTATCAGGCAAGCTATCGAATGGAGACCCCTCGATCAATTCTCCCTTGTCCGGCTTGCTCGGCTCATTACCCACGAGCATCACTCTTCTTCCGACACGATGCCTTCCGGGGCATGGGTTCAAGGAAAGATGAGGTAAATGGGTATGATCGGGCCACAGACCTCGGCACTCAGATATACGGGTACTCGAGATCGATGGACTCTCTGGAAGGTTCCTTTAGACTTACTTCTCCCCTTGACCCGACGGCCCCCAAAGTTCGAGGAAGGCACTTGACCAAGAAAGTTGATGGCACTTGCCGCGAGCATGAGCTCACTTCAGGTCACGATGCTATGAGTGGCAGGAACGACAAGGGGTGTCTTTGAAAATAGCCTGTGGTCAAGAGTAAAGTAAACAATGCCCTTGCCTGTCGAGCCTGTCGAGCCTAGGACATCCCGGAAAATTGAACAAAGAACTTGTCCTGGCCTTCCTGGTCGCAAGAAGGAAAAAAACAGATGCACAGCGAGGAACAGCAGCCGTTCTCAATCCCAGACGCACACTAAACCTATTTCGATGCACACCCCACCATTTAGGAACCTCCTTGTTGGCGGCTGCAGGATGCGCTTAGCCACTCGCAGCACGAGTCTCAGCACCTCGGTCGATTCTGAAACGTCCTGACACAAGGCCGCCCAAAATCGTCAGCACCCCACCCAAACACCCAAGCCGATGAGCGGTGGCCGGCTCAGCCGTGGACAAGAGTGCCTGAGAGTGTCCCCCGATCCCCGTTTGCGTGCCACGCGCGTCACCATGTGCCAGTACCGAAATGTCCCACAAATCTAACCGCCACCTGCCCCTCACCACTGCGCAAACACCTGTTTTGGGATCAAGAATCGACAAAGCCGTCTCCACGTTGGCTCCAAAAGCGGAGAGGAGAAAGTGCGAGGAAAAAGAAGGAAACGCCTGTCTGTACTGGAGGTGCCCGGAAACAACGGCCGCCGCTTCCTTATTCCCTCACCTCGCTAACCCAACAAGGACAGGATGGGCTAGCCGCCTTGAAACCACCCGCCGGGACGGAGAATTAAGCGTCCTTGCCACCGCCGGTCTCTTCTTGATCGATGAGAGAGTGTCGTGCCCCTGACAGGTAAAGTGGCCTCGAGATACTGGTGGTAAAAGAGGAGCCATGTGCAACTAGGTGCGCCAAGTCTGCTTGTATCAATGAAACATCAACCATTCATTGGATCGTTTATCACACCGCATGCCCGATTCGACCGCGCGGGCAAACGGTACGTTGGGGCGAGAGAGGACACTCCGCACATTGCCGGCCTCGATTCTCATCAAGGTACGCTAGCGTTGATCGAGCCGTGCTCGATTGAGTTGCGTTGTGCATCCATGGTGCCTTTGATCGATTAAATTTGATCTTATTGTTCATTTCCATCTCGACGGTACCTCCCTAACGGCCCTGACCCCCAAGTGGGGGACAAAATAAACAGGACTGCAAAATATTCAAGCTCACTATAGCTGAGGGTACAGGGGGCAGTACAGAGGTGATTTGGTGGCGAGGTGCCTGCTCTGGTGGACAAAATGATTTTGCAGTCCCGATATTTTTGTCCACCACTTGCCCCCAGGGTGACGTCCAGCGGGTATGGTTCTTAATTTTCGCCCCAGCTCAGCCTACTGGCCCAAATTCTAATTCTAATCGAAATGGGGTCCATTCATGGACGGATTGATGGGCTGGATGGATCAATCGATCTTTGGCCTGAGCGCTAAATTTCGGAAAATTTTCCTTTTCTCCTCTTGACCCACGCCTGAGCATGAATTTTCAAGCCCTTTTTCCTGGTCACGGGCTTAATATTACCCTAGCCTACCAATTCGCATCACTCATCTACACTAAACTTGTCTGTTGAAAAAGAAAAGAAGAAGAGAAACAAAAGGCTTTTGCCCCTTTCTATCTCTCTTGGCCCAAATGAAGGAAAGGGTTTCGGCCAGAACAGGACGACATGCTCCGTGTTGAACACAATCATTCATTACCCGAGGACATCGGATGTTAGGCCTGAAGCAACGGCTGACCCAACTTCAGATACCAGCCCCAGCTCGTTTCATCAATATCCGCATTGCCCCCATTTCCCTATTTCCCTCCTGTCCAACCCCAGTCAATTTCCCACCCTTCGCCAGGCAATGCTTGTGGAAGTGCTTGCTTGGAAGAAGAAACCCACTAGGACCCACTCCTTCCAGAAGAAGTCCACACCGCTCGCCCCTTGGTTTCCAGCCCTCTCTCCTCGCGCCTCCCGGAACAGTATTTGCCTGTTGTTCCTTCCCCATGACTCCACGGTTCCCTGTCCTGAATTAATTCACTCCTCTCGTTGACCTTGACCCTTGTCTCACCCTTGATTGTTCCTTCCTTTAACCTCGCACATCTCCGACCCCTCTCCTGATTGGCAGGCGCCTGCCGATCGCTGTGCGGACGTACACCCCACCCAAAATTCGCCCACGCCTTCTGCCGATCCTTCTCTCACAACATAACATCGCCCCTCGCAGTTTTTCCTCTCTTACCTCCCCCATCCTCAATCCTCGACCGCCGACTCTCTACCCATCTTGCCATCCTTGTACTTTCCCCTCGTGTGATTGACGCTGCGTGCCCCCTCCAGTCCCCTTCGGCCAGTCACGAAACCCGCCCTCGAGTCCTTGTTCCCTGTTAACCTTTAGCACCTCGGTGAATCATTGGTTGCCCTGTCTCAAGTCCCACGAGTCCCTATTATTGTCTCGGCTTTTTGATATACCCACACACGCTTCCCACCTTGACAATCACCCACACTTCTCTGACGAGGCGCCCAGCACCCACGCGAACACAAACCCACGCAAGGACCAGACTACTCTTGGAAGTCTTCCCTCTCTTTTCCCTCTTCCCATACTCCCTTGCACTTATAAAACTACTTGACCCGCCCTCCACGATCTCCCGTCCTCTCCCCCTTCTTCCACTATGTCAGACCCCACTGCAGCCCAACAAGAGTTCTCTCGTCTTGTTAGCAATACTTCATCAGACGATCACATTCACCCAGAAGACCGTGAAGAAGCAAGGTTCAACCGCCACGAAGATCTCACCGAGGAAGACGAATACCGCAACGGTCAAATCGACGCAGCTATGAGGATCCCCGCTTTCGACAGGCTCAACGGCGGTGCGGCCGCTGCCGAGATCAAGCTTCCTCCTGTTAGCTTCGACTCGGGTCGCTCCACTGGTGTCAAGGGTGTCATTGCCGACGCGAGGTCCTACGAGATGGCCAAGAAGCAGAGGTTCATGAGCGCCGTCCGCACAGCCCGCCGCTCCATGTTCGGCACCGATTCTACCCGGGCCAACCAACAACCAAAGTATAACTCTGGAGAGAGTGAAACGGATGGCGAGCTCAGCGGCAGCGACGAGGAGTCCTTCCTTCAGCAATGGCGCGAATCGCGCCGCCGTGAGCTTGAGAGCGAGAACAGCCGCGCACCCCGCACTCGCAGGACCAGCCCCAGCGCTCGTATATATGGCCGCTTCGACGAAGTCGACGCTCTTGGCTACCTAGACGCCATCGAGAAGGTTGGCCGTGACACTATTGTCGTTGTCTTTGTCTATGATCATGAGGTATGATACCCAGCCATCTTGTCTCTTGAGGCGCCTACGCCGCCTATGCGTGTTGAGGGACTTCGTTTACTAACACGACGCTTTCACTTCTTTAGTGCCCTGTGTCCTCTGAGATCGAGCGTGCTCTCATTCCACTTGTATCGCGGCATACCGCGGTGCACTTCGTCAAGGTCCACTACGAGGAGATTGAATTTGATAACGCTGGTGTCCCGGCTGTTCTCGCCTACAAGAACCAGGGAGATCTTTTCGCCAACCTCACGGGAATTATTGAGATGATACCCGATGATGATTCTTTTGGTACGGACTCGCTACAATCTCTCTTCAGGAAGCACGATATCTTGGAGTAAACGACCCTGTTCACCCTCCCGCCTACAGTGGTGTCATGTCACGTCACCTCCTCCGACAAGGGCATTCGCGTCCTGCAGATTGACTTGATCTCCCTTGATTCCTCGCTTCTCCTTGTTGTTGCTGCCCCGAAACCAATTTTGCGATACCCCTAGGCATGGCATCCTCGAGAGCCTGCCTGCAGGCCCTTTCTGGCGCTGCGCCTTTTTTCCTCGTTCGAGATTACTCCGTCATGCCAATGCGTTCGATAGACTTATGACCTTTCTTTTGTCCTTTCCCATACTTGACTGGCGCGTTGAGTCTACCTTTAGTGTGCCTTCATGACCTTCCTTCTGAGGAGGACTGAAGGTGGTAGATGCAGATCGCCTTGCAGCTCTTTTTTTTTGGGTTCGCTCCACACTTATTTAACAGCTGTTAATCACACCTAATGTACAATAGATCTACCAATTTCCCTTAGTGTTTGAGGCGTTTTCTTTCTTAATGGCGGGTTGTCTTTTGGTATCATGACGGGAACGGAAGATTTTGGATTGTTTAGTAGTGGAAAACAAAAAACCTTTTCCCCATCCGATCATTGCGTCGTTGTGCCCACTCTAGTGATTCCACCCAATATTAAGATGTCAATCTAGTTCTCAGGTGTTTGTCTGTGCGAGAATCGGCCCTCCACCATGCCACGACAAAGCTGCACAAAGGCCTAATCTTGATTTCAAGTTGCATTTGCGTTGGAAAAAAAGGCCCGCCCTATTCTAGACGTGGTCCGGTATCGATATGGAATTCAGTAGATCCATCCATGGATCCAAGATACTCCCATTCCCAGCGTAGCACTGACCTTGAACATCCGAGTCGAAAGCAGCAAGCACGCTTCAATATCCATCTTGCCATCCCATCTCACCTTGCCCAATACCAAGCAACCAACTGCGAGAAACCGGGGGTCGAATATGCAGATGGTGCCGGCTGCTGGTCCCCATTGGATCCGGTCTCGCGGGCCTCGATGTTGATCGACCTATTTCATTGGTGACTGCAGGTAGTCTTGGCAGTTTCCACACAGCATCGAGTTGTTGCCGTTTCTGCCTAACAGGCGAGGTCCTGGAGCTACTTTAATCCAGCTTAGAAATCGCGAAGCGATGGCCTTGAGTTCATGTATCGCTTTGCTAGTGTCGAGGCTAAATGGCGATAACATGAGCTTGTGATGTCGTCAGTGCGTCTCAACGTGCCTTATCGCAGTGCAGACCCGGACCTGGGGCGGAGAAATCCAAAAAGAACTGTCAAAAAGGGTACACTAGCCAGCCTGAGCTTCTTCCAACATTCGAACAGCATCCAAGAACGAATTCTTCCCTCCTGCATACTCGCTCTCTCTTTTAATCCTGCTATTTCCCCCTCCTCTACAATAACTGCGATTTTCCCCACCCCAACCTGACGCCCCAGCTCCAGCTTCCGCTCCTGCTTGTGCTCCTTTGCTCTGGCCATTTCTGCAAGCTGACCTGGGTCCAGTGAGCTGGCCCTGTTTCAACGTGCACCGTGTGCGGTCTGGCCTCACTCACCCAAGTCATCAGGACGATCAAGCCTGAGTACTGGTGTCGTTTGGCGTCGTTGGCGTCGTTGGCGAGTTTCCCTTCCGCCTCTTTGCACGGAGCAGAGGTCACCTGCCCCATAAGTTTGCCTGCGTAGGTACCTTGTTTGATGCCCCCATTTGCCCCTCTGCTGCCTTCCCGCCCGAAGAACCCCACTCGCTCCCTGCTTTCCAATACCGTGTGCCCGTACTGGCCCCGGATCCAGTTATCAGGGCCTCCCCAATACAAGGCTCCCTCGTCTTGGGCCGGAGGCATCCTAGCTAACACTGTATCCTACGAGTCATTCCTCGGGCTTGCCAGATGAACGAATAAAGCCTCTTTTTAATCTTCTTCACATTTTCTAAATTCCCTTTACACTCTGACGCTTCTGTCGGCCACCGGTTGGTTCCTCTTTCCCTTTTCTTCAACGTCGCCGTCTTCGTCTTTCGATCTCTTTACCTATCCGCCGTTCCCCTCCCCTCTTCGCGGAGCCCACCCTTTCCAAGCCGCGACGCACCCTTTCGTCACGAATGACCCCGCCCCCTCCTTTGCCTCACGATTCCGGCAACCTCGTTTAGAGTTTCTTCCAGCTAAGGGGGCCGCATTTGCTTCTCGGTCGTTGCCATATTTTCTACCTTTACTCTCTACACTACTTTTATCTCCAACTCTCGAACTCTCCGCCGGTTACGCTGCTGTCCCTCCACTCCTCCTTCCCTTCTCTCCCCCTCTCCATCCGCGCTGGAGCAAAGTATGAGATAGCCGATACGCGTGGCGACCTCGCTTCGTTTGCTTCTTAAAACTCCTACTGCCCCGCGGCATGGAAGACAACGCCCCTTCGTCAACACCTCCCGCCGTCGACCGTGACCGCACCCTCCGACCTCAGAGATTCCCCTCTGCACTCTCGACGTCGGAGCCTTCGCTGAGGTTTCCACGTCCTCAAGGTAACCGACGACTCGCTAACTGGGTTTCAACGAGCCATCCAGACATCATGAACCCCAACGCTTTAAACGAGCCTCCCGACGAAAGCAGCCTCCTCTCCGACTCGGCCTACGAGGTCATTAATAACGCCGACACAGAGAGCCAAGATGGGTTCCCCACAGAATCCGTTTGTTCTAGCGACTACCTCCAGAGCGACGATACACACAGCTTAATCGGGACGGAACATACAAACGACGAGGACGATGAGGAGAATGGAGAACACAACGACACACACAACCATGTTGACGAAGACATGGCGTACAGCCACGTACAAGAGCCGCGTCCGCAATATCAAGACGATAGCGAGGCTGAGAACACCGATAGCGACTCGGAGGAGTTGATCAAATTCCCCGACTTCCCTACACACCTTGATAAGGAATTTGAAGAAGCCTGCGCTTCGGGCACTACTACGTACACGGCCGGTGGTGCCGGTGGTGCCGGGGAGGATGACGATGACGAGGACGAGGAGGAGCGGAGGTCATCGATGCACTACGCAGAAGAGAGCCTAAAGATGCCGTCTGCCCTGCCTCCGGGCTCTCCCGCGTCAAAATCATCATGGTTCGGGTTCGCCTCAAACCAGGAGCTTGCCGATTTCGTATCGCGCCTCTCCTATAAACTCGTACACGGTTTGGCCGTCGTTGGTCTCGTTTCCGTTTGCGCCTTCTTCCTTCAGGGTCATCTAAACCAGCCCAACTCCGCGATAGACGCGGTTAGGACGGAAACCCTGGTTCCCGTGATGCGAACCACAGTGTCTGTTACGACGTCGACATACATCATCAACTACACATCTACTAAAACAGTGTTAGTCTCGGAGACGTTAACCACCTCCACCCCCGCCAGCACCTCCACCACTCTCCTACTCCCCTCTCCGCCCCCACCCCCTCGCGCTCGTCCGACAAGACCGAGGGCAAGGGGATCTGCACCACGCAGCTCCAAAATCGGGGTGAAATTCTGCTCAAGATACCCCAAACAACAAAACTTTCATGGCTTGCCAAAGACTCGATCTCTATCGAGGTCCTTCGCGGGGATCCGGTTAAGGCCAAGTTCTCCTCGGTCGACGAGGGCATCCTTATTGAAATTCCCAAAAGGATGCGTACGGCGTGGTCAACATCACCGTCGTGACTACACGAAAACCCAAAGTGAACGAGACCTTTGAAATCGATTTCGGGAAAGGGCTCTTTGACCAGGCCTTAGAGTACGGCGTACACGTTGTCCAGGACATCGCCGAGACCATCTCCTCTTCATTAAACGGTGCCAGTGCAGAAAACCTTGTCCCGGATGCCCTTCGATGGGCCGAAGACCTCGGCTCCCGAGCCAAAGATAGCGTGCTGCAGAGTTGCAAGACGGTTGAGGACTACCTGGACACTGCTAATGAACACGTTCAACAAGTTTTCCACGACGGCCCTACCCAGGTCAAGGCCGAATGGGATCGCAGGGTGCTTGATGTACAAGAGGAGGCTAAGATTGCCCTTTTGAAGGCCCAGATCAATGCCAATCTTTGGTGGCTCAAGTTTCAAGGCAAGACCGAAGAGCGCAAGGACTACCTTCATAAAGCGAGACGCTTTATGAGGTCTACCATGGATGAGATCGAGTTGGCCCGAGACTCAGCCCAGGCATCCAAGGTCTGGCGTCGGGGGATGCGCGAGGGACCTCGTTGCAAAGGCCGCCGTGACTCCGGCTTCACTCGGTGGACGCAGGAATGCGTGCACGACGCCTAGGAGTGGTTTATGGGTGTCCGCATTCAGCTGGCGCCGAAGGAGGGAAGAAACAGGAGAGTATAGATAAGAGCGCGAGAGCATATGATGATTGACTTATGTCACAGGCCACCACCCCCCTTTTTTCTTCTCCCTTTTGCTAAACTTCTTTTCCCCCTCTCTCTCTTTTCTTTTATCATCTCCCTCCCTGTTCAACATCATGTAGCGGCGTACAGAACCCGCCTCGCACTATTTGCAACCCACATTGGTAATGCTCCCCTCACCCTTTTTTCCGCCATCATTTCTCTTTTCCTTTTTTACGCCATGGACTTTATGGAAGGCGAACGGGAAGGGACGGAGTTGGAAGGTCTGGTGTTGGGTTGTTTCCCCTCTCGGTTGATATTGTGGCACTGAGAACTTGCTCTGGTATGCATCATATTACACTTAGTCCACGACATCTGCTTCTTCTTTTTCTTTTTTTCTCCGTCTCGAATCACGCTCTGTATGCCAATGCTTGTCAACCTCTGCCTTTTCTTTTCTATCTAGAGAGATAGCATCATTTATTTATTCTTTTAATCAGATTCGACTAGTCCTGCTAGATGTAGCTTGGGAAAAGCTGGGTGAGGTGTACTCGAGAGTCACGCGAACTCGTAGCCATGTATTATTGCTTCATCGATGCAGTAGGTTCCCCCTTTCCCCTAGCAACATGTGCAGGAGGAGTTGTGCAGTCGGCAGGATGTGGCGGACAGTTCAGAATCGATGATTCGAGAAGCGGGCAGGCGCTCGCAGCACGCACTGTTGAGGTCAAACGGAAGTGGATGTTGATTGGTGCCCCTCCCCCGTTAAGGTTCAATATGGGTTAAATGAGAGAGTAGTGACAGCGCCCATGGCGGCGGCGGGATCAGCGCGAGCCAGGGGCGACTCACGACTCACCGCACCGTCACCTTAGCACGTTTTGATGGGCGTTATTCTTGTTTAGAGCAAAGTATCCAGTGACGAGTGTGGGTGGGCTTGGTGGGCTTGGTGGGATTGGGAGCGGCCAAGGTGTATTACAGAAGCCAGGGCGGATTGGCAGGGAAAGGAGGGGTCAGGGAAACTGGGCGAAAAAACCGCCCCTCTCTGTCTTCGGGAGAAACAAACAAAAGCGAATGCTCGCCTGCCCGCTTTGCTTCGCGACCCCTCTTGACAACCCCACCAAAAACTATCCTCGAACCTCCCCTCACCTTGCTCGACCGAACACTCATCTTCGAATATAGGTACGTTTTCTCTGGGCTTTTTCTTTTTGTCTTACGTTCTTGCTTCTTTGCGTTTCTCTCTCGGGATTTCCCCATTTTGCTTCTTGCTTCTCGTGGGTACGGACTGCTTGACGCACTTGTTCCCATTGGTCCAAGGGTGTTGCTCTGGTGCTCCTGGGAGATTGCCGCCTAATGCTATCTGCCTATCCCATCTGGTGATGGCTGGCCTTGTCGAGGAGGGAAAGCACCCCACCTGCTTGATTGTTTTGATGGAGGGGCAAGATTTTTCTTCCCCAGCGTCTGCGCCTTTGCCTTCCTCCTCGGTCCTCTAGATGGTCGAGAGCACTTGTTACCCCCTTATATATCCTGTTTCATCTCCCTTTTCGCTTTCGATATAGCGAGGCTTGCCCGTCTTTTCTTGCACCTCCTCCATATCACCCCTTACTTGACCCCTCGATTGCCAGTCTAGGTTTACGGTTGAATTGAGGCGATTATTGACGAAAAAGTGGGACCTTGCTGGTTTATTTAGAATCGACGGCTCTCTGTGAAATTTGAGCTAATCCCCCAAACAACAACCACGACCGTCTCTTCGCGACTTTTCGAAAAAACTAGCGTAAATCATGTCTGCCGCCGAAACCAAGCCCGAGGTTGAGGGTGCCAGCGAGGTAATTCCCTCCTCTCCCTAATACTGAATTATTTATTTCCCCCTTCGGGCGTCGATGCAGAACAGCCAAGTGGGATGTGACCACGCAAGGGGATGGAAGAAAAATGTGGGATGCGTGGATGGCGGGGTCGTGAAAACTGGCCCCGCCCACCACGCCCGCGCGCGATGGCATGAAGGTCGAGGGGACACGCGCAACACGCTGGTGCTAACATGATGTGAAATTTAGGCTCCCTCCGTCACCTCCTCTGCCGTGTTCTCCATGTTTGGTGGTGGCGCGAAGAAGGAGAAGAAGGACGATGAGGAGAGGGGTGACGTCTCTGGAAGCGCCAAGGCCCAGCGCGATGCTGCCGCGGCCAAGGCTGAGGATGTATGTGCATAGCTGGCGGGTTCATCCAGCCCCCATTTCCCACACTTGGTGGTTTTTTATCATCTGTTGCTGACTTGTTTGATGCTTTGCGTCTAGGAGGATCAAGCGCCCGAGTCCGAGGATGTCCACTTCGACCCCGTTATCAAGCTTACCGAAAAGGTCGAGACCAAGACCAACGAGGAGTCTGAGGAGCAGGTCTTCAAGATGCGCGCCAAGCTTTTCAAGTTTGTCAAGGACACCTCTGAGTGGAAGGAGCGCGGTACCGGCGATGTCCGTCTTCTCAAGCACAAGGAGAACGGCAAGACGCGCTTGGTGATGCGTCGTGACAAGACCCTCAAGGTCTGCGCCAACCACTACATCGTCCCCGAGATGAAGCTCTCTCCCAACGTCGGTTCTGACCGATCTTGGGTCTGGAACGCCGCCGCCGACGTTTCCGAGGGCGAGGCCGAGCCCATCACCCTTGCCATCCGATTCGCCAACTCCGAGAGTATGTTTTCTTCTCTTCCCCTCTTCCTTGGGTGAAAGTGAAGTATCTGAGAACGAGCTGTTTCTCTCCTTCTTTTTACCTTTGCGACCCATAGTCTAACATTTCTTTCACAGATGCCAACCTCTTCAAGGATGCCTTCATCAAGGCGCAGAAGGAAAATGAGGAACTCTTCAAGAGGGCTGCGGACGAGGGCGACAAGGCCGAGGAGGCCGAGAAGCCTGCCGAGGAGGATAAGGCTGCTGAGAAGGCCTCGTAGGAAAGGGGTAGCAGAATATGGATAAAAAGCCCGAGTCAATGACGACCAACCCGGCCTAGGGGTGAGACTCAACTGACCACGCAGGAAGAGCCGTAGAATCTGTGGGGCAATGTCGCCTTCTTTTTTGCTTGCTCTCCCCCTGATCAACTTCATTCTTCCCTACTACCCGCCAACATCCCTCCACCCCCCTCCCCTCGCCCCTTTATACAACCATCGCACGCAGCCAAGCACCCTAAAGATCCCTTGTTTTCTATACTTGGTGTAGATGAGAAAGAAGAGAGCAAGGGTAATAGGAATTTGTAGTCGAACTGGCACTTTGGCCTTAGGAAAAGAAAAAAACTGCATATATTACAGATCCCCGTATGCCCATACATACAGACACACACCCTCTCACCCACCCATCCATACACAAATACACTCACACTCACACTCACACACACTAATGGGGAGGTAGGGGAGAGACGAGAAGACATTACACAATGAGAAAAAACACACGATTCCCTGTATACCCTGGTGCCATTGCCTTTTTGACTGTTGCCGTTGTTGAGGTTAACATAGTTGCGCCTATTGCCCTGTACCTGTAGCATGCCGCCTTGGGTGAACAGAGCCAGCAAGGCCAAGGCACTCCAATCATCAATGCCGACCACGTCTTACTGAGAGATCGGCCACCACCTCCTCATTATTTACATGTACGCCCTTGGTTTTCCCTCCTAGGCGTGTCTCCGGTGATATGAATAGGTGAATAGTCGTACTAGATTTGTAGAAGCTGTCATAATCAACACTTCTAAAGAGAATGGATTGTCTGCAAGGATAGCAAAAATCCACTGGTAGGACGCGATGTTCGTAGATGGCCCGGTCTTCCTGCAAAGGCTTCCTCCCCAACCTCCCTTCTCACCTTGGGCGAAAGCAGTCCCACAACACTTTCTCCTTAGGGTTCTAGCAAAAATCTACGATATCGATCGCTCGAGGGCTTTGGGGGTTGAAATAGCAAACAATATTGAAGGCTTAGCTGGACTGTTGGCGCAATAAATGGGTATCTGAGAACGGCAAAGGCCGTGGTGCGCTGGGCTGGCTCTGAGGCGCGGGTGGCTCTCACCGCGATCTTGTAAGACCTTTGGTATTACTCCTGCACACAAAGATACTTGGTGGTTTCTAGGAGAGCCAAGACGGGCAAGATAGATCCATTGGCGACTTGGATCGAAGCTAGAAAAGGGAGTGCTGGGGTGCAACGGGTAGAATGGTTGAGTTGGCATGTCCGGCAGGGTATTCTTTCCTGATGGGCAACGACGACCAGACCTGTTCCTACTCTGCCGTCCACTCGTCCTTCCTTGGGGTATCTCTTGGTGTCTCTGACGCCAATTGACCCGGTGTTTCTCTTTGATCTTCAGGTTGCTTGCCATTTCGCTAGGTCTCTCATCTCGGAAATACCCGTCCCCAGACTAGGGAAGTCCTGCACCAGAGTAATAAAATATTTCCATTTTATCTTGACTCTGCATTGCATGGGTGAATGTCACCCTCCGCTCCAGGACTCCAGTTCATTTTTTTCCTCTTCTCGACATTTTCTCCCGATTTCTTTTTGTTTTATTTTATCTTGTGAAATACAGTTGGCGACACTCTAGTCTGGGGCACAGGGAATGAATGGGGTTTGGAACATTGAAAGCACGAGAGAGACGCGCCACCAAGCGGATACCCTTTCCCTCCCATTTTCGTACCCGCCCCGCCCCCGGCTTTGACGGTTAAGTCACTATTGCGACTGGTTTTTTCTCCCCTTCCTTTTTCTTCTATGCCTCCGAAAAGAAAAGTCTAAGAGGGCGGAGAGGTGGTGGTTTTTTTGCAGGCAGCCTTTTTTTCTTCCTAGTCGGACTAGAGCTCTGTAGAATAGAAATGAATACAGGAGCACCGCGAGCGAGGAGCGACATTTTGCAGACACTTGGTGACTTGTTTTTGGCCCAGGCCTCATCAAATTCATCTTTTGCACCACAATCGCAACAGTGGAACATTTGAGCTTTTGAGGCCACACCACACCTGTGAAGAGACAAAAGTTGTTGATCCTCCCTCTTATTTTCCCCCTTCTCCTTCTCGTCTCGTCAAATTAGATTGAATCGAAAATCGCCCCCTCCGGACAGGTCGCCCGTTACCAGTGCCGGTGCCAGTGCAGCCTACAGGTCGCAGCGCAACAACAATTAACACACGTCAACTGCTCACGCACCAGACACTGACTGGAGCTTCCTTCCTCGACTGTTCTGTACCGTTACCCCGTTCTGTCTCCCCCAAAGACCAGACCCGACCAGAAGTTCTCATTCCCACTTCCACCTCCGCCAGGTCCCTCCTGCCTTTCCGTTATCCGCGCCTTCTGGCTTTCCCCAGTCCAGTCCAGTCCAGTCCAGTCCATCCCATTGCTCCAGTCCGTCGTCCCCTTTCCCCGTGCTCACCCTCAAAATTCGTCACCGCACTGCTTTTGCTCCCTCCCTGCATCACATCACGGACCTTGCCACGACATCGATCCGTTCATCTTTCCCCCAAATCTAACTTTCCCTTCCAACTTTTGCACTCCCCCTGCCTGCTTCGATTAGGCACAACGAATTCCTGTTCTTTTCCACACTTTGGTCCATCAGTTTTCTTTCTTCCCATTTGCGATAGACACAACCAAGATGATTGTTGAGGTATGTTCTCTTCTGCTTGCCTATTTTATCTCTGGATATCCCTTCTTTTTTTCTCTGCCCGTTGTCAGTCCTTTCTCTTTGCCCTTCATCTTGATCTCAGATACCCCGATCTCTCATCAAACCCCCAGTCCCTACCTGGACTGCATTCCAGCTCATCCCCTTTGCTCATCCCCACTTCATCTCCTGCTTTATGATGCTCTTTTAAGTGTTGTGTTCTATCAGCGATGTCGGCACCTCACCTCATCCTGGTGCTTTCATAGCCTGCTTTGACATTATCAGGCGCGAGCTTCAAACACTCCCCCAGCCTTTTCCTGCTTCCAAGTTCTTTTTATTTGTCCTTCTCTTCTCCTTTTTAGCACAGCTTGACTAGATGACCTACTGGTATGATAGCCTGTGATCTCCAAAGCCCTTTGTTATATCATCTACCCTCTGTTTAGAGTGGTGCCCTATGATTGATCAAATGTGAGGTGCTCACCTACCAGCTCATGATGGCCTCCTGCTTGCTCCCTGCGCTGCCCCCATACCCAGCCCAGCTATCCCTTCTACCGCGATGCCATGTCAAGTGGTCCTTGGTGGACTAGGAGATAAATCCCAAAGTCATCATTCTTCTTTCCCTCTCTAATTCATATCCTCTTATGCTTTCCCCCAACCACACCTGGATCATCCCATCACTTCCTGCATCCTTTTTTTCTTATCTACTGCTCCCCTTTTCATATCATAAAGCTCGACTCCAAGCGGAAAATGAGCGGCCCTATCACTCGATCAAGGGGTCGAAGCCTTCAGGCCCAGGCCGAAAGATCCTCTCTCGAGCCTCCTCGCCAGTGCAAGGAAACCGACTCCGTCTTCTGTTGCCCCAGCCCTGATTCGGAGGAGAGCGTTGACCAAGACGACTCTGAGTATGAGGCTACGGAGACCGGCCGAACCATCGTCGAGATTGAAGTACATTTTCAGACTCTTGTCTGTAACGTGAAAAACACCAAGCTAACTGGCCACGCGCCGTGATAGAGAAAGATCAAGCTCGTCACCGAGCAAAATGTCATGTAAAGGAATCCCCTACACTATGCTTTAGTGCCGAACCGGGGCCATCGTCCTCACCTAGCTAGCTATAATGCTGTGCCCAGAAGACGTATTCAGATCTGGCCTTCTTCGGTTACGATAGAGCAGAGAATATTTGCTAACCTTGGGGTTAATCGGCATAGTGATAAGCCTTCCCCGTTGCAGAGTTCCCCATGAGGGAATGGAGTATCAAGCTGTTCATGGTCGATGATGCCGGCAACGAGCACCCGGCCGAGTGCTTCAACAAAGTTGTCTACAACCTTCATCCTTCCTTCGATAACCCCGTTCAGAGTAAGCCTCGAGTCTAACTTGTTCATCGTATCGCCTCTCACTTTCCGGGTGCCATACTGACAAAACCTGCCCACGATACGTGTAGCCTTCACTAAGCCCCCTTACGCTTGTAAGAACGAGGGTTGGGGTGAATTCGAATTGACCATTGACTGCTACTACACGGAAAAGTCCAAGGTCACAGTCGCCCACGACTTGAACTTCCAACAGAATGTCTACGACGTCGTGCGACCCGTCTCCTTCAAGAACCCTTCCCAAGCTCTCCAAGAGAAGCTTAGGGAGCTTGGCCCTCTTCCCACGGACGACGACCGTCCCAAGAAGAAGGGAATCGCATCCAAGAAATCAAGCTCTCAGAAGTATGATTATGAAAAGATTGCCGATGCAATGGAGAAGCTCGAGGAAGATGATCTTCTTAAGGTGATTCAGATCATCAATGACTACAAGAGCGCAGATACATATATCAAGAGCGACATCGATGGTGAGTCCCAGAACAAACCTCTCAACAAAGCCCCGCCCCCCTCCTCCTCTCCCCAACTTCCCAGCTGCCTAGGTTGGGCACTACCTCTGGCGGAGCGCCTTGGTCGGCTTTGTGCCGTGAATGGTTTCCTTTGTGAACAATCCCAATCCTAATTCCCCATATATTGATACTAATAGTTGATGACCTGACCGAAGCGGGCGAGTTCTCTATTGACCTGTACACCATGCCTGAGATCCTTACCAAGACTCTCTGGGACCATCTCGTAAGTTGCTCCTCACCCACATGCGCCACCATGTGGTCTTAAGTCGTGATTAAACAGCAAGCTAACAATGAGACCCAAGTCGAAGAAAGGGCTCGTGAATTAAGCCGGAAATCGGATGATGACTTGAGACGTCGTCTTCTACGAGCCAGGAGTGGCTACATATTCTCCTTTCCTCGGCCATCAGGAGCCAGGGGTAATGAGCTACCAGGTTTTGGGAAGAAACCCCCTGCACCACTTCCCTTGTTCTTTTTCCTTTTGTTTTCTCCAAAAATTCCCTGTGTCTATGTCTGGTCTGCTTTGCCCTCGAGTAATACTCCTTGCCGGGGTGCCTTTGGGGTGTACCCGTCGCGTCGCTCCTGTTTCCCTTGTTTTTTTTGTTCCCCATTCCATTTGTTACGACGTGTTTCGTCTTTCAGGGCTTTCGAATTCGGCGCGGCAAAGGGAAAGGGGAGGATAGATGAGCTGGAGCGCTTCTTCTTTTGGTGCTTCATAATCACAAAAAGAAATTTTATTGCGAAACTTGTTCTAGAGATTAGTGTGAATGTAAACATCATTGATCAGTCTCCGCAAGGAGGGAGGTAAAGCGAGCGTAAACAGGGCCACCAAATCTGCGAGAGCAATGCTTTCTCGTGAGCTTAGGGCATAGCTACCATATCTCTGAAGCAAGTATAAACGGAATGGATCATTCAATGCTGATCACAACAGTTTGTCAAGAACGCGGGCTGACGGCTAAGGCTCGCATCACCAGTTTCCGTCTCCAGGGGTGCTCAACTTCACCCCTTCACCCCATAAACATCCTCCCGAAATTGTGTGTAATACAATAGACGATGCGAGTTGCTATGGCAAGTGCATTCGATCTCATCAAGAAATGCAGATCAGGATACCACCCATTTCTTTGCACAGTTTTATGCTTAGTCACGTGTCAAAGGTTTGATTGGCCTTATATAGATGTTTTAGAAGTAGACGAACACAAGCGAATTAGCGATTCTCCATGGCCAAATGGTTAAGGCGTCCGACTGTTAATCGGAAGATTCCAAGTTCGACCCTTGGTGGGAAGTCATTTATTCCTTTTTTCTTCTTTTTTCTTTTTCTTTTTTCCCCTCTTCCTGAAGCCAAGCAAGTCATTTTGACGAAGAATCAAAGCGACGTCCTATTGACGCTCTTTTTATTTTTGTTCCTAGGTTATTCAAAACGAAAACAATATAGCTTTTGGCCTTTCACATTATCTATGAGAGGCTAGTGTAGAGATATAGCGAGGATGAGGATGATTCCTTGGCCGCCCAACCATGTCCGGCGAGGTCATGACAGACACGCCAAGGCTGGGATTGATTAACACTCGACCGTGGCTACGTCTCGCACTACCGAGGTAGAGGCTATCGATAGCGGTACGGACTGTGTCGTGAAGGGGAAGGATTCGCCAGACAAGGCCTTGACCATTCTTCGAGGCGCGTCGGCCGATGTCAGTCATTAGCCTCGCTTACGACGACGTCACCAGGCCTCGCCTGTTGCTGTCGGTACACGCGGCACCCTTGTAGTGTACGAGGGACAGGCCGAAGCCCCCTCCCTTGCCCAGCGGTCCTGTGGTCCAATGCTGCTATTGTGGCTTCACCCTGATGCGCCTCTCCATGGCAGGGGCAAGGCATGTGGTGTGTGATCAAGAAATGACTCTTCGCGCGGAGCGGGGGAATTGTTTGTTCTCCGGGCTTTTCGGGAGGGCCGATTCCTCGATCTACGTTGCGCGTACCTGCATTCTTACCTCTCATTGTGGATTTAGGAATGGGAGAGGCTGAGTCAAAATTGATGTCATCGGCTGCTTTTCTTCTGGGGTGCTGGGGGCAGGGGGTCTCAGGGAGGTCATGTGGATGGAGGGGTCAAACTTGAAGGTGAGACCGTCCGGGGGGCAGAGATGTGATGGCGTTCTTCAGCCATCGTGGAAGGATTTGCTTCAACAGGGAGAACGTATGTATGGTATGATTTCTTTAGGCGGATGAGGAGCAAGGTTCGGGCATCGCCTGCGTCACCTGGAATGCCCCATGTTCAAAAAGTGATTCAGACCGTGAAGAGATCCATGGATGGCATTCAACATGTTACGATTACGAGGAGCACGTAGTGATAGATTTTTAGACGTCACACAGAGGGATCCCAGCTGACGGACCTCGCTCGCCTGCCTCAGCTGGGTGGCTTACTTACATTGAGGCATTTTGGGACGTGGAATGGAATGGAGAATGGGAGAGGGCCGTTTGATAGCCACACGTCTTGGGTTTGAGGGCGACTGACGAGACCCCCTCCTCACCCCCTTTCCGTCATTGGGAGAAACCGTGCTCGTTCTGAATCACGACCTTTGATTGATCAATCGCTTTACCACAACCACCTTCTTCTACCCCCACCCACTCCCTCCTATTTGGACAACAGGACCTGGTGCTGGCACACACGTGACGGTTCTGAGCAGCGAGGAAATAGATTTGGGAGAGGGAAAGAGAGGGAGGTGATAAAAGACGGCAAGGGGGTGGGGGAAGCCGTCGGGTTCGGTGGTCAACTTGCGAAGAACGAGACGTCCCCGCCAAGTATTATCTCAAATCGCGAAACTTTTGCTGGCATCTCACGGTGAAGCAAAGGAGTGCGTTGGATTTCTGGCCGTACCATCCCCTTTCCTCTGTTCGCCCTTTTCCCCGCTTTTGCTAAACGGTCCTTTCCCCCTTTCCCCTCCCCCTTTTCCCCCATCCCTCCCCAGCGGTAATGGACGAAGACGACACCCTACCGCCCGAACTGGCGGGTTTCGGCGTGCGGGGGCAGGGGCAACAACTTGGTGACCCTAGACGGGGCCGACCTCGCGCGGCACTGCCCGCTGGACAACGGGCGTCACACCCCGGCGCCGAGGCACCTGCTCGGGCGTCTAAACGACCTGCCCCCGAAGTGCTCGTGGCGGTCCTGCTGTCGCTGGACCTCGTCTCCTCACGACCTTTCGGCGCGTGAACAACCGTGCGATGGAGACGGTCGACTCCATTGCGGAATACAGCCGAATCGTGCAACACTGCCCCGACGTGCTCCGCGCCGTCATCTGCCTGGGCGCGACGTCGTACGACTGCGCGACCCTGCACCGGACGCTCTGCCACTGGCGGTGCCGGCGGTGCACCAGCCGCTTCGGGAGCCAAATCTACCTCATTACGTGCCAGCGCGTGTGCTACTACTGCTACACCGAGGCCATTGACTACTTCCCCGTCGAGGTCGAGCAGGCGGTCGCGTACACGGGGCGAGGCCTCGCCCCTCCGGGGCCTCCTCGATACGCTCCCCAACGTCCTCAGCCTACCGGGAAAGACGGGGGCGCGCATCCCGCTGTTCGATCGCTGGGCGGTGCTGCGCCTGATGAGGGCCCCGCTGGCGTGGCCGCGGGCGTTTGACCCGACGGGGACTTTAGGCGACCGGAGCCGCGGAGGCTCATGACTATTATCTCGGCGCCGCACTTTGTGCCCAAGGGCCGGGGCGCCCATTGGGGTTTTACTGCGCCCCGTGCATGGCGAGGGGTCTGCTTTGGACTGGGTCGAGGGTTAAGTATACGAGGGCTGGGCTGCTGGAGCACATCGAAGGTGAGCACGGGGAGGAGGTGGCGACTGGGGTGGCCAGCATGTGGAACTCTCCGTTTGATCTGGCGATTCAGTAATGACAAGGAATTTTCAAGGGAAGCCCCCTCGCTTCCTTTCCTCCCCAACGGGGAAACAAAAAAAAAAAACAATGTCTGCTGTTGTACAAGTAACATAATCATGCCCACGACAAAATGCTTCTTCTCTTTGCAGCCTAAACAGCGATTCTTATAATGAAAACGATTGTAAAGATTACACGCGGAGAAGAATACGTTCTCTCATCTACTCTCTACAAGATATCTTTGGGGATAGGGGCCGTGAAGCTCAAGAGCCGTAATCTACATGTGGTAAGGGGAATCGAGCGAGGGGTGGGAATGGAAAAGCGTCATCATGGTCCCTATGATTCTTAAGACAGGAAAAGGAAAAAAAAAGGTAAATATAATCCTAGTCGGCTAGGCACCTGCGCGCTTTCCTAGACCTGGTATCTCGCCTTTATTGGTTCTCGTTGGAATGAGTGTATCAACTTGAGCCATGTCCATTGTTCAAGGACGGGCTTGTGTGGAAGCGTTGGACGGAGCGGCGTTCGTTTCCTGTCCAGCGCCGGAGACGGGAAGCTGGGGTAACATGACTGTTCTGCCAGCGTGACCAGAAATCTGGATCCCGCCACCGCAAAGGTCCAGGGCCTAATACCGTCAATGCTCGCTCCGGAGGCGAGAAGACGAAGCCAGCTTGCCAGCCAGCCTTGCCTCGACAGCTAGCCAGCCACCCGCCACAAACCAATTTCACGTTATCAACCAGACGACTGGCTGGATGTCTATCATCTTGTTTCCTATACCGAGCTGCCGAGTCGCCTCAGCTGGCGCGTATCTACCGAGGTACGTACATAGGTAATTCGTGTCGTCGTCGTTCAACTCTGATGGTTTCACGGTGCAACTATCCTGCTGTCTCCCGGTCCCGCCCGGGGCCGTAATGGAAGGAAATTGAGTGGATGCTTGTTCATGGATTCTACCGAGGTAGTTCTCAATGAGTTGGCCAATTTCTCACTGCACCCAGGTTTTGGCTTGGGGTCAAGTCTCGAGCAGCGCCGACATTCACAGGGGGAAAACGGGCAGCGAGTGAATTGGAGAACAAGGTTTGTCTTTGTCTTCCTCTTCTTTTTCTTCTTCTTCTTCTTGTCTTCTTCCCCCTTGTCATAGCTTCTCGATTCACCTTGTCGACCCACAAGAAGAGCTTGATTTAAGCTTCATTAAGCTAGTGGGATTGCCTCTTTTGAGGCCGGACATGTTGAGGTGTGTGTCCAACCTCTTCCAAGTGCTCATTCTAGGCACGGATATGCTAGAGTTACTTCGTAATAGAATTCGCTCCCGTTATTGGTATGCGCACTTTGACGAACGAGCTATTAGTGCGGTGTCGTGTAGGAAGTAACGAGCTGCCTGGGGGTCTCGTGGTCTGGCGTTTGAGTCAACGACCTGGGAGACAAGCTCGCTCCGCACCCGCCATAAACCTTGTTCAAACCTGGATCTCGCTCAGCAGATATTGTGGAGGGTGGCCACTGCAGGGTTAGACCAACAAGTAGTCCCTCTCTAGGTATATGGAAGGACACCGCTTATTATTATTATTTGGTCTCATGCCTCAGTGCTCGATCCAGTATTCTTAATCAACCCAGGTTGAAACCGCAATTGATGGCTGGGAGGCGAGGCACTGGGAGCCAAATGTACAGGGCATGTACCATGACGAAACCAAGGGTCATTGACACTGACGCAAAGCTGAGTACGAGGTTCAATGTTTGGTCCCAGGTTTTCCGTTCAGACCGGACAATGCGGAAAGCCCTCGGGGAAATGGGGTCACGAGGACTCGGCGATTCCAGCATTTCCAATAAATCCATCATATTGGGGAAACATCATCCATTCTATCATAATGAATCCTGAACAACCCTGTTCCCAGGTCTCGTCAGATCATGATACACGTGCCCTGAACGGAGCTGGTGTTGTCTGACAAGCTTGTCTATACCGGGCTTTCTTGTACCTTTCTTCTTATGATATTTTTCTGCTGCCAGTTTCGGTCACCGATCCACGTAGTGTACACGATTTGTCAAGGGCGAAAGGCGAATCTTTGGGCGGAGGTTCAGGATGTGGCGGGTCGGCACCCAATTGCCTATGCTCCCTCCTGGGCTTGGTCTGGGGGTGGATGTGAATTGCTAGGTTATCGGGCGTCATGAATGAAGGCGATGAATTGACGGAGGGATCCTCTCGTGCTCAAAGTTGAATCAATTACCAGTAGGACTAGGGATGCCAGGGAGACCAACCTTGCGCAGATTGTTTCAATTGTGAATCTTCGTCTTTTCCCCTTCCCTTGTGACCTCGTTGAGCACTGACGAGTGCGGGAAAGTGGGAGAACAAGCCAACAAGCCAGCAAGCCTCCCTTTGACCTTCCCCCGAACCAGCTACAAAGTACATAGCGCTAGCACTCGGCTGGCGGGTTCCTCGGGGCTAACCAACCAGCCAACCGAGAACGCCAATTGAGGAGCGCTGATTGATCTGAGCGTGGTTAGCTTGGCCGCCTGGACCAAGTAACCTTGCCGCGGAGGGATGAGGTACCCTGCCCCACCATCCACTAAGGTACCTGGGGGATACAAGGAATCAATTGATCTGTGATTATGCGCAGCAACAACACCAGCATTATTAGCTCGGCCTGGACACAAGTACGTGCTCGCACCACATACATACACTACACACACTCACACACACACACCAATTGATACACGCACCCACATTGATACCAGCGCTCGCTTTCCCGAGTGACCTTGCGGGATCCATCGTGGCCTACACTAGAAAGTAGAGGTCCTCAAAGCGAGTATTACGCAGTAAAAACTAACAAGGTGTGAGGTGGTACTTGGAGCAAGGTGGAGAGAAGAATCCCACGATCCGACTCACGATCCCTCCGGTCCTTGACAAAGTTCCGTCGAGTTTGTTCCCCGCCTCCGTCCCTCATTCCCCCTTCTCTTTCCCTCTTTGATTCTGGATCCTTCCTTTTCTCAACAATATCAAACCGCTAAGGGAAGGCACTATCCTCCATCCCTCCATCACCAAGTAACCCTCGAGACACTTGCCTCTCTCTCCTACAATACAAGATCATCACCATCGTCATTATCCTTATTATTGGCCGCGTTCACAGTCTTCTTCCGCATCTTCTTGTCGTCCTCGCGCTCACTTCTACCCAATCGGTGCTGGTCCCTCGCCCCCCTCTTATCCTGTCTCGTGGAAGACCTTTGTCTACACCTGCACGGCCCTGATCTCATTGAGCCCACTTAGCTCGCTGGGGTCGGTGGATCCGCGCTTCTGGGGTGAAGAGACATAAGCTTTTGTGTTGGACGAAACAATTGTCCATCCCCATCCCCAATCCGCCATTTCTCTTATTTCTAGTCGCGTCTCCGCAGTGCCATTTTTTTAACCCTCCATTGACCGACTCTACCCGTCCCTGCCCCTCTTAGCCTCTCTTATCGCTCTTCTCACTCACTCTCTCGCTTGGCTGTGTTCTTGGAGGATCGCGACTGCTATCGTTTCGCTGCCCTCACTGAGTCGTCACGACGCAATTTGTATCTGTGGGCTGAGAATAGTAGAAATTTTCCCTGCACTGCCGTATCTATTTGTCCCACTCATCCTATAGGCCAAGGAACATTTGGCAGAAGCAAGGAGAACAAGGTCTGCGGCTTGTTGCAACCCCGCAGCCCAGCCCAGCCCACACCGTCCACTCTTCGCCAACGAATCCTTTATCACAGACCCATCCACTTTTTTTCTCCCCGGTGCAGATAAACCTCCGCCTCCCTCCCTTCAAAACCCGCCGCCAACCGCCTTCACCCATCCTCCACTCCACCGCAAACCCGCAAACCCGCCCTTCCGCTCCTATCCTCCCACCTTCTTCTTGATTGTGCCGTCGAGCACCAACGAATCTTCCGGAGTAGACGGAGACATTCGCCCTCTCGCGGCGCACGCCCGGCCTGCCCTCGCCCCCTCCCCACTGCTCGGCCGGTCCTGCCGTGCCTATCCTTTCCGGCCCAGCCTCTTCCCTTCCACCTCCCGTTACCCTCAGTGTGGCAATGACAGAATATTCCCGCCATGGCTCGACCGCTTCTCGCCGAAGCCCGTCCTCTTCCGTCCCGCCGACCGCCTCTCCGACCGCTTCCCAACAACCCAACAGCGCTCAGCACAAGCGCGTATATCAGGCCTGCATACCTTGCCGCCGACGCAAGGTCCGGTGCGACCTAGGCAGCGTCGACAATCCGCATGATCCCCCTGCGTGAGATGTCGCCGGGAGAGTAAGGAGTGCTTCTTCAGCGCCACTCGTCGCAAGCGCAAGACGGATGATGGCCCCGATACCGATGCCTACGCAGATGAATACATAATCCGAAACGGCCGTAAGCGCCTATATACCGGTGCCCCCTCTCCGACCCCCGACCGGCGCCAGTACAGCGAAGCCCCTCTTGTTCCTAGAGGGAGCCACGTTCGGCGTGAACCTTTGCGCCGTCCCGAGGGCGCTCGCAGCACTACAAGCACCGGTCGCGCCAGCACGAGTAGTCACCACAGCGACTTTGGTGCCGGAACCGGCGACGACTCCAACGCCCAGTTGGAGAACATTGAAGCTCAGACCGTAATGCGCCAGGGCGTATACGGAACCCACGATGCTCTTGACCTTCTATACAAGGCTGCCACTGATGGGTTTGTCTTACTTTCGCCGTTGTACTCCTTGGTGATTTAGAGAGTTTGCTAATAAGCGCTTGTCCTTTACTGTAGGCCTCACGCGACGAGCGATGACAAGGTCGACGGACCTCCCGCGACCACCACCTCGAACCCTCCACCTGTGAGCACCCACACCGCTCCGCCGCCGCACCGCAACTCGCGAGATCATCCGAGGTCTACTATTCACAAGGGCCCCAAGGTAGAGCCCGGGATAGACCCGGCTCTGATTAAGAGAAACCTAGCGACGGATCCTGGCTACGCCGAAGCTATCAAGGCCTGGAGCCGCTTCCGCTTCGTCCGCGCCGGCTGGTTTTCCGCTCAGGAGGCCATTGAATACATCGACTAGTAAGTTCGCCCCGACTCTACACGACCAGCGACCAATCTTCTCTAGCGCCCTGGCTAACCGCTGTCGCCGTAACAGCTATTATGAATACCTCTCTCCACTCACCCCTATCTCACCACCTACTTTCCGTAACCCCGGCTCCCACCTTACCTTGCTTACCGAGGAGCCTGTGCTGACCGTAACCCTGCTTACGATCGCGTCGAGATTCCGAAAGCTCTCGGGCACCGGCGGAGAGTGCCGCGCAAACGCCATCCACGAGCAGCTCTGGTCCTATCTCCGGGGCATGATTGAGCGCTGCTTGTGGGGCCAGGAGGCTTTTGGTGGTGGTTTGTTCCCTCCGGGATCCATAGTCGTAGATGAGTCACAGACCAGCAGCACGGCTCCCTGGCGCGGGCTGCGCAAGGGAGTCTGCGAACTCTTGGCACTATCGAGTCGCTCATGATACTCACGGAGTGGCATCCTCGCGCACTTCACTTTCCCGCCCCTGAAGCCATTGACGAGCTGATGCTACCATCGTACGATCGAACGGACCCCAGCTCCTTTCTCAATGACGACAGTGCGCAGCGCCACGCCGGAGTGGGTGGGAAGAGGATTGAGAGCTGGCTGGAGCCGGCGTGGAGAAGCGATCGCATGTGTTGGATGCTCCTCAGCACGGCTACTGGTCTTGCGTACGAGCTCGGCGTTTTTGATGACATCGACGAGCTACTGCGAGACGGGGCCATCACTCGTCCGGAATATGAGGAGGAAGCCTACCGCCAACGCGCCTATCGTATCAAGAGGCTGCTTCTTATCTACGTTACACAGCTCGCTGGAAGGCTGGGCTGGACCAACATGGTCCCCGAGTCCCTACGGAAAAGCGACCCCGCAGTCTCGCGTAGGCGGCCGACAACCGTCGAGGGGGCAACACCCGTAACAAATCCGTCCTCTCTATCCAATTCCTTCAACTATATTCCCGACCTCGAGTTGGATGACCAAATAATCCACTGCTGGGCAGGAATCAGCAACGCCATGCACATAGGAAATGAGAAGCTCTTCAAATCGAGGAAACATACGGCCGACATCATCCAGAGCGGCAAGTATATCGATATGCTCAAGGAGTTCCATCCCATCCTGCGAGAGTGGCACACCGAGTTTGAGCGCTTCCGCCTGCCTCCCTATATCCGCTACATCTTGAGCATCGAGTACGAATATGTCCGTATCTACGTCAACTCCCTTTCCCTCCAGGCCGTCGTGGAGCGTTGCACCAGCAATGCCGGCAACACGGGTTCCGGAAGTGGCAACACCGCCGGAAATGCGGCGCAGCTTTCCCCCAGACGCAAAATTACTTTGGGAAGCTGCCGCTCGGCCAGCTGGGCGGCTTTTCCGTTGTTGACCAGGAATACATCAAGGAGGTCGTAAGCGGCTGTCGCAGCCTCCTCAGAATCGTGGTGGACGGTCTTTTGCCTGGAGGCTACCTCAAGCACGCCCCAGTCAGGACCTACTTTCGCATTATTAGTGGTGCGATGTTTTTGCTCAAAACCTTTGCTCTCGGCGCGCCTCGGGCCGATGTCAAGCTCAGCATTGACCTCATGGATAGCACGGTCGAGGCTCTACGAAACTGTGTGGTGGATGATGTGCATCTCGGTATCCGGTTTGCGGATCTGCTGGACTCCTGACCAGTAGACTCCGAAATCGGTTCATTCAGGCACCGACCATTGCGCAGGCGGCCTCTGCCGATGCCAGAAGCGACCACGAGTCGACCGCCGTTCCTGGAACGAACGGCATCGGTGCGCAGACCACTAGTGACGCCAACGGCTGGCCTCTGGATGCCACCAAACTTCGAGGTGACATTAATGGACACGGTACGTTAACTTTACAACCTCCCCGCGCTCCCCTCTCTTCCTAGGCCGGCTCTCCTTTTGGGCTTCTTTTTGCTAACTCACCGCGATAGATCGTCTCGGCTCACCGGCGCCAGCAACCATTTCCGCAACGCCATTTGACCTCAGTACCGGGACATTCCCATACCCATCTGGGACCGCTTCGGTCCTTAACCCCTCGACACCCGCTGCTATCGACAGCGTGGTCGAGGGTGGACCTAACGGCACCGGGGCCGGCAGTGGCGGCAACGTTGCTAGTGCCTTTGATGAATGGAACACACCAGGCAACGAGATGTGGTATCTCCCCCTGGTCCCGCTTTCTTCCAAAACATGGAGAACAGCGCGGTGGCTATGACGGCGGAGGGTGTCAATGTGGGTGGCATGGATCTTTTGGAGTACATGGTTATGGACCAGCCCTTCACAAACCTTGACGGGCACTCGTATGGTGGGTCGTGAAGAGATTTATTTTGGGAACTGGAAAAGGTGGCGAAACGGATGGGCCGGGTTCTTTTTTTCCTTCTTCTTTCAACTTATGGCGTCCCATGTCTCGGTTTCTTCCACCTGGTTGCGATATTTCCCCCGCCTTGCGTTGCTGCCTCGCGTTCCATTTTCTTTCCATCGATTTCTTATCTCTTTTGCTTCCTGGTTCCGCGCCCGAGCCTTTCTTCGCTTCCTTATATTTGTTCTTGGCTTTTCTTATTACGAGCCCCATGATGGCCAGGCATGGACAACGGGAATGAGTTATATGATATGGGATTTTCTTAAGAAAAAAAGGAGCGAATCCTGCCTCTTCTTTTGCTTTTCCTTTTGTTAGCCAGCCTTCTCAACCCCTATCCAATCCTAACCAACACACATCCTCCACCACAAAACAGATGTAGACGGAACATCGGGAAAACGGGGGATACATACTAAAAGGCGGAGTGGAAAGAATCCACAGGAAAAGGAGGAGGTGTATAAAAGAAAGGAGATCGGAGATGGGGAAAGGAGTATTAGGTGACTAGCGGGGGTTTGAAAAGCGTGCCGAAAGTGTTTCGTTAGCTATGTGTGGCCTGATTGACTGCTTGCCAGAGGGAGGGCGAATTATACGAATGCTCTTTGGTCTTCATTTCATAGCAGATGCGAGAGGTGTGGTACGGAAGAGGGCAGGACAGCCTTGCATCGGGATCTTTATATATATATATTAATAACTCCTGTTATATCTGCTCAAGAGCCCGAGGAGTAGGCATCATCATTATCAATCCTTGCGTCTAAAACATGATAGGTTCCATCACCACCCCCGTCGTCTCTTACTCGCAAAAGGCTTCGGTACGGTATTACGCTGCTGGCTTTTTCGTAGTGAGCTTTGCATGTTACTTCCTCCATAGCCCCATAGCCTCTAGAAGCAACAGTGAATACTCTTCTCCTGGCCCGACTGCTCACCAGAGGGTGGTTTATTCTTTTTTATTCTTTTTTATATCATATATATTGTGCGCCTTAGTGAGCCTTGGCCCACTCCCTAAACCAGTCGAGGGCCTCGGGATTGGCGACGCTGGCATTTGTCTTGACCGCCATGCCGGAAAGGATTTGTTTCACAGCGACTTCGATCCTGTACGCGATTGAGACGAGTCAGTCAGTTCTCAGCGTCGGTTTCTTCTCGTAGGGTAGGGGGATGGAGTGATGGGGCACTAGGTGGAGGGAAAAAAAGCTTACTTCTTGCCGTTGCTCGTCTTGGGGATGCCACCGCCGCATTCCTCAACAACGCCAGGCACGTGTCTAGGGCTCAGCTCGGCTTTGATGACGCTCTTGAGCCTTGCGCGGAGGTCGTCGTCGAATTTCTTTCCCTCGGCGGGCACGATGAAGAGGCAGACGGTCTCGTCGGTGTCGGTGGCCCTTCGCCTACCAACGCACAGGGCGTCTTCGACTTCGGCGGCGAAGAAGCGGGTGAGGACGTTGTAGATCTCGGCGGAGCCGAACCGGACGCCGGCGGGCTTGAGGACGCCGTCCGAGCGGCCGAGCATGACGAGGTTGCCTACGGCGGGGTCGGGGATGCGGATGAAGTCGCCGTGGTGCCAGATGGGGGCGCCGGTGGCGGGGTCGTCGAAGCGCTCAAAGTAGGCGGCGCGGTACCGTTTGTCGCCGTCGGGGCCGAAAAAGGTCAGGGGTTGGCAGGGAAAGGGTTTGACGCAGACGAGGTCGCCGGGTTCGTCGGCGGGGAGGCGGTCGCCCGAGGCGGAGTCGACGGACTTGAGGGCCATGCCGAGGCCGGCGCACTGGATCTCGCCCGTGTAGACGGGTAGGAGAGGGCAGGGGGCGCCGAAGAGGGAGATGATGTCGGTGCCGCCGGTGATGGAGGAGAGCTGGACGCGCGGGGGAAGGCCTTGTAGACGAAGCGGAAGGTGGATTGGGGAAGGGGGAGGCGGTGGAGTAGATGGCCTCGAGGGGGAAAGGTCGAGGGAGGGGTCGTTGACGGGGAGGACGTTGTTGGCTTCGAGGGCGGTGAGGTAGGCGGCGGAGGTGCCGAAGTGGGTGACTTGGAGGGAGGAGAGGAGCCTGGGCAGGGATAGGTAGCCGTGGGGTTTGAAGGGGGATCCCGTGTAGAGGATGATGGTGGCGCCCATGGCGAGGGCGGAGACGCTCCAGTGCCACATCATCCATGAGGTTGTGGTGTAGTAGAGCATGCGGGAGCGGGAGGAGACGGAGCCGTGGAGGCCGTGTTCCTTGATGTGTTGGATGAGGGTGCCGAGGGCGGTGTGGACAATGGCTTTGGGAGGCCGGTCGTGCCGCTGGAGTAGAGGATGTAGAGCGGATGAGAAGGCGGCAGCTGCTCGAAGCGCAGGGGTTGGTCTGGGGCGCTATGAATGGTGGATTTGTTAGTAAAATCGTGTGTCATCTGACGTTCCTGCTTCTAACGGGGGATGGCGCGGGAGCCCATACCTAGAAAGAAACGACTTGTACTCTTGCGCATCGAGTCCCTTTGCCTTGAGATCCTCCAATCCTAAGCCCACGCCCGACAGGTTGTCGATGACGACGACGTGCTTCAAGCCCGCCTCCTTCAAAGCCACCGCAACCTCTGTGGTTTTATCGACGCTACTCCAGTTCTTGCCATTGTACAGCATCCCGTTGTCGGAAAAGAGCACGGTGGGCTTGATCTGCAAGAGCCGGTCGAGGACGGCGCTCACGCCGTTGTCCGGGCTGATACCGGTCCATATGGCGCCGACTGCGGCGGTTGCGAGCATGGCAACGACGGACTCGAGGTGGTTGGACACGAAGCCGGCAACGACATCGGAGGGGCGGACACCGGCTTGGCGCAGGGCATTGGAGCACCTGCGGACGGCGTCGCGGAGATCTTCCCAGGTGGTGGCGACCAGGTCGGACTCGCGCTCGGTGATGGTGATGACGGCGGTCGAGGCGGGGTCAACGGGGTCTCGGGGAAGAGGAGGTTCTCGGCAAAGTTTAGGAGAGCCCCGGAGAAGAAGTCGGGGCGAGGGAACATGGCTTCTGTGGGGAGCGCCTTGAGACGTTGTTAGGCATTGGGAACATGGTAAGGAGTATTAGGGGGCCGAGGGGCGCCGGGGCGGGGCGGGGCCGTACCTTGTCGAATGGGCGCGAGGCCCTGATTTGGAAAAAGGCCCAGACGTCTTCCCAGAAAGCCCCGATATTCTCAATGGACCACTTATATAGGCCCGGGTAATCCTGGAGGTCGAGGCCGTGTTTTTGGTTCACGACCTCCATGAACTTCCACATCGCGGTCGAGCGCGGGGCTGGAGGGGTCCAGAGGACCTCTCGGGAAGGTACCTGAACCAGCATGGTGGGGGTCAAATAGGTTGGTTTCGTTTCTTTCTTTACACAGGTTGGTCTCGCAACAGGGGAGAGAGGCACGGTTAGGCTCTTCAACGTTTACACCGAAAAGCTAGGATGGCAGCAAAGAGGAGTTGACGTTTGAAGAAAAAGAGTACTAAAGTGGAGGAGGGTGCGACCTCGGGCACACAGCTTCTTTTAGGTTGCAAACTTGATTTATGTATCAAGGGTAGCTCGCAGATGGAAAGGGGCAGAGACTGGACGCCGTCTCGGTGGCTTGTATCCTCACCTACCAATCGGGAAGTGGGCGCGGAAAGTCCACGGCGGGGATCGTGAAGGAACGAAAGGGAAGGGAGGAAAAAAAATTGTGCGCACCGAAGACCGGCGCGTGCCTGGCCCGGCTTGCCTCGGGTCGGTCGGCGCGTTCCTTTTCTTTTTTTCTCTCTTTTTTTTTTCCCCGGCGCAGTATCGAGTCCGAAGGAGCTGGAGAGTCCAGTCCCAACCATTTGCAAAAGCGCGCCTCCCCACAACGTTCTAGCGCGAGATACCCGTTGAAGGAGGGGCGCTTGCCTTTTGACCTGTGGGATTGACCACACGGCACACTAAAACTTGGATATTTCAATGTTCAATATTGCTGAGGGTCGGTTTACAAGCCCGGCCTCGAGCGGGTCTTATCCCAGGACCGGGTTCGGTCGCTATAATTTC
Source organism: Parascedosporium putredinis (assembly GCA_949357655.1). Lineage (NCBI taxonomy): Eukaryota > Fungi > Ascomycota > Sordariomycetes > Microascales > Microascaceae > Parascedosporium > Parascedosporium putredinis. The sequence continues at coordinate 515,931 of CASHTG010000019.1, forward strand.
GGTGGGAACCGGAGGGGCATATACGCTAGCTTCATGTTGAGCCACCCACGTTGAGCAGCCACCCACCTTGCCATTCAGATGGGAGCATGCCGTTGAAGGGGATCGTAATAATGCTCTTGCCACTCCCGAAGTATGAAATGATAGGAACTAATTGGCCCTGTCGACGCCTTCTCTTGCCGTTACTACACCGAGCAGGCGCCATGGAGTCTAGGTCCCCACCGGTTGACAGCGTCTCAATCGTGACTGCCTCTGCCATTGTTTCACAACTAGGAAGAGGATGAAAAGTAGGAATTGGAAGCTGCGAGGCGGCCGGTTGTTGCAGTTTCTTCCGAGGAAGCTAGAATCCGGAAGAGAATACCTTGATCGGTATAAGCTACTTCCGCATTGGTCGGCTGTAGTTCAACTTGACATGGGAAGTTCGGGGTGGTGATAAGTCCCCACCCTCTTCTTACCCATGCCCAAGTCAAAGAATTTACCTCTCGGATCATAGCCAACTCTGGGAATCTTGAATTACTTGGGCATCACGGAGTCAGAGATATTCATAGTTCAAACCCTCCAGGTCAAAGCCCTTAGAGCCAAAGCACCCGACTCAAAATCTACGGATGCGACGGAACTTGCGTCAACGATGGATCTTCAGAGACCAGAAAACAACCTCCGTTCAGCTAGAGAACTGTTATAATATAGATTGATTGACGAAACTAGGATCGTGCAGGATGATGGTGCTCATGGAATGGCTGCTAGGAATACCGAACAACGGAGAGCTTATCATCAACTAACACCCCTTTGGCTCCTGGTCTTGGACTCCTCCATCTATTATCATGTACCGGAGCTCAGCGCATCTCAACGACCAGTGGGTACCTTCCAGCACTCGGGGACAAAGCTTTAATAACTGAGAAAATGTGTGTCCGGACTTCAATGCTCCATGGACAAAGCAATATTTGCAAGATGATCTTCGTTACACCACCGGCGGTATTCCCGCCACGCATCAATCCACAATTCATCACTCTCTCGGAAATGCAGAGTGCTGGGTAGATCCCCAAGGGAGTGAGCAATGAGCACCACCCGGTTCGGTGCAAGGACCAACCAGCACGAGCATTGATTTTGGTGCTCGCAAATGAGGAGAGCCGTAATCACTATCCCTGACTTTGCTAATCCTGGCACCCTGCAGCCGCGCCTGCCGGACCGCCTTTGAAAAGTCGCATTCGTCGCATCTGTCCCGGGCTGAGGCCTCCCCTCTAAAATTGCAAATGGCGGGTGCCTCCTATTCCAAAGTATCATCATCTCCTGTCTCTCCTGTGATATTAGCGTATCCCCACCTGCCCCTCCTTTTTTCTCAATTGATTTTCACAACCCCTTTTCCCCCACCGCAAGCGCGCTACATTGAGCATTGAGCAAAATCTCACCTACACACAAATCACACTCTCAATACATTACAAACTCTGTGTTCTACTCGTCAAATACTGGCGGTTTGTGGGCTGGGAGTTACTGATGCAGTTTGTGAGAGCGCCCTCGAATAGCAGGCTCAGTCATCAATGGTGGAGAGAGGCGAGACAGATAACCACGAACAAACGAAAACGTCGGTGAAGATAACAAAATGCACATACGCGTATTGCTCGTTTAAAAGGTGCCAGTCCCTTTTGGGGGTTGGCTTTGTAGTGTAGGCGCAAAGAGTGTGCGATGTTGCCTGCGAAGTATGTATGTCTTGGGGCTCGGGACAATATTACAACCAAGCTCTGATCGCCGAGCTCCGATCAACCAATGTGGATCTGAGCAATAATGTTTCTGGCAAGGACCAGGTACATTGGTGCAGCGGGAGTCTAAACATTAAAAATCACACCGAGAATGACTGATAGGATGAGAACATCATACCCGTTCCACAGTGCACAAGGCCGACGTGAACGAGAAGACATTGAGTGGCATCTTATAATGCTTGCCGAGATCTCGGGCTTCTAGGTTGGCGAGTCTGGACAACTAGTGTAGACCATATGGTTCCTGCGCTCGATGGGGTTTGCAGGAGGATGAGGAGGAGGGATCAACATGTCGGCACCGCCTCGACTTCTTGGCAACCAGAGCCACTCAACTGACTCCACACATGATTTCCCTGATCCCGTTCAAGCTGGTGAATTTGACACTCGCCTCGCTCCTGTCCACTGTCAACCCCAGCCTTTGGCTCAGACACGGGCCCCCTTCATTATCCTTTGACATTTGTGTCAAGGCGTCGTCTGTGTCCACCTGCTGGGAAAAAGAATCTAGACCTGCCCTGCTGCCGCTATATGTCTCCCCTCCCTCTTTTCTTCCCCCTCTGCAAATTTCGTTCTTCTCCCAGCCTCCCAAGGTCGAGAGCTTGGCGGGGATGGGAGGGGAGGGAGGGGATGGCAGCGAGGCCGAACGAACTCTGTCTCCCGTTTGCCTCGCGTCGCGAAGCGCGGAGCTCCCAAGCAAAGAGTAGCCACGTTGGGTGGAACTAGCAGAGCCTTGAAGTGGACGGCTCCAACTGAAAGAGATGATTTACGGGGCACCTCCTGTCAGACTGTTTCCATTTCCACTTTTATCGATTGTCTCCTTCTTTCCCTCCCCTTTTCTCTGTCCCAAACGTCATCTTGCCAGTGGAGCTGGTCACTGAAATGAAGTCCTGCAATTACTTTGTCATGACAGCAAAGAGATGGATGACTGGAATTGGTACATTGATGCATGAGTAAAAACTAGTCTAATTTTGTACTTAGTGCAGATACCCTGGTGCGGTTCACCGTCTCATAGGCTTCGAGCCCATGCAATCCTCGGCTGGGATACTCCACCGATACTTGGCCCAATGTACCTCCTCATCACAAGCAAGCCCGCGGGTGTTGGGGAGTCTTGGGGAGTAATAACCAACTGGAAGAGACTTTGCACTACATCAATACCGGCCGATAGCCTAGCCTGCTTGGGGGCGGTGGTGCCTTCCCAATGTTCTCTCAACCCTGGTCCGCCTCCTGGCTGCAGTGGAGCGTACACTCCACGTGAAGGTACTTGCAGAACGTCTGCTTCTCAACTGATATCGAGCGTGTGTCGCTACATTATAGCCCCCTTTCGAATTCCGGAGGACCCGGTTCGAAAAATTTCCCTAAAAATCCCCTGCCCGTGATATCGCCTCGACGCCAACCTGACTTGTAACTCTTTTTCTTTTTCTTTTTTTCTTACCTCTTTTCTTCCGCCTCGTCCTCGCTTCTTCCTTTGTTTAGTTCCTCCTTCTCCTCTTTTTCGGCCTCCCTACGCGTTGTGTCTACTCTAGTCCTCGACCACCTACCCCTCGCTTCCTGGTCTGGGATATGCAACTGAGTTCCCGACAAACCCTCGAGCTTCGCTTCCGAGGTGCGTGAGGTAGCTTGCCTCCAAACCATTCACTTTGTTCCGGCCCCATCGCGAGATTCGAGTTCCGAGATCTTAGGACCGCAACGAGCCCTTGTCCAAGCACCGGTGCCGCCGTTTCCTGCGCCGCTTGCCCAACGCCCGTACCTAGAATCGACCGTGGAGCTCGAGGAGCCGTCCCGCCCGACCAAACGTCCAACTTTGGCCATTGGAGTCTTCATCTCGTGCAAAAGGTAGCGAGAATCCCAAGCAGGGGCACCTGTTTCTCCTATCTTCGTAGCACCGATCGTCCTGGGGTGTGAGTCTTGTTCTATTTTACCCGGCTACGTGATAGAGACCCCCAGCACTGTTTCTTTTTCCGTTTTTTTCCTCCTTGTCCCCGTTCTAGCGGCTACCCGCGTGTGCGCCTCCCCGTCATCTTCTCCCCCAACCCGGATCTGGCTGGCGGCATTGCACACAGGCGCCTTCTTTTTTCTCTGCATTCTCCTTGATTGCAGCTGGACCTGCAGTCCCGCCTCTGACAGCAGTTGAGGCCGTCGCGATGCCGTGAAAGATCCAATGCCAATCTGGCCAGTGTCACACACCCTGTGCCTCTCGCGCATTTGCCCAGTATCTCCACCTACATCACCCGTCTACTTTACCCTCTACCGAGGATTGCGCAATGCTTAGCCACCTCATCCCGTCCCGAACCTTGGGTGGTAACCCCAATCAAAAATTTGATCCTCTCGGGGTGGCTTTTGCTTTTTTCTTCTGGCCTTTTGAGTTGTTCTCTGACTAACCCGCGGCTTCTGGTAGAAGGAAAAAAAGGAGGTATAGCTTGGCATTAATCTGCATCTTGCCTCGGTTTCCCGCCTTTAAGAGCTTGTTCCTCGATCAACAATTGGCCTCCCCACATTGCCGATTCACGCCTCCCGCGCGATACGCATTGTCGTGTTTACAACTGAGCCAACCTCGAATTAACACGGTCGAACTCGGCAGACATGCCCCGGAAACTTCAAAACTTGTTCTCCAACTCTAACATGTCGTCTTCCACTCGAACTAGCGAAAGACGACCATCATCCTCGAGGGGCAACCGCCTCAGCAATCTCTTTGCCAACTCCAAGAGCAAGGACCAGAACTTGCCTCAGCAAACTCTGCTTGCCATGCAGCAGCAACAGTCCCAGGGCGGCGCCGGCACGGTGCAGGTGCCTACCATCTCCGTCACCGCGGCACAGGGCGACGACTACGCAGCGGGTCAGCCGGAGCCTCTTGTTTCCTCCGACCCCGACGAGCGCCAGGCTAAGCTTGACGCCCAGTTCGGCCCTCTGAACCATCCTAGCCACCTATACGTGAGCAAGCATCACGGCGAACCCCTAGAGCCTCCCATCATCGACGAGCCGGCCTATTACTACGTCCTCACCACCTATATCAGTTACCTGCTGCTTATTGCCTTTGGACACGCCCGCGACTTCTTTGGTAAGCGCTTTGGCGACCCCAAGATGTACAGAGCTCTCAAGGCTCAAAACGGGTACGCTCCCCTCAACGAAGACTTTGATAATTTCTACGTCCGCCGTCTGAAGAGGCGCATCGACGATTCTTTTGCCCGTCCCACAACCGGTGTCCCTGGACGCTTTATTACCCTCATGGACCGCACCTCCAAGGATTTCAACATCACCTATAAGTTGACTGGTACCTTTACCGAAACCCTCAACATGAGCTCGTACAACTATCTCGGCTTTGCTCAGTCGGAAGGCCCCTGTGCCGATGCCGTCGAGGAATGCGTGCGAACGTACGGCCTGAGTGTTTGCAGCCCCCGCGCCGACGCCGGTACGAGCGACCTTGCTGTCGAGGTCGAGAACGAGATTGCCAACTTTGTCGGAAAGCCCGCCGCCATGGTATTCTCCATGGGCTTTGTCACCAACTCGACGTCCTTCCCTGCTCTCGTGTCCAAGGGCTGCCTCATCATCTCTGACGAGCTCAACCACGCGTCGATCCGCATCGGTGCCCGTATTTCCGGTGCTGTTATCAGGTCGTTCAAGCACAATGACATGAAGCATCTCGAAAAGGTTCTCCGCGAAGCCATCTCCCAAGGCCAGCCCCGCACGCATCGTCCTTGGAAGAAGATTCTCGTTGCCGTGGAGGGATTGTACTCGATGGAGGGAACTATGTGCGACCTCCCCGGACTTTTGGAGCTCAAGAAGAAGTACAAGTACTACCTCTTCATCGACGAGGCGCACAGCGTCGGCGCTCTTGGACCCCGTGGTCGCGGCGTGTGTGATTACTTCGGAATAGATCCTGCCGAGGTCGATATTCTCATGGGTACCCTGACCAAGTCCTTTGGCGCCAACGGCGGGTATATCGCCGGCGAGAAGGACATCATTGAGAAGCTCCGTTGCTCCAACGCTGCCAGCCGGCTCGCAGAGTCCCCCACTCCTGCCGTTCTTATGCAGATTCTGGCATCGCTCAAACTGATTACGGGCGAGCTTTGCCCTGGCCAAGGCGAGGAGCGACTCCAGCGCATCGCGTTCAATTCCCGTTACCTCCGACTCGGTCTCAAGCGACTCGGCTTCATAGTGTACGGCCACGATGACTCGCCCATCATCCCCATCGTTCTCTACCACCCCGGAAAAATGTCGGCCTTTAGCCACGAAATGCTAGCGCGGAAGATTTCGGTAGTCGTCGTGGGCTACCCTGCGACGCCTTTGATAAGCTCGCGGGCCCGATTCTGCGTCTCCGCGGCACACAACAAGGAAGACATGGACCGACTTCTCGCGGCGTGTGACGAGGTTGGCGACATTATCCAGCTCAAGTACTCGACCGGCGCTGCCGGAGGAGCCGACCACCTCCCTGCCGGCATCACTCATGAGAACGAGAAGGAGTGGCGTAAGGCCAACGGCGTCGACAAGGCCCCGATCAAGCCCCCGGTGGAAGCTGGAGGACGTCATCGCCCGAGGAGCCGAGGACGCGAAGCTTCCCCTGCGATAGAAGCCCACGCGAGCTTGGCCGGATTGCTAACCTCGGGGCGAAGTGCCAACAGAGCACACCGGCAGCCGCCGCCGGTCCCATCTCTCTCGGGGTGGGAAGGGGCTGCGTGGAGCCCTTTCATTGCTCCGCCGCCTCTACCCAAGGCGGTTGCTTCATTTTATTTCTCTCTTTCTTCACACTTTCTTTCTTCAATTCCCGTCACCCGTTAATCTATACCCCTTTAAAAAGATAATGAAAGGTTATTCAGAGGAGCTCGTTCTATCGGGGAGTGCCCTAGGCATTTTTTGTTGGACTGGCGTTGCTAATAGGCCCTTCTTTGCGCTTTCGTCGTTCTACACCTAAAGAATTTTGCGTGGTTTTCTTCTTCCGCCCGACGATAGACGGTGTTTCGCTCCAGAGTCCCCGAGGACAGATCTGGGTATTACTGGTCGGTGTTGTTGGACCTGGACATTCGCTTTAGACTGCATATATTGGATTCTTTCCCCCTCGTGTCGCCTTTTTCTCCTTGGGCCCAGAGGCTGGAGGCAAAGGGACACACCCACATACTGGTCTAGCTTGCTAGCCCGAGGCTCTCAACCCTTTCCTCGCTCGTCGTCACTTTCCCTCCACTCCTCCTAATCTTGCCTACAAACCATTGACGAGCATCTCGGATCCTTTCAATCTTGGTCTTCTCTCCCTAAACGACCTATTCTTCTTCTTCTACTTTCTTTCATCCCTGCTTCCCGCTCCCTTTCAGGGGAGTTGGGAAGAGGGTTTGACCCCTATTTTATTTTTCTATTTAAGCCTAGCATGGTCCTGGAGTGCATCGGAGTTTCTATTTTGCAAAGGGTCACCCATTGGTGGGGGAGGAGTAGTGGTTGGTTCTTGGGAGGTTGGACCAGGGAGGAGGAGGAGGAGAGGCGTGAGACTGGCGAGAGTAATGGTGACTTCTAAAGGAAATCAGGAGAACATGGACCTACGGAGTAATGGACGCAACAATAATACAGCCTAGAAACAAACAGATGCTTATATTCCTCTGTTCATATGACGCTTCTCCCACTCTGCCCCCATGACAACTAGTGATATGCTACGCATTATGCAACAGAGCGCCTCTCTCACAGTAATATCTTTGCTTCCTCGAAAGGCTATGTATTACGGGTCCCCACAAAGGTCCACCTACCTGATTATAACAACTTATACACAAGACGCAAATCGTTAAAGGAGGGGAGACAAGCCATCCTGAAGACGTGACATGGACACGCAAGAAGAGGACAATCAGTGTGGAAAACGGCCGGGGAGGAGAGGGAGGAAAAACCGAAAGCACAAGGACAAAAAAGAGAATCGAGGAGCGAGGGGGAAACTACGGCAACCCCGCCAAGGGTAAGTAAGCTACGGAAAAAAAGAAAAAGAAAAAAAGAAAAAAAAAAGAAAAAAAGAAGAGGGAGATATTCCCAACGACGCAGGCCCGATTCGAACGGACGCCTCCTAAGAGATGAGATTTCGAGTCTCACGCATTAGACCACTCTGCCACTGCGCCCTAGTCCGGGAGAGGGATTTGTATTAGTCATGGTTGAGAATTGGTGCTATGAAGGGGGTCGTGGGATGGTCGTGGGGACGAAGAGATGCCCCGCAGGCGGTTCATGTGGGGCGGCGGCGGGAAGAGGGAGATTTGGCGGATGGGTGAGCCAGAGAAGAAGAAGAAGAAAGGAAGACGAAGAGGATGGGAGAAGACGAGGACATTGAGTTGACGGGTAGCCGTTGGGAGAGGAGAAGAGGGGCCAAGAAGCTCTGGGATGATGATGACGATACTAAGTCTAAGGAGGTGAGGCTGGCGTCATATCGTGGGGTTGTGACCTTTGCTGGGCACTACGAGGTGTATGACGATGCGTCGTTGGCTACGGATTTACAGATATGGTTCCCCTTTTTTCTCCCGGGTTTCTTCACTCTCTTTGCTCTACGCTGAAAATGAAAAAGTTGCTTTTCCTCCTCCTCTCCCTTCTCACCCTCTCATCGTTTCGAGTTGAACGACTCCCCCTCGGGCACAAGAAATGATTCGCGCTGGCTCGACGACGACTCCAAGCCCGAGAGGTATCATCGTATCAGATGCGCACGCATTGAACGAGGCTCAAAGAATGGCCTTCCCCCTTTCGTGGCGTACCTATGTGGTAGTAGGGAATAGGCTACCAGGGAGGGCAAGTTCAAAGTGGAAGGGGAAGGAATGGGACTAGCATGGGGATGAGGGATGAGGATGGGATGGGAGGGGGACCGGCTTGTGAGCGCTGAGAACCTGAAACGCTGGTGATGGAGGGTCGCGGTGGACGGGTGGATGAGTAGCGTGGACGTTTGGCGCCAACGGTGAGACTAGGCAGCTGGAGGTGCTGGGACCCTGGGGGCAGGATTTGGGGTAGTATCGTGGGACAAAAGGCTAGGAGCTCTGGAATACGCTAGATGGGAGAAAAATAAGGGACAAACCATCATAAGACGGGGAACGAGTGGCATTTTCGTCATTCAATCTTGACATGCTCCAAGATGGGCTCTTGGGACAGAACGAACAACAGCTGCCCCTTCTTTCAACACGCCACAACGCCTGTAAGAAGTGGAGAAAGGAGGAGGTCTGCTTGTTCCTCGTGTACGTAGATTAGGAAAAAGGAAAAAAAAAAAAAGGATAGAGCCCTCTTGTGGTGGGACGTGGAGCTCTTTGCCGCGGGACCTGAAGCTGACGATACGAGGTCGTGGATGGCGAGCGGTTGGGGTTGGGGAGTTTCTTGTTACTCCGTTTCCCTTTTCATACCTTTTGGCCATCTTGGTCTGTTTCAACGTAGATGCATCTACTCTCAGCGCAACCCCCAGCTCGTGTTCTCAATTGTTTGGTCCCTGGGCCAAGCCAGAATAGGAACTCGATCTCCGAACATATCCATTTTTTTCTTTCCTTTTTAACAACGATTTCAAGCACAAAAAAAGGGGTGAGAAGAAAGGCCATCCAACATGAGCCCCCCTGTCGTTTTTGCTCCATCGCGCTCGCTCTCGCACTTGTACTCTCTCGGCCGCGTGCTTTCGGAGTGTCGGGAAGTTTGCGCGGGGCCGTCACTTCGAGAAGGAGACAGAAGAGATAGGGCCAGGGAAGACGTGGAAAAGAACAAGAATCAAGGAAAAAGAAGAGCGCAACTCGTTCGAGCAAAATAGGCGAGACGGCCTGCCGGTGTTCTCGAAGAGGCGGATCCACGGATGCCTTTCTTGGCCCTGCAGGACAAACGTAAATCAACCGAGAATGAAGACGCGACGGAGAGGTGGCCCTTCTTTCTCTCTTTCTCTCCCGTTTTTTTTTCGTTCTTTTTCTCGTCTTTTCTGTTCTCTTGCTCTCTCTCGGCCTTGCTGTCCCTTTGCACCTTTTCAACGCCTCTCGGGTCTTGCCGATGTGTTGGAGCGGCCGAGGACCTGGGAGCCCACCTTTCTTTTCCTTGTTCCGCTTGTTGCCCCCTTCTGGAGGACAGGCGAATTTAGGCTTGGTGAGATCCCATAGGGCGGGGACCCCGGACGGGCAGTTAGACAAGGGAAAGGGGAGATGGAAAGTTGGCTGTCGAGCAGTTCGCCGGGTGTGGAAAGCTCCGGGCCGGGAATTTCATCTGGGACGTGCGGTGGTGTTTCGCCAGCAGGTGCAATTAGAAATACTTTGCCCAGCCGCGGATCATAGAATGATCGACTAAAGGCCATTCCATCAGATCGAATTCGGGGTCGACGAGCAACAACGAACATACTTGGACAGAATAGGAAAGAGAGGAGAGTCGCGTGTGTGTTTCCTCTGACGCAATTGCTCAAATCCACACACCGGCAATGCTTCATCAAGATGGGGCCTCCTCTTGGCCCCCTTGGTCGTCGAGGGGGTGGGCCAAGTGGCTTAATCAATCAGGTCACTTTTTTCTTCTCTTCTGCTGCTACGCTCTCCGGTTTCTTCTTCTTTCTTTTGCCCGGGTTCAAGATAGATGAGTTGATGTGCACTTTGGGGGCGATCAGGGGGAAGGGCCGGCTTGCATCTACGAGGAGTATCGGTGGGATAATCGCGTGTTGGCCTCGCTGGAGGCAAGGCCCCTTGTGGCCCCTGTGCTTTGCTGCGGGCTGGCTATCCTCTGTCCATTTTTATTTCTTTTACACTTCAACCAGCCAAAAGGGTAGGCCATGGGGCCATATCTCGAGGAGAAAGAGGGAGAAGCAGAAGGAATACTAGGAGCCCGAGCCAGTATCGATGCCGACTTAAGCGCCACCTGCGTGAGCGTGGACACTGCTGCGTCCAATGGATGGTGCAAGGCGGCTGCTGGCTGCAATGGAGTTGAGCCATTTGGCCTGCTCCTGGCCATGGTCTCCAACCCGAGTTGCTGCTGTTCATGTCCCTGCAAAGAGTTACAAACTCATACATCCAAGGTTCGGGGAGCCAACAAAAATAGAAGAAGGAAAGGGAAAAGCAAGGCCGAAAGAAGAAAGAAAAAAGGAAAGACCAATGTCGATGCCAACGCCACTGCCAAGTCAAGAATCTAAATTTGGAAGGACGTTCATCGTTGACATTCCTTCTACGTCGTTGCTTCAATGCTGGCTTGGCTGGGTGGAGGCAGCCAAGGTGTGATTTGTACGCTTGAACTTGAATTCTTCTGTATCCATCTTTTTCTTAGACAGTGCCTGCATTCATGGCCAGCCCTGGCTTGTAATACTTGTGCATGTATTCAGTAGCAAGGTCTCACTTGAATGCGATTGATCCGCTGGTAGTCATGCAAAGATGATTTGAAGTGCGTTGGTGCTCCGTCACTCAAGGCTCACGAGCACAGACACAAGTCGTCAACCGAACCATGCACGGGGCAATGGTTCAGAGGGGGCCCTTGTCTGTCCTTACCCCCGGGGCCCTTATTGTTCAAGTCGCAAGCGCGTCTCTCCCGAGGTCGAAGGCGACTGCAATCTTGTGCCGCAAGGAGATGGATGGAAGTTGAGGTGCGATGGCCCACTGATCAAGCCTGCGTCTGGTGGAATGGATCAATTGATCCTCCTGGATACGTGTACCCATAGATACAAATATCTGCCTATCCCAAGATGGCTGGCCCTCGCTATCGGGCTTTATTTCGGCGCATGGTCCAAGGCACGCTTTGGGACCGATGAACCAACCGATCTCTCCAACTCGACCCCGCTTGTATCGTCAACAGAATCGAGGCCTAGGCCGCACACGTTTCACCCAGGTTCCTCAGAATGCGCTGCTGCCGGGAAAGGACAGACGTCGAGTGCCTTTCTCGAAACCCGTCCTGAAATGGGATGGAGGGGTTGTACCGCTTGGAGCATTGGATCATACACTATTACTTCCATCGAGCGATGGAGCCATCCACAACTGATGCACGTCGCCGATGTTGCTGGGTCAGCCATTTCGGTGAACAGCCTTATACTTGCAAAACGAGCCATAGTACTTCGTACTTCGTGCCTCGGCAGCCTGAGGTTGGCTAAATATAGTGCGTGTATACCAAGGAGCACCGTCTCGAACGGCAAAGAATATGCAAGTATCATGCAGTAGCCCAAAAGGCAGCACGGACCAAGAGGAACCGGAGCGACTGGGCTGCACGAGCTTGACGAGTTGCTTCCATTCATTTTGCGTTTCCACCCCGCCACTGGGCTCGTTGGAGACCCAATGGGAAGCATTCCTCCTTGGTCCAAAAGGAAAAGGAAGCCCAGGTGCAAAAGAAAGGCGAGGGGGCACCAATGGGAGGCAATGTGAGGCAATGTGAGGGTGCCCTTGAGAAACAAGCTCGCTTGCTCTCGGGTTGGGCTTTTCTCCTTTAGTGGGGTGGATCGATCATAGTCACCTTCCAAGTTATCAACTGAATATTGAGATGGGTGACCCAGACAGTGAGAGCGAACACCATATCCCTCTCTCTCATCGCCATTTGCCACCCGTCTGCCGTCCGCCGGCACCAGATTTGCGGGCCTCTCGGTATTACCTGTGTACATGATAAAATCAGGGGCGGAGATGCAAGCTATATGGATGGGTGGAATATTACTTTCGAGCAGGTGGAATCTGACCAGTCAAGCCAGTCTCGTCTCGACTCCCCCTTTTCCACCGGTGCAAGCCCGGCCCGACAATGGTTGGAATCGTCGTTGGGCCTTATTTGCTCCATTTTGGGTGGTCCCCTAATGATAATCCTAAATCTTATTAGATGAAAAACGCTCTTCTGGGCCAAAGGTACAGGTCCTATTGCTCGCCACCATTTCCGTGTAGCCCCTTTGGTGGTGTTGCACTGAGGGAAATTTTCTCTCGCCTCCTGTCCGTTCTATTCGTAGACAGTCTGGTTCGGGCAGGAAGGTGGTCCTCAAGGTGCACAAAGTAGATCCCGCTCCTCCAACGAGGAGAGAGGCTCATTGACTAGCCGGCGGGTTGGATTGATTTGATCAAAGAGACATGCTTGCTCCTCTTCTGCACGCTAGGCCACACAGGCACCAGACACGCAGAGAGAGACAGAGAGACATGCACATGCACAAGACAACACAGCACCCACGCAACGGGCGAGACAGCACGAATATGCAGGACAAGCGCCGGGTTGTCCTACCCTTCCCTGCTTTGGGCTCCTTGGTGCTCCTCTCGAGGAAGCACCCCTTGCGTGGGTGTCCCTCCTTCCGCCCCTCCCACTCCTTGGCTGCCCCCAGGCCCCGGCTTGGGCTTTGGCACTGACGTTACTAGTGACTAGTCCTGTTGGCTGGGTATTATGGTGTCAGGTGTGCTCCCCATGCCCCATTTCCGCTCAGAGGACTTGGCGTTGGCCCTTGTCAAAAGCTATGGGCAAGGCCGGAGAAGGCCTGGGAAGAGAACGGCGGGAGAGGGCGATAAGGGAATGGGGACGGGGAGGTGACCTAACACAGAGGGGTCGATGTTACAAGCATATGAAGAATGAAAGAAGAGGGAGGGAAAGGGACGAGATGTTAAAGAGGAGGAAAAAGAAACAAAAAAGGAAAAAGAAAGAAAAGAGACTTTTGGAACGAATCTCCGAGGCAAAGCGCGGGGGAAGGAAAAATAGCAAGAGCAATGAGTGAACTGCAAGAATTACTTCGTACAAGTCAAAAAGTCCCGGGAACCTCCCCATGACCGTGCTCAGGCGAAATTAACTACTGTAGTATCGTACCAGATTCTCTCAAGGCCGTACAGTGCGAAGTCTCTCCAATCGCTCTTTTGTCTTCCCTCTCACGAGTCACTCCTCATCTTCGTACCAGTGCCTGAACACAACGTCGAACCCCCAAGCCCCCTTCCTGCTCTTCTCTGAGGGAACCCTGTGTTGTGTATCAAACTCCCCAGTCCAACCTTATCAAGATCTAGCAGCCAAGAAATCGTGCTCCTGGTACCCCCAGAAGAAAGGCAGGTAGATTCCACAACGTCGTCAAGCACTTGTTAGCGTAGCTTCGTCGTACATTGCCCCTGTGGCACACGGCACCTTGCGAGTCCAAGGCGCCCCTGAGCTCAATGTTCCTTCTCTCTCCCCTCGCCTTTGTCTTCGAGAGGAGACAAAGCCACTAGTGGTAAAGAGAATGCGAGCAGGACATTCGTCCACTTCTCTCGAGTTACGTAGCCCTTGATTTGCTTGATCCTTGACTCCGGCTCCCTAGGCATTGAATCCATCAAGGGCTTCAAATGTCACCACTGGTCTGCCAGCCAGCCGAAGCACCCATCGCCCAAACCTGTAGACACACCCGGCGACCCAGCGCTACACTGCTGGCGCTCCCGCGAAAAACACCAGCAACCAGCCAGTCAGCCAGCTCGGCGTTGCCCCATCCTCCATCGAAATTTGATCCGCCCATTCCCATTGACGGACACTCCCTTCTCTTCCCTTCCCTCTTGTGTGGCCCCCTGACTCGCATTGCAGCCTCTCCTAGCACTCGATTCTTGGCCTCCCCTCTTCCCTTTCCGAAGCTTCACCTTTCCCCCAGTCTGGGCAGAGCATTTTCTATGACACGACCGGATTTTCCCTCGCCCCTTTCTCGCTCTCTATTCCACCTGTTCCGTCCATTTCATGCTATACTAGGACCTCTTTATTCGACTTTTTATTAACACATTTCACATTCATTCGACAATAGAGAGAGAGAAAAAAAAGAAAACAAAAGACAGACGTTGTATTGCTCCAATTCTCGCCCCTCCCCGGACCGTGACTGGGGGCGCTTCTGTTCCACACGCTCTCCCAAGTCTGAGCGCTACCCGTCTTTCATTTCGAGCCCCCAGCCATTCGTCGCCCAAAATCCGCTCCCTCCACTCTAGCCTCACCTTTCCCTCCCCGCCTTCAACACCACCCCGGCTCCTCCCCATCCCTTCTTCCTTCCTCTTTCTTTTTCCCTCCGTTCCTCGTCGATCGAACTACGATCCCCTCCTTGTCTCTAGCCACCGTACCTGACGACGACGAAGACGACGACGACGATGAATTTCGATGGGGGAACCGCCTACTCGAGTCCGACGCCGACGACGAATACGACGGCGCTATCGCAGATAGCTCGCCCGTAGCCGCCTCCGAAGCCTTCCAGTTCGATGAACTCCCTTCGTCCAACGAACACACACCCACCACATTTGCCCATCAAAGAAGCGGCGATAGGTTACCCGAGACCATCATCTCCGAATGGACTGCGGAAGAGACGGCCGATTTCATCAGCACCATTGGCCTTCAGCAATACTCGGATGTCTTCCTAGGTTTGTCAACCCTTTTCACGCCCAGCCTGTGCCGGCCACCCGCGATGAAGAAACAAATAAAGACGCATATTGGACGAAAATAAATGGGTAGATGATGTTACGCGGGCGTTGGAAAGAGATGATTTTGAGGGGAAAGAGGAAGAAGGGAGCGGAAGAAAGAGGGGGAAAAAAACCAAAGAAGAGGAACAGGCGTAACTCGGTCCGAGGAGACGAAAAGCACGAAGCAGTTGTCGCGCTTCTGCACTCGTCTCTTCTCTTGTCGACATCTAGCCATGTGTCCGTGCTGCTTGGGGCAAGAGCATGCATCATTGGAAATGAAGAAACGAGCTAACGTGTGTTTTCTTGCGCAGAAAACGACATTGTCGGAGAGGCGTTAATCGCCTTATTGCACGATGATCTCAAGAGCATGGGGATCAACAGTGTCGGCCATCGACTGACCATCCTAAAAGCGTCTACGACGTCAAAAGGCTCAAGACGTCCCCATAGAGAGCGACCACTACGTTCCGCTGTGTATGTTCTAGCCCCATCCCCGCCCATTGTCGCGCTGGCCCGCGGAGACCATCCGTGGCTCCCATCGCATTCCCAACTTTTTTCTTGGTCTTGTCGCGCACAACTAACCCTGAATTCATCTTTGCGCCCTTGCAGCTGCCGACGCCGAAGCCCAGTATGCGACCGCGACGCTCAAAGATATCAAGCAGCTTGTCGAGCAGCTCCGCCTCCGAGACGAACGCATGAATCTCTTTGAGAGCGATCTCAGACGCCTGACTGAAGACTTTAGGCGCCTGCGGGAAGATATGCTCCCCGCCCTGCGACTCGCCAAAGACGCCCAGCAACCCCTGCCCAACAACCCAAACAACCAAGTCTACGCCTTCGAAACGTCGACGCTGTCGCCGCCCGCACCCACCCCCTCGTCGAGCCAATCCACTGGCGGCCTTCGACGTCAATTCTCGACCAAGAAACTGGCACTCGGGTCCATGCCCAAGAACAACTCACCAACCCACCTCCAAACTACCCACGAGCGCTCTCTGGTGGAGCAAACGTTAGACCCGACCAACGCCGCCGAACGCGCCGTACTCTCTTCATCCCACCTGGCGGCCGTCAACGGCTCCGGACAAAGCACGTCGCCCATCTTCCCGCCCCCGAACATCCCATCGCCCACATCCCCTCCCACCGGTCTTGGTGGAACGATGCTCGCCTCCCGATCGTACCGGGCCGAGGCGCCCACCCCTTCCACCCGATCTACCTTTGCCGAGAATGACCACCCACGAGAGAAGCCGATACAAGCCCCGAGAAGGAAGGAGACCCCTGCGCCGGATACCCCCAGTTCGAGCAACGCCTCGGTCGAAATTTTCAAGTCCTTCCGTGTCAGCATGGACGATCCCTGCTACAAAGTGCTGCCTGCCGCCCTGAAAAAGTATCAAATAAATGCACCATGGGACCAGTACGCCTTGTATATTGTCTATGGGGATCAGGAGAGATGCCTAGGCCTGGACGAGAAACCCCTCATCCTGTTCAAGCAACTGGATCGGGAAGGAAAGAAACCCATGTTTATGTTACGAAAAACGAATAATGCCCAAGTCGACCTCACCTCGGATATGCCCGGAAGCGCGGGATTAGGCGGTTCAGCGAGAGGTGCTGCTACACCATATGACCCTCCGGGAGGCATCATTTGATGCTGCAGTTTACCCCCAAGGCCGGTTAACGCCATCAAAAACCAAAAATCAGAATAAAACCTGCGGGAAAGAAAAAAATTCACATACAAGCAACGAAAAATCACAGCTGCCCTCCTGATTCGATTCTCGAGCAACGTCCTTGGCAGCCTGGTGCTGTCGGTCACCGTCCACCTTTCCCCATTTTAGGGTATCTACCACTGGGCTTCTTGAGCCGAGCTTCCGCTTTCATCTACCGTTGCATCGCAATCTCTTCTTAGCCTCGCATCGTATCGCGCGGCGATTTTGCTAGCCACGGGGCGGCGAGCTTTGGTTCTAGGCGGGTCACAACATGTCATGATCACTTTCTGCCGGAGTTTCTCTTTTTATGGGTATAGGTACCAGTCACCCCCGCATAGCGCTGCGTTATTCCACGGGCTGCTTCTTTTGGAGACATCCTCTT
Source organism: Parascedosporium putredinis (assembly GCA_949357655.1). Taxonomy (NCBI): domain Eukaryota; kingdom Fungi; phylum Ascomycota; class Sordariomycetes; order Microascales; family Microascaceae; genus Parascedosporium; species Parascedosporium putredinis. Next base: position 533,020 of record CASHTG010000019.1, read on the forward strand.
GGGCTTCTCCTCCCCAACTCTCGATCTCTTCCCCACTCTCTCTCTCTCTCTCTCTCTCTCTCTCTCTCTCTCTCTCTCTCTCTGCGCCTCCTTTTTCTTTTGTCTGGCTATCTTATACGGTGCGCTTGGGTGCCGCGAGCCTCATCTATCTAACGTCGGAGGCAAGACACCGAGATCGGGCGACTGGCCCATTGTATTTTTCTATTTTTTTCTTTTTCTTTTGGAAAATAATGTGGCTATTGGGCATCCAGTAGCTAGCAAAATATGCTTGGGTGGTCATATATGTCGCGTGTCTGGGGCTCCCTACATTGGCGGGTAGGAGAGTGAGTTGCCGGCAAAGGGACTGGAACCTGTACGTTGGAGGACCCTTATTTCTCGGGAGTCCGATACTGCGGAAGGGCTCTACATGGATGCATCACAGATCACGGACTATGGGATAGAGCTTTCCAAGTTGGCCTTGGCATTTTCGGAGCCTCTTTTTGTTTCTTTTGTGCGGGTCGGCGAGTGACTTTTCTTTTCTTCCCCTTCCCTTTTTGTCTTTCTTCTGTGTCCCGTCCGTTTGGTCCTGCATCCTGTTCTTACTTGGCTCGCATCTCTATTCTCATGGGACACTCTGCGGAGTTCCCCTTCCTCTCTCTCTCTCTCCTTTCGTGGAGGGTTCCAGGTCGTTGGATTCTTGTGTATGCTTAGGATATCTGAGTCATCTCTTTTGCCTCGTCTTTTCCGATCTTGTTGCGATGAAATCTTGTCATGTGGATGTATAACCTCTTCTCTTTAGGGGATGGGGATCGTAGGCCCATTTAGTTGCCACCCTTGTTTCCCGTGGCCCGCTGCGGTATCTTGTAGTTGGTTGAGGTCAATGGGAAGAGCCATGATTAGTGAATTGCATCCCTTCCTTCGTCTTGCCCTTTTCTGGTTTCTTATGAGGTGTCTCCCCGTCTTTAGCTTGCCATTTTGTCAGCTTCTTATCCGGCCCTCTGTGACTCCGGCAAGTTGACACAAACTGACCAACGCAAAATGATGGAATGTAAACTCTGTTTGGGCAAGGAGAAGCAAAAGAGAAATCTACGTCATCAAACTAGGAAAAGGAGAAAATGTAAATAAGGCAGGTTCTCCATAGTACGCCGTTCTGAGACGAGGTTACAAAGGCTGGCAAGAGGGGGGCTCGAGGTCTTCAAGAGCCCCGGGAAAGATATGACACGTCTAGTACATAAGCATGTAGATATCTTTATTCCATCTATAGATGCAAGGAGGAGATGCTAGACAAACAAAGGCGGTGGAGGATTCACTCGAAAAAAAGAAAAAAACACTGACATGTCCGCCGCTCATGATCCGTCGTTTCCACCAGAGACTCCGAATGCGCCGTAAAGCAAACAAGGTGCCTGCTCCTCGCCACCCGGCACATAAAGGGGACGAGAGCGAGCCATGAACTATCAAAGAGAGGGGCAAAGGTGGAGGCTAAATGATGCGAGAAAGAAAAACGAAGGAGAAAAAAAAAGGAAAAGAAGAGTGAGCATGGAACTCAAAAGATATCGCCGATTCTACGCCATCTAGAAAGGTCCCCCCTGCCTCGTGCAAGTCTGAAAAACTCTTTTGTCCTCACTATACGAGCCGGTTTGGCCGCTCGAAGCAGCAGGAGAAGGGTTGGCCAATGTCTGCCCCCTTTTCCCCTCTTTCTTAGAAATGCACGCTCCTCTTCTTCTGAATCTTCTTCTTGTCGTTCCTGTGCAGCAGGTTATTCACGCCAGCAGCAGCCTCGGCAGCATAGGGCTGCAGAGTGCTCACGAGGCCCTCAATCTTCTTCTTAGGCCCCCGTGAGAGGAAGACGCCGCGCCGGGTTGGCCCTGGGGCGGAGGGGCGGCAAACTGCTGCTGCTGCTGCTGCTGCTGCTGCTGTGGCGGAGGAGGCGACCAGTGGGGGTAGGTGCCCGGGCCGGCACTCACGGGGCGCTGGGGCCAGGCGCCCGGAGGAGCCAGGTTAGAGCCGGAGCCGGAGCCCTGGGCGGGTCGCGGGGGCAAGGGCGGGCGGCTCGCGCCCGAGGGCCCGGCAACGGCGTTGGCGTTGGCGTTGGCGGGCATCTGCTGGCCCTGGACGCCGTACTCCTTGCGCAGGCGCTCCGTCTCCTTTTCGATCTCGGCCTCGCGGCGTCGAGCTTCCTTTTCCTCGTCCTTGAGCATCTTGCGGATGCGTTCCTGCTCTTCGCGGTCGCGCTTCTCCCGCTCCTGGCCTTGCGCCGCTCGTTCTCGGCCACGGTGGCTTGTAGGCGCTTGGTCTCGGCGTCGAGGGCGGCGGGGGTTGGATTTGGAGTGGGGCCTGCCACCTGCGGGGATGGCGGCGGCGGCGGTGGAGGAGGAGGCAGCCAACATGGCGCCGGCGCCAGCGACGGCGCCGGACATGACGGGAAGGGCGGCGGGAGGGGAGCCGGAGGGGCGGGAGTTTTTCGTCGCCCCGGGGAGGTGGAGGCGGTGCCGGCCGGGGCGGAGAGGTTGAAGATGTCGTGCTTGGGGAGAGGTACAGGCCGCGAATGAGCTCCGCGCCGAGGAGGAGGACGACCTCGAGCCCTTTGCGGTCCTCGAGCTCGACGCGCCGCATGTTGGGCTCGTAAATGGTGAGGGCGTCCGACTTGCCCTGGGCGAAGAGGGCAATGGTGATGTCGGGTTCCCGGCTCTTGCGGCCGTCGACAGACTTGCCGACGAGGTAGCACGTCATATCCTTGCTCATGCGGCCGTCCCGCTTCCAGCGAAACATGATGCGGGGCACGGAAGGGTCGGGCCCACCAGAGGTAGGGTTGTCGGGCCCGGCGGCGGCGGCCTGGCTCTCGCGGTCGAGGAGGCTGGCGGAGGGGAGCTTGAAGGAGCGTTCGGGCATCTCAAACTCCCACGACTCGCTCTTGTTCCAGCCGGATTGGATGTGGCGCAGGACCACGGTCTGGTCGGGGTCGTAGAGGGAGAGGGAGACGACGTCAGGGACGACGGGGGTGGCGGGGGCGGAGGATCCCGAGGCGGAGGATCCCGAGGCGGCGGCGGCGCGGGCCTCGGCGGTGGAGAGGGGTGGTTGGGTCCATTCGGGCTCGACGAGGGCTTCGGCGTAGATGATGGAGGGGAAGGAGGCGTCGGCGAGGGCGGCGGCGAACTTGGCGCGGGAGGCGGAGGAGGAAGGGTCGGGGCGGCGGATGAGGAAGGTCGGGGAGGGGTCGGAGCCGCGCTCGGAGAAGAGGAGGAGGGTGTTGGCCGGGGAGTCTTTGGCGGCTTGGAAGCGGAAGGTGGGGAGGTTTTCGTCGAGCATGGTGGGCGGTTGGTGGAGGAAGCAGGGCGGGTAAAGAGGAGTGAGAGGTTCGCGTGCGCAGATGGGTAGGTCGTGTAGGCTCGGTAGAAGATGGCTTAGGGGTTTTTGATTCCTAAGGGGTGAGGCGGAGAGAGAGAGAGGATGGGGACGGCGCGCTCTTCTCTTAAAGGGCAGCCTTGGCGAACTAGGGATCGGTTACCCCTCCTTGACGTGTGAGCAAAAGGGAGGCAAGATGAATTAAATCAAGACGAGCTAGACAACCCCAGAGAGAGCCTCGATTGTTAAACGAGTCGCCGGCAGCACAGGAAGACGGACTAGATGGCGGGAAGTCAACGTAATAGGGTTATTACGGGAACGCTTCGATGAAGAGGGGAAAAGAAAAGAAAGAAAGAGCTAAAAGTATTCTAGAAGGTAGGGGAGTCGGTACTTGTATTTTGCGGGGAGAAGGGGAAAGAAAAGGGAAGGAATACGACGACGAGGAACAAAGAAGCAGGAAAGCGACGGATTCGCTCGATGCTGGGCCAAGCAGGGCACAGAGGCAGGGTTGGGATTCAGCTCGCGTCATCATGGAGGTGGGACGCAAAGCGCAAAAGGCGAGGCCAAGGACTAGGACAGGGGACCAGGGCGAGGATGTGGAGGGGCAGCGCACCAGTGGCAGGTCCACTTTCTGGTATGCGCCCGGTGTACACGCGTGTGTGCCTGCTCAGCCTCGAGCTTGATTTGGGGGAAAGGGGGCGAAACCTTTTTGGGCCTTGGAGTATTACTACACCATTCTGTTATTTTTAAAATAGGAGGCGAGTTGAAGAAGAAGAAAAGGTGTATTCTTTCGATCCATTGGCTAGATGCAAACTAGAATGGGTCCAAGGGGAAAAACCTCTTCTCTTTACCTACTTGCTCCGTTTGCGACGCTGTCGATGTTGTCGATGCTGTCAAACGATCAAGAGGAAGGAACGTATTAGGTAGCGAGCCAGCGCTCTCAAGGAAGGAGGCGTTTGACGCTTGGAGCTTCTCCATCCCTCTCCATCCGCAGCCCACTTTTGGCAGAACCGCCACATTCACTCCACATCCAACCCCAATCCCAATCCATATCCGTGCCTGTCTCCCTTGTTCAAGACGTCTTGTCGAGTGGGCAAAGAAGAATAAATGCCAGCAAGTTCGAAAGGGAAACCTAGAAGACCGATACCTACTCACACATCACGAAAGAACAAAGAAAAAAAGAAAGGAAAATACAAACGGCAAGGTCAAACTTGATCCAATGGCTACCATGTATCAATATTCCTTTAGCGAATCGGTGGGGCGGAGACGCTGGCGCGGAGCAAGCTTCGCACGAGGTTGACGTATTACTATTCTGCGGCAACCGAAACACTCGTGCGGGTTCACGGCTGGGGGCGAGTTTATTACGCGTCCCGGCCAACTAGTACGAGACCACACAATGGGTGAAGGACAAGGCGGAGATAGAAGAGTACAAAGACGGCTCAGGTAAGAGAAAACAAGTTAGGATAATCGATTCAAGTAATGTACAATTTTCATAGTGTGTAAACCGTCTCTCTAGGACAGATACTTCCTCGGATGGACTTCGCGCCCCCGAGTTACCATAACGCATCTTGGCAGCGGAGGGCCTTTTTCTGAGATGGGATGATGCCGCGAATAACGTTCCTCTTGGCCTAACCATATCCAATAGACTGGGGCCCTATGCTCGCCTCGTTCCTTCACGCCTGTCCCCCCCGCTTAACCTAGCAAGTCCATCATTTGAAGCCAATCAGTCCTTCCGCCCCGAGCAACATGGAAACCGCAATGAGCCCGGCGAGGCTCCCGGTCGCGAACCCGCCAAGGTCTCCAGCCCCCACGCGAAGGAGACGATGACAAGGTCCGCCGCGTCCGCCGCGAGACCCGCCCAGAGCATCCTCCTCACCTCCCGCCGTCCGCCGTCCGGGGCGTGGTTGCCGCCGGCGGTGAGGAGGAGCTCGCCGAGGATGAGGTCGCGAACGCCAAAGGCCCGGGCGAACACGGCGCCCGCGGGATCGAGAGAGATGCCGATGAGACCTGCCGTCCAGCCGGGGAATAGGGTGACGACGGCGCCGAGGCCGGCCCGGGCCATGCCGAGTGCTGTTACGGCCGTGCGGGCAATCGCTGGCGGGGGTTGGTGGCGGCAGAGGCTCCTGGGCCGGTTTTGGCGGGGCCGTGGAGGCCGGCGAGGAGAGGGGTGTTGGGGGAGGTGGACATGGTGGATGGGATGAGAGGTGACGAGACTGGGGGTGAGTTTGAAAGGAGAGAGACTTCAAAGTCGTTGGTCGACTGAGATTTCAGTGAGGAATTTTAATGGCTTGGACGTTGTTTGGACTTTGCAGACGATGCAATGATGAATGATGCTTCGGATGCTTCTGATTCTTCCATTTCATTTTTCTAAGTCGCCTGTTGGTCCCACTTTTATAATACAAAAATTTGTCTGCCTGGACATGCTGGCCGTTATCGTCCTCGTCTCGGATGCGGAGGGCGGCTTGCCATCATGGATAAGCATAACGGATAACGGTTGTTGGAGTGGGCCCGACGCAATAATTCGTTATGGGCTAATTGGCGGCACCTTAACTCAACGCTGGCCCGGAAGCCCGACACAAAAGGTAATCGAAAGACCCGGATGCGGTAATGTGAAGAGCGAAATGATGAAGAAATAACCGACATGCCAGTTTCAAGTACTTTTTCTTCTTCTTTATTTTACTTTTTACCAAACGAATTCCTGAGAGTCTCAAAGTTGAGCCCAATGTAGGGTATCAGAGTCCTACGCAGTTGGTCCTGAAATTGGTGCAAGTCCCCGTTAGCTCGCGTGCTTTACCAATGCACGCACCACGCACCACGCACCTTTGATGCGAACTGTTATGCTCTGTCAGTGTTGTCCAACATTCCCAACTGCCATTAAGTCCTAGGCCCACTTGCCTCCAACGATGGACGGACCCATCGACGGATCAATGATAGATCGAGTCAGCCACGTTATCAAATCATGGGTGAATCAAATCCGCTTCATTGATCCACAGGCAGTTTCTCACTCGGTCATGATGGAACTACACGGGCTCTTGTCCTGCCCCGAACGAGGGATGTGAAGAACATGGGCTTGTCCTCGTTTGACCCAGCATCTCCCATTGAGACTCAATTCCTTTCCAAAGACGAAGCGACCGAGTTCCGCTGGCTGCCTATCCCCGGATCCCCACCCCCGCCACCAATAGCCAATATTTCTCAGTCCTTGACGGGAGCCATGGGAGCCGTGCGGTATCGTTGCACCCAGCCCAGACAAACCCGCCCATCGTGGATGCATCCCGTTTAGGTCCAACATTGAACCTAAACCACGCGCCCTAGCTGAGGCTGAGAGCCCAAGCTGAACCCCAGGGAACCACCACGAAACGAGCCCACCGCCCGCCCTTGGCTGCCTCGCCTCAAGCTAAGACCAAAACATCCCCTTCCCCTTCACCACTCTCGGGGGAGGTGTCACCCACTGTGAACCATGAATGTCTTGTCCCCTTGAAAACACTGGACCCATGGTTTATTCAACTTTCTTTTCTTCCCAAGTCTAGAATGCATCATTACTACCATCATTCATTTTTGACTTTCTTACCCCTTTGAGCACTTGGGTTAATAGCCTTTTTTTTTCTTTTTTTCTTTTTGTGTGACCCTGCCACAGACGGGAGGCCACCGGCTCGTGAAGCCACTTCCAGACAATCCAATTTATCTCCCAACTTCTTGTATAAGTAGTGCCCACCATCGTCACAATATAATGTGCACGTCCAGGGTCTAACAAAACCTCCTTGCAACCGCGCCCTGTCCTGCGCATCACCCATCTTTCCTCTCTTCACTTCCTCCCCTCACACCTCTCCTTTCCCACCCTCCTTTATCGCCCCAAGTTCCCCACAACCTCTCTCTCTCTCTCTCTCCCACCATGAACACCCTCACCCGCCTCCTCAACTCCCTCACCTCCCCTTCCCCTTCCCCTCCCCCACAACCCCCCTCCCCTCCCCCACCCGCCCCGAACTCCAAATCCAGCTCCTCTCCGACATCCACCTCGAAATCGCCTCCCAATACACAACCTACACCTTCCCCGCCACCGCCCCCATCCTCCTCCTCGCCGGCGACGTCGGCAACCTCGTCCACTACCCGGACTACCTCGCCTTCCTCGCGTCCCTCGCGCCCCGCTACGACCGCGTCCTCCTCCTCCTCGGCAACCACGACTTTTACGGCCTCACCTACGACGCCGCCCTCGACGCCGCCCGCCGCCTCGTCGCCGAACCTTGCCTCGCCGGCAAGGTCCTCCTCCTCCACCGCACCCGCTGGGACGACCCCGACTCCGACCTCACCGTCCTCGGCTGCACCCTCTGGTCCCGCGTCCCCGCCAAGGCCCGCGATACCGTCTTTTACCGTGTCAGCGATTACCTCCACATCAAGGAGTGGTCCGTCGAGAAGCACAACGAGAAGCACATCGAAGAGGTCGCTTGGCTGCGCGCTGAGCTGCGCGCCATGGCCCAGGAGCACAAGGCCGCCGTGAAAAGAGTCACCGAGGAGAACAAGAGGCGGAGGAAGCAAAGCCCGGTCCCCGCTTCTTCTGCTGCTGCTACGCCTACTACTACTACTACCCTTCCAACGGGTGAGCCCACCTCCGCCCCGTCGGACCCTTCGCCATCATCACCTCAACCCCTACCACTTCTACCCCTCCCCCGCCGCCGCATCCTCGTCGCCACCCACCACGCTCCCTGCGTCCACGGCGCCCAGAGGCCCGACAAGGCCGACAAGCCCTGGGCCTCCGCCTTCGTCACCGACCTCGTCCCCGCGGCGGCTGGTCCGACGTCGACGTCTGGGCCTTTGGCCACACCCACTTCTCTACCCAGATGCTCGTCAAGGGCACCCGCATCGTCGCCAACCAGAGGGGTTACGACTTCAAGGGGAACCCCGACCCCAAGGACGAGAACTTTGACCCGGCCTACGTGATCAAGATGTGATCAAGCGAAAAAAAAAAAAAAGAAAAGAAAAGAAAAGAAAAAGAAATCTCGACTGCGAATGGGTCTTGCTCGCCTGCCTTCCTTGTTGCGGTCCGCCGACCCGTCTTCCTCAATTTTGTTTGTTGTATCTTACGCTTAGTTTATGGTACCTAGCCTCATGATTCCCCCATAGAACGAGATATCCCCATTTGTTTACACTACTTTGTTTCTGTCTTCCATCTTCTTCGTCAGATCACTCATCACTTGGGAGCCGGGAGGACGAAGGGGTCATGATTTGTTAGTTTTTTTCTTTTTCAAGAGCAGCAAGGTACTCTCAAAGATCTCAAAAGAATATATATATCTACACATCTTTCCTGACACATCCTCTCACCTCTAATCTCCATGTCTTCACAAAGAGATCTCTCCCTCAACAACTGCTGCAGGACTCTTCCCCACACCGCGGACACGGGAAATGTCTTTTCCACTTCTCCTGCGCCCCTCTACCCGCCTCGCACCCCTCTTCTGCCTAGCCAAAAGAGGTACCACGGCTGTTTAGCACGGTCGTATGCGCTTGTGCCATGCATAGTCGTGCTAACAAAGACCGCCTCTTTCGCATTTGCCTTTCCAAAACGGAGTATTCTATCCGCTAAACTAGTGCTGTGCTAAACTCGCTCTAGAAGGTATCGATATGTATTGCAAGTCCACAAAGAAGTGGACGAAAAGGAAAAAAAGAGACATGGGTGTACAAAAGAGAAAATGAAGATAGAAAGATGAAGTGATGGATATGAGGCAGGCCTCCCTTTCCCCTTTCCCTTGTCGAGAGCGAGGAGAGATAGAGGAGCGGGAGGGGGCCTTTGGGAGGCCAAAAATTGGGTAATATGAATGATAAGAATAAAGAAAGATGTCGAAGAAGAGAAAGAAGGAATGCGGTAGGTGGTGCAAGTATTCGCACCCGAGGCCATGTGGCTGGCTTAGTGACCTCACATTTCCACTCTCCTCGGCACCTCGCCATCCGGCATCATCATATTATATTGCGGCTCTGGAGGCAATCCATGCGGACCCGTCCCGGCAGGGAGGCCCGGCACAGGCGGTACGACGTCATCGACACCTCCGTTCGGGTTCGCGCCCCCGTCCTTGGCCCTAGTCACCGCTCGCTGGATCCGCCCTTTCTGCTGGTCGACCCAACTGTTGATGTTGCGGAACCGCGGTGGGAGATCTTCGCTCGTTTGCGTGTAGACCGTATCTCGCCTGCTCCAGCCCGCGTCTGTTGCTTGCGACATGCTCTGCCTCGCGTTCTGCGGAACCGCAGCGGCGGCGGCCGGCGGCGGTTGGGGTACGGTACCGGCGGGGGCGACCGCTCCAGCCATGAGTCCCTGGCCCTGCCAGGACTGCTGGATGATGATGTCGCCATCCCCAAAGCCCGACGAGAGCGACGAAATCTCGCTCAGTCTGTAAGCCTGCCGTTGTTGCATGTCGTACGTTCCGGGCTGCGACGCCGAGCCGTCCGGCATCGTCCGGTAAACCCAGGTTCCATACTGGCCTTCGACCGATGCATTGGACACCTGGTGCTGGTGCGACGCGACTACGGCCGGCCGAGGGGCATTGGAAGGGTGCATGGTGTCAATGTTACCATAGGGGCTGGGAGAGGTGGACACCCCAAGCGAGCTGACCGGGCTGACTTCGACCGTAGCGTACGGGACCTGGCCAACGTCCGTGTTGAGTTGAGGCATGCCCAGGGAGCCCGAGGTGCTGGGCTGTTGGACGCCAAAGTTGAAATTGAACCCTTCTGACCCAGCTTGCGCGCGCTGGTTCTCGCGCTCCTTTTCAGACATGTCCGGCTGCCCGTCTTCGAGCGCGTGCCATTTCTGAGCAAAAGGCCGGTCCCTGAGCCACGGGATCGCGCCCAATAGCTTGCCTAGTTGCGCTTGTCGAGACAGGCTCCCCTTGCTGGGAGATCCGTACGACCCGTCGCTCGTAGTGGTCAACGTGCTCCCTCGTTTCTTGCGAGCATTGGTGAACCTCCACACAAGCCAAGTGAGAACACACACACCGACAAATGCGCCTAGTTCGCACAAGAGAGAGTCAGTTTCTGAAGCAAACGGACAAGGCAGAGCAGGGCTGCATGGTTTGTTGATAGAAGGCTACTCACCGATAGATCCACCTCCGATCATGACATGCTCGGCAGCGGCGTCGCTCTTGGTTTGGACGATCTTGTCTGGATCATGCTTGGGGCCAAATTCCTTGTCTGAGACGGGCAAGGGCGTTTCGGTAGGGTACACCGTTGTGGTGGAAAAAGACTTGACAGTTTCTAGAATTGGCGTGATCTACAGGGTGCTGTTAGGCCACGAAACATGATAACTTCCCACACCTTCCCACGAGGATATTCACTTACCGAAGCTGATATGGATGGAACCACGGCGTCTGGGGTGGAAACGACTACAACGGAAGTAGGTGAGGAGGTTGGTGAATCCGTATCGGTCTCGGTTTCGGTCTCGGTCTCGGTTTCCTGAGGGTTCTGGACGTTCAAGGCAGGGTCGGCGTTGGGGTCAAGGCCAATTCCGCCGAATGGGTTGCTCACAGAGGCGTGCGGCCTTGCCGTGAGGGTCCGAATATCGTTCCCCGCGCTGCTCGTCGTTTCCGGCGGCGGTGGCGGTTGCTGTGTGGTCAAGGGCGAAGACGATGGCGGAGGAGGAGGAGGCGGCTGTACAGAGGACGTGGTAAAAGGCGCAGGGGCGACGGGCGAAGGTATGAAAGGCAGGGCGGGGATGAAGGGCGCGGCGGGAAGAGGAGACGGCTGTAAGAACCCCCACCGCCTTGATTTTGGGCGGGCGGAGGAATGACTACCTCGTCCTCACTTTCACTGCTGATCCCATCCGAAAACTCGCTGCCAGAGTCCACCCCGTCGTCCTCTTGCGTAATTGGCGGCGGGGTTTCTCCAGGCGATACCTCCTCGGGCGCCTTCTCCGGACCTCTCCTTCGGCTTGATCCGCCAGAGTCCTGCTAAGCAGCTGAGACGGGGCCATTTCAAGCGTAATGCCCTGCAACGGGTGGATGAGTGCGTTCAACCGAGTTCTCTATCACCGCTTCGTTTGCTGCATCTGCATGACACTAAGACTGGCCGTGTTAGATGGCTTGAGCGAATGGCGCCGAAGATACGTGTGCTGATAGAGACGGACGTCGTTTCACTGTGACTAAGTTCGGGTCGACTACCAGGTCGTCGTAGAGAATGGAAGAAAAAGAGGGGATACGCTAGTCGATCGGCTGGTCGGCGATGGTCGAATAAGACAGAATAGGCGTCGGATTTCGGGAGGGCGCAATGAAACGAGCGTGGCAAAGAATATCTGACGAAAGAAGAGAAGAAGAAGAAGAAGAATCAAGACCACCAGGGACGGAACGAAGAAGAGAAGCTGGCGGCGGGAGCAATACTATTACGCTGACAGAAGGCTCTGCCTTTTGCAATGCCAGAAAAATAAAGCACGGCTGCGAGGAATAGAAAGAAGAAAAAAACAAAAGAGGGAATGAAGAACAGGCAAGGCGAGACAAGCTGATCGGGCCAAGACTTTGGGGAAGGGATCGGAGGGAAGGAGGGTGGGTCGTACGTTGGGTGAGGAAGGAATAATAAGAGCAGAGGATGTGACGAGGGGTACCTGCCCACAACACCTCCTGGTTGGTCTAGCCCTGTGGAAGCATTGCACATTGATCAAGGGGCGAGAGGGGGACGGAGACTGACACTGGAACTCATGTCGGGGCAGCAAAGCAAAGGCGGGGAGGGACTCCAAAGGACTGGTCGAGGTAGCCAGTCGGTCCTAGCGAAGAGAACAATTGAAGGGAAGGGGGAGAGAGGGGCGCTGCCCACGATTGAATTCAGGGGCTGGCGATCATCCACTTCAGGAGCAAGGCCGTGGACCGCATTGGGCGTGTGAGGCTCTCTCTGACGCAAGCGACCATTCCAATGCTCTTCACACAGTCACTTTTTGCACCCAACTTCTGGCGCGCGGAACCTCGACAGCTGCTGCACGCACCTTGAAGACGCACGGAGTGTCGCAAGGGGAAGAACAAGAGACTGGCGACCGAACCAAAGGGCGAGCCCCAGTTTTTTGATGGGGCTGCGGGACTTGCAGTCGTCAAAGGATGGCGCGTTAGTTTGGGGCCCTCGACCCGGCACTGGCGCCACCATTGATGCTTTGAAGCAAAAGCATCCATATTGAAGGCACGAGTCGAGGGAGATGTCAAATTGCTACGACTCGAGAAGCTCCGCATCCACGCATCCACGCACCCACCACCGCCTTTGCCCTCGGCAAAACGGCTGGGTATCTTTTCGTTGCTCTGCCTCTGCGAACCTTTCACCTCTCACCTCTCACTTCTCTTCTCTCTCCTCTCTCCTTCGCCACCGGGCAAGGTACTGCAGGAATATCCGGTTAAGAGACCGGACACCCGGATCGACCTGGACGAGACCCAAAAGCTGGATCGAAGCTGTTCTGTTGCATTGATGCTTCCACCACGCGTTTCTTCTCTTCCCCTCTCCTCCCTTTCCTCCCTCTCCTCCGCGCTCTCCCTCTATTACCACCCACAGTGTAATTGATTTTGACCTTTGTCCGTTCTTTGAATTCCTTTCCTGTGGCCTCTTCTCTCAATGGTACATTTGAAACCGATTCGAGGTCATTGGGAAGAGAGACAGAGAGAGACAGGGCCCGACATCAGACAACGATGACGGCTATCAGCTCGCAAGAAGTGAAAGAATATCAAATCGGTTTGCTCCCAATTGAACCTGCGGCCCTTGTTCCCCCACTAATGCACCAATGCACCAATGCGAGGCGTCGGTGGGGCAAAAGCCAATGCCTGAGCCAACTTTTGGCGTGGTGAGACACAGCATTGTCGGGCGTCGTTCCAGGGGCATCACTGTCTCAGCCTGTCTCAAGTCCCTGGCTTTTCCTGCGCGGCCAAACCACGGCGGGGCTCCCGTCGACCACTCACATCCCTGCATCCCGCTTCGCCCAACCCAAACTGGAAAGTACTTGAAGAATTGCCCGATGCGTGGTATCCAAGTGCGGGGGTCAAGGAAGCGAAGGTACCTGGGGTACGAGGACACCAAGGTATTAAGCTGATTTCCATTTCGACTACCTCTCTTCCAACCTTTTGGCCTCACGATGCAACTACCTAATACCTCTTCATGGCATCATTGCACTAGCTTGCGGCACCGTGCGCTGCCTCACCCAACGCCCGAGGCCGATTCGTATTGTTGCTTCCCCAAGCCTTTGCTGCATCGTGCTGCCATACACTTAGATTGGAAGGACCGAGACTCTCAAGGCCAAGCAGCACAGCCAAGACGTCCAAGCCAGCCAAACCGGCCAAACAGGCCAAGAAGGCGCCGTAACAAATAAATCACTGAAAGACACTTCATCCCAAGCTGGCGAGGAGATGACAGCCCGAGGGCTGTTTGAGAGGTGTCTTTGACGAGTCGAGATTTGTGTTCAATAGGGCAGGAAGGCAAGCCCAACGCGATACTTGGTTCCATGCCGGCGCTTGCCTGAACAAAGGGTGCACCGACTCCGTGTTCGATTGTGTAGCTTATGTGAATGGTGAAACAGCCCTTGGGTCCTTGCAGATTCTGGAGAGACGGAGTCTCTGGGCCGAATAGCACCTGTCGCGATGGAACAGGCGGCTAGCAGGACGTTGGTGTTTGGCATCGTCGGCGCCTCAAGGGCTCGAGCATTTCCCGCTGCCTCGGCAAGATAAGGACTGATATGACGATTTGGTCGCGATTTCATCAAGTAATGACCCGGCGTGTTCACAACCACCTCTGCACGTTGGCCAAGATGGGATCAAAATCCACGAGATATACCGCCGGGTAGAGAGCGCCAGCGCCGCGACCTCCCAGTCTTGCCGCGGGCGGGGGATCCATGATGCGGCTCCAGGTTATTGCCCGAGTTCTTACGAGTTATCGGCCATCAGGTCTTTGATTGGGAATCGATTTATGTGGACGCCTGTTTATCTCTATAGCACGCCTATTAAGGGTCGATCTCCCCGGTGGTGCTGAGTGTAGATATCGACGGAATTTATGCCCGCATAGGATCCTTCATATTGCAATGACGTGACGTAGGGAACGAACAGGTTTTAACGAGCTCATCAATCGGACGGAGTGCACACGACCACCTTCCAACCAAGGCCAAAAGTCTACGTCAACTGTAGTAGCCAAAAGTGCACTTTTTTCTTCTTCTTCTCCCGAGCTGCCTCGTGCTCCTTTCTCTTTTCCATCTTCCTATGACACAGTCAAGTTTGTCAGTCTTATCTTCCTCGAAACCGACGGCCCCCGCGAGCGTGCCGATTCCGTGCATCAAAATTCTAGACCACCCTCAAAAGACGTCTCACCAAACCGCACTCCAAGACGCCAAGGAAACCGTCCTATCACGGTCGATCGGGGTGATCAAACCGTTGAAAATCCTATCGCAGGCGAACTCCTTCCCTGGCCGACATATCCGGGAAACAAAAAGGGCCATTCGACGAGTCCCCTTTCCCCGCCCCCGGCCAGCCACCCTGTGCTAAGCGTGCGCGCATGTGGGATTACGATGCGACGCTCTTCCACCACCACAGCTCCCCCTTTATTCCGACATGTTCTGTATCGTGGGCTGGCCAAACGCACAGAACAACCAAACCATCGTCCTCTCGCGCACCAAGTTCAAACGTGGGCATAGGAAATGCGGCATTCCCAGAAGCCTGGCCTCGGATGTATTTTCCGAGACTTTCTTCTTTCGTATTATCAGTATTAGTCCTGCAGAAAAGAGCAATTCTTCCTGCCCCCCTTGGCATGAAACGAATATTTAACCTCCGCAGCTAGCAGGGATTGAGGGCTTGGATCGCGTCGAGCTGCACATGGAAACCCTCCAAGGAGGCATACAAGGGGGCCCATGGAGCATCCGCCCTCCGCAACACTTATGACATAGTCCTCCGTGACTTCTTCATGCGCTGGGTGCCACTCAGTTCAGCTGCGACTCCATGATGCCTGCTTCCCACCCCGGTGACTCTTTACCTCCGACGCAAGGGTCGCGATGGAGAGAGGGACCTCCCACTTTGGGCTAATACTCTACACTATTACTACTGCTGTTTGTTTTCCTTTTGTTTTTCCTTTTTCCCCCATAGTGCCCGTCCCTGCGAGCCTCTCCAACCCTTGTGGGTGAGACGGTAAGCAACGTTCCCGGCAGACGCGGCAGTCCGAGAACCCGGAAAACCAACGAGCCCGCCTCAGCCCCTTCGCGGTCGAGCCCGCTGTGGCGTCGGCTCTGCTGGATGCCGGATGCCGGATGCTGGAGGCCTGATGGCTCTCGCATCGCAGACTGCGCAGGAGTCGACCAGCACAGGAGAGGGCGTTTTATACGATTCCTTCCGAGAATAAGCTATTCTCCCTAGTCTCTCTCGGCGTTTGTGTCCTCTTCCCGAGGTAATCATGGGCTTAGACAGACTCAATTCCTATCTACTTTCTTTTGTCGCTCCTCCCTTCACGATCTTCCCGATCTTTATACCGTTGAGCATCACATCATCGAGCCTCGGATCGTAGCAAACAGGCCGCGAGGACAGCATGGAGATTTGGAGGGTCATACACGGCGCCATACTTCGTCATAGAGAAACATGACGAGGGCGCAAAGAGACACGGATTTGTGAAGCGTAATACGTGGGGCTAACAGTCGTTTCCTCCAGATGCCTCGGCCCCCAGCACCGAAAGTTCCGGCCTAGGCGTCCAAAAGGGCACGATGACCAGTCGCAGGGAATACGATTCCAGCTGCTATCCCTTACTATAAGAGCTATAATAGGCTTGTTGGAGCGCACTTGGACGTTGAATATGTCTAGCTTTCTTTGCCAAATTCATAGAGCGCGTTGTCTGCCGCTCCTCCCAACGAGGTGACCATGCCCCATAGTTTGTGGACATGGTGATACTAAGGAAATGGAGGCGGGCGCACGCCAAAGTGAAGGTATAGAAATAGGAGAGATTTGAGAGTTGAGACCCCGTCGCGTGCTTTGGCACTTCCTCTTGAGCCCCGAGGGCGTGACGTCTTAGTCGGTCTTGATGCTGGTTCACTTTCTACGCCGAGAGTAGACATCTATCTTGGCGGGATCGCAACGAGAATAGGCCGTGCAGCTACTTCTCTCCTACTTTTCAGTCCCACTCGAACCGTTTCTTCTTCTCGGAAAGGGCGCTGCTGTCTCATAAGCCCGTGCTATCATGACGACTAGAACGGCGTGCGCCAGTGATGATCCTGTTATCTAAGGGGGCCACGAGATACCCATCCTACGAGTAATAAGCTTTAGACTAGGAGGAGAAGATACCTAGTAGCATACCCCGTTTCCACTGGGTGCTTCGGCGACATATGCCCTTCTAAAACGTATCCCTGTCGTAGTATGTGCGGGTACAATCTCTCCCTCCCAAGGCCGGATCGCGATCTCGCATTGCTCCTTTCGGCTTCTCTTCTCATTTTCCTTCTCACTCTTCATTAGATCGCTCGAGGCCGTCTCAAGCTCCTCTTCACTTAAACTGGTAGAGGCGCAGCTATAGATCCGGTCATGTAGGAAGACGTGCATGTCATGGGGAGTCAACAACCTATAAGAGAAGGTCTGGTCTAGCCCATCCCTGGTTATTAGCTAGAGCGAGAAAAATATGTGCGACACACGCGCAGCAGGCTGGGTTTTGTATCACGGGAAACGTGTTGGTTTCCTCCGGCTACGGTGATAAAAAGGCCGTTGAAGGTCGGGAGAGCAGCGGCCGCTTGTCCGGGGCCGCGAAGCCGCATTTCGGTGCGGGACAGTCCGGCGCGGGGTGGTCGGGCCTCCGAAATGACGATGGAGACTACTACCACTAGCACCGGCCGGATTTCTAATCCAAATTGGAATACATGTAATATTACCAACGTCGGTCCTCCAGTGCCCTTCATAATGGATAACCGTAGCGCGCTGTTAGTCACTCTGAAAATTCCTAGCCACCCTTCCCCAAGAGAAAGTGCCTGCCACTCATTTTTCTGTTCCTTCCTCTTCCCTTCCTCTTTTCACATGCTCAGGCACTAGCTCCTCAGAACGGACCAAGGGCGCTTAAAACTGCCCTAGACAAGCAAGGCTACAAAGTGGCAGAACGGGGCGCACCAGAGGAAAGGGGAGTGGGGAAGTGGAGGGTGGACTAGGGTTTCAACTCGGCCTTATAGATAATATTAAAACTGTGTGCGTGTGTGCGTATGCTTCTACTTTGATCTTCGTCCTCCGGGTTCGCCCTCGTCCGGACACGAAAGGAGGGGAGGGGACTTTCCCACTCTAGACCCAAGCTTCAAGCTCATTGCTGCGCTTGTTCCCTATTCGTCAAAAAAAAAAAAAACCAGCGATGGGTTTGTATTGCGGAAGGAAAGGGGAGAAGGAGGAATCGAATCCTAAGCAGGTCAAAACTAGCACGTCTTCGGGCCCACAGCATTTAGGCGGCCGAATGGTGAGCGCTAAGGGAGATCGGTTGTGCGTGTGCGCTTTCGCGGTGGAGCACACTTGACTTTTGCGGTTAGGAGGCAGAAGCTCGGCGTGGACGGGAGAGCTCTCCCAAGCTGGGAGAAACAGGGGATGCTTTTCCTGCAGGATTCCGAATATAGATGTTAGCAAGAAAGAAGCGAAGAATTTCGGTTGGCCAGGGATTGAGATTCCGAGTCATCGAGGGTTGAAGTTGGTGATGAGTCATCAATGAAAGACCATTGACGAGTTTCGCTGATTTTTGTCGCCGTTGTTCGCAGTTCGGGAAGTCCAAAGATTACGGAGCCTCGGAATGGACGTTGACCTCAAGTCCGTGTCCGAGGCTCGTTGTCGGAGGGCCTCCCCGTTAGTTTCCCCCTTTCATTTTTTTCTTCTTCTTTTTCTCCTTGACTAATAGAGTTTAGTATTCTTGGGTGCCTCTGTCATCTGAGTAAGCTGGGGAATTTCCCGCCATTTCGAAGCCCTTGACGACTTTGTACTTTGAGTGTCTGCCCGACTTACTTTGTCTTCTTCCCTTCCTCCTAGTCCGAAACGTGCTTGACTCTTCGTTGACTTGGCGCACCAAGAACCACCTAGATTCCCTTACGCCGATGTTCCTAAAGGGCCTTCGTAATTTTTAATCCTGACACTTGTTTTGGTTGACCATCGCTGTGACAATGGTGGAGCTCTCTTTTTCTCCTTTTTCTTTATTCTTTTCTTTATTTTTGGCAGTTCATACAATGCGTATTCAAGACCCAGCTCGTTTTACTTCGCGGAATCCTCCGGTTCCCAAGGCACCTGTCTGGTTCTGGACGTCTAAAACGAGGAAAATCGGGCTGCAGTGTGGGAACGTGTGGATTCAGGAACCTGTGGGTGAGAGTATCATGACGCAATTTGCATGAGCAACGATGAGAATCGGGCCCGCGCGCTCTCCAGCTCACGAATTCGGGTTCTAGAAAGGGACGGTGCAACGAAAATGAAAATGACATGTCCCGTTCATCATAGGACCATAAACCCCGCCGTTCCGGAAACGGTAAAAGGGATAGTACTAAGATTGAATGCTAATAAGCCTCTGACAAAAAGGGAAGAAGGCTGGGGGCGGAAAAAGGGGGAGAGAAGGCGATGGCGAAGAGACCGAAATGCCAAAAGAAGCGACAGGGATTCCGGTAACGTTCAAGAAGGAAGCCGATATGGCCGGGAAAGGAAAAACCGTTCATGGCGTCCACTAGAGCATGAAATAATGATACCCTCCGTTGGAGAACTAGAAACTGAGTCACCGTCAATCACTTGCCCTACACGAAGACACGGGCATGCGGGAAAAGACGGCGAGTTCCCACGGAGGAAGGGAGGCGAGGCAATGAAGCGCCAGCTTGCGCTAATGAGCAAATAAGCCAGCTTTTCCGACAGCCAGCAGAGGAAAGCGCGAACGCGCCAGCGAGAAATGGGAGATCCCGGAACGATTTGATGCCTCTGTCCCGAAGTCAAGGGCTCATGCTTGATCGCCTATTATACACCTTGATTTATATATTCTATTGGAGAGATGCATCGATCTCTGCACTGCAGGTGCAGGGAGGGAGGATTTCGGAAGGAGCAGTGGACAACCGCAAAAGTGTGCAAGGCGAAAGGGAAGGTAGGGTGCCCGGTACGCCCGGCTGCCCGTTTGTTCATGACCACGGCGTGTTCCAGAACCCACCCAAAATGACCTCGTCGCTTTCGATGTTGGACAGAAACGCAAAGGATCCAATGTCCTCGTCGACTGTGATAATTCAATGACAAATGTCTATTCCTTTCGAAACATTCTTCACCGCCAACATCAGCAAGGGTGCAAGGTGGAGCAGAGGGCCGCCATTTCCAGATGAAGTTTTTTTCCTTTGGGAAGGGGGATGGAGGCTAGCTCCGTTGTCGCAATCGATCGCAACTGGGCGCACAGTGAGTTGCTACTTCCCCGTGGCCAAAAAAAAAAAAAAAAAAAAAGAAGAAAGAAGAAAAAAGGGGAAAAAAAGGAGGACCGCAAAAACGAAAGAGGGCCATAGCTTCTTCTGAGCTCTCGTTCAAGGTGGACTAAAGCCTTAGCGCGGCAGTTGTTTGGGATTGCATGTGGTTTAGCGCTAATTTAGAGGCTCTCTCGGCACGGGCTGCAGACAGGGTTGCTGAGGGAAGAAATCTCAAGAAGGGAAGATGAATGGGCGGAAAACGGCAGGGATGTAATGATACTGGATCGCATTTGAGCCTCACTGACACCCTTTGGGCAGCCTCGCGGGATCCCGGGATGGGATGGATTGGGTGTTCACCTATTCAGAACTTTGCACATGCGCGACTCCTTTTCGTGAACAGTTGATCCTTGTAGTTGCGATCTTGAAAGGCTAATAGTTGAAGCGATGGACAATACGCTCGTAGTATCGGCGCTCGTGTCCAGTGAGGAAAAAGGAAAACAAAAAAGCCTCGTCATTGATGGCAGGAAGGGCAACATGCCTCAACCCCACGCGATCGATGCCTCCCACCCTCATTCTCCCACGCACCATAGGCGCATGCGCAACGCATGCGGCTAGCATGTGGTATCAGTGTAGTGTTGACTCTGGGAACTCCAACGCATTACTGATGCATCACTGGAGTACTTATATCAAGTGCACCCCACCGATCTGGAAAGGGGGTTGGGATTGTTGCTTGGGATATGGGGACATCCTCCATTCAGCCAAGTCCTATTTGGGCTTGCGTCTCCGATAAAGGTCGAGGTGAGTCAATGGGAGAATGGGAAGAGGTAGGGAACCCGAGAAAAAGGAAGAAAAAAAAGATAAGTCCGACATTAATCAAATTCGAGGCTACATCTATGGTACTGTGCTGGGGCGCGGAGCTTGTTGTCAGCGCTTTCCAAAGACGGTGGCTCCCGGCTGGCGCTTGGCTTCAATGTGGATGCGTTTCCTACTTGTACACCCATACCCATGGCCGGCTTCTCTGAAATTCACGTTCCATTTCTCTCCCTCCTCCGGCAGGGAAATAGGCAAAAAGGGAAGAAAAACTGTGCGCCGAAGCTAAAAGAAATTCACCGCCCAAGTGTAAGTTGCAAATGAGAGGGGGGTTTCGTTGAAGAGAGCACAGGGATCGATTTTTTCGGGGTCCGTCTATCGGACCTACCGGCGTGTCTTTTCTCCCTCTTTGCCAGCAACAGCTGCGTAACTTGGGAGCGACGGCGAACAGCGACGGGTGGCTTGGGGGTATCCCACGCCCCCAAATTGTGCTGAAGAGAGAAAATCCTCTCACACTCGTAAACGCCTTCGTCAGGAATATGCTCTGATAGATGGGATTTCACCGCGTACGGCTGGTCCGTCTGTTTTCAGTGATTTTATTTTATTTTATTTAAAAAAAAAAACCTGTTACTTCCATTTCCTTCTGCCCCTGTCGATTTCTTTTCTTTGGGGATGAAAGTTGAGCGTCCGAGCAGTGATATGGACGCGCTTGATATGGAATGTGCTTGACTCGACTACCTGACGTGTCGAGCTGGTTGGCTAGCTGAGCTGGCTACTTGTAGGTTAATCGGCAGGAATATCAATGATTGATCCATCCAGGGTGTACAGCTCAGAGATAGCGCGTGTGTGTGTGGAAAACCAGTGGGAGAAGGTCAGGGTGAGAAGGTCAGGGCGAGAGGGACTTGATCTCAGGGCCGGGTATATTTGCATGTGGAAGTACACGAGCGACATGCGAATGATGCGCTCTGTGCTACATGTAGTGTAATCAGGGGCACCAACTCCAATCTATCCGACTCACACACTTCAAGGTATCTCCTGCAGGTTGGCTCCCATTGTCAGCTTCAGCTGTTCCCTTATCTCGCGTGGCCCAAGACGAGGGAAAAAAAAGGCGCGCGAAAAGGAGGGGAAGTGAAGAGATCGAGATTAGAACGCCCTGTTCGTGTTATTTCTATTATTATTTATTCCTCGATTTCCCATTAATATTTCACTTTTTCATTCCCACTCTTTTTGCCTCAGGGGCCCGGTTCACGCTAACAAGAGCACCCTGGTTTGTCCCATTGGCCCCCATTTTGAGAAGTCAATTCTCCCGGAAAGAGGGAAGAAAAAAAAAGAAAAAGGAAAGAAAAAGGAAAGAAAAGGTAAAAAGAAAAAGAAAAAGAAAGGCTGACTGTGCTGTGCCATTGGAACCTTTTCCGGTCCGCCCTGTTCCTGCCAAAATACCTTGTTCTCCAACGCGGCGCAACCGAAAATTGACGTACCTCTGACTTACTAGCTCCTGCCATAAAAAAAAATTGGCTGCCATCTTCCTCGTCTCCCAGTCCAGTCACCCCCTTCCTCCATTTGACTTGATTTTTCTGTCCTTTCACCTTTTCCCCTCCGACCCTCGACCCTTATCCTACTCCTCCTGACCCCTCTTGTCGCGAGTCCTAAGTTCTCCTTTTCTCTCTCTTCCATTCTTTCGTGTTTCCTCAACCCTCCGTTCCAGCACCTCGCGCCAATGCCGCAAACCACTCTCAACACCCTTCGCGGCGTCGCCGCCGCCGGTGGTGCCTCGCGCATGGCCACCCGCCAGCTCCGCGCTCCCGTCTCTCGTGCCTTTTCCTCCTCTGCCCGTAACCAGTCTGTTCGCCTCGCTGCGCGCGCTCTCAGGAAACCCTCCGCCCTTTCCAGCGCCCTCAGGACGCAAGCCGTCGCTAAGCTGCCCGCGAGGCCCTACTCATCCGAAGCTCCCAAGAGCAAGAGGCCCGGTGCCATCAGGTTAACTTTTCGATGGATTTGGAGGTTAACCTACCTCTCCGTCCTCGGCTACGTTGCTTATGTCGGCTACGCTGTCTACGAGGACAAGCACCCTCCTGCGCAGTCGCCTCCTGACCCGACAAAGAAGACACTTGTGATTCTCGGTAGGTCGATTTCCAGTTCAATTGATTCCCATTACGCCTCTGGTTTGCAGCGCTTGCTCTTTCCCACCTCATCCGCAGCCTAGCCTTTTTCTTCTGCGTCAATGGAGAGAGCTCGCTTTTGCATGGCAAGCTCTCCAATTGGCTAGCAAGCCACGGTTTTTCACATGCGGCGTCGCCCAACGCAAAGGAGAGGGGGAAAATTGCTGGAGAAGAGAGAAGAAGAAAAAGAGAAAAAAATCTTCCTGGCGGAATTGGGGAAAGAGAGCGAAGAAGAAGAAGAAAAGAACCCCCTTGGGTTAATGTGAAAGGAGAGCCTCGGCTCGGTGATGTTGAGGTTTTGCAACCGTCATACGCTTGAAAAAATGCTAACCAGGGCACTCTCCACGTTTGCAGGTACCGGTTGGGGCTCTGTCTCCTTGTTGAAGAAGCTCGACACGGCTAATTATAACGTTATCGTCATCTCCCCCGAAACTACTTCCTCTTCACCCCCTCCTCCCATCATGCACAACGGGAACTGTCGAGCACCGCTCCATCATGGAGCCTATCCGTACCATCCTCCACCAGAAGCCTACTGGTGTGACGTACTACGAAGCCGAGGCTACCGAGATTGACTCTGAGCGCAAGGTTGTCAAGATGCGCGACGAGTCCGAAGTCAAGGGTGCCGTCACCGAGACTGAAGTCCCCTACGACATGCTTGTCGTCGGCGTTGGTGCCGAGAATGCCACTTTTGGCATTCCTGGTGTCCGCGAGCACAGCTCTTTCCTCAAGGAGATTGGCGATGCCCAGGCCATTCGCAAGAAGATTATGGACTGTGTCGAGACTGCTGCGTTCAAAGATCAGGATCCCGAGGAAATCAACCGTCTCCTACACATGGTCGTCGTTGGTGGCGGCCCCACTGGCGTAGAGTTTGCCGGCGAATTGCAAGACTTCTTCGAGGAGGATATCAAGAAGCTCATTCCCGACTTCAAGCATCGCTTCAAGGTCACCTTGATCGAGGCTCTCCCCAACGTCTTGCCCTCCTTCTCCAAGACCTTGATCGACTACACCCAGGAGAAGTTCAAGGAGCAGACCATCGACGTGCTTACGCAGACCATGGTCAAGAACGTTGAGGAGAAGCAGCTTACCGCCGTCATCACCCGCCCCGGTGGTGTCAAGGAGACCCTCGTTATCCCCTACGGCCTCCTCGTCTGGGCTACTGGCAACGCTATCCGCCCCATCATCCGCGATCTCATCTCCAAGGTTCCCGCCCAGGCCAAGTCCACCCGCGGGCTCGCTGTCAACGAGTACCTGGTTGTCCAGGGCACCCGTGATATCTGGGCCGTTGGCGACTGCGCCGTCGCCGGATACGCCCCCACAGCCCAGGTTGCCTCGCAAGAGGGCGCCTTCCTTGCCCGTCTTTTCAACAACATGGCCATGACGGAGCATCTCCAGGCCCACATTGCTGGACTTAGCGCTTCCCTAAACCTCCAGCCCGGTGGCGACTCGGCCAAGATCGCCCAGGAGATTGAGAAGTCGGAGAAGCAGCTCCGCCGCATCAAGGATGTCAAGCCCTTCCACTACTCTCACCAGGGCAGTCTCGCCTACATTGGTAGCGACCGCGCCGTTGCCGATGTTACTTGGTGGAACGCCAACGTCGCTACCGGCGGAAAGATGACGTACTTCTTCTGGAGGAGCGCCTACCTTTCCATGTGCTTCAGCTACAGGAACAGGTTGCTTGTCGCCAATGACTGGATCAAGTCCATCGTTTTCGGCCGTGACGTCTCCCGAGAGTAAGAGCGCTGCTGTGCCTGCTTAATCAGAAGATGCAGAGTAGGGGGATGAAGATGAAGATATGCTGGAAGTGCCAGAGGATGGAAAGTATAAGATAGGCGGCACGCTGGATGAGGTTCCTAACTAGGCGGGAACTGATGGGAATCGTTGCACTTCTTTTTTTCTGCTTGTTTTGTTCTAATGCGCCCTGTCTTTATTGCATGCATGCGTTACTTTGCTCTAACTTCCTGCCCTTTTGTTTTTTTTTTCTTCCCTTGCTGCTCATGGTTTTGCCTTTTCTTTTGTCTTTTTTCCACTCTATTGTGTATACTTGGTTCTCGAAAGGCGTCGATAGATAGATTGCTCGGATGAGCCATAGAGGGCGGGTCTTGCTTGCGTTTTACCCTTTTGGACTTTTCTCTCTCCCTCTCTCGCGATCCACCATTTAACCTCGAGTTCTTCTCGTGGGAGTTTGAGACTTCACTTTTACGTTAATAACTCGGATGAATAGGACAGCCGTACTGTTGTTCTCCACTTTCTTGTTTTGTTGATCCTTTTGTCTCAGATATCGTGATGAGTGTTTGCCCGTGACTTGGGTTATATCGGCCCTGGGGCCAAGGTGCGCGGCTACACATGTTGGGAAACGACAGTCTTGGCAACCTCCTACAAGAGGGTCAAGGCTACATAAACAAGAAAGCATCAAGGCGGGCAAGGTGGCGGTATCACATTCCATTTTGGTCGGGGAGAGCTGCCATATACGTAATTCACACATCTCGAAAGAGGTTTCTATTGTCCTTTCCTACTCTCTTCCTAAAAGAGAAAGAGTGAAAGGGAAGTAGGTTGTGGTGACCCTATCTGTTGCGCGCGGGTGAAGCTCCGAGGGCTAAACCCCCTTTCGACCAGGCAGGCCCAGCTCCGTCCTTGGGGGTTAGCTGGACCGTTTAAAGAGAATCATTGAAATCCCAACCCAAAAAAGAGGGAGACTAAGAACGTCATTGGAAATAGAGACAAGATAAGAAGAAGACAAAACGACAGGTCCAAGACCAAGAATACTTTGCGTGTTATTCCCATTTCCTCCGGTTGCCATATTTCCTTGTGAGTACTAAACGCCGTGATGCAAGAAGTCGAAGAAAAAAGAAATGGGAAAAGAGTATAAACACCACCCTCAAGAGACACCGAGGGATCAAGGTGGGTGAGGGGCAAGAAGGGGATGAACGAAAGACAGCGATCTGGATTCCTTTTTTTCTCCCCTTTTAGGATCCCGACAGGCGTCTGACAAGATGTCGACGGTGCGTGCTGAACCAGAACACCGCGCAGTAGGGCCAGAGCCGCCAGGGACACACGTAAAAATGTGTGACCATCTAAGCAGGGTGAGAGATCGCGGATGGGTATAACATGAAATAAGTCATAGCTGTACAAAGGGCCGTGGTAAGGGCGAGAAAGGCGGGGCAGAATCTCGAGTCTCACATCTCCGAAGGGGACTCTGGCAGGGGATCGGCGATGCCGCCGCAACCAGAGCCTGTTCAGAGTGCAGACGAAAGAGATGAGAAGCGGGCAGGGAGGCCTCGCATGAGATCCATCTCCGATGGCAAAGGCAAAAAATAAGGCAGGCAGAACAAGACATCAGGTTTCGTCATAAAAACATGAAAAGGTATTAGGCGTTGCTGTCATCATCAAACGAGCGCTCTTCCTCGGGCTCTCTAGATGGTGCCTCGCAACCGTTGCTTCCTAGCGAGCCAATCGCCAAGCATGTTGTCGAGTTGCTACATCCTCAGGTTAGTCGCGTCTCGTTCGTCCACGTAGATCCTACCCGCGCCGATGTGAGGAAGGGGAGGGGGGTGCTTACAGTTGTTATCTCGGCCAGTTTGGCATTCTGTTCCCTAAAGAGAGACCCAACGAGGGGGTGGTCGGGTCCCGCTGGCGCTACATCTGTCTTGTCATAGACGACGACTAGCATATCCTTGATCTCCGACCCAGTGTCGAAAAAGGCTCGTAGCTTCGAATCATCCCATGTGGAGCCGGTGGATTCCGATGTAGAGTTGGTTGACACCGAATCCTGCCCACGCCGGAGAGCTTCTTCTTCGTCACCATCGAGTAGGTCGGGTGACGGAGACGGGGACTGGTCTTCTTGACTCGAGGTGTCCACCATCAAGGGCGGTGGGCGAGTTGCACTGGTGGGTGACGTCCGAGCGGGTGATGCAGCCCGCTGTTCTATGGGTTGGGCTCGCGGGCCGCGAGATGCCTCTTGTCCCAACGCGGCATCCTGGGCGTCGCCTGGTCCGAACGAGGTTCCGTTTGCTCGGGCCAAATCCTCCTTGGTCGGTTGGGAGGATACCTCCCTAGTCTCCTGGGTCTCGGCGTCGACGATGCGCATCGTCGCGGGCGGCACATTGGAGACGTCGTTCCTAGTCTCTGATACGTATCCTGTAGTAGGCCCTTTACGAGTTGGCGAGGACTCTGTACGCGGCATCTGTTTCTGGAGCTTGCTGGGGTGACGCTGGGGGCCGTTAGCCGAGGCATCTGTGCCCTCGACCTCATCGTGGTCCTTGCTGTCGCGGGTCTCGCTGCTGTCCATCGACTTCTTGGGCTCGTCCTCATACTCATCGATACTGCCCTTCTTCTTATCCTTCCGGGAGAAGAAGTTGCGGATGACACTTGGTTTCTTGTCCTTTTCCTTCTTCTCCTTCTCTCTCTTCTTCTTGTCATCCTTGTCCTTGTCGAGAACCTTGTCGAGACTCGGTCGAGGGCGAATATCTTTAGAGTCCGTGGACTCGCGTGGCGTGTTATCATCGCGCAAGAGGTTGGGGGTAAGGGTAATCTTCTTGGTTTCAACTGTGTCATCTTTGAAAAAGGAGTCCGTGTTACGGACGGTGCCATTCCTAGATCGGCTGACGTTGTCCGCTTTGCCATCAAACATATCCTCGCTTGCACGCTTCAGGTGAGAGTCATCGGCAGCGGCGGTGGTGCTCTTAGCGGACTCCGCAGCGGTAGCCTCCTTTACGACGCGGGGTTTCAGAGGCTCGACCCTGGCCGTCTCGTCTTCGATTTCGCTTTCCGAGTCCATCTCGCCTTGCTGGTTCTCGGCGGCGGCGGCAGCAGCGGCAGCTTGTTCGCGGGCCTGCTTGGCTGCTGCTTGCTGCTGCGCAAAGATCTCCTCTTGGTCTTCGTCGTCGTCGCTCGAGTAATCGTAGTCCTCATAGTCAACATACGTGGGGGCGGCGAAGGTTACAGTCTTCTTTCGCCGCCGAATGGCGGTCTTGAAAGTTGGCTTTGACTTTTCGGCTGCTTGGTCACCGAGCATGGTTGCAGACAACTGGATGGGTGAGTAAACACGTCAGCGTTGCTCGCGGCCGAGAGCTAAACCTATGGGAGCCCACAAGGATAGGATAAAAGGGCGCATTTACATCAATATTCCGGTGCTTGTTAAGGCGAGCCAATCTCTCGGTAGGAGTTTCGATGTGTTCGGCGGGAAGGTAGCCTGTAGTCAGTTAGAGGGCGGTCCAGTGCGTCATCTCATCAGCTCTCAAAAGGATTGCATCTACACAACGTACCTATACTGCTGTCTTTGACAATCCTCACAAGCCACCAGTAACTGTTGCTGTCGTCTAACAGAACCATGGTATCGCCTTTGGTCGCATTCGCTTGGCCTTCGACGGTCGCCACAAAAGTATGAAGCGCGTAGACGTATTCGAAATCAATGTCCTCTGGATCTTGTAAGCACTCCACGGCCCAGCCTATGCCAATATAGCGGGGATCAATGTCATCGGGAAAGGAATCATCGCTAGCATCGCCATCTTCTTCTTCTTCTTCTTCTTCTTCCTCTGTCGGGGCTGTGGTCGCAATATCGGGTGTCGAAAGGTCGTCGAGCGCGTTATCGTTACTCCCGTCGCTTGGGGCATGGGTATGCTCCCCTTTCTCGAAAACCTTTCGTTTAGACAGGAAGTCCAACCCGGAAACATCGGTAAGAGGCCATCGGGACAACTCCTTTTCCATTT
This sequence comes from Parascedosporium putredinis, assembly GCA_949357655.1. Lineage (NCBI taxonomy): Eukaryota > Fungi > Ascomycota > Sordariomycetes > Microascales > Microascaceae > Parascedosporium > Parascedosporium putredinis. The sequence continues at coordinate 561,342 of CASHTG010000019.1, forward strand.
CGGATATAAGATAATCGGCCCGCGAGAATGAAAAGCCACTACTCATGTTGGGCGACCAGGCGGGCCCGTAATCGTCGTAATACTGCCGTATACCTGGAAGAAGTGCGTCGTCCTCATCGCTGTGGTACTCACCGTCGTGGATCGGAGGAAGAAGAAGATGGCGACGAAGACTTTCCTCCTCGTTTTGTATCAACGCCTCCACTAGGAGGTCAGCTCCTGCCATCTCGACAGAAGCTTGAAATTGGTCTTCCCCGGCTAACGAGGGCTCGGCGCTGAAAGAGACCCCAGCCGCACTCGAGAGAGGGAAGATCTCTGGGGGACGAGCCGGGAGGGCTTAAGGGGAGGAGACGGGGATTGGGACTGGGTAGAGGCGTCGCTAGCCATGTGGCGAGCACCGGGTAGAGAGTCCACCCGGCGTGGCTAACGAAGGGGACCTCCAACGGTGACGGCCAAAGGAACAAGCTGAGAGTACACACCATCCTCGATTGAAGGGGAGCTTGAAATGCCGCCCGTCATATCATCATCGTAATCGTCGCCGTCTAGCTCCATGTCGCTATCGTCTTGGAGGCCACCATTTTGGGCAACCGCCAGGGCATCCTGTTGGTGCATCTTGTGGTCCTGATTGGGATGATCTGGTTCGGAATTCGGCTGGTCGGAAGCGCGGGACTTGATTTCTGCGTCGTCGATTCCGATACGGATCTCAGGGTCAACGTCAACGTCGGGGTTGGGGTCGGGGTCGGGATTAGCGCCGTCGCTCGCGGCTCCCTGAAGTTCGGCGGGTTTGTCCCACACCAGGCGGGGACTGCGAAGGTTCTCGTCGGCGGTCTCGTGCGCGACCTCTCGAAGGGTTTCAGCCTGGTGAGGAGCAAGTGTCAAGGAGGGAGTGGTGCGAAGGTTTGATTTAGAGTGGTCCTGTGCCGAAGGACGAGCGTGATCTTGGAGATCGATCGTGTCTGATTAGGTCGGGCGCGAGCGCAAAGGCGCGAAAGAAATGTTAGTGGAACACGCAGAGACCGAAGGAGCAAGGAGGCGAGGGAGCGATTTGAAGAAGAATGGAGGCTCAGGATCCGAGTCGTAGTTGTTGTCGTAGATGCAAGGCGTGTGGATCAAGAACTAATAAAAGAAAGAAAAACTAGGGAGAGGAGAAAAAGAAAAAAATCAAGGTTGGTAAAGGCACGGCAGTTGCAAGGATAAAACAGGGAGGGAGTGAAAAGGAAAAAAGAAAGAAAAAGAGTCGAAGCGTCAGGGATGGACAAAGATCGCAGGAAAGACACTGCACAAGAAGAAGAAAAAAAGGGGTGGGAGGGGTGACAAGGGAGAGAGTGTGAGGCAGAGAGAAAGGTGAGCCAGTGACGACGAGACAAGACGAGACGAGACGGGACAGGGCTCTAGCAACCACAACCAAAGGTACAAAAGCCCGAGCGGCAAGATAGCTGGCTCTCGTCTTGGTTGTGTTCAAGGGTGTGTTGGGTTGCGCGTTGGGTCTTGGGTCGGGAATTATTAGGGGCGGGTGCACAGTGGAGCGGCGAGGATCACTCGCTTGCAGGCTTATCCGCGTGAGCTCTTGGGATGAGGACCCAACGATGACAAGGCGATCCGCGTGGGCAAGAGGGAAACCAGTGCTGAGGGTGGTGATGGTGGAATGGTGGACGTCCAGTTGGTGTGCCCAACGCCGGCTTAGACTTGTGTTTCGCGCCCTCGTGTGTAGTTCTTCAATGGCGCGGCGTCTGATATTTTTGTTTTGCTTGGCCGTTGGTTTCCTGGGGAATTGATTGATGATTGGGGTGGAAGTGTGAGGAATGGCTGCGGAGAGGAACGGTGGAGGGCGCGACGGGAAATGAGAGCAAGACAATAATAACAGGGAGGAGCACAACTTTGACTCGACTTCGATGCTTCGTTCTAGTCCTTAGCGCTTCAACAAGAGCCTCTTCGGCAAGCACTTGTATCCTTTCGTCTCTTTGTTGCTCCAATGTTGCCTCAAGACCACTGGGCTAGAAACAGGAAAGAGGGAACAACCAAGGAGTAACCAAGGAGTATAACTTCGCATCATCACCAAAAAAAAAAAAAAAAAAAAAAAAAAGGGAACTTCAGAATCCGCAGTGATCATAGTCCCCTTCAAGGTACCGGGGTTGGCAGTTCTTCCAGATCTCGAAAAGAACTCAAGGTGCTCTGGCCCTTCGCCTTCACTCCGCAGGGGCTTGGACATGAGGACAAGGGGCCATGGGCCATCCCCAAGAAAGAAAAAAATGTGGCTGAGAGGGCTGAGACGGGCAACAAGCAGGATGTATAGGTACGTACCGGCACGTATTATCTTTGGCTTAGGCATTTTCGTTGATTGACGTCCGGCATCAAATCGCTCGGGTGGCTGGTCCTCGGAGGAAGAAAATGAAGCAAGGAAGAAGAAAAATGGAGAACGATGTGAAAAGATCAAAAGGAAGGAAAACAAGAAGGGGAAAAGGGGGTGGATGGGGACGGCCGATGATGGAATGACGGCTCTTGAAGGGGAGAAGAGGGAAAAGGGAAGAAAAGGGGAAGGGAAGAAAAAAATCCAAAAGGGAGCCAACAACGAAACAGTGAGGAGAAACGATGGATGATATGGAAGTGTACAAGCAGGGAAAGCGGGCAACTGGTCAATTGATTGATGAGATGGTACCAGGCCAAATCGAATGTTGTGTGCTCCCAACATTGAGGTCACCGCAGGGTGTAGCCAGTATGCGTCGGTTCCTCTCTTATGCAAGGAACGGGGGCAATTTTCCCTTGCCTTCTCCAATTGATCATTACTTCAAGCTCGCCCACAATTCACTTCGTCCAGGAAGTCAGAGGTTCAGGAATTTGGCGGACGTGATGGTCCTAGTGCCTGACCTGGATTGCCGATAAGAGGGGCGCTTTATGGATTCATACATATTCATTGTGTGTAGAATGGATCCATCTCTCAATTGATATGGAATAGATGTTTTGGGCGATTTGGCGATCCGAGCAGGACGGGGAGGGGTGGCCCCAATCGGTACAAAAGGAAACGTTTGGCCCAGTGTTTCATTGTGGATTGGATTTCTTCAACGAGAAGGGAAACCTCAACTTCCATACACTTTTGGATGTGACTCTGTCTTGCTTGTTCAATCGAATTTGATGTTATGCAACAAATCCTCCAGTCTGAGCCAGACTGGCCATGGGTGACCGTGTCCATCTGCAAGTCATCATCGATATGGCAAAGCCCGCGAGGGAGGGCACCAGCACATCTCGCGCACTGATCAGTACATACATGGATCGATCCCTTCATTGATGCATCACAATCGTCGGTGTCTTGGTGGGACGAAGCTGCCCGAGGCGCCGTTCAGTCAGAGTGGTGGATGTGCCCATCAAGCATTACTCCATCACTTCTTATTCGAAACATATGAGTATGTAATCCTAGGCCCAATTCGTGAGTGATTCGTTCTTCGTGTTCTACCGGCTAGAAAACACGAAACAGAACAAATCCCCACTGCTTGGCTTTGCTTTGTCGCTGAGATTGATATACAAGGCTGTTTCTTCATGGCAGCATAAAGATGCTCAATTGGTGGGAATCGGAAAGTCCCATATCGTCTTCCTCGAGTTTCCTCTTGTCCTTCTTCTATCAATTTTCCCCTCTACCCTCCGATCCGCCCAAGCATTCATCCTCCGCGATATACAAGTATTCCATTCTTGTGCAATAAACTGTTTAGATTCCTCTTCTCCAACCTAACCAGCCAGCCGGCTCCCCAAACCCTAGCCCCGAGCGCCACATATAACCGGCGGGTTCTCACTAAGTACAAGTAGGTTTCGACGGACTCGGGGGCGAAGAGAATCGCACGGTCCCCCTTCGATGCCTCTTTGGAGAGCAGGGCAGGGTCCCCTCAGTTCCGGAGGGGACACATGCGATTCTTGATTCGCCCATCAACGTCCGTGATCCTAGAGTGTGTGTCGCACGACGAACAGCCAACCTACTCGAAAACTCTAGGGAAAAAAAAAAAAAAAAAAAAGGGAGAGAGAAGAAAGATGCTACGCTCGAAGGAACCTAAAGTTGAATCAAGCGAGAGGGCAGAGGTGGAAAGGGAGACGAGACAAGACTCAACAAGGACCAGAAACGCTGCAGAGGAAACAAGGAAAAGAGCAGAGGTGGTGAAGACCCAACCAAAGCTCTTGCTGTTCGTACGAAGTACATTTATTGCTCTCTGCATTATGTTCCACCCCATTGTTCAATATCCACAGAACGAGTCAGCCATATCGCTGGACCATGGATCCTAGATAGTCTAGACGTAGTTCTAGAATAAACCCACCCGCGGATCATGGAGGCATCGAAATTGACGGCCCCTCCTTGGCCGCTTGGGTCCTTCCGCCGGCCCTCCCCTCCACCCCAAAGATGGAAATCCGAATCCAACAATCCCGTGGCGACACCTCGCGGCTAATGGTCTCTTGACCTCATAGATGCCCCCCTCTGTGCCAACTTGTTTCGCCCAAGCCTGCGGGGAAGCGTGACCTATCGAGATCCATATCCATGAATTGGTTGCATGAGGTGAAGCGGAATCCACCTTGCCACCTTTCTCTGCACACCACCGATTCCATTCATCCAGTCTTGCTAGTCTCCCTCATCCATGGATCTCTCTCGTCGATACGAATTCTCACAAGCAGCCAGGTGCACTTCGGTGGGAGGGGCGGATCCCCGTCCGAAGTCAAGTGGAGGACGGGGTAAAAAGCAGGTAAAATCGCGGAAACAGCTTCTTTGAGCCAACTCTACGCGTACTCACTCAAACACTGGTTCATGGGTGATATCAGCGGAGAGATCGGCTAATGTACCAAGGGATCATCGTGGCTTGCGCGGAGAATCTGGTCATCTTGTTCCACTGATCCCTCCGAAAATTCCATATCGCTCACTCCAAGTTCGCTTTCCCCGCCTATTTCCTTTTGCTTTTGGTCTTCTCTTTTTTTTTTTTTTTTTCCTTTTTCCATCTAATTGGGCTTTCGAACACTTTTCTTCTCCTTGGGCTACCAAATTCCATCTTGCCAACATCTACTTGCCTCCCAACCTCCCTTTTCGCCTGGCCCCTGGCGAATGGAGAACGCTAATCACAAAAGCGGAGGGCCCCCAGAGAAAGAAACAGAGACATTATGATAATAGCCCAGCAAAAGGATTCAAACAGAGAAATTGATGTTATTATGGAGCCGCAGAAGAGAGCAATGGCTCTCGCTGTCTGACCCTCTGACCTTCCTCCCCTCACCCGCCTCGCAAAGCCATGCCGCAGGGCGTAGGGGGTAGAACAGCTTCGGTTCTATATCGAGTGATCCTTCCTCCAAATATTCTCTTGGAGGCTTAGCCCGCGTTGCGCCAGCATCCAGCAGAGATGGCATTCTGATGGGATTTCAATCAATTGATGGCTTGGCCTGCCAAATTGTCAATGCCTTCCTTCAGCCCTTGCCCCCTCCACTCCATCCAATCCGATTCCCCAGTGCGCGGGCCCCCGTTGGAAGTCCAAGTACAGGTACCTGTACAGTGCCCAGAGATCAATCGGCACCATCAAATTTCTAGTCACAGGAATCAAGGGGAATCTGGAAAAAGAAAAGGAGAGCGACTGTCATTTCACTCCACTCCCAGCATCGTCCTCCACATTAATAGAGCTCTAACTCTCTCCTCCCCTCCCCCAGCAGGCCTTATCCCTGGTAGGGGTACATCGCGGCAGAACCACCGCCCCACCCTGCCCTTCTCGCCCTCGAGACAGAGCAGAGAGGGGAATAATTAGATTGCCGCTGGACAAGGAAGTGATGTGCGATGCCTTGTCCCCGAACCCAAACACAAGTCGGCCAGAAAACGCGAGGGAACAAAGGCAGGCTTGCCCCGTGCGCCCATTTCGAAACACTGGTCCCAATCGCCCACCCAGATGGGTCGTCCCGCCCCCTGGCCTTCTGTCGCTTCCGACTAAACCTAAGACGGAGATTTCGTGAGGCGGAGATTTGACAACGATGGGGACCTCATCTCTCTGCGCAAGAGAGGCAAGATTGAAGTCAAGACCATGGCATGCCGTGCACTAATATCACTATCACTTGCAAGAACACAACACCAGTCCTAGCAAGGATACCAGTGATGCATGCACATCATGCACCGAGCAATAGTGTAATCAGGGCGAGCGAAAACGAAAAGTCGTCGCAACGCAGCCCCAATCAAGACACACCCATAGATCTCTCGGCTGGCCTTTCCTGCCCTTGCCCGCCCACGAACCTATGATATGTTGCCAGCGTTCTCCGGGACGAGGCACGACACGATCTGGCGTGAGAGACTTTTTCCCATTTCCTTCCTTTTTCTTCTCTTATCTCGTGCTCTCTCTCTCTCTCTCTCTCTTGTCCTCCAAACGTTCTCTCCCACGACCGATCCTCGTCATTGGAATAGCGTCTGCGAGAACTGCCACGTCGGGTCCTGTAAGGCACCAGCGCAGCTCCGCGCCTGGGAACCGGATTCTAGGGGCGCAACCCGCTCCGTTGGCCTCGCATCTTTCCAAAACCTTGCCAGGCATCCTGCTCATGCTCGCCAAGTCCCGTAAAAACCTGCCCAATTATGGGTCCTCTGTTCGTTGCAGGCTGCACTTGGGCAGGGCCGGACCCACGCCGCTGGCTCCACCATCCAATTTGTGAATCCGTCTCTGCATCGAAGCCCGGCCCAGTCGACATGTGTTCTTCCCCATCGCCCAACGCTGCCAGCAGAATGGGGTTTCTTCGCTCGCGAGATAGACATCTTGCCGCGTCCGTCCTCCCGCTAGCGGTTTCGCGTTGAGCCTACGGAAAACCAGCATCAGGAGCTAGAAATGCACTCTCATCTCCCAGCATGACTAAAATCCATGACTCTTGATGTTCCCCATCACCGTGCTTTCACATAGATTGCGCGCCGCGCAAAGACGATATATGGATGCTGGACAGTTGGACAACTGATGAATGTGTGTTTGATGTTCTAGTACTGCTAAACAGCCTTTGTTTCTAGTCTATACTCTAAGTATCCGTCTCTTCCGCCCCCAATCCCGCCTATACCGACCAACCCCAAAAAAACACGAAACTGATAGTCACGATAGCCTCTTGCTCAAGGACACCCCACATGGTTTGGACTTTCAACGGATGAGGCTGTTGGTTAGAGAAATCGGCTGCTGAGCCCACCATGCAGTATCGCCGATCAAAACCCTTCAGGTTAGAAAGCCCTCTCTGTCATTAAGCGATATTCAGAACTAGTGCAGTAGGGAAACGTGATTTGCTTGAACCAAAAACATACAAGATGACTCTATAGATATGAAATGCGGACCATTGAAACCGAACCCAGACAAGGAAAGTGATGATAGGAGCAAGACAACAACTAGGCAAAAAAGAAAAAAGAATAACAACCCTAAGAGAGAACACCATGAACCCAAGCTTCGAATGCGGCGGTACTTTTCCTTTCCTGATGGTCCTTTTCTCTTCCTATTTTTTTTTTAAAATTAATGTTGATGGGTTTGATAATGTTTGAAGCGAACTTCTCGCCTTGGCCCCTAGATAGACTGTATGGTCCACCTCGGGGAAGGGGTTGGTTTATTTAGTCAGGACTAGGAACTACCCTTCGCCTTCGACAGTAAACGTAAAAGTTGTTATCCATCCGTTGAGTAAAGGTGGATAGCTTACTGCCCCTCGATCATGGACTTGACCTTTGACATACTGTAATGGTCCATGTTAGCAAGCTATTTTGCCGATAGTAAGGCGGGGAATACAATTTAACTTACAAGTCGTAAAAGGCAAACTGGCTTGGAGAACTACCATATTGATAGATGAAGCGACTGGCCAAAAAGCTTCCGAATATGGCCCTCAGGTAGGCGTCGGGCACGCGTTGAATCATCTGGTCGAGACCGATCTCGCGTTGCAAGAGCTTCGGCAGAGCGTTTGCGAGAACACCGCGACGAATCGAGGTGTTGTCCCAGAGCTCAGAGTGTTGAAGTTCTTCATCTAGTTGAGTGATGGCGGCCGAGAGCTTGTCCGAAATGATGCAACGCGGTTCACCCGTCCTCGTGTGCTCGCTCCAGATGGCCTCGAACTCAAGATTGGCGTTCTGCCGAATCTTGGCTTGCACCTCCTTGACGTAGTCCTTGTAGAACTGCGGCGCCTCCCCAGTCTTGGCATCTACGCACATCTTGTCGACGAAACTCTTGTCGTCAAATGACAAACTGGCCAGGACCTCCATCGAGGATGAAGTCACACCTCCCTTGTTGGCGCTAGCATCTTTGATAAGGACGCAACCGGCGGCTTCGAGACGAAGTTTAGCATCTTGCGTGATGAAAAGATTCGCACCCTCCACCATATAAGGGATCGTGCTGCGCCCATTCTTGATCAGCTTGTTCACTGATACGACATCAATGGACTCGGGACGACCGCCGCAAGGAACAAAACAGTCGGTGAGGCCTGTATCGCGTAGATGGTATGTGTTGCGGAATGTGGTGCCGTTGGCGACCACCTCGCCGCTAGGAAGGGTGACGTTGGAATCGTCGCAAAGCACCCTGTATCCATCGATTGAGAGTTTCGATACGTCAAAGTTGTTGATCATGACACGATTCTTGGCAAGTCGCAGAAGCTCTTGCTGGTCAATTCCGTTGGGATCGACAAGCACACCAGACCCGTCGATCACAGAGGTATACTTTTCGTTGCTCAGGAGGATTTCGTTGCTGCCGAGATCGCCGTCTGGGCCGCCGGTTTGCATCTTCCTGACCGTAGAAGGGTCAAGGTTGAGTTTGCGGTAGATGCCAGTCACGTATTCGCGGACTCCGAGCGTCGTCATGCCATATGTATCATGAGGGATACCTCCCAACTTGGGCGACTTTCCTGTAAAGAAGGATTTCCACCAGGGGCTCCACGGATGCGGGCATGCTCCGTGGCCCAGTCAACGAGCTCGGCCGTATTCTCATCAGGACCCATGAATAGGATTTCTTCCTTTCCGTAGAGATCAACTAGAGGGTTCTTGATTCCGGGAGTCCGGGCAGGAAGGAGAAGATCGAGAATGCTGTCAATGTACTTTTCGAACGCTTCGCGAGCCTTGTCCTGCTGTTTGGGCTCCAGGAGGATGACGCCCTTGGCACCGCCTTCGGGAATGTCCTTGTTCTTGCGCTGCTGGGTGCTTGAGAGAGCATAATTCTCGTCAAAGAGGTTTCGGGCATTGTGCGCGTACGCCTCCTTGCTTCGGGACTTGACGATGCGGATACCTCCACGGGCAATATCCCTGAAGCGAAGATGGAAGCCTCGCGCCTCGCCACAGAGGAACAAGAACATGCCATAAAGAGGGCTGGGGTACTCCGTGGAGGGAAGGAAAGAGGGATCAAGACGGAACGACAGGCCAACCTTGGTAGGTGTGAAGAAATTGGTCTTGAGAACCGAGTTATTGAACACACGGAACGCCGTCATGACCATCTCGTCATTTTCATTCGCCACAGTGGCAGAAATCGTTTCCTTGAGCTTGTCATCGGACATGGCGTCGAGAGCAAGCTTGGGGCTTCGGCGGCCGGAGTTGGTGCCATTGGTGCCATTGGTCTCGCTCACCTCCTCTGCAATTCCGAGGTGAGTGCTTGCAAAAGAGGCATAGAGGGCACGGAGGAGGCCGGGGTAAGACTTGATGATATCAAGGATATACTGAGGAGAGAATGTCTCTGTACGTAGTCGGCGCTTGAGCTTTGAGAGGATAGAGACTTGGGCATTGTCCTTGAGATCGAGTGTCTGCGAAAGAGTGACGTACTCGGAGCCCAGTCGGTTGAGGAAGTGCTGCACGAAAACCCACACGCAGTGACCGTAGATAGCCTCTTGGAGGCTGAGCTCTCCATTGGCGAACAAGCTGTGAAGTCTGTTGTGGGGCAGGCAGTACAGGAGAGAGATCTCCTTGGTGATTTGATGAATCGAATCCTCGAGAGGGGATAATTGCCTTCCAGATTCGTTGCCTGCTTAAGGTAGATGCACATGACAGTGATGCCGTTTGAGAACTGCTCGACGTATTTGCGAGAGCTTGTTACTCCATAGTAGTGGTATAGGTCGCTGAGCTCCGAAAAGAGACCACGCGCGGTACGGGTCCGGAACGCGAGGACCAACCGCTTCTCGTCGCTTCCTCCAAATCGAAGACTTCGATGACCGGGCCGGTTCGGGCGGCGGTGAGATCAATGATGCCCTGATATATTTGCTTGGTATTTTCGGTAGCCTTCTGCCAGAAGCCGTTGTCGGAGATGAGCTCGAGCCTCGTTTCCATCGGATCCGTGTCTTCAGGTGCCTGACGGAACTGGCACTGGTAGACGAAATAACACCGAAGGGTCGATTTTGAGGCAGGGCTGGCGCCGAGAGCACCGGGAGAGCGGAAGGTCTCAACCCTGAACTTTGTTCTTCCGATGTGGTCAAGGTATTTGGACTCCAGCCTCTCCTCATACCTGGGGCCGTTCAGGACAGACTTTCCGGGCTCGCTCGTGTCGATATAGATGGCATGATCTTCCGCCTCCATATCGAGGCGAATCTCTTCGCGCTTATCCTCGCGGGCCAGGGCAGCGACCTTGGCGGCGTACAACGACGTGATTTGACTAGCGATAGCCGTCGGCTTCTCGAGATTGAAGTATACATCATCAATCCCAAGCTTTTCATAGAAGAACTCAATCTGGTCGTCGACCTGAGAGGCTGGTATCAAGCCAGCATCCTCAATGAGCTTCTTCACTATTGGAGACGAAAACCGATGCAAGTTAGAATATGTAACTCTTAGAGGCTGTCATTGAATGTGGCTCTGTACGTACCTTGCAGCTTTTGAACTGGCTTTTCCGCGAAAGTAGGCGCGACATATCCTAATGTCTGTTTTCTTACGGTGTGAGGGAGGCAGAGGTGAGATGGTTGGGGTGAAGGGCGGCGGCTGTGTTCTTGCTCGTCACGAAGGCCGGCGACAGCCTTGCTCAGAGGTAACGGTGACGCGCTAGACATTGTGATGCTGTCGAAAGGGTCAATGTAATCTGGAAAAGCGCTCAAAGACGGGTTAGCTACGACGGTCAACACAGACATCGTGGCTGATTCTTGGGAAGTTGGGGGTGAGTGATAGATGTCAGGCTGTTCAAAGCTATGAAAGTGCTTTGGATAACGAGAGGGTGAGGAAGGTTTGGTAGAGAAGAGATCATTCCGATGCTTTTATATCCGGCACTCTCCCTGTCTTTACGTTTCTTTTCTCACTTGAGAAGGCGTCATAGTGTCTTGGATAAGAGATTCATGCCTCTAGAAGAGGCTCAAAGAGGTGGCAACTGATAAGAATGCCATAAGACCTAGACAACACGGCCACATACACCGCGTTATCTCGGAGATGAAGCCGCGGGGCAGCGGGCGGGCGGGCGGCTGGACTTCTTCACCGCCGCTTCGGGTGCTTTGGTACTGGACATTCCATTCCTTTGGACGCAAAGAGGAAACAAGGTAACAAGACATAAGAAAAAGAATTGAATCTTACTAGATATTTTTGAGATTGTTGGTTCGGTTTGGGAGCTACCTCGATGTTCTCTCGAGGTTCGTCAGAGAAAGGCTTCATTGAACTTTTGTTAGTGACGTCATGGAACATATTCAGTAGTCCAGCAACCGTAGAAGGAAAGAAGACAAAAATATAAAACAAAAGAAAAGACAAAAAGGAAAAAGTAGGGAAAAAGAAAAAGATGCCCCCAAACGCGAGTATCTCCCCTTCCTCTTAGAAAAGATTGATAGGTCTGGGAATATCCGGAAGGGAGGCACTTTTCTCAGACATTTGCCTTCGCAAGCAGGTTTCGTGTAAGCTGGATTTTGGTGGGCCAATGTTGCACGGCATCGGTTTCTCTCTTGCCCGCTACCATGCGAGATCGACCAAAGCCTAGGCCCGGAGGCTGGCTTGGACGAGAGAATACGATGAACATTGGCTCCCGCAGCTTCGAGTACCTGCAGTGGACGAGGGAAATTGTAGATAAAACATTGGTGACTCACCGATTAGAGGCACGGTTCAGCGAGCGCGTCCCGAGTAAGATATGCAAGGTGAGCTTCCAGAGATACGGGTAGCTGCAGCTCGGGCCGGGTGGTAGAGGGATGGGGAGTTCCGGGGTTCGTTTAAGAGAGCAGTCTTGGTGGCTCACTGATAAGAACCGCGCACCAGGCAGGTCGGTGAGAGTACAGCTCAGGAATGGCTTTGGGGATGGCGGGTCGTAGATAGGGCCAAGGACGGTGATTGGTAGTGGGGATCGACTTCCTTGGGAATGGGATAGACGGGGTAGAGAAATGATTTAAAGATGATGGCGGTTGCAGGTGAGGGATGGTGTGGTATAAGAAGGGTTCAGCAAGACCCTAGATCTTAGATCAGGGGCATCAAGGCCGAGGGTAGGGAAAAGTCTGTTTTTAGACTGGGCGCTGGGAGAGCTTTGTCAGGTTATTAGGCTCATGGAGCTATGTCGTGATGAAATCACCAGTCTGCACTGGGAGAGGAAAGAGGGGATTGAGTTTTTATATGCAAACGTTTTCAGGGAAAATTTTGAAAAGAAAAAGAGCGAAAAGATACCCAACACGATGTATAGGTTTTCCGGCCAAGCTGGAGCTACCTGGCTGTTCGTGGTCGCCGAGCAGAACTTGCAAGTCTTTGCAAAAGATGTGGGCGGGGACTCATCACGATGGCGACAGAATTAAACGGTATGGGCCATGATGCGCGCGTGCAAGGTAGCTTGGGGCGCAATTGGGAAGCGCATTGGATCTGAACCGCCCCGCCGCCGCCGCCGGCAGAAGCCTCGAATCGTTGAGAAGAACACCGACGGTAGACATACAGGGGACCTGCGTTTTGGCAAAGCCTCAATTGGGTCCTCCCTGATGCTTGCAAACGCTATTTTTGCACGCAGCGTTAGAAACGCAACGATGGAGAGCCCGCCGAAACCGAGCATCCCGGGCCGTTCTTGCCAATGAACGATCCACCCTCGACACATTGGGGCATTTGATGCTCGAGACCCTCCTGCTCATTGACCCTTCCACCTGAGGACTTGACTTGGGGAAGCACCCTCACACGCCCCAAGTATACTGTATGAGAGCCGAGTAGCGGACGGGTCCAGGAACCTGGCCCTGGCGTACACCCGTGTGACTGTCTACCTGGTACCCTGGGGCAAATTCGGCTTCGCGCAGGGGTATCCTGATCCTTGCCATTCAGGTAGTCTACCTGCCGCGTGGGTGTAGGTACTGGCCACTGAGAAGCTGCGGTCACATGTCATGTGAGCGTGACATGATCCTGCCCCGACCTCATCGGGGGCCACGGATCAGCTCCTTTCCCCGTTCAACAGAACGAGAAAACCCCTTCTCGTCCCAGTCATCGGCTATCGTCGACATTGGGCAATGGATGGTGGCTCTGAAGTTTTCGATGCCCAAAAGAACGGGGTTTCAAAGGAAGGCGGCTCGCACATCTTACCCGTCATTTCTTGACTAATTGTAGTGCTACCTTGCCCAAGATGGTCCCCGGCGTTTCTTGACATCGCCATGCCGTGAGTTGAATGCTCCTATATCCCTCTCTCCTCAGGCTATGGCAAGAGGAGAGTGGCCTGCCCGTGGCCGAAATCCGAATACCGATGGGACGAGCCTTCAATTTCGCCGGGCTTGGCCGCCGTATCAGATGATTGCTCGGCGGCGAGGGCTGGAGTAGGCCTCCCGTGGAACCCGCAACGCTTCCGAAAGTGGCTCCCGTACAGACACGCTGGGGTTTGGAGCCGCGTATCTTAGTTGCCATCAAAGGACCAAACACGAGCCTAGACTAGAGCCCCGAAGTTTTCGATTGATCAGCTCTAGTAACAGCTTCGTATCCAATGGATCCAATTGATCCATCCATTGCTTGCTTTGTCTTGCGTTCGCTTTCCACCCTCCACCCTCCCTTGCCGCTGTAATCTTGGTCCTGGGGGCAACTTTTCCAAACGCTTTTCTCATCCCAGATCCTCATTCCCAGACCCATGTTTCGCTCGGATAATTTCTGGACTGCCTTGTCTTGCTGGTCTAATTATTGGTCAAATGCTTTCTATTTGATTATTCAAGGTTGAGGTCTCGTGGCTGTAATAGCACGTAAGCTGCTATAGTCCGAGTGACCAACCTCCACTATTTGGAGTCACCGACAACTTTTTCAGGTACCTGACCTGGCAACCTGGCTTTGGCTAGTTTCTATTATGTTGTGTGGCAAGCAGCAAGTACCAGCCGCTCCGGGAACCCCGTAAAAGAGCCGCTCGTCAGCGCCTTCCTCCCAGGATTGCCTGGAGCAGCGTCCTGCCGTGATCTAAACCTTCATTCTAATAATAATGGCGCTAGGGTATTGAGCCTCCTTTTGGGGGCACTGGAGAGATCTGGCAGCGTCAGCTTTGTCCGTTCTTCATGGCGATGAGTCAAATCTCAAACGGACCGCCCGGTTTCCCTGTCGCTGAGATGGAATCTCAACAACTCTGGGGCATGAACCTGGGAGACTGCCGCGTGACACACCCGCACTGCTTGGGACCCTTTCCGGCCGGTCTGCTGCGTCTCATCCGCGCCTGCCTCCACACTTTTTGCAAGCCCCCAGCATCGTGAGCTTCACCGTCGAAACTAGTGAATCATACAAGGTACCTCCGGTGTCCCGGAAATGCCAAGTGTCTCCTATTCTACTTTCCTCTCCACTTATCCCCCTTTCTTTTTTCCTTCTTTTTATTGAGGGACAATGAACATTTACTTTCAGCAATTCTAGGGGAGAGCGCTCACCCCAACCGGCCCTGTCTAGCATCAATGGCCTCACTCGCCCTCGGGAAGCTGTCGAACTCTATTGCCTCCAGGTAGAGCCCACCAAGCGATGGGCTGCCATGGCCCCGTGGCGGTTGCACTCCGAACTAGGTTCGCCCAAACTACGGTTGGCGGCTAGATTTGCAAATCAACACTGAGTTATCATAGTTGGCTTTACCTTGGAAGTTGAGATTCACGTTTGATACCTCTCCAAGACGGTCTGGGTTGCTCCATTCTTCTATTGACACGACTGGCGCTGGCTAGTCTAGTAGATTTCGGTGTGTAGTCTGGGTGCAGGTCTGGAAAGTCCGCATCCCTTGAACGCAACGCCAGGCCAAATAGTCCATTCATTTGCCTTGGGACAACGTCGTGCGTCTTTGGAGACCTCTCGATGGATTCGGATCCCTTGATGGCAAGGTTCGCGCAGTGCTGTCAAGGGGGTAAAAAAATCTGGGGGACCTCATGACGAGGCACGAGCCAATTCCATGCAGGGGCAAGTAGCATCTGGGCCAGAGCACAACCACACACACACACGTGCGTCCCCGCTGAGATTGGCGAATGACTGGGGGGCGAGTTAAGACAACCCGAGCCTATTGATGGCTAGCTAGAAACCACTGATCCGTCCATGGATCGGACAATTGGAATCCGGCTACTCTAGCTCAACCCCGCGATTTGGCCTTGTGGCCGACCCTGCACAACTTACCGCCTGGCAGCTAGCTGGCTGTGCTGCCACCCTGCCCCTCTTCGCACCACGGACGGCGTCCACCAGCGGCCCTGTGCCCCCTAACTGCAGCCCGATTCGAGGTCAGCTTGATATGTTGTCACGGGGCTTGACGGTGGCCGTCTACTGTGCCATGCCTGGGAATCCAAGCAAGTCCTGGGCAGCACGAATCAAATGTGGACTGTGTTCATCAACCGCCAAACACGTCAGAGGTGGTTGAGCGTATTTTCAATGTTCCCAGGAAACGGAGACGACGGGAAGAAGTCAGGATTCCCGAATAGTGCAATCTATCCGTTGAGTCACGAATGCAACTTGGCTACCACCATCAATAGTGCCTGGACAACTTGATTGATGTCTGCATCAAATTCAGGGCTATTACTTCAGATGATGGTGCGAGTTACAATCGAGGGCGACTGGAGGGTCTCTACTCCAGATCCAACGGCCGGTTTAGGCTCGTACTCAGATTGACCTAGTTTGTCTACTTTACTCACGTAGGCTATTCTTTCCCTTGCATTCCCATTCTTGGCCTCTCCTTGTCCGCCTCCACTCCCGCGCTATTAGACGCGTTTACACTCAACACTTGTCCAACGGCGATTGGAAGCGGACGGCTCCCCGGCTCAACAGCTGATGCTTGCATCTGGAGTTTGATGTGGCTAGCTTTTGCATATCTCCGCCAAGGTCGAAGCATCAGTCCGAGTCCGTGGTGGGCCCGGGTCTGATACCCGAGTCGCCTCTCGGACTGTGCCCGGCGGTGTATCCATTCAATGCGTTCTTCCGGATCCGTTAAGTCGGCGCAGCCAACGCGTCAGAACCCTCGGTGAATACTGAATACAGCTGGCGATTAGAAAGGCATGACCTGTCATGCTGTCTTTTTCTTCTCCTTTTTCTTCCCTCTCGATAACATGCTGTTGGGCCTTGACACTTTTCGATGGGCTCGTGGGCACTTAGTCGGACTACAATGCTGCGGAAATCTCAGACTTTCTCCGGGCGGATACATCTACCGTTTGAGGAATATGGCCTAGGAAAGTATTGCAGTAACGGTATCCAAGCGGCTGCCGGTCTGGTGTCAAGCGTCGCTCGATCTGGGGGAATTCCCAGGATCGTGTCCCCGACCGCCATTCTAAGAAACATGAAAGTTTTCGGTACGATTGCGTAAGGAGCCACACAGACCCGCATTAGCCTCTTAGGCGTAAGCACCGTGAACGTGATGGTCTATTGAGCTTTTGAAACATGCTTTCTATCTGGGATGCCTTGAATTCGGCCTCAATGTCCACTGCTGAATTGGTCAACATCAGTCACGCCTCGCTCCTGCATCGATCGACTCTATCCTCTTGGGCTTGACGCGAAGTGGGTGGATCAATGGAATGATCCAGGACGACGATAGAAGAGGTAGGAGTCCAATGGTTGAGGCTACTTTCTTTTTGGGCAGGAAGGTTGGAAGCGAGAGCAGAGCTTCATTGATCTATCTTTGTCTACCTGTATCCCCCCTCCTTTATTTTTTTCTAGAACAAGGCAGGTGCAGGGGATGGCGATCTCCCCTCCTCTATCGACAAAAGTCCCAACAGGTGTGCGGTTTGTTGAATGGATTTTTTTCCTTTTCTAATTTCGTTACCTTCATTCTAGAAATACGTCTTCTTGTGCTAAATACAATAGCTGCCTTGGCTGCGAAGCTTTCGGTGGTGTGCAACACAGCACGACGCCGCCCCCTGCCGGGGCCGGAAAGCGGAAGGTCGGCGTCCAAACCGAGCCCCAAAAGCGTCTGGTGTGGGCACCAGACCCAGAGCCGGAAGGGGCATGCCTTGCCAGCGCCCCACCACCACCTACCCCTCGCGCTCGCTGGGGTATTACCGGCCGGTGCGACACAACAAGAAGTATTAAGCTGCAGGCTTGACTAGTTTGGTCAAAATATCCCTGGGTAACAGGAAAACGGGCACAGTGCCAACGTCAAGGGGCGTTGCGATATCTTGGAATGGCAACCGAAGCTATCCGGTTCGTGCTAGGTCGTCAGGTACCACGTCCCTTCCTCTCTTGTTTGTGTTGAAAGAATTTTTTTCTTGCCAACAGCTTGAAGGCAGGTGATTTCGAAGAGTTGGAAAGAACCGCCAAGTGGCCTCCTGATGACTTGAATTGGAGACCTAGGAGCAGGGGAAGCGGGGCATCGTGGCAGGTACGAGTTGCAGGAACCTGCTTGCAAGGTTATCTAAGACACTCCAGCTGGCCTTGATACCTCTACGCTAGGGTTATTAGACAAACATTTTGCATCATTGTCTTCAAGCTTCAAAGGATGGGCGGGATCGTGATGACGCCTGTTATCTATGAGCTGCCTCGAGGGAAAGCAACATCTGGAACATGAGCGTGACACCAGGTATCTGAGAACTAGGTGACGTGACGGGTGAACTTGCACCGCAAAGTGGATTCCCAGCTCTCACCTTTCAAGGGCTAGAGATCGTGGCTTCCTCGAGCATGTTTCATCCTCCTCTGGTGGTTTCTGTTCCTTCGTTGTTCCTTTACTTAAGCTAGGAAAACTTATTCAAGTTTAGGAAGCTCGCACTCGGTTATCAGATGTGGCAGTGCAAGGTTGAAGATGAATATCAAAAGGGCCATCGGCCAAAGTGTCCACGATCGAGTAACCGCCATGAGAAAAGACGAACCCTGTCTAGCCAACGTTCTCCTCATCCGTAGGTTTTTGGATAATTTCTGCTCCGCCCCTACCCCTTTGACAAGAAATTTCTTCCTTTCTTTGTTTTCTTCCCGCGGAACCTCACCGCATTTCGAGGGCTTTTCGACAGGTTGGTATGACACCCGAGCACTCGCAAAAGAACCTTTCACGATCGGGATCGGGATCGGGATCGAGTACAAGTTCATTTAGTCGAGAGAGGGCAATAATCCTTCTCCAAGATGATTCTAGAAACTGATAGATGGATCGAGGGCGCTGGCCACCCTCGGTTGGACTCCTCTATCGGGTAGGTACAATACTTTTGAAATGGGAAGGGGATCTCCGCGTTACCACGGCCATCATCCTGGACTTGGAGGACGCGGCAACTCGCGGCAATTGGCGCTTCAAGCTCGAGAGAAGGAGTTCTGGAGGACCCACGGGTCGGGCGCGATCCCCACACAGCGGAGTCTAGGTCTGGGGCATAAAGTGGTCAAAATATCGCTTTTTGATTTTCCGCTGCTTGGGTTTCGAGATGTAACAATTGGCCCTTGAGAAACACCGTACCCGTTTGACTCGAAGCAGTGAGAAGCAGTGATCTCTGGTTTCCCAAGATTCCTAGACAATTCCCGCTTTAATCCTCAATTTTCAACCTCTTATCCCCCACTCGCCGGCTGAAGGAAACGGACGGAGAAAGCAGATCGACAGCTCCAAGCCCCACCCGTCCTCAGGCCCGTTTGGTCCTCCTTCTTTTTTTTTTTCTTCCATTGCCCCTCGTTCACTCTTTTCCCATTGCCCTATCACCGCCTGCCGGGAAACGACCCCGCCATACATTCCGCACGGTACTTGGCGCGGTACACATCGCATCACCCAAGCCTTTGTCTTTGCTCGTTTTGCGCCTTGCAGGAGTATACCTGACAGGTATCTCGCGCACCCCACCTTGATCTTAAGCAAGAGAGGTAAAAGCAGACGGCCAAAAGGTAGAAAAACGAAAGACGCAGTGAAAGGGAAAAAGAAAACTAACAGCAAAAGGAAGCACCCGCCATGGCTGGAACCGATACGTTCTCGAGGGAGCACGCGGCCTCCCTGGACCAAAATGACGCTCTAAATTTCACGAGGGACGAGTTCATCATCCCGACGAAAGCCGAGGCGTTGAGCAAATCCTTGCCCAAGAGAGGTACGTAGAGTCAACGCACCCCATTCTCCCCAGCCCTTTCAACCCTCTCCTCAGTCACGCCGAGGTGGGCCTACCTTGTTTTATTCTAGAACATCTTAGCCATTCCCCTCCCTTGGTTCCTGAATCACGAGAGACTTGCGAACTAGGCTGACACAAGCATGGATATATATGACTTGCAGGTGCTGACAGCACCGTGGCCGATCAAAGCCAGGGGATGACGGCAGGCCGTGTACCTATCTTGTGGGAAACTCGCTCGGCCTTCAGCCGAAGCGCACCCTTACGAGGGTCAAGCAGTATCTCGACACATGGGCGACCCAGGGCGTCCAGGGTCACTTCAAGCCTCTTGACGGCACCCCGCTGCCAACGTGGCTTGATGCCGATGATAGGGCTGCGCAGATGATGGCCCCGTGGTTGGTGCACAGGTCGAAGAAGTGGCCGTGATGCAGACGCTGACGGCAAACATCCACTTTCTCATGTCGGCGTTTTACAAGCCGGACAAGAATGCCAGGCACAAAATCATTCTCGAGGCCAAGGCGTTCCCTAGCGACCACTTCTTGGTCGAGACCCAGATCAGGCACCACGGTCTTTCTACAGAGGACTCCATGGTACTTATCGAGCCCAAGAGTTGGGACAGGCCACTCCTCACCACGGATTCTATCCTCTCCGTGATTGAGGAACACGCCTCCACCACCGCGCTCCTGCTTCTTCCTGGGATCCAGTACTACACGGGCCAGCTGATGGACATTCCCAAGATCACGGCCTTTGCGAGGGAACGTGGCATCTTTGTTATCTGGGACCTCGCTCATGCTGCGGGTAATGTCGAGCTGAAGTTGCACGATTGGGACGTAGACGCGGCGGCGTGGTGCACTTACAAGTACCTTAACGCAGGCCCGGGCTGCATTGCCGGCTTGTTTGTGCATTCTCGCAATAGTGCTGTGACCACAAAGGTGGAGGAGGAGCGATCGGAGAATGGTTATGCCAACCGTCTAGCAGGGTGGTGGGGCAATGACAAGGCCTCCCGGTTCGTCATGGCTAACAAGTTTCATCCGGCGGCCGGCGCCTCGGGGTTCCAGATCAGTAACCCCAGCATCATTGACATCACCACCGTCTGCGCCTCTCTAGAGATTTACGAGCTGGCAGGCGGCATTGGAAAGCTAAGGAGAAGTCCAAGAGGTTGACGGCATACCTCGAAAACTTGCTCAATAACATGCCCAAGGAGCAGCGCGCGCTGTTCACGCAAATCACCTCGACCAACCCCGATGAGCGCGGTGCTCAACTTAGTATCCTTCTCTCCCCAGGCCTGTTGAACACTGTGATGGAGGAGCTCGAGAAGGAAGGTGTGTTTGTTGACGAGAGAAAGCCCGACGTCATTCGCATCGCTCCTGCGCCTTTGTACAACACTTTTGAGGACTGCTTTACCTTCGTCGAGGTGTTTACCCATGCGCTTCAAGTGGCTAATTCTCGGAAGGCGTAGCGAAGAGGTGGAAAGGGGCTAGGAGATTCTACGCACAAGGGGGAGACGGGGCGAGGAGAGGAGGAGAGAGAGAGGGGGGCGGTTAAGTGAAGGCTGAAGGCTGAGAGGCGTGATGATGGATCATATTCTAGGACGCCGGCTATGGAACTTACTCGGCTCAGCCTCGTGAAGCAATGGAGAGCCGCGCACTTTAGAGGACGGGATCATGGGAGGAACAAGTTGTGAACTTGAAGTTCATCTTAAAAATCCATGTCTCCCTTGGCCCTTGAAACACTATTTTCCCCCACATCTCCTCTCGGGTTCCCCGCGAGTCCTCGTGAAGCAAATATATTTAGCTGGACTCTATTTATTTCTTGTCTTCGGGCAACAGAACAAACAATGGCTGTTGATACTTTTTTATGAGACAGAGAATTTGCCCTTCGAAGATGATGTTCATTTGCGCCGTGTCGAATGCCGAAGTCTAACTCAGCGCCATTGGTCACGGCCGGGGCGGGGACAACGGTGCTGGAGGAGGGGTTGGTGTATGAGCTGTGGTCACAGGCTCATCCATGCGAGGCGGAGGTCATGCGGGAATGGACTGTGCCTGGTTTGGGACTGGAACCCCTCAGCTTCTACCCGCAATTGTGCTGGATTGGGAGGGGCAATTTGGGCAATTTGGTCCCTTCCAAGGAGAAGGCGCAAATTCCGCCCCTCCTCCAAGGTGTTCCTTCCCCATAACGTCTGTCGCATGTCATGGCGTCGGTGCGTCTCGGTCTCTGGCCCCTTAACGTGCAACCCCAGATGTAGACAGTGGTGCATAGGTAGCGTGGTATAGCTTCGTCCACTCCTCTTTTTAGCTCCACGGGGAATAGACAGCCACAATGATCTGAATTGTGAACTTGGCTCGACGAAGCTTCCTGGTTTCTTATTTTTTATTTTTACTTCTTGCCGTCTTGCCGTCTTGCCCCTCTTCTCATTCTTCTTGCTGTGCAGATATCTTTACGGAGTCGACTCGGACTCGCTGCCAAGATAAGCTTCACGCACGCGCCTACGAGGCGCAAACCATGCGGCGGTGTGCACGCATTACAATCCAGTCTCTCCTCTAGTGACAGCATCTTGACGCCCTCAAGTAGATGGCTTCCGGTTGATACCTAGGCTCATCTCCACAAGTTCCCGTGTTTTGGAACGTCTTTCCCATCAGTACACGCCCAGCATCGTCACACCATGGAACCTTCGCACGCTTCCAACAGCCCGGACCCTAGACGGACGGCCATCAGCCGCCGCACCCGGATCGGTACGGCTGCTGTGTTCCTAGTCGCGGTTCTCTATCTCATTCTCTCGTCCGTCCTTTATATGGAGACCACCCGGCACAGGAGACGGGCGGCAGCCCCAAGGAGGATGCTACGAGCTGGCACCGCTACGTGCGGGCTCCCCGAGTGACGTCGTTCACCCCGTTGCCGTGCTGGAGAAGCACACGACGGGTCTCGTGCGTAGGCCCCGCGGGCTCGTCAGGGAGGTAAGCCGACCATCCTGATTCGGAAAGACGAGGCGGACGAGGTGCCGAGCATCGTGGTGGATTTTGGCATGAATACGGTTGGTATTCTGTCGATTGAGTTTGCGGGGGCCGAAAGCGACGGGGATGGGCTGCCGGGGCTGCGGCTCGCTTTCTCGGAGACGTTGCAACATCTTTCGTCTACGAGTGATTTCTCGCGATCTTACAACGTAAGGCTACCCCTCACTGCCCCGGCATTAGGGAACCCCCTTTTCTAGAGGCTGCTCGCTAACCTTTTGATCAGGCTCGGAGAGGGTCCGCAGACCGTCTCACGCCAGGGACGGATCAGATCGCGGTCAGGGGTGAAAAGTACACCTGGACCAACCAGCTGGGCTGCGAGGAATCCGGCCAAGTGTGCGCGGACGGCCTGCACGGCTTTCGCTACCTTCGCATCTCCCTAGACACCCTAAAGGAGGATGCGCCCTTTACCGTGGCCCGGGGCTCCGTAGCGATCTCATCGATCTCGCTGCGGGTCTCGGCGTTTCAAGGGACGCCGGATACGTTTACGGGTACTTTTGAATGCTCGGACGAGGACCTGACCCAGTGGTGGTACGACGGCGTGTACACCAACGACCTTTGCACGGATACGTTCCGCGCCAACGATACGGAACCCCGGGGCGCGGCTAGCGACACACTTACGGGGAAGCTCGTGCTTCACGACGGGGCCAAGAGAGATCGGGATCCGTACGTGGGCGACCTAGCCGTCGCTGCGCTCACCACGTACTTATCGCACGACACGAGTGAAGCTGTCCGAAATGTCCTGGCGGACCTGGCAGACCACCAGCGTGAGGATGGTTGGATCCCTCCCGCGAGCATGTAAGTATACCGAAATGACGGGAAACGGTTTTCGATCCGTTACTTTTATTCATTTTCTCTTAATGGTTTGGCCCCCATGCTAACAACCTGGCAGTTTTCAATATACCCTGCATCTTTTCGACTACCCCCTTTGGTGGGTTGTATCAAGCTACGACTACGTCATGTACACGGGCGATTTGGAGTACCTAAGGCAATACTACAAAAATATGGCGGCTGCCCTCGATGGCTTCTACCCGCGGCTGATGAACAAGCAAACCGGGCTCGTGGAAAAGGGCCCGCTCGGCACGGGGGCTACGGTGACTACGGCTTCATCCGACGCACGGGGCCAGTCACGTACTACAACGCCCTCTACGTCTACGCGCTGCGGCTAGCGGCGATCCTCGCCAAGTCGCTCGACGCCGCGGACGCGACCACGCTCGCCCACGACGCGGAGAGATGGCTCGTCCGGGCCGACGCTATCAGCGCCGCCCTCAACGAACACAACTTTGATCACAACGAAGACCTCTTCTTTGACGGCAAGTGCAGCCGGGGCGAGGTGTACTGCCCCACGCACGCGCAGGACGGGAACAGCCTGGCCATCATCGGGGGCGTCGTGGGTAGGGGTACCAACGGCAGCCACCCGAGGGCGACAGCCCGGGGATCCTGGAGCGGTGGAGCGACATTGCGGAGCGAGTGGGGCAACGCCTTTTACAGCAACTCGTTCATCCAGGGCGACTTTGGCGACCGAACCTACGCCTTCATCTCGTATTTTGAGATTGCCGCGCGCTTCGAGACGGGCATGACGGACTCGGCGCTGGAGGAGATGAGGCGGCTTTGGGGGTACATGGCGCGGCGGGACCCGGGCGTCACGTTTTGGGAGGGGAGCGACCCCCGCTACAACCAAGACTCGTTCAAGAGCATGGCCCACGGCTGGTCCACGGGCGTGGTGGCGCTCCTCACGCGGTACGTACTAGGCGTCACGCCCGAGGGACTCGGCTTCGCCCCGTGGAAGGTCAAGCCCCGCGCGGGAGACCTCTGGTGGGCGAGGGGCACCGTGCCCGTGCCCGGTGGCAGCGCGGATCGTGGCATCCGTGTCGCGTGGAGCCGTGCCGAGTCCGGTGCCTTTTCCCTCCAGGTGGCAGCGCCTGAGGGCTTGGACCGGGGAATCGTGGCTGTTCCCGTGGGGGCGGGCCGGGGGCGGTCAAGGTCAATGGGGAGCTGGTGTGGCAGAATGGTGCGGTTGGGCTGTGGACGGCGAAACTTGAGGATGGGTATGTTGAGTTTGAGGTGCGGGGGACAGACTTTTCGATTGTGGTGGAGGCCTCAGAGGAGGGGAGCTATGATGAGGGACGGAGGGTTTAGGGGCGGATATGGAAGGTGTTATTTTTTTCTTTCTTTTCTTTCTTTCTTTACTCTGCCGTATGGCTGCATGCATCGTGCTTGGGACATTGAAGGGGAGGGGCGTTGATTGTATCTGGATTTCGTCTTGTATGCATGCATCTCGGTGCGATTTATCGCACCTCATAGTCTATCATCTACCAATACTAGTTTCCATCTATTGGACGTCCTTACCGAGCTCTTGTGGGTAGATCTAGGGGACGTCGTGCAGTACCCACGCCGGTACTCCACTCGGAAGTGCTACATGTACGCATTTAAAGTAAGGTGGTTGAACGATAAGGTAAAGCAGACGAGTAACCTCCCGCAACTGTTTGTGGATCACTCGACGTTCAGAACGTTCAAATGGGACCAGACCACCGACGAGTAGTAGGGGGATGGAAACGAGGTCGCCCGTTCCTAAAGATGACGTCCTTTGTTTGGGCGAGTGTATCAATGCTACATTGAATTCATATTGGACAGCGTATGATTGACGCTCCTCTTCGGAGCCGTTCACCTCATTGCGTGCTAGGTGAGGCCATCATGAGGGAGGCAGCCCATTTGTGTGTAACAAGCCCGCAGGTCCCCTCCGACCCCATGCATCATTGTTAGCCTAGGATACAAGTGCCCCGTTCGGACTACCGAAGCTTGTTCATGTGTAACCCGCGTGGGGAAAACGAGCACCGAATGAAGAAGGGGTCTCTTCGGCGTGGAAAAAGAACCCTCCTTGCTACCCATACCTTCCAAGTTCCGTCTTCGTAATCAGGGCTCCGCGGGTTTCCAACTTTTTTCGCCACCCGCGGCATGTTGCACTGGTGCCAATCACTTGCCCTTCGTGCCGTCATAGCTACCTCTCCTCTCGTCTTTTGGCCGGAAGAGGACTACAGTTCCTTTTTTAATTTCTACTTGTAGGGTGGTTGAATTACCCTTTTCGAGAACTGGATCTTGGGGCGTGTTCCCCCCTGCCTTTTCTGTCACAGCCACAATTGATTCTTTTTTGCGTGGAGGGAACCTATAGCCAAGGTTTTCTTGGAGTTGGGGTGTGGAAATGCCGTCGTCGGTGATGTCACCACAACCTTTCACTCCAAAAGGCCATCATCGACGTATGGCTATCCTGTGTATATAACCTCGTGGCATGCGCCGAATGTGTCCATCACGATATATCTCGCAGCAATACAATCTAATTTCTCTCTTGAGAACAACAAACACCAAACTACAATCTCTTATAACCTACTTGAACTATTCAACAAGGCTTCTTACATTGAAAGAAGCTACACATTGAAAGAAGCTACACACTAAAACAAACAACTTACACCAACCATCACCTTAGCCACAATGTTCGGTCATCGCAGAGCGCCGGCGGCCGTCACGGAGGTCTTTTCTACAACCGCCCCATCGGCAGTCGCCACTTTGGCACTTCGGTGCACGCCGACCGATCCGGGGTCCGTCGAGGCCCTTGGAGGTTCTCGCTCGGCAGCTTCAGCTGTTTCAAGCACTAAGCAGCCAGACCTCACCCTCACTTTCACGCAATCCTCTCCCCTCTCTTCTATACGACTTTACCCTAAGGGAATGGATGGATGCGAGCCTCAATCGCCCATC
This sequence comes from Parascedosporium putredinis, assembly GCA_949357655.1. Lineage (NCBI taxonomy): Eukaryota > Fungi > Ascomycota > Sordariomycetes > Microascales > Microascaceae > Parascedosporium > Parascedosporium putredinis. Next base: position 587,399 of record CASHTG010000019.1, read on the forward strand.
TCGCCATCCTACTCTTCACTTCACGACAAGCAAATACGACGACATGAAATGATCACGATACCAGCCATCTTCAGGTGGAAACGGGGCTTCGATGGGCAGACCTGGATTCGATATACAATACGAATGCATGACATAATAGATTGATAGACGGCGAGCGGAAGCTAGTAATGTATAAATAGAATCTTCACCATGTTAAATCGCGCCCTTCTCGATTGATCGCCTTACGTAGTCCACAGGACAGTGAATGATGCTTGCCGATATTGATGCGTGCTTGTATTGTTGGCGTCGTTGCCTTCCTTGGCGTCCCCCTGTGCGACGCCATCCTTGAACCATAGCAATTCGATTCTCCAAGGCTACGGGTGAGGTAGGCCTGGGATCGTTACCTTCTTTCATACTTCTACAGAACACTGAGCTGGGCCGATGGGGAAGATATTGCCCACCAAGTGGATCCTTCGGGACAAGCAACTTGCCGATATTTGCTCGCTCATCCGCCTGGGAAACGGCGGGTGCCCTTTCTCCTCACGATTGGGTTCAGTCTTAAAAGAGGGTTGGGCTTGGAGCGTTATAATCATTTCTTGCTTTTGAGTTAATATGAGAGGAAGATGGGCACAGACTAGCGCCGCCGCCTTGTTATCGAGACATAAACTTTGAGCATTCGACTCCAAACACCAAATGCGCAGAGACGTTCCGGGCGGCCAGAATCTACGTCCGTGTTCCTTCCGTTTAACCCCCACCCCGCTCCCCTCCCTCTACCACCTCCCCTCTTCTAGTTCAACTTCCATAGATGTCTTTAGATTTCATGATTGGGTATGACGGTGGCGGTCTGCCTGCGAGTATGGCTGGTGATCCAGGGTCCAGGTGGTGCTTCGAAGAAAGAGGTCTTTATTTTCTAGCGACGATTGTTCGTCTAATTGCCAGCGACCCCCGTAATCAGATCGCAACGCAAACCATATCCGATGCATCCGATGATCAATATGAGCGCATAACCCCGATAAAAACAACCAGACCATATCCCATTTTCCACGGCCTTCACTTTTACACCTCGGTCGTAACCTTCGCCTTGGCGTTCGTGACCTTGACGCCTAATTGCTTCGCGCGGGCAATGATGTCAATTCGCTTCCTGGAGGAGACGTTGTGGGCGATCCTAAAGAGGCAGTTAGCAGGCAAGTCCCCCTCCCCTTTAGTGAACTTCATCTCTTCTTCCTCCCACCGCCCGTGAAGGCCAAAAGAAGGACCGTTCGGTGGTCCGCTCTTCCGTTTGATTTATTTATTTCCACCTCTTATCGGATTCCTTGGGGGAATGAAGGATACGTACTCGGCAGCGTGGGTGCGGTTGTGCATGAGGAGGAGCTCGACATCGTTGACGTTGCTGACGACGAAGGCACGGTGGCCGGAGGGCATCATGTACTTGGTCTTCTTGTTGGAGCCGAAGCCGATCTGTAAGGTGGTAAAAAGAAATCCTTGTTAGCAATCGCAGCCGGAAGAGAGAGAAATAACGGCCCCGGGAGGGAGGCGCCGATCTGTAATATGGCATCGAGGGACCGAGGGCTACTGGGAGCAACGTACCGAGGGCATAACCTGGTTGCCCCTGAACCGCCTACGGACACGGCTGTCGATACCCTTGGGCTTGCGCCAGCTGGGATCAACGCGCATGAAGCGGTCGCTCTGGTGGCGACTGAACTTCTTCGTGCCTATAAAACACCATGACATGTCAATTCCAACGTCCTCTATAATCAAGACAAAAACTTTCAAAGATAGCGACACCCCGACAAGTCGGGCCGGAACCGCAACATCGTCGAGGCGAGGCTGATGGCAGGGGGATTTCGTCTCGTGGCGTCTCGGTAGACAATCTTCGATCGGTCACGAAAAGAGGGGGTGTTGCCATCTCAAGAGGGAGGTTTTGTGTTTCGCAAACGTACGCTTCTTCACGATGGGAACGTGCTTCTTGGCGGAAACCATCTTTACGGGCGGCAAAGAGAAACAATTTAGTATTCGTCAAAATTCGAGAGAGAGATGAGGATTGAATCGAGCATCATACCTTGACTGTCGTGTTTCCTGTGTGGTGTTAGTAAAAGGGTGGATTGGCTTCGTCTCCGAGAGGTTCAAGGCGGCAGAAGTTTTTCCTAGGCGATTTGACTCTGCGGAGGGCTAGGGTAAAGTTCTTGGGTGAACATTTCTGTGCGTCACGTGCGGGGTACCTTCAGGTTTTGCTCTGTGGTGGGCCAAATTCAACTATCTTTTCTCCCCAAAGACTCTGGTGGGGGCTTTCATAATTTTTTTCCTTTCAATCTAACCAATCAGAAAAGCAGTTTCACCGACATCCACACCGAGAAATCAACTTTGCTTTGGTAAGCTGCCGCCTCATCGGAACCGCCGGTCGGCTATGGAGAGAACAAGTTTAATGATAGGATTGAATCCGAATAAATAACGGCCACAACCAAGGGTCTGGTAATAGCGGACCGCGGATGTTCGGGCAACGCCCACTCTGTTTGGCAGAGATCATCACGATTATCTCAAAGTGCTTAGCACGAAATCGCCATAAAGAGAGTTGTTCATTATTAAGGCGTAAGTCATAGACATGTAGAGTGTTAGTAGAGAAGTAGCATCAAATCCTGATCTAGGCTCTCGCCGCGTCAATTCAACGCAGGCCCAAAGCCGCCGCCAACAAGCCCGCATAAAAGAGCATGCCGTCCAATCCAAATTTCAACGTCTATCCATGCATGTCATCCGCCTCTTTTCCATGCTCCTTATAGTAACCGAAATAAGCCAGACCAAATCTCTGATATGCCTGCTCATTTATTGAGTCTGGCACTGCGCTTGGGCACCGTCGTCCTCCACGTCTTCCCAAGCGTGACCCGCGCGAGGGTCACCAGAACGTGCTCCCATCTATGCGAAGAGAAAAGTAGGTCCCGGTAGTTAGCTTCGCATCCTCATTTCTTGACAGTATGGGCCTGATAGGTGGAAGGAGAGGGGAGGGGGAATAAAACTTACATCCTCTAGATCAGCGCCATCCTCGTAATCCACCTCGTCGACCTCAGTGGCCACGATAGGCGGGGCAGGCCCGGGAAGAAGCTTCTTGAGGGCGTCATAGTCGGCTTCCTTTTGAAGCCAGCCATCCTCGGGGAAATCGATAGCGGCGATTAGGTAGAGGTCGCCCTTGTCGTCGCCTCGCTTTTGTGGCATACCTTCTCCGGGTATCTTGAGAATCTCTCCAGGTCGAAGAATGTTACCCTGCTCGCGGGTAATATGGATACCACGGCCGTCAAGGTGAGTAAGGATTGTGCGGGAGAAGCCGCAGAGAGCTTCCGCGACCGTGACCTTGAGTTCTGCGGACAAGTCCGCACCAACCCTGGAGAATACGTCATGAGGTTCCTCTACTAGGGTAAACACGATATCTCCGGGCGTCTGGTCAGGGAACTGATCTGCCTCTCCTTCAAGGATGATCCGCTCTCCTTGCATGGAGCCTCGGGGAATGTAGATCTCTAGAACTTTGGTCTCTTGGGTCGTGCGCTTGCCCTTGCACTTCTTGCATCGGTCCTTCTCCTTGAAAAAGTTACCGGAGCCCTTGCAGTGATCACAAGGCATGATCTCGCGGGTGAGGAGGCCTGGGCCAACCTGTCGAAGGCCTTCGACAACACCTTGGCCCTTGCACTGCTCACATTGTTGCGGCTTGACCTTCTCCTTGCCACCCGTACCCTTGCACTGGGCACAGACGATCTGCTTGTTGGCGGAGAACTTGACCGTCTTTCCCTTGTAGAGCTCTTCCAGACTGACGGTGTATTCCTGCTCCTCATCCGGTCCGCGCCGGGGTCGTCGCTGTCCGGGTGGGCCCCTTCCACCGGGGCCGCCACCGCCGCCAAAGCCGAAACCGAACATCTGGGACAGGATATCCTCCAGGTCAGGCCCACCAGGGCCGCCGGGGCCTCCGCGAAGGGCGGCCATGCCACCGGCATCGTAGATTTGCCTCTTCTCTTCGTCTCGAAGAATTTCGTAAGCCTGCGTCACGGCCTTGAACTTGACCTCGGACTCATCTCGACGGTCTTCGGGAACCTTGTCGGGGTGATGTTGCAGCGCAGCCTATATTGCGGGAGGCAAACAAAGTCAGTAAAAGTCTCGAGTGAATCACGGCAGGTGGCGCCGGAGGTTAGGGAGCAGGTAGCGAAGAGGGCTGGATGAGTTTTTGTTCTTTTTATTACCTTTCTGTAGGCTTTCTTGATCTGGTCGGGGCTGGCATTTTTCTCAACGCCGAGAAGTTCTATATGGAGATATCAACATTAGTCTCGATGTGTGAAGCACAGATGCAGGCGAGCCGCAGGTCAACGGGTAACAGGAAAAAAGTCAATACCATAGAGGTCAATCTCCTCCGTCTCAGGAGGCGCAGAGCCGGGACCGGAATCGGCCATGGTGAGAGATTTCTGAGGTCGTTGGTGGTTGAGATGGGCGACCGTTCTCTGGCAATAATGACTTCAAGGACGGTTGCTATCCAGAGGGGTGATGGGACCAGTAGAAGACGTGAGGCCTGAAGAAATTTTGGCGGGGCTACCACGAAGTATAGTTGGTCAAGGAGGGGGTGGGGCCTGCACTCTTTCACACGCCTTCAGGCTCGACGTCCCCCAGGACCCCAAGTTGTACTCCAAGCCTGATGACAAACTGTGCTCACTATGCTCACCATTGGCCCAATGCTGAGTAACTGCGCTGAGGCTAGCCCATATTTTGGTATCTGTTGCGGGTCGGCGCGCGTCTCGGGCTGCCTAGGTTCAGAATTCTTGCAATTCGAAGTCAACGACTGTTCAGGGAATCCTTCCGAGCAGTGTTCTAGAAACCCAGGGACTCGTTAAATTAAGCTCCGAGTTTTTCATCGCTTGTATGCCTTGACCTGCGGTGCCGCTATATATTAGGCCGGACTCATTCAGACGTATGGCCAACCTTTGGGCCAGTCCCATTCCTCTTTAGCCAAATGTAGATGAACATTAGTGGGTGGCCTTCCGAGCTTTCTAACGTCGGATCAAATGGGCCCAACGGCCGATTTAGAGAGTCTTGAAGGCTTTCAGCACATTCGCCTGCACCAAGGCTCCGGGGTTTCACAAGCTGCCTTCGCTCTCCTCGGCCTTTCTATATCCATAACTTTGGAGTAGCGGTTTCCACCCTGCTTCATTTTCCTCAAAAGGAAAGAAACCCCCTGCTCGTTGTAAACAAGAGGAAAAAGACCTCCACGTAGAAATCCCGAGAGACAACCTCGACTAATCAGTCAATTTCGATCGATGGAAGTAAGTGTCAGCCACAAGCGCCACATACCACCACAGTGTGAAAGGAGGCGCAAGCTCATCTCATTCTCACATCCATCTTAAATCTCGAATCCTTTCCACATGCGCTCCGAAGCTCGCGCCCGTCCGCTCCCAAAGACCCCATTTCCCAACAAAACGCTTTCGGCTAGCGATAATGTTGGTCGCTGGGCCCTGGGCGCCGGCCTCGCGTGTCGCCCGGGGATTCGTATGTGCCAAATGTTCAATACGGGGCTTGCCGGTTGTGCAAAGCCGACGTCCGTTCTCAACGACCCAGAGGCTCTCTCATGGTGGAGGACTTGGAGGCCTACTGCGCTCGAGGGGAGGGAAGGATAAGACAGCGAACCAATTCGCCCTTCCGACGACGCCGGCCAGAACTCGTTTCGCTCCGTCCCCGACGGGTTATCTCCACCTTGGCTCGCTCAGAACAGCCCTGTACAACTACTTACTAGCCAAAGCCACAGGCGGACAGTTCATCATCCGCGTAGAGGACACGGATCGCGTGAGTTTCCCAGAGATCATAGCTATGGTGTCTAAACCCGGAGACTAACCAACTACTTATAGTTGAGGATTGTTCAGGATGCTGAACAGAGGCTTTTCCGTGATCTCAAGTGGGCGCAGCTTCAATGGGACGAAGGTAGGCACACATAAAAAACGGAAGCACTCTAGCCAAACCCGTTTCGCGTTCTAAGCTCTCTCCTTGTAGGACCTGACGTTGGGGGCCGTATGGGCCATATAAACAAGTGAGTGCCATTCCTTTCCTTTTTAATTCTCACACTCCCTGCCATACGCCGAGACTTACACGACTTTCTAGTCTGAGAGACTCGACAAGTATCGACCCTTTGCGGATCAGCTGCTCGAGTCGGGCCAGGCGTATCGCTGCTTCTGCACGGCCGCGGACCTTGAAAAGCACAAGGAACTCGCCGCCGCCCAAAATCAGACGACGCAGTACCCGGGCACCTGTAGAAGCATATCTGCCGATGAGTCGGCCGATCGAGCCGCTAAGGGCGAGACGCACATCATCCGGTTCAAGGGTGGGAGCACATTCCCTTTTGTCGACCGCGTCTACGGCAGGTATGAAAAGAAGGAAGTGGAAGATGATTTTATACTCATTAAAAGCGACGGCTTTCCCACCTATCACTTTGCCAATGTCATTGACGACCACTTGATGGAGATCACTCACGTTATTAGGGGCGCAGTACGTTCTTCTCTCCTTACGTCCCCCATTAGTCCCTTGTGTATATACCCTCTGGCCCCCTACGCGGAGTAGCTAACCCTGGGCCCTACAGGAATGGCTCATCTCTACGCCAAAACACATTGCTCTGTATAATGCCTTTAAGTGGGCTCCCCCGAGTTCTTCCACGTCGGGCTTCTCACGGACAATGCGGGCCAGAAGCTGAGCAAGAGGAACCACGATGTGGACGTATCCTCATATAGAAACCGAGGCATCTTGCCGTCAGCCTTGAACAACTGGCTCGTTCTTCTCGGCTGGGGCCTTGGGGTCGAGCAAGAGCTCGGAGGTTTTTACGAATATGAAGGAGCTGGTTAACAAGGTACGCACTTAAGCTCACGGATTGTCCCCTTTCCTTCTCTCCCTCTTTTCTGTCTTAAGGGCCCCATTTTACCTTGTCCCGTGAGCTCGTATACTGACCCTACCTCTGTAGTTTTCGTTTAAGTTTACGAAGGGAAACATAAAGGTGAACCCCCAGAAACTCGATTCATTCCAGCACAAGCATGCCGAGCACCTTTTCCAAAACCCAGACACAAACTATGCAGTGTTGCGCGAGTCCATACTCGCACCCACGGTGGAGTTCGTCCAGACCCTCGACCGCTCCGCCAAGGATCCCACGCAGGAAATCAAGTCCTCGTCCGGGGCCGTCTTTGACCGCTCTCAGCACGCGGACCTGGTCGCGCAGTTCGTGACTGAAGAATCTGCCGAGGCGTACCTACTCGCGGTGTTCAAGGCCAACACGACTCGGTACGGCCACCACACAGACGTAGTCATCGAGAACCCCCAGCTCATCTGGACCGTCCCCACCTCGGCCTACGACGCCGGCGCCGCCTCCTTGTCGAAAGCCCAAGTCTCTGATTTTGCCGCCGCCCTCGTCGCCGTCGAGTCACTCCTCCACCCTCTCGCCGTCACCGATCCGGCTAGCCCCTCCCAGTGGACGCAGAAGGAGCTACAGCAGGCCATCACCGCTGCGATCGCCACCCTCGCGACCCAGTACCCTTCTCCCGAGGCGGCCCGCGACACCGTCTACGCCGCGCTCCGCTTCGCGTCCATGGGGGCGGCCGACCGAGCCTCCAAGCCCGCTAGCCTCGTCTTCTGCCTGCTTGGGCCCGAAGAATCTTTGAAACGGCTTGGGAACGCGGCAAAGGCGCTCGCTCGGGCCGGAACACCCTCCTAGCCTTTCCGAATCTACCATGCCGTGTACCACAATATAACTTCTTGTTCTTGTATTATAAGGCGTCGCATAGCGAGGCTTACCGACAAATTTGGACGTAGCAGACTATTGGTTTTGGGGTCTTCCATCTTGCCATGGACTATCTTTGTATTATAGTATATGATAGACGCAATTCGATGCCGCTTAGACGAGCCGACCTTGGCTATACTGCGCCTCATTGTCAGACTCGTGAAGCCGCCAGCCTGATGGTTCCATCCGAGCCTCTGCACTCATGGGCCACTGGCCACTACGTCCCCTCAAGTCGGCCTATCGGCCCTGCCCAGTTCACGAATCAGAGAGAGCACTGACGAGAACTATCGTCCACGCCGAAACACTTGTCAGAAAGGCAGCAAAAATAAAAATAAAAATCAAGTGAGATGTCAGCGAAGCGATGTGAAGTTTGGTGTGACATGAGCAAACCAACAAAAAAAAATGTACAAGTTCCTTCTAAACTGAGAAAACGGATGGGATACCGTCCCGTAGCAAACCGTCGAGCTGAGAAATTTCTTTGTCAACAAGAACCAAAACATACTCTGAGCTGGCCAACCTGGCCTGGGGGTGACCTACGATGTGTTGGCGTTTCAGATGGGGAATTTCAAAACGCACCCGTTGGGTCTAGCAATTTAAGTTTTTCTTTTTCTTTTTTTCTTTTTCTTTCGGGCCCATCCCCTGACGGAAACCAGAGAAGCATTGTGGCGTTAGATTTACCGCTGGTTGGAATAAGGGGGGGCGGGGGCATGAGCAATGTGGAGGAAGTTTGGATACCATGTTCTTGTCTTCTTCTGACAGCCTTCTGCGCCCTATTCTCAACCCCTTGCGCAATACCTACCTCGAGGCCTACCTAAGCCTGCAGGACACGACGTTGATCGGCCAGGGTGACGAAGACATCATATCGCTTTGACGGCTCGCCCCACGCCTCTCACAAGCCTACGTGGACGATTCGTCACAAAGGGGTAGCAGAGAATCAAAGTTCATAGTTTGGCAATGTTGAATGTTTGGAATGGCTTTGAACAAGCAATGGTATTATCGAAAATTGATAGAAATTCCAGAATTTTCCGACTCGCATCAGCAAGTGACCGAGTTCACTCGCCTAAAACTCCTCCGAGAGAATATAAAACCCCAAACTTCTAGGGAGCCGACATGACTCCATCCCACAAGACCCAAGCACAGACAATGTCAGGCAAGGTGTTCCGGGAAGAGTAGGCGAAAAAGAGGAAGAAAAAAACGGGAAACAACCAAAAAGATGCAAAAGACAATGCGAGGATTACAAGACCAAGAGAGCAAACAAAGAGGAACCCCCTTCTGGAAAATGCCCGTCCGCCCCCAAGTCTCGACACCCATTCTTTCCTAAACCCCATTTTCTAAAAAAGTTGCGATCCCCAGGTGGCTCTTCCCATTCGCCCCACTCCACGATTCCAGATCGAAGAAGGAAATACAAGATATATATGGAAAAAGAAAACGGAGAGATATTGAGAAACAAAGTGACATGACGACAGCATGAGGCTATCGGCAGTGGGAATTAGCCCTGCTTCGAAGCACTGGATGGTCGGAGATGAACCTTGCTCAAGCCACGCAACCTAGCAAAAGAGCTAGAGAGCTATGAAGGCTGAGGGCCGAGCCAAAGAGTGGGTTGAGGGTGGTTTGGCATATTTCAGGGAGTGAGCGATATAGGGTAGAAGGCATCATCCCGTCATTTGACGGGACAACGGCCGTAAGACTAGGGGGAAGTGAGGCGGGAAAAGAAGAAACAGTCCGGATGAAAATAGGATACCAAAAAAAGTTGAGTATTCTCCAGTCATTAAATCGTAGCGTCGCTAGATGCGTATGCGTATGCGTGTATAGGGGTATAAATGATCTAAACCTCTTGAACCCAAACCTGCAGCAGCCAGATATGTTAGCAAACAAGAATCAAAATTCGTAGGGTGGTGCCCGTCGTCACTTACCTCCATCTTGCCAATTTCTTGCCTCTGCCGCCGCGCGTTGCTCTTGACGGTCATGAGGACCATGTCCAAGTCGTCTTGGTCACCAAGCGTGATCATGTCACCATTGGGCATATCGTCATCGCGGACCTTGATCTTGAATCGCCGTCGGAGACCAAACTTGTCACGCACGCGGTCGACAAAGTCGGGGAACTCAATCGCGGATCCAATCATGATATATCGGACATCCTCAGCGTGGACCTTGACGCGGACCTTGCGGACCTCTGGGCGCCTGGATTGACCTCTCGAAGAGCCGGCCGACATGGAGCCAGTATTCGCCCTGCGGTTGCTGACCATCTCAAACTCACCCTCGTCGAACGAGCCGTCGTCAAACTCGCTTCCCTCATCTTCCTCCTCCTCGATATAGCGGGGCATGTTGCGACGCCCTTGTTGGCGGCTCCCACGAGAGCTGCCGCCGCCACCACCGTTGTTGCCGCCCTGGTACATGTCGTAGACGTCGTCGGCGTAGTCTTCCTCCTCGTCGTTGCGCTGGCGCTGGGAATACGAACGCTGGGGTGTTGACGAATTGGACCTAGTGGTGTTCTGCCGCCGGGGGCCGCTCTGGGGCGACGAAGTCTTCTCGTACCGGTTGTTGACGGCTCGTTCAATGTTGAGCTTCGACAGGGTCGGCTTGGGCCCGTTCCGTACGGACGCTCCTCGGCTGACACCGCCAGGGCGGTCGTTTTCCGGAGGAGGGGTGGGAGGAACACGCCGCGTCCATTGGGGTTCGGGGGTTCAGATTGCTGTCTACGGCTCTGCAGGCCTGGCTTCACTAGATTGGTAGCTGCGAAAGAAATGTTGTCTGTGGGTCTGTCATCCTTGGCAGATTGTTGACCGGCCTGTCCAAGATAATTCCTATTAGCAAATGGATCCCCGTAACCGGGCAGCGGTACAGCGATTTCTTTGCGTACATTCTTTATCTCAGACCCGGCGAATCCAGTAAAGGCGTTGGCACGGTCAGAAGCGGCAACCAGACGGGCCTTTCCGAGGTAGTCCTTGGTCTTCAGGTTCCGGACCTTGGCATCGTTCGGGCGGTAGACGACGCCGACGGGGATGGAGAAAACGGTGTAGCCCTAGACACGGTCACGACGTTGGCGATTAGTTCAGGGTCTCGGGAATTCCCCTCCGCCAAAAGAGCACATTGGCCACTCCAAGTCGGAGAAGTAGGCGAGGGCTGGCACGTACCTCGGCTTCCTCCCGGATGGCCTCGTCAATGACATTGTGGTCCTCAACGACCTTTTCCTTGACGGCGAATTGAAGGTCCTGGAGACCGGCATCCTTCTGCTGCAAGTAAATGTAGCACAAACCTCGATTGAAAAGGACCTCGCAGGAGTAGAGCTTGAAAAGGAGACCGAGCTGCGCGTAGTCGATCATCGTGTTACCTCGCAAGTAGAGCAGAGTGTCGTTAAAGTTGGCCAGGGCCTCCTCGAAGTCGCCAAGCAAGAAGTTAGAGACTCCCTGCTGGAAGTAGGCAACAGCGAGATACTGGTCGAGGCGGATGGCTCGTTGGTAGCATTCGACCTAAGCACACAAAATTACCCTGTCAGTAAAACCCGGCCGGCAGCGCAGTCCTAGGGGAGTGCGGGCGGCTCTGGTGAGAACCACGGTGTAAATGGCATGGAGGGAAAGCATACAGCTTTTTCATGCTCGCCCAAAGTAGCGTGGATAACACCCATGTTGAAGAGGATCTTGGAGGTATCGGAAACGCTCTCGAATTCTTTCAAAGCCTCGTCGAACTCGTTGTTGTCATACCGCGCCAGGGCGGCGACCCATGTCTCGATTTCCTATGACATGGTGAGATTAGTGAACAGTCTCGAAAGACGGAGAGCGCAGGCACAGGGCAAGGTGCATATGCAAGAGACAAGTGCTCGTTGCGTAATGAAAGGTACGGGAGAAGGAAAAAAGAAAGAGAGAAAAAAAAAAAAAAAGCAAGATGCGGAAGAGGGAGAGACGAACCTGTTTGAGAGACATCGTGCCACCTCACGGAGGATGGGCCTCGAGTCTGCTTGTAAGTGAGGAAGAAGGGAGTGTGATCTAGAAGTAGGAAAGCCAAAGATTTAGTCGAATCGAGATTCGTGGCTCCTCGCGATCTGTTATGGTCGCCGACTGCGACGAAGATATATTGGGCCGTAGTTCCTGTAGCGGGCGATGTTGTGTTCTGTGTCGATATGGTTGCGGGAAGTAGGAGATCCAAGCCAGCCACGAAGGGCGAGAGGGGGTGGGGAGACTTGGTTTTATCAAGATGGCTGTGGGCGGGCGGACTGCTAAATTCGACCGTGCTTCGTCCTTCGGGTTGTTTCCGTTTTGTGACTTGGGCAATGTATACCTGAGCTTCCCACCCCCTCTTCTCCTGTCCTCTGTCCCCTTATTGCTCCATCCATACCTCCATGCTCCATGTCCTCCCTGATGAGGCGAATACCTCCCAAAAGTATCCTTGCCTCCCTCTTCTTTCCATGCCAGGTGCCCAATCCCTGTTGAACTCTGGCGGTGGAAACCGTCGAGACAGGGTGGGTAGACAAGGAAAGAAGGGACGACAGAAAGAAACGGAAAGGGAAGGGGTGGAACAAAATGGCGGCCACAAAACCCCTCCCCACTCTGAACTCTTGAACACTCCCACTTGAATATGCAGTAGAGAAGAACGGCATCCAGCAAATTAACGCCCTTAACGATGCGTGACTCTGGCCATTGTTTTGTGCTTGACCACCTCTGCGCTTCATGTACTCTAGTTACTACAGTCTTGGCGCCCGTGACCGTCGCTCGACCATTTTCGCTTCACACACAAGAAACGACACTGGCTAGCGGGCAGTGAAAGAATACGGGCCTTTTTCACTCCGCATCCCGCCTTGAAGAAAGAGGAGGATTGCATGTCATTAATATGAGTTAGGATTGCCACATAAACATTGGTGGCATCCCGATAGCAAAGGGACAGCTCAAAGCCAGCAAAGAACGCGAGAGAGAGAGAGAGACACGGGGAAGAGAAAGCAAGTTAAATGTTGGGGCACACTAAACAGATCTCGTTCGTTTGAAGTAGGAATTTACGGGACAAATCGTGATTCCACCGTGGGGTTCTACCAAGTATAACGGGACTGATCAGACAAGCCCTTGTCTGAGGATGAGTACCGGCTGGGGAGCGATGGGAAACAGGGACGAGGACTGGAAAATGGTGGTGAGCCGACTTTGATCGTCACACGGATTCGGATGGGCTGAGAAGGGGTCGCACTTGGGGCCGTCCGCCGGAAAAGGCTGGCTAAAGACGATCGGCTGGTGTTGGTGGCTGCGCCGGCGATTTGGGGAACAAGAAGGGGGACGGGAAGAAGAGAAGAAACAGGCCAGAAGAGAGAAGGGCGCCACGAAGGCTGTTGCACAGGCACCATCAAGAGTTTCTCTAATTCTGGGATGGAGGGTTGGGTGGTGGTGGGTGATGCAACGAGAGGGGCCGGGAAACAGGAGGGGGAAAACGGCAAAAATGAATCTCAGCGCCTAACGGGAAGATGGGAGAGGTCCACTCCACAATAGCTCCGATGGAGCATCGGTGGTGGCTCCAAGTCAGTCAATGGTGGAGCGTGGTGGCAGGACCCCGGCAAGTCGAGGTGACGGGAAAATGTCCCTGTGCAGCACAGCACCTACAGTAGCGCACATCCCTCGGCGCCTGTACCTCCCCTCCTCCCCGGCGAGGAATCTCTCATCGAGATGCAGCAGCGATTGACACTGGGCATCATGCCGAGAGACTGACGATCACTCTCGTACAGGACGGGACGGTGGCTTTGCACGAGGCGATACATGGATGCTTCAACGTTTCTAACTTGTGAGGTGTGTTGAAAGTTCCATCGTTCAGTTGCATGTTTCGCCTGCTGGTGTGGGGCGGTCCTTGATATCGATACGAGACCGCAAGCGGCCCGAACGGATGGGACGAAGACAGAAAAGCTGTCCGTTCTTACGAAGTAAATCATGCACGGTTGGGAGCGTGAGACGCAGCAGCGCAGACCTTGCCAGTGCTAAGAAAGAGGCAGCACTCGAAGGGGACGCAGACACAGGGGAAGCAGGCACAGGCGCTTGCCCCCATCTTCCAGCTTGGAGCTCCAGTGAGGTGGGTTGATGGAAACGGTGGTGGGGAGGTGCGCGGACACTCTGGCTAGCGCGGAGCCTGTGGCGGCTTGGCAAAGATTCTCCAACGGAGCATGTCTGGGAGCTTGGCATTGACAAACGCCGTGTTTTCACCCTTTCCCTCTCTTGGTTTTTTCTTTTTCCTTTCTTTTTTTTTAAGGTTAGGGAAGGAGGAGGAAGCCAGCGACGGCGCAAGTATGGGGTACCTACAGGGCGAGGGACTGACACAGCGGAGCTGCTGAGGCACGGGGTGGATGATGGCGTACCGAGGTACACAAGGAGAGTTTGTGCCAGCGGGCTTCAGAGTGGAGAGGTGCAGTGTCACACTGTCTCGTGCTTGCAACGGGATGAAGGGGTGGCGTCCGCGGCCAGGGTCCAAGTGTCGTCTGCGGACCACCCGACAATTGATCCTCTGATCGGCCAAGTTCAGAGCCCCACCAGCACCACTGACACATGGAGCCCCTTCAACTCTGGAAATCCAAGCCACACTCGCCGGCCGACTCGAGAGACGGCCATGCCCATCCTCTCCAGCTGCGCTGAGGTGTCCGCCAATAGAGCTCTGGGCCGGAGGCTCGAATGTTACGAGGCTCACGGTTACGATTCATCGTCATCAAGAGACTTCAATGTTCAAGGCATCAATGGCTGGTCGAGGGAATGGCTAGAAACGGAGGCGCCTCAAGCTGTTGTCTGAACTGAATTCGTCTCCAATGTGGCTGTCAATCAAGATTGGGAGGCCGTTCCAGCAAAGCTATTCGCCATGGTCGTGTCTGGGATTGAATGACCACCCCCTCCATATCCAAAGCCGGGGACGTAAAGGCTGGCACGCACGCATTCATCACACCAAGGCGCGGCGGGAGAGTATGGAGGGGATTCTTTGGGGTTATCAAGTTGAACCCTTCTCTCGTTGATCCTCTTCCAGGGCTCTCAAAAGAGGGTTATACAATCAGCGCACCCCGATCTTGGCTCATCCCTCGGACCTGTTTGTCCCCGCGCCTTTAACAGAAAAATAATCGAACCATTGCAGCGGCATCCCCAATGGATGTGCGGCCGGATCGAATGTTCGAATCCAGGAAACGCCAAATTGAGAATAGTGAAGGATTGATGAGATAAACTCCAAAAGTTTAGCTTTGTACCCTCCTTCCCTGTCCCTTTCCCTTTTCCCCCCTTTTCCTTCTTTCGGTTCATGCTCGAGGAAGAAGGAACGGACGGATCGAGACGAGCAAAGTCTGGTTGCAACGGGTGGAGAAGAAGGAACATTTAGAAGTAGAGTATTTCTAGCGGGACGGAGGCTCAGGTAGCGTATGTATGGCGGAACAAGGTCGAGGATACAGCTCGGGACACGGAGCACCATAACCGTGAGGCACTGATGAGAGATCCACTTCCCCTGTCAATGCCACCAGCTGAAGACGGTGCTTCGACTTCTGCTTCTGCCTCGCCATGCCATGGGCATGAACATGGGCACGTTTCTACCCTTCCACTCCCATCCATCCCAAGGGTAGACTACTTCATACTACACCAGGGGTGGTTCACAAAGCGCAAGAATGGCCCCACTGATTACGGTTCAACTCGGCATGCTGAAGCTCGACTCATCCGGAGCGCCCACTTCTCAAACAAAACTAGGACCAAGGAGCCACTCGCTCTCCTACACCTGGGAGGGCTATACGATCGATATCATGGGACACATATCACATTTCTCTTTCCCATACACCTCAATGAGCAAGTAAAAGCTCCTTCGTCAACATCAAATCTAACCAAGCTTGGCCCGCAAGCTTGAATGACGAGCCTTGTCGCTAGTAACATGCTAACCGACCACTGACACATCCCCACCAGCTGGGCTAGTTTAGACCTGCCTATCATAGGTAGTGTAAGTTTCGGAAGGTTGGCGACAAGGGCTTCTCCCCAAAGAAGGAAAAAGAAAACGACTAGTTAGAAAGGAGGATGATGCACACCAACACTAATCGGAACAGAGCCCCGAGATAGAGTATTTGCTCGAGGCGCGAACTGGTGCGGTGCAAGTGGAGACTGTGGCTAGTTCCATGCCCAGTTCTCTGGGAATACGCAGGACAGACAGCGTGCTTGGAGGTTCTCATGGAAAGGGAAGGAGGAGGGTTCCGGGATCACGGATCTCCCCCAAGTCGGATCGGCACATGCTTACTTGACTCGCTGCTGCGCCGTGCACCGTGCTGTATGCAGTACAAGTAGGCAGGAGAGGATACCTCGTCCCAGCCGATTTGTTGAGTGCGCGAACGGGTATCTTCCATCTTGCTAGCGGGCAGCAGAGCAAGGGCAAAGGCTCGCTCGCTCAAACGGGAGTGAATTTCGCATGCAATGTCAATTTCAACGGTACAAGCATGTGTCGCTACAGGGATCCTGTGACAACCCAAGCGCAAGTGCTTGCATCGCTGGCTGACGCATGCCCTGTCAAGCCTGTCCTCGTCCATCTCGTCCATCTCGTCCATCTCGTCCATCTCGTCCATGGGGTGACGAGTCCCCGCCAGTCACAGCGTACCGAACAAAATCCCCACCCCCTGTCCAATGACGTTGCGGCTTGCTTTTGCGAAAAAGAAAGTTGGGGCACCGCTCCCAGTTTTGGGCCGCTCCTTCCAGTTGAGCCAAACCCGAATCACCGTTAAGCGCCCACGCTTGGGCAGTGGAAGATCGATATCACCTCTGAGGGGTCTCTTCTTGCCAAGCTATCACGGCGAACTAACGAGGGCCTACCAAGGCCGACATACTCCCTCTCATGCAATCTGCGAGGCACCGAGTAGAAGCATGTCACAGAGACCAGATAGAAAAACAAATTTATTGATCCCATCACCATTTGCCAAGGCGCCTTCCCGGAACCGAAGAACGACCGCAACCCGAAAATAGAACATCCACCGCCAGAGGGAACGGGACAGACCAGAGAGGGCGAGCGAGAGATTGAAATCTGGTTTGGGGATTGGCCAAACCTGCACAACGCTGAAGTGTTGGGACCCTGCTTCGTTCTCTGTCCGCTCGCCGAGATGGTTGGGGAATTGGCGCCATCGCGTATTATGCTACAGCCAACAAGACTTGACACTCCGTGATGTTCTACTCTCATCATCATCCCAGAAGCTGGCTTGGTCAGGCCATCCAAGGGGCTGCCTGGACTGAGCGAAAGCGTAAATATTCTGTATAACGGGCCACTCTTAGAGAAGCGCCCACTTGCAGGCCTACATCGCACATAACCCAGGTATGCCGTGCATTCGGTCTTATCCCAACAAAAGGTCACCGGGCTGCGAATATCAAAGCCTGTTTTCAGAAACATGCGACCTCATAGGTGCATGTTCAGCGGTTAAATCATCGAGCAAGGGAAGAAAAACATTGATGTGCTGAGAGATCATGCACGAGGGGGTCCTAGGGGCCATCTAAGTGCCCAGTCGACCGTTTTCGCGCCGGGCTAAAGAAGAACATCCACCGCCTTCAATCGGTCCCTGCATGCCAAAGGAAAAAGGCCCAAAGGAAGAAGGAAGAAAAGAAAAAGGGAAAGAAAAAGGGGAAAATGAAGTCGAGAGGGCATGTCAACGTCAACGTCAACGTCAGGCCATGCCCGCACCTGTCGTACGGACCGTATCGAGGCGGATTCATCCCATCAGGTCGAAAAGAAATCTCCAAACTCCAACCAGAAGTGCTTTCTAGAAGGAAAGGAAAAGGGGGATGGTACAAAGACAAGGATAAGGGCAAGGGGAGAGAGAAATGGATCATTACCCTTGACGCCGGCATTGTTGACAAAGACAGGGCGAAACTCGCTTGCCCTTCAGCCGGTTTTATGCTGCAACATTTGATGGCCGTGTCTCACTGATTTTGGTCCAACCAGGGCACCAGGGGATTCCAAGCAACCGGGAAATACCCAGTTAAGCATTTTTTCGTTGCTGGTCCCCGTGCGTGCGTGCACAAACGCTCAGCTCGAGGACCGCAGCTGCAGATCAGCGCTGACTGCAAAGTGCTGGCCCACCAATTGATCAAATTCTACGCTGGCAGTGGGCATGCAGTGTATTAACTTCCCCCATCAGCATCTACAATAGATTGATCGCTCAAATGCAACCCGGGCTGAAATAAGTATTCCCGAGTATTCTCCATCCATCGTATTTCAAGGCAGTGCATGAAGAATCCTCCAGCTTCCGTGCGAGAAATATATGGATCAGTTCAGTAGTGTAGGGTGCTTACTACCACATGTTGATTGATTTCACCGTGGCGTTGTGTAAGTCAGACACACACACAAACCACCGACACCCGCTGGGAATCGGGTGTTCCACGAATACGAAGAGGTGCCCAGCGGGATATGCCCAAGCTGGACACCTTCTGGCGTCTTCAATTCTTGTCTCGCGTGCTGAAAGCGAATGTCCTCTGAATTTGCGGGTTTCTTCTCGTGTGGTATCGCAGCTTCAAAACGTTGGTTCACGGCAACGTGACGTAGACACTAGGGACATCATCAAGCTATCTTTCTACCGTTCTGCGACCCGCAACTATCATATTCTATCCAAAGCGCGTTCGAGTTGAATCTCCGAGCGGTTTTCTCTCTTCTAACCGTTCGTCTTCTCTAACGGTAGCTCGGTCGAGCAGTCCCCACCGATCCCGAATTGTCTCATACCCCTGTCTCTTTCCATATACCCTCGCTCGCTCATCCTCGCTGCCTCGCGCCCCCTCTCCTTACATGTTTCCAAGCCTTTGCATGATCTACATTGCTTAGAGACTTGGGTGGGTTGGTGGATGCCAAGGGCCTTCTCTCCTGCCCGTCTCGACATGGGATAAGAAATCACCGAGACGATCCCCTGCTAACTTTATACTTTATCGAGGCACCCTTGAGACCTCGAGTAGCTTGCGAGCTCATCACTTCACCCGAGCGGAAACGAGAGCAAAACATATATCTCTGGCTGGGGTTCTCATGGCGCTCGCCCCTCCTTAAACTTGTGTACGCCAAAACGTTGATGTCATTCTAGGAACGAGAGGCATTCTACCTATATGAATGGGGATTCTGCTCGCGGATACCGGAGGAGGAGATTCAATAATGGGGTTACACATCCAAGAGATAGTCTGCGGGTGCCGTCTCTCGGCTAGGTCCCCCGGATCGCTCGAAGCTCTGTTTCTAGTGATATTTGCCAGAAAGGCAACACTTTGAACCTCTCATGACGATCTACCGGGCCAAGTCTTGCTCCTCGTTCAGCGAGCTCCTAGCAGAACCAACCCGTCCCCTCGGTATGTCCTTGTCTTGTCGAGAGGCGGCAGCAGTTCCTAGCCATGCCGCGGATCCTCACGACGTAGCCCGCCCCCAACCCACGATGGATGTCTTTTTTTTTTGGTCTGATGTAGGCGTGAGCATGGTGCGCCTCCATCTTTTTCCGCTCGCTTTGCTATTCGAGGGGCTTTTAAGCTTATTCCGGGTCGCGACGTGGAGGCGAAGAGAGGAGGGGAAGGAGTTTCGCCTGCAACTGTATTCAACACGCAGACATACGATAAAAGTTTCATCCGTCTCGGGGTAGCTAAGCCAAGATATACGGCGTGTCCTGATAGACAAATAGTTCCCCACATGCGCTGGGCTGGGCTTGGATTAACTCTATACACACGAGGACGAGAGAAATCGGTGTTGCCAATCTCCATCGTCTAATCTTTACATCATACCCTTCTTCACTTCGTCTTGCCTCTCCTCCCAAAGCGTCTTTCCGGAGCAAGAGCACACGGTCTTATCATTCTCCCATATACCCGCGCTCCTGGCGACAATGCCCGTCAGGGTATCCTCGTCGTTCTTCAGAGAACCAGCGGCGTCGTCTTGCCGGGTGAAGACCATGGCATGGCCGATAACTTCCCACACCTGGAAAGGGTGCGTGAGGAACCCGCTGCCCTGGCCATCTTGATCAACGTCGATGGTGCCCAGGAAGCCCTTGGCTTCGCCTACCGATGCATTGCTTGCCTCGGACGAGGCGGAACCCCAGACGGGCCCCGTGGATGTGGCGCCATCTTTGAGATCGCCGTACTCCCGTATCGTAGCTCGGTACGATCCGGCTGACACACCGCTGACGGCCAGATCTACTAGCGTAAGTGTCGGAGATAGCTGGACCATCCTTGCCAAACCCCTCACATTCCGCTTTGTCCCCGGAGCCTCCCGTGAGTCCCCATTCTGAGGCTCGTAGAAAGATTCTAGGATGCTCACCGCAGCACCTATAATTTTTGCTCGCTAGGTGAGTCTCGTGTGCGACGGTAGTCCCAAGTCCAAACATATGACGCATGGTTCTCGTCTTGACGGCGTGGGAAAAGGAAGAGATGTATTACGTATGAAGCAAAAGGGAAAGCGCTCAAGGAAAACCCACAACTCACGAACTCAGGAGTTGGGAGGCAGGCAAACGGCAGGCGAGTACTTACTGTTGGCGGCGCCAGATCCTCGAAGGATAGCATCTTTGCCCGTAGATTGTATGGCTTTCACAATGGTAGATGGAGCAGCTAGATGTGGGCCATGTATCAACGTCAGTTCCACAAAAGATGTCCGGGAGCCACGATGCCGCACCTCGCTCGAGACGGCCGCTGGAGAGGACGCCCTCAACTTCTCACGTCAAGGTGGCCGCCCGCGCTGGCGCTGGGAAAGAGGGAGGGGGTAAAGAGAGCTTGCGCTCACGCTCACGCTCACGCACCTGTGCCTTCTACGAGAACAAGCTGGTCCTTGAGGTTTGCCTCAACCTTGGAAATACCTTGAAGCTTGTGGAGAGTATCTGAAACGTCCTTGACGCAGGCCTCGCACTTCATAGGCACCGCGAAGAGGGTCTTTCGTTTCGAGTTTCAGAGATCAGCACTACCCTTCTCTGCACAGAACTTGCGAATCAGGGGCCGAAAAACACCTGATTTCGTTCCTTGAGCGCCGGAGAAAGAAGAATCATTTGAGGGAGAAAAGAAAAGAGAAAAAGAAGAGGAGGAGAAAAAAAGGGTGGAATTGCACAGCATGCTCAACTCACCTGAAAGGGTTCCGTGATAGACATGGTGCCCGTGGATCTGATGCGGCCGACGAAACTTGTGGTGGGGGTGGCGTCCTTCACCTTGTACTTGTAAATGGAATGAGCGAGCAAAGCAGCGGGCAATATGCCGACGACGGCGGTGCACAAGATGGGTCTTTTACGGAGCGATGACACTGAGGGACCTGCGCTCCACGATGTTGACGATGTTGCGGCTTCGAGGATGGCTCTCACGAATCGCTTCATCCTCGAAATCGCTCTCGTCTCTAATACCCTAACAGTTTTGGAATTTGTAATCCACCCTCCTCCGGCGCAATTGCGATACTTTTCCGTGGAGACGGCGCCACCATTGGCGGGCACCACTTTTTTTCATCAATGGGCAAGCAAGCCAAACGTCTGCCGTCGCACGGGTTTTCACAACACTAGATGCTTCAGTGTGCCGTGCCTATGTTCTTGGCCCCTTGCCCGCTACGAGTAGATGACTAGAGTATTAGTGATGTCGCCCCGCTAAAAAGACCTTCAATTGTTGATCAATTCAATTTGAAGCTTCAATGTTGCCAACGCCCGGGATGAGGTGATTGATAGGCCTGGCTTGGTGAGCTCAATGGTGCTCGGACCCTCAGGTTTGCGGCGAAGAAGTGTGCTGGAAGCTCATCAGTCGTGCTATTCGGCCTTGAAGGCCCCATTGAGCTCTCTGATCATGGCACGGATCACACTATTAGTCATCTCGTCGGTCCATGGCACTACTATAATCCTGCTGATCACATGACACGAGCCGTGCCTCAAGAGCCTCACAAAGCGTGATCCACTCATTGTGCAGCTCCCTTTCACCTTAGTCAGCCATCTTGAATTTTTCAATGGGAGCTGCAAGACAAGTGAGGCGATCCAGAAAAGCGAGAAGCAAAAAAGGGTTAGTGAACACGACGACGACGCGGCGCGCCCTACCTCCTCCAATTGACAGCGAAACCGACGGGCTTCCATCACGACGACCACTTACGGGGGCCATCACGAATTCGATTCTAAGCAGATAGTCGGTTCCCGTGGGTCTGCCCACAATGTCACAAGTCATTGGCCCTGTACGCACCCCCTCCCAACTCCCCTTTCCCACGCCGGCCTCCATTCTCCCACTAGCGATAGCGACTTGGATATGGAAAGATGCGAAAGCTTAAGACGGAGAATTTTGTTTCTCCTCGAGAGGGTTACCCATACTAATACTCACGATGACAGACGCAACTGGCCTACTCCCGAGTATGGCACCAGGTCTCGGCCAAGGCCCTCCACCCGACTCTCTCCACCCAGAACGGCACCACGCCCCCGTCCCTCGGCCGGCTCGCCAGCCGCATCGCCGTCCTTCTCATGGGGAAGCACAAGCCCATGTGGGATCCCTCCACGGACTGCGGCGACTACGTGGTCGTGACGGACTGCGCGGCGCTGTACACGACGGGCCGCAAAAGTGGCAAAAGACGTACTACCGACACAACACGCGGCCCGGTTCGCTCAAGGCCGTCACGATGGACGTTCTCATGGACAAGTTTGGCGGGAGCGAGATCTTGCGGAGGGCCGTCAGCGGCATGCTGCCCAAGAACAGGCTAAGGGACAAGAGGCTGGCGAGGCTCAAGGCGTTTGACGGCGCCGCGCACCCGTACAAGAAGAACGTTATCAAGGTGGGCGACAAGACGGTGGGCGAGGAGGGCTGGAGGGAGGTTGCCAAGGCCATTAGGGCGTCGAGCGATGCGAGGATATAAATGTGCGTTTTGACGACGACGACGACGGAGGGTGATTATGAGGACATCGTGGCATGCGGGAGAAGGAGTATAGAGTGTACTGTGGCAAGAGTAGGCGTTGCGTTGTATATCATCATGTATAGTTAATGCTCGATTACAATAGAGCCGGCATTCCCAATTCTCGTACGACCTTTCTTTTTCTCTGCCCGCTCTCGATTCTTAAAGTCCTTATTATCGTTGTATAGCCACTATCGAGAAGCCCTGGTGAGGTACAAGAACACAGGCAAAACTACGAGCCTCGAACTACCCTACTCGTACGAAAATGTATGAGGGCCTTGACGTCACCTTGCAAGCGTCCGAGGCCTCGCGCACAACTTCACCACTACGAGGAGAGGCACCGCAACTTATCAATGGAGACGTCGCGTCGTGATATTGATCCTGATCTATGGGGTAACTAACTTGCGAGAAAGAAGAATATATGCTTATAAGATGCGATTCCAGGAACTCTTCTTGATAACAAAAGAAGGAAACCAAAGACGGCCCGAAAGAAAAGAGAGAGAGAGAGCTTTCTGGAAGGGGGTGATACAAGAAAAAGAAGAAGAAGGAAAGACAGGAAGAAAAGCTACGCTACGGACAAGCCAGGAGAGATTGCTTGAAATTGCTTTACCGCGAGACCTCGCACTTGATGAGGCCATTGGGGCCGGATTGGGGAGCGTACACCTCGGCATCCTTGCCGGTGTTCTGGTAGCCCTTGTGCCAGCTTAGATCTGCAGGTAACGTACGATTAGCAATGAATCCTTGAAGGAGGGGAGCGTAGTTACGCAAAAGGGGGGCCCTGCAGGGAGGCACCGGGGAAACATGGGATGGGTTGGGCTTCGACCTACCAATCTCAAAGTAGTGCTTGTTAGGAAGAGAAAAGGAGACGGTGCGAACGCCGGGAGCAGCGTCGAGAATCTGCTCGCACATCTTGTACATGGTGGCCTGAACGCTGGCGCTCTCATCCTCGGCAAAAGTCTTGATGCAGATGCCGCTCGCGTCGTCAAAGGCCTTGTTGAACTGGGCCTGGGCCTCCTCGACGGCCTTGACGTCGGCAAAGGCCCAGGACCAGGTGCAGTCGATGTCGGTGGACAGGATCCTGTCGTTGGTCTCGGCCAAGGTGGTGTACTCGTCGCGGACGAAGCCGTGAAAAGCGGAGCCGGTGCTCTTGAAGACGCTAAGACCGGAGATGGCGCTGACGAGGCGGATGCCGTCGGCGCGGGAGACCCTGGCCTCGACGTCGCGGGTGTGGTGGCCGTCGCGCCAAAAGGAATGGGGGTGGGGCTTGCCGTCGACGGTCATGCGGGCCCAGCGGTGGGTGACGACCTTGATGTTGGCGACGTGGATGTGGGGGTACTTGGCGAGGAAGTGGGCGCCGAGGTGGCTGGCGTAGAGCTCCGGGGGTCGACGGGGTGCTCCTTGGCCTTGATGTAGATTGTGTTCTTGATGGAGTCGGTGGCGACGACGACGCTGTTGTCGGCCTCGGTGTAGCTGGTGGCGATGTCGCCCTCGAGGAGGCAGCAGACGGTCATCTCGGTCACGGTGTGGATGCCGGTGGCGGGGTCTTTGCTGACCTTGCAGACGCGGACGTTGTCCTTGCCGTAGCGGGCGGCGGAGAGGGTGGGCATCTTGGAGGTGGAGGTTTGCGTGCGGATGGGGAGAGCGGACATTGGGGGGGAAACTTTTTCGTCAAAGGCAGGGTAGCTCAAGACTCCCGAGAAAGGAATGCTCACAAGGGATGCACGAGTTTTCTACAAGGAGAAGGTTTAGAAGAGAAAAAAAGAAGTCGCGGAAAATTGGCTCGCAGAAGTAGTTGTGGCGAAAGGGGACTAAAGTTTAAAAAAGAGCAGCAAGGGAAACAGGCAATGATGAGGAGGATTAGCTGTGTAAGACGACAACGTCAAGAATAGGTGGATGGACGGATGGCGATGCATCGAGAGCTATATATATATATAGCTTCATGTATATACATCCATGGCATGGATGCATCTATGGATGTGTACAACTCCCTATAGGCTTGCGTCTAGGATAGGAATGGATCCCAGCACGCGCTATCCAAAATTCGACGGAGCAGTTCCCATCACGTCGTAGCAATGCGGCGACACCCTCGACGCAGAGACAGACAGCAAGTCAAAGGGCAATCCGTGCTGCGAAGGAGCCGTAGTGATGGGAGAGTTTGCGGCTAGCTTCCCCCACAGCGAGGCTTGATTCGCCAGAGATTGGGCCAAAGGCTATCGAACTGGCGGAGTGCGGAGGATACGGAGTCGGAGACCGCCGACTCCCACCCACAAATGGAAGCCGAGGGGCACTGATAACGGCGGGGGAGCACAATCAGTCAAAGATGCAGGTGGCCTGGTCTTGCGTCAGGCTGTACTTCCCCGCCAAACTTCTCCACTTGGTTTTAATCGTCAAGGCCATTGAAGACAGGAGGCACCGCGAACTTGGATTAGGAAAGGGCAGGGGACAACACCAACACGGAAACCCGATCCCCGTTCCAACCCTCGTACCCCCTTGCGCTCGTTTGACATTTGGGTCCATTGTTTCCGAGTGTTCAGAGACTGATAAAAATGGGACTATGGATGGTGGGGCAGCTGAGATTTCGCGGGTCTTGACAGAATTCTCTTGCAATTGCGACGTGAGACAACATTACTCCACGACCTCGATTCGATAGCGAAAACGGATTTATGTGGAATCTCTTCTCCACCGAAAAAAAAAAAAGAAGAAGAAAAATGAAAAGGAAAGAATGGAGAATTCCGAGCAACGCAAGGCTTTCCGGAGAGCGGCGAAGTGAGCGTCAAGGCAAGAAGGTTGACCGGGCAAAGCCTAGCCTGCCCTTCTGTCCCACTTGTTTGGGCAGATGAACACAAACAGGTCGGATCCGGTGCCATCAATTTGATCTTATTCCTGTTGAGCTCTGCGCGGGGTCAACACTTGGGTAAGCTGCGTTTGTTGTCGGTCAACTTGGACCATTGCACCATTGCACACCATCCATTGCAACCTTGACTTATTTCTCACGGTTGCTGCAAGAGTTGGACACGTTCACATGTAAAACCTGCATCTGCCATTTTTTCTTCTTTTCGAACACATGCTTCCTTGTTCCCCATAAGCAAGCAGAAGGGGTGGGTGGGCGAGAATGGGGACGAAAGGCGAGACAAGAAAGGCGAGACCCCAACTCAACGAGAAGAGTGTTCAAGAGGTTAGAATCGTAGAGTAATGAGGAAGCTAACATGACTTGAAGACTGGGTGCGTCGAGGGCAATCCATGCTCTTGGCCGAAGCTCCCACTTGGATCCGAGTACTATGTGTGCATGCACCATCCCTCCACAAGGTTAGACGCGGCTCTGTATTCGGTGCGTCAATTGAATGGATCTAGCAATCTACATGGAGAATACCACCCCGCTTTACTGCATTTTGAACCTCCTCCAGGAAAATGGTTGTTGAACTGTTGGTCGCCCGTGGGCTCGACCAGCCTCTCGATCTTGGCTTTCCTCCTCGACGATGGGTCGGGGCCAGTCAGCATAGCGAGTTTGGTATGCATTCTCTCATCAGCTTCCTGGCGTAGGGACACTAGGGAAGAGAGCGGGCGCTTCCATCTTTGTATCCTTTGGATCCCATCGATCAATTGATATCCCGTGCTGAAGCGTAGCTCCTACCCTGTCCACACTAGCCTTCATTAGCTGCCTGTCTGGCCCTCCACTCCCTTTAACCCCTCTCCAGCTCCGTGGAGGACCGGCGTAATGTAGGGATGGCTGAGCCCGACCGTTGTTCACTCCTGCTGCATGGTGTGTATATGATTTGGAGGGTGATAGCGATCCCTGACACCAGATAGTCGAGTTCATTGGCAGAACTCACCTGCTTTGGATAGGCGTGTTTGGTTCCACTGTGCTGGCCTGCTTTAATGGAAGAAAGCAAGACAGGCCATCGAGCCTACATAGCACTTTTGCATACAGCAGCCGGTCTACATCTCAACAAACCCGGGGTAGCAAAAGCAGAGCCAGATTAATACTTCGTATCACCCGTGAAACCATTATATCAGGACCTCAAGTTGTCAAGCTAACAAGTTCAAGCTTCCTTGGCTCCTGAATCGAGATCCTGTTGCCTCTCTCTCACTCTCTCTTTCTCTCTCTCTCTCTCTCTCTCTCATATATACCAGCGACACTGATAGATAGATAAAATGGACCAATTGATCATGTTCAAGCATCGAAAGTAACAAGGCTGCTCTCTTGAATACATCCATGCAATATTGCATTCCTCTCCAGTGAAATTGCAAGCTCCTTCCAAGTGGTGGTGTTTTTATGCCAGTCCGGTCTTCTCTTCCCACAGCACAGCACAGCTTGAAACGGGCAACCCTTGTCTATCCACTATCCACTATCCACCACCCACTATCCACCAACTATCCACATGCAGACGGAGCACAAGCGTTGCAGCGCCACACAAACGCTCCCACCCTCATCACTTAAGCCACCTCTCCGAACCAATTCATCCTCAACTGTTGGACCCCTGCTGGCATTGAATAGCATTCGAGCCATTCGAGCCCCAACGCCAGCCATCGCCCTTCTCTGACCTCATCGCCTGGAATTCAAGAAGGCGAGGCATGCGAGACAAGAATTTGTGCACACACACCATCTCCTCAATTGCGTCCCCTTCTCCAACGAAACGACTGGCTCGACAACCGACACCATCCATTGCGACTCCGCACCACCCACTGCCTCCACCTTTACTGCTCCCATTTCTACTCCATTCGCCGAAACCCCTTCCCCCTCAAACGAATCCCCTTTATGGTGGCGATCTGATGCGAATGACCTAGTCGAGCGAATGTCGAAGGGGCTTTCAGAGGGCAACACCGTCTCGGGTGGACTTCTAGCCACGAGGTCTGGCCCCCGTTCGCCATGTTGAGCAGCGCCGGCACGCCTACCCAGAAGGCCTACCCGCCCCAACAACTCTCGACCGCCAACGCCTCCCGACCGAGCCTCGACCACCAGCGGGAGAACAATGGCCTCCAACCCCCGCCCTCCTCAGCGCATCGCGCATCACCACCGCCTCTGGCGTGAGCTTCGCACCCCGCGGTTCCTCCCTCAATCCCAATCCCGGCCCGGGAGCTTCAGCAGCGACTTTCGCGTCCACAACCCCGCCCAGCGAGCCCCTCGAGGGCCGAAAGCTACTCGAGAGACCCAAAGGTCCCCGACGAAAATGAGTCCATGGCGGAAAAGAACCTCGCCGGCCTGAGGGAAGCCCTCAACCGCGAGATGAAGATCAAGGAGGGCAGCGAGAACATGCTCGAAGCCTTGAACAACAAAAGGCCAAGCAGTCCAAGGAGCAGCGGGCGCGCGTCGAGGCGGAGCTCAACTCGTCAAACTTGAAGATCAAGGAGCTGCGCCAAAAGATTTCAGATGCCCAAAACCGGACCCGGACGCCCCAGCCCCCGACTACCCCGACGAGACAGCGGACCGCCGACGGTCTCTTGAGTAGCAATGGCCTTCGCTCCCCGCCGAGTGTTTCTCGCAGCGGGGCCGCCTCTGATCTGGAAGAGGCTACGGAATCTCCCACCTTTGCGCTGACCGAGCTGCTCCAGGCCTTGGAGGCGGAGCGCATGACCCTGATTACTACGTGAGCAGGGCGAACTCTCTGGTGGACCTCTTTAAGCGACACCCAACTCTCAAATATGACCTTGTATGGTCCGTGTTTGGACTCCGCATCCAGGTCATGCTCCTGAGCGACAGTCGGGAGGTGGTCGCCGCTGGTTATCGGGTCCTGCGCTACGCCGTCTCGGATATCACCTCTTTGCGAAAGATTCGGACGCTCAACACGGATTATCTCGTTGTCACCTCTCTCATCAAGGATCGCAAAGCCGATGTAGAGAGAGAGCAGGCTTTGAAGTTCATGCGCGCATTCCTCGATGTGAAGGATGGCGTAAAGGAGATATCCCGTGCCGTAGTTCGAGCAATCGCCGCTCTTGCTGAGCACGGAGAGGACAGGTCCGGTTCGCGGGCCGCCCTCGAGGCACCCATGGACCGCGAGGACAGGCTGAGGCCTATCTGCATCCAGACCCTCGCCGAGATCCTTGTTCGGGATCCTCCCCTTCTCCTTGCCTCGGGCGGTCTGGCTCCGCTGTATGACGCCCTTTCCGAGGGCACGTACAAGGCGCCGGAGGGGCTGACCGCTGCCTTCTTGTTCCTACTCGACTCGCCAAACAAGCGAAAGTATCTCCACCCCGGCTACAGCATAGAGTCGCTATTTAGTCCCTTCACAGACCAGCTTCTCGAGAATGAAGGCCTGCTGAAGCAAAACGCCAAAGCTATCGCGGCCGCCCTGAAGACTTGGCCCGGCCTCATGGCCTTGTCCATGTACGAATTCCGCACTGTCAAGTCTTTTGTGGAGTGCATGCTGTACCCTTCTCTCATCGTCAAAGAGACCGTCATTGACCTCATCTACTCTCTGCTGCGGATCAAGTCTCCCGGCTGGGCCCAGTCGTATCTCGCAGGCCGCCGTTTAACCACGTACGGGAGAGTCACGTCTCTGAGAGGGGCGGTGGGCAAGGCAAACTCCCATGCCCCAGCGGACGAGGATTCTGGGGAGCAAAATTTCGTCGAGCACTACACCGCTCTCCTGCTCACTGTTTTTATCCGATCCAACCTTTTGCCGGTGCTTCTCAAACTTACGCAGACGTACGACAACCCGACCCTGAAGCGCAAGACGACCCTTTTGCTAGGCGAAGTCCTCAAGCTCTCCAGCAAGCTCCTGCTTCCGAGCTGGAGCAGCGAACTCCAGCTGTTGCCCGAGCTGTTCGCCGCCGCGACGCAATTTGACAACGACGAGCACTTCAATGCCACGGGCACCGTCTATCAAATCAGCAGTGTGAGCAAGACATTATATCGCACCTCGCCCTCCGGATCCGGCGGCGGGTTGATGCAGGCCAACGCCTACGGGGATGTGATGGATGACCATCCCAAGGCCAACTCGGCAGTTGTCACCGATGACACCACCTTCCGCCAGCTGCTCATCGACAGCGGCGTCCTCACAAGCTCAACCACTCAAAATGGAATTGGGACGTGGTCATGCGCATCTTCGAAGGCCCCTCCAGAGCGGCAAGCGCCTCGAAGAAGCCGTCAAGGCCTCCAAGTTCCTCAAACGCATCATTAGCTTTTACCGGCCCTTCAAGTACAAGTTCTCCGAGCTCAAGAGCACGAGGAATACGCAAAAGTACGTCCGCGCCGGGTGCGCGTTGATGCACTCCCTCATGCAGTCGCCCGAAGGCCTTCGGTTTCTTGCCGAGAGTAAGCTACTCAAGCAGATAGCCGAATGCCTTGCCCAATGTGATCCGGTACAGTCCTTTCTCCCCTCCCTGCCTCCTCCCATTCTCTCCCGAACCACCTGCCCCCTTTCTTGTGTTTGGGCACATCACTAACATTCTTGCTCCGCTCACCTAGGCGACCGGATACCCTGCGCAATTTCCCATGTTCTCCAAGGACAGGCTCATCGACACCCTGTGCGGTGGGTACTTTGCCATGGTTGGGGTTCTCAGCGGCGACCCAAAGGGCCTCGCTCTCCTTGATAGGTGGCGCATGTTCAACATGATGTATCACATTGTGGATTTGAAACAGCGTCCTGACCTCATCAAGTTGATTCTTGCCAACCTCGATTACAGCATCAATGGCCATCCCCGCGTCCTTCTCTCAAAAGCCTTGACGGGCGGGACTATGGATATCCGCATTCACGCCACAAATACCCTGCGGAAATATGCGATCCGTCCCCTCTCCTCCCAAGATGCGGTGGCCGACTCAAAGTGGGCCATTCAACTCCTCGTAACCCAGTTGTATGACCCGGAAATCGAGGTGTGCTCCACCGCGATCAAGATCCTCGAGAAAGCCTGCAACCGAAAGACGTATCTGGAGTATATCGTCGAGTGCCGACCCTCACTCGACCATCTCGGCGAGATCGGGGCACCCCTGCTGCTACGATTCCTTTCTACCTCCATCGGGTACAAGTACCTGGACGGTTTAGACTACATCAGCAACGAGATGGATGATTGGTTTCTCGGCCGTAACGACTCGTATGTGAGCCTCATCGAGGCTAGTCTTGCTCGTGCATTCATGGACAGCCCCGATGATCACCAAAACCGCATGAGTTTGTTTGACGAAGGTGCCGTGGGCGATTTCGCCGACGCCCACGTGCCACCGCATTTTTACCGCGAGTTGACGCGTACCCAAGAAGGCTGTAAGCTTTTAAGTGACAAAGGCCACTTTGACGAATTCGCATCGACGATCCGCGAGTACGGCATGCAGTCGGAGGACTCAGAGCTCATCACCAAAGTTAAGGGATGCATGTGGGCGGTCGGAAACGTTGGCTCCATGGAGCTTGGGGCGCCGTTCATCGAGTCGAGTGACGTGGTCGAGCAGATCGTCAAGATTGCCCAGTCTCATGAGATTATGAGCCTGCGCGGCACGGCCTTTTTGTCCTCGGCTTGATATCCAGGTCCGTCCATGGCTTGGAAATTTTGTATGAGAACGGTTGGGACGCCAATACCAACGCCCTGGGCCGCTCCCTCGGCTTCTGCCTTCCCGTTGACGTGGCCAAGTTCTTCTCTCTTGTCCCCTGGAGATCGGAGAGGGTCGTTAATGTAGCTCTCCCAGATTCCCAAAGGACGGAGAGGGTTGCGCCGCCGCCCATGCCCACACGGCCGCCTCTCGAGCCCTTGGAGCAGCTCACCGACCACGGCGACGACGCCGTGAACCAGCGCGTGCTTGACCTCGTCGTGGATCTGAGCAACTCTGTTCTCTTCAAACGCGCCATGAGCGAGCTCGTGCAAGTAAAGCAGCTGCGCCGAGGGGCTTCACCTCTGTGCGGCTTTTCAGACAGGTCATGGCCCTCTTGGAGTACAACCACTATCGGTTGCCCATCCGCAAGGTCGTGACCGAGCTGTTCCACAAGGGGTTCTGCGGCAAATCGTCTTCGAGGAGGAGGATGCGGACGGGGTGGATGGAGACGACGACGGCGGGTCGTCGGAAGATGATACCCGGACTGAGAGGCAGAGGAGCGTCTCGGACCCGAATGACATACCTGAGATGCGCTAGTTTTTTTCGCGCGTATCATGGCTCAAGCAGCCTAGTGAGAGACGCGAGTTCTTTTCCGCGAGATGGTGACCGGGGAAAAAAAAGTAGCGATTCGGACGTATATGATGAATGTTTTGTATAATACGCGGGCATATTGATTAGTGCTGCATTTTCTTGGCCCTCTCCCCCTTTTCCTCCCCTTTTTTGATCAAGTCTTCTTCTTCCCTTTTCATGCTGCAGGGCTGGGAGCTCTCCTATTGTTGTTTTTTTCTTCCTCCATTTCTTGAAGAGCTAGCTTTTCGGAAAGTATGCGCTTCAGTTTCGTCCAGCTTCTTTTTGTTCTTGTCATGTTTGCTGCTCTTCCCTGTCCGGGCGATATGGATTGTTTTTCGTCTCTCTCTTTTCTCGGTGTATAATACTCAGGGGATCCTTTGGGGGGGCATGGGTGGTTTTGGTTTGGAAAAGAACAAGGGATTGGGAGCACTCTTGGACTTGAGGGTTTTGGTCTCGTTGCTTCTAGTTTCCGTTGCGTTTAGTTTGAAATTCATGTCTTTTCTTCTTCTTATGATTTAAGCCTGTTCGCCCAGGAGCCGTTTGTGAATCTAAGTCTACCGCACCAATGCTCTTCGCCCTTTTGTCTGGCGAGTACATTGAACAATGCTTGCAAACGCCGTTCCTCTAATATGCCAACCGAGTCTGTGTGTGCCCTTCTTGATAACGTCTGGGAGTTTGCTAGCTGTACTTCCCACGGTTCTTCCCACCTCGGGGTCCTCTCCAACTGAGTGGCTTGCCTTGTTACCGCCAGCAAGTGGGCCTTTCGCGTCTTGCGTTGTTTACTGGGGATCATATCCACCCAACAGACCTGCGTTCCGTGCGTGAAGCCCAGCTTCGCCGCCAGCTCTCCGGCCACAGCCCGGTGGTCCGGTTCCTCTTTCGTGTAGTCGGGCCTACGTGACAATCCGTCCGCTGGGTTGGCGATCCCTGATCGGTGTTCTAGTTTGAAGTCGAACGCGGATATAGGCGTTCTTGTTGATTTTCTCGCGAACTTTCACCCTGATATAGGTGAGGGCTAATTTTCGTGCTGTAGCCTTGAAAGGGAAATTCTTCGTAGCTAGGGCTACGGCTTGCCCAGGCTGGAATTCGACATCCCGCCTGTTTTGTTGAAGTACTTTTGTTGGTCCCGGATCGTGCTCTCCCAATGCTCTGCGACCCGTCTCCAGACTGTCCGTAAGTACTCCATTCTTTCCCTTACCCCCACTACCTTCACCTCTTTGTATAACTTTCTCAGGATCGCCAGCGTCGCGGAGTTTGCACGCTCTGTCTGGCCATCCGTCTGCGGATGGAGCGTGGTGGATATCCGCCGCAACGCACCCCGGGTCTTGCAGAATTCCGCCCAGAATTGACTTGTGAAATAGATCCTTTATCGCTCACTACTCCCCGTGGAGTGCTGGCAGATCCTTCGCCAGAGCCGCGATCCCTTCAGGGCTTAGTAATCTGTTGGGGTGATGAACGGGCTATCCGCGAGGTAATAATACCACTGCTCTAGGCTTTCCACAATGACGAGAGCTCCTGCTGTCCGGTGTGCCACCGGACTTCCGTGTCCGTGAGCTTCCTAGAGTAGAATGCGACCATGTGCCACCGGTCCTCATACCGTCATTAAACACAATGCCTACGGTAGTTGCAAGCTCGTCTCATCCACGTCTACCATGAAGCCTGGGCTCCAGTATTCCCAGGGCCGGATCTGCTTGTCCACCCAAAGCATGCCGTCGCTCATGAGGTCCTCTATCGCGGTTTGCGCTCTGGCCTGAGGCCAATCCAGGTTGACAACCAACATCTCAACAGTCACGTAGCCCAAAACCTGGGCTGCCTCGAGGACGGAGCTTTGGTCCGTGTTAAGCTCCCGCGGCACGGACCGAATGTATGGTTTACTTCCGACGTGGATAATGCTATAGGACGATCCTAGGGGTTTCAGCGTCTCGACGGCACGGAGGACGTCATCTTCCGTGATGGCGCTCGCGCCCTCGCCCCTCGCCTTGCTGATCCTCTCACTCGCCTCCCGCAAGCCAATGAGCCCGCCATTCTCGCCCCTCGTCTCGCCGCAGACCTCGACAACGCGCACGGCGAGCTCAAAGTAAAGTCGTTGACGGTCCGCCCTAGGAGCTGCGACCATAAAGACCCGGCGGCCGAGGAGGAGGAGCCGGAGGAAGAAGAAGCGCTGAGTGGGTCGACGCCGATGGCGGCGCACATGCGGGCAAATTGGGCGCGGAAGGAAGGGTTCGAGCGAATGTCCTTGGCGTGAGTTTGCGCAAATTGCTGGAGGAGGGAGCGGAAGACCGAGAGCTGGGCGTCGAGGGCTTGGGCGTTGGCGGTGCGGAGGGTCGTGCCTTTGGAGGCGAATTGCGCCGATGTGAGCCGGCTTCGGTCAAAGGCGCCGATGCCAACGCCCTTTCTTGACATGGTGTCTGTGGGTTCCTGCGGGAAGAGACGTGAAAATAAAAAGAGAGAGGAAAGAGAAAGCGTCTAAAGGGGATCTGTAAAGCGCGGATGCATGGAGCTGGAGGGGCGGTCCAGTTCACTCGAGGACCAACGAGATGATGTCAAAGGAGCAGCGGCCTAGCTCAAATGTCGAGTGGAACACTGGTCCCGCACTTGCTCCATGTGGATGTGAATGGGGGAGGGATGCTGACATAAACACCACACTCTACTTCCCCCACTTCACGAATGCCAAAAACTCCTAGACGGAACCTTCCGAAGATGTCGACTCAAAGCGGGCCGAACCAAGTCACGTGTCGGGACAACCGTGGGAAAACTCGTCTAGTTGTTTTTCTGCCTGCCAACCCTGAGCCCCACGAATGCCACCACAAGCGAAAAGTCCTGAAGCTGTGCGAAAAATCTGGAGCCCGTGACCTGTGCCCCGTTGGTGAAATCTTGCGTACCGGCATCCCATTTTCGAATTATTCCCGCCCCCGTTCCCCTTCACCAAAAGCCCTACCACACCCAATTCGAGTCGACATCACAACTCGCCAAACAACCACCCATCATGTCGGCCCCTCAGAGTGTACAGTGCTTCGGCAAGAAGAAGACGGCTACCGCTGTCGCCCAATGCGGCGTAAGGACCTCCCCGCGTCCTGCTGCCTCACCAAGGCCCTGATGTCGTTTCCCCCGAACGAGCAACCGATCGATATGGCGCTCGAGAACGAGGTGGATCGTGAGACGCGCTTTCGGGAAATGATTGAGAAAACGAGAGGGCCTGGGTGAAGGACTGCTTTACTCGGAGGAACAAAGTGCTGACATTTTTTGTTTTCGGAAATATAGCCTCGCCGTGGTCCTACCCCCATCATCAAGGTCAACGGTCGTCCTCTCCAGCTGTGAGTTGTTTCCGATACCCCAAGAATGAAATAAAGGGCTCCCTCTTGTGTTCCCGAACAACCTACTGACCGTGCCTTTGCAATACAGCGTCCAGCCTGCCATCCTCCGCTACAAGGTCTACGAGCCCCTCCTCGTCCTCGGCCTCGACAAGTTCGCGCAAGGTACATCAGCCAGTTCCCTCTCTTCTATACAGAATACTTCCCCGTCTTGTTCTCCGGCTCCCGACCGACCTTCACGGCTTTGGTGTTTTTCAGTTACCCTATATCTTGCTCTTTTGGCAATGACTAGGGTGTCGGATTTTGGGCAGCCCAGTGGAACAGCCAGCGAAGCCCTCAATACGCGCCTCGTCGGATGAACGTGACGATGTTACGAGTTGCATATGTGTCTTGGGGTTTTGTGCTAACAGACGTGTCATAGTTGACATCCGTGTCCGCGTCACCGGTGGTGGTCACACTTCTCAGATCTACGCCATCCGACAGGCCATCGCCAAGGCCTTGATCGCCTACTACCAGAAGTACGTCGACGAGCACTCCAAGAACCTCCTCAAGCAGGCTCTCGTCCAGTTCGACCGAACCCTCCTCGTCGCCGACAACCGCCGCTGCGAGCCCAAGAAGTTCGGTGGTCCCGGTGCCCGTGCCAGGTACCAGAAGTCTTACCGTTAAACGGTGTGTCTATATATCCATCATGTGGTGGGTGGAGGACAAGAGGCTTTGGAGCGGAGGGAGCGACGTGGAAAAGTGCTGGGTTGGGCTGGTCCTCGACGGACAGAGGACCCGGGATACCTCAGCCAACTAAAAAATCAGGGCCGGTTTCGGAAACTTGGTATGCTTTGTTTGCGCCACCCTTATTTTTCTCCTTTTTATGTGGCCTGGCGGAGTCTAAGAGGAAGGGTCTCTTCGATTTTTGTGCGATTGACTCTTGCATTGCATGGCATTGCCTTGCTGGCCTGTATGTACAAGGATCAAGGCAGGCAAATGAAAATATTAAGAATCAAGCAAGCACATCCCATCATTCATCGTGCTTCTTACTTACCATGCTCTCTGCTGTGTCTTGCGTCATGGGTTCTTCACCCAACAACCCCAAGGGACTGATGGAGGCTTCAGGCCCGCGTCTCGGTAGCTCAAGCCAGACGCAACGAACGGCCCATCATCGAGATGGTTGTACCGTAGTAGTACCTCGACAGACAAACCAAGTAATCTCATGTATGGCAACCATCCCCTCATGGTTTACAGCCACAGCACGATCTAGTCACCCCTAGCACTTCCCCTTCCCCCATACCATCGTGCAACCCTAGCACTAGAGCAAGACCCTTACTTCTCTGAACATTCATAGCACTCTTCCTCCTCTCACGATACCAAACAGAGATTCCTTGCCGTCACCTCTTTTAAAAACGGAGGAGGCCATCGTTCCACAAAGAATTCCCATGCGCCTTCCTAAGTGCCCATCGCCTGCCTCCCTCCCCTCTGCCACCTAAACTATCCTGGTGCAGCA
This sequence comes from Parascedosporium putredinis, assembly GCA_949357655.1. Classification (NCBI taxonomy): domain Eukaryota; kingdom Fungi; phylum Ascomycota; class Sordariomycetes; order Microascales; family Microascaceae; genus Parascedosporium; species Parascedosporium putredinis. The sequence continues at coordinate 623,836 of CASHTG010000019.1, forward strand.
AACAGAGCAACGCATATGGACCGTCTTATGCCCGTCCCCTCTGCTCCCCTTGCGACCCCCTTCCGTCCTACCTACCAGCTCACGAGACACTCCCCCAGCCTCAAGCAAGTCTTAAACAAGCTACCCCTACCTAGAGAGGCGTAACCCCAGCCATACATCTTTTGGCTGTGCCTAGTAGAGAGACATCCACTGTTGCATATATGTCTCCTTGAGGATGCCTATATGTTCTTCTTCTCTTTTTAGCCCCCTTCCCTCTCTTCAGGCTTGTCTTCATGAAGCCACAGGATGGAACAGGCCTCTAAGGATAGCAATACATAAGGGCAACCCTGAGGCCTTGCCACGAACTCTTGAACGATTTCTACCTTCTCACACTCATTAGCGGACGCTCCCCGCCCAAACCCACGCGCATCCACAACTTCACTGAGGAGTCAGTATCCTCTGCCACCAGGTTAAAGTAGTGAAGGCCTCTTCCAAAGACTCGCCTCTTGCTTCTTGATCTTTCTTTTCCTTTCCTCTCCCGAAAGACTTAGAGACTTGCCCAACCTACTACGACCGTGTTGTCTTCCTAGCCACCCCATAGCGCGTACCGTAACCCACCAACTCCGTTAGCCCTCCTCGCCCCTACCATTTTCAAAGACAGAAATGAGCTACGTTGGCGAGACGCAACAGCACGTACGCAAAGAGCCAAGATCTAGGCGTAGCATTTCTAACCAGTTACTAAGAGGCCTCTCGGTTTGGTGATTCAGATCCGGACCCGTAGCAGGTGGTTCTTGGGGATAGCCCGCTCATCCGGTCTACACCTATACCGCACTTTGGTGATGCGTATCATCTTATCTCCTCAAAATTTACCTTTTTCTCTTCTCTTGGTATAGAATAAGAATACGGCCAACTTGTAGGTGGTCGTATCCCTCCACGGATAAGGCACTCAGATCATGTTGGAATATCCCCTCGTCCCAAACCGCTACGTTATGGAACGTAGAGGGCTCAGCTATATAGCAATACATTCTGCGCATGGGACAAATTGACTTAGATGGATATTCCCAAAGTGCTTTAAGTGTGGGCATGTTTGACTGTATAAATTAAGGTTCATTATAGAGTGGTGATCAGATAAACACAAAACAGACCCAGAATGCAATTGCTATCCCAATCCTTTTCCAAAACGTCCCGGCTTGAATCATATGCTAAATAAAAGGGTAGGAAGGGAACAAAAGAACAAGATTGAAGAAAAGGAAATGAACTCGTAGTATCGTGGTGTCGATCCCGACGTCAAGAGAAGCGTGCGCCTAGCCCAGATGTATGGTAGTTGGGACGGAAGTTTTCGCGTGAGGCCTTCTTGTGTGCGGCTAGATGTCATGTGGGAACTCATTCCCAAGATATCATATCTTTAGGCCTTCCATGATCATCCATCTCCACAACAACGGCGGCAAACTCTCCACGCTCATCTTCAGCCTCGAATTCATCCATATCCAGATCCACCTGTTCACCGTCCTCAAGCATGACCTTTCCTGACCGGACATAGTCAGCTCGCAGATCCCATCCAAGCTTCCACGCGAGAGATTCAAGCTCAAGGAAAGCTTTTCCCACGGCAACTTGCTCATTGGTAGCGTCTCCGTTGAGTGCAAGTAGTTGTTCGTCGAGGCGTCGCTTATATATAGTAAGGGCCAGGCGGAGGTCACGTGAACTGTCGACCCCATAGTCAAGTATAGAGCCATCAAGATGGGTATTGTTATATGATAACTGAGCCGTCAGGGTCTGGATGAAGAGGCGGGAGAGCTGGGGTTTAGTGACAACCAGAGTGAAGGCACGTAACAGGATCCGAAGAACCATGTGCCACCACTGAAGGATGCAACTTTCGTTTCCGAGGTGCATGCCAACGAGGAAAGCGATCTGAACCTCGCCCACAATATCTTCGTCGGTCAGACTTGACTCGGAGGTGTCGTTAAGGACGGACTCAAGATATGCTGTGGAGTCGACAGCTTGCTGTGTACGTGCGGAGCCAATTGCCTCGATGGAGTAGGTCTTGTCCGTCTGGCTGAAGGAAAAGTTGAGCTCATCAACAGCGACGACACTGACGGTTTTTCGAGCTCACGCTCGGCGGCCAGGACGATGGAGCCTTTGACTCGATCCGTGGTATGAACATACCACGGGCCCGACTGGCGGCCAGTTATGCGCCGTAACCTGGCTGCCGTAACATGGGAGGTAAGACGGCGCCAAATACCCTTCTCTTTGAGGTCATCTATACGTTGCTGAGCATCCTCATTTTTCTTCTGACCTGCGGTGGGGAGTGAGAAATATGACGGCAGCTCATGATACGTGCTGGATATGTTATCCTTTTGAATGCGAATCTCGGTTTGGCTAGCGGGCTCGCCGAGCACTTCGTTGAATCTATCCCACTGAACCACGTGGATTGCGTCCGTCGGCTCCGTGAAGAACCAGAACCCCGTCCTCATGGAGCTAGCTTCCGACGATGATGCCCAGACAAAGTGGGCTCCGGGGGATATCCTTCAGACCGCGGAAGCTTGGAGCAGTAAAGAGAGGAGTCGTATCCAACAGTGAACTTTTCGGGAAGATCCATGATCTGGAGGACATCGCCCCCATATGAAGGGCATCATTCTCGCCTTGGTCTCTTGGTAAGGAGTTCATATCGCGCTTGAAGGGGCGGTCCTCAAGACGATGGACGCGGAGAGTCCCGAGGGGAAAGAACCTGTGACCGGGATAGAGTCGTAGGATGAGCAGCTTGTGATGGAAATGGCTGAGTCCGTATCCCGAATACTCTTGCTCGTCGAAGAGGGGATGCGGTTTAGGAGGCCTGTACGGATAGGAAGGGGGTTGAGGCCGGCGTCCACTGACATGCTGAGAGCAAGTGAGGTTGGGAGGGTGGTGGGATTTGGGAGGACGTTATGAATCTTGGCACCTCTTAGTTTTAGCCTCTTGTATCAAAACGAAAGCACTAGCGGCCTGTGCTTACCCTTGAGCTTCTCTAGTTCAGGGCGGCAGAGAAAACAACCGCAACAGCAGTCTATAGATGGCTATTTCTGCCCCTATTTCTGCCGTAGTTGTAGCCTTGGTTGCGCTAAGTACCACCACTACAATCCGTGTTTGTCCTTGTTGCTCTTGTCGCTGCGGTGGTTATAGCTGATGACCAGGAACGATATCTGGTTGTTTTGGGCTTTGGAGTAGCAATCTGATTGCCTAATCAGAAGAAATCTACCGAGGTAGGTCACGAAGGAGAAAGGTTCTTTTAAGTCTAGCAGTGCGGCTCCATTTAGCTTCAGCCCTAAAGAGTCCGATCCTTCCTGCCTTGATATTGTCCTGGGCTCCAATGACCTCAGAAGCGAAAAGGCTCGCGAGCTTGGTAGGTCACTCAGACACCTCTCAGAGGGGCTGTGCACTTCATATCCTTGGAAATAAACTAGAAAATGGTGTCGAAAGGGAGGGGGCAGGAGCACTAGGGAAAGAGCGTGGAAGCGTCGTGAAACGAGAGCGGCAAAACAGCATTAATTATCAGATGTGCGAATAATTCTTTTCCGCGGGAGGCGGGGTAGGATTGTCGTTAGCTTAGGAAGACAGGCGTTGTGCCACCGTCACTGATGTGGTGGGTGGACCAAAAAAGCTGACGTCATCCGCAAACTTATCGTCCGCAAGGTGAAAAGGGCACAAAACGCAGGGAGCATCACAACCCGCGGCAGGTCGTTGATCCTCGCAAGGATGCGGGATGCGAGCTCCAATTAGCTCAGCTGAAGATATGACTCGGCCTCCCATACCACATAGTTTATCTCGACCTCGCCTACCATTTTTGGCCACCCGGATAATCTGAATGATGATCTTGTCGTCAGATGCCATATTAGATGCATCAAGTACATAGAGAAGGGGACGCTCCCTCTACTCGGCGTCGTCTCCTCTCGTCCACCGCCGTGCTTAGAATCGGCGACTATCTGACCTACCCTTGGGTGGAAATTCTAGAGATCGAGTTTGAGTTGAGTATGATGTCTATCCTATCTGCGATAATGATGTAGAGAAGGACTATTATCACTCCCATTTGTCCGGGAACGTCTGCCGTGCTCTCAATTCAGCGCGGCGATAACGGAAGAATTGACGGTAGAGTAGCTGGCCGTGGCGAACCCTCGCATTGGCCAAAACGTCTCTCTCTCTCTCTATGTGCGTGTGCATGTCTCTCGCTGTTTGTTTCTCTCTGATTGTCTCTCTCCTTTTAAAATCATTTTTCTACCTCACGTTTGTTTATTCGACCGTTAACCTTTCGGCGTCCTCTCCGTTCCAAAGGAAAAAGGATAGAAGGTGTACCTCGATACTTCGGTTATGCAATGACATGGTTAAAGGAGGAAAAAAGTACTTGTAGAAAGAGAAAGAAAAGGAAAAGCAAACAAGGGGTACCAGAGCGGTTGAGAGCGCATGTCATCGTCACTCACCCCTCTCCTTGACACCCTCCGCTCGCTCTCGCCCGCCTGAAGGAAGAGCTGACAGTGAAGCACGTCGGTTTGCTCGCCCGTTTTAGTCCTGGAGCCTGTCGACGACACCACCCGCGCGGAACACGTCGCTGTCTGTCGGGTCAAGGCTAGTCTAGCGCTGGCGCAGTGGGTATGGAGCTCCAAGGCGCAATAGCGTGGCGCCGCGCGTAGATGGGTGTGGCCTGCAGCCGATGTCCATCCCAAACCAACTCGCGGCTGGGTCAATCATTCGGGGACCAAGGATTTTTGCTTGGCTATCATGCTATGGCTAGACTTGGCTTGCTCGACCCCGGCGAGGCCATATTAGCTCGTACCCCGTTCACGCCCGCTCCCGATGCGGCGGACAAGAGACAACCAGGCCCGGTGGCGCCTCGTAACCCACGCCCTCCTTGGCCTTGCGGGCACGCAACTATCAATTGATGCGGGACGTGCAAACGGGCTTGAACATGGCCTCGACGGTGCATGACAAGCATTATCGCAGCTGGTGTTCAGGACATTAATCGACACCTAAGATCGCACGTCAAAAAAAAAAAAAAAAAAGCTGCCCCATCCCCCGTTCAAAGGGGGAGGGGGAAAGGAAGAAGGAAAAGAAGTTGTAAAAAGTAAAGAAAGGGAGGGGGAATAAAGAAAGAGCTAGCTCCCGTGCCACCCTAAACTACGGTCCGCGTTTCGAATTCGACGGACTCCACGCCATGGCATCGAGGAAGGGGCGCCCGCCATCGTCACCTGCAGGGCGAGTTTCCGCCTCATTCTCCCTCACATGGTTGGAGGAGGATTTAGATCCCCGAGAGGGGTGGGGTGCGATCTAGACGCCCATGGACACTAGTTATCCCGCCCACCGACGTGAAAAGCATGGATGTGGGCGGAGAAGTGTCGTTCGCAGCACTGGGGCGAAAGAAGCCTTGCGACTGTACTTGTAAACGAAGCTAGCGAGCTGAACGGTGGCTGCGTCCGCCGACGAGGGTCCCTGCAGCGCCGGAACATTACGTCCATCCATTTTCGACCGCTTTCAATAGCGCCTCTCATATTATTCCTTTGGCCGATCGGCTGGCTCCTCATCGACAAACAGCCCCAGGGCTGGCAATGAAACCTGCCGATTCTCCCGGATCGAGGGCTGCAAGGTGTCGGCGTTGTACCCCAAACGTCTTCTTTGCTCCAATTTCGCAGCCTCAATATTCATTTTTCCCCCTCCCTTTTCTCACTTCGTCTTGTCATGGGGATGCCGTCCCCCCACGCTCGTCAATATTAATTCCTAAAAACCACCTCTCTGTATCCCCTCGCAATCCTACCAGCGCCACCTGCTCCCGCGACTAGCAGCGCCGCCGCTCATCCAGCGACTACTTGCCTCTGCGCGCTAGAACGCTGTCGAATAATGGCTTGATCGATAGTTGGACGGGTAAGGCCGAATGGGGAAGGGGCTGGGAATATGTAACTAGTGCAAGGTCACATCATGACCAGTTGGCCATTGCCGCTCACATCCGGGCCTGCCGCTCATGGTTCTGTGTGGCGTACCGCAAGGATAAGACATTGCAAATGGGAGAATCCGGCGAGCAATCCATTATAAATGCATTTGCCGGGTACATTTTAGCATCCCTCGCGAATCTCTCGGCACGAAGCCTGGGCCTGCAAGTGTGTGGCCAAGCGAGCCCAACATCCAGCGACCTTTCAGGCTCGCACGACCCGCATCCCCCGACGCTCGTAAAAACAAAACATCCTGGTCTGTCTAGCATGGGCCTCAGCACAGTATGACGATCGCTTGCCGCACCGCCTTTCTTTTTGATCTCTTCTTTTTCTTTCACATCTCGTGAGTCGAAAATAGAGGAGGCGGATGAGCCGATCGATGCAGGATTTCGTGCGAATGGAGGGGTGACCGCTCTTTCCAGCCCAGGGATCCGTGGCGGTCAGTCGCCCTAGCCCTTTCCCAACTCCTCCAATCCTTCCCCGATCCCATGGACGGATACCTGGTCGGAGCCATTGTGGATGTGCATTGGAGGGTAGGAATTCCTTCGAGACGGTCGAGGCCGGGTTGGGCGCGCAAAATCGATTCGAGGGAAATTTTCTATAGGATTTCTCAGCGATACCGGGCTGGGCATGTAAAAGCTACGAACGACGAAGTATTATTAACTGGTTCAGCGTTTCTTGTGTCCCTTCCTCAGAGCTTGACAGCCAATTTTTCCTTTCCTTCCTCGTTGTCGTTGGCCCCAGCTCAGAACAAGAAGCCTGTGTCGTGATCTGGTGCAACTTTTTCTTCTCCTTTTTCCTTTTTCTTCAACGTTTTTTTATAGGTCGAAACCTCGTAGTAATAAAAGATAATACTGGCCTTTCCGAACTAATATCAATTGGTTGGTGCTGGTTCCCGTCCCTGGGGACCCGACAGTCTGGTTGCACTAAAAGCTCTGGCAAACCCAGGAACCGGAGCCGGTCGAGTTAGCGAGAACCCTGGGACCCCAATTCACATTTCAAGTACGGATGCCGTGGTACCTTGGCCATGCACCCCATATTGTGTGTATGAATCGGCGTAAGCTCAACCCAGCAAAGGAGTAGTACAGAGAGAAAGGATCAGATGGCCCTAGTTCTGAACTTGTTTGCCGCGTGTGGCCTATTATGGCCTTTTCGACAAGGTCATCCAAGGCGGATGAAATGAAAATCCATTGGCTCCAGCATTGATTGCATCAATCTGAACCTCGAAAATTTCAGTCAATTGCCAACTCCGCTTTTCTTTCCTCCGTTTTCGCTCTCCTCTTTTCCACCGACTTTTTTTTTTTTTTTTTTTTTTTTTTTTTTTTTTGGTTTGGGTTTCTTCGTTTGCTAATCCTCAACTAATCAACCAACTCTCCACACCCATCAACCATCACTCTCTCACTCTCCGTCTTTTCCCTGGTGTCCCGGGTGGTAGTAATAAATAATATCTCATTAACGACGAGAGGTTTTACTTATTAATTCTCATTTCTCATTGGCCACAAAGTGGCGTGAAGAAACCCAACTTTTGGCTTACCACGGGACGGTGATCCAATCTCTAGGCTTTTAGTTGTGAACGAGCCGCCCCGCGGACGAGGTTCTCAACTGACTCCATCAGCTTTGGGCGTTGCTTTAGAGCGCTTGTTGTCGTGATTTCGAAGCGCTAGCCCACCTCGCCCAGGGCTTAGTCCGAGTTGCCGCCTCTCCGTGCTTTGTACCCGTTGCGCTTCTCCCTTGCGGGGAGAAGGTCTGACCACTTGCTACATGTACATGTAACCAAAAGCAAAGAGGGAAAGGGACAAGCAGAACGTGGATCTGAGATTATTGCAACGATACCCAACTACGAAGTGAAAAAGGGAAAAGAAAAAGAGAGAAGAAAAAGAAAAAGAAATCAAGTTAAAAGAGAGAGAGACGAGAGAGCCATCAAACAGCCCCGACCGTCTCACAAAGGTGGATCTCGATACACACTATCGATGCAATCCACAGAGTAGCGGCATTTGGCACTCAACGTCGATTTTTAAACAGACACACTAATGATTTTGATATTATAGCCCAAAATAGAATAGGAAGAAGAAAATCAAGGCAAGATAAGAGGCGGGGAGAATGACCCATTAGACCCCCAAGGAGATAAGGAAGAGAGAGTGTTTGTCTGTCAAGTCTCCCTTTTCTCTTATCCCCCTTCCAAAAGAACATTGAAGACAATAGTGACAGGCATAGTTTAATGCGCACATTATCAACGCATCCATCAAATGAATATCCCTCCCAGAATTCTAGGCCCTGATCTCTGCGGCCGATGATGCTCGAACTCTTGGGAAGGTACGAAGTTACAACGGATGTCTGGGAAGCTTCATCACCTTGACCCCCCATCCCCTCATCCTCTCCTGCTTGGATGCCATGTTCGAGACGTTCTTCTCTCTCCCTCACTCGCTCTCTCGCTCTCTCTCCTCTTTCCTCATCGGATCCCAGGTCCGAACGACGCGAATCCAAAAGAAGAAACAAAAAAGACCTATATACCGTGCGAACTACTTTTCTGGCCTTGGATTGGACGGCACTTCCACAGTGTCGCTATAGTCCTACATAAGAGTGCATGTAATACAAAAACCCGGATTCATTGTTCTCTCACGATGGATTGGAGATTGGGCTGCCCCGGAACTAGGAACTAGCCTCCGTTCCGCGTCAACGGCCACCGCCGGCTCGTCGACTAGTAGGCCCACAAAACCCCAAACTTTTTTGGGTTCGAATGCCTGGTCCATCCCGTTCCACGCCTCAGGGGCGTGCTGGAGGCACCGTAAAGCATGTGAATCTGCCGCTCCTCGACCGGCTAACATCCTTCCAAGTGTTTGTCATGCGTCATGCTTTGCTCAGGAACTTTGATCAAGTCATTTGGTACCGTCTTCTCCTTTCCACGAGTTCTCAGGTTATATGATTTGACTTGAGAAAGCCTCGAAACGTCACATTGGGTGCCTACGGGCATGGCGGGGAAAACTAAAAATCAGACAATATCCCAATCCTCCGTGAAAGTCATATGCGGAATGTGATGTGTGCTCCGGGCGTGAATCACAAGTTAGGACGAAATCTCCTTCTTTTTAACTTCTTCGTGATTACTAGTGGTCTCCTTAGAAGACGAGTGAGCGCCGTTTGAAAAAACCGTTGCCCCCAACCCGTTATTCGAGTGTAATCAAGGTAACATATATATAAAAAAAAGTGAAAAGCACCACTCCCAGCCCACCTGAACCGCTGACACCTCATGGGATAAACTGAAAAGAAAATAATATAGCGAAGATGTGAACGGGGAGAGAGCAAAGGCAAAACAAGCCATGCGGGATTGTAGATAAAAAAAAAAGTGAAGAGCGTAGCGTTGGGTAAAGGGCAAGAAACAGGGCGACAAAACAGGTTGTGCAAAACCATAAACCAAACTAAACCAGTGAAAACCAAAACATGCCGCCCTTTTTCTTTCTCGTGACTCCTCGATGGATGCATGGTTTCTCCTCCTTCTCCTATGATGCTGTGTGTGGTGGGGAAAACAAACGACTGAGATGTACTGCAAACGTGGTTGTCTGGTGACCATACTCTAATAAAGGCTGATTAAAGGAACTTGGGAAGGAATTATTGCTCAAGACACAGCACCGAAGCCCCTAATGGCTAGGCGGCTGGCTTCCGTTGGCAGCTGTTTCACAAGCTGGAGTTAGCCACGGTTTTGTCGGGGTCGGGGATCTGGCGCCCTTCAGGGAATATCTACTTACACTGGCTATACATGCTCTGACCGGGCTGGCCATAGGGGAATGGGGGTAGTTTGGGTACATCTGGCTGTTGCCATAGTCTGGTAGCGATTGTTGCGGCACTCCCGCCGACGGGGGCCGGGATACGCATTTGGCTGATAACCGATTGGAGGAAGCTGGAGAGCGCGAGAGCTGGGGTAGCCTGGGGGAGCCTGGCCGCCGTCGACAGATCCGGGTTCCTGGCCCTGGTTCTGAGCAGCCGAAGCGGCGTTACGTTGGCGCTCTTCTTCCGCCTTGCGCTGGGCCTCCTCCTCCTTCTTCCTCTGCTTCCACTCCTTACGGATCTCCTTGAATTCTGCTGCGCCGTTAGTTTCTGAGATGGCATGGGAGCACCACGAAATGCAAAGGGGTCGACCTACCATCTGGGGTTCTCTTCGTGCCGTGGCCTTGCATTGTTACGTGAGCATTAAGATGGTTCAGCGTTCCATAGGCCTTTTCGCAACCGTTCCAGCCACATTTGTACATGCGCTCAATTTCCTCGTAGCGCCTTCGGGGTCGTTTGTGTTGCTGCGAGCCTGGGATCGGTACGAAAGAGTACACCTATTGCTAGTCATTAGTCTTTTTTGTTTGTTTTTTTGTTTTTAGGCAAGTGTTGAGTAGCGTCCTGCCAAGTGGTCCTGTTGTGTCATACCTGGCTGGGGCGCGGCTGGGGAGGCGCGGAGGATGGTGTCGTGGGAAAGACAGGTCCCGTAGGGGTCAAAGGGCCGGCGCTGTGTTGACCGTACGCGGCCCAGTCCGCTCGAGCCTGAGCATACACTCCGCCACCATGTGGATAGTTTGGCATGTCGCCAGGGGCCCGTAGGGCGAATGCGCTTGGCTGTAGGGATACGTGGGGCTGGGAGCCGCGATCGAGCTATCTACACGTCGTTGTGAGCATACGGTCTTATGAAATGCGTGGTAGCACAGCTGTTTAAAGGGCTTGGTAGGGTCAACGTACTGCTTCCTTGAGGCATGCCGCCGCTGCTTGCGCTGTTGCTCGCAGGATGGGGATGATAGGGGCGCTGGATGTGCTCCGGGAAAGAACCGGAGCGCGCGGACGTAGGGTAAACGCCATACTCGGACGTAGGAGTCGCTGATGTGGAATACGTATTAGACCTCACTTCTGGTTGAGGCGCGGGATATTGAGAAGTGGATTGATGATCACCCGATGAGCCTTCGGACCTGCCATCCGTGTACGGAGCAGGGTATGGCGAAGGTAGCCCAGGCTGAGGATAATCGCTCGTGGCTCGCTCCATCGTATGAGCGTTGTTAGGCGCGGAAACAGCGGCGTGGTGATTTGATGCCGCCCTTGGGGTATGGGCTGCTGAAGACAGAAGAGACTTCTGGTGATCGAGGAAGCCGGTGCGAGGCTGGGTGGACTCCAGGTACATGCTCTCTCCTCTGAATGTCGTTGGTGGAGGTTGGGAGGTTATCTTGGCGAGTATAACCCGGTCAAAAGGCTGATCGGTTTAGCCTTGTCGCTTGGTTTTCGATGTCGAATGGTGATGAGGTGAGTTGGCTGCAAGGTGAGCCGGGCTGCTTCGCCGTATCCCGTCTCCTCGTCGTCGGTGCTAGCCTTTCCTGATTAACTAGCTTCAAGCTCTGGGCTGGCTTCAATAAAACGCGCGCTTGCCGAGGGAAGCCAAAGAGGTGCGGGCGTACTGGACTGGCGCGGTCTGAGAGACAGAGAAAGCGAGAGAGAGAGAGAGAGATAGAGAGAGAGAGTGGGAAAGAGGAAGAGGGAGAAAGAGAAAGAGCCGCGTTGGAGAGAAAGAATTGTCTGGTGGGGGTTGCAAGAGATGCGAGATGCGTGGGTGGGAGGGATTGTGGGCTAAGATGGAGAATCGGCAAAATCGCAAGAGGCCAAACTATTATGAGCAGTTTCTAGATCGAATCCTGAGAATTCTAAGCATCCAAAAGAGGAGAGTAGAAAGATAACAGGCCAAGTCAAGCAACGCGTAACAAATCCAGGTTCGTTGCGAGAAGAGAGGTCTGAAATCAATGTTCTGGTGAACAATCCAGGCGAGAGAGAATGAAGCCAAGCAAGGATCAATTCACTTTCTAGGTGAAAAAAATCTGGGTGCAAAGCCGCTAAAGTACTCTATGGCGGGTTAGAGGAAGCAGGGGGTATTGCCTAGTGTCTGCGGTGGGAGGGCGGGGGGAAACGAAGAATGGGCAAGTGGAGCTCAAGTGGAGATCTCAGAGAGCACCGGGGGTGTGTAGGCGGTGGTGGGGGAGGGTGTACTTGTAATTGAATTGTCCGCAGGGGTGCCTTGTGCTGTATGGTGGGTCGGTTCAGGCCTATTACTTGGGTCGGGTCCTGAACCGGGTTGGTGCGGCGCGATACCTCCAATATGGGAATTGGAAAGACGGTGGAGTGAGGGGGTCAAACTGAGGGGGCTTGAGTCGCTTACCTTGCTCTTATCGGTAACTTGTGGATCACAAGCGTCTTCGTTGTGTAGAACCTTGACCACGGGACTTGACCCTTAGAGCAGACGACCGAGGGTGGAGGATGAGCCTCATGAGGCGTTGTCTATTAGTGGTCAATAGGCCTCGAGTTGTGCGTTCGAGGCCTCGCTCGCGATAAATGAACAGAAGGTGCTGGACCGGTACTCCCGTGGGAGGACGAGAAGAATCGGCGAAAATGAGGTTTCTTCAAGAAGGGGGCGCCAAATCCAAGAAATGAGAGGTACGGGCTAATAATAATAATGCGGACGAAGTGGAAGGGAAGCATGAGAATGGGTTGAATGTTGAATGGGGGAGCGCAACAAGATTACATCCTTCCGGCGTCCAGTTCGCGGCCAGCGACTGACGTTTTACTGAATACAAACTCAACCCGAAAATTCATGTTGGACTTTCGAGGGTCTCTCTAAAAGACCGAGGTACCAAAGGCCCATTCTTCCAGGCATGAATTCCCCCTTTTTGCTTCCTGTCTTATTAGGTCACTAGAAATCATCAATTGATGGATTTTGAGTTTAACTAGGTGTACTCCTAGCGCCACTGCCGGTCCGACTTTCAGTGGCAAGGACGGACAAGTAGACAGATAGGGAACACAGAAGCGACCGAGAAAAGGAATCGTCAAGGACGGACGGAAGCAGTTCTTCAATGAGGCTCTTGTCGTGGCTCAAATTTAAGGGAATGCGCCTCCTTTGGTGAGGGGAAAGGCGAGCCGAAAGGGCGAAGAACTTCTACGACTTGGTCATGAGATAAGGGCACTTTCACTGCGGGACACCTTTATGTGTTCGCAGGGGAAAATGCTGGAAAAAGGGGGAATGAAAAAGAAAAATGGAGGACCAAAAGAAGGAAGGACAAGGGCAGAGTGGAAGAAGACGGACAAGAGGTGAGCCTTCACCCAAGCCCTAACTCACCTTGAGTTGGTCAGGCACTTGAGGAGCCCATTCATATTGATCTCTGGTTTGAGGTGCGCGACACTACCTCTGCCGAATTTTACTGGACCTGTAAATTTCTCTTCACTGGGGTAAAAGTAAACCTTCGGCTCGGAAAGCTCCGGTTCTACATTTGCTCCGGCTTTGATCATGTGGAAAGCTGTCGAGGGCAACAAGTGCCGTGTGTCATGGAATTAAACGATTGATGACGATCACGAAATCGCATACGGGAAATGCATAAAGAGATTGTTCTGCGGGTCATGAGAGTTCTTTAACGTTAGTAGTTGACGACAATATTGCAGTATGGACTGGCATAGCACACATCCCTCGGTTTCTGGAAATCGAGCAGTACTGAGCGCTGACTCGTGGTAAACAAGTTGAGGGCAGGGAGCGAGGTCCTGGGTGTCAGAAAACTCGCAAGTCAGCTTGCCCACCGCCCGCCAACTGCCTCAATGGCCTTGCTCAAACCTGTTGAAGAGGGTGGGTGTGTGTGGGATGCTCGCTTCAGAGGCACCACCCCCAAAAGACAGTGCCATGGATTTGGAGGGAGGGGGCGTTTCCATGCACGGTTCAGCAATTGACAATGGCTGGCCACCCTTGATCGATGTGTGGCCGGTTTGGGGGGTTTTTCTCCCAGCTCGAGAGAAGGTGCAGGTGTAGTAGGGGTGTGAATATAACGCTCGGCGCTCCGTTGCTGGTTGGTGGGACACGGCCTTGCGTACAGTCCGTCCCTCGTACCCAGGCACTGCTTCCTCGGTGCGGTTTGGGCAAATCGCTTGCCTCTACGCAGTCCAAAATGGGGTGAAAAAGAATAGGCCCGCCCCCACCACTTTTTCTTCTGCAACACCCTGGTATACAAGTAGTTCATCGCACCAAAAGGGGATTGAACGAAGTGTCCTTCGGCAGGGATGCTGTTTGGCAACAAAATCAATGATCCTCTGGGCTCCGTCAGACCTGTCTGGGGCCCGGTGGACAAACCGAATGGACAAACCGAGTTCCTCTGTCAATGGCAGCGGAGTGGGCCAATGAGAGTGGCACGAGCTTTCCTCCAGAAAGTAATCATAATGTTTGACTCGGGCCAAAGTCAAGCTGGCTTGGAACGACAGGCCTAAATTTCCACTCCGAACACCTGTTTGTCCTTTGCATGAGATCCACGATTAAGGCTGCGTGAGTCGTCTCCAGCGTCTATGGACGTAATGCGTAAGAACCCGGTCATGACCGACGTCCCATCTCAACCTGTAGCGCGCTCGTGCGAGAGGAGGAGGAGCTGCTTGAGCATGAGATGACTGAGCAGGATGAGAGAACCCCAGCCTACCTACCCTCAGAGAGCTTTCTCTTGTGGGTTTCGGTTGGCGAAGGCACTGGCTCTAGCATTATGATCAAAGGATCGATCTTGCCCTTTCGCAAGTCTGCTCTGCTTAAGGAGGCCATTTCTAGGCGAGGAGCGCCTGTCTTGATACGATTCCGCAGTCGTCGCTAACAGCGGCCCCGAACAGCTAACCACTTAGTTCTATCCCTAGCAGCGCGTGGTGGGAAGGGGAGGCTCTACACTAAATGCGGCTCCCCTGGCCGGGCGATCAGTGGCACCATCAGAGAAGATCTCGAGGTGGGTGGATCAACCTCCGAAACAAGCACTCGCATGGTCTTTTCGCTAGCCGAACTACAACAAGATTCGCTCTCTCCATGAGGCACGCTAGGACCGGAAGCCAACTGCTAGCTATTCTTCAAGACGGGGTATTGCAGCGTAGGTGCTAACAAGGCGGCACTCCCCCATCTCCGAGCGAGTATGTCATGATAACATTAGTTTGTGCCTCGAGGTCAAATAGAAGTGGTGGGTCTCTGCGAGTGATGCATAGCGTCCAGGTCCCAATAAATTGTATCTTTGTGAGGTCATAGGCCAAACTGTGCCCATATCTCCCATCCACCATACGGACGGGGGCATCGCGTCAATTCCACCAAGAACCGACTACACGTACCCACTGATGATTGGCAGTTTTGCACGTGGAAGACTCCTCAACGTACAAGATGCGACACGGCTTTTCTGATATTCTCACTTCAATGACGCACTCCTCTGGTTGAGATTCTGCCGGCAGGCAAGTCAATACCTGGTCGATATATCGGCATCCTTCGAACCAGGGGCAGAGATACGACGCCCCCAGTAGTTCCGATAGAAAAAGGAACAACTAATATTGATGGAGAAAGGAAAGGGGTGGGGTACGATTTCCGATTTCTTCAGATGTGATAGACCGCTGGCTATGACGATATGCCCAACAAGTAAACAACCCCAATCCACGAGGTACTGGCGGGATTTGAAGGAGCAAGAGTTCGCGCCCCAGCTTGGGGACAGCGCGATCATTTAGCGCACTGCAAGGGCCATACAGTAGTCCATTACACTACTGTGGGTGGTACCCTTCGCTAAGAAGATATTCTCCGGCGCGCCATGGTGCCCCTTTGACAAGGGCCAAGCTACTTCGTAGCTGTTTGCCTCTCTTCAAGAGGGCGAGAACTGATGATGAAATCGAGATGTGAAGGATGGAGGAATAACTTCCCAGTCCCTCATGATCCCAAGGTCAACCCTAGGACGTTGTCGTCACTCCATGCATCCTCGTCGCATCCAGGGATCAACATGGATCCGAATCCACCATCCTTCAGGGTTCAGGAGAACGGGTCGAAGGGCGCGCTCTTGTGATATTGGGGTGTGCAAGATCTCGGCACCGAACTGGCTTGTGTTCATCCCTCGACAGGGATAGGAAGGGATGGGGAAACGAGCGACAGCTGGACCAGTCCCTTGTTCTTTGGCGGGCGCTATTAATGCGCATCAGACCGTAACCCAAGCATTTGATTCAAGGCCAGTCACTCCGGTGGTGGATCGTACAATATGCCACTTTGGGGAAACTTTCGGGGGTTACATCAATTGTTTTTTTCTTCTTTCAGGAGATCAAATATCATTGATCGTTGGGGGGCAGGGGGTCTGACGGGGGTCGGAGGGTTGGTACATTTGTTCTTGTACTGGGAAAGGGGGTGGAGTTTCCTCATCCATTGAGCCATCTGCTCATCAAGGAAGGTGCAAGATTGAACAAGTACTGTACACTCCGAGAAAAGCATGAGAGCATCACAGAATATCGATGCGCCATGACGGACCCCATGAGTAGAGTGGAAGAACAGACTTTTGAACTCATTGGAGGCGAGGTGCTTCGAACGGTGCTGGCAGCCATCTTTCTTTCTCGGCAGCCGGATCAAAGTTGAGCCTCTCGAGTAAAAATAGGAAATGGGGCGCCGGGTCATTCTACAATGCCTCCTTGTGACAAGCCAAGGTGATCTGATACAAGCGAGTCAATGGTCTATCAGTGTAGTGTATTCATGTTAACACAAGATATCAATTGAGACTGGTGCATATCAAAAGTGGCCCATAGCTGCACGTCAAAATACTCTTGGTCCGCCAATTGATGTTTTTTTTTCCCCTTTTTTTGGGGGAGACACACGGCTTTCCCCTCTTCTCTCTCCCAGGCCGAGTAAGTGACTGACAGAGGCAAGAGCAGTCATGACAACGAGGTGGGGTGATGAATTATGCAGGACCTAATCTGGCGAACATCATTTTTAATCCACATTACCAAATGCAGGTCGCGGCGCACTCAGTACAAGTCATACTTGTACTTTTCAGCGACGGTGCTTTTGCCACGATATCAAGGCGACCACCAATACAAGTGCAGGTACTGAGATGAAAGCGCAGGAGATCAATTGGTATACAACTAGTGATTATCGGCATTGGGTGGTTGCACCCAGTCATGCACCCGAACATGAGCGCCTCTCCACTGCGCGTGTGTCCCGCGCGCCCCCAAAATTTCAGTTGTTGTTCTCTTCGTTACCCATCTGCCTTGTTCTTGCTCACCCTGCATTCCGGATGCCAGCACAAAACAGGACAACTTGAAGAGGGAGGAAACCAAGGAAGCCAGGGTTAGAACCTGAAGAGGGTACGCGCCCTGCACCCTGCAGAACACCGAATTCAGATTTCCACCATGATTATGATTAAACCTCTGACCAGCAGTCGCTGTCATGGAGGTTCTCCGAAATCGAAGCGGAGTTTGGATGCGGCTGCTGATTCAAGTATGGTCTTCGAGATACCATCGCTGGTCCTGGATCCCTCCCTCCCACCTTTTTTTTTCCCTTTCTTTTTCTCTTTTTCTTGTATTCGTCTAATCCTCCCCATCTTAACATTTTCTCCCAGCGCCTGCTCTCCGAAGGACGGCGCTGATTGACTTTGGAGTGGTCCCCAGCACAAATTTTCGTCCGCGCCCTGGATATGCATTGAGATTGGCTTGTTTATCCGCAGTCAAAGTATTGAAGCTCTTGGTGCAAGCACGGACCAGACCTGAAAGGGAAAGCGTCAACCGCTGGTGGAGCCCTCACCATCCATCCCACCATGTAGTACCGCCATTCCGACCATCCCAAACCATCCCATCAACTCGAGTCAACCTGCAGATGATTTCTCGCACTAAAAGGGGGACGAAAAGGGAACGAGCCCCACTCATATCACTCGCTAGTCCACCTCCCTCCCTTTTTCTTCCTTTTGTGCTTCCGTACGCCAAGTTTTTGTGGGGGATGGCCAGCACTGTGAGATGATGGCTCTTTTCCCCGAGATATGCTGCCTCCTCGTCTCACTCTTCAACTGAAGTTCGTGAAAAGGGAGGGCGAGAAGATCCATTGAAAACGACTCTTCGTTTTACTTCTCCCTCTGTTTTCCTCCAAGAGTAATGGGGCGGAAAGAAGCGCAGTGTGGGTTCCTCGGCCTTGGCTGCTCCTCCCCCAGGTATCAAACAATTCGTAATATTAGAGTCTAGGCCTTTCACCAAAAGAATATGAGCCTGCATCCCAAGGTCTATGATGCCTCACGTTGATGCACGGGGGTTCCGAATTCGCTGATGCTAACGATATTTCCCAGCGCCACTAATTGATCGCCTTGCGTTCGGCAATTGCGTGAGGAACAATGGTACTTTGTTATCAGTGTTCGATTTCCTCACAACGAGAGAGAGAGATGGCGAGTATCAACAACATCACAGCTCAGCGTGCGAAGGCGAGAAAGAGTCACAACATAACTTCTTTCCGATATCCACTTCCCGCCACCATGACGCTCATCACCACATCTTGGGACCGGAGTATCGGGCTATCGCATGCTACGAAGTCACCCTTCGCATGAGCCACAGACAATCATCAACAAGTAATATCACTGAAGATGCAGTTGGCATGGCATTAGAGACAAGGGTTGACCTTTACTCTTTTATTGAGAAAAGGGGTGTATAGGAGGGGAAGGGGTGGAAGGGTGTATGGATGGCCAGTTTGCCATGAGGTGGTGGCTCAGGACAAATACTTGTACAGAGAGAGAAGAAAAAGAGATCCGAAAAAAGGTAGGCGGTCTAACCAATCCGGGAGAGTCCAGTCACACAAAAGGCACAGTTTGCCGCTTCCAATCTAGGCGTGTCAATTTATCTGTCCTGCATTATCAATGGATGTATTGCCGAGCGGCCTTGGAACGTGACTCGCCTGAGCATCGCAACGTTAAGACATTGAAGTATTACCTCCAGTAAGCCAAACTGAACCAGACTGCAGCGAATTCGGCTAGAATCAAAGGATTGTACAGATACCTCAACCATCACTCCACTGTGGAGCCGACCAGCTGGTACGAAGTACTTGTATCTTCGCAAGCTCAGTTAGCCGATCGAGCCTCGTGCAGATTCCCTCTCAGCACGGGTTGTCCTGAACCTGGCCGCTCTCTCGCTTGGGTTGGCAGCTCTTGGCGCCATTCGGGACTGTTTCTTCCGAGCGCAGACAAAACTTGTTGTGTGCTGCGTAGCTGCAAGGAATCATCACAAGGGAAGCACCACAATAGGCAAGAGATGCTTTGAAAAGTGTGAGAAAATATTGAAGAAGAAACGAGAGGAGAGCATTTGCTCCCCCACCACCACCAAGTTCCGTCCCAGTCCCAGTCCCGCGGTTCCACCATCAATAGCGCACACCAACCCCTACTCCAAGAACACGCAGCCATCTATCTCTCAGCACTAGGCCGATCTGTCACCAGCGTTAGTACTACTCGGCGCCGATGAGATCTCAGGCGACCCAGCCTGCCGGTTTTGAACTAAAGACGAGACTGAACGCCTCCGAGGAGGACGCATGGTAGCCATAACGTTGCAACTATGTTGGTTGACACTAGACGGTGATGACAATTGATAATAAGCATTGGCGATATTTGGAAGCAGCGGCGACGGGGGCTAATCCCAACCCATGGGGAATTACCGAGGTGGAAGACACCGACATAAGGGGGGTTTTCAAGCACACCATTTTCGCCGCTTGCACCTGGCCTGACTTCACGTGGTTAATGTTGGCTGCGCCTGGCCGAAAAAGAACTGAATGGCCCCTCCCTGTTCTTGGCCCTTTCATTCCTGACATGTATTAGACACTTTCAACGACTCTGGACTCTGGATTGCGCCTTCTAGGGCCGGAAAGAGAAGGGACCATGGCCTTGTGTGTGAGAGCCAGCCCCCTCCTTCTCCTTCTCTATCCCAGCCCCCTTCCCCCTTACAAATACCTATATTCAGAAGTTAGGAGGCGGAAATGAGCAGAGGCACGACATGGCATCAAGAGTGCTGTGATGACTGCTCTGAATCACTAATTCCTCATTTCAAATATAGTGCCGTTTGTGATGTTTTGAAACATGTCAATTGGACCCCCTCCCTCAAGAAATCGTCATCTTTCACCCATCTGGTTCAGGAATCCCACACTGGTCGTCGGTTTGTGGAGGTTCATTCTCCCCCCCTTTTTTTTTTCTTTTCTTCTTCTTTTTTTCTGTTCTCTCTCCTCCTTTTGTTTTCTTTTGCCGCCCGAGAACCCATCAAAGCAGCCCGGGGGCAACATCAAATCTCTCCATGGTCAACTGCTCGTACTCGCCAGCCGACCTCTTGCCGCGATACTCCAAGTTATAGGGCAGAATAGTCCCGGTTGGGGTGGAGTCCTGTTGACAAGCTATTAAAAAAATCTCGATAACAACTTGCCGAAGAGCTCCCAGCGCGCTTCGTGGTTCGTTCTGGAGCACCCAAGCGAGCGAGAGCAGTACCGGCAGGCAGCTCACCAAGCAAGCCTCGGGCGCCTGGTGTGGTGCTAAAAAAATCCGGTACCACGGCATGGATCATTTAAGCAAGCTAAAGAAAATGGATCCTTGGTTTCACAGCGCCTCAAGTGAGCAAATGCGACCCTTTCAACAACCTTTCCACGTGTACGGTGCACTAGTTCGAGTGGCACTCCTCGTGCTGTCCACCTGGCCTAACGCTGTGGCCGATGGACCATAGAGTCGTATACAGTATTAGCGTGAAGTCAAGGGCACACAGCGCTCTTCCACCTCCCAGCACCGACCCTCAATGTTCGTTTGGCCACCCCTCCACCTTCCACGCCACTGTCCTCTTCAGAACGTCTTTGGAAACCTTCGGTGTGACGAGAACTGTACACCCCAAAAGCTCCACTCACATCGATGGCATGCGTTGTGCGACGACAAGATCGATGTCGCTCCATTTGTCCACACAAATTTTGTCACCAACCCTGCATGTACTCGTTGGTGAAGGATGCGGTAGCTTCTGGGGTAAGTTTCGTCGTGGGCATAATCGGATCTCGGGCCAACTTGAAAGAAGCTTGAGAGACATATCAGGGAGTGAAGATCTGGGAGGCCAGTGTCGCTGATTTGAAAAGTACTTTTGAATGCCAGTAATACACCTCGGCCAAATTCTTCGCTCTCTTTTTCTCTCAGCCCTCACCACTCTGCGGCTTGACTTTTCAGGACAATTTTCGGATCACCGCCTCTCGGAGCTGTCGGAAGATGGAGAAAATTACAAGACCGATTACTTCGATATTACACACTCCGCTGCATCCTTTGCTTGAAAACTCCACATACATGACGCGCGGAAACGAACACGGCATACTTCACTCGTTCGTCGATCGGCTGAGTGGTCGGCTTTAACCAGCAGGTGATCCACTCCCCCTCCTTGGGATCGGAAAAACGAAGATGGTGGCTGGAGAGGAGTGTGGAGGTGATGGAATCGGGGTCTCCGCCCACACGACTTCCCCTGCGACCCAGGGAAACTTCCAAAGGAGCCCACAAGGACAGGGGCCGAACATCGTGCCATGCTCTGTCCGGAATATTATTAAGCTAGTCTCTCGAAGAAGCAAAGCCCTTCGAGATCAGAGAAAAGCAATGACAAGAGGCCAACTGGGAATCCCAAAAATTCTTGGTGCAGGTGCACTTGTGTATGACGAGCTGAACTAACGCACGTCTCATCCAGCGTCCCGGAGATCTCCCTGGCAGGAGGATGAGGAGAACCTCGGTCGGTGGCGTATTGGAAACGTCGAATGATGTACTTTTACGAGTCCAGGAGGGAGGGTGGCAGATCCTTGTGCACTTCCAACATGGAGAGAACTGTTTTTTCCCTTGCGCATATCAAATTTCTCCACGGATTACCGAAACTTGAAAAAATTTGAGGTTCTATGACAGGTAAAGGGATAGATTTGTGACGGTGTCATCAGCTCTGCGGCGGCTGGTGGGTTTTAGAGGGGAAAAAGAGAAGAAGAAGAAGAAGAAGAAAAAGAAAGGTGATAAGAGCCCCTGCCCACATCGTTTTGGGGGACCCACCGTGTCTGCCAATAGATCTGCCGAGTATCATTATCAATTGATGTCCGAGTCTTGTTGATTGATCAATTGAGTTGAGAGGGCCTTTTCCCGCCGGACTTACGGAGATAGTCTCTCCCCGTCACGGTCCAACTAAATCAACATTTCAGGGCTCATAGAATCCAAATCTAACGGATATCCACCGATGCTGATACTTTAATTCAACCCATCAAACGAAGGGGAAATAGAGGTAAAGAAAGAAGATATTAGATGTTTTACTTGTATGATGGCTTCTCTAGGAGATAAAAGAGAGGAGACGGATGCAAAGTCGCTGGAACATGAGCACGAGGAATTGGGAAAGATGTGCCTAGAATTAATTTTTGTCCCAACCCTTCAGGCCTGTCTCTTGAGTCCCGAGTCGCAAGGGTTAGAACCCTCCCCCACCCTCCAAAGATTGATTGAGGATTCGATTGACCGAGCAAACCCAGCTCATCAACCATACGCGGTCGAGTCCAGGCCCCTCCCAAGTAGGTGACATCAGGCAAGACCACTTTTTCGTCAACACTGCACGTATTACAAGAATTATTACTTGGTACTTACCGGCGATACAATATTGATGACAAGACAGCCCTTCAGTTCCCTTCGTAGCTTTACTGCAAATCCTGGTCTTAGCCGATCTCTTCTCATCCATCTCACACCTCAAGTTTTGTTCTCAAGAAAATCATGAGCATCATCAACCCTGTCGGCGATCCTTTTAATTCGAGTACAAGGTGTAGAATCACGCCAAGTATCGCCCACCCCAGACAAAAACTGACAACTGTTGCTTTCAACAAAGCCAGGATACCTTGTCTATCCAGGACCAAAGCTCAAGGGGTGGTGAGGGGGAGAGTAGAGAAGTTTTCCTTTCAGCGGGGGTGGGGAGGGGGTGGAGGAGAGGTTGCCATCGAGCTGAGGCACGGGGCACGGAGTGACCTTAGCCACTTGATCACCGCTTGTGTATTGGGAAGGGGCTGGTTGACCATTGATCACACGGGAGGCGCTGGGCAAGCTGGCAATTGGGTAAATAAAATTAACTCCCTGGCGTCGAACTTGCTGGAAGTGTCCAAGGACCCCGTCCTAAGTCGGTGAATATCTCGTAATCGGGTCCCGAGTCCAAAGTCACTCACCGTTTCCCATTCAATTCAATGGATGGCTGTACGTGTTACTGGTATGTGCGGTCCCTCACCTTCCTCCACGTACTTCGTACCTTCTTCGGGTGCGAGAAAGAAGCGTTGAGCCTATTTCTTACGGTTCTTCATGTTCCGTCTTCCTACGTAGGTGTTAGGCCTCACCCTTCGCGTTTCTATCATCAATCCTCAAAACTGGGTTCGGAGGTGGAAGGGCTTGGACAGCTGAGCGACCCGCCCCAAAGCCCTTCGGCCGTCATCAATGGATTACACTGGGGGCATATTTGATCGCAATCTGCATCTCCACCTTACAGGCTAGTCAAACACCTCGACACCAGGATATTAATACTTGGATACCCAATCTCGGAAAACATCCAATCTATGAGGAGCAGAAGTATCCATGCTCCGCGCGACTCGGAAGCTGTTAATACATGGATAGATCCAAGTTGCCGAAGTGTGAGGCCGTTTACCTAGAATATGGATAACGCCCCCTCTTTGGGCTTTCGGAAGGAGGACCAAGAAGTGGTCGGGAGACGATACCTCCGTTCTTTTTACTCGTCAGAGGATGCGGACCTTGGACTGATGTCCCTCTTGCCTGTTTGCCGACCCCAGTGTGATAAAGCCAATGGGTGGCTCTTGCTTCTCCTCAGCGCGGGCCAAGTCGGATATGACTGACCGACACCGTTGCATTGTCCCCCAAATTGTATCCCCAAGTCCAAGTATCAGCATGTCGTCGGCACGTCGTCTCGAACCCTTCGCCTTCTGGATATGCAGTAGGATGACAAGATTTTTGCCTCTGCGATTCCAGCTTTGCTTGGTTTAAACTTCCGAGGCTCCATCCACTTCTGGATGGTTATTGATCTAGATTTTCCAGTGGCAAAATCCTTAGGTTGTTGGTGGGCTTCCAAGTCATACGCAGGCCCTCGACTTCGACTACAAGGAGGCACAAAGCCTCGCGAAGGATCAACACTGTGGACGGACTGGGTGTGGAGCTGCAGGGCGTCTGAGTGGCTACTGTACCGAGGTACAGCTGGTCAAGGACAAGAGGTTTGTGTGTGGCTCGACTAGCCAACCCTGGCTTCGGCAAGCCCCATTCACGCACTACACACGGATTACTTCCCCCAGGAAAAGGCATTTCCAATCAATCTTCTCGACTTGCGATTGTGAAGGAGACGTCGCCAAATTTAGTCCATGATCGTCCACTAGGGTCGAGTAGTCTATCGCGGGATGCTGGCAAAGAAGCCTATGCTGAAAAGTTTCTTTCAGATCTTACACTAGATCGTACTTGTAGACGCGGCCAAGTTGGTTCTTGCCAACTCAGTTGGACTTAGTCCATGTGACCGTTATCGGGAGCACACCTGGTCGACGAGGATTCAGCTTGTTACATTGTCACATTATTCGATGCACGCCCATCGACATGTGGTGTCCGTCCAAAAGAAAAAAATCTTCCACAACGGCCGTCAAACAGCGGTTATTCCCCACCCCCTCGCAATACGACTCTCCTTTTTTGTCATCGTTGGATGGTGTCCTCGCGAACAAGGAGCAGCCGGTAATATCTCTCACTGGCTCCAAACTGCATCCAAAGGAGTGGGAGCGTGTGGTGGGATTGGTGGCTAGTCAACAGGCCGAGAATGCCACTAGCCCGGTTACCGAGGATGTGGGAGGCTAACAAGGCGGAATTTGTTGCCCTGGGGCGGAAGGTTCAGATCAACGGGAAACAAAACAAGAGAGAAAAAAAAAGAAGAAAAAAAAAGGAGAGAAGGAGAGGAAAAATGAGGGGCTCAATTGCCGCCGGTTGTGGGCTCCAGATTGTACTGTACGACTTGTACTTTCTCGATTAATCCTGGTGCAAGGTTCTTTTTCTAGAGGATGCCTCAAAACTAAATCATGGCCAACTCTCCACCCACTACCCTTACGATGACCAAAGAACATGTTCCGAGATGGTAGTCCAATTCACACTTCCTGCATGCCGGGGATGGTTCAACGCTTTGTTCGCTGGGTGGTCTTCGGGGCTCACTCCATGAGCGGCTCTCTCAGCCTACCTAGTGCGTGTTCTTAATCGGGGTCTCCACGTTGACTTCATCAATTCCTTCACCCAAATACCATACCCACACTCATCAGTCACCTCGCCGCTGTTTCGAGCGATAACTCGGACCCAGGTATTGTAGTGATTTGGGCTTGTATCTTGTCCTAATGGGGGCGTTCTGCAGAAAAGAAAGGGAGGGGAAATGGAGACGGCAGGAAAAAAGTTGAGAAATCCGATTTTGACCATTCCATTTGAGTCTGTGTTTCTAATATTGAAACCAGCAGCTGGATTGAGTCAATCCCGAAGTTGATAGATCAACCAATTGATGTAAGTTGAAAGGTTCCAAGTAGTGTACTTCGTCCGCCAGGGTAATGATGCAGCAAGGTCCAGGGCTGGGAGAACGGACCTGAGGGCACTAACCAAACAAAGAAAGCGGCCCAGGATGAATAAATTGCGCTGGTCTTCGGCAGGACGACGCTAGGTCGTTGGCCCCCAAACGTCGATCACCCTGCTTTGCCCAACTCCCATCACTTCATATTAATGTCGCATCCCTCCGTGGGGACCGCGAACCCTTTCTCAGGGTCATGGTACTCGCTCTGATTGGTCAAGATGCATCACACCAGCCAGAATTTCTCTGATGAGGTGCGAAAACCCTCGATCGATGACGCAATGAAGCTATCGCAAAGAGAAGTCGGGGTGCCGCCCTCGACCGACATATCAGATGCTCGGCGGAAGCAGGGAAGTCGCGAACCAGCATTCCATTACTCGTCAAATGGGAGCCGCGAAACTGTTCCATCGCCCTCAAATCTGTGTCGGTCGTTCAGAGTGGAACTTCGGAGCTGAGTAATTGACAAAAATAAGGTGGGGGTTTGTTTGGTTCATGTGCATGGTGGCTACGATACAGGCGGCGTCGTAGACCTCGTCACAGCATTGAGGGTGCACCGCAGACTTTTTTCCCTTTTTTCTTTTTTGCCCAGCGACGGCAACGAAATCAGCGCAGCTGAGATATTGTACATCCACAAGGGATCTGTCACAGCTGCCCTCATGATACTGAAGAAAAAGGAAGGGGAAGTGAAGGGGAGAGGGGAGACACCGAGTCTTTTTCCTTCTCCCCACCTTTTCTCCTTTGAACAATAGACTGCACTCTACATATATCAGACGCCTCAAAAGTCAGTCACATCCCCATTTGATACAAAGAGCCACACCGGTTCAATCACAACGGCGAAGCTGCCAAAAGCGAGCTCCCGACTCAGATCGCACTATCTTTGCTTTTCCTTACCCAGCCCACGATCCTTTTCTGCGACTTTTTCTTTTCTTTCCTTTTTGCTTTCATATGTCAAGGGACACACATGCAGCCCCCACCCTCGAGATCGACGATCGACGATCGCATTTCTATCTGAACTTTGATGCCTACTTACAGAGGCTTTGCCCCGACCGGCCGTGCTTGCAAGAACCTCTACGGAGGCCCACTAGTCCCGCAGGTCGTGCCTAGGCCTGGGCTTAGCCCGGCCAGACCCAGTCCTGCGCCTCATGGTCCCGACCGCCGTCATACTTGTCCCCTCGGCACGACCCCAGGCCTGCCGCTTGTGTCTCAAGACAGACCCAGTCCTGCGAGATTCCCACGTTATGGTAGGTTTGCGCAGCTTCGAAATCCACTTTAAGGCTACCTAAACGTACCTTCCCTCTCGGAGAAAAGAGAAATTAAAGAAAAGCAATGTAAGGAAGGGAGAGGGATGTAGCAGAAGGGAGTGAGAAACCCCGGCGCGCGCTCACCAAGGCCACGCATTTGGTTGAGCAAGGCGGGCTTGAGACGGTTTGATTACGAGTCGGCCAGGTGTATGTTTGATATGAATCGCGGACGGGCAGGAAGAATTGGGACTGTATCAAATTTCCTTCTAGAAATCGCTAGTTTGATCCCCTTTGAACACAACGCGGTTGTGTGTCTGGCATGCGACGACTTCGCAGCCAGCGCCAGGATCATACCAAAGATCTTGAGCCCGCAGCGAGTACAGGATGAAAGCGGTAATGTGCATTCACAATGACGGGGTTTCTTGGATCTACATCGCGGAGCCAAGCTAGTGCTTCCCCAGAACACACGGAAGCAACGCTTGGTTCGATATGGCTCGCTAGGCCTAGCTTTGGGCTTGGACTTGGGATCACTAGCCTAAGTCGTCCTACCTAGTGTTGGCCCAGGTACTGAAAGTCTAAGACACCCAGTCATTTTCTCCCAAGCATCCCGTTCCTTGCTAACTCAAATGCCTAGATCCGCTGGTTAAGCAGCCGATGGCCTAGTATCGGGGTTCCGCACACCCTTCCCGCGCAACCAACTCTTTCTTGGTGTCCGGACCTGCGTGCACTGGTCAATCGCTAGCGGAACGGGGATTTCCCGGGGTTAGAAGCAGAGCGAGCGTTGTGTGGGTTCAACGGTGTCTATCGTCTATATGCAAATGAAGATCTCTGGATCTCCAAGCTATTCCCTCCTCTTCGTCTCTACGCTAGAATGGCCTGGCAGGAAGGGGAGCCGGGCGGACCGTCCACCCTCTGTCACGCCTCTCTACAAGTAGGCCGGTGTACTAATCGGTTGATAGCGGGTCTCTGACGGGACACCAATGAGGCCGAGGCGGTGCTTCGAAAGCATCTAGGGGCACGGTTTTCCATGATGGGGACGGAGTTTACCACAGAGGCGCGGCTCAGCATATCTTGCATTTATGCCGTTTCCCCCGACCATGCCCCCCTTCGACCTGTTAATATTGGGGACCACCCTGCCCCCTCAGACCCGCGCCAACGCCCAGTTCCTGTGTCGTCCCACAAGACCACGTTTCCTGGGGACGGTTTATTGTCTGCTGGGTTTGTTACTAGTATACCCCACCACAGCCACCCTCCCACGCGAACACGATGGCCGATCTCGCGAGAAGAGAGGGCCTAAATCCCATGTCTGCAGGAATATTGTCCACTCAGCTTGCGGCCTTTGATTAGGTGCAATGTCACTTCTGATTGGTGCCTCACACAAAGATGGCAGTTGGACGTCCAAGACGCGGTATTCCTCTACTAAACTTTTACCCCACAGCCAACCCGGCCTTGGGGCCAATATTGCGCACACATATGAAAACGTACTATACTAAGGACAACCTAGCCGTCCGCATAGACTGGTGCGAGCAGTTGAGTACCACTCGACGGAGTGATGGTGCAATGTGACAGCGGTTTCGATGGTCAGTCCGTCTAGTCCCTCCTCGCCCCGGGCGCCAGATACCATCCCATGCTGTGCATTTTGCAGAAACCCAGGTTTCAGAAGCTTCAGCGAAGGTAGGAGGGAGAAGGCTATGCCGAAGTGGAGCGGATGCTGAAGGACCCTGACGCGAGTGAGGGGTCACAAACCTTCTAGTTGATTAGTCTAGTATAGAAAACCCAGGAAAGGTGAAAAATTCGCGCAATCCATGCTGCTTCCAAAGGCAGAGAAAAGTTTGCACCAGCGGGGAAGAAAGGTGGAGGGAGGTGTGTGATTTTTTTCCGATGTGGAAACTTCTCTTGAGGTCCCACCCAGGAGTACTGAGCCAACACGACGATTTCAAAGCAGCCAAGGAAATGAAGCTGGTGAGGGTCTCGGAGACTTAGTTGGTCTCCTGATAGCGTGAACTCAAACGCCACGGGGGTTGCAGACCCCGCCGGCAATGTGGTATCGAGAAAGGAGCACTATTTGCATGAGCCTGGTCTGCATGGGGACTGAGAGATTGGCTGTTGTCATTGTCCAAGGACAAAGGGAGGGGAAGAGGGAGGGAAGAGAGCCGCTCGCCGCTCGCCGTTCTCCTCAGCTCGGGCTCCCTTTCCTTGAAATTGCGTCTCTTTGTACCTGCCTCTCTGCCTTTTCATGGTGGACTCCTTGACCTCTGGAAGAGGCTGTTGGAAAGGGGGAGGACCAGCACAAAGGAGGCGGACATTAAGCATGTCTCCAAATGCACGCCAAACCCTTGGTTTAGTGCCCGAGATTCGAATTTGCGGCACGGCCTTAACTTTACCAGGTTGCAAGCTAATCGACGCCGACGCCGACGCCGACGCCGAAAATTTGGGCGGAGTCAGGACGGAGAGAGCTTGAGGTGGAGGTGGTATGAGAGAGAGATGCCAATTCCAAACACTGGCGTCTCCCTCTGCTGTCCCTTCGCGTGGGCGCTAACCTTCCGACACTAGTGGTTCACGAACCACCCTGAGCAGCAACAAAAAATGGCTGGCTCTCGGGAGGGGGCGTATGCCCACGCCCTAAGCTAGCTTAGTGTAGGGGATCAACGCCTGTTTGAAAGGTCAATAATAGCTGGAGGAGACGACAGAAAAGCAAGCAGGCCGTGTACCCGAGATGGGGTCTCCCTGGCCCCAACCAGTGAGACGCTAACCTTTGAGTTAGCTGCTGCTGCTGGCGACCAACTTCACCCCCAGGCACGCAAAGAAAGAGGACGAGTGGGACACAGAGGCTGGGGCTCTCTGTTTTCTTGAGAGTCGGGGTCATTAATTTAGCCGCGCTGTTCGGTTGAAGAAAGACAGTCTCACATTCCTCAGATGCTGTCGGTCCTGACTTGTGTGGTCTTTGGGTGTAGGTTGAGTTCATACAAGTAGACTGTCTCTGGCGGCAATGAGGAGCTTCGTCTGATACCCGCTTCGAGTTAGCACCTCGTCGAGCAACATTGCGACAGAGCGACAGAGCAACAGAGCAGCCATCCTTTGCCTACTAGACCGTTACATCTGCCGACGCTCAACCTTCCTAAACGTGACAATGAGGGTCCCCCGGAAGCTTAGACTCAGCTCTCAAGGTGAAGGCAATGCGACGTAAAACACATATGATCGGCCAGATCAGCGATCAGCACTGGCCGCCTTCACGTTGCATTCCCTTGACAAACAGAGAGTTAATGAGGCTTGGACTATCTCCTTCCCCACCCTAGGAGAGCAGGAAATTCCTCTGTCGGTTAATCCTTGGCTGGATCATGGCTATCCTCCTTGCGAGGGATTCAAAGAATTTATTGGTGAGACCGGGCAGCTTGGCTGAGAGGTCAGTGAATAATTTGATAGCTCGGTCAAACTTCGTACATTGGCCTAGGCTCAAAGGCTTGGTAGCTAATGCCGAGAAAGGGCCCTGGTGGAGGATGAGTGGCTTCCAAAGCGCGCCCTGGAGGTCCAAACCCCGGCAAACCCCGACATAAGAGCTGGCAAACCCAAACTGGCTTCCCCCGCCTCGGCACGAGTCCACAAATGTCAATAAGATTTTGGTCGGGGGCCTAGATCGAACCATCAGCTGGGTGGTGGTCCATTGCTTTTCTTTTCCATTGCGTCTCCGACGTCGCGCACCTGCCGCTTCCGCTGAGCTGTGAGTCGAGCACTTGTAGGTTTTTCACGGATTCACGGATTGTCCATTGCAGGGGGCAGACGGTCACTTCCTCCTCCAAACAGTTGCCTGCGGCCATGACTGACCCTTTGTTGAGACCAGCACAAGTACAGTGCTTGACAAACAAGCCAGCCGCTGGCCGCGCACCCGCTTAGTGGACAGATAGCCAGGGAGGCTTTGCCGGCACGCCCGGCGTGCTTCCCAGCCGCCCCTAGCTGTGCTTGCTTTTGTCCTCATATCTGGCGGGGCTTTTGGTTCAGATGGAAAGCACGTTGCCAATACAGCCGTGTCGCGCGCATGAGTAGCGTGATCGTTTGAAGTTACGTGCGAGGTAGGAAATCATTCAAGCCAATGCGACCCGCGTTCAAGGCTGTGTGGCTCCCCAACTTTTTGCTGTCGATACTAGATCTGAGCATCTTAGACAGTGGATGGTTATCCCTACGCCGAGGCCCGGAAATTTTTTTTTCGTTCTCTTTTAATCTTAAACATTCATTGCTGGCTACCAGTTGCTGCTCGCGCCTGGACTACAACTACAGCCCCCCTGGTCCCGCCCATCAGAGGATGCCCTCACCCTTGACTCTGATACGCGGGAAGGGAGGGGAGATGAATCGAAAAGGAATGGGGAACGAGACTTAAGGAGCCAGCGAGAGGGGGGATGGCGGACAAGCCAGCATTCTGCGCGTATATACGTGATATACGTGCTTGCCCAAGCATAAGACGGCGTGTTTAAGGATGGAAAGAGAAAGAAAAGGAAAGCGAAAAAGGGAGGAAAAGGGGGGCTGCCGTGAGGCGCGCTGCCACGCAAAAAAAAAAAAAAAAACGCGAGATCAGGAAAGGCCTATCAAGAGGTTCAAGGTGATGTTGCCTCGTCGTTACCCTTTCCCCTTGCGTCGTCTTATACTATCCGTTCGTGCCCCTTCCTCCTACCCGCTGAGCAGCCAACCAATTTCACACGCGACCAGGAGGCCGTATCTAGCACTTAGTAAACCACCACTTAGTAAACCACTCTAATATCTGAAGACTCTTCTCGAGTAGGCCACTCCGACACCAAGCTGAGCGTGGAGTCATCCACGTCAGGCTACACTTTGGGCAAGACCCTTGGTGATCCGCGCAGCGTAGCCTCTGGGTTCCTTTGCCACCAGAGTCAGAATGATCTTCAGTGACCCCAAGGACTCCCGGTCGCCATGATTGCGTCCCCCGGCTAAGACCGTATGCGTCTAGGGTCTATTATGGCTTTACCGCTTTACCCCAGTGTTTCCTACAACGAGATTTATACTGGCACCGCATGCTTACGCCCCATCAGAATTGTAGTACGCCGGCAAAACGAAGCTGACTTAATCACATCGACATGTATCAAATCAAAATCCTTGCCGCTGAGTGACATGGATACTCGCGGGTTCCAGACAGCCATGAGCACCTTGGAGGCTGGATAGCGAGGGAGTCTTATATACATCGAGGGGTCCAGAAAGCCATAACCCCCGAAGGACGGATGAGAAATATGAACATTGCACCGTGCTTCTCTAGGGAGAAGCGGGCTATATCGCAGGACCGAGATGCCGACTTTGAAACCAATAAGGCTGCACTGCCTAACGACAGCAGAGAATGGAGAGGCGGGGTTCAGTTGACATTTGGAGACGGGGCCACCTTAGTAAAGGGATGAGCTACCCGAAAGGGGGCTTCGTGGGCTGAGAGCGCTTGGCTACTGGTCCTGCTATCTAGAGAAAAGGGCGAACCAAAAGAGAGGGTGCGGGAGAAGAAGAAAAAGAAAAAGAAAGGAAAAGAGCATGGAGGGATGAGGGCTAGAGGGAAATTGTTGAGCCGACATTTGGAGAGACGAGTTGATGCACGCCGGACTCAGTCGGTCTAGGACGGGTGCCCTTCTCGCCAGTTCAGCTTTCCGGCTGGCAGCAGTAAGACGGGAGAGGCAGCAAGAGCCGATGCCGACAAGAGGCAATTCGACACCATCAGACACGCACGACGTTGTGATGGGCCATCTCAACTGGCCCGAGAGCCCACCAGGGCTACAGAGAACGTTGCTTTCTAGGGTAGTGTAGCTTCGCAGTATCGGATAATCTCCGAAATCAGTCTCACCCCATCTATGGAGTCTCACCCCATCTATGGAGTCTCAGCCCATCGCCGGGGGTCGGTCGGCTCGGTTTAAGTACGTAAGAATATCCACTCCATACAAGACCTCCTCCAAGGTGCGTTGTACGTTGGCCCGAGGTGTGGAAGACACTCAGACACGCAAAACACGTGTTGCCCATACGACCTGCACCCAGGCCGTGGGCATTCCTGGGTCTTGGGACTGTCGATGAAGCCGGTGCGATCTACTAAACATGCAAAAGAAAGAAAGAAAAAAGAAATGAAGAAAAGAGGGGAAAATCCTCTCATGGGTAAGGGCTCTCGGCAAGTTCCAGACACGCAGAGCGAGACAGGCTCTCTCCACTAGGATGGGTCGGTGTTGGGAGCGTATCCCATGTGCCCATTTCGGCGTGTCGTTGTGCATGTCGCCGTCTTTTTCTAGGCTATCTAGGAAAGAGAAGCCAGCCCAATCATCCGTGGGGGAGGCATCATGGCCGTCTTTTGGTGCTTCCTGGTGTGGTGTCGTTGTATAATAAGGAAGAGAGAGAGAGAGAGAGAGACTAGCGGATTGGTGGATCTAGTCTGGCTTATCCCCGGGAAGAGAGAGAGAAAGTATGAAGGCAACCGCGTCCTGTATTGCTCTTTATTGGACTCACTTCTCCCCAAGTAAGAAGTATGTTGCTCGGAAGAGTACATCATGTTTTGGCCAAGACATGTGAAGTGGGCAAGGGCGTGTTGCCAGCTACGACAAGTATAATATGCGGGACAATGAAAAGAAAAAAAACACATTAGCAGCATCTAAAAAGAAAAAGAGAGCGGAAAAAGGAAGAAAGGCTTAAGGGCTTGGACACACCCCCAGTCTCTTCCCTCTTCCCCCTTGCCCTCCGCCAGGATACAATACAATACACACACACGGAAGGGAAGGGAAATGACGAGCAATACCACTTCTTTTTCCTTTTCTGTTTTGATAAGATCATGGTAAACAAGAATGGGAAAAAGAAAAGGCAAGAACAAGGTTTTCAAAAAGCAGGCAAGGGGGACGGGAAGAAGGGACGACATGAATCAACCTTTTCGAAAAAAGCCGCGAAACATGACAACCTAGCAAAGAGGAATAAGAAGGCGGCAGGAACGGCAAGGATACCGCTGGCTGCGGAATGTGGACCACCAGGCTGAAGGACTGGAGGACTGAAGGACTGAAGGACTGAAGGACTGGAGGACTGAAGGACTGAAGGACAGGAGGGAGATGGGGTGTCCCCAAGTAAAAGAGACAATAAGAAAAAGGAAGGAAAAGGAGAGCCCCCCTCTATGTCCGTCTCTCTTTCGCCCTTCCTCGCCTCGCCTCGCCTCGCCCAACCACAGAATCCCGTCCAATATGTCTCAGCCTCACCCGGATGCGGGTGGGGAAAAAGCCCTGCCGGTCCCAATTCAAAAACCCGGCAAACCTCTTGACGAACGTCCACCCCTCCCTCGCGCACGAACCGTGGGCCTAGATCTGCCTCAGATTTCCACTCTCTCATTCTCTCTCTCTCTCTCTCTCTCTCTCTCGCTCTGCCACCCCCTTTGGGGGCGTGGGTAGGGGCGTGGGTAAAGTAGAAGGAAGGAAGGAATGAAAGAAAGAAAGAGGGCGTGAGGAGGAGAGACAGTGCTCACTTGGACCACGAAAAGAGATCTCGGAGAACACCGCATGGTGGGGAATGGAAAACGACACGCGAGATCCTGTGTAGTACCCGTGGAGCACAATGGGTTCGTCAGTGTTTGAGAGCAATGAGACTCCGTGCCCGCTGTTGACGCTGTTGAGAGAGGTCTCATTCTTTTTTCTTTTCTTTTGGTAATAATGAAGAAACATCAAAGTCAGTCCTTACAGTCCTAACCAAGTTTGGTCACGTTCGTTGTAACCGAGAGACCTCGGGTATCATCAACGGTCTGGACCATCTAGACTTCGGCACCTCAGATCGTTTTAGTTTACGTCAGTTGAGATGATCCATTGACGATGCTTTTACCTCATAATCAACAGAGGATCAGCGTCATATTGAGTTCGCCCCAGATTAAGAAATCATAGATGGGACATGGGTGGGACATGGGCGGGCATGGACGGACCCTGACACGGTGGGGGTTCGTCTCTCGTCTCTCGTCTCTCGGCCGCAACGCATTTGAGTAAAGGCGTGTCGCGGACTGAGATAGGCGTGTATTGCACAGATATAATATGCTGTATTGATTGTTTCAATTTCCTCTGGGTTTTGTATCTAGTCCACATACGTACGTCCTAAGGCCTGCCTGTGCCTCTTGGCGGGAACCGTTGCAGACAGACTATCATTTCCCGCAGACGGCCATACCAGGCGTGCCGGGTGTGTCTTTGCACCTTCGGGCTCGACCATACGTTTTTTGACCTTACTAAAACCATGTTGCTTCTTTTTCTTCTCGTGAGCCGCTGACCATGCTCTCTTCCCTTTCCAGCCGCAGAAACAAAGAAACCGAGATTATAACGTGACGGGTAACCCTTTCTAAAGAAAGAAGGAAAAACAGGAAGAAAAAAAAAAAAAAAAAGGGGACAAAGTAAAAATGGGGAAATCAATGCCAAGGACGGCGGAGAGTCCGCCTCTCCCGGAGCCGGTGCTCATGGGTGAGGGGAGTGTAAACAGTCTTGTTGTGCCGCGCGGTCTTTCCCACGCCCCCTCCAATGTGGAAACGATGAGAAATCAAAGACAAGAAGGGAGATACCGTAAGAGCCTGGTCGCGGCTCACTCTGATGCCCGAACTCTTCCAATAGAGTCTTTGCAGCGCTAACCGACCGTACGAGTAATGCATGATGTGGAATAATCTTCTAAAAGTCACAAAAATACTCTCGACCTTTTCTACTCAAACGCCGTTGAAAAACAGTGCTTCTGGGATATCGTGCGCACGTACGTGCAGTGTGGCCATGGGGGCGCTTAAGCGTAGGCGTGCCCATGCCACCGTCTACGTAGTTGCGTTTACCAGCGCCTCTTGGACAGAGGCATGTTGTTGGCATTGGCTGTGCAGGGTGCGCATGTTAGAACACAACATGAACCTATTTGATATGTGGGGGAGATGATCGCATTGCGAATCGTCTAGATCCCAAAAGGGGAGTGATGATACGTACCACCACCGCGATGACCGCCGCGACCACGGTAACCGCCGAAGCGTCCGTGGCCGCCGCCGCCGCCATAGCGGGCCATTTCCGCAAGGCGAGGATCAATCTGCTGTTTGGCCTCTGCAAGAACATTGACAAGATCACGAGCCTGCTTAGAGTCTGGAGGCAAACATTGTTAGCATGGTCTCGGGGCAAACAAGTCGGTAGAGCGAGGGGATAGACGAGGGGTGGCTTACTGTCGGTGGTGAAGAAGGTAATGGCCGTGCCATTGGCGCCGGCACGACCAGTACGACCGATTCTGTGGATGTAATCCTCAGAGTTGTTAGGGTAGTCGTAGTTCAACACATGGGTAATATTGCGAACGTCTTTAGCAAGGGAAAGAAAGATAGGGGTTAGCAGTCAATAGAGCAAGAGTGGGTATAGCAACTCGTCCAGCGAAGGCCGAGACGTTTCTTCTTTACGAAAACGCCTTGATATGTTTGCCTTTCTGTACTTCACTTCAGAGGCAAAGCATGGGGCTGTCCATTGTGCATCGATTGCCATCCTGGAATATTCGGCGTGCAGCAAGGCGTTGGGGGCCTCGGGAATCTTGGCATGGGTTCACAGTGGTCCATCATTTATAGCAAAAGAGAACGACCATCTGGCTCACGCTTGTACCACTTCACAGATTCATCACAAATATGCCGGTACAAGGGCGAGTCGACAAGCGCAGCCATCAACAGGCGCTGGCTACGCTGCAAACCAAGACTCCACGCAAGGAATAGGAACCAAGGGAACACGCGGAGGGTTCAGGCAAGTTTTGCGCAGGAAGAAAGCCCCTAAACATGAGAGTAAAGTACAGCAATGGTATGCTGGAGGTTGCTAACGGTTTTAAATTGGGGGACAAGGGTGGTGGGATCGAAGGGTACTTACCGATACCACGCGACGCGACATCCGTAGCCACCATCACGGGGCTCTTTCCGGTCTTGAATTGGTCGAGAACCCAATCACGCTCGTTCTGTTGCTTGTCACCATGGATAGCTATAAAAATTGCAGGGTCAGGTTAGCTAAGTACCGAGGAGAGGCGGCGAGAGGCGAGATTCGACGGCAACTTACACAGAGCGGGCCAGCCATCCTGGCGAAGGAAACGAGTAATGTCGTCCGCTACACGCTTCGTGCCGACAAAGATGAGGCACTTGTTTTCCTTGTTGTCCATAATCTTTTCGAGGTGCTTGATCATGCGGTCCCTCTTCTCCATCTCTGATACAACTTCAACGATCTGGGTAATCCTGTGGTTGGCGGCAAGATCCATAGAGCCAATGTTGACCTGGATGAAGTCGCTGAGGAAGTCAGTCGCGAGGGCGCGAACCTCCTTGGGCCAGGTGGCCGACCACATGAGGGTTTGACGGTCGGGTCGAATTTGGCCAATAATCTTGCGGATCTGGGGCTCGAAACCCATGTCAAGCATGCGATCAGCCTCATCGAGGACGAGATATGTGACACGACGAAGGTTTGTCTTTCCAGCCTCAAGCATGTCAATGAGACGGCCGGGAGTGGCGATGCAAACCTCAACACCCCTGCTAAGATCGCGGATCTGGGGTCCCTTGGGCACACCTCCGTACACACAAGTGTTTCGGATGCGCGACGACCGACCAAACTTGGTGATTTCCTGTTGAATCTGGACGGCAAGCTCACGCGTAGGCGCTAGGACTAGCACGATGGGGCCGTCTCCAGGGGCGAGGAGAGGCTGAGCATTGATGTGAACGATGGAGGGCAAGCAGTATGTGAGCGTCTTTCCGGAACCGGTCTCGGCAATACCGACGACATCGCGTCCAGAAAGGGCCATGGGCCAGCCCTGGGACTGAATAGCGGTAGGCGCAGGAAGCCCTGGGCCTTGACCTCATCCATCACGTAGCGAGGGAATCCAGCTTCGTCGAAAGTCTCAACGGGCTTAGGAAGGTCTGTGCCGGCCACGGTAATGGCATGCTTCTGACGGAAGGCATCGACCTCAGCACTGCTGCGCTGGGCAACCTCGGGGTTCTCCTTGTAGAAATGCTTCTCGAACTTGGGCATGGTAGAAAGATCTAAATCACACTTTGTTAGCGAAGGGCTTCAAGGGAAAGCGATAGGGGATGAGAGGAGAAGCAAGCACATACCCCAGTTTTGAGTCTTCAGTCCAGATCCAAGGTTGGACATTCTGTCGCCGCCGGCACCACCGCCGAAACCACCGCCGCCGAAACCTCCACCACCGTAGCCACCACCACCACCGCCACCTCCGTAGCCGCCGCCGTTGCTGTAACCGCCGCTATGAAGACGACATGCGTTAGCTACATGTTTAATCATTTCGTGATGAAGCAAACCATGGAGGCTCTTCAAGGAAGCGGGGAAGTAATATATCGCGCCAGGGGCTCGGTACAATGAATCAAGCAGTAGGAGAAGATGACTTACCCATTCTGACCATCGCCGTTGCGATCACGTCCGCCGCGTTCATGTCGATCGTAACCGTTGGAGTAGCCGCCGCCGCCTCCACGGCCACCACCGTAACCACCGCCGTAGCTCATTGTCTCTGAAGAGGAGTGATAAAGTGTCGTGGAAAGAGGATTAATGGGGTTGTTGTCGGGTGGACTTTTGATGCCTGCCTAAATGGTGCTGTTTCAAGAGGCGTTTGAAGAAAAAGGAGGGTCGCTCAAGAGAGATGAGCAAAAATGAAAGGGTTAGAGAGGCCTTTCGAAAAATACAAGGCAGATGATAGAGAAAAGGGAGTGGAAGCGTGAAAATCGCGTTCCTTGATGGGGATGATCGGGGGAATGTGGGATGGTTTTGTTGTTTGGGGTGGAATAGGTTTTTTTCCTGTTCCCTTTTTCTTTAGGCGCAGCACCCAACTTTTTTCTCCTCTGCCTACTCACGAGTTTTTTCTGCTGGTTTTTCGCCCCTTGATTACGCTTGCTTTAGTTAGCGTGGGGGTACGTACCTACACTCTTTTTCTTTTTTTCTTCTCTAGCGAACCACAAAGAGGCTAGAATGGGGCAGGACAAAAAGGCCTATCGTGACAGATGAAAATTTTTGGCTCTAGCTGAGTGGCGGTATGAAGCCCCACTGGAAAATTCAACCAGGGCCTATCAACAGCACTGGGCTCCCACATATCACTGGGCCAAACACCAAGTCACATGATCAGCACCTTGGATCGCCTTGTACCACAGATCAAGGATCCTGGTCCAGGTCAGACCTATGAGGACCCTGGGTTTTATTGACTAAGGTGATCACTTAGTTTTTAGTTTGGGAGCGTGAGCATCAAAGGCAGTAACGACCCACCATATACTATACATGGTGAGGAGGCTCTAAGCTCCTAGCTCTCTGAACTAACTCCTATGTCTTATAACCCCTCTGCCCCTCTAAGCCCATTAAAATATCTCGGGCTGCTTTGATGGATGTTTGTCTTTTTAGATCTCTTCTCAAGATTCTCATGCACTAGGAAACATCTCCCAGAAGCCAATTTCAAGCTTGTTCCCGAGTCCCATTAGCAAGTGATGGACCTGGCAAGGGGCTTGGCTGCTTACCTCTGTTCCCTGGATAAATATCTGAACGAGCTCTTCAATCCGTTCCGGAGTCTGGCGGCCGATTTCATCTTCGAGTTGTTCTACTCGGTCCTTCAGTCAGTGACGAATATTCCAGGCGCCTCCAGAAAGGGCTTGGGGGAGGGCAGGAGGCCTACCCGATGCAAGTTGTACCGCCTCGCGGTAGTCTTCTGCAACGTAATTCTCGATCCAATTCCAATAGATGTTATCCTTGGCATCCTTCTTGGTATTGGGGTGGTGGTACAGCATCTGCGCAACGGCGCCGTAACCGAGTGTGCACGGGGCTAAAGCCACTTGGAGGGCGAGAAGGTCCTGACTATGCCCGACATCGAGAAGGAACCTACGCGGGGATAAGAAACAAAAACAATTAATCATCTCTGATAAGAACCGATCCATGCAAAAGGGTGCCTCACCGGGTGTAGGCTGTGCAGGCTATCAAGGGAAAGGCGTTAGTCTCGGTTAGCTAAAGGACATGTTTTCAGGCTTGCTCACCCTGTTTTTCCGGTGTCCTTTCGATCTCCTCGACAGAGATTCCAAAAGATTTGCAGTAGTCGATGTGGAGGGTGCTCTCTCGGAAGATATGGGCAACTATCTCATTGGACTATGGAACCAGCAATCAAGCTGATATGAGCATGTATTTTTCAAAGTAAGTTGCGAAACTGGGAGTTCCTGTCAGTGGACTTACTCGAGATATCTTTTTCATGTTTGTGGCTTTATAGGCAGCCAAGGCATGCGCTCGCGCAAAGTGAATCTTTTGAAACGGCGGCTCAGCATAGATAACAATACTCTCGGACCATGTGAACATACCAGATACAGGTAATCCTGGATGATGTACCCTTTGAACGACTCGAGAGGAAGGGAGCCATCCCCAAGACCCATGACAAAGGGGTGGTGGACAAAGCGGTCCCAGACAGGCTTCACATCCTCACGAGATAGGAGATGTTCGATGAAGTAGCCGCTGGAGCACGTTAGTATGGAAACACGACTTTGGGAATGCTTGGCCACACAAACAGCCTTACCGGGAGAACGGGAGCTGAAACGAGCTATGGAAGTGGTTCAAAGGGCCATGACCCTTGCCGTATCCGGGGGCCGTCGCAATGGCGGGCTGAATAAAGCGACAGGCGGACCTCACCGCGCTTGGAATGTCCTTTTGTTTCGCAAGATTCGACGCGATGGCAGCTAGAGAAGGGGGCGAGAGACAGGCGCAAAGGGCGTTAGGCAATCAGTCTGGAACATCCCAAAGTCAAGCACGCCCTCTTTGCAAGTGAGAAATTCGCAACTTACACGCAAGAGTGCACCCGGTGCCGTGCGTATTCTGCGACTGCTGGTAAAGGCTTTTGATGTGGATCATCTGCCCTTCGCCGCAGAGGATGTCGACCACGTATTCCGGCTCCTTTCCTTGCACACCCGGTTCGGCGACGGCGAGGTCCTTGGTGAGGGGCAGATGGCCGCCCTTGAGAAGCACCCATTTGGGCCCGAGCGACCGGATCCGCTCCGCCATTTGCTCGAGGTCTCTGATGCTTTGTATCTCCGTGGGCGCTTCCGCGTCGCGGGCAATCTCGGCGAGAAGCTTTGCTTCCGGGATGTTGGGCGTGATGATGGTGGCCTGGGGGAGGAGAGTATCGGCGACAGCTCTGACGGCTTCATTGGGGAGGAGCTGGCTTCCACTTGTGGAAATCATGACCTAGAGGAGGAGAGAAGAGAAAAGAAGCAATGAGACGGCATGTTCAAATCATGGGCCCGAGGGAGAGGGGTGGTTGGTTTTTCTTTTCC
This sequence comes from Parascedosporium putredinis, assembly GCA_949357655.1. Taxonomy (NCBI): domain Eukaryota; kingdom Fungi; phylum Ascomycota; class Sordariomycetes; order Microascales; family Microascaceae; genus Parascedosporium; species Parascedosporium putredinis. The sequence goes on from CASHTG010000019.1 coordinate 664,623, forward strand.
TACAGGGTCTAGAACGATGCTTTTCACATGGTGCGATTTGAGCACTTCGGCCACAGCTCTGGCCGTCTCTTCCGACGCGAGCATGCCAATCTTCACAGCGTCCGCACCAATGTCCTTGAGGCAGACATCGATCTGCTTGGCAACGAACTGGGACGGAACGGGGTGTATATCATACACAGCCGTGGTGTCCTGCACGGTCAAGGCCGTGGTGGCTGCCATTGCGTAGCAGCCATGAGCGGCAATTGTCTTTTGGTCTGCCTCTAGGCCACTACAAAGAAATCATGACATCACGTTGAGGTTAGCTTAAAGATCTATCGGGAGAGCAGTCCAAGTGGAAGAGAAAGAAAAAGAAGCTCTCCATAAGTGCACAATAGCGTAGAAGGGGAAACGAACGCGCCGCCGGAGCAATCGGAGCCGGCAATGACCAAAACTCTACCGCCAATCTCTCTCATCGTGAAAGCTGGATGGGAAGCGGGCACAGCTTGAGCACTTTGAACCGTTTGAAAAGGGTTCTTCGGAGCAAGCCGTCGGCAGGGATGACCCAGACAAAGGTTACATGCACGGAGAGTTATCCGAACAAGTAGTATCGCAAGCGATGAGACACAAGCTTACTGTTTTTTTTTTACTTTGGCAGTGATGATTTCATGAGGGCTCAACCATGCCTCCTCTACGTAACCCCGCAGCGTGGGGGAAATTTTGTTAGTTCGTACCACACCTGACTAGCCGCTGTCTGCGTACATGTATGCTTGGCTGCATCGAATGGCAGAACCTACCCGATGCTCGATGGACGCAGGGGGAAAGGAGAGGAGGACGACTGAACTATTTCTATAAGCTATATCTCAATTCCCATCAAACATCAACGAATTAAGCTGCTGTGTACTTTTGGAGACCCTGGCAGCTTTCGTTTTCCCATCTCCCTTGGCCTTCGGTATCTAGACCGACTGATGCAGGGTCCAGCTGTCGGCGATATAATGGTCAAAGATCTTCTCAAAGCTAGAAACTGGCTGATGGCATATAACACCGGCCAAGGTGGACGTCCTGGCCTGAAGCGAAGCATGACGTGTGTGGTAAGAAAGGTTTCCTGAGTCTTCCGCTCGTCAAGTCCACTCGGAATCAAGTCCGAGCCCGTCGGTGCGTGTGCATCGGAAAATGAGCCCAACAACGCGTCATAAAACCCCCGCCGTTTAGCCTCATCAGTGCCGGGGCGACCTTGGCCTCCAATTTGATTTTCCGATGACGGTTGGAGGCGCAGGGGTCAAGGTTATTCGATCTGAAGAATAAGTTTTCGCGTCATCCTTCTCCAGGCAACATGCCTGAGGATGAAATTCATGCAGTGGCCAGAAAATCCCTCCTTCTCGAGGTGGCCTCAAGAAGAGCGGGGGCCAAAGCTTGCATCCACTCGCTGGGCACCCATCGATGCCTGGAGGATGAAGTCACTGGCGTCCGATCAGTGTCCAGTGCGGCTCAGGAGGGCACATGCAAGGTATGCGAAGCGCGAATGGTGCCGATCGCTCCGCGCCGGACACTTCTCCATGCAGGTAATAGCGTGGGCTGCATGGCGAGCCACCTACTCCGGGGAAAAGAGAAAAGACAAAGAAAGAAATAATAGGGTCCTAGAGAGATTAATGAGGCGGGAAGTAAAGGGAAGGAGCGAAAGAGAGGGGCGGACACCAAGCTGCCTTGGAAGAAGTCGATTTGGAGAGAGCACTTGAGAACAACAACAAATCAAACAATCAGCAGGCAATGCACCTCAACGCAACGGCATTCCGCCTGGTATTGCTGAAGCTGTTGATCTTGCCATAGGTGGAGAGCATTTCCCGATCTGGCGGGTGCTGATGTGGAGTGGTGCTCTTTTCCTGTGCGACCCAAACGACCAAGATGGAGTCAATCAAGTGTGCTCGGCGTCAGGTTATGATAAATACGGGGGACCGCGGTGTTGACAAAAACTCTCCCATTTCTGGTGAAGTCCCCGTTGCCCGTCTCCTGCTAGCTTGCGAACCGCATGTTTTGTTCGCCGTGATACCGAGGTCCTCTTGCCTCTCCCCGCCCCCCTCGCAACCAGGGAAAGTTGCAATCGATACCTGCAGGAACAATGAATGGCGACAGTCCGGGTTGAGCTAGACCGCGTTTGGCTGTTTCTTTCACTTCAGCGTAAATATCGCCCCAGTCACTCCAGTAACTAGAAAGATGGGATCGAGCTGAGGTACTTCGACAATAGGTACTGATTAGACTTTAATGCTGCTGAATAATACAAGTGTCCTATGTTTCTGGCTCGGTACCTAAATCGAGGGTCTCCACGTTTTCCAGTCAACAGCCCCAATTGATCTTTGCTCCCCCATGGATGGGGGTGCGTATGATTACGGAGTCAAGAGAATTATGCACGGCCAGCAAATGCCGCCAAAACAAAGCCTCGGGGACCTCGGCCAATCGCTGTGGCCCGTTGGCCTCATCTGGAGGCCCTGGAGGAACTGGGAAGGACAAGGGCCCTGCACCTTTGCTGTTGGCTACGCCTATTAGCGTCAGCAGCAAAGTCGCGCGAAAAGGATCCATGTTCCCACACTGAGGTCTCCCTACCAGCCTTCAATTAATTTCACGCTTCTCTCACGTTCTAATTCCCCATCCCGCCACTCCTCCTATCATTCTTCTGTCGCGATTCCACGTCTCCGCCCTTCTGCCGCAGACTCGATTGCGACAAAAAAAACCCGTTCACGATCTTGTCCCGCCGAACCCTCACTGGGAGTTTTGGATCCTGCCGCCATCGACACCCGATTGCTGTTGCTGGAGCTTAGCTTGCCCAAGCCCCTATTCACGCAACGTCGCGCGATTCGCTGTCCCTCATTGGCTCGCTGAACAGTCAAACGCCCAGGGTAAACAAAACTCGCCTGTTCCCACCACGACGAGCTCGATTGGCGATTTTCCAAAGCGTTGAACCATTTTCACCTCCCAAAAACGACCCGATTAGGGCGTCGGCGACGAAAACAAGAACGAGCCCTTGACGAAAACGACGGCACGAGTGCGTCCTCCCTCCTTCCAAGACGTCAGACCATTTCCGTGACGACGTGCTGTTCCCAAGCTAACCGCCACCTCTCACCACGCAGGACATCCTGGCTCCACGCCTCTGAACCCGCCCCCTTCGATTTTTTGAACTGCTCTCGTCCCTATTCTGAGGCGGAATCGCATCGTTCAAAATGTCGTCCGTAAAATTCGAGGCGACGCAGAAGATACGCGAGACCATGGAGAAGGTCGGCGATCTGACGAACCCTGGCCAGGTCATTCCCGGCACCAGCGGAAAGCACCCCATCACCGCCGCCATTGGCACCGCCATCACTGGAGGAAAGGAAAATGCCGGCACCAAGGGATACCTGATGGTATGTTTTCCCTATCCCATTCATCCTAATCGCCGTCAAACCGACCGAAAGCTCGCGTTGCAAGCCTAAGCAGCACCAAACTTCAATGGGAGAAACTCGACCGTTACTGACGATGACGTACTTTATAGGCCTACATCAAGGAGCTTGAGGAGAATCCTCCGGACCAAGATGCTCACAGCTGGTACTCTCGCCGGTCTTCAAGAAGTTCTCGCCTCGTGGCTTGCCAAGGACCGCAACAAGAACGGTCACTATTTCACCTCTCGCGTTCCCAAGATGGCTACCTACGGTGCTCTCGTCAGCGCGCCTATGGGCCACTTCCTCATCTGGCTCCTCCAGAAGACGTTCAAGAACCGCACTAGCTTGAAGTCCAAGATCCTTCAGATCCTCGTCAGCAACTTGATTGTATGTGACTAGACTTTTATCCCCTAATGACACAGCAGAACTAACCGGCCTGCCCATCTAGGTTGCGCCTATCCAAAACAGCGTCTACCTCGTCGCCATGGCCCTTATCGCCGGTGCCAAGACCTTCCACCAAGTCAAGGCCACTGTTCGTGTCGGGTTCTGGAAGGTCATGAAGGTTAGCTGGATCACCTCGCCCATCTGCTTGGCCTTTGCCCAGAAGTTCCTCCCCGACCACCTTTGGGTTCCCTTCTTCAACCTAGTCTCCTTCATCATTGGAACGTACATCAACACCGTTACCAAGAAGAAGAGGCTTGCGGCCCTCCGAAAGAAGCACTTCGGTGGTGGCGCCGGCGACCGCGGTGACCGTGGCGGCGGCTCTGTTGCCAGCGCTCGCCCCGAGGACTATCCCCATGCCCCCATGCCCCCTTGGCCCCAATCCCCACTACTAAACCACCACCGGATCGAGCCCGCGAGAACGAGAAAAGGAACGACAATTCGCAGCGACACGGATTTTGGACCACCGGTTAATGTTTGAGGAGAAGTAATGAGCGTCAAGAGGTGCCAATGTGGAAGGGTGTGCGGTGCGATTGTTCTCACAGATCCGATAGCTACATGCTGTGTGTGGCTAGTCCTGGGGGAATCAAAAGCCCGACTGCTACCAGCCAGAAAGCCCTTAGCAAGGGTTTCCCTGTGGATGACGGAGGCAAATTTGTAGGCAAGACGAAGCGGCCCCCAGGACTTTTGTAAGATTCTGTTTTCCCCTTACCACTCGGATGTTTTCTTTTGGGTTTTTTAGGAGTGAGGAGGGCCATATAGTTGGATAGGTTAAGTACATCAATGCTTTGTTTTTGTAACACCTACGCAATCTTCTGACCACGGGTCGTTGTGATACCCTTGTGTGCTGTGCCTACAATCGCCAGATATCCTTTTTTTTTCTCTTCTTATGTACCCCCTCTGTCTCTCTTTTTCCCTTGGGATGACAGCTAATTGGCCTTGCACACGAACTCGCACTTGCCACGCATATCTGAGTCAAGCACGATATCAAAAGTCTAGAGAGCCCCGCTCTTTCCCAGTCACCCAAGTTTTGTGTCTACTGGGTGTCAGGCAAGCACGCACCTGCCCTATCGACTTTATCGACGAGGTTCGGGATGCTTCCCTACATCTGGATGTACTTGATCTAGATGGCGCTGGATAGATTCCCTCGCTATCCGTTCCACCACAACCCATCAATATCGGCCTGTTTGATGGTGTAGGTTCTCACAACCACGCATCGCTAAATCCCTTGAGAACGCCTCCTGTCGGTTCTGCTCCCTCCCTATAGTATAATTTCTCGTGTCTTCTTCACCTCTATTTTATTGCTGCCTTTGTTGACAGTTTGATATTGCCAGTTTTGTTCTCTCCCGAGATCTTCATGACTATCCCCTCTGCCTGCACTCTGCTATCGCCGCTACACCTGCTATGGTGTCGCCGCGGTCATTCCTTCGATGGGCAGCCCAGCGCTCTGGTTTAGGACAATCCTCCAGGGCCCGAAGAGTCGCAGGGGTTTCTGGCAGCCCTTCTTCCTCCACCATCAGTAATCCGGAGGTTCCAACCCCAACGGTGCCAGCCGAGACCCCGAATGTCGAAAGTCACGAGGATGACCCCGGTCAGGAGCCCGCTTCTCCTGCCCCAAGCTCCGTCACAAAATCTTCGACCAGTCTATCTGCTTCTGTGACTGGTAGCAATGAGGGCCTCTCAACTGGGCTCACTACTCCAGATGTGGACGGGGTCATATCAAAGGCACTTGGGGAGCAGGAGGCCTCTCAGCCAGTCCCTTTGCTGTCCGAATCTCCTGAGAAAAAGACGAAGGCAAACAAAAGAAGGGTCAATAAAGGCCCCCGATGAGGCTGATGGCGGGGCCCAAGGTGCTAAGGTACGCGTCAGCCTTGATAGCGACAGGTCTGGGAAGCCTTCGAGCCGTGGCGTGGCGTGCGAAGACGCTGTGGGACCTCAGAAGACCGAAGAGGGGACTGCTACTGTAGATCTCAAGCTCCCCTAGACGCAAAGGTTCGTGGATTGTATTTTCAACAAGGCCGGGAGGCGGGCCCGAAATGCAAGCTAATATACTGTGGTAGCTGAGCAAGGAAGAGGAGTTTGGAGACATGTTTTGGAACGCAGTCAATGAGCGACATGAAGAAGTGAATGACGAGACGCCTGTAGCCACCGGAAAGAAAGAGTTGACAGCCCAGGGAACCGAGACGGAATCCGATGGTACGACTCCCGATTTGCTAACCACAGGTAAGGTGACCATGCCCGCCACACACTTAGGCTTCAATTCCCAATACCGCTTTCCTGCATGGCAATGTCTACAGAGGAGCTAATATGCTAATGTGTAGGCCGCCCGATATGCGCGGAAACACCTTGCCAGGCCCTTGACGATGACGGTGCATTAGAAGAGGATAGCCCTCAGCCCGATGAAGTATCTAGCCCCGCATAGGACACGGGCGACACACGAACGCCTTCGAATAGCGTGCCGAAGCGCATTGATTCGGCATCGACTACAGATACTCTGAAGAAGCAAGAAAAACGCACGCCAACTTCTGCAAAGCCGTCCGAATGGAGGGATTTCAACAAACAACTCCGTTCATATTTAGAAATGGCTGCTAGGGGCGGCAGTACACGCATAGAGAGGAAGAACTATGCTCATCGCCGTTCACAAGCATCGCCAAAGAGAAGGCCCCGGCCAAGCCGGGACCTCCCAAATGGTATCCTGGGAAGCAGGCTCCGTCTGACAAATATCTCTACCTGAATGGTCTCAACGGCCCTGGTTGGAGGATCCCAAAGGGAACGAGGCCTAGAATCTTTTGAAGAGCCCTCCAAAGCTTGTCTCCGGTTCAAAGAGGAGGGACCAGACAAGCACACCCTCTAGTCCTCAGCGCCAACGACATCTTAGCCATGCCGAATATCATGGCGTTTACTTTTGAGGCATACTCATCGTTCCCTAGGTAGCCCATCTTCCGCCTGTTTTCGAACAGTTTGCCCGTTCTTGTTGTAGGGCCTGTTTTTACTTGGAGCGAGCAGAGACGAAAACCTGATCCTCACACGCCCGAGGATACTTGAATAAGTATCTGCTTACCATGATGGCGGGCCAAGGTTAAGAACACACTCTCTCCCTATGGTGCCTTGGCGAAGTTTAGGACTGGTTGTCGCGTCAGTGTAAATAGCTGGAGAACAATGTCCCTTTTCTTATGGAACTCGTAAATGGTGTCAGCGCAAAGGGTGGATTCGATTAGAGTAGGCTACTTATTTTTGTTTTGTTGTTCCTTTGGTTTGGTTTTAACCCCTTCAAGCCAGGCTATTCCCAGCGCGGGTGAGGAGAGAAGCTGAGGTGAGGAGCACCTTCCAGTTAGTTGTTTTGCATACTTAATAAGGCTGGTTGGTTACCATACTGGGATGAGGAATACTCTTTTGAAAAGAAGAAGCAAGGATGAGGTGTCAACAGAGATGGAGAGCATTACTTGTCTCATATATAGCCCACAGTGAATAGACATTTGAGTTATACAAAGGAAGCTAGACTAGCTTACAGATATTGTCTCTGGTGCATTGACAATGAAAGAAACTGTTCTCCTAGGGAGGGGAAGCCTGATCAAAGAAACTTCTCCTTTCTGTTCATAGTCGCACAAAGACGGTGTTGGGCCCCGAGGCATACAAGGTCTGCTAGTTAAATTGTAGATAGAAAAAAGAAAAGAAAAAGAAGGGTTGGACAAGAAGGGAAAGGCGTAATAGGAGAGGGCGGAAGGAGAAAGAAGAAAGCGATATAGCCAAGCTGTGGTAGCTAATATAGGTAGAAGTATCATGAAGGAGGGTGGTAAAGAATGAGGACAAGCCATGGTACAGCCTAATCAATAACATCTTCTAGGACGGCCTTCATCATCTTATTTCCGACGACACTCGCATCCTTGAACCTGGGCTCGAAAAACAGGTGGGTGGACATGAACCTGTCCTTCCAGGTCTCAAAGTGGCCCAGGGATACACACTCGGCCCAACCGCGGGCGGCAAAGGTAAACTCGAGGTCGTCGGAGCGAAAGGTGCGGTCCTCGACGGCGGTGCGGATGGCGTCGTCGAGCATGGCCGGGTTGCGGAAGAGGTGTTCGGTGACGCCGAGCCAGAGGCGGAAGAGCGGGGTAGAGCAGAGCATGTGGTCGTAAGGGACGATACCGAGGTTGGCCCAGCAGTCGACCATGGCGAGGAGGGAGAGGTGGTTGTTGGGGCGGGGGCGTCGTCGTCGTCGGCTTCGGCCTCGTCGTCGGACGCGGCGCGGAGGAGAAGCGGGCGAGGAGCTCGGGGCGCAGGAGCTGCTTCTTGGCCCACTTGGGGCTTGCTTCGGCCCCAAACACTTTTGCTTGGCGGTGTAGACGCGCTCGCGGAGCTTGTCGTAGTCGCCCTCGAGCATGAGCTTGTACAGGGCCGTGACGGAGTCTGCGTACTGGCTAATCTGCTTCTTGGCCTGGGGGTTGAGGATGGCGAGGCCGGCGTAGACGTGCCACTTTTGGCTGTAGATTCGCAGCATGATGTTGATCTTGACGTTTTCTATGCCGCCGACGTATCGGGAGAGCGCCCAGGGGAACTGGCGGTTGGCGTGCCATGCTTTCCCCATGGAGAGGAAGGCGGCGTGCGTGGCGGCCTGGGTGTTGGCCGTGATGACATCGTGGTCGTGGGCGGAAAGGTAGACGTGCTTGGATCCCAGGCAAGAGAGCACATCCTCGACCTTGCGGAGGGACTCGTCTGAGGCGCGGTGCTTGATGATGACGAGGGGCTGGCCCCGGGGCTCGACCTGGGGTCCATGCAGAGAGTGGCATGAGATGATGTCAACGTCCGAGGGAGCCAGCGCTCAAACGCCGCGATCTCGGGGTCCTTGCATGATGTCTGCCCTCCAACGATGGCACCGACCTTGGTTGCTATTTGGTCAAGAGACAGTCAGGCCACCAGTTTTCAGAAGATAATACAATATCGTAACGTTTAAAAGGCAAAGAATCACGGCAGGGGACAAGGGAAGGCGGAGGTTGAGCGGGGCAGGAAGCACAGCAGCAGGAACAAGATCAATCATACAGCGGCCGTACATCTCAACCACGGCATTTATCGCCGCGGCTTCGACATTATACAGAATATAATCGCTCTTTCGGGACACTAGGTGGCCATTACGGCAGATCTCTACGTTGTTCTATTATGACACGGGAAACTTCAGCAGTTGCTCCCTGTTCCAAACCGGGTGAAAGCACTCATACATTTCCGGCGAATTCCTCCTTCAGCGCCGCAAACTTTGCGTCATCATCTCTATCACAGGCGAGGATTCTAAACAAGTCAAGGGAGAAGGAAAGTCAGTTAAAATGGTGCCCGTGGGCGACCGAGGTTGATGGGTCATAGTGCGATGCACAGGACATTATATCTAATCTTGAGGCGGAATGTTAGCTTGGCGCCATTGACAGCGGACGTGAGTGACAAGTGTCAAGCAGCGGTAAGACTAAGGAAATCCCGAGAAGCAAATGTGTTTCAGACAAGTTTGTTAAGGTAGCTGGAGTTCACATCATCGAAGGCCCACGGCGGAGGTGCGGACCAGAAAGGCTATCGCACCGACCATGAACAATGCTCGAGCCAAATGCGCTCTAGTCATCATTTACATTTGCTGCTCGGGAAGAGGGGATAGATGTGTAGATGAGAGAGGAGACGAGGTTGAAAAAAAGAGTGTGAACCAACTTACCATAATAAGAAGCAATAGAGGGTGAGCAGCTAAAGCAGTCACTCACCTCCAGCCAGCAGCAGACAACCTCCGGGCGTACATCTTTCCCATGTCGCCCATGCCAATAAGGCCAACGGTGAACGTCTCCATCCCCGAGGGGCGAGGTTGCTCGCGTGCCATCGTCTCGAGCAATAGCAAAGACTAGGAGTCCAGCTGTATCCAAGCGAGCCGTCCACAAAGCCTCGTGAAGGTGCTTGTTTTTGCACAGCTGAATAGGGTTAGTTAAAGAATACTGGCATTCGTATCACGAAGCCAAGATAGGAAGAAAAAAAAAGGATAGCAAGGTGGTTAAGAGGAAGAGGGAGAATTTTTAGAATCCATGGGTTGTTGAAGGAAAAAAGTTTTGATCAGGGACAAAGAAATCATTTTTAAAGTGGCGCGGGGCCCGGATTATCCTCGGCTGCAATAGCTCAAAGGTTGGTTCTATCCTTTTATGTGCATATGCTCTGATAGGTGCATCACGCTCAAGTCTCTCCACCAAACGAGTGGGCTCTCTTGGATCTGAGATGGACGAGGCGATGATCTCCCTAAGAGAAACCGGGAGAATCGAAAAATAAAAATTCAAAGAAAGCCAATGGCGGCCTTATTCACGATTGGATCCAACGGATCCGGCCAGCTGGGCATAGGTCACCAAGAAGATGTCTCCGTGCCGAAGCAAGCCATCCTCCACCCCGAGCCCCAAAGCTTGGCCGTGTCCAGGATCGCGGCAGGAGGGAACCACACCCTCGTCCTTTTCGAATCGGGCGAGCTTTACTGGAGTGGAGATTCGTCGACGGGCGCTTGCGGGTTGACGGCTGGCATCAATCTGGAGCAAAAGGTATTGAGGGTCGCTCGATTAGCAAGTGACCCCGCCACGCTCCAGCACATGACCATTGTGTCGGTGGCCGCGACCTGGGAGGCTTCCTTTATTCTTACGAAGGATTCGGATGGGGAAACGGCCTTGTACGCTCTTGGATCGGGACCAAAGGGGAACTCGGTCTCGGCGACCTCCCGGCAGAGATTCTACGCACACCCTCTGCCACCCGCATTCCCAACTTTCCTCCTGCCGGGACGCAAGTCAAGGACCTGGCTGCGGGCATGGGCCATGTCGTGGCCGTTTTGGATAACGGCGATGTATATGGCTGGGGAAACGGCCGCAAAGGCCAGCTCGGCGAGCCGGCCGGGTTCGTTAAAGCACCCCGAAAGGTTGAGGGCGCAGGGTTCCCGGTCGTGAAAGCTGTCTGCGGGCGGGAGTTTACTTGTCTTGTCGGCGAGCCCGGAACTGGGGAGATCGCCATCCTCGGCTCGGATAAGTGGGAGATACGGACCAATGCTCCGAATACGATACAAGGCTGGAAGGAGGTTGGGGCTGGCTGGGGAAACATTAACGTGCTCTTCGACGATGGGAGGCTGTTGAGCTGGGGTCGAGACGATCACGGACAACTAGCCCCGCCTAACTTACCCAAGATCTCTAAGCTTGCTGTCGGGAGTGAGCATGTCGTATGCCTGTCTGAAGAGGGCGATGTGTTGACTTGGGGGTGGGGGCACGGGAATTGTGGCCCAACGGCCGAGATTGATGTCAAGGGAAAGTGGAACGTCATTGCTTCATCAAGATTTATACCCAAAGAAATGCACATTGCGGGAGTAGGGGCTGGATGCGCAACGAGCTGGGTCATCATAGCTCCCCGATAATTTGAAGCTGTTCAGAAACGCTTTACAAACTACATGCACAGTCCATGCCGTCCACGTATTCTTTGATCTAGCCCTTATGCCATAAGCCTCACCGGGGCCGTGTAAATCTTACACTATTTAGTAAGAGGGCCCGTCATAAAATAGCCCGAGCCTTCTAACATCCGACAGCCTCTGCGTTGGCTCCAGACTTGATCCCGGATCTGCACTCGCACTCGGGTGATCTCCAGGAGCGTTAGTTCCTTCTGCGCTGGCACCATTTGTTGAGAATTCCTAGTTGTGTGGGTCAGTCAAATGAAGGGGAAAGAAAGAAAACTCCTACATCATCTTTAAAAGGTTGGAGAAAAAGGGGAGAAAACACACCTGCCTATCTGTGCCGTCCCACTCCAGCCGCGCATCCTCCTCGTCATCTTCATCTCGGACAGGCGCCCACTCTTCATCCTCATCCTGATTCCCTACAAACAGGCTATCCGACATTATCCTGCTGGGTGGAGGCATCTGTGAAGGCCTCATCTCAAAGTAAGACCGCCGCTGCACATTAGCCCTAGCCACGGACGGCTGCGGTGTCGGGTTCGGAACCGGGACTCGGTCCGGAGGCGGCTCTGAAGGAGCAGCGCTGGCCCTCCTAGAGCCGGCGTCGAGCTGCTTCGTCACAGGCTCCTTGGCACGGGCGCGGCCTTGCCTGCGGACCTTCTGGCCCGGATTCCCCGCTCGCCAACGGTCATGAGCAGGAAATCGCAGTACATGCCGTCGCCTAGGTACCAAATCTTGATGGGCTGGCCTGGAGTGGAATAGCGGGTGGAGAGCTCGGTCCCAACGGTGCCGGCGTGTTGGATAATGGCGCGAAAGTCGCGGACCGGGACAATGATGTGCAGCTCGTCCTCGACCTCGACGTCTTCGAACTCGTCGAGCTCTACTGCGATCGAGGTCCGAAGGGGCTTGCCTCTCAGAGCTGGAGACCTGTGTCAGTTTGGGTGGCAGCGCGCGGTAGCTGGGGAAGGGGCACTGGGAAAACGTACATGCCGTGTTGAGGTCAACGGCCTTTTCCGTATACCCTAGAAAGTTGATAAACTCGCCCTCCGAGTTTATGTCTAGCAGCTCGGCGCCAGGCCCAAAGTGATCCATTACACCCCGCAACGTCCGCGACGGAATCGTCCAGTGATGGACCGCCTGCTCAGCATTGAACTTGGCGTGCACCGGTGGGTTGCTCGCAAAGGGGAGCCTGTGTGTCGACGTGCACCCTTTGATTATATTAATCCAGTATTAGAACTGCCACGCTACCCGACCCCTCATATATGGCGGGCCACTTACCGTTACGGAATGTGATCTTTACGATAAACCGACTCTCGATATTGACCCCGTCGTCGATGGCGACATCACACCTGTCAATAGCAGTGGCGCGTTCGGCCCCGGGGATATCACCGCCGCTCCCGCCGCTCCCGCCACGACTCCGAAAGATGGAGCTTAGTACCTGTCAAAGGGATCAGCATTGTCCGCCCTCTTGCCTTGCCTTTGCAGCTCTTCCGTTTCCTTTGAAGGGGGTGGGGAGAGGAGCGGGTAGATACGAACCCGGGCATACAGTGTACAGTAAAACGAGCCCCGTTCTAAAGAAGAGCCGTCGAACCGAAATCGCGAGAAGAACTTGTTCGTCGCAAACGAAAAGTGCGCATAACCCGACTTAGTAGGATTGATCGCAGTGAGTATAAACTAGATTCACAAGTCCAACGTCAGCCCTGATCCCCCAAGGCTCGTTCACCGTTCCGTCCCTATCCCTCTTTTCTTTTTCGATTCACTGGTTTCTTGTTCGTAAAACGCGGCCCCCGCTCTTCTCATTGCTCTTGGATCGTAACTTTCTGGGGCGCCGTCAACGCGTGCTTACTTGGTCCTTGCGGGCTTCGAGGCAAACTTCCTCGTTGAATTTGCTCAAGCAGGTAAGCACGTCCCGAAGCGCGCTGACGCCTTCCTCGCTGAGAGTGAAGAGGAGGACCGGCATCACTCCACTCTACAGGGGTCAAGGGAGATGGCGTAGGATCTCGGAGCTAGGCCTAGTATCTAGTTCACTATAACTTGAAATGGGGGAAAAAGAAGGCCATTAGAAAGACCCCAATGTTGTGAAATTAAGAATGGTTTTCTACTTTGTGTTGCCGATTTCAAGGAAGGTGCTGTGCTGTGGTGATTGTGACAAAGTACGCTTCATATCAACGATGAATTACGGATATATGAATATCAACATGAGCCGCAAAAATCAGGACCATCAGACTGGACGGAATCATGCTGCCACGGGGGCAAGGGGGTTTACGAGATTATTCCATTCCGTAAGTTTGAATGTGCTACATGTATATTTCGTATGCAAAATCATGGTATCCTCAACTACAAAGCTCCTCCACATCTGAATTCGCCGGGTTTATGTTCCCGCGATGGCTAGTTTGCCGCTTCTTGTGCAACGACGAATAGAATTTTGGCTATTACAAGTCTTCAAACGAGACCTTGTGTTCGGCCCAGTGGTCAGCCTCACTGCCAAGGGATGCTACGAGACCCTCTGCGTCGGCTGACTGGGCTAGCTTGTCCTTGAGCTCTTCGGTGATGGAATCCACATCGACCTCAAGATACTCTCGCAGGAACTTTCCGACATCGGTGTTCTCAACATTGCCCCGAAGCTGGGCGGGCCTGGGGCCACCGGAGCTGTAAATGTTGACATCAACGGCGGAGTGCCCGTGTGTCGTCCACCCGACGTGGGCGCGCACGCTAACCATGTCGGAGAAAACGTAGGTGGCATCCTGAGCGCTAGCAACTAGACGGTCGAGTTCGGAGTCGCGAGCGTCGGTGATACCGAGGCCCTGGATGACGAGGTTGGTGTTGATCCAGTTTCGGAGAGACACCTTTTCAACATTGGCGCCAAGCTTTGCAACGTGCTCACGGAGACGGAGGGCAGAGTATTCGGCAGACGCATTGCTGTTTGCCAGTACCGCCGGGTACCAGTTGTACACGGGTCCTTGGCCAGGTTCCTCTGTAGTGGAATATTAGCCTCTGTTACTTCGCCAGTCTTTAAAAAGGGAGAAAACAAGGAGTAGACAGGAGGAAAAGAAGGCCCTGAGGAGGTTTGAGGAAGGATAAACATACGGAGGGCAGTGACGAGACCGCCAGTTTCATGGTCGCTCGTGGCAACAAGCACACCCTCGGTGCTGCTAGCCTCCAAGAAGTCAAGCACAGACTTGAAAGTTCGATCATATTCGAGAATCTCACGAACGTGGGAAGCGGGATCGTTGTTATGGGCGGCATGGTCGATACGGCTACCCTCAATCATGAGGAAGAAGCCCTTGTCGCTGTTTTCCGTGGCCTTCTCGAGGGCTCGGATAGCGGTTTTGGCCATCTCACTAAGGCTAGGGTAGACGTTGTTCATGTTTCGGCGATCAATCTCGAAGGGGATATCACGGCTCGCAAAGAGGCCCATGAGGGGAAGAGTAACATCCTCGCCAGCATTGAGGCTGTCAAACCCAAGCCTGTCATTGATGTAGTTCCAGCCAAAGTCGTTCTTAGCCTGGGCCACAATATCACGGTCATCGAAACGGCAGCTACCCTCGGTCGTGTTGGGTAGGAAGTGGCAGCGTCCGCCTCCGAGCATGAGGTCAACAACACGGCCAAGGGGACCGTCACCAATCTCCTGCACGGCAATATCGTTATTCAGAGAGCGAACCACCGCATGGCTAGCAAAGCAGGCGGGGGTGGCGTCGGTGATGTCGGTAGTGACGACGAGACCGGTGGTGTAGCCGGCTCGCTTGGCGGCCTCGAGGACGGTGCCGCAGGGTTCGTAGTTGGGAGGAATGATAGAAATGGCGCCGTTGTAGCTCTTCTTTCCGCAAGAGAAAGCGGTCGCGCCAGCAGCGCTGTCAGTGACGAGGGAGTTGGTAGATCTCGTACGGCTTGTGCCCCAGAAATGCTGGTCGAGCACGAGGGTATCGTCGATGGGCAGGCCATCAACGTATTGGCGGAAGCTGCGGGTGAGCGACAAGGAGGCAGGTCCCATGCCATCGGAGACCATGAAGATGAGGT
The DNA here is from genome assembly GCA_949357655.1 of Parascedosporium putredinis. NCBI lineage: Eukaryota > Fungi > Ascomycota > Sordariomycetes > Microascales > Microascaceae > Parascedosporium > Parascedosporium putredinis. Next base: position 679,887 of record CASHTG010000019.1, read on the forward strand.
TCCTCTTGGCCGGGAGACCGGGGGTATGAGTCTGACTCTTGTGTTGGGTCCATACGGCCACAACCACGACGGCGGCACTCGCCAAGAGAGCCCAGAGGAAGAGAACAAGCTCCCGCACCTTTAGGTTCTTAGCGATCCAGCCCTTGTTTTGGTTGTCAGTCGCTTCGCCGCCGTTCTCCTGTCGGGCATCGCCGAGCAGCGGGGTTGTCGCAGATGGCTCGGCCTATGGTTTAGGCAAACCGCAAATCGTCAGCGAGCAGATTCCAAGAGGGAAATGGAACAACTAGATTTCAAGAGCTGGGACGAAAAGAAAACCACAGTTTGGAGAGTCTCATGTCGAAACGCGGGCGAGATTCCTCTTGGCCATTTGTTAGACTCACCATCGTGCTGTGATCCGCAAGGCGAGGAGGCGGGTTTGCTCTATTGTTTGGCCGAAGCTCGGCTTCTGGCGGTCTTGGACCTGGGCGGTGTTGAGTTTATGGGGTGCCTACTGGCGAGGGCTCTGACAACCGAAATGCTTTAGGAAATAAAAAAAAGCCCTTTAGCACTCGTGAGGTAGAATAAGGAAAGGTGAGGGCTCACGAGGTACTAGAAGAGGGGGGAGGGATAGAGGTTGTGACAATGGGAGGGGATTGTGCTGTGTTTAAAGCTGGAGGCGGAATGACGGGTGAATTGAAACGATGAGAGATCCATTGGATCCTGTACCTTCAAGTGGTGCAGTCGTTGCCGGGACGGAAGAAAGTGCCCTGCAGGCTGCAGTACCTTTTGGCGGAGCACAGCACGAGGCCCTGCAAGACCTTGGTACCTCCAATACGCTCCGTTAGCGCTTGGCGCCGCAGCCTCAGAAAGGCAGCTCGGTCGACAGGGGCACGAGCCTTGACCACAGCAGGTACCTCCCCTCCGTCTCGCTAGCTTCGCCATGCCCCCCCGCCTCTTCACCAGTGCTCTCTCTTTGTGCCCGGTTCGAGCTCGTGGAGTGTTGACTCGATCACCTGAACGCACTCAACTGACAAGGGTGTGGGAGGGGGCGGGGATGGCCACTGATTGTCCTCCACCTTGAGTCAGTTACGGATTGGATGGTACATCACTCCATGATAATTGATCATCGCCGGCAAGATGATGGTTGCTGCTTGATTAAATCCAGCACCATGATGGAACAACGGAGACATGGGGTAGTATTTTTGGTTTCCCGGATAAGCGACGCCGTTCTTCGGCCTGCTCGTGCACGCCATCCGTACATCAATTGTACTCAACCCAGTTTTACCCCGACAAACCCGCAGAGGAATGAACAATACAATGGATCCATGGATGGATCTTTCAATGTATGGACGGTGCGGCGTCTTTGTCTCCACGAAGGCTCCATTGTGCCTGCCCCTAGCCGATCTTTGTTCGGTGCCCAAAACAATAGATATCCTCGACGATTGGCTTCTTGCAACAACCCAGTTAGGAGAACCCTCGATAGAGATTGTTGCGGAGCACATCTGCACACCACGTCTTACTGACAACAGCTACAGTACCATGCTCGCATCTACTGACCACCCCCTTGAGCCTCTCCTGGAAGCGATGAAGATGGCGCTGATGATGCTGTATTTACCGTCATCCTCCGAAAGACAGGGAGGTGAATACGACTCTATATGAAAAATACATGTAGGCATACAATCTCTATTTGTCGTCTTTCAGAACCATCGACCTCTCCCGGCGAAACCGCCCAAACTCGGAGGTTTGCCCGTCCCCTTGAGGTCAAGTCTCCTTCAGACCGTGTTCCATGTAGCTCCGCATGAGCCGTAATTGTTTTGAAGCTTCTAGCAGAGCTCTCCTCGCCTTACTCTACTTAATTCTAAGTCGGGATTGACGGCAAACCGTCCCCTCGCATCAGTTTATATGGTTCTCCAGAGAGCCCTTCTTCAAGGCTTCTCCCGTGAATATGTGTCTCGCAACTAGACATCCGCTCATCGTAGATTTGCAGAAAACACCCCGCCGTTAGACGCCAGTCGACGATGGGCCGCTCGCCCCTCCCGAGGCAGACCCTCCGCCGCTAGAAAATGTGCATCTATGTCCTCCTCGTCCCGCTGTGCGGCCATAGCCCGTCTCTCCTCTTTGGCCCTTCGTGCCATTCCTTCTTCCACGAGCTCGACAACATCACCCAGCGCTCGGCGTGGGAGCCGCCGGGCGTATACCACCTCCCTTTGAGCTTCCGGATTCTTGCCTCCCGCGCCCCGAGAACCTGGCCATCGTACAGGCAACCGACTTTTGCGACGCGTGCCGTCACGATGCTTTCCAGTACAGCCTACAGCAACAACAGCAACGACAACGACAGAGCCAAAACCGGCACCAGCACCAGCACCTCCAATATTCTATGGCTACGGACGCCCCATGGAGTCTAGTAGGGGCAATGGATGACGACGGTTTGCGATGGTGGCCCGGCGGCCGCGACAGCTTCGGCTCTGTACAAGCGGGAGTCATGTATGATCTCGAGCCGGAACGAGTAGGCGTTGGGTGGAGGACCCGAAATAGTTGAAGGAGGATTAAAGGGCTACAAGCGCACGGCGCAGGAGCACGTACAAGCTATACCGGCCTCCGAGAATTTCAAAGAAGGTGGTAGAGTCAACTAAGGTCATGGAGCGCAAGAGTAGATTCTTTAAGCATAAACATAATCCCGTCTAAAAATATGGATCCCCTTCCCCCAAGTCTAGAGAAAACAAATGAAAATACGCCCTAAAACCCAGCTCAGGAAAAGAAAGTGAAGAGGTAAAAGAAGTGTAAACATGTCTGCCAGAGTCCCGCTAATACTTATACATGGCGCGAAAGGGATATACGCTTGGTGGAAAAAGGAGTCAACAGAAAAGCAAAAAGAATCAGACAGAAAAAGGCAGGAAACAGAAGGCAGATAACAAGGTCACTGTCTCGGGTATAATGCGACCCTCCTATGAGCAGTCAGTCACCTTGGCGTCTTCCTCCCCACGTAGCCCTACTTTCGGTACCGTATAATGATACCGCCGAGGGCTCTTATGATGCCTGTTCAGCGCCCCTGACGAGCATCCCGTACTTCATGCAAAGCTTGTCCCGGAAGTGTTGGTGCCGGATACCGTTTGGCCGCGACGTCGCAAAGGCCGCCATGGCATCTTCGACAGCGAAGCCGCACCTCTCAACGAGGTAGCATACAATAAAATATCCCGTGCGGTTGAAGCCGTAATGGCAGTGTACCCCGATCAAGTCGCGAGTCTCGCCATCTGGCCGCGAGTCCCGGATCGTGTCCACGAGTGAGATAAACTTGGCAATCTCTTCATCCGTCGGGGGATCTTGGATACCGTGGATAACTTGTGATATGCGATGCCTCCCTTTTGAAGGCCTGTGGGGTCGTAAGAGGGTTGGTCTCGGCTGATATCAATGACATCAGACACCTTGTCCCCCAGTTCTTGACAAATTCGGCTGGGCAATGGAGCTCATCCACTTCTCGTAGAGTCTTCATCGCCACAAACACGGGTTTGTCTACTGGGCCGATGGGCTTAGACACTGGCTGCACGCTTTTCCACTTGGTCAGGTTCTTCAGCTCCCATTTTCCCTCTTTGGCAAGATATTGTAGCTGCCACTAGAGATTCGGTTTCATGTTAGAGACGGAAAGTAAAAAAGCACGAAGGAGAAGGCAAGCATCTCTTGGTTATTGGGGAAAGATGCGGATGCTACTTACGGAGAGTGCCAACCGACCAGTGACATAGGTAGAGAGGAAATCAGATACGTTCCCAGCGAGGATACGCACTGTCATTGGCATATAGAGAAGCGCATGGTTGGCCGGCGCGGGCATGACGAGGGTTTGGAGGACCCCCTCGGGTGAAGAGGCTGCTCGGGGACATCTTCGTCGCGATGATTAGAAGGATGAGGCGTGCGGGGTGTCGTAGGTTCGCTATCAGCTCCATCCGCGTCCGGAGACACGGGGAGAGCGTTGGCCTTTGCATCGCTCACGCCCGCGTCCTCGGAGACATCGATGCCATCACCACCTGGAGAGCTCGTGGACGAGGAAGTGCTATCAGCCAAGCTGCCAAGCTTCGCCTTGACCGCGGGTCCAGCCTCAAATAAACTCGCTAGCTTCTCGGCCTCGGTGGGAGGAGTGACCTTGTCGGCCTTGCCGGCGACGAGGAAGATTGGCACCTCGAGACCCTTCCAAATCTCCGGCGTCGGTAGCCCGCCGACGGGTACGCCAGCCTTATACACGGGGAGGGAGCCTGACGCCATCCGCCTCCACACCGGCGTCCGACTTTGGCAGTTGAACAAATGCTGGAGCCGTCGCGATTCCGCATCCGCATTGTCACCTACAAACCGCAACACGCTTTTGCTATCGGCGCCCCCTCGGCGATCCCACATCCGCCATAGGTTGAAAATCCACCCCGGGATCCACAGGAGCATCCGAAAGATTCGAACCTTCTCCTCGGGAGGAGGGCCAGATACTGGGCAGATGGCGACGAGACCGACAATGTTGTCAGCTAGCTTCGTTGTGTGTGGTAGGTCCTTGCTTGACAGGTAGGCACAGAGTGCTGACCCCATGCTATGCCCAATCAACACCACTTGCTGGCCTGCCTTTTTATCCCTGTAGCTCTCGATTATGGTTTCGAGAAGCTCCGCAAGCGCCGCCGTCGTGTAGGCATCCCATGACGTCTCCGAGAATTCGGATCGGCCGCATCCTGGCAGATCAATCGCCAAGCAGGACGCTACAGGTAGAAGGCTCGTAAGAAGAGGATGGAATTGTGCGACCGACCCGCCTAGTCCGTGGACGAAAACGAGGAGTGGAAGAGGAGAGGGAACTTTGGGAAGCTCGTCGGCTTTCGGGTGGCGTCGGTAAAAGATTCGGAGGTTGGAATAAGTAAATTTGCTCGTGGTAAATGTTTTGATTTCGGAGTTGTCGCTCAAAAGCGCAGGGTCCGCCTCGACTGGATCGACGGACATGGTTCTGGAGCGGCGGAGAGAGGGCCAGGTAAACTCGAATAATTTTTTTCCCCCTTCCCGTGGTCAGGATATCACTCAGATTAGGATGATCGATGGTATATATGTCGGCAAAAAGTGCGTCAGGGTTGTCTGGGGAGCTCCCATCGCGAGCTATCGGGATCTCGGGCTGCGAAGCGAGATGAGTCAAGCAAGGGGGTGGAAAGATTCAGGCTCGTAGTGGGCAAGAAAAGAGAAATAATTGGAGGGTGTGATCCAAGCTCCTCAATGTATGGCGAAAGGGGAAAGAAAAAGAAAGAAAAAAATCCTTTAGCGGGTATTCTTCACGCCCGATCGAGGCCCAACGATTCCGAATCCTCTGTTAAGTCTTGGTGATTGTAGGGATGGAACTCGAGAAGAATAAAACGAAAGGGAGAGCACCGACAACCAGGGGTGGGACGCAGAGGTGTCGTGAGAAGAGATCGCGATGATGTGAAGGCCAGCAGCGTTGGCTTGGTTTGCTACCCACTTTTGTGCCAAGCCACGGGCCTGCGAACTGTGCGATTATTATGTCATTTCGCAGCCGAGCAACAATTCTCCAATCCCAGGCCGTGACCTCAACACAAGGCTCACTTCAGCTGTCTCGCTGGAAGCTCAATCGCTGGAAGCTCAACGTTGCTGGGTGCTCCAAGACACGTTCCTCCAATGGTTGAAGAACGAGGCGAGATTCGCGGTCCGCAACTGTCATTGTCTATTTCTATTCATTTCACGTGTGCCATAGCTTTATCCCTTGCGATTTAAACCACGGATCACTTTCCATGTCCCATGCAATCCCAACCTGTGTTCCCATCGCCAAGTTGTCTTCCGTAATCGTACATGTACAGTATTGGTTCCAACCTTCAATGCGGCCAGTCCTCTCCGCATACGACGGCTGTTAGGCCACATTAAACGCTCTCAGCCCGCATCGACCTGCCATAAATATCGTTTGCATGACAGCAAAACCAGCAGCTCCTTCGTGGTCTCCGCCACAACCTCTCTTTGTAGAATAAATTGACAGTATTGTCAGGAAGACAGGCGCCCAAGTAAATAGTGACAAGCAAATACGTATCACCACCTTCGTCCACACCTCGAGATCACTCGGCCATTCCTTCACCCTCTTTCCAGCCTAATGGTATCAATGCGGCTGCAATTTGTTCAACCCCTCTTTCAGTAGCAAGGAGGTTATACTGGGCAGCAGCATTGCGCGTGTCGAGCACTTCCGTTCTAATGCCCAATCCGCGGATGTGTGCCTGTGTCTCCGGACAGAGGGGCCGAATTTGAGGTCCAACACCGAGTATCAAAATGTCTACCGAGAGTGTCAGAGATTAGTACCTAGAACCGACGTTTCGATGCCCGCCGCGGAGTCGGGTTGTTGCTAGGTGTCAGCTTACCTGGTCGTGGCTGCAACGCGTCCAGGGCGTCAAACGCTACGGTAGGTATCTCGATCTGGCCCTTGGCATTCACCAGCCTTTTCTCCTTCATCACCATCCACGGCTTCCAGGTAAAGGCTTCCCCGTTCACGAGCAGCACCCCGCTGCCATCCGTCACTTTAGCCCCGCTGTGGAAGTGGAATCCCCGGTCGAGACACCGGTCGATAGCCGTCGGCGGTGTCGGTGTGTTGCCAAGGACATCGAGCTCGCCGATATCAGTTCGCGAGGGTTCCTTGGGAGGGTTCTGCTTCTTGCGCCATTGTATTGAGTTTGCGCTGCTTGTGTGGAAGGCTGCCCAGGGCTGGCGTGTCTGTTGCGCAGTGGCGTTGGGGACCAAGCCTGGGGCCGGCAAGGGTTTGCGCAAAGAGGCTCTCGGAAGCCGAAATGTCGCGAGACGTTGTATTGTATGTCGCCTCATGTTCAATAGCGATTGGTGGTTGTGTGAGGAACTAGGAGGCAGAAGGGGAAGAGGTCTTTTGATGGCTCAGTGTCTATTTTTGATGACGGAAGCCAGCGGCGGTATTCTAACCGATAAGCTCGCTCCAAAGCTCTTATCGGACTGTACCACTTTTATTAGCGGCGCAGCGCAGCAATGCACAGAAACAACCTAAAGACTAGTACAAATAATCCCTAATATTAATACTACGGAAAGAGATGCGGGCTTGCTTTGCACGAAGGGTTCATTCAATGTTATCAATTGATAAGCCCTTTCTTTCTCTCAGCGGGCTGATTTATGGATCTCGAAAAGAAAGTTGATGTCGCCGCCGTGAAAATTAAAGCCCCCGCGGAAAAAAAAAGACAGTGAAAAAGAAGAGAACCCTTTGCAGGGTGGGCTCAAGCCACGAGGAAATCATTGCAGCCAAACTTCGAGTCTGCTGTCTGCTGAGGTTGCCGTCAATCATCAATTATCCTCTAGCCCCCGACGCTTGATATTTACTTTACTCTAGCAAGGTAGAGACCAATATCCTGGGGCGGGTTCGACGCCAAGTATTCGGAAAAATATGTCCTTCCACAAGACACCTCGTCGCTGCATCATACATCATACACAAGAGACATTGGCACATTCAGTGCGCGTACGTATACACGAACGTATGCGCGTGCACGGCGCTGCTCACGATGATATTGGGAGAAAACTTCATGAACTGGCTGGCTTGTTGCATTCAAGAAACATCAAGCGTGAATCAGATGGAAGGAGTAAAGCAGTGTGCCTTTTTAACTGCCATGCCGGTAAACTGGTTGTGTATGTATCATGTAGTCGATTCCCCTTGGACCCTAGCGAACACCGTGAAAATCAAATAACAAACCAAGCCGTCGGCCCTTTTTCCCATCCATGCTCATGCAGTTTTAGATGAACGAGAGAGTGACGAAGTGATTGTCATTTATTTCTTCTTCTCGCTCTGCTCCTTCAGCACCTTCTTCACAATCTTCTGCTCCTCGATAAGGAACGCGCGGACGATCCTGTCCTGAACACAGTTGCCGCACCTGGATCCACCGTACGAGCGGCTGACGTTCTTCTGAGGCTTGGAAATCTGGGAGTACTCGCGGGGTCGGAGAGCAGGAACCTATTATATAGACGTTAGCAACATATATGGAACCGACACCCTGCTCAGAGCACACGATCGACTGCGGTCCCAGACTTGCACGAGGGAAGGCGAGACCTGAGTTGACAAGGCGCCGGGAGACGACGGAGACATTGAAGTTTTGCGATGCCTCCGGCTTCCGAGAACCTTCTCCCTCAAAGTCTTGCCATCTCATCACAAGTCTGGAAGTGACGCCTCGACTACTGCCCCCTTCACTGTCCCCATCGCTTAGAATTTCGGATCGACTTACGCCCGCCAACTTGTTGCCACAGTCGCCGCACTTGGGGTTGGTGCCTCGCTTCTTGATGTGAAGGAGTCGGAGCTTGCCACCGGGGGTCTTGATCGTCCGGGTGAGGTTGGACGTGGTGTTGTAGCTAGAAAAAAAATTACGAGTGTTAGCATATCACAGATGCCCCGCGATCGGGAAAAATTCGACGCAAGATAATATGGCGATCGTATATCTTTCGCGATATCGAGAATTGGGTCGTCTTACCCGTTGCGGCGGCGGTAGGTCACTCTTTGGGGAGCCATTGTGCTTGGTGTGCTTGGTGGTCGCTTTGGTGATACACAAGGGAAGGAAGTGAAGGTTTTCGAGATTTCGAATTTTTGTGTGGGTGAGGGTCAATGGAGAGGAGGGTGTGGGTCAGCGTGGAAGGGTTCACCAGCCACAGAAAAATTCCTCGACGAGCCACACTCGAGGCGCCGGAGCTCCACCGCCGGATCACGTGACACATCTCGCTTCAAGTTCCAACCGACAAGCTGAATTTGCGCAGTGGACTTGAACGGCACATATGGGGCTCAATGCTCCACCGCGTGCGTTCAGGCATCTCGACTGCAGCGTTCGGTTGGTTTTGTCGAGACTGGCTAACCTCGATTTCGCGAGCCATCAGCCTTACCCGGCCAGGCCAAAGATATACGCGGAAATTTCTGATACCTCTCATAATATTGGATAATCCTCCGAGGACACAAGGTTTCTTTTACCCTTGGCCGTCAAAGAAACTACTCACATGTCCCTCAGACAGGCTACACTCTGTGGATAACAGCATCCACTCTACTCCTCGTCTGCCGTGCTTGTGATATGTCTGAATTGATAATTCTAATGAAATCCCTTGTGCTCGCTTACTAAAGTTGTTCATTCCTGCCATGAGATAAGACCTTGAACGCCAGTATACGTATACAGATTTGATCATAATGCCATTGATCCTCGTCAATATTCTAATTGACTCTTATGAGCTCCCATTCGCGAACCAGTTCGGGTGCTCTACAGGGTCCCAGGGGACAATCCCCGAGGGTTATCTTTGTGGCTCTTCTTTGCACGTTCGAGAACCTTCTTGCTCTCCGCATCGCTCATGAGCTCCTTGAAATCCTGAATCTCCTTGTGAGCCTCGGCGACTGACTTCATGAGTAGGCGATACAGTTCAGAGGCTATAGATGGTGTTAGTTGAGGAGTGTATCTCAGGCATGAGATTAAGAGAGCGCTCACGAGTAGTGCTCGTCGTCAGGGGCTGTGTCATTCGCGGTATAGTGGTCCTGAGGAGACGGGCCTTGACGAACGAGTTAATCTCACTTCCATTCAACGGTCTCTAGACTTAGGTTTCTATACCTGAACATGTAGTTTGTCCAGCCGCTTGAGCGCAGCCTCAAGTTGTGCCTCATCCCAAATATCGGCAGCCGCTGCTTTTGAGTCCTGTGCCTTTTGCCGGTTGACGGGGGCCATTGCTGCCGTTTCGCCTGCGCGAAAAGAGGGATTGGCAGATAGATTCGGTGATTGACCAAAGGTGTCTAAGCCAAGCAAAAAGAAAAAGAAAAAAAGAAGGAAAATATGAAAGAGAAAAAAAGGAAGGAAGGAAAGGCACGGGCTTGATGCGTTCCCCGATCGAGCGTGCCGCGCCGCGCAAGATCGAGAGTGCGAGAGAGAGTGCGAGAGAGAAGAGGGGTGGCTCGATTTGGGTTCTTGAAAGGGAAGGCGGTGTATCCAAGTGAAGGAGAAGAGGTGAAGCCCAAATAATACACTACAGGTGGAAAAAGTGGAGTTTGGTGGATAAAGCGATAAAGCGCCTAATACTTCATATGGTGGAAAAAGAGATAGCCCTGGAAAAAAAGGTGGGCAGCGGCAACCAAGCAATTCGTTTCGAGACGCTTGTGGAGCAGAAGAAAAGTCTGGGACGGACCTGTAACAACTCACGGCTACTTTCCCCAAATCGGGTCAAGCCAGCTGGGCAATGACATAATTGAAGGAGCGTTAATTTGGGTGGTGCTGGTGGCTGGTCAGTGCGGCTTTCCTGCCATGGCTGCACATTTTGGCTCGTCACGCATCGTGACGGCGAAGGCTTGAGACGCAAATCAACCCGACTTTTTGGTGTGTGCCGGCCTGAGAGTGCACAGGCCCAGTAATACTAGGTAGCCAGTAGCCAAGCAAGCCAACAAGGTAGCCTGCCTCCAGCACTGCAGCGCCTGTGACGCCAGTTGTATCACGTGATCATGGGGGTGATTCATCCATGATGATGAGAGTGAGCCACACGTGCAATCACAGCAGGTCGGGTCAGCAGAGTTCCTGTTTATGGGACCTTCAACCGTTGCATACCGGCGGAAAATAAAACTACCTTAGTTTCCATCACCGTGCGGATTGTAAATCTCTGACTGAACCTCTCCACCATCGAACCTCCCCAACCTTTCCATCTCGAGATCCCGTTATTTTCGCCCTCGCCCGACGCAAGACGGTAGTTTATCTCCATCTCCGTCCCCAAATCCATATTTTCATCAAACCCCTTTTTCCCACAGTCTCCTCGTCCGAGCGGATTTGCTCGGCATACATACAAACTGGAGTACGCAACGCCCCCGAAACCGTTCATCCACCACCAGACACGTCTAAACGCGACGCCGGATCTCACGAGCGCAGGCGACGTCATGCCCGAGACCCCAACGGCCGCGCCGACCTTGCAGCCCCCACCTGAGGGAATCTTTCGCACCTTTGAAGACTTGCTTAGCTCGGTCCAGCGGTGGGCTAAGGACCATGGTTACGGCATCGTGAAGCTGCGCGCCTCCAACTACAGGGATGGCAAGCCTACCCGCTACGACCTCGTGTGCGACCGGGGCGGTGTCAAGTACAATAGCACGGCCAAGAAGCGAACTCCTTCCACGCGCAAGGTCGACTGCCCGTGGAGGGCAAAGGCCGTCTGCGAGGTGCAACTTGGCCACCAGTGGCGATTTGCCGTCCAGGAACCGCGTCACAACCACGACGCCCGACCCCCTCGGCCGCCCCCGGCCAGGAGAACACGCCCATCGCGCAGTCTATCCGCTCCTTCACGAACAAACTTGATCGCTTGACCCACGACGTGTCCCAAGGCTTCATGCACATTGGACAGCGCCTAGACAACATCGAGAAGCAGCTCATGGACCTTCGCGGCCACATGGGTGCGTACGAGCCTCGCTTCCAGGGCCTAGAATCCAGAATGCAAGCAGTTGAAGCTCGGGGCGACATACAGCTAGGCCCGATGGACGATGTCGACGTGGATACCCGGATCCTGGCTAGCATGTAGCTCCCAATCCCCCGTGATTAAGTGGCCTCGGCCCTTTTTCTCGGGGTGATGATGATTCTACAACTACTTTACCCATCCCATCCTCTTTTTTCTCGACACAGAAAGAGAGTTGTGTTTTCGAAAGCCCTTCTTGGCATCTGGGCTTTCGAGGCTCCTTTCACTTCTACCCACCCTCTCCGCCCGTCTTCCGCTCAAGACGGGCATTCTTGCTGCAAGTCCCGTACAACGGTTGGCTTTCCTTTCTTTCATCTTTTCATTGTGTGTTTCTACTAGGGAGGAAAGGGTCCGGTTCTGATTTCGTTCGGTTCGATCGTTTTTTTCTTTTTATTCTCGTGTCCTTTTTCTTACTTTATGTGTTTCCTCATCACTGTATTCTGAGGCGTCAAGGGATGGTTTGTCTGTCTAAACCTATGTGTCACATTACAGAACAGCATAGGTACAGAGGGCTTTTCCAAAGCCATTCGACATGGTTATCGGATCACTTGCTCGAAGGAGGGCCCATGTGTACGTCGTTGTACTGCTTTTTCCTTTCTTCTCCCTTTCCTATTTTTGTCTGCAGTAAGGCGCGGGCAGTCGTTTTCTCCCGCAAGGTCCGAGATGAAATAACGAGAGTCGGTTAACAAGATTGTTACGATGCCGGCCATGGTTCTTGACCGCGGAAATGGACTGTATTTTTAAAAAGACAGAAGGCTGCCATCGCACTACCAAAAAGAGACGCCCCGCGGTTGTGTTCCTCGCCACTTGGGCGGGGAGCCCGCTGGTGCTACCGTTGAAAAGACGCTTCATTCCCTAATGTGACAGAAATGTTCTATTCTCAGATGTGAAAACTTGGGCCTTCTCGACTGCACGTACACGTTCCCGTGTGGAACCTCAACATACTCTGCCGAAGCATCTGTCCAACGAGAGCGTGAAACGGTTCATTCTGGTGAGGAACGAAGCAAGAGGGTGGAGACGGGGCGATGCGGCATGATTGTGATCTGAGGGGAGCATGGCGACGAGGGCCTGCGACAGCTTGGTGATGTTGGCTTCTCTCGAACGACGCGGAATGGCCCTACATGTAGATATTGGATGGGAAGCTAAGCGGTCAACCCAGTTCAACCGTAACCATTCCCAAATCAAGTTTTTATATACATCTACACACACCCCCAGCCAAGGACGATGAACAGTGCCAAAAGGCGACATACGGTAGGCGGCTGCTGCCGTCAAGATCACGCTATTGGTTTTTAAAGGCGGTAGAGCGCTCCGATCAAGTACAAGACCAACTTTGATCTATTACAATGTCGAAATAAAGTTATTGGCACCCTTCATCGGTGATTCCTGTAGTGTTTAGCTGCGGTACACATCGTGAGCGGGTGGCTGCGACGACCCGACGCAGCGCCAGATCGATGGCACCACGCCACGACCACGAATGTGAGAATACACTATACCGAGGTAGATTGGATCGAAAAACAATCGAGACAAACATCAAGGCAAGGCATCACCATGCACAAACTGCACACAATGCACACAATGCAATCCTACGATTGCAGCGTTTTCCTTTGACAGAGCATCACCCATGGTCCCCCAGCGACAAAATGCCCCATGTCTGCCTTGAAGCTCCGAGCAGCCAAAGGCGGGCAGGGACTGATCAACTCGCAAAATATTACCTTAATCGTAAGGTTGATAGAAGCAGAGGCAAAGGATGGTGGGTAAAAAAATAAAAAATAATAAGAGAGGAGCCTCGGCATGGGAGTGCCGGTCATGGATGGCTTCACTGCTCCCCGATTCTGAAAGCGGCCCCCTCTTTCGAGACGGAGATGGGACAGAGGCACCAGCTCAACCCTGATTCTTGCCCCGTTTGCTTGCTTTTGCCTGCATTTTAAGGGCTTTCTCCTGTCGCCCCTCCTTGCAGATGAATCGGCCTAGTCGTGTCTGCAGAGGATCACATTGGCTCCCGTAAAGATATGGGTCTTGGCTTGGGTCTTCCAGAACCACTCACCGATCCTCGCTTCCTCTGGTGATGCAGTCCATGTGCGACGATGCCCAAGCTTGGAAGACGGGCAAAGCGTCGGTTGGTAGCTCGACTGCCGTTTTGTCTTCCGAGGCACGCTCAATGGATCCATGGATGACTGCAAAGATGCTCACCCAAACCGATCCTCCCGAATAAATCTGGCAGAGAGCGTCGCACGGGCGGGCAGGGAGAGAGACCTGCTCCTGCCAATGTAGTGGAGGCTTGCACAAGTATGAGCTATCACAACAGCCCAAGATGGAGCGATCACAAGTCTGTTGGGCTGAGGGGTAGCGGTCGATGTCCAAGCAGCTGGCCCTCAAAAACTGCCAGAGTCCGCAAGCTCTCCGAGTCCCAGGCCTACCCATTCTCTCGGCAAGCGCGGAGTCAAGATTAACGCTGGTCTTCAGGCCAAATCTTTCCAATGCCAACAGTTTGCCTGAATGTAGGGTTTGTCTAGGGGCCGATATAGAAGCTGGCTTGATGCACTCTTGATGCTGTCCCCGAGGGAGTTTGGATATCAGCCCGATAATCCATCCATCTCTTCTTCTCTTCTTCCACTTTATTTAGTCCATCAATTTAGCAAAGCCGGAATGGCACCTCGCCCACTCCACTCGTTCCCCGCTCCTTGCCTTCAAGGAATCAGACGTACGTGCACTGTCTCGACCAGGACACCGAACCCGTCAAGGGACGATGATTGACACACTAAACCGTTGTGGTGGAGTGGAGATGCAAATGGAATCAACACTAGATACACTAATCATCAATTTCATCGTTGAGTCGCCTCACGCTCTGACGTCTTGCAAGCCCGCGACGGAGCAATTGATGTCCCTTCGGCGGTTCCCCGCACGCTTCCTTAAGCTTTTCTCTCCCCTGCGATTTTCGTGATTCTCGCTGGGGTGGCGCTGATCTGCCAGGGCCAGATCCTTCCCCTTCTCTAATTTTATTTGGTCAGAGCTCCTGTAATCCCATCATCTGCAACCTAAACGGTTTCACCTGCCCCCAGCCAGGCGGCCTTCCCAACCATGGCCAGCCCTCTAATTCCTCCAAAACCCGCAAAAAGGAAGCTTGATGCTTGATTTGGGGGTTCGACACGGAGCCAACGCCGCATGGGCGCTCGCCTCCTGCCGACTAAACGTTTTCAATTTGACCGGGCTACCCTAGGCGCCTACCGGACTTGGCTTAGAGAACACAGGAGCCTGTCCGCGAACACCTCTAATGGTCTCTTCCTCCCATGTGTATGCACGTTTCCGCAGGTCAATGACTCGGTTGTAGCCTGCCAAACCACACTCCTGGCGCCCCCGTCGTGCCAGTCCAAAAGCCATCCATCTGCACAACAGTGCCACCGGCGCCTACCCTGTCTATCGTGACCCCGGCACCGCGACACATGGGATCAATGTCACCTCGCCGCACGCTTCCCTGTGCTAAGTAGTGTAGCTTCTATGACCCCTTTCCAACTTACTGGGAGGGCGGGGGTCCGATCAAAGGGCTGTCATCAAGGGAAAGGGGTTTTGCAGTCCGTCTCGGTGGGATAGATGCAGGCCCCTTGCACCTTATTGTGGGTTTTCCACTGCACCGGGGATGGTGTTTTGAGCGCTTAATCTGTTCTTGTAAGTCAAGGTGCGAAGGCTGTGTTCTTTGACCCCGGGAATCAGCGTGTATATATATATATATATTAGTAGGCGTGCTCCCCGTAGTGAATCGAAAGGAAGAAGGCCTCATGTTGTCAGGTTCAGCAGGTCTACGGCTCCTCTAGTTTCCCTTCGTTTCTTCATTTCTTTCTATACACTCCTTCATTCTTACACTCCTTTATTCGCTTCTTTTGCGAAGTCCCTGCTGAGCAGGTCCAGCCCATCTTTCCAAACTTCTGTCGAGTCAGTCCCTTTCGGGTTGATAGAACAGACGTTCGTTTCTTTCGACTTGATCTACTAGAGTGTCTTTTAGTCGTTTTCTTTTTTCCCAAGTTGAATCATGTTTTCCAGGGCCCCCATTCTCTTGGCTCTAGCCAATGCCCTTGTTCTCGCCGGTCCCCTCAAAGCATCTCGAGCTGTCGAGCAGCTAGACCAGGCAGCCTTCGAGGAGGCCCAACAGCGGGACGACACCGCAACCCGCGCATTCTCCAATGTCCAGATTACTACCAGTGACGGTCGGTGCCTGTTCGTCGACCTGCTTTCAGGTGACTTCAGGGCCAACCTCACTCCACTCCAAGTTGCCGCCTGCGGAAGCACCGACGGCCAGGGCTGGGACGTGATCACGGCCGGAAAACATAACGACCAGGCCGGCGCAGCGCTGCTGGTCAACACCCTCGTGCGTGATAACCCAAGCCTAATTCGGGGCCTTCCCCTCCAGACTCTCCGTGCGTTCACTAACAAGGACCTCTCCCACTCTCTAGTCCCAAGCGTGCCTCAACTTTGACCCTAGGAGGGCTGCCGGCGATCAGGTGAATCTCTTTTCCTGCGGCGGTCGAGCCGACGGTGGTGGAGAAGTCACCAACTCGCAGCTTTTCGACTTTGCCGGCGGCGCGGACCCCCTTGCCTTGACCCCTCGCAATTCACAAGGCCAGTGTCTCACCGTCAACGGTAACGTGGTTGGCATTGCCGCATGCGACACGACTGATGATGGCCAAACGTTCACTATCGGCGAGGAGCCTCGCCCGGCGGAGAAGACGACGGTGCGGATGACTCTGACGCCGACGCTGACGCTGGCAACGATGATGAGGGCTCAGCCGAGGACCCGGCCGATGACGAGGGAGAAGTCGAGGATCCAGCCGTTGACGACGGAGAGGCCGCTCCCGGAAACGACCGAGGAAATAACCAAGGCGGTGGCCGAGGAAACGCCGGGGAAATAACCAAGGCGGTGGTCGAGGAAACGCCGGCGGCAGGAACCGCGGGAACGGTCGCGGGGCACGAGGCCGTGGCCGCGGGCGCGGAAACGGAAGGGGCCGCAACCAGGGCCAGAACGGCGGGAACAACGCCGAGGATTGCGGACCTGGACGTGTCGTAACCGTCACCGAAACAGTCCAGGCTCCTGTTGCCACCGAGACCGGCGCTGACATCACGGAGACGGCCGCTGCCACTGAAGTCGACGATGCGCCATCGCCCACCGCTGAGGCAACCGCTCCCGAGGCCTCGACTCCTTCTCAAGACCCCCGCCGCCTCAGCCACCGAAGAAGCCACCACCTCCCCGACTGCCCCCGAGCAGGAGCAGGCCACCACAGGTGGTGCCGCCGTCGGCGGTGTTCCTACCGCGAACCCCACCGAGGCAGTTCCCGTCTCGCGTGCCGGCGGCACGTTGAACCCCACTGCGGCCGCCAAGGCCCACGAGCTCGACGAGACGGCGACCCGCGCCTTCACCGCCGTCCAGATTCGCTCTCCCCAGGGCCAGTGCCTCTTCGTCGACCCCACCGCGGGCGATTTCAGGCAGAACCTCATCCCCGTTCAGCTCGTCGACTGCACGGGCAGCCCCAACGAGCAGTTCGACATCATCACGGCCGGGAAGCATAACAATGCGAACGGCGCCGCGCTCATCGTTAGCACCCTGGTACGTCTGCAGACTAAAGAGTAACTTTGCTATAGCTATATCGCGAACAAGCCTGCTAACTCGTGATTGCTTTAATAACAGACCAATGGCTGCATCAGCTTCGACGGCAGACGACCCGCGGGTGACACCGTCACCATCTTTTCTTGCGGAGGGCGTGCCGCAGGAGGTAAGCAAACTCCCATTATCCTTTCTCCCAAAGCTGAGGAAGAGCGTCAAGAGGCTAACGCGAAGATGAACAGAGGAGAAACCAACACTGGACAGCTTGTATCCTTCAACGGGGAGACGGAGCTCGCCTTCGCTCCCGTCAGTGAGAACGGCCGAACCTGTCTGGTCGACGGCCAGGGCCGCGTCGATTCCGCCGCTTGCTCGGGCAATGCCTCCCAAGTATTTACCATTGTGGCGTGATCGATCTAGAATTAACCCCCAGCTCATGCTTGGGGCAGCTCTGCTGCCGGTTTTTCATTCCGGCTTGTCTTCTTCATCTTATGTATTATATTACCTTTCAACTTTAAAACCATGGGAAGCTAGAAATTCCGAACCTTGTTCAACACCACATGCTGCGTTGTGATCGAAGCTGCGCGCACCTAGGTCACCACCATGTTCTTCCTAGACTTGCACTGTGATATTTACAATGTGCTAGAAGTGGCTCTGTCCTTGAATACTTCCACGCATCAGAAGACACATGATGAAGGCTTTCTAGTGAGTGTGTTGTGAAAGGTGATTTGAATTAACAAGTTGATCTTCTTTGTAAAGTAAACATCTAAACTGAGTCCTCAAAAGAAACGAGGAAAAAAACATTGCAAGTTACTGTAGTTCCGGGCGTCCGGATCGACTTAAGGCGAGGCTAATCATGTTTATGCCCAAGTTCTCAACGTTGCATCTCTAATCTATCGTGAGAGTGTGGCAAGTACCACGAGGGGCGGACGAAGCAAGACATGTACGAAAAAGAGAAACAGAAGAAAAAGAAAAACAAGACTGGCGCGAGGCTAAACCGCCAAGCTGTAAACCGTTTTCGCAAAGAGAAACTTTCAGGTGACATGAAGGGATTGTAAAACCGTGGAAGAAACATTAGATGAATGACCGGTTGCGCCACGCTTCCTGAAGTATGCAGATGATGCTGGTGAATGCGAAGCTCTTGGAGGACAACCAAGTAAGTCTTCATCGCTGATCCGCTGGTGAAAATGCATAAAGAGTGGATGATATAAAGTCTATACCGCGAAGTTGCGAACTCCCGGGGCGCTGTAAAAATGAATGACTGTGTACCATGAGGACATGGGTGATGTTAGAAAATTTGAGAAAAAGGAAAAAGAAAATTAAGGAATGGCTTTGATGTGATTCATCGAAAAAAAAAGAAGAGGAGCGGAATCAGTCGTCCAAGCTCCAGTAATAAGACTCAATTGGGGATCGGTTCTCGTCAGCGAAGCCCTCGGTCTCGTCGTCCGGGACACTCGCTAATTCACGGACGGAGTAGTCGTTCGTTCGTGGATGCTTCGATGGAGGAGTGGCAATGTCAGTAGATCCGTCGCTATCCTCCCGGAAGAGGGAGTGTCCTCTTTTCCGGCTGCCTTGTGGGTAAGGCGTGCTGGCCCTCTGATTGAGCCTACGGACGCAGGAGGGAGTTGACAAGATGGGGCTGGAACGAGGCTTAGGGTACAGAGATGGGCGCCGAAGGATCGGACCGGTGTACTGGTACTCAGCAATGTGCTTGCGGGCATCGTCGGAAACAGGACCAGCACCAGCGTCGGGCGTAGGCAGGTTCGCCCAGTCACTGCTCAGGTCCGAATCGTCATGATGATCAGTGTTATGGGTTTCAACCCAGGTATCCAACTCCTCAGACTCAATTGAGGCGATGGGGGTATCTGGGTGAAGCTCATCTAGGTCGTCATCGTTCCCAGAGCTTGATGACCATTCAGGCGAGGTCTGGTTCGCCAAAGGGCGTGAGTAAAATTGAGACTTGCCGATGACCTCAATACTAACATCTGTATCGTAACCGGTTGCGTCCCCGGCCCCGGAACTGCCATTTTCTTCTGGCTCAGGCGAGGAAAAGTTAGGGGCAAGGGAGGGCTCCTTGGACCTGGGCGCGGACCAGGACTTGTTCTCACGCTTGAGCTTTTCCTCATAGGCGACCCAGTAGGGCTTATCAATGCTGGTATCGGGTGCTTGAATTTGAGGTGTAACTTCCTCGGCCCAACGAGCACTGCTGAGGATCTCAGGAGCCATGCTCACTTCTACTTCGGGCTCAGTGCAGTTCATGGCGTCAGCCAAGGCTGAGCGGAAGCGTGAAGGGATGTCTGGGGTCCTGTCTGTGTCAAAGGTCAAGTCCAGGACCTCCTCCTCGGCCTGACCGGGTTCACACCAGGGGCGCTTTCTTTGAGCTCGGCATCTTGTACGAAGCCCCCAGTGTGAATGGCAATATCTACCTGCATGAAGGAAGAGAGAAATCGGACGAATTTCTCACACAGCTGGCAAGGGAGCGTGTGATGTGAATTTGTAGATTAGGCCTCTCGCCATGGGCCCACTTGTGCTCCCGTACCGCAGCGAGGTGATCCAGCGTGATGCTGTCAAACTCGGCCGGCAGCTGACCGATGAGAGAGAGCAGAGTAGCTGCGGCAAAGGCCGCGAGTTTCTTCTCGCTGTGCGAGCAGTGCCACTGGCCTGGGACAGTTCGACCGGCTGGGCCGTCGAAGGGGCTGCCCATCTGGAGGCCCATGATTTTCGCAAGGTGCTGGACCTTTTGATTCCAATCTGGGCCGAGTACCATCTCGGCTCCAATGGGATGGCCCACACCACCGGAGAAGGCTGATGCTAGAATCTCTTCATTATTGCCTTGCTGGAGAGCAAGGATACCGGCCACACGGTTATTGGTCATATTGACCTTTGGGCCAGAGAAGGTTCCTTGAAGGACGTAGACATTTATGCCGCTTGGGGTCCATTGGAAGCGAACCTTGGACATGCCATGTCTTGTGACGTATGCACCCGACATATCTTTTAGAAGGGTGATAGACTCTATAGAGGGAATAGCTAGGTTAGCATCTCTAGCTCCCAGCTCCCCGTTTTCCCAAGGTGGGTAGGACCTACTTATATTGAATGGCGATGTGAAGGGATGCTTCCTTGATGAACACAGTGACTGCTTGGTGGGCTTCCCTATTCATATTGTTAGCATGATGAATTGAAATGGCTAGGAAGGGAATACTGATTCATACTTTCTGGGAAGAGTTGAGGAACGATATCGCTGGGACCTGCCTCGGCGACGATAAGGGAGTATGAGGAGCGTTCTTGTGAATCAAGAATGAGCAAAGAGGCAGTTTTAAAATCAAGGCTGGAATCGTAGGATGTTTGGAAGATGAAAGATCAATAAAAGGTGAGAAATGAGGCCGAGGAAAAGGAGAGGGGCCAGGTGGTTGGCAACTCGTAGGCTGACGAGATCGAGGTCCATTACCATCGAGACCTGTCAGGGCAGGAGCGAACGACCTTGAGAGGTATTTTCACAGTTAGGCAGGACTTCATGAATCATCATAATTGGAGAATAGCCTCAATAGAGAGAAGATGGAGATGAATACCGTGGGGAAGGTGCCACGGGGGCGAGGAGTATAGGTGCGGTGCAGATTGGAAATGGGGTGGGCGCCAGTACTGACACTCGGCAGTAGTTTTTATACTGGACCAAGAGAGGACCCTTGATCGCAATACTAGGGACTAGCGGGTTCCCATCTCATACTGGAACCACCAAGTTGCGGAAAATAGGCAGGAACACTGTTGTAGTTAGTGCCTTGAATAACGCTTGTCCAAACATGATATGGAAGCACACGGAAGAGCAGATGAAGTTTCGGTCACGATAGAAGGCACGGGCAAGGAGTTTACTGTGTCGAGATCGAGGTATGTGAACATGTCTTACGACGGCATGAAAATGCTAACCTGCCAACCTTTTAAAAACCGTGTACGCCATCCTCGATGTAAGTGACCAGATGCCATGGTAGCGAATCAATATAACTTGACATAAACCCTTTACTCGTCATCATCCTCATCATCCTCCTCAGCCTCAAAGACGGTTTGCGCGATACCTACAGTTAATGTTAGTTGGAGCTGAAAATGTGTGGAGAATGGGGAAAGACATACGGTCAAGATCACGCTGACCGGCCTGGGTGATCCTGCGTCCGCCCTTCTCCTCATCCTGCTCAAGGACGCCAATCTTCTCGAGGGCCTGGACGATCTTGCGATCGACGCTGCCGGAGGCATCGACGTGCTTGGAGGGGCGAGAGCCTCGGTTCTTGGCGGAACCGTGAACCTTTCGGAGACGGCCAACACCGACGGTCTTGCGGAGGTAGACGTGACGGGCGACAGAGGCAGCACGGACGTAGAACCAGTCAATGTCCTGAGGAGGGAGCTCCTTGGCAGGGCCGGTCTTGACGAGCTCAACCCATCCTGTCATCTCACGTTAGTCGACGGTCCCAGTAGGCACCAGATACGGAATGATATGGAGGTTAGCACGTACCGGGAATGGGGAGCTTGCCCTGGCGCTTCAGGAAAGCCGCGTAGGCATTGATGAACTTTTGCGCCTGGAGACAAGGGAAACCCATAAATTAGCATATTCCGTCATCAGAAGTCTTTCGACTCCCTCGCGCCTGCTCCTCATCCTGAGAGAGATGGTATATATAAAACACGAGACTGCCGCAATCCCATTGTCTCCTTTTCTAAGTGCAGATATATGAGTTCGCCCATGGCCCTCTTGGGCGATGCCGTCGACCGTTTCGACCGAGCCAATTCAGTCGAGGCAAGCGCCCAGGGGGCGGTCATATATCGCGGGAGTGAATCATGAGGATTGCGTTTGCGGGTCCGATCTAAAAGCTGGTCTAGAGAGAGTTTCAAAAGGTTCAACCTACTTCAACGTCGCGAACAGAGACTCCGCCAGGCATGTTTGCGGTATTTTGATGGAGGATGGGTAGGTGGGTTGGATAGGTTGTTGGTTGGCGATGTTGGAGTTCACAGGCGACAAATTCAAAAGTTGAGATCGTTGTAAAAAATATTCGAGTGGTGTTGCAAGTCTTGGCGGGGCATCCTCTAGGGTTTGACCCCACCCAATTACAGCCGGCTTAGTCATTTAGGGCCCGCTAGCTCTTTACTGTGTAAATACAAAAGACTGGTGTCTCATACTGTACGGTGTCCGCACCGGTGGATGCAGGTCATCCTCCGGCCGAAAAGACGGAGACAAAGAATTTACCGCCTCAGAACCGCTATTGGATTGGTGGAGAATAGAACGACGGACTAGAGTGGCTCAAACCGTGGCTTAATTGCGAAAGTTGGCCTGGTTGGGGAGCTGGCTCTCAGGACCAGAAACCCTTCAGTTGATGTAGAAGACCAGTATGGCCAACCCGACATATGCTCCAAGAATGGGCGACAGAGCGGAGAAAGAAGCCACTCTTTGGGTGGGCGTTTCTCCACGACATGCAGAAATGATGGCCCCATTATCTGGCCCATTGAAAAAGAATTGGCGCATAAATTCAATGCTTCGCCTTGCGTTACGAGGAGTACTGAACTTCTAATCCAAGAGTCCTGAAGGGCTGATCTGGCCTGTGTAGGTCGATCCCGCTCCCGATGCTATAAATCAACGCCTTTACCCTTCCCTCCCAGAGAATCCCTATCGTCGAGTTCTGGCTGATTCGCGCTTTGATCACCCCACTATAATCCTCTTCCTTACCGCCAGCGGTTTCCGTTCTCGACAACACCTCTTTTTGGTTTCCTAGGGAAGTGGGCGCATGCGCCGCGGGCTCGTCCAACCGCCACTCCAACTTGGCCTGCATGCTCCGACTCCACGCTTTAACTACCGCGGGGTCGGTGGTAACCAGGCTGTGTGTCGTAGAGAGCGGCGCCTCGAGCTGTGCTGCGGGATCTTCAACGCGCCGGAGGAACTCCTTTCGCCAGAGCTCCATTCCGACGGACCAATTGCTTTCGTAGCTGTAAACGTTGAAGTCGAGCATCGTGGCGAGGCTACAGTGTCGTCCTGCCATGACGGAGTAGCTCGCGCGAATGCTGCCCATAAGTGGGTTGAGTGTCAGCGTGGCCGTAAGTGGCGTGCCCCGATATGATGGCAGGGTTGCGAATCGCAGCCCGCAGCTGACTCCGCCTGACTTATTGAGCGTCCCGTAATAGATCTCCCCACCCGCCGTGAAGCGCCCGTATATCCGTTCGCGATCCGGGCCGTTTCCATTCGTCCGGGGCTCAGCACCGGTAGAAGTCGGCGGAGGGGAGTTTGTCGCGTCGCCACCAAAATTATACACGCCCTCACACCGAGAAGGCCACCATCGGAAGATGCTAGACCTTCGACAGAGAATTTACCCACGTCGTATTGCGCGAGACCGAGAAGAGAACCACCGTTCCTCAGACTCTTGGATGATACGGCCCTGAGCTGGAGTTGTAGTCCCGAAGAGAACCTCTTGATCACGAGCGCCTCCAGCAAGGACTGTGGCAGGTATAACCTCCCATATAGCAACGAAGGCCCATTCTCTACAATTGGTTGAAGAGCCTGGACAGGGTCGCGTCTGGGGAGCTGTTGTAGTGATCTATAGCCACGGCATAAGATTGGAAGGGGTAGGCTTTCGGACTGCGGATCGAAGTGGTCTTTGAGAGGCGCGGATGAGTAAAGGTAGGACACGGAGCCGTCAACTATTCCGATGGAACCGAGCTGGTATGATGTCGCAAAGTGAGGCGTGGCGAGTGAGGAGAGGCTTAATCGAAGTCCCTGTGGTGTCGGAAAGCAGAGGAGCTCTGCAGGCGATCGCGGTCGTGGTGTGTTAGCGCCCAAGGGCGTGCAAACAAGTTGTTTAGGGAGGGCTAGGAGGTGGTAGCGTACCATGCGCAGTAGAATTGAGGGTTGAGTATGAATTGTCCTGGCTCCATCCTGTCGCGTTGTAAAAAGCGTTCTGGACGTGGACCATGAACTCCCTCATGGTGTCGGTAGGGGTCCCGCGTCGAGACTTGCGCCTTCGTTGCTATAATAAACTCATGCGTGCGTACGTGCGTGCGAGTCTCGGGCCAGCGATATCTCGTTATATTCCTTGTCGGCAAAGAAATTTGAAGTCACCTCTCGAATTTTGAGTTCAGTTTAGACCCCAAGGTCTGATGATTGACCTTCCCTTCTTGCGCTCTGCTTCCATTCCCTCTTCACGAAGTCGGCGGTAAAAGTCCGGCAAAAGAATTAGCTCCATAAAGGTCTACCTCGGTACCTTGTTGGAGGTGGGCTTGCTCCAGGACAGTGTCAAGTGTTAATAGAGAGATTCAGCACGGACTAAGACTCTCCGCGTACTATCTATCACCTTCATGGCAATAGAAGACTCAATGGCGAACTACGGGGCCGGTGCGAGAGTCGGATAACGGACAGCTTGAAAGAAAACTTAAGAAATCTTGTCTTAAAATATGCCACTAGAAATGACTCTATTGAAATAGAACGGTAACAGAAAAAAAAAGAAAAGGAATAAAAACCGCTGGGCGACGAGCTCCTCTCTTTCATGAGGGACTAGCGGCAATTGCACATTTCCCTTCTGTGCCGGCCGTCGCGTAGTTGTAGCGAGAGAGACAGCGGCTCAAAATTCTCCGAGATGATGGTGAGAATCGCGCGGCTTTGTTTCAACTCCGCTCCCTTTCTTCCCCTCCTTTCCCCAAAACTACCCAAGTTCCTCGTTGCTTCCGCGAAGGATTCGGGTAGACCCAACCGGATCTATCTAACTGCCGTTTTGATGCTTGTCCTTTCGTAGCTACGCTTGATCGTTAGCCTCATTTCCTGCAGGGGTCGATGCTGAGTCACGAGAACGCCGCCTGCATTCCCCTTTGAGAGCAATAAGACCGCGTCGTGAAGGCGTGCTTGGAGGGTGGGTTGGGGTTGTTTTAAACTACGCCCCCATTGAATAAACGCACGGCAAAATGTAGTTAGGTCGACCTCGGTAGCTGCGGGGATAGAAACTGCATGGAACATCGTGCATTGCGGCCAGGTAAGAAAGGGGAATAGAACCCTTTGCTGAAAGCGAGGCATTGAAAGTGAGTGGGGTTGCTCTTGAACAAAGAAGGGAAAATACGGCTAACGCCTTTCCTCATTGATATATTACTAGCGAGGATCACATTGCGCCCTACTACTCGCCATTAAACTGCAGTGAGTAGTTTATCTGTGGGACATTACTTTCGTACCAGTGTTCGTGTGCCTGGCTGGTTGTGTGTGTGTGTGGGTATGTGTTGGTATGTGTATAAATTCTGCCCCCGTCCCCAATGGCGCTTTCGCCCCGTTTCCTAACTCTTCAAACGCTCTCTTTCATTCAAACAACCTGAAGTGGAGAACCCTGCCACGTCCTCTCAACCGCT
This sequence comes from Parascedosporium putredinis, assembly GCA_949357655.1. Taxonomy (NCBI): domain Eukaryota; kingdom Fungi; phylum Ascomycota; class Sordariomycetes; order Microascales; family Microascaceae; genus Parascedosporium; species Parascedosporium putredinis. Next base: position 705,259 of record CASHTG010000019.1, read on the forward strand.
GTTTCGGGGTCCGTCCAGTTTATGGGCTTATGGATGCGAACGACCCATAGGAAGTAGTCCTCAATGACAAGAAGGTTGAGAAGGATTCCGTTGGCATTCCAGGCAATGCAGCAAACAAGCGCTCCGGCAACTGCGTCGAGGATGAAATGGTTCGCGGTCGCAACGATGGCAGCTAGGATGACTGCGGGGTATGACAGACCCAGGATGACGATGACGAGGCGCTTCCACGATGTCGAGCGCAGGCCGGCGACCGGGAATGTCGCAATGGTCAATCCGATCAGAAGGGAGTATCCGAAATGAAGCGAAGGCATGGCCGCTAATCGACACGTTAGCATCGGCGATGACATTTTGTTTTATAAAAAAACGATGGGGGAAAAAGGGGATAGGCAATACGCCCTCATTAGTGATGTGGCATTGACTTACCATATTGGTTGCAAAATTTGTTGGCGGTCCAGACGCTCTTTTCGCCGTCGGCGCTATGAACAGTATCGACAAATCCGAAACTCTTCGACTCGACCGCATCGGGGCCATCGTAATCAGGATCGCTCAGCAGGCGAGGTGGCATGCAAGGCCAGAGTGTAAAAACGACAAAAGCGATCAAATTGCAAAGAGCCATGGTGCGTCGGCGGGCTTCATAAAGCATCGGCCCGGAGTTTCCTCCAATGCTATTATCGCCGCCATTCATCCCGGCCATGGAACGCCGCCTGCGGGTGGTGGTGAAATAGTAGAGGAGCACAAGGAAAAGAATGGTTCCGGGAATATGAATGAAGGAGTAGACGCGGTTAGTCCATCGCATCAAAGTCGGATATTGGAGGAACCACTCCTGAACTGGGCGCTCAACGAAGATACCCAGAGCCTGCTCTAGGTGGATCAGCTGTAGCGCATGCTTGCGAGCAACGTGCACAGTTCCTTCGACGAGTGTCACTGCTGTGAAGGCTCGACCAAGTTGGTAAACCTAAGGTGAGGAATTGTTAGCAAGGAAGATTCGACTAAGTTATGTATAGGTTGCTTTGGACAAATCAAGAGGAAACAGTTATCGAACAACGAGCTGGGATCTAGCACCTGCCGCATCGCAGATTTGGGTTGGCATGGAAAGGGGGGCAGTTTTGCGCGCGCGGTAGGCTCGGAAATGGGCAGGACAAGTGCTTACCCAGTAGATCAATGCCCAGTACCAGGCCTCGACAAGGAAGGGGAATTTTGGAGTAGGCGACTCAGCAACCGGTCCTTGAAAACAGTTGTGTTAGGTGTCGACACGATTCGGTTGTACCGGAACAAGCGGAGTTTGCGATTCCTCCATCTTGACTGCTCGAGAGGAGATAGAGTGCCGGAGCTGGAAGCCCAGTCGACTGATGGATCCCTATCCGAGAGTTCCGAGTCTGAGAGGTCGTCGGATCGCTTTCGTGTGTTTTCTAGGGGCGAATAGGCAGCGAGCTTAGAGGCGACGCTTTGCTGGCCCAGAGTGCGATTAAACCATGCCCCTCCAAAAGAAGGACGATGACCACGAGCGGCTCAGCTACAGCGCCTATGCCCATGGTGGGTGGTCTGTTGGAGGCGTCGTGGTGATGGTTGCTTGTAGACGTCCAAAGTAGGGCGATGACGGCGATAAGAGTATCGGCGGGGTGGTGAGGTGGAAGGTATTGCAGAGGAGGAGTAGGGGGTGGGAAGGGGATGGAATTGAGACAAGATTGTGGGGATGGGACTGGTTTTGAGGACGGAAAGTTAGGAATCGATCGGCCAGAGATGGGGTTTGAGTCTGAATGGGAGGAGACAAGAGGCAAGAGCCAGGTTTTTGGACACGCATGGGGGTTGAGGCCAAGGTCTTCAAGTGTGGAGCTCTGGTCCCGGTGCCAGGAAAGGTGAGAAACCGTCTTGGCGACGCCGCTGCCAGTGTGAGTGTGGGTGCAAGACACGGACTACTTGTACTTGGAAGGGCACTTGCAAGGCTTGGGAGAACAAGGAAGGAAGGACCCAGTAGAAAGAAAAGGAAAGAAAAAGGAAAAAGAAAAGAAACCAGAAATGGGGCTTACCACCAAGTGGAACCAATCCGAACGACCGGCGGCGACGGCAAGAGCTTGGGAGCAGAGGAAGGGGCTACGGAAAACACGGAACACGGGACTAGGTCTATTCTCACAGAGTGCACATGCAATGTCTGTTCGAGGAGGGCAACGGTCTGTTTACACTGGGAGGGTAAGAGCCAAAGTCGTCTTGTTCATCAAGTGCTTGGCGGGGAGATCTGAGTTTCCATGCTCGAGGTTGCATCAGGTCTCGTTTCTCTCCCATCTCCTCCGCGGGTTCCGTTTGGCTGCTTCGCTTGCCTGGAAATCCGCTGGGGTTATTTTCACTGAAGGCAGGCGAGCAGGGTAGCCCCCGTCCCGCCCAAGAGCCGGAGCAAAGACGGTACGGTATGCAAACGCTGCGGTTTTCGAGGCCCAGGTCAATCAATTTGATTGATTACGAGAGGAGCTGGCTGTGGGCTGGGCAATCCACCCAAAAAGAAAGGAAACAACACTTTAATGATGCGCAGGTACATCCTATTCCCTGTCTTGTACCTGATACACCACGACCCAACTTGCTGAGAGGTCGTGTGCACCAATGCCCTTTTGTGCACGGCTCCGTCTAGGCGAGAATTGCCGATAATAATAATAATTACTCTTTACCGTAGTAGAGAAAACGGCTTTTGTCACTGTTGTCGGTTGAAGAATTGTGGCCGGCCTAATACAATTTGTCTTCAATGCCGTTCAAATTCTTGCATGCAATGTACGAAGTCGTCGAGGTGGACCGATGATTTATTTTGGGCTCGACGTCGTGACGTGGGTTTGCCCGTTTGAGGATCCCTGCGGATATCGTCCATCCTTGCCGTCGAGCGCTATGAAGTCCGCGTTGGCGTGCCCCACACTCGTCAATGGGCGCACAGGAGACGCAACGTACGCGTGTCGGTCCAAAAAGAACATATACGGCGAACGTTAAAACATCGTGGCAGTGGCACAAAGCCGCCGACATGTACTCCGTAAAAGCCACTCCTCTTTTGGAAAGTAAAAGATATCATCGGCGAGCGAAGAGTTCCGCCCCACAATCCAAGGGGATGCTGCAAGCTGACCTCTCAAATGAGAGTTTCTCAAGAGCGATAAGTGACAAGAGAAGACGGCCGGTACTTGCGGAAGAAACCCACACGACACCATCCAATGGATCCATCCAACCGTCCACCCACACCATGCAGGCTGACGCACACCTCATTATGCCCTCCGTTTGTTTCAGTGTCGAGCCTCTTGCGGCACCCACTGGGCGCAGCAAATACCTGTATCGGGGTGGAGACGTTCTCGAGCCAACAAATCACAACAGCTATTCATTTCATTGCTGGACTCGCCAGCAGTACCGTTTACCGCAGTGGCCTGAGTTGTCCCGCCGGGGATGCCCTAGTATTCTCATGAAGAGCGGATTTGTCGAGCACAACGTAACGACATCGGCAGTTTGTATCATGCAAGCAGTACGGTGCAGTCGCCCGATCAGTCAGAAGAATGTGCCCTACGAAGAGCGGTGACCTTAGGAAGCAGAAAGTCCATTCGCTGCTGCGATAGAGGTGACAGAGTTCGTTGCTACATACATCCATAGATGGCTCGGAAAGAGACCCGGGCACAGGACGGGGCCTGTGCTAGTGCTCTATTCGTCTCCAAACAATCCAAGGCTGGAGCACATCTGACGGCACGCTGACACCAACCACGGACGTCGTCCGTCGCTGCAGGTTTCGCGCATCAATCCTTTCAAGTCAGTCCAGAACAGGCCAAACCGTAATATACTGGCGTGCTCCTTTGAACCATCTGTCAAACCCAAAGTCTACTTCGCCACTGAAGCTGAAAGTCTAACGCCGACTGCTTCAAGACATGATATCTTCGATGAGTAGATTGATGTTCCTCCAGTTTTACCCCATGCCATTGACGAAAACGAAGGAAAAAGAAAGAAGAAACCTCTACCTATATAGCGGTAGATGTGAACACTGGTGTTTTGTGGTGAGGAGGCTGTACTCTAACGAGCCAGTTGTTGGTGATTGAACTGAATATTATTATTATTAATTACGATGTGGCCTGCTGGCTTGCAAGGAGATACGGGAGAGGCGTTGCCAGTCCATGTCGCAGTGACATCCGTTCAGGAGGCCAGACTTCGAGTTTCTGAGCTGTCTCGGTCGTCGATTGGCAGTCACGAAACGCACCAGCCCTTGATTGGGCAAAGACGCACACGAGACAAGTGATTACATTGCGTCATACAGACTGGGGGCTGATGATCTGGCGCCAAACCGAATGGAACCGTCGGCTCAACCGTGCTTCCTCCTCGACGTTCAGAGCTAGCAGGTTGCTGATCCTCACAATCGACCCCCTGTTTTGACTCCACTCTACCAGTTCCTCCAGGGGCTGTGGAGCCTCGAGTTTTTCTCCTTCTGTGCAATTGATACGCAAGATACGTTCCTTGTCGTGGCTCGCTCCACTGCTATTTAGTTGTACTCCTTGCTGGGCCTTTGAGACCACCATCTATTATTCTGAGGGGCGCTGACTGGAAAGCGTCGGCAATCCGGCGCCGTGCTTTCGAACAGGTTTTCCGGTTCCCTACCCATGTAGACGATACATTTATGCAACTTTGAGGTGTAAGGGAGCCAGAGACCGGCCGGCACTAGGCCTAAATCACTCTGCCACATGCCGCTGGCTGAAGCAGATGTGGGCGGTGGCTGGCCCTTGCACCCCGTTATCTTGTCACGCTTCAGGTTCGGGGAATTGATGACGTCCGATTCTCCGTGTTGCTCTTTCGCTTTGTTTTCTTCGTCTCTTGAATGGGGGCACTCGCATTCTTGCGATTACAATTTTCACCCTCCGTACAATCAAGGAATTAAATCCCAATTCGATTCCCGAATTCCGACTCATGCGCTCGCTTGCCACCACCGATCGCTGATTTCCCAGAACGTGATGATTCAACATGGAGGCTCAGCGCAGTGATGACTTGCTGGAGTGGATGCTTCCACGGACTATTCGAGATGTGCTAAGATTTTAAGTTAGTCAACCAGTTCGCGATGAGTCGGTTGTCTGCTTGTAAGCCCTGATGAGAGAGTCGATGCCCATGCGGGGATCTCTCATATCAGGCTTTTTCCGCATGGGTCAGTCGCTTCTACTTGGATCCCTTTCTTTCTTTTGAGTTTTTTTCTTTCTTTTTGCTACACTCATAAGGTTGACACGTCTAATATACGAGAGATACGTAATTGTTCTTCCCCTTCTTTCTTTCATACGCTTCCTGTTCCGACTCATGCGATGCTCGGAAATTAGAACTCTCTGGCGCGGTCATAGCTTCTCACGTGTTTCGTATTGCACCGAGAGTCGGGCAGTCCCTGAGGCACACTAGGAGCTCGAGTTTCGGGGAAACGCGACAATCTGCCTTGTTCCTTTTCTCGATCAATCAATCTTGATGTGGACCTTTCCGCGCAGGGCTTTCCTCGGTCCCGCTCCCGCTCGCTAGCCCCCTGCAAAATTTCTCGTTGTGAGGAGCTTGACGGGGCTCGCATCAAGTTCAAATTTCCGACGTTCGTGAGGCAAAAACGGGGCGATGAAAAATAGTACCATCGACGTCCGTTTTCCTTCTCTTTGCCACATGGCCGCCTTCGTTCGGGGTCCGAAGAAAACCGGCGGGATCGGGCACTCCGGCTCCGACCGAGGCCCCCTTTCCGCCATTCAAACAAGATAAACGGGGTTGTTACGGATGAGAAAACCCTCCCATGCCCGTACTAATGCCATTTCCAAGTGGGGATGCAGAAAAGAATTAAAAGAGAGAAAGGGGAAACGAAGCCACCGAGGTCGAAAAAAGCAAACAAAAATCAAGACATGAACATGCCGAGCTTGATTGACTCTCAGCATGTGAGATTCTCGTCGCATTTGGCGCATTAGAGGGGTTGACTGGATCTGACTTGAGAGGAATAGATATGATGTCTCTGGGAGTATAGCTGCGGACCACGTCAATCCATTGCAAACACAGCCAAGCGGAAGGAGCCATCAGCCTGAACGCGCTTGGAGGGTAAAAGGAATCGACCAAGATTACGATCACCTTCGCCTAAACGATCCATCGAGGTCTAGACCATGTGTTGATGCAGCTGAGTCATCCCGATCTTGAAAGAAGTTTCTCATCCTCACCGGCGCGTTTTTTCTTCGCCTTTGAAACATCCTTTCAAATATTAAAGAATGCAAGTCAACTGCAAAGAAGAGAAAAAGAAAAAAAGGGAAAAAAAAAGAAGAAAGAGACAGGGGGTCATTAAAGCAGATGGGACGGTGGTCAGTAGGTTGAGATGATTATTATAGCTTCATCCGCCACCTATTAAAACCTAACGCCGAACCCGTATGCTTCTAAGGCCAAGGAGTCAAAGATTGATGATCCATTGACTTATTCTCCACCAGTGCTGCAAGTCTTTCACATACCTCTCTATTGCATTCACATGCCAGTAACATTATGCCAAACTGATCCCCTCCCCTAAATATGTTGCGCCAAAACTTGGGTGAAGGCGGGGTTCGAACTTATCTAACTCCTCGTGCGTCGCAGGATGATGCGGGGAATAAATTCTCTTCGTTCGAAGCGGCTGGGCAACGATGCTGGTGGTGTGTCACACGATAATTGCCCACCATTAGCAGTTCCAGGCCCAGACCCTTTCCGGACCCTGATGACTTGCCAATTTGCCCTTCCTTCTCCGTCTTTTATGGCTAGCTAGTGTATACTTTTGCGATGGTGATAGCTTCATCATCACCACGTACTTGGAGCACGTAGGTGTGCACTGCCAGCTGGCAAGCGAAGCAAAAAACTCCTTCGTGAAGCCAACCCTGCAGAAAAGCGTCCCCCGACCGATGTCGCCCAAAGCCGAAGATGGTCCAGGCGCAAATGGGCCGGTGCCGTGTGCCGTGTGCCGTTTGCCGTCCCCTCCCCGCCAACGACGCGATCGATTGATGCGGCGAGAGTAATTTATTTTCTTTGACTCAGGTGGTCCGAGGAGAAAGGGCATCCATCGACTCGACCCTTGTTTCCCTCATTCCTGTTTTCCTCACTCACCCACCCTTTTCCTTTCTCTCACCCCAACCATCCACTCCACCGCCCTTCGCCCGATTCTCCTGGATTTGTGGAAAGCTGGGTGAAGGAGGGGCTGATGGGAGGAGGCGGATATTAATAACTTTAGAGATCCATGGAACCTTGGGAAGGAGTCAAAATGAATTGCTCATGTCCGTGAACCGCGATGGGGGTTCTCGCATGCCTGTTCGCAACAGCCTCGTCTTTATCCCCCTCTCCGTCCTCCTCCCCACCTCAGCGCACGAAGGAAAACGACTATATGAGGGGGTGAATAGGAGCGGAAGCGAAGGGCGAAGGGGGTCAGAGTCAAGGGCCAAGAAACACCAAGATGCGCCCAGCATCAAAACATTAACGTGATGCTGTGAGCTTGAGCCTAAGGTGCGCCTTGACACCTACCTCGAGGCATTCGGAGGAAGGCTGCCATGGCCAAAAGGCCCAAAGCGGAATCCCGTCCGCGACACGCAGAGGGGGAAAAATGCAGCAGGTCATGCGATGGTGAGAACCCTGTGCGGGGAGGACCAGGGCCCCAGGCGGATGGCGGCGCCTCCCCTCCCTCGAGAGGCAAAGGAAAAAAAGCGTTCGAGGGAGATGCATGGTGGTGGTGTGAGTAGGGCTGGCATTGGCGTGTTGGGCCTTGGCTGGTTCCTGCTGCTTGCTGGGTTTGGCGGGGTCATGAGGACCTCAGTGCCCCCAGTGCCTTCCCAGCCCCACAACCCCGGCGGCGTCGACCGGCGGCACAAGGTTCGGTGGACATTCCAGCGGGAAGGAGCTCCAGAGCACTATTAAAAAAAAAAAAATTTGGTCCGCCGCTTCGACTCGGACTGATTTGTCAACGAGGCCTCCTCCGTACCAAATGGAGGATACTCAGCTAGCCGATCTTGAAAAGAGAAGAAGAAGAAGCCCAACATTCCTGCATCGACCCTCCCGGGCCACACACGCCTTGAGCATTCGTCGAATGAGACTGACGATCTCAGGGCCATCGCCAACACGATCGATTTTGTACTCTTGGCTGCTTCGTGTGCTTGACTCACCAGCCAGCCTGCATCAAGAAGTGAAAGGGAGAAGAGAAAAATAGCCACTAGATGAAATAGGCTCCAGCCATTCCTCGATCGGATTGGCCCAGGGACGCGAGCTGGATGAAGAGTGGGTGCGTGCCCTCCCGGTGGTAGCCCCGAGATCTTGTGAATGGTCCAAGGGTGGGCGGGCCATGGCCGTCGTACCTTGTGACGGCCAAATCCGGCGTATGGGGCCCATCTACATCGAGCTTGGCCCGAACGGATCGAACTAACACGTCCATCTAGCTTTTCGTCGGTATAAATTTTTTCCTATGACACATACGAGCAGATCATAGGCGGCAAACCCCGACTTCGAGGCAGAGACAGAAACAACCACCCTCGCGAGAAGGCACAAAAATCGGGATGAAAAGAATAAACGGGACTGGATATCAACGAGCAGAACAGAGATTGTCAAGAGAAAATGGGGAATGGAGGCCTATTATTTGCTGTACTGGAAGGGGGAAGGGAACAAACCCCTCCCTTCAAACATCAGGAGAGCTCCCCACCCTGCCCGTACCCGTGTGAGCATGAGCAAAGAACAGAAATTTTGCTTGCGGCCCCTCCCCGCCAATGCGGACCTCGTGGTACACGACCGGCGCAAATAGATTGGCTCGCAAGCAAGGGTGCGTGCTTGGATTCTAGAAGTTTTGGCGTCCCTCGTTCCTCAGACAGGCATCGTGACAGGTTGGCGTGGAGGCTAGGCGGTACGGTACCGGGGGCTGGTTTTGGTCTTTTTTTTTTTTTTTTTCTCCTCCCTTACCTTGCATTGGCCTCTTTCCTTTTCGTAGATTTATTACTTACATTGATGGATGTCTTGAGAGATCTGATGAGCTCCCCCTACTACCTGTACCTTCTCTTCGGTCCCCCTTTCTCTCTACCTTTTTCTTCACTCTCCCTTCTCTTCACAATCTCCATCCCTTTCACGCTCCAGTGGAACTTTATATGCGACGCGCAATCCTCAGCTATAGCTCGGCGCCTCTTTGCAACACGGCCCAGTACCCGTTGACCACCCTCATGAACACCAGCTCGTTGGCCTGCTGAACGATTATCGACAAACCTCACGCCCTTTCCACTTAGGACAAAACCTTATACTGAGGATTAGTGCCGTTCGAGGAACCTGCGCCCCAAAATCGAGAGAAAGAGCGTTCCGATCCTTTTCATCGCCAGTTTTTCTCGCCACCCACAATCCCGAAAACCGGCCGAAGCCAAAGAATCAACGTTCTCGCTCCCCGGCCATTCCCCCTGTCCCCGCTCCCGAAATTCTCCTTCCCTCGCCCTCACTTCCTTTGCTCTGGATTTTCGGACAACAATTCTGGTTCCTCCAATCTATTATTCTCTTCTTGGTCTTCATTCTCCCGAGTAATGGAGATTGGAAATTCAGCTCTAGACCCGTCAATCGTCTGTTCAACTATTACTTCCGCAGCTGCGTAGCAGCTCTTCGCCCGTGCCCCACACAAAAATCCAACTGTTTCGTTTCGTGTTGGCCGATCGCGAAACGGAGCTCACCGGCGCAACGCAAAACACCTCCACTTACACCTCGACTCGCGATTCCTTCAGCCCAACCAGCACTTTCAACTCTCACGTCCTGATTGCCTCCGACACAATTAATCTGCCTGCCTTCAGCTTGGCCAATTTGCTACGATTCGGTGTTCGACCCGCGAACCCTGCTCAATTCGCTCGCTCGCTCCGAGCAGCTGACCCGTTCAAGATTGTGGGACAACCAAGCTCCACGCTCGCCTTCCGTCACTAACCGTCGAACGGCACTACCATTGATTTTGGAACCTCTGGCATCAATCTGTCTTGGAAGCGACAAAACTAAGCACTTGCTCCGATGACAATGCACAACCTGCTCAGCGTTGCCAACATCTTCCGCACAAGGTCTGAGGAGGGGAACCCGGCAAAGACCCCACTTCGCTCCACTCACGGTATTCCATCGACCGCCTCAATTCCCAAGCGACCGGCTCCTCCACACATTCCAGCCCCTCCTCCCTACCTCACCCGCACAACCAACACCATACCCAAGCCAGCGATGAGTCCGCCATCCCTCGCTCCGCACCGATGGAATCAAACGACGACACCCGACACCCGCCGCAATCTCCCTCCGTCACGTCCTCGCGCCCGAGTCTCCTCAGTCGGCATAGCTATCTCAGCAGGCTAAGCGATGACGATGCGTCACCCCTGCCTTCCCCACTAAGAAGAAGCGTCGCTTCAATTTCCCCTACCCTTTTTCTCCAAGTCCCACGAACATCCCGCCCCGGCAACCCTCGCGTTCGTTGTCGAGTCGCCGCCCGTCTTATTCTACCTTGACCCCGAACGCAGCACCGGCGCCCTAGTTTCTGGCCAGGTCGTCATCGACGTCAAGGAGGAGCTACTTGAGGTGAACAGCGTGGCCGCCTCGGTCACCAAGACTGTGGTGCACAAGAAACCGTTTCAGAGCCATTGCGATGACTGCACTGCGCACGAAGAGGAGCTGCAACACTGGACCCTTGTGGCGCAACCCTTGCTCCTGTCTCGAGGTGAGCCTACTTTTTTTTTTTTTTCCTTTGTCCTTTCCTCTTCACCTCGCCCTATCAATGTCTGCTAGCGTCTCCCATCCCGCTAACACCTTTTTTTTTCTCTTTGCCTAGGTCTCCATAAATTCCCTTTCACCGGCATCCTCGAGGGCCACCTGCCCATCACCACCGAAACCAATCTCGTGAGCATCTCCTACGAGCTTCGCGCCACGACCCTCGTCTCCCGCCACCCCGTCACCCCCGATGGCCCCGGGATTCCCATCTTCCACTCCGAACCCCTTCAAGTTCGCCGCAGCCTCCCCGAGACCGACGCGCCCCACAACTCGGTCCGCGTTTTCCCCCAACCAACATCCGCGCCAGCGCACAGTATCAGCAGGTTCTGTACCCCTCCGGCCGCAACAACCTCACCATGGCCCTCGACGGGCTCACGACCAAGCTTGTCCAGGAGGACTCGGTCGAGTGCTGGCGCCTCAAAAGGCCTCGTGGCGCCTCGAAGAGAGCATCAAGGCCGTTTCCAACGCCTGCGCCCGCCACGCGACCCCCTCACCGACCCTGCCCAGGCCGAGGCTGAGACGAACAGGAACAGGATTCCCCGGACAGAGACCCGCGTCATTGGCGAGGAAATTATCTCCCGGGACTGGAAGTCGGACTACCTCTCCGCCGACGGCCACATCGAGCTCTTCTTTGACTTTGGCCTGCACCCCGCCTTTCGCAAGCCCCAACCCCACCATCCTCACTACTACCCCCACTATCACCACAACGCTCACCGCGATAGCGAGCTCCCCGCTTCGTCTGCGACACCGTCACCGCCCAGGGCACCCAGATCTCGCACTCCCTCCTCGTCGAACTCATCGTCTCTCGTGCCCGCGCTCCGGCGTCCAAGCCCGATGCCCTCGTCGACACGGGCACCGGCCGCATCCTCCGCATGCGTTTCCGCGTCTATCTCACCGATAAGCCCGGCTCCCGCGTCGCCTGGGATGACGAAGCACCCCCATGTACGACGAGGTACCTCCCAGCCCTCCTTGCTACGAGGGCGGCGATCCCAATGATAGCGACGGCGCCGATCACCACGATACTGAGCCCATCTACGCCGCGCGGGATAGCGTCGAGTGGAGAGAGGGGATCCGGCTTCCCGGCCCCTTCTACTTCTTCTCCTTCCCCCTCCTCCTGCTACGCTACCTCCCCTCCGTTTCCCACTACTTCCTCTCCTTGATCGTAATTTCTAATTTTTACATTCCTTTTTTTTTTTCCCAGTCGTTTCTACTTCATTCTTTTCCTTGTCTACCTCGGTACATAACTTCAATATTCAACTGCATGGGAGGCGCATCACGTGTCTCTGTAAAGACCGGGGCATTTTCGGGGTCTTTTCCATCTTCACAGCCTCTTTTTCCCTGTTCCTTTAATCCTTTTTCTTTCTTTTTCCTTTTTGATTGTCAGGGAGTTCCGCGGACTATGCCACGATTACAGAAGTGGGGTAGGAGTGTTTGCTGCAAAACACAGGCATCAATATGATATGATATCCAGTCGTCATCTTTTTTTGCGACAGAGAAGGATGGACAGCATTCAACAAAGAGCACAGGACAGCTCTCTACCTCGGTACGGGGACACGGTTTTATTTTCAAGTGGTCGAGATACCTCGGTCGTTAGATCAATGATAGATACCCCTAAAAACAATCAGAGGCTGTGATAGCCTCTATTACACACTTGTGTTCTTATTGCTTCATTACATGTGGATTTCTTGTCACTCATTTTTTAGTTCAAGTCAGAAACGGATACGGTAAAAGTGATATATAATTTGACGTCATTCATCAAACTAGGAGAATAAACACAAAAACACTACAGACGACAGAATTGAAACAAACAAAGGAAAAGAAAACAAGGTACAAGTTGTTGACAGACTTGATATATCCTTCTCTCGGGTCCACGGCCTCCTTCTCCTTCCTATTAATTATGGAGGATCCCGTCTCCTAGCGTCATGCCGAGTGGTATCAAAAAATTAAAAATCAGTGTACAGAGGAAACCAAGAGAGCAATAGACCAAGAACACAGGAATTTTGTTGGTGATTTTTGGAGGGGGTTGTTTTGTCTTCCGGTCTAAGCCATTTTCTTATTTTATTTTTTGGTGGCGTCTATCCTCTTATCGAGATAGAGCGTTCCCGTCTAAACCGCTTAGTAAATGCGGTTAATCTGGGGGTTGGCGACTGGGGCAGTAGTGCCGCCGGTGCCGGGGAATTCGGCAGTCTGGCGGAGACCGGCATTACCGTTCTCGTACTGAGCACCGGTGTTGCAGTTGGAGTTGGGGTCAATCTTCAAGCCCGTGCCAAACTCGCCAACCTTTTCCTGGAAGTTGCCGTAGCCGTTTCCGGCGAGGCCATTGCCGTGACCGTGACCGTGGCCGACGCCGTTGCCGTTGCCGTTGCCGGTACCAAGCCTCTCCTTCTCGATGTTGCCAACGTTGCCAAGGGGCGCGGAACCAATAACTTGGTTACCGCGATCGGTGGCACCGGTGGGGTATTCACCGTAGCCGCCAGCGCCGGGCTGCTGGGCGAGGTTACCGGCTCCGAGGGGCTGGCCGTAGGCGCCGAGGCCGGGTTGCTGTTGCTGCTGCTGCTGTTGCTGCTGCTGGCTGTAGAGAGCACCGGCGCCGGGCTGGGTGTAGGCGAGGTTACCAACACCAGGCTGCTGCTGCTGCTGGCTCTGGAGGTTGCGGAGGCGCTCCTCCTCCTGGAACTTGCTCTGCTCGTGGATCCTCTTCTGATCGAGCTTCTCCTCGATCTTGGGGGCGCGGGGAATGTCCTTGCTGGTGCTAGCATGGCCAATGGAGAAGACGGGGCTCTCCCACTTCTCGCCCTGGAGCGCCATGTCCTTGTACTTGGTGGCGCGGGTGCTGGTAGCGTCGGAGAGCTTGATGTCGGGGAAGATGCTGTCGTGCATGGTGTAGGCAATGTTGAACTTCTTGCCGGCGGTGGCCTGGGCAGCCTTGCGCTGGGCCTCGGTCTTGGCCTCGGCCTTCTTCTGGTTCTTGTACTTCTTGGCCGAGTTGAGGTAGCGGCTGTACATGTTGGACTTCTTGCCGCCTTCCTCGGACTCGATGCGAGCACGCTCATCCTCGAGGGTGGTCTTGGCGTCCTTCTGGATCTCGTACATGATCTTGTCCCACTTGCTGAACTGGTCCTTGATGCTCTTCTCGACCACCTTCTGGATGGCGGGGCGCATCACCTTGAGGAGGATGCTCTGGAGGAGCGAGAAGACGAGCTTGTACTTGGACTTGACGAGCTTGACCTTGAGGTTGCGGATGTCGACGTCGACATTGTCAACCTTGAAGAACCTCTGTCGGTCATGCTTCTTGGGGGTCGAGACGGCGAGCTCAAAGGTCAACCCGGTACCGCCGAGGAAGATGTTGGCAACGCCAGTATCCTTGACGGAGGGGAACCCGGTCTTGCGGTGGATGTAGTAGTTTACATCGCGGAGATCCATCTGGATGCCGCCGACGCGGACGTCAAAGACCTGGTGCTGGTCGTTGGAAATCTTCTTGCGGCCCATCTTGAAGTAGTGGTTGCTCTTGAGCTCAATGTTGTTGGGGAAGATGTTGTCGGCCTCGATGATGAGGTTTTCGATGACGGCATCGACCTGGTGATCCGAGTATTCCAAGCGGGGATTGGGACGTACTCGATGCCCTCGACAGCAGAGGGGATGATGACCTCGGTGAGATCCTTGATGAGATGGGGCTTGAAGGTAGGCTTGCCGTTCTCATCGTTTCCGAGGTGCTGGAAGAGGCGCTGGACGGCAAGGCCAAACTCCTTGTTCTGGGCGTCCTTGTCGAACTGGTCAGAGAGGAACTTGGTCTCGTTGATGATGCGGTCCGTGTTGGGGCGGTACTTGTCGCGGAGGAGGTAGCGGCCGTGATCGTAGAGCTGATCCCACTCCTGGTTGGAAGACTCGTCCAAGATGTAGCCCTCCTGGAGGAGGCAGCGGCGGATGTAACTATCCATGCGGCTGAACCAGTTGCGGAGCTCATCGTCGCGCTGGGCGGCGTCGTAGAGGCTCTGAATGGAGTTCCAGAGGGGTCGCTCGAGGTGCCGTTGGCGAAGCGCTCGATGATGGTCTTGAGGTCGTCTTGGGCCCTCTGTAGATGGGTGCGGGTCTGCTGGACAGTGCCGGTGCCGCCCTGGGCGACGGTGCGGCCGTGACGGCCATACTCCCCGGCGAGATCGAGAATGGTCTCGACGGCGCGGGAGTAGTCGGGATGCTGCTGGCACTCGAGAACCATCTTCTTGAGACGCCAGATGGTCTGCTCCTTGCGCTCCTGGGGAATCTTCTGGTTAAAGTACTCGCGAGTGCGGCGGCGGTATTCGTCGTTGCGCTGCTTGACCTTTCGCGATCCTCCTCGCTGACGTTCTGGTTGATCTTCTGCTTGATCTTCTCACGTCCAGTGGAAGCGCCGGCCTGGGCATTAACATCGCCGGGCCTGGTGGAGCCGGTAGGGTTAGCGGCGTTAGCGGCAGCGGCGGCGGTATCCTTGAGGTCCTCCTTGGGCTTTCCGCCGTAAGTTCCTCGGGCCTTCTCCCTCAGGGTGTCCTTGGAAAAGTCGGGCTTCTCGTGCCAGGTGTGATCCTGAGCGGGCATGTCCACCTGGTTGAGCTGGTCCTCAGAAGGTCGGACGCGGCCGGCAACGTTGCTGGCGGCATCGCCGGCGACATCACGGAAGAGGACGGTGAAGTCCTTGACTGTAGGCACGAGTTAGTAAAGAACTGGGAGGCCCGCGGCGCGATGGGGAAAAGGTCAGGAGGCTGAGAACGTACGGAGTTTTCGGAACTGTCCATTGGTGATGAGGAGAGTTCCGACGGTTCGCAGACCCTGGAGGGCCTGGTCGCCGTGCTGCTGAGCAGTCGCCTTGTCGACGGGAGCGCCGGGGGTGCTTATCGCACTAGGCTTGAACTGCTCGGTCTCCCAGATGAAGTCTTGCAAGAGGTTGCCCTCGTTCTTGGACAGGAACAGATACTTGGCGAGCCTCACAACTTCGCGAGCATCGGCCACGAGAGCCTGGCCCTCAGTGGAGAGCTTGCCGGAGGGAGACTTGAGGGCCTTGGACTCGAGGAAGCTGTTGAGGGTGATGTCGATTTGTTCGTTCTAGAGGCGAGGGGTTGCCGTGTTAGTCGCAAGCGGTTCCTCTGCGGTTCCTCCACCTCGTCGCGTAAAAGCAAAACCTGCTCCCTTTTGAAACTGGACTCAACTTACCGAGGGGACCTTGCCAGCCTTGAAGGCACTGTAGATGGCGTAAAGCTGGAGCTTGGACTCGATATTTTCGTCCCTGACCTTGACGTTGGTCGGTCTATTCACAGAGGATCCCAGGGAAGCCATGTTGTCTAAAAGATGGGGAATAAAACGGAACAAAGACTGAAGCAAAAGAATGCCTAAGAAATCGAGAAAAACAAGAAAAAGGAAGGCTCTGTGATTAGGAGAGATAAAAAGAGGAGATGGAAGGGACGGGACAAAGGCTTAGTTTGTTGAATGTCGGAGCGGAAGGGCGGCGGGCTTGTCGGGAGGTAGGTAGTAGTTTGCTGTTTGACAAGGCGAGACAAGGTGAGGTTGCGATGTAAGTTTGTTTGATATTAGGTGAAGTGTTTCTCCGGGGTATCAAAGTGTCGGGGGAAGGAGAAAGTTTCACCGAGCAAGGTCTAAGGTGCGTGATAATCGTTAGATGTCAGATTGTTGACTTGTAGGAAAGAGAAAGTAAGAATTGGATCATGAATGACGGACGGAAGCGGCTGGTTTATACTCTTGATGTCGGCGGAGATTTGGGGTAAGGGAAGGGGAGGGAGGGAGGGAAGGCGCAGGTCAGGTCGAGAGTGTCGAGGGTAAGACGTCACACAAGTGACATAGCAGTTCGAGCTCGGGGCAGAACCAATGTCAATCACCCAAGACTAGCCCGGGACATGCGATCTAGACAGACCGGATGGGGATGCAGTGACACCATCGCTTCGTCTTCCCCGTTTCAGTGGGTACATTGATTCACGGATGGCATGGCATGGATCAATGGAATCATCATGTTTGGAGGAGCTACGCTACACCCTGTACCGGGGTGAACCATTGGGCAATCGATGGAAAGAAGGGGGAAGGAACCCGGGCCAGAAGCGCGCGCGGGTTTCGCTTGAGCACCTTTCAGCTACTTTCGTACACGGTAATGGTTAATGTGCCACGCTCCGTTTCTTCTTGTTCCCAGGAGGGGAGAGAACCAAGCCGCGAAGTTGTTGTGTGATTTCTTTTTTCTTTTTCTTTTTCTTTTGGTTCGTTCTTTTTGGTTGGGTTGGCTATTAGTGTCGGTTACGTCATGGAGATGTCGTCGTTTCGTGGAGCCACCACGATTTTCCGTGCTAACGCGCTTGTATCCTTGTACCCATGGCGTGGACCAGCCATTGACTAATCGAGCAAGCCGCGAAAAGAAGAATATCCCATTTCAGTTAAGATTGAGGATTTGACTAATGTTGGCTCTTCAGGTTCCGGTGGGGAAAGAGGGAACGCGAGAAGGGGGGCGTGTCTGAGTTGGCTCAGTGCTGAACCTCACCCTTGCCTTGTTGCCTTGCTCCTTGCTGCCCTCCAAGTTGCCTGTTGCCCTATTGCCTGCCCTATTGCCCTGTTGCTCGGTCATGCAAGCGGCCGGCAGACGGGAAAGTGCAGTAACTCTGGGTGTTTCCGGCCTCCAAAATCAAAGAGCACTTGAAGCCAAGTGCACTAGTGAAACTATGGACCCGAGAGCCAGCCTGAAAGCCGAAGAAATATTCTTCCTTGTCTTTGCACAAACCCTCCGGGCAAAACACCGCTTTCTACACTAAGAACTACGAAGCAAGTTGTTTTTGGACTGTCGCGTGTTTTAGACTCCCAGACATTTTCGCTATCCGGTTCAAGAGAACCTGAGCTTGACGGCGGGTCCTCTCATGTCGGAAAAGTGAAGCAAAGGGGTACAAGTAATGGCAGAAAAGCATGATAAAGATCCATTGGAAGCAGTTTAATCGGCCAAACCACAACAGGCCACCAGTGTCAAAAGGCGGAGAACAAGAAAAGGCGGAGGCTGTTCACGACATGTGGGACGTGCCTTACCAGAAAGGGCAAAGCAAAGGGGAAGGTTGCGCAATGCTGAGAGCATGGCCCCCTCCGGCAGGAATCAGATGTCTGCTGGAACCGATGAATTCTGCGACGATCTCCTGGGGAGCACGATTGCACGATGGGCTTTCAGAACCTGCTGCACGAGTGGGTCGTGGACGTGCCTTAAACGCCACCCATCAAAGGCTGGCGGCTTCCCTTGGCCAAGCTCAAGATGTAATAGTTCTTGGACGACAAGGTGCAGTGCAGGATGCAATGAGGCAACGGCGCTTCACTCAAACGCCTCCATTTTAAGTCACCTGGGTGTTCTCTCCGCCATGATGCGAGAGAAGGGACTCTCCGAAGATGGAACGCATAAGCTTTGCATAAAACAAAAGGCAGAGGTGAGTAGAGTTAAGTTGCGGAAGCTATTGCAGCGCAAGGGAGCTCAAGCGGCCGTCGTAGGACCGAGGGGAAGCGATGGAGATCCACAGTCACGGACAGTCACGGACAGTCACAGAGAGCAGAGGGATCGGCTCTCTACTCTCTCCCAAGCTTCAAATGCTCGGTATTATCATAATCTCGTGTAATTTCATCTCGCGCGGGACCATTGCTTGCTTTCCTTTGAAGTCCGTAACCCACGGACCTTGATGTCTCGGATGTTTGAAGCTCCCCAATGTTTTGACCCAGTGATGTTTTTTTGTCCTCTCTCTCTTTCTCTCTCAGATATCTGACTACGAGTACCGAGGTAGAAGCCAAGTAAAAGAGGGAAAAACCCCCTCTCTACCAAAGAAAGAAAGAAGCCGAACTGAAAAAAAAATTGCAATAATAAATCGGGATTTGACGACGCTGAAGAGTGCACGAGCAGGGGGACTGGACGCCAAGTAAGAGAACAAGGTCGAGGTGACGTGATGAAGACGGAAGTCAAGGTCAAGCTTGGGCTGAATCGACCAATGATGAGGCATGCGGAGCAACAGCTGCGGGTCTTTGCTAGCTCCACCCGCCGTCTCGTCTCGTTGGTCGTGGCTGGAGAACGAAATTCCAAGTCTTTGTCCGTCGTCGTGGCAGTGGATCACGGGCTGGAGCTGAGGAGAAAACAATTCATCACTCCATGAGTAAATAACCGGTTCGGGCGCACATCAGCACTAGGACCTAAACCGATCGACTTCATCAATCTCTCATCCCGAATGGCTGGCTAAGATACCCAGCTCCCTGGGTCCACTCAACTTCATCCTAAGCACCCTGGCACGGGAAACCCTCCTTTTCCCCCTTGGCGGAAGGGGAAGCTAAGGGACCTGATTTTGGACCTTTTCATGGTCTACACAAAATCCAAGAATATGTCCCTGGTTGGCCATGGCGATGTTGTGTTCGCGGAGAGTGACCTCCGCTCACTTGAATCAATGGGGAATTGTTTTCCCAGTCTCGGGGAGCATGAGCACGCCGCTTACAGCAGAAAAGTCTCATCGTGCTTCCTCCCCTTGGATCTTCTTCACGATATAGGCCTCGTAAGACATAAAAACATGTGTGCTGGTGGAGCCGTGTATAAACGAGATTTTGGTCCTTCTGACTTGGCTCTTCAAAATCGTACATGTCTGTCTTGTGGGTTTTCCTTTTGTGTTTTTTTTCTTCATCCGCCAAAGCCCGGCCCAGCATCGACCTGTCATGCATACATTGTATTCAGCACAGCAAAGAAGAAAGGTATGCGAATACAAATATCTCCTAATCACACCACCGTTTCCGCTCGCCGTCTTCTTCTTTCATGTACTTCGTAGTTTCGTTCATGCCCCTTGAGCTTGGTTCCGACGACGCCCGTCCCCCATCTTTCCTCAAAGTTGTTTACAGAAACCCACCCCCTCCTTCATTCCCGATCGGCCGTAGTGTAAGCCGATTGCTGCACGCATAACAGCGAAGGAAGCTACATGTACGCCATATTAACTTCAGACGGTGCGAAGCTTTTGCTCTAATTCTCGTCCCCCTTCCCCTCCCCCTTCCCTGCCCCTTCCCTCCCCTTGAGCTTGGGGGCGCTTTGTGACGTAAGACATCCCCAGTACTCAATCGTAAACCAGGAGATCCATCTGTGGATAATTGAATATGAATGGGGGAAAAGATCGATTTTGAGAATGTCTTCTTCCCCTTTCTCGGTGAGGTTGAATTTGCTAGCGGCTCTTCTGGCCAAAATGGTACGTTGAGTCCCCACCAGGATAGGAATGACGTCACACATGGCCTCTCCGTAGGAGACTTTGACCACGCTTCGCAATGATGCGCAAAGGAAATGATGCAACACTGCGTGCGCGTGCGCCTGGTGTTCTTCATGATTTCATCGATTATTACTATTTTTTTCTATCTCTCTCTCTTTCTATTCGGGAAAGAATTTTGGTGGCACAAGTGAAACTGGTGATACTTGATCTGTTTTTCCATCCTATCCAAGTATCATCTAGATATCTACCTCTCCTTTTCATTTGTGCATCTTTCATGCGCAAGGATTGGGGATGGGCCAGGAATCAGGGTAGTTGATATCGCCTCCCGCTGACGATCCCGTTGTCGCGTATTTGATTGCGAAACGAAAGACCCTGCTTTTGCGGGTTTAGTTGTACAGGAAAGATTGATAGTATATTGCTCCTGCGGGTAGAACCGCACCTGAGAGGAGATGCTCCAAGGATCAGATCATATCCCTCTCCTCGGGGACACGGCAGACCCCATGTAGCATGTGAAGCGAGGTTCGTCCTATTGAATGGGGTATCAAGAGGTTCGTAGCATTCGGGACTTGAGAAATCCCTGCCAAGAAGGGGGAGGGAAGGTAAGAGGAGCGTTCCCGGGGCGGAATTATCCCCCTCCTTTTATTGCCATCTTGAGATGGAAGGATTCAAGATGCAACGCACTCCTCCGCCCGAGGGAATGGGTGCAGCAACACGCAATCAGCAGGCCATTGGCCCAAATCCTTGCGACCACCGCAGCCCCCCATGATGGCAATCATGACGAGGACCGATACCACCACGCTTGCCGCCCCGTACCTGTACGCGTGCCCTCGTCTCAGAGTAGAGAGCTCCAGCACCCATGTCGAGACGGTGGTCAAGCAGCCGCAGAAGCCGTCCTCCACCCCGCGCAGCACCTGGCACCCCACGACGCCGCCCCCGGCCGCCGTGTGCGACAGGTCCCAGCACATCCCCAGCACCGCGGTGCCCAGGACGTTGGCCGTAAAAGTACCCATGGGGAACGCCGGTACCTTTTGTTGAGGAAGAGGGAGAGGTAGAACCGCGCGATGCAGCCCGGCGGGGAGAAGACGAGAGCGAAGAGGGCGTCGCCGCGCCAACTCCGGTGGGGCGGGAAGACGGACAGCAGTATGGCCGCGATCCACACGGCGACCCCCACGGGCACGGCGACTCTATCGAGGAAATGGCGCACGAAGCGGTGCGAGAACGAGGGCGTGAGGGCCTCGAGCCCGGCCGCGAGGTGAACGCCGATGAAGAGGCCGCCGAGCGATATGCAGATGCTGGAGATGATGACGGAGAGAAACGCCATGAACGAGTACCCACCGTTTCGGCTTGTTGGGCTCGCTGTGTCGGTGGGGGTAGGTCGTTGGCCAGCGCGAGGAACGCGTCGCGGATAAAGGACGAAAAGGACGTGAAGGAGCCGCAGAACCCCGTGGTGAGGCCAATGTACAATGGAATCGTCTTCTTGATGTCTTTGTCCGAGGCGGGCTGGGAAGGTGGTTGCCCGCCCTTTTCCGGCTGCTGGGGAACGAGATAATGGTCTCTTCCGTGCCGGAAGAGCATGCGATCCTCTGCTAGGAAGCCCATGACGACGGACCCGGCGAAATTCGCCCACACGACGCTAAAGGTCACGGGCGCTCCGGGGAAGTGCGTAAGGGCTTGAAGACCGAGCCTCGCCAGCGTGCCAAGGATCGAGAATAGGATGAAGTAGCAGTGGGTGTAGAACTGGGTCGCCATGCGAGACGCCCTTTCCCGTCGCGCGTGCCTCAGCTCGTCCTCGGGCCTGCTTTGCGCGATCGTCAACGGTTCGGGCCTGCTGCGCGTAGCAAGATCTTGGTCGCGCGCGCCTTCGAGATCTAGGATGGTATATGCGCCGCGTATTCGCTCCTGGGCGGGAGGAGAGGGAGCGGCCAGCTCGTTTAGGTTGGCATAGCTCTCCGGGAGATCCTCGTCATCTTGGCCCGAAGACCGTGGGTTCTCCGCCTGTGGCGTTGATACCAAGCTTCTTCCCATGCTGCCCCCGTTCGTAGTGCTACCGCTTGCCTTGCTCGCTGGCGCATCTATATCGCGGCCATGTAACCGGTCTTGGGCTGCAGGGCTACACGCTTCTGTGGGTGTTTGCCCTTCCATCGCGGCTCTTTGCTGCCTCCCCTTGTAGGCGGCTTCAATGCGGGACAAGTTATGATGGGTCAAGTTGTAGGAAGAAGAGGGAAGAAGTCGAGATGACTGGTGAAAGAAGCACCGCTGTTCCCACCCTCTAACTTCTTCGTACCCAAAAAGCCCTCCAACAAATTTCGCCCCGTGACTTATACGCCTCAACATGAATGCTCTCACGTACTGCTTCTGTTGCTTTTGCCGTTTTGTGTTCTCCTCGCCGCATCCCTTGCGGCCGGAAACAACGCCGTTCTGATACCGGGCCAATTTGGCCGCGCACACTCGGAGAAAAGTCTTGGCGGGCCGTGACGACCGCTAACTGCGCCGCCCAAGGGAGTCGCTGGTGGTGCCAAGCTGAATGGGCAGGCAGGCAGCTTTAGTATGGCGGGTGCTGGTTGTGGACGAATGAGCAAAGTTCCCCAAGCAGATCCACCTTGGGAAGGAAGTGGTTTCAATGTTCTCTGGAGCTGGAGCGCTCAAGCTTGCTTATCTTATCGCCCGGACCCGCCCGTGCCACAAGCACAAGACCTGCCGCAAGCCCCGCCAAGCGCGGACAGAGATAGCTCAATTTGACCCATTTGACCCATTTGATCCAATGCTGGAAGCCCATGCATCCAGAGATCCATCTCTGGATCCATTCAATCAATCATCCTAATTGATGGGGTCCTCTCATTGGATGCACCAATGAATCAACTCCAAGTCCCCCAAGAGCACAGCGTTGAACTGGCCAGCAAGCCAGGTCAAGACCGGGCAGTCAGCACTCGAGTGCAGGATCAATGGATCTCAACTATCGCTCCAACCCCACTAAAGCTAATCAGTCCATTCAATCAATCAGCCGCTCCCTTGATTGCCCCATTGAGCACACCCAAGACTGATACCGTGCTTGCGTGCCCCAAGGCCAGAGCCGCCCCCTGTGTCTCGACTCTTCGTCCACGGTGCTGTCAACCCTCCAGAGAGACCCCACCTCCCTCAGCACTCGTGCCAGGGCCGGAACGCACTTGACCCCTCAGATCTACACCCTCCAGTCCTCCTGGAACTACCCCAGCTCTGCCTCGAGCTCCTGAGATCAAAACTGGGCGAGCCACCATGATCCGGCCTGGAGTCGCTGTGGAATCTTGAAGTCTTCCGTGTGCATGCGTGCATGTGTGCATGTGCTACCCCCTGCACCACACACACCTCCCCTGCACCTCTTCACTTGTGCTCTAGCCTTGGGCCCATCCACGAATTGATCTAATACGCTCTCGTGGACCTCGACTGCTCCCCATTCCGTGCACACCCCCAACCACGGCGTCCCCCTTACACCACCTTGTTGAGGCCCGACTTAGGTTTCCCGGCCTTGACTCCCCTCTCCTTTCCGCCTTTCCTCCCCTTCACTCTCCATCCCCAAGCTTCAAGCGTCAACCAACATCGGCAAACACTTCCATTTTTTGCCTACAGTTCTTTCTCGCGACGATACCGTTGTTTCTGCCCCTCTATTCAAATCTCGGGTCCCATACTACACCAACTCTTTCCCGCCGTCCTTGTCCGTCGACCCGTCAACTTTGCCCCCGTGCCCCACCTCGCCCGCCATGACGACCGTCGCCGACCTCCCCGCCAACGTGCGCGTTTCCTCTCATCCATGCCTCCAGGCCAAACTCAGCCAGCTCCGATCCGCGAAAGCGAGCGCCAGGGATGTCAAGGCCTTGATTCACGAGATTTCCACCATTCTCGGCTGCGAGGCCCTAGCCAGCGCCATCGTGTCTGCGCCAGGCCCGAAAGTAGGACACTCTCTCTTTCCGCCCCTTCCCCCATCCCCAATCTAGGCTGTGATAGAAATGGGCCTTTGGATTTTCCTTGTCCCGACGTTGCATGGATTTCGGTGCTTCTCTCGAAATCCCCGTAAATCTTCTATACGCACGTGCGGCTGTGTTTCTGTGTGGGCTCCTTTTCTAACCTTGGCTGGGCAATCGCGCGTCTATAGGAGAAGACGCCCCTCGGCTTTGAATACACCACGACAGATATCCACCCCAAGACCATGAGCCTCGTGCCTATTCTTCGCTCCGGCCTCGGCATGGTTGACGGTATGTTGTTCTCTCCTCCTCATAGGCCCCACGCTCTACCGTCACTGGAAATCTTCCCATTTTACTCCGGAGAGACAAGAGAACCGAGACGTACACCTATTTTCCCTTCTTCTTCTTGTGAGCAAATGCTAACCTAGTCTTTCATTTTCTCCTTTTCCCCTCCAGCCATCCAAGCCATTCTCCCCGCGCCGTGCCCGTCCACCACCTCGGCCTCTACCGCGAGCCCACTACCCTCGAGCCCGTCGAGTACTACAACAACCTGTCCTCCCACGCCGCGGACCCCGAGGACCCCTCCCCCAACTCCGCCAGCAGCCTCGCCATCATCCTCGACCCCATCATCGCCACTGGCGGCACGAGCGTCGCCGCCATCCAGACCCTCCGAGAATGGGGTGCCCAGCGTATCCTCGTCATCTCCATTCTTGGCGCTGCCTCTGGCCTCAAGCACGCCGCCGAAGAGTGGCCCGAGGGCACTGAGATTTGGGTCGCTGGCGTCGACGAGGAGATTACCAGCGGCGGAATGATCAAGCCCGGCTTGGGCGACGTAGGTGATAGGCTGTTCTTGACCGTTGGCAAATAAAAATCAAAATCAAGAAAAAGAAAACAGGTACAAGAGGAGAATATGATGTGGGGATATGGGACAAAGCTACCCTAGTGTTCTCACCTCATCTTATTCTTCATTCCAACAGAGTCCTCGCAATTTGGTGCCCGACAGCTCAATCATCACGATTGCACGTGCGCGCCAAAGAGATCCGGAAATCGCATATTTGGGGGAAACCACCCTCGGGGAGTTATATAGATTGTTCTTTTATATACTCGGCAAGAAGGAACAGAAAAATAAAGATAATTCATCAGTGCCATTTTACGCCGTCCCCCATGTAAACTAAAAAAAAACCTATGTGGCCGTGTAGGACTCCTCGTCCAGTAACGTCCCCTCCTTCCAGCTCTCTTCAACCCACTTGCCCGTAACTATCCTCGGGATCCTTGGCCTCGCCGCAATCTCCTTCCTCACCTCACCCACGCCGCGTCCGCCGACCCCACCATCAACGACGACCACATGGGTCAGCGCCGGATCGCCCAGGTACCCCACGACGCCGCCGCCCCCGAAGCGCACGTAATTGCCCAACCTAAAGCTCTCTTCGCCCGACGAAGAAGCGGACCCCGTCTCCGGCGCACCCTCCTCGTCTCCTCCGGCACCGGCGCCGGTACCGGGCTCGTAAAAGTAGACGACGCACCGATTAAACATTTGGCTCTTGAGCCCCTCGAGCCCGTGTCCGCGCTCGCGGAGCTGCGACGTAAACAGGTCCTTGTCGAACGGGTTCGTCAGCCCCTCTAATTTGGGCATATCCCGCAGGATCTGCGCGAGCTCATCGAGGTCGACGTCGCGGGCGTAGCTGTCCCCGAACCGGTCCGTGTTATCGTCCACCGAGCGCAACAGCGCGGGCGTGGCGTGGAAAAGATGTCCGTCCTCGTAAGGGAGGAGGTAGCCGCCGCCCGACTGCGCCACGCAGTCGAGCACCCACTTGGGCCGGATGATGTCGACGTCACCCTTCTTCATCAGGCTCGCCACGCCCACGAGCTTCCTGTCCGCCACGAGAATCATGCCCGTGCCCGCCGCGGGGCGCTGCACGACCTCGCCGCCGTTCTCCTTGATCACGGCTTCGAGCTGCGCCTTGGTCTTCTTGACGGGCTTGGCGGCGTCGCTGAGGACGCAGAACTCGAGGCCCTCAAACACCTTGGTTTTGGGGCCGGAGAAGGCCACGGGCGCCGCATCCGTGCCGGCAATCACGAGCTCCTTCTTGGCGCGCTTGGTGGGCCGGCGCTTGCGGTTCTCCACCTTCATGTCCTTGGTCTCCTGGTCCGCCTTGACCCTCTCGCGGAGGGCGTCGAACTCGTCCTCGTTGAGCGCCGAGTCCCAGCTCCTGTCCAGCCGCAGGCGCCGGAACCGGGGAACCGCAGCGTGTACCCCGCGGCGAACGTCTTGGACTCGGTGATGCTCGCCGCCTTGGCCGAGATGACGACGGAGTCGCGGGGCCGGATCCAGACGTCGGGCTTTTCGAGCCTTTCGCCGCCAGCGAGGCTAATGTACTCGGTCGGCGGCTTGCTCGAGTCCCACTTGATCCACTTGCCCTCGGTATGATGGCGCACCTCGGCATAGTCCTCGGCCTTGAAGCCGCCGCCGACCTTGAAGAAGCTCTTGCACTTTTCCGGGTTGGCGCCCGTGGCAATCTCATTCTCCCCGACGCGAAGACCGCATAGGAAACTGGATAGGCCGCCGCCGCGTGGCCCGTGCCGTAGTATCCGCCGACGATGACGCAGTCGAGCGATTCGCCAAACTCGTCCATGTACTCGGGCTTAACTTTGACCCAGTCATCGTTGCGGCTGTTGAGGCGGTACATGGATCGGGGTTCTTGAGGACGAGGCCCTCGCCTCCTCGGCGATGACGGTGCGCAGCTCCGTCTCGATATTGTCGGGAGATGTAGACGAGACATGCGGGTGAATTTCTAGACGACGCTTCATCCCCGGAACGGCGCTCTGCAGCGCGCGATACCGATCTCGCAAGGTATACTGCGCGAGCTGCGTGTCGTTGAGGTAGAGGATGTCAAAGACGAAAAAACGGGTCGTAGGTCCTTTTCCGCGCCGTCACCAGCCACGCCAGTCTTTTCCTTGTTCGCAGCGGTCTTAAGACTCCCGAAAGCGTCGGGCATATCCTCCTTCATGTTCCACGCCACCATCTCCCCGTCCAAGATGACGTTGCGAACCTTGGGAGAAAAGGCGCCCTTGAGGAACCGGGTGAGGGCGGACGGCTCCTCGTACCCAGATCCGTACAATTCCGTGTAGTCCTTCGCCTTGCGGGAGCAGAAGAAAAAGGACTTGCCACCCGGCTTGTCAGGACTGTCGCTCATGTGCAGTTGCATCCTCTCCCCGTCGAGCTTCACTTCGATCCAGTACTCTGGGTCATCCTCGGTTACGCCGAGGTGGTTGACCATCTTCGAAAAGGTCGTAGAGGTCTGGAACTGCGCGAGCTGGGGCTGGAACGGTTGGCCCAGCCGCAGGCCTGTCTCTTCTTGCTGCAGCCTGATACTCGGGTCGCGCAGCTGCCAGCAGACCTGCCGCAGACTAGACGAAACGCTAAAGAGTGCCTCAGCATCCGGGTGCCAGTTGTAAAAACTGTGCTCTCGGAGGCGCCAATCTTCATCTGCTTCAGGATGATGCGGATGAGCCAGAGCATTTCCTCGGCGTTCATCCGGAGGTAGAAGATTTGGAAGACGGCCAGATTCTCCGTCTCGCTCGACGACGCAGAAAGTTTGTCGAGGAGCTCGTTGACGTCGGCGACCGTTAGATCACCTACCTCGGTCCTCATGGGTCGCTTGGAAATCACTTCGTAGCACCGGCCGGGAAAGTCGCCCGCCATCCGAGCGGCAAACGTCTGGCCGGGCAGTTTCCAGTGGAGGAGGTTGTACCCATCCTCGGAGTTACGATCGATCTTGAGCAGCTTGACGAGGAGCTTGCCAATGTTGCTTTCCTTGAGGCCGTACACGGTCCGATCGCGATCCTTGTCCGGAAGGATCAAGCGCATGGCCGGGTAAAAGTCGTCGCCGACCTCGGCGCGCCACCGGGAGACGAAGCGCTCGATAATGTGGCGCTTCTGCTCCTGAACGGAGGCACCGCCACCCGTGCGAGTCTTGGGCCGACCGGGCACAGGACCAGAGGCATTCTTCCGGAGGTCGATGAGGGGTTGAATAGAGATTTGAACAGCTCTGAGAATAGGAGAGTCTTGCGAAAGTTCCTGGGGCGATCCGGATAGCTGTCACCGTGGGTGGGAAGGTAAGCAGAAGCCTCTCACGATGAGAGTGAAAACAAAATGCATGAGTACACATACGTCTCATTGACGCCTACCGAGGCAGACTCTTCGCCATACATACGCTCATCTTCTTCAAGCGCGTCCGGATCGGGGGACGTGGGCCGCTTCACGCGCTGGCTCATGGTGAGAGGAAATGCGTTGCGCTCGACAACTCCTTTCGTGGGACCCTTCTTGATCACGCCGCCGATGAAAATGGGATGTTAGGGAGGGGCAGCGAAGAGAGGATAGAGCTGTAAGTGATGGTACAAATGATCAATGCTACATTGAAAAAAGAATTGGAAAGGAGAGTGATTGATATATACGTGTCTCATGGGGAAACATTGCCCGTTTGGAACCGAGCTCAATTGGCCCTGCTTGGATTGTTCGCAGTGGCTACACTTGCTGGTGTTTTGAGCAGCAACCTTTTGCGCCGCGCTTGGTGGGCTGGTTGGATGTCGATTGGCGATTTTGGGACAAGGGCGGCACGTCTGCCTGGAGTTGCCCTTCTGAATATTTGGATAGTGAGGTATACCTTGTATAGGAATAGCACATACCCCACCAACCACAACTCAACTATGTACTTGGCCAAGTAATAGCTCCCATCCTCCTTCGTTCCTGCCGCAGCTAAGCTTCATCGAATAACCTTGGCCCCCTGTCAGTACAGTATGTTGATTGTGCACGGCAGAGAATAGAGGGTCAAGAGACTGAATTGACTGAATTGGATCATGATATTCGTGAGATCGCCCCCAGACGTATTGGAGACATTTCTACCAAAGTAACTACTATCTACACAACTGATCATTCTCTTCCCACCCCTCTCGACGCCTTAAAGGTCAATCTGGTTTCCCCAATAGTAGGTAAACACATCAATGCCAATAAAATCATCCTTGTAGTTCCCCGTCTTTTCCTCGCCGCCAGCCGCAGCACACACGAGCAGCGGGAGGAAGTGTTCCCCGCCCCTCTTGGGGTGCATCTCGTCCGCGTGGGGCAGCTGTCTCCAGCCAGCAAGGGCGGCCGCCCTCTCCCCGGCCGATTCTTTGCTCACGGCCTCGGTCAGCGCGGTGTTCCACTCGTCGGAGCGCTTCCGCATGGGCGTGGCGCCGCCGAGCTGGCGGCCCATCATGAGCTCGCCCATCTTGGCCAGGTTATGCATGGAGGCGAAGCCGGAGCCGATGATGGCGATGTTTTCGTCGCGCAGAGTCTCGAGGGCGCGGCCCATGGCAAAGTGCTGCGCGGGGTCCTCGGACTTGAGCACGGATACCTGGACAATGGGGATGTCGGCCTTGGGGTTAACGAGGGTCATGGGCACGAAGACGCCGTGGTCCCAGTCGCGCTTGGCGTCGAGAACGGGCTCCAAGCCCTGCTTCTCCATGGCGGCCTTGACTTTTTCCGCAATGCTAGGCGAGCCAGGCGCGTCGTACTTGAGGGAGTACGTCTCTTTGGGGAAACCGTAGTAGTCGTAGTAGAGGCCAGGCTTCTGCGAAGACGTTATGATGGGTGTCGAGGTGGTCCAGTGGGCCGTGACCAGGACAATTGCCTGGGGCGCATCGGGCGTTCCGAGACGCAGGAGTTTAGGGACCCGGTGCTTTAGGGAGTAGATGATATCCTTGTGGTTCGCGTCTCCCATGATGGGCATGGGACCTTTTGAGTTTTATCTTGTTAGTTTTACTCGGCAGAGGTCGAGGTAAGCGAACCTCATCTCGATAATTCAAGGCCATCACTTACCTCCCCGTGGGAGAGTGCGATCACGGGTGCGCGCACCATGTTGACGTTGGCTTTCGATGCCGCCTGGGAGCAGCTGCGGCGGGAATTTTAACGAGCTGCTTGAACCACGCCAGGTTGGAGCCCGAGTATTGAAATGCTACGGCAACTAACAGACACACAATGGCACTGATGAGGCCTCTTCGTAGGTAGCTCGACATGTATGTGGAGAGGGGGAGGAAGATTAAATGGTGGGATAGGGAAGCGGCGGGGTTATATAATCGCACACGGGAGTCTATTGGTGAAGTGTACTATTGGCCTTTCAACCAGTCCCGAACGAGTACAAGTGTGACGCAATTGACAAAAGGATCAAGTCGAAGCTTCCACGGCAGGCGTCGGGCCGTTGCTTCCCTTGGAAAATGGCTTGAGCTGGACGGGGAAGGGGAGGGTGTGCTGCTGAGCGCTCGGCGTCTGACCTCAATGGTTTCGTAGGGATGGACAAAGTATACGAATTCGATTATAAACCTGACAAAGAGACACTAATGTGGACGGAGGCAAATGGGGGAAACTGAAGGGAGGAGGGAAAAAAACTTGTGACGCCTTTTGAGACTTCACACCCTTTTCCGTTCCAATCAAGCGTTTATGAACGAAAGAGCTAGAGAGCTCTCGACTTGGGAGAAGAGCTCCAATATCCCCCACCATCGGAAGAGGGGCCGGCCCTACCTACTTCAGGGTCCACTACGTGAAATCGATCAATTGATCCATGGATCAGTCGAGTGCAAGTGGAATCAGATAGAGAGACGCCTGAAATTGAACCAAGCTTCCCGGGAATACGGCTCTCTCCTGTTAGACTTCGGAATTATCTACGGGTGGACCACTTGATGCTCAATCAACAATTTGATCTCAGTGCTCACTGGAGTCAACTCGGCTTACACCAGAACGATGACCACGAAAGGACCCATGAGCCTCGGGCATTACTAAGTTTTTGCAAAGCTTCCCGTCAGCATTGCTAACCAAGCACCATCACACCAAGAACCATTGGTTGAATCGTGGGGCTTACAAATCGTACACTCGGGGCTATCTCAACCAGCAACGGAGAGATTCTTCCTTTGATGGCCGGACTTGGTATGAGAAACTAATCAAATTACATTTTGCTTGCACGCTGATGTGGGAGGCGACTTGGCCCCGATGTCAAATCTGCTGCGCTGCTAGTCTTTGCTCTTCACAATTCGGATTTAAAAATTCACCATTGATCCCTGGTGGGGTCTCACGCCATTTCATGAGCAATTTGAACTGGAGGTCCGCCTAAGGTTGGATGTAGATGGAAACTATGATTATGCGTATCTACGCGTATCCGCCAAAGTAGGTATCCACAAAGGGGAGGGAACAATGAAAAGAAAAAGGACTTTAGTATATAAGAGTAGTAAGATCTTAAATCCCTAGATCTACACCATCACATCTACCGAAGTACCAAGGCCGACCGCCTTGATGCGCGATCCAATCTCGAGCGGATGGCCGTCAAACACAACAAAATCCGTGGTACCGCGGCCCTCTGGCTCGTCGATGCCCAGGAGCTTGTAAACATTGGTAGAGACAAGATCCAGTGCTTCCCTCTCGCTGAGACGGCCCTCACTATTGCGATACGCAATGCCCGCGTGCAGCGCGAGGTCACGCACAACCCAGTCTTCGTAGAGCCCAATGGCCACGACAACGCCGGCCTCGACCAGAGCGTCGATGGCGGTGCCGTTCGTCAGCGGTGCACCTGTGAGGGAGCGCCTCTCTTCCCATGTAGTGCTATACGGGAGAAGCGGGGCAAGGACGACGCCCACCTCCGCTTCGCCGAGCTCCTTGGCGACAATGTGCGACTCGGCACCGCCAAGGATGGCAACCCGGAGCTTAGGGTGGGTTTGGCTGGAGCTCGCATCGGCAATGGCCTTCTCGACGTCCGACTTGAGTCTGATGATGGCCGCCAAGGTGTTGGCGCTGTGGGCCGAGAGCACAAGGGCCAACTCTCCCTTGACAACCTTTCTGAGGAAGGCCTTTTCCGAGTACGGGTCCGTGATTTTCTCCTCCGAGTTGGTAATGGCTTCGAGGAGCTTGATCTTAATGCACCGACGGCGCTCGAGATGGAAGGGGTATCGCCAGACTTGGCGTCGAGAGTGAGGCTGTAGTGAACTGAAACGTCGTCGCCCCAGACCGCGCCATCGCTTAGGGGTGTTTGGCTCCCGTGCGGAACCCGACTGCGGTTCCGTGACGAGAGATGCCTCCCGAGTGATTCGGCGCAGTAATAGCCTTGGTGATGCCGTACTGGTTCGCAACGTGGAGCTTCTTGCTATCAAGGGCGAGGCCGTCGAGGGCACGGCTAAAAGCGCTACCGCCGCTTGCGCCGTTGTCGGTGTCGCGCTCCGCGTCGATGTCATTGAGGCCAATCAGGGATCCAAAAGCAGTTAGACCATTGGTCAAGGCTCCATTCTTGAGATTGACCATCTTGACATCCGCTTCGGCAGCCGCGCGCAACTCAGCCTCACATCTGCCAAAGCAGGAAAGCTTGCCGTCCGTTACCACGACGTTGAGGGACCCAAAGGCCGTTGCCCGACCAGAGAGCCAAACGTTGGCTACACCGGTGAAGACGACATCTTTATAGTTGACTGGGACGTCTTCGGGAATGTTGCCGAGGCTCTCGTCTGGCTTGATGGGATCCGATGCCGGCTTCTTTAGCTCCACCGGATCCTCAAACTGGGAGATGCCATCGATCCAAACCTGAACGGGGGCTGCTCCAACGCTAAGCGGATCGCTATCCCAGACGACGATATCGGCGTCGAACCCGGGCTTGACCTTGCCCAGCCTCTCCCCCATGCCAAGAAGGCGCGCCGGGATCGACGTCACGCTGGACAGGGCGGCATGGTAGGGAAGACCGTACTTGTAGCCTTTGGCCGCCTCAAAAACGACGTGCTGGGCGTTGAGGACGGGGTTATCACTAACGTAGACGGTCTCGAGACCATGGTCCCACAAAATCTTGCCGGCATACTCTGAGCCGACGAAGGACTCGGCCTTGTAGTACATGTTATCGGCAAACAAGGCGGAGGCGGGGGTGTTGCCCCAAGCCCGTCTTAGGACCTGTCATTCCGGGTCAGTGTAATTGCTCAAGTATTACGTCCCAAAGATGTATAGGAAATGACGGGCCCCCGAATCCATCAGGAGCAAGTGGGGAAAGCGAGTGGAAACCATCAGCATTGAGGTTACGATACGTACCTCGGGAACGAGAAAAGTACTGTGGGCGTGGTGGAAGGCCCGGACGGAAAACTTGAACTCGTTGGTGTGATCCACAAAGCTTTCCAGGTCGGGCACTGTGTAGCAGTGGGTGTTGACGTGCACCTGTCCTCGGAGAACGGCACCGAGCGATTCCCACTTGAGCTCCTCGGGGAGATATTGGGGCATGTTCTCGGCGCCTATAGCCTCAGCCTTGGCGCACCAGTCGTCCTGATCCCTCACGAGCTTGGTAGCCTCCTCGAAGGCGTGACGGAAGTACCAAGACTCGCCCATGCGGCTAAAGGGCCCGCGACCGACCTTGCCGTACACGCGCTTCGCATTCTCGCCACATGCCATCTTCATGTATCGCCAGTTGCGTTCGGGATCGGCAAACATGTCCTCAATGCTTAGTTCGCTGCGGCCGTCTTGCTTTCCGACGGCGTGCTTGATGAGAAAGGCCTCGCCGCCAATGTTGTTACCAGAGCCGGGGAGCACCAAGCTTGTGGTCACGCCGCCAGACTTGATGACCTGGATCTGATGATCCAGAGGCTGGATAGCATCCCAGGATCGTACGTAAGGGGTGATATCGTCCGACATCTCGTTGGTGTCCTCATTTCCGCGGATGGAGGGAAGGGAGTCCACACCGGCATGGCTGTGCATGTCGATGATGCCCGAGGTTAGCTGGCGACCGTGGGCGTCGTAGACTTGGGTACCATGGGGCAGAGAGGCAAGCGAGATTCCGGCCTCAACTTTTGGATCAGTCCACCGTCGACGAACACGTCGGTCTTGATCCATGCGTAGCCCTTGCCAGCACGGGCATCCTCTTCGCTTGTGCCTTCAGCAGGCTCGCCAACCCAGACCGTGGCATTGCGGATGAGGGTGGGCTTAGTTCCGTCAACGAAACGACCATTCCTTTCGCGACCGAGGCCTTTGGGGTCTTCGGGTCTTCGCTGCAGCTTCTTGCAGGTCTCGAGGTTCGCCTGGAGCCGGGTGGCAGACAGCTGAGACGAACGTGACCAAAAGCGAAGGCTGCGAAGTTGCTCGAGCTGCGAATAAGTGATGAAAGCGACGCAAAACAAGAACGCAAGCCGCAAGACCCTGGAGCGTCTCAGGTTTCGGCGCCGGGCCGCGGGGTTGAATCGCTTCGGAGGAAGGCTGGGAATGGCTTCTCCGGCCCCGAGGGGAAGGAGCCCCTCCTTCTCGGGATGCATAATGGTGGTTAGTGCTTTGTCCCACCCGGTTGAGTTGTCTGATATTATCTGGTATCGCTGGTTGAGTTAGAGTGTAGAGGTAGCTGCCCCGCGCATCTCTCGAGGTACGGGGAGATTTGCAAAGGAGGAGGAGAGCAGAGGAGGAGGTGGCGGGTGTGGGAAGAAAGGTGAAAGGCGGTGGTGTTTGTGACGGGCACAGTATGGGAGACAAGGCACGGGTCAGTCACGACATCGATCCTTTGAGCTGGCCGAGCTCTGTTGCTTGGCTCGGCACCATTGTGTTACGGCGGCCCCACACCCTCGATTCAGGCACACTGCGCTGGTATTGGTCCGTTGAAAATGCTCAAATCGAAATCAATCAATTGAAGAATTGATCAATTGCACTTCCGGCGATAATGATCATGTCGACTGGACTGGACTGTTGTTTCACGGTTGAGCTACTGACCCCCATGCAGCACTGTGCGGAAGGTGATGAATTGATACGGGTTGTAGCGATCAAATGCAATGGATGATGGAATGGCGGAATTTGCTTCAGGTACTTTTGCTCGAGTTCGGAGAAGCGCGGCTATCTATGGTTGCTCTCATCAATCCCTCCTTCCCTTGATGTATCGGCTGGCATGGGCACTGACAGCTATTAGCTGGCTAAAAATTAGCTCGTAGAGCTTGAATGCTCCTCCCTCAGCTGATTGCAACCCCGCGATTCAAAACGGCCGTGGAGCATCATGATTACCCGAGAGCTACGGACCTCTCCTACAGGACCCCATAAGCAAAGGTCGTAAAGCAACCGCAGAGATGACCTCAATGGTTTAGATCAATGCAACCTAGACTAATGCATCCATAACCTAGATGCATCTAATACTCGTTCACACCAACCGTGAAGAGCGCACAGGGCTGCCACCATAAAATAGCACGCCCGCGATGAGCCACACCCCTCGGGGACGCCAGCGCACGTTGTGTGGGTTCTTTGCCCACATCCACCTCCGATCCTGATTAATAATATCATGAATCACCTTCGGCGACGGGGAGACGGAGACCGATACGCCGTTTCCCCTCCCCCAGTCCCCCTTGTTCTCTCCTTTGCAGAACGACCAACCCTTGAAGAGGGTTCGTGGCTCCGGTTAGATCGGAAAGAGGAGACGCGGTCTCATGCAGCCTCACCTTTTTAGCACACTCAGCTTGTGAGCGCGAGTGAAGCTCGGAGAGCTAGCCGATACCCACCCTTGCACGTTCGGATTCACATGAACCCCCGCGAGGTTGAGCAGGTTGCGCCGCATTCCACGCCCGCGGGAGCCAAGGCGGCCCAGCAAGGGGTCAGAGCTAGCTGCTCCCTTAATCAGTGATTTTGATGACATCACGCCAGAACGTCTGCATGGACAAGCTTCAGAGCTGTCCAAACATCCCCTCATTGTGGCTGGCCCGAGAGAGGCAAAAACGGTCAGTCCTTTGTAAGCTTTGTGACACAACCCGCGTAAGCATGCGCGACGGCCTGGACCTCCCGCTTGTTGTATAGGCACACACGTTCCGGCACACGCATACGCATCATCAAACAGACACCCGCTCGCACGACATCGATGCGATCAACCCCGCTCCTGGCCTCTCTCCTCCGGCATCATCCGCCGTCAAGCAGATATAAATATCATGGTTTCCCCTCCCTCTGTCCATCATCCATTACACCGTGTAGACCCGTAGCTCTCAGCAAGTCCCACACTCATCAAGCCCGGTCGCGTCATCACTCAAACTACCCACCTCCCCATCTCCTCTCAAAATCTCCCGTGAAGATGTCTCCTTCTTATGAACTCATCTACTGGCCCGGCCTTCCCGGCCGCGGCGAATTCGTCCGCCTCGTCCTCGAGGAGGCCGGCGTCGAGTACAAGGATCTTGGTGTCGCCGATGCCAAGGCCGCCGTCGCCGCCGTCAGGCCGAAATCAGCGCTGACAACCTCGGCGACGCTTCCAACCCGCCGCCCTTGGCCCCGCCCATCCTCCGCCATGGCGACCTGCTCATCAGCCAGACCCCCAACATTCTCCTCTACCTCGCTTCGCGCCACAACCTCGCCCCCGCCCAAGGCGCCGGCTTCTTCCACCTCAACGGCCTCGCTCTGACCGCCCTCGACGGCCTGTCCAACGAAGTCCACGAAACGCACCACCCCGTCTCCGTCAGCGACTACTACGAGAACCAAAAGGAGGAGAGCAAGCGCCGCGCGGCCGATTACACCAAGAACCGCCTGCCCAAGTTCTTGGGTTACTTTGAAAAGGTGCTCCGCGGCGAGAAGAGCGGCGACGGCCCTTGGTTGTATGGGGGTGCGCTGACCTATGTCGATCTTGTATTGTTCCAGGTAAGTTTTAAGAAGGACTTTCTTCCGTTTCTCTTTGATCCTTGTCTTTTTCCGTTTCTTCTTTCTTTTACCACCCTTTAGACACCCCCTACGAGGTTACGGTTGGCTAACGAGACTACTTCCACGTCAGAATATCGATGGCCTCAAGTATGCTTTCCCCAACACGGTTGGAAAGCTCGAGGCTTCTGGTGAGTATGACAACGTGTTCAAGCTTTACCAGGCAGTCAAGGACCGCCCGCGGATCAAGGAATATCTGGCCAGCGAGCGCCGCCAAAAGTACAGCAATGGCATCTACAGACACTATCCCGAGCTTGACGGAGAGTAAAATCGCGGAAAAGGCGAGGGGAAAAGTTTGCTTGTTGCTGTTTTTGTTCCCCTGAGATTAGTTTTATGCCTTGCGCTTGGCTGCAATTACGAACTGGACATGACCAACAAAAAAGCGAGGAATCCTCTCATGAAGTTAGCAAATATATATCCCAGCCCATCTGGGCTTTACTTTTGGCTATGTCAGAAAACGAAATAAGGAACCAAAGATCAGGCACCGCCCATACATGTGCAGAAAATGAAATCAAAAAAGAGAACATGGAGAGAAAATGTGATGCCTCAATATGCTCATCCACTCTTATACTATATCCCCCTCTTTCCATACCTGCTTTCCTCCTTTTCTTTTTGTACCGAGTTCGGTTCTTATTCCTCATCTTCCTCGTCCGCATCGGCTTCCTCCTGCCTCGCCGCCTGCTTCGCCTTATACGCGGCGACCCACTCGCCCGCTCGCGTCATAATCTTCTGCCTGCCCTTGGGGTCCGTCTGGCCCTCCCAATCCGCCCACTTCTCGAACCACTTCTTAGCCTGAAGCGGCTTCAGGCCCTTGACCTTGGTCCTGCGCTCAAACACGTCGCGCACGATGGCCGGGTCCGCCTTATCCCCGCCCGCACCCAGCTCCAGGTCCAGCAGCTGCTTCCAGATGTCGCCCTTCTTGGGATATTTGGCGAGAATACCCTCGAAAAAGGTGCGGCCCTTTTCCGGGTCGCCCTTAGGCGAGCGCCACTCGAGGGCCGCGTACCGGACCGACGTGTTGAGGTGGTGGCGCTGCTCCAGGCTCTGGCGCGCCCTCGCGAGAAGGGCCCGGCCGCGCTCAGGCTCCTCGCATGTCACGTAGAGGAAGTGACCGTAGTTGAGCCACACCTGGGGAGATTTGGAGCCGTACTTTTAGCCAGGGCGTTGAAGAGTTCTTCCGCCTCCTGTAAGAACATTGTTAGTGGGGGTGTTATGTAAAAAGCGGGGATTGAGCATTCTAGCGCGAACAATGCCTGACGTACCTTGTGCTTGCCGGTTCGGATGTAGATGCTAATGACCCTCTCGTACACCTCTTGTTCATCGTTGTACTGGCATGCCCGTTTGAAGATGTCGTCCAGGGTCTCTTTTGTGCCGTAGACCATTTCCAAGTTGAGGTAGGCGATCCATACGTTGAGCTTCTCCGTCTGTTCCCGGATGTTGATCGTTTTGAGGGCCCGTTCAGCGATTTCTCGCGCCTTGGCGAGCTCGCTGACCTGCATCTGAAGCGCCATGTACGCGATCCACAGCTCCGAGGAATCGGGCTGTCCCAAGAGAAGACGTTCGTAGTCGCTGGAATTCTGAGGGCCATTCACATCAAGTGCAGCGGTCTTGTCAACCTCGATTCGTCCCTTTTGCGCTGCTTTCGCGACTCAGAGGCCTTTGCTCCTGACTGGTCCTCCTTGTCCGACTCCGCATCGTCATCGCCAAACGCGTCTCCTGCCCAATTGTATTTGGAGCTAGCTCCTCCAAGGCCCGATTCTGCGAGGCCTACGCCGCCTTCTTCCTCATCGTCCTCGCTATCGTCACTAACTTCGATCTTGAGGCCCTCCATAACATCGTCGTCTTCATCATCGTCAACATCATCCATCTCCTCGTCGATGAGCTCGGCTCCTCATCATCGTCGTCGTCTTCGTCGTCATCGTCATCCTCTGCCGCATCCCCCATCTCGAGATCAGAATCGTCGCCATCAAAGTGCGAGGGCTTCAAGCTAAGGCTTAGGCGCTTCTTTTCCTGGTCTACGATCACAACGTAGACCTTGACTGCATCGCCCTCGGTATAGAGCTTGGAAGGGTCGCTCACGGGCGCCTCTGCCATTTCGCTGCGGTGGCAAAGACCTCTGATATTGGTCGAGTGGTCAAGCTCAATGAAAGCACCGTACGACTCGACCTTGCGAACCTTGCCTGTGAGGATCTGGCCTTCCCTGATATCGCTAAAGGTCTTGAGCGGTACGTAGTTCTCGTCGACGGCAGACTCCTTCAGGCTGAGTTCGACCCGTCCGGTTACGGCATCTACTAGAATGACACGGCCTTTGACGAGCTGGTCAACCTGGAACTCATCCTTCCATTTCTTCAAGAACTTGTCTGATAGGTTGGCAATCTTGACGTACGCCGAGATGTGGCCACCTAACAGGACGAAGAGGCCAACATCGGTGACGGACTTGACGAACCCGCGAATGATGTCACCATTAGAAATTTGGTCAACGCTTGTAATCTCACGATCCACAACTTCAGTATCCGAGTTGAGGAGGCGTGATGGTCGGGTAGAAAGACGGAGGCGCTTATTGGCTTTGTCGACCTCGACAACGGATACCTTGACAAGGTCGTTCTTCTTGAAATTGAGGGGCTTGGCTTCAGAGTAGTCATCGGCAAGATCGGGAAGGTGAATGGGACCGGCCAGCTCGTTGTTTAATTGCACAAGAACCTGCCGCTCGTTGACCTTGGTCACCCGTCCGGTCACGATTTCGTTTGCCTTGACGTCACTCCAAGACAGAGAGCAAGAAGCAGTGCGTCGGCTAGCGGAGACGTCGACCCTTCCGGTCTCGGCATTCACCGATAGGACGCGGACCTTGAGGGCGGAGCCAATTGGATAATTACCGGGGATATCCTTGAGGACGGAAACGTCGTCCGAGATGTCGATGGCGTTGAGGCGGCTCCTGACAAAGGGCGATAGATTGACCCAGATGTGTCGCTCGCCGTTAGCGTTGACGAACGCAATATACTCGGCCCCAACCTCTACCTTGTCGATAGTAGTAGCCTCGAGAGGTTCGCTTTTGAGGGCAGTAGGTCTGGCTGTAAGTTCGAGGACCTTGTTGCTCGATCCGCGGTGAGAGATGGGAAGGAATCGATGGTTCCGCGCGTCGTGGGTACCCAGCACACGGACGTCAATGGTGTCGTTCTTGCTGAACGAGGCTAGAGGAGCCTTGGGGTCTTTGATTTCCGACCACTTGTCGTAAATCTCTGACATGTCAATTCTGCCGTGCTGGTTGCCGGCTACCTTGACGTTCAACTGCGTGTCGCGAACCGAAGTGATGACGGCTTTGGTTTTGGAACCAAAGTCGAGCTGGATATTGCTAGCCTCTTCATCTTCTGTAGTCGGAAGGGCGACTACGAGGCGGCCTTGGTCTGGAATAACGGAGACAATCTTGACGGTGATGGACTGCAGCCTAAACATGCCGAAATCTTCTTGTTCTTGCGCCTCGGGAGGGATGCGAGCCTTGGGAAGCAGGGCCCTAGTGCCACCGCCGAACTGGACGAGAACGCCGGCAGGAATGATGTCTCGAACGTAGCCGGCGAGAACATCACCAACCTTGGCGGTGCTCGCGTCTACCAAAAGTTTGCCGGATTTCTGCGCCTCGATGAGGCTAGGCTTCCGCGTTAACACGATGGCTCGACGGCGGTCGTGCTTGTCGACGACCATAAGGTCGGTTAGAGTTTGGCCGACGTGTATCCGCTTGAGCTCAGAGCGACATTTAGCGAGGGATCTGTCGGTCAAATGGGCCACTGCAAGGGTGGCTCGGAGGCCGCTGCCTTCGAGCTCTAGGATGACGTCTTCCGTCTTTTCCGTAACCTTGCCGGACACCACGTCGCCAACCTGTAGGCCCATGAGGGCAGTTTGTTTTTCGACTCCAAAGGATGAAGGATCCTTGCAGGAGACGATCAACTTGTTCAGCTCAGCGTCAACATCTATCACGTGAAGGCTAACAACCTGGCCGGCGCGGAAATGCTCCTCGGGGTTGCGGATGAAAGCCTCGCTCATCTCTGAGCGCGGCAAGAAGCCCCTAAGAGGGCCGTAGAACTGAATGGAGGCGCCATTGGGGAGGACCTTGGTGATTGTGCCCGGAACTTGCATTCCGATCGATACATCATCGAAGGACTTGATCACAGGCGCATCCGAGTTGACTAGAGTCTTCTTGAGAGTTAAGCGCATCTGTCGCTCAAGCAAATCAACGGAAAGAACGCGAGCCTTGACTTTCATGCCTTCCCTAAACTTCTTCTCGGGGTGCTGTAGCTGCACATCGGCGAGATGCCTTTCGGTGATGAAACCTGTCATACCATCGGACAACTTGACGATGAGGCCCTTGACGCCCTCGGGCCCTATAACGAGCGATTCGACAGTGCAGTTCACAACCTCTCCGATAGGGATGTCTTCGAGTCTGAGGTATTGTTTCTCGAGAACGCTCTGCTCAAAAGACAGCTGGAAGACGCCGTCCACTGGGTTGTAGCCAAGCACGCGTCCTTTGTGTTCGGTATCGAGCTTATAAGCACCAGTGTGCTCAAAGAGGGCATCGACCTTGCCATCCTTGACTCGCGAGATGTGGACAAAGCCACGGTAACCCTCCAAGCCGATATCCACGAACAAGCCGATATCGTTCTCAACCTTCTTGACAACACATTTCTCGACAGTTGACGATATAGGCATGGCGCCGAGAGGAGGTCTATCCTCCCCTTCGACGGAAATAGTCTTTTGACTGAGGCCGAGAATGTGAGGCAAGAGGGAGATACCAAGCTTCGGGTTCTTGGCCGTGGCAAAGTTGCAGATGACCCTGGCCTTGATCTTTGTACCGATCTTGCAAGCAGTATCGAGGTCGATCGTGTCTGTAGCAAGTCCCGAGTGCAGAAGATCGGCTGTGACATCGAGGTGACCGAGGACCTTGCCAACCACCCTCCCCATGTAGTGTCGACAACAAGTGCCTCAACGACGGTACCGGGAAGGAAGGTGTTGATCGTTGTGGCATCGTACGGAAGAGCCTTGAGCGATCCCAACTTCTCAGCCAAGGTGGTTAGTTGGATTACGCGCTTATTAGGGCTCTTGCCGGTGACTAGGCACAAGAAAGCGTTGCCCGGCTGTAGACGTCGCTCATCAATGGCAGGGTCAATCTCCTTCTTTGGTAGGAAGCCCCGGATGTCGGAGCCTTCTAAGCCAATGTCCATGACGCAGCCATGATCCTCCACGCTAACGATGGAGGCCATGAGCGAGGCACTCGTGACGATATCGTCGGTCGTGAGGCCGGGGTTCGTGTCAGAAGGGCGGAGGGAGAGGTCGATTCGTTTCTTGGCCTTGGTTTTCTTCTTGTCTACCTTTGACTCATCCATGGTGGACGTCACGCAAGCTCTGACGTACTGGCCAACGTGGAAAAGACTAGCTAGTTCGACTCCCTGGGCGGCCGCATCGTCTTCGTTCTCGTCGTCCGAACTGGCCTCGAGTTCCTGTAGGCGGGTGGTAAGGGAATCTGAAATGGCGGTGATGGGGACTGAGCCGGTGAGATTGTTGGGAAGCGCGACAACAAGGTCGAGCGCATTAATGCTGGTAACTTGGCCAAGAACAAGAGATCCCTTGACAAGTTTCTGCAGATTGGAGGTTCGTGTGAGTAAAGTGCCAGGCCCGGGGCAAAAGAGACAGCATGGAGGGCAAGCTGCTTACCTTGAAGCTTAAACTCTCAACCTTGACAGCATCCGGGTCCACCTTGTCTGCGGCAGACTTGGTTTCCTTTTCCTAGACGCCCTTTCCTTCCTAGCCTTGGCTTTTGGTTTAGAAGAGGCTTCGTTAAGCTCGTCGGCCTTGGCCTCGTCGAGTGCGTCTTGCTTCGCCTGCATCTGAATTTTCTTCTGCTCTAGAGGAGTAAGAACGCTCCCCCACCTCGCGGGAACATGGGCTCGTCATCCCTAAGGCTCGTCAAGACTGAAGATTTCAGAGGTTGAAGGGTCGATGGGGCCGAAGCCTTGGACGCGGGGGCTGGCGGCTTCGCTCCATTAGACTTGGGCGACTTTGTCGTCTTCTTTTCGGGAGTATCAAACTTTTTCGCTTGGCAGGATTCTCCTTGATGCCCTTGGGCGCACCTGGACCGTCCTTCCTCTTGACGGCGCTCATTTTGGTGCAATGGGGGACTGAGAAGTACGATTGAATGGAGTCGGCGTGCAAGTGAATTCAGAAAAGAGCCAAAGCTCAAGAAATTTTTAAATTTTTTTCCCTATGTTCAATTGTTGCAGCAAAATGTCAAGTGGATCCCACCCCACCAAAAACCCCCGATAAGATAAGGACCTTAGCCGAGAATCAGCCATGGATCTTTAGCATTCTCGCTTTGGCCAATCACGCAGTTCATGACCCAACAAGAGTGTGGGTCAACCTGTCACGGACGTGGAGGGGTCCAGGCGGCCGAGGAAGAGAGGCACATGGAACATGGAAGCCAGTGAGAAGCCAGTGACGACACCACCACAACAGCCCAAGGCAACCGGAATAACACGGCGTACCCATCAACCCAGTTAGGCACTTCGTTCCCGCTTGTTATTCAACAAAAATCTTGCCTTCAATCCATGGAGAATTTCCCACTTTCAAGCAGTCATTATTCGCCCACACTGATTTGCTCGAAATGATGCCTCGGAAGCGGCCTAGGCCAAATCCGACGGACGCATCTGCAACCGCTTCTTCCTCTAGCCCCAGCTCCCAACCGAATGCGGATTCTCACGTAGCCTCACCCTCTGTGGCCCTCAACACAGCGCGGGACTCCGACATGCCTCCACCTCCCCAAAGCAAAGTTCCGTGGGGAAAGACCCTCCATCTGCCGTTCCTAACCTCGATAAACAGGTTAGTCGCTCATTCAATCCCAAATCCTACTATGCGCTTACCCTAATCTTGCTCACTAGGTGCACAAAACCCGTAGTTGGTATGGATCATGGCCTCGAGTTCCCAAGTCTGCCCCTTCGACCCAGGTTGCCAAAGAAAACATCTTTGGAGGGACCATGAAACCCGAAAGTGCGCCAGATTTCTCGCGATTTGACCCAAGGCGCACACCTACAATCTCGCGATCCCCTTCCACTACCTCGCTCGCACCCTCGCAACGTACTATAGCAAAGTCTTCCCATGAGTCTGAGCTTGCTGGAGAAACCGCAACTGAAAATACCACTCCGAGTCGAAGTGACACGAAGATGAGTGTCGATGAGGAGCCGAGCCGTTCGAGCGAGTCAACCATCGTCGCGGATGCGCCACCTGCTACAGACGACCTACCAGCCATAATGCCTACCGTGAATAACGACGACTCGACACCCCAAAGGCCAACTACTTCTTCTGGGTGGTTGACATGGTTTGGCCGATCTCCAGCACCCCCTTCGCACCGCGAAACGCA
Source organism: Parascedosporium putredinis (assembly GCA_949357655.1). Lineage (NCBI taxonomy): Eukaryota > Fungi > Ascomycota > Sordariomycetes > Microascales > Microascaceae > Parascedosporium > Parascedosporium putredinis. The sequence goes on from CASHTG010000019.1 coordinate 749,203, forward strand.
AGAAACGGCAGATACCCTCCCTATGGACACCACGTTAACGGCGGATGATAAGGAAGGCATAACGGGGCCCGTACCAGATCCAACGGCTCCTTTAGCGACAAGAGACTCTGTGATGCCAAAACCACTCGAGGCTGATACCCAAGAGACGGAGCAAGTAGATACCCAAATGCAGGTCGAGCCCGCGCCGTCCCAGACTGCCTCCACTGGTTATTGGTATGGGTTTTGGTCTTCGACCACAACTATATGGACTGGACCGGTGCCGGAGGTTCTTCCTGGGCAGACCGCGCCAGCTGAAGATACAACCCCCAAGTATCGGAAGATGTCCCCATGGTGGATGCGACGGCAGATGCGGCGCCCTCTGACACCAAGCCGGACGACGCCCCTCAAGCGCCCAAGCCGGAGCCTGTAAAGACTCCCTCGGAGGGCTCTACATGGGCATTCTGGTCTCGAGATAGCCGTTCGAAAGCCCGTGGATCCTCTAACCAGTCAACTGAGGTCCAGTCAACTGAGGCTGGAGAACTGGCCATCATAGGGGATGGCTCCGAGTCTCACCCCACCCCAGCCAAGAGTTCTGAAGTGAGCCAAGCTGAGGCACCGGACAGGGTTAGCCCAAAACAACCACCGGCGCCCGTCACCCCACGAGCGAAAAACAAGAGAACCCGGCCACAGTCGATGGATATTGACGTTTCGGCTGCGACTCCTCCAAGTCGGATGGGAAGCTCGCAAAATCCTCCAAGCAGGCTACCACAGTTGGTGAGCAGATTACCACTCCAGCGACGGCCACGCCCGCAAAGACACCCGCTCAAATCAAGGAATCCTCCACGGCATCTTTGCCGCCTAATCTACTACTCCCAACCTTTCCAAGCACCTACAGCATGAAGGGGAACCCGTCCATCATGCAACAAATTACCAATTTTCTCCTTCGAACGCGGCAAGCCCCGGCGAACCACGTTTACCGGGTCAAGGAGCCCCTAAAATCCGCAAGGCCATTTCCATAGGCGTTCATGGTCTGTTCCCCGCTGCATATCTGAAGCCTATTATCGGGCAACCGACAGGCACCTCGATACGTTTCGCCAATCTGGGAGCGGAGGCCATCCGACGATGGGCAGATGCCAATGGACAATCCGACTGCGTCATTGAAAAGGTCGCGCTCGAGGGTGAAGGAAAGATTGCTGATCGGGTGAACAATTTGTGGACCCTTCTGCTGAACTGGATCGAGCAATTACGAGAAGCCGATCTTGTCATCGTCGCATGCCATTCCCAGGGCGTACCAGTAAGCATCATCTTACTCGCCAAACTAATAGACCTGGGCATCATCCAAAACGCAAAGATTGGAGTCTGCGCAATGGGTGTGTATCCTACTCTTTCCCGCCTCAGTCCGAGAACCTTGTCCAGCATTGCATACTAACTAGGAAACTAGCCGGAGTCACCCTTGGGCCGTTCCCCGACTACAAATCGAGCATGGGACTTCTGATGGGTGCGGCGGCCGAGTTGTGGGAGCTTGCCAACCCAGCTAGTGAGATTTCCCAACGGTACGAGGCTGCCTTGAAGGAAGTACTTGAGTACGGAGTGCGCATCACTTTCATCGGCAGTATCGATGACCAACTCGTACCCATGGAGGTATGTGACACAGCACTGTGATTGTGTGGAAGAAAGATTTGCTAATTACGAGCGTTTAGTCTGCGGTCTGTTCCCCTGCGGACCACCCATACATCTACAGAGCTGTGTTTATCGATGGCCGCATCCACGCACCCGACTTGTACGTAGCACAAGCGCTCTCATCCCCATGAATCTCCCGGTTTCCCCACAACCGCTAACGCTTTATGACTCTCTAGCATCGCACATCTCGTCGGCTTCGCTCTGAAGCTTCGAAACCTAGGCGTTTCAGACCACGGCCTGATCCGCGAGCTCTCCATTCCGTTAGCTGGAAGCCTGTACGGTGGAGAAGGTCACTCAAGGCTTTACTTTGATGATCAAGTCTACGAGTATGTTCGAAGGGATGACCAAGCGTGTATGACCAATCTTGAGCTGACTTAATTTCTTCCTCTCCTCACCTAGCCTGGCCATATTCCACGCCCTCGAAACGACTGACGTGCCGACTAAGCTACCCTGTCGTATCCATCAACACAGCGCCCTTACCTCGCCCAACCCCTACCTTTTGCCTTGGGTTATGCGGGGCCTACTTGAAGAAGACTTTGTCAAGACAGAGCTCTCGGCCGAGACTGATCAGCTCCTGAAACAGTTTGACGACTGGAAGCCGACGACAAAAGCCCTCAAGGACGTCAAGTATAGACTTGAGGCGGTCCGGTCTAAACTATAAAGGTAGCAAGGAAGAGGTATCAGAAAATCCTCTACGATCACAGACATTCCTCCTCCCTTTTTCTATCTACCTCCCTTGCACTATTATTCGACTCTTTTCGTTTCACCCTTGTCTTTTTGTTCTTGGTTTTTTTTTTCTTGGTTTTTTTTTTCTTCGGTCACTTTGGGGAGTTTCTGCTGGCGGTTAGAATATCGGCAATATCGGCAATGTATACGGAATCTCGCGTTGGGGTTACATTCTTTTCTTTTTTTTTTTTTTTGTTTTCGGCTCTCCCATGTGTGAGCGCCAAAGAGTGGCGTTCTATCTACCTTGTTTTCGGCTGCGTCCATAGATCTGGCTTGCGATGGGGTCTTCCGATCCAAACATCCCGAACCATCTTTCTAGAAGCTGAGCTAGACATCAGTTCCTTTTTTAAACACCATCTTGGGACCATTACTAAATAGTTAAAGAGGTTTCTTGGGACGCTGTGTGCGCATTCTGAAATAGAGTGATATCAATAACAGTCACAGGTATCTAGATCTAACCTAGTCCCTCCCTATGCATTGGCCTCTTTTTCCTGCCTCGCTTATCATCTGATGCATCTATTTCTCTCATCCAAACCGCTCATTCCAACGAGACATTACACAAAAGAAAAGACAAGAAGAAAAAGAAGAGTCTTTCCCAGAACCGTTAAAAACTTATTATACAAAGGGACGCGCGTGTCCCACTTGTGGTGGACAGTCGCCCGTTCCCACCGTCGTCCGAGCTTATATGTAGTACACTGTACGCCAAAGATGGATATGTACGCTCTGTCGGCGTCTATATGCCCCACACATCTATCGTCGGGGAGATGAAATACACACGGCACCATATCCCGCTAATTTACTCTTTGTCTTCTTTTTCTTTTTCTGTTTTTCCTTCTATCCAAAGTAGAAGGCTCCGAGGGGTTGTCTCACCTTCTTCCGAGTCCCCAACCGTGGATGATGTCTTGGATATGCTTCCAGCTAGCTAAGCCGACGGGCTGCGCCTCCTGAAGCACGACGGTAGGCGCGCCGGAGCCGCCGTTTTCGACAAGGCCACCAAAGACCTTGCGCGCAACCTTGCGCAGGTCCTGAACGGTCAAGGCCTCGATGCGCTCGCACATCTCGGCGACGGGGATCTTGCGGCCGTGGATCTGGACTTGCCTGCCCAAGTCCTCGAGCTCAACCATGCGGCTCTCGAGGTTCATGAGGAGGCTGGAGCGCAGCTGGTGTTTGGCGCGAGCGACTTCGACGTCGTTGAGCGCCGAGAAGCCCGAGTCGAGGGTGAGTGAGCGAAGCTCGCGGCACATGACGTCGAGCATGGAGGCGGTGCGGCCGGGGATGCACGAGGCGGATATGCCAAAGAGGCCAGAATCGGTATACGTGTGGTTGAAGGCGATGCACGACTCGACCCAGGCGTGCTGGTTAAGGACATTCGTGTAAAGGCGCGAGTACATGCCCTTGCCAGGCCCACCAGCAGAAAAGGACCCGCCGCCGCCGAGGAGGAATTGAAGGGTGGCCAAGGCGTAGATCTCATCGGACACAATCGGGAGACCTTCGAACGCGAGGTGGATGTGGGAAAAGTTGGGGAGGGCGGGGTTGGGCGAAGGAGGGGCGGGGGGAGGGCGAGGAAGCCGCCAGTGTACTGAGCGGCACGGAAGATGTCTTGGGAGGGGGTGGTGTTGAGGAGCGAGGCCTTTGTGGGAGCGGAGGTGGAGAGGGTCTTGAAGAAAGGGACCTTGGAGAGGAGACTGGACGGCGACTTGAGAGACGCCATGGTGGCTCCAGATACTTGAGAGGAGCCGGACGAGGACCAAGAAGAGGAAGAGGAGGAGCTGTCCTGGGAGCCCAGGGATGTCTCAGATCCCGTCCGGGATAGCACGGGATCTTGCGCCGTAGACTTCATGTCCCCGAAGAAACGCTCCGCGAGCTTAACCGCCTCGGTATGCTCTACTCCCGCAAACGCGACCACCATCCTCTCCGGCCTATAAAACAGTTCCCTATACTTTTGTACCGTCGCGACGTCGATCTGATCGAGCCTCTCCTTGGGGCACAGCAGGGGGTTACCCAGCGTATTATCTTTGAAAGCCGCCGTGTGCACGAGCTCGGGGAGTATCATCTCGGGCTTGGCCCAAATCTCGTGCAGCTCGTAGGCAGCCGTGTCGAGTTGGGCGTCCACCTCGTCCTTGGTGATGATGGGGTCGCGAATGGTCTCGGCGAGGACGGCGAGGGCGGAGGGAACGGCGGAGTTGAAGGTCGCGGCCTGGTACATCATGGCCTCGCGGCTCGATGCGCACTGAATGTTTCCGCCGAGCATCTCGATTTGGTTCAGGACTTCGTCGGCGCTGTGCTTCGATGTCGACTTGAAGGCGAGTCGGTCCATGATGTGGCTCACGCCCCGGAGGGACTCGTCCTCGAATCTCGACCCGGCATCTATGTAGATACCCACGCCCGCAAAGGAGCCCGGGAGGGCTTCGGAGGCTACCCGGAGGCCATTCGGAAGTCTGGTAATGGCGTCAAGTTCGGTCGGTTCCTGGCATCGTGGGGAGGGAAAAGTTAGTATCTCGAGCGGTTGTAGGGAATCGCGGGAGGAATGCAGGATCGGCATACCCTTTCGCCGCCAACAATAGTAGCAAGAGACCTCGTCGCAGCCACGGTCCGGACCGCAGACGTCTGCGCAGTTCTCGTCAGGGAACTCGCGGCCGCGCGCCTCGGCACGCGGGAAACTAGTGATCGCAACATGGCGGAAAGGGGCACGCGTTGAAGCCCTCCAAAGTCGATTTCTAATTTCTTGCCACCCACAAAACGAATGGCTAGTCTGTATACTGTTTCTGGGCCGTTCGAGAGGATGGCGTCAAGGGAGAATGGGTTCCTGGTGATGATTCGACCCGTACAAGAATGGTTCAGAGGGGAAAAAATTACTCTTACTATAGTACAGTACGAAGCTCGGAAATCAAAATCGCGGGCGAGACCGATAAGATAACGGGAGTTTCGGGAAATCTTTGTCATCAATTGAACCACTCCCGGTATCAACTTCGGCTTTCGCCGCTAATGATAATAAGAAGATGTACGACCGAGAACGTCAGAGCTTTCAACTCGATTCTCACACTCTTATCGTTTCTAGCCAGAATGGCGACGTTATATTATCAGCTCAGCTAGCCCAGCCGTAGGAAGTGCGTGGTAATCATCTCAGCACCTAAATCCGTAAATCCCGTCATGAAGTTGAAAATTGCAGGTCGCTCGCTATATCGATCTTCTGGGATCAAAGTAGCACAACCCCCAAGAAAAAAACAAGCAGCTCCCTTGCGTCTTTGCTTGAGGCGTGCTGGGCAAAAGTCGGCAGTGGCATTTTTGCACATTGTGCCAAGACTCTAATTCTGTCAAGTGATTCATTGTTATGTTCTTGCCACTCGCCACCACTACCGATTTTCTTATCCAGCCGATATATGCAAAGAGCAGCAGAACAAGATACTGGGTTACGGAAGGCGCCAGTCACGGACGGTGAACTTTGCGCCACGGCTTTTGCGAGGAATTCGGGCCCAGGCTTAATCCTTCACCTCAAATTATTGGTACTGCCTCGGGAACTGTGAAAGTTGGGCGAAGGGGATGTTGAAGGGCCACTGTATCTAGTATTACAGTAACCCCTACAGCTTAAGGCTAAAGACGAAATCAATCCTCTGCTCCTGCTACAGGCCAGAAATATGTTCCCTTCACCTTGGTGCCATAAAATCGTGCTGTATGCCATGGCACGGCACAGCTTCCATAGGTCACCATGGAGAAGACGCCTGAAGATGAAACAAGAAATGTAAACTAAAGTTTAGAACCACAGACGCCTATGATGCGTAAAGATGAGTGTAACTTGAAGAACAAGAGCAAGGAGAATCCGCCGTCGAGTAGAGAAGTCAAACCCCAACAGATGAACCCCTTCAACAGAAACATGTAGCAAAAGTTGGTCGCGCGAAGTGAGGTGGCGGAGAAGGCACAAGAGCGTTCCCAGCATATCCCAAGAAGCGCAAGAACATGACCGGGAGACCCTCGGAAAATCCGAGGGAGACCATCACGAGGAGGTGTGTCCTCCACGTGAGCTCCCGAGAATGCAGAACACGCAGTCCCCAATCCCAAACTCCATGTACCGAACTCCATATATGTATGTATGTGAGCGCCGTTGAGTCCACTTCTAGCTGTCTCTTCTGCTCCCCATGGGGTATTTAGGAAAGTAAAAAACAAGGGGTAACAACAAAAAATCAGATGACCGTGTTTGCGTTCCATCATAACGTTGACTAGGATTGACGATCTCGCCTAACCTGGGGCCAAGGAGATTGCGAGGAAAAGGGAGGCCGTGAAAAAGGAACTCAACCCTGTAGCCAGACACGTCACCATGAATGGCGAATCGTATCTTTTGCCGTCACGTCCTAAAGCAGCATTGCAAGGTTGACTAGAGGAATTCCTGCCGCGGCGAAGGCTTTGGTGGGATAGGGGCCCACTTCTTACACCATCGCAGGGCGCTTCGCCGCCGACTTGGAAATGATCAAGAGATGGTGTCCCACTCGCTATCCAGAGGACAGCTGGCGTGGCGACGGTTCGACAGGAGGCGTCCACGCTAGGAACGGCTCACGGCATCCATCGCAGTAGAGTCTATGCTGCGCATTTCACCAAGAGCCGTATCCCGTCCAGCCAAGGCGATGGGAAGTGCAACTGTGCCGGCGCTGCCGTCGAATACCCAAGGACCGGCATTATTTCTAGGAGTGATCGGTCCTTCGTTACCGTTGGCTATCACATCGAGGACCCCGGCGCCTGGCTTCGAAGTTGAGGAGGAATGGGGACGGGGTCGGAAGCGGGCTGTGACCTCTCGGAGGCGAGAGAGGGTATCGATCGGGGAGGTGTCGTCATGTCGACCTGCATGGTCATGTCTGCCACGTCCACGCCATTGGTCTCTGAAGCCTGGGAGATCGCATCAACAGTAGTATCCATGGGGACAGCAGGCGGCTCATTGCTAGACTCGTCATTCGCAGATTCCTCTCCAGTGAGTTGTTGCCATTCCTCACCCGGTTCATCCACCTCCGCCTCCAGGTCGGCCGCGGCACGGCAGTTTGGACACACAAAGATGGGGTATTGTGGTGAAGTCAGCAGGGAGCGGATACACTTATAGTGCCAAGTGTGGGAGCATGGCGCAACAAAGAGGCTTTGGCAGGGCTATCATAAAACAGGTTAGTTTGAATAAAGAGCCAAGGAGTGTGTGCATATCATACAGCGATCGAGGTCAAGCAAATGGAACAGTCTTGAGACGAGTTGTTCGAGCCCTTAGCGACGAGGTTCCGAAGCTGCTTGTGTGTAGACATACTGATACAATGCATTGTTAGCCTGGAAACGCAAGAAGGTCGGGTTGGCCTGGGAGTTTGGCATACTTGAAGGTGTTGAGTTTACTCTGCCAGCCCCTATTGAGTTCCAATCGCATCTTGACACATCGGAAAATCATTTCCTCGCCTCCCTTGAAGTCGATTCCAAGTTGGATAATATCGCCATCATTTACAGCGTACGGCCGAGATTCTGTGCCGGGAGGACTCAATCGAATGTGATTTAGAAAGGTACCAGACGAGCTCTTCACGTCCTTGATATACCACTTTCCATTCTCGAACCAGAACTCACAGTGGCGGCGGCTGACGACCTTGCTCTTAAAGCCGACGGGCGCAGCAGACGGGGTATTGGCCGGCACAATGGGTTGAGCATCTCGCTCAGAATACCTGCCTACCTTGATCACTTCAATACCACTGGGCAAGGTCCTCGATACGGGCTGGAAAGTTAGGAGGGCCGAGCGGCCCTTGTATCGTAATAGGCAGAGAAACGAATGGAGGGCAGGGTCTCGGGAGGGGTGGTCGCCCCGTTCTCACGAGGTCGAGACATGGCGGCGTCCAGTGCCAGTGTGGTGGGCACGACGTCGGAGTCGGCAGAATTTGAAACCGGGCAGTTGTCAATGCTGCTGCTGTTGCTGCTGCCACCAGCGACGGCGTCTACGACGGGTGGTGCGTCGAGAACGGGCTGATCGGAGTTGCAAGAGGGCGCTGAAGACGAGGTGGCGGTATTTTCGGTAGCGTTATTAATCGGAGAGGTGGTCGAGGAACAGGGGGCGAAGGCGGATTGAGGGCAGTCGATGACGGATTATTCGAAATCGCCGACTCGGTGGGCTGACCGTCAAAATTCGCTGGGGCGGTGGAAGTCGTCGGCGTTGTGGTGTTTGTGGATGCGGAGGTTGGGCTAGTGGGGGACTGCGACGCGCACTGGGGTTGGACTGGGAGTAATAACCAGAAGAGCGGGAAAGGGCTGAGAGCGAAAGTGGGCGGGAGGATCTCGGTGAGGTTGTTGTAGTGGATGAAGAGGAGGAATTTTGATCGCGTGATAAAAGGTGACTGGGGGTATAATTTCTTAGGTAGCTGAGCCCCCGAAGGCGGCTACTCCTGGATGATACTGAGGCATGAGACGAGACCACGGGAGAAGGCGAGGTTGCCGCAGTGGGGAGTGGTTGGGTGAACATTTTGTAGGCAAGTTCTCAAAAGCCTTCCCAAGAAAAGAAGGAAGGCGCTCTGCTGAATAATGTGGACGGGGAAAGGGGCACCCAGGTGTCGTTTAGCAGTAGGAATGGGGCGCCTTCAAATAACGATAGTAAGGAAGCCGAAAATGGTTACAGTCGCAGGAGGCAGTTTCGCTGTAACTAAACAGAAGAGTTTCAACAGGACGAGAGGGTGGAATTGAATTCAGTGACAAAAGGGGGCAGATGAAAACGACCTTCGGACGAGGCCGATTGGATGTGCTGGCCTGGTCGCGGGGAGGGGGAAGGGCCCTAACAGCTGAGGGACCAGCGGCGTTGAGGGATAGAGGCACCTGGAGGCGACAAGAAGCGTCAACTGGCGCTTGGATCGACGATGCCAAAATGGTACAGCAGTGGCCCCCTGATTTGGTGGGGGTGCTCTCAGTTGGGGGAGGTTGGCTGTCTGTTGTTGGTGCTGCAGCAGCCAGTGGTTGATCAATGTGGAGGTGGAGACTCGAAGGGACGGAATGGATGTGGTGTGGTCAAGAACAGGAGCCCGCCACCTTTGGTCTTTAGTCGAGCGACGACGATAGCTCGCAGAATCCGGATGAGGAGAAGAGGTGTCGGGAAGAGGGAGAGAAAAAGATCCAGTCTCCTCGGAATGTGTGTCAAGGCGAAGCAAGGGCGAAGGTTTCACAGGGCCCTTGACAAGAGAATGGGATTATGATGAAAGAAAGGGGGCTGGGAGCTCGAGGGTGGTTCGACCTGGCGCCAGCAGCGAGAGATGGGGGCAGCGGTGAAGTCGAAAGCTTGACGGCAGCGACTGGGGGAGAGGAATAGTGCAAGTGCAAGTGCACTGTTCTGTTCTGTGCTGTTAGGTCGACACAGTGGACGCTAATAATGTGAGGGAGAGCTTGCTCCTGCTGTGGTTGCCATGGACAGGAATGTAAAAGGATCGTCGCGAACGTCAGCTTGAGTCCAATCTTGTAAGCTTGAAATGGAATCCGAAAAAAGCCAAAAGAGACCCAGGCCGGAATGTAACTGGACAAAATGCAGGATCAACACAGGCCAACATTGAAAAAAGGGAGTAAGATGCAAGTGGCGAAGAGGGAGGCAGGAGGTGGGAGGATACTATTAAATCAAATCCATTTGACACCAAGGAAACGAGTCCGCAATCGTCAGGTATCCAATCCAGGGAGAAGAAACATACATTTTATCGAAAATACATCCACCATCCGTTGACGACGACGCACGCATCGTTCGTACATGCTCATGTTCCCCCGTGGGCTACGCAGGCCACTCCTGGCTCGACGAAGCGGGCCCCGTCCAGGTTTGAGCTGGCCAGGCGCGCGCTGGCCTGGGTCGGCCTGGCGTCTTTGGATCTGGCATGGCTCGGCGTTGAGCGCAAGTTGAGCTCGACAGCTCCACTTGATTGGGTTACCCTCGTTGCAACTTTCAGGTCTACTTGTACCCACCCTTTACCTTGCTTGCCCGCACCCCAATGTGTACCTTGTACCGATACTCCACGGTTCGTACAAGTAGTCCACGGTAGTGCACACTACATCTACTTGACTGCCATCCCAAGCATCCCAAGCATCAGTGATCCCAATCAACATTTGAGCGCACTGGCGATGGTGGGGCCCGAGTCTCATCGAGGCCGGCTACACTAGTTTTGGACCGACCTCATGAGCACGCGCACCACCAAATTGATTGATCCAGGGCCAGGACTTGTTCGACCCAATGTACCTCTGTCTGGTCCTTGTGTAAGAGCACTGGTGACTGTGGAATGTAGAGTTCACAAAGGAGAACCATCGATGTCGGACGAGCAACCACCACGGCCCCATCATAACTCGAGCTAAAAACCCCCGTGGAGTGCCAGAGCTGGTGGGGATTCGCCATCTTCCATTGTCTAATAATGCGCACGCCACCACATGTGCAAGCGGGACACGCCTCTCGACCCTTTGCCAAGCGGCATTTCGATGATGGCCACAGAAGTTCAGAAAACCACTTTTATTTTTGGTCGGCGATGGCGATGGGCCTTACCTTTAGCTGCTTACCCTTCGCTGGTTGCTTTGTGTATTATGCTCCCATGCTCCCATGCTCGTGTTGAAGCGGCAAGAGGATACAAGGGCTGCCCGGTGCTACTTCCAAGCCCAGCCAAGCGTGGGCTTTTTCGACGACAGTCAGTGGAGACAGACGAGCATCAGTTCCAATGTTAAAGATCAATAAGGCGTCGCTGCGCGCTGCAGCCCCTGGTGTACTTTGCTCAAAGGGGCAAGATGGGAGCATGGATGAGGATGGGGGATGGGGTGTCAAGGCGATGAATTGGCTCCCTTCTTTTTGACTTCCTTTTCCTTCACCCACTTTCTTCTTCCTTTTCCACCGCCGTCTCTCCTCACTTTTTTTTCTCTCCCTGAGCGAGAACCGGGCCGTTCTCAGGATCACGACTCATGAAGATACAGCCATGTTCCGAGGCTTTAGGTTATCCACCATCGATGCATAATGATAATGCTAGGCCTCATGCTAACGCCATGACAATCGTGGGGTTCCACTCCAGAACGTACCCGCCTTTGCAAGTTGCTTCCCCATTCCTGTCAAGGATTCATGCTGGTGGTCCCTCGGACACCGAACCTCTAGGCTTTACCTCAGGAACCGACAAGTAATACTACCTCGCCAGACATGCAGTGTAAATCGAGGAGGGTTGGCTAGCGTTTGCTGGTGGGAAGGGGATTTAGCAAGGGTGGAGAAGAACCTTCCATCAAATTGATGTAATGCCAGAGATAGACCCAACGATTGTTTCCACATTTCCACAGTACATGTACATGCTTGGGGCCTGGCAAGGCCTTGCATTAGAACATGGTAAAGTTCCATCTCGTGCCTCTCGCTCTGCAGGCAGTAGTACCTCCCAAAGTTCGACCTGACAAAGCATAAGGTGGGCTGCTGGCCACTGGCGTCTTCAGAGTCTGTTAGCCACACACGCATGGCGGTCGATATCTTTCTCTGATGGGATGGCAGCCCTGATGCAGAGCCAAGTCGACCCCCAGCGATCTTTGTTTGGTGTCAATTATTGTCGAGCGAGGATCTCCAGCTGTCAACCCCCATTTCAGGAACGCCTTACCCTCATCGGCGATGCCGTTCACTCCCCGCGGCCCTCACAGTCACCTGAACGCCTAGAAGGATCAGCGTGGATGCTGAAAACCCCTACCACCCGCAGGGCATCTAGATATGGTGTGTGTCGCCGGATCAAAAAAGGGCCACGAGAGAGACTTCCCCTCCCTAGTTGAGGGAGGTGACCGTGGACATTTTGACCTCACCTCGAGGCCATCTACCTGATGCGACAGCCTACCTAGAGCACATGGGCGTCTTCCCCGAGCTCGCACCACTCAGGTGAGCAGGCCATATGTTGTTCCGACAGGTAGATGGGATCAATGAGAGAACCGAAAATGAAATTTTTACCATGACTGAGCTGAGCCATTAGGGCTCCTAAATGCGGGTAGGGTCAAAGGCCTACTACTATGCTAGAGCAGAGATGATATCAGAGGCTACCAATCTGCTTCAACAGGTTAGATCCCGGTCAATCGCCAGATCATTGAATGGTGGATGCTCTGTGCAACAGCTCCGATCAAGGGGCGGAAGGCGACTGGTGGGGAAGCCCAGGGCAGGGGCTTGCGTCAGAGACCATCACGGAAAAAGCCAAATCAAGGAAAAGCCTTTTGGATACAGCTAAACGAAAACACTGATAGTAATACACGAAATACCCATGGACAATGTTTAGCCAGGGACCAAAGCTCTAACAAAAGCTTTCCCGGTCTAGATTGAGACTTGTCCACCGAAAAGGCTATCCCAAGGTTAGAATGGGAGCTCGAGATGCTCGCTTTTGCAACCACAGTCTATTTGGAACATGCTCAGTCAATTTACCGCCTGTCTCCCAAACGCTAAGGTATCTATCCCCCATGTCTCGATCGGATGATGCCCTTGTATATATGATCTGCTGCTATCTTACGAAAACCTCGTTTGTGCCGAGCATCAAGCCCGGTCGGAGCATTCACGGATGCTTGTTAGATCAACTGTCTACGCTGATTGCCCGCTGGCGCAGATCGAAGGAAGCCGTGGAGATAAATCCAATGAGTATCCAAGCTTCAAAGTTCAATAGCGAATTGTAGGTTCGATGACATAACGGGCCGCGTTGTGCTCTTCGATGACCCATTCATCCATGCACTTGATCGAGGCATATCTCGTAAAATCACGGCAAGAGAATCGTACGTGGAAGCTGTGTTGGCGCCCAAGTTCTTCTTCCTTTCTTTCTTTTCTTCTTTTGACGCCGGACATCCATTATCTTGGGGGCTTAAGGTGAGGCAAAGAATGATTGATATCTCAACATGCCGCACATGCAATCTTGGCGATAGGGCCAGGCCCATCTGCAGTATATATCATGCAGAGTAAAAGAAAAGGAAAAAAAAAAGGCCAAGCATCCAAGCTGCCTCAGTAGAAAGTTGAAGCCGAACTTATGAGAGACAGGCTCGGCACCGCCTCCAGTCAGACATTCCAAAATAATCTAGCCGCGACCCTGTCTCACATTCCAATCTGACCACGCATGCTGGGAGCGGAAGCGGCCGTTTCTGCGAATCGGCCGCAAGCAAGCAACTGGCCTAAAAAAAAAAAGAAAACAAAAAACTTTCTCGGCTACTCCCAAGGCTAAGTTTTCTCGGTAAAGGAGTATGACCATGGTACAGGTCCTTGTTCGCGACGTCAGCGGGTTATTGTTTTTCGAGCCTCGTCCGTCAGCAACGGGCTTAAATCAAGCCAAAAACTCCAAGAGAGTCCAGTCCGTCCGTCAGCGTGTGGTGGATCATTGATTTTCACTGTCCCACCATGTCGTGCCGGGCACCTGAGCCAGTTCCTCTTCTCCTCGCCTTCCCCCTCCCCTTCAGAAACAAAAAATCAGGGAAATGCAGGGCACCCACCCTCCGTCGTGACCGCATCATGCACCCCGCCGCCCATCACCTGGAGGAGCCCACTGGCTCGCCCCAAAAGTGGATGCGGGCCATGGATCTGAATTTTAGGCCGAGTGGGTGCAGTAGTGGGGGAAGGGGGAGGTGTCCAGGGGACCACAGACAACACGCAGCCAAGCAGACAAGGAGTTGACGCTTTGCCCGTCTTCGAGGCTGGATCAATTGACTTCTGTTCGCCTCGGGTCTCGATGCCGGGTAAGATTTGGAATATCAGTGCTGTGAGAAGCCAAACGTTTTTCTAGATCCACAACAGCCAGCACGACAGCGCCCAAACTGGGTCAGGAACTCAACCAAGTTCGCTACATGTAATGTTCTGCTTGACACCGACATTTGTTGGTTCCCTTTGATCCTCTCGTCAATGTGAAGGGGGCCACTCGTCGCACATTGAACAGACAGACACACATGCTCCATCGCTGCATGCTGCACGCCGTCCATGGGCAATTTAGCGTCCCCCAAATGTACACCAGACTCTTGTTTCTTTGCTTGGTTGGTTGTCCAACGCTGATGCTGAAGCTCCCAGCATTCTGGTGCTACGGTGTTCCTCTTCTACTCCCGTGCGGTGCATCAACGCAGTGGGGTCTGCCTCCGTCTTCCTTCCCCCCCACCTTCTTTTTTTCTCCCTTTCACCTGCACCTGTTCTCAAGTCTCTCCTTAGTTTTTGGGTGGATGGAGAGAGCTCTGGGAGGGAGGGGACCCTTGAGGAACTAATCGCCTTTCTTCCGCATCTGTCCAGTTGCCTGGCTGGCCTAGTGGTGCCTACTACCCCCGCCCCTCCCACATCCCCACTCATCCCTCGGAAGCATGGATGGATGGCTTGATCGATGTGCTTCCACTTCTGAAGATGGTCCGTTGACCACGATGAGCGGAGTAAGGAGAGAAAAAGGGTCCTCTCCAAATGTACGCATGTGACGCTAAAAATAACCCGGTCATTGGGGTCCTTCCCATGAACTAATGTTCCTCTTCATCACGGCTCGGTTGGCCCTGGAGAGTCACTGCAGCAGATAGCGATTTCTTTTGGGATAATTATTCTCTTTCATTTTCGCTCTAGAGAAAAACGCCCTCAAACTAGGTCTATAGAGGTTTCTTGCCCGGATAACTTCTCCTTCGTTACATCCGAAAAAGAGAAAAAAAGAAGAAAAAAAAAGACGAGCGAAGAAAGGGAAGGGGTTGGATGCCAGCAATTGTCACTTTAGCTATCTCGAACCCACCCTCTTCAGACCTCTCCTCACCCCGTGACTCTCCTCATCTTCGCTAGATATTTCGTGCGTGCGTCTGCCCCTCACTCCCATCGCCAAGAAGCGGAGGGTGACGACCTTAACGCCCATGGCGACTGTTTATTCCTCCTTGGGTGCATTAGGGTCCTTGCATTCCCATGTCAAAGCAAAAGGGGGGCGGGGACTTTCGTGACTCCAAACACTAGTAGCTTCGTGACTGGGGAGTTTTTCGCATGCGTGTAGGGTTTAGTTTAACGAACTAATTGGCCCAGACCGAATTTCGCTGGATGAGCTTGGTCGCGGAACGGAACGTGGTCTAACGACATAAAAGCAGATTCTCCAAAGGACTGGTAGACTAAGAAGGCAGGCTCTGACAGACTACATGGTACATGAAAGAGAAAGTAGAATAAGATATCCATTGATGTATGGCAAATCATGGCACATCATGACCGTAGCTATCGGGGCGGCCCCCCAAAAAGAAAACGAAGAAAGAGTAAAGACAGAGAGGAAAAAAATTTAAAAATTGCAGTGCCAGCCAGCGATGAGCTTTGTCTACTTAAGGTTTGAAAACCGTGGCACCGAGCCTCTCAATCTCCCGCCCCTCGTGGGTGTTGCGGCCGGCCGCCTCAAGGATCTTTGTGAACGCCTCCTTATTCTTGAGTCTCACGGCCTCTTCCGCCGCCTTCACCTTCATGCCACACTTCTCGTACATCGTAATCGTTTCTCCGTGCTCCACGTTGGTACACTTTGGCACAAACGTCGCTGCGAGCCTAGGATTCCCCGCTTGCAAGGTGAGGTTGAAAAACGGCTGCGCGTTGACGAAACATCGGTCAGTGATGTCTATCGATGCGTGTATACTCTACCAAAAGAAACCCCGGCTTATATCCGGTACGGTAGGAAAAGTCAAAGAAGAATCGGTACTCACCTCCCATCCAATCGGACTCTTCTTCGCCTTAGCCACCTCGGCAATCTCGTCCCAATCTCGCTTTGCAACAAGTGCTCGTAGCCTACGCATATGTTGTTAGTGTTTCTCCGAGACGAATGCCCTTGACATCTCCTTCTTCCGGGTCGCCCTCGTCAAGCCCGGACGCCGCATGAAGTTGCAATTCCCGGAGTGGGGGCGGAGGGGATTCTAGAAACTCACCGTATCCACCACGCCACACGATCCGGAACTTTAAATTCGCTCTGTATCTTCTTGGCCTTTCCGATGTAGCCGAGCTTGATGAGCTTGAACATGGTCTCATTGACGCTGAGCCCCGTAAACGTGTCCGTCAAATCTCGGTCAAACGATTCCTGAGCCCGGAGGAGCATTGTCGCCTCCTTGAGCGCCCGTAGCTCAAAGTTGGTTTCCCGCGAATCCGAGAGTAGCTTGGCCGCCAGCGCGAGTTTGTCCGACGCTGTCCGCGCGTCTGGTTGCACGAGCGACTCGCGGATGAACACGTCCGCGCCCTCCACACGCCTATCGTCTTGGTAGTAGAGATCCTTCAAAACCGAGTTATCACCTTCTCTTTGTGCCGAGGCTTCGACCAACGCTGTCGCCGAGGCGCGGTTGTTGATTACCCTGAAAAAGACGCCAAGGGCAGCTTTTTCTTGAGCTGCAAGAGCACGTTGAGGATGAGGTCTGAGTCGCCGCTCTCTATCGCCTTGTCAAGGGCAAGCTCGTCCTCTTCCATGCTTAGGAGAAGCGGGACCTGCCGACCAGCTCTGGGTTCGTGATTTAGAAGCTCGGTGGCCAATCTGCCGCGGCCTTCATCATACGCCGCCTGAGCAATCTCTTCAAACGAAACACCAGCCCTGCCTGCTAGTTTCTCGACTACTAACCGGCAAATGGTATCGTCGTCTTCGGAGCCTACTCGCACCTTGGTAGAAGCCCAGTGTACGTAAATACGATCTGTGGGTAGCCTCAGGTGACCTGCAACGCGTAGAGCAAGCAGATACTCGTGGCGGTTGATCAAGCGTTTAATCAGGTTCTCGGGAGTCAATCGCTGGTATTGCTCGTACGACAGCGGCATTCCAATTTCGAAATACCGCACCGCGTTTAGGACTCGAAGGGTCTCGCACATGTCGACAAAATCATCGCTGTTGTACAAGTCCAGCACCGATTTGCCAAACGACGCTGCCTTCAATAGTTGCTTCTCCCAATGCACGTTGAACTCCCGACCTGCTGCATTAATCTATAATCGGCGACGTTAGTTTGGTGCATCTCATCAGAAAGATCGCTGGCCAAAGGAAGACGTACACAGGTGTCAACCGCTTCGGTGAGGTTACCGCGAATCAGCTGGATGTAGTCATCGGCCTTGGGGGAGTGCGCCTCTAACTGAGCAATAGCGTCCAGTAGGATGGAAGCGGGAGAAGACTCGGAAAAGAGACCAAAAACTTGGAATGTATCCCTCGGTACTTGCTGAATGAATTCGCAAAATCCGTTGGTGATTATTCTTGCCCCGTCATGTTCTTGCCAACTTTTGTCAGCCTCCTCGGACTGCTGCTTAGGGGTCCGGAATGATGAACGGAGTAGGGTAGGGATCTGGTATACCTGATATTACGTGCACGCGATTTGTATCATAAATGAACACGGCGGAGGCATCGCCCTGGCCGATGATGTGAACCTCGTCTTCCCACGCAATGACAGCGTCTCGACCGCACCATTCGACATGCTTGGGCGGTATTTTTGAGTTGGAGTCATGCTCGACTAACCTCTCTTGAAAGTCACTCGACACCACGTGGGCTTTACCTGACTTGGTATAGAGAGCGACGAGCCGACCATCGGGGAGGCGGTGATATGGCTAAAGGGGCCGATGTCGATGAGGCGATCTTCACATTCGTTGGAGTCGACTAGATATACGGTCTGACCTATACTAAGTAGTACTTCGACTGATCGCGATAACGTATACGCTGGAGGTATTATCCCCCAAGAATGCACTTCGCCTTCAGGAACACTAGCTAGCGACTTCGGCCGTGGCTCATTATACGACTGCACCGTCACTAAAGTGTTATTATTGAGCATTGCTACCATGCCGCGATCGTAGAACCTGGAAGATGGGTCAGCGGTCCGTTGCCTGCCGATACCGCCCTCTCGAGACTGAGCCTACCTGCATGAATGGACCCCGTAGTTGTCGGCACCATGGCCGAGGGAAAACTGAGTGAAATCGCCTTGAAGGTCATAACAACGAACGGTCCCATCCGCCAAAACCACGAGGAGCTGCTCCTCCTCAGACCAACCAAGTCCTTTGATGGTGCCCTCGGTCCACGGGATACTGCGAAGCTTCTTGCCAGCGTAATTGTGAACATCTATGCTCGGCTTGGCAGCTTTCGCCGCTTGGTATTGCTGGAGTTTGCTATCGTCATTCCAGAGTGCTGCGCCAGTATTAGCACATTCATCGACCATCTTGGCTGATGAGGGGTTCCAAGCTGGCGGCGTCCCGGTATCCCGACCGTAACGGAGTGCTAAGATATGAGAAAGATGTCGGACATACCAATAGCACCGCCATAGGGGCACCAGCGATGATGTAATTATCCAGGTCAAGACCCAAGTCAAACACCTCGGTGTAATGCTCTATGCGCCGGTACCATTTGTCACCAAGCCGCTCCCAGCTTGCCCGAGGATGAGCTGTGTCCATCCTAGGCTCGTCTCACTCTCGTCTATTGGGTTTCTACAAGCAGCAATGTCCCATAATAATACGCCGTGGAAGTCGAACAAGCTAGAATTCGGGATATTAGGAGAGACAGGGCGGGTTGAGTGAGCTCCAAGGCTTGCAGCTGGGGGCACGTTGGTCGTCGTTGTCCGGCCGAGCTCAGGATGAGCTCTCAGTGAGCATGGGGCGAATGATGAGCTTGGTTGCTGGCCGCTGGCGCATGCCAATCCTTGGTTTAGGAGACGGCTAAATCTCGGTGCCTAGCCTGCACCACATTTCTTTCGAGCTACACTATATTAATGCTATGCGAGAGTTTCCATCTTCCGTTAAGCACACTACCTGTAGAACCCGATCGTAAATATAGATTCGGGGAAATCGATCAAGCAATTCGAGATTATCTCATAACAAGAATTATTACAGCGTCCTGTTTCCGGAGGATGTTGCGGGAGAAGCCAAATGAGGAGCCAAACTGCCGAAGACCAGGCCCACAGAAGCATAGCTTGCACCAGTGTGACAAGATCTTGGGAGGACGTTTACATTGAACAATCAATCACCTGATTGAGAACTCCTTTCGTCTGTGTGCTAATTTTGATTCTTCGGAGGTATTTACGAGTATCTATGGATCTTGTGTTTCGGGGTTTCCCATTGTCAATTGAATTTTTTTGGAAGGTCCAAGGGGCTGTTCAAGACAAGTGAGGTCACTAATGGCGGGGTATTGATCAGGGCGATGGAAGGTGGGGTTATTAAGCTCGAACACTAACCTCGACGAGACCCTGGATGGCGTTTTGAACTGTGACCGCACGCGTTTGCACAAACTCCAAGAGCTTAAGACATCAGATACGAACTATTGGCACACCTATAAATATGCCGAACTGGAAGGATGAGTATCTCGCGGAACTTCTCCAGGCCGAGAAGAACAACCCCGTAAATATGGAGCTTGTGGAAGCCTGTGCGCATCCCCCGCCCACAAGAGACCCAGATGAATCGCGTTTCCGATAATATCCCTTTCCCCCAGCTGACTTTTCCTTCTAGGCTCCCAACTTGTTGACCGAGTTGCTTCCTAGAAGCCGAAAAGGCCGCCCTCGAGAAGGCGGGCCCTCTGACGTCGACTCAGGCGAGCGGGAAAAAGTCCCGAAAAGAGCCAGAGCCGGCGAGTACTAGTGATGACTATACTTTGACACAACTTCAACGCGACCTCGCCGAAGCCCTGCGGTCAAAGGGCTTTTTTGAATCCAGGGCTAAGGCGGCCGAGGCAGAGCTGGCAAAGCTCAAGAGCAGCTCCAAGAACCACGACAAGACCGTGAGGGAGCTCAATGCTGATAGGAACAAGATTATGACCAAGCTCAAGGACAGGGACCACGAGTTGCGAGAGCAACGCAAGCTTTCCTCGGTACGACTATAGAATCCCCTCACCTCCCCCATATAATCTTATTAGGATGTGACGCTAACCAGACGCCCTCGTAGAACATCCAAGATGAAATGATTGCCTTGAATCTTCAGCTATCCGTCGCCGAAAGCGAGCGCGATCGGGTCAAGAAAGAGAATAGGGATCTAGTCGAGCGGTGGATGAAAAGTAAAGGTGCCGAGGCAGATAAGATGAATATTGACAACGAGGCGCTATTTGATGCGAGCAGATAGGACCCGCACGCTGATGAGAGGTCTGATGCACAAAGAACACCGCGCCTGGACTCGCAACCAACGCACGGCGTGCCTCCTCGAATGGACTCAAAGAACACGGACGAAGGTGCCATGAGCGACTGGGAACTGGACAGTGATTGTGAAGATGATGATTGGGACATCGCTCATTTTCTCTAGGAGACTTGTCTGCAGGGCACATATCTATCGAAGCCTACCCTGCTACATTCAAGAAAACACGGCAACGCTGTGTTTGAGAATCTAGGACGCTCCTACTCAGACACCAACAATCCCGCCTGCAGCCCCTCAAGCTAATAACCAAATTGCAAAATGTTCGCTACAAAAGATATACATAGACCATCCACCGAAAGACGCCAGCCACCCAATCCCGAGCGTTGCCATAATCTCTTCTTTTTCTATTCATCTTTCTCTCTTTGCTGTAAAAGGAAGGGGAGGGGGAGGTTTGAGAAAGAAGGGGGTATCGCTGACTCCTATTTCCGTGTTGAAATACAATACGTGCCACCTGCACTCGTCCAACTCACATAGTCCTCTGGATAGGTCATATCCTCAACCTCTAGGATGGTCCTACCAACGTCATTGGAGGCGCTTTTATGATCATGCACAAAGCTCTTGAGGGAGATGATCTTGCAGCCAGACTTGAGATCAAGGAACATGCGGACAAGGTCATCGTTGAGCTGGGAAGTGAACGCCTGGTTGTTGACCAAGATGACGTCTGCGCGCTTCAGCGCGTCGTGGACTCTCGAATTCTTTCGAAAATCGCCGCGTTCAAGACGAACCTTGCCCGGGGCGATACCCCAGAGCAGGCAGCGCGCTGAAAACTCCTTTACCTGAGCGTCTGCCAGATTGCAGGCGTTCTCCATCATCTCGCAACCCCAGCTCTCACAGCCAATCTCTAGGGCTGCCTGGAGAACGACGTTGCCGACGCCGGATCCGAGATCCACAAAGACCTGGTCTGATGTCATCTGGAGCTTTTCGACAAGGATGGAAGAGATGAAGGGATGTAGTAGTTCGCCATAGACGTTGTCGGTGCCGTTTTCGTACTTGGCTAGCAGCTCAACTTTGGGTGCGACGGTACGGTCATAGACCTGCTCGAGAATGAATGCTATAAAATTTCTCGGCAGTTCTTTTCGCCCGTCGAGGTTCCTCGTGATCGTTCCATCCTTGACAAGGTTCCAAAGCCTATCGTTGTATTCGTTCAGCGCCTCCTTGAACGCGGCAAGGTCTTGAACCCTGTGATTTGACGCCTTCTCTAGTCGGCGCACGATACCCGTCATGTGGTTTGTGAATGGCTCGGCTTGGTCTTCCGTAAGGTATGTATCGGCTACGTGTTGAACGACGGCGATGATGCTATGGACGGCGTCGATCTTGTCTTTACCCCAAACGAGCTCGTATCTAGCGAGAGGACCAAAATGGGAATGTTAGCCGTCTTCCCTTACTCCAAGAAGTACAAGGCAAGATACGAAAAAGAAACACAGGACATACCTCTCCCGTCTCTGTAGACTGGGATATTGTAAACGCACAGCAACCTCGTCTTCCTTTGCGCCAAGAACGGGGGTGCATTTTAGAGCTAGCGACGCGACATCGGCGGCGTGGATGAACCGTAGACCTTCGATACGGTGCTCGAAAGCCTTTTTGTGGCGGAGGGACCGGTTTGGGTCCACGTAGCGCCCGTCGTCTAGCTTCCCCCTCTTTTGCCTTTTGCGCGAGTTGAGCGCGCCGAGCCAGTCGTCATCGTCTCCAGAGCCCGAGTCGCTGTCGAACTCAACGCGCGACGTTGAGACAGCGGGGACGACCGGGATTTGTTAGGTGTGGAGGCTGCCTTGCGCTTACGGTCGACGTATTTCGCTTCACGGGCGACGGCGGCAGAATTGGCGGAGGAGCTGTTCGGTTGAGGAGAAGGGCGAGGAGAGGGATGGGCGGAGGAAGATCGCGAAGTTGCGCGGGACGAGGGTTTGAGTAGGTTGGAGGAGGACTTTGGAGGCTTCGGCTTTTGGGGAATGGGCACTTTTTCGACGCGGATCCTGGCGGCTTGGACCCCTTGGAAGATCTTGGGTTTCTTATCAAAGAGACCCATGGCGAGGATGATTTTTGCGCCGGTCGCGCAACGCTAGGAGAGTTGGGACTGGTGCGCGGAGTTTTGCGACACGAGGGACCGGGGGGCCGAGACAGCAACGAGAAGCGAGTGGGACGGTGGGAAAAAGAAAAAAGAGGAAAAACCTCGTGTGGAAAGAGTGGCTTCGGATTTGAGGGCGAGAAGACTAAAAGAGCTGACAAAAGAATGTCCTGCTAGAGGGGATAATAAAGTAAGGATTGATGCCATGAAGCCGATGCTCAGACACTCCAAGGAAAGGCAGCAAGGTCAAAAATGAAGGTAAGAGTAGAAATTGGGGGAGTGGCGCGCGGAGTGGCTATGGTGGGGAGAGGGAACCATGAAGAATGAATCGTCGGCTCAATCCCACCATAAAATGTCGATCCTCCCAGGCCAGAAAAAGAGGGAGCGTTGGTTGACATAAGACGCTAGAAAAGTTGAGGCGTCGTCAGCGTAGGCGGTTGAAAGGATTGCCGCAAGGAAAGCGACGCGCTGCGTAGCGTGGCGAGACCCTGACGGGCTGGGCTAGCCAGGGCGAGGTAAAGTGGGTGGGGGAGGAACGGAACCCAAGTGGCTGCGGTGGGGTCGAGGTTTAGTCACTCTTCACGTTGCACCGTGGCCCACCACGACTCAGAGACACATGTCCACGTGACCTACTAGCTCGCCGCACGTCTGCACAAACTTGAAGTGCCGGGTGGGCCAAATGCGGCGGGCACTCAGTGTCCCAAGCTCGCCAGTGGAGGACAGTGCATTGAACATTGAAGCTCATGATGCTTGATCGGTCAACTTTGGGCCATGCTGTGCCTCCCACCTAGTCAGAAGTTCAGCCTCGGCCATGCCCAGAATTATGAATCAGTTGATACAGATCCTCGGATACATACAGTGCTCTATCAATCTCGGGCTTCGTTGGTGCATTGGTGCATCGGTGCCAGGAGAAGCCATAATGGGCTTTCGCTCTGAAGCTATGAAGCTATGAAGATATCAAGAGAGTCAGCAACCCAGGTACTGCGGTCATTGATATTTAAAATATTGGTTCTAGCGACAGGGCCATCGCTACCAAGACAAAGCAAAGATATGAGAAAAACGAATGGGCATCAATCGTATGCTACTCAAGGATCCGTCATGATCGGCGGTGGAGGATTGCCGGTCCTGCCCGAGCGCCTCTGTGCCGAAAATCGTGGGAGGATGGATCCCAAGCGCATAACATGGCCAGAGGCCTGCATTCTTACTCTGCAGGAGCTTCTGATTTTCAAGGTCCACCAGGCTGGCTCGGTGTATTGTGTTGGTACTTGTTCCCCCTCTTGTTGGTGCTACTCTGGACCGTGATGTATCGGCTTTGATTTCGCTTTCATCCACAACCGCATCTAGTAATTTACCGCTCTGAGGTATGGACCAAGAAGAAGATAGAAAAGGGCAAAAAACTCACCATCATCGAACGCCGGTCACCGAGGACTTGAGCGGAATCGGACTTTGCTCATCTCTAGGAACTTCCAGCCCGTCCCGTAGCCTGGTCCCTTTTCCCGGCCGAGAATTGCCAGCAAGGGGCGGCCGTTTGTTATATCCCAGATTAAATGTACAACCTGAAGTGCGGGGCCTGCCTCGACTCGCTTACACGAAGCTCTTTGTTGACTGGCCGAGATTTTAGCAGAGACTACGGAACTCTCTGGAAAACATGGATCCAAAGCGTCCCTTTCCCGTCGTCGCACAGCATCGACGAATGCACCCGCGCCCAAATTAAGTCAGCCCAGATGTCCAATGTCAGAGTGCCATTGATATTTGGCACTCGGGCATTTCGAATGACCGGCAAGGCTCTGGAAGAGGGGGAATTGGACCATCTTCCGCGAGAACGGAGATACCGGTGTATAAATATACCTGGCGCCGAATCTCGAGCTTTCCCAGCTCAAATAGAGCCTTCGGAACCATGCCACTCGCTTGACTAGCTACAATTCTCAACGGTGTCTATCTACCCTCGAGTTAGTCGTCGTTCCTTTGTGAGACCTCTGATTTGCACGATAATGGCTCCAGTTCTCTCACTTATGAGTCCCGCTCGGCTCGTCCCCTCGCTCCTCGTCGTTGCTTGGGTCTTCGTTGGCCATGTCGCCGCCCTGCCCGCCCATGCCTCGTCCGCTTCTATCCTCAAGCGGCAAGCAGAGTTGAGAGATGAGTATGACTACATCATCGTTGGCGGCGGAACTGTCGGTTTGACAATTGCGGATCGTCTCACCGAGGATAAAGACAGTAAGGACCCCGTTTTAAATTGGATGCGTAACTACGGCCAGGAAACTGGTCAATTGTGTGTGTGCACATCCGTGACTGACATCTCTTTCGCCTTATAGCAACCGTTCTCGTCATCGAGTACGGCTACCTGATTCCTCCAATGCCATTACGGCCATGGGTCCGGACGTCAACGCCGCATCTGACCACGAGATGCCTCGTGACACTCGGTACTACAACATCACCAGTCTGCCCATGGAAGGCCTGAACAACCGAACCAAGGCCATTTCCGCTGGCTGCGTTGTCGGCGGTAGCACCGCTGTGAACGGCATGATCTTTGACCGCGGCTCTGCCGAGGACTACGATGCTTGGGTCTGGGCGACGGGCGACTGGCAGGAGGAGTACGGAAAGGAGTGGGGCTGGGACAACCTGCTGCCCTACTTCAGGAAGAGCGTCACGTTCCACCCGCCCGATGAGCACATGGAAGAGGAGTACGGCATGACTGCCGACGCCGACGCCGCCTATGGCGGATCTACCCCGATCCACTCTAGCTACTCACCATTCCAGTGGCCCGCTCAAAGTGAGTTCCTCTGCCGATTTCCTCTTCCCCCATCCCCCAGATCCCTACCAATTGGTAATATTCAGTCGTACGGATAAAGATTTGCGGCTAACACCATCTCCAAGAGCTCATGTGGGATGCCTTCAAAACCGTGGAAGGGGTCGAGTTTCCCGTAGAGCACGCCGCAGGAGACGCCGTTGGCGTGTACTGGTTCCCCAACTCCATCGACCCGGTCACTCGCTCGCGCTCCTACGCCCGTCTCGGCCACTACTCCAACGAGGGAGGCCCCCACACCCGACCCAACTTTCACCTTCTTCCCGGCTACCGCGTCACCCAGCTCCTCCTCGACGAAGTCGACGAGGAAGACAGCCCCGAAGGTTGGGAGGCCGTCGGCGTCAAGTTCGCGCCCCGCGACGGAGACATGCCCGCTCAACCGTACCAGGTCCGCGCTAAAAGGAAGTCATCGTGTCTGCCGGCACGTTCCATACCCCCAGGTTCTGCAGCGATCTGGCATCGGGCCGAGGGACGTCCTCGAAGCCGCCGGCGTTGAGGTCAAGCACCACCTCCCCGGCGTCGGCTGGAACTTCCACGACCACCAAATGTCCGCAAGCAGCTGGTCTTGTAAGTTTGCGCAGTCTCCATCTAGCTAAAAGGAGTCCCCTCGGTATCGTGCACCGTTTTTTGCTGACATTTCGCAGGGGGTGTCGAGGTTCAGCCATCCGCGGAGACCTTGGCTAGCGACCCAGAATTCATGGCTATGGCCAACGAGCTTTGGGCTGCAAACAAGACCGGTATGTGCCACATGCGTGCCCTCGGTCCCGTCACTTTTTCTTTTTCTTTTTCGCGGCTAACCAGAGAAACCTACCCTTTGGTATTCTTTCGCCTCTTCCAGGCCCTCACGCCGCATACACAAACAGCGGCGCCTTCCTTCCCCTCAGCGTCCTCACCGAAGAGTTCGCCGAAATCGTCGCCATGGTAGCCGCGCAAGAACCCACCGAATACCTCCCCGAAGGCCTCGACGAAACCCTGATTGCGGGCTACAAGCAACAGCTCGAGGTCCTCACTCGCCAGCTCAACGGTACCAAGTCCGCAGTTCTCGAACTCATCTTCACCGGAGTCTCTTCGTTTCAACCCATCAACCTCCGCGTCCTCAGCCGAGGCTTTGTCCGCCTCTCCCCGGATGACGACGGCGCCGGTAGGGGTGATGCCGAACCTGTCGTGGATTACCGCGCTCTCACTAACCCTGTCGACGTCCTTTTCAACCGTGTGATATTCAAGTTCATCAGACGCTTCTTCGCGAGCGAAGCAATGGTGGAGGCCCTAGACCCTACCGAAGTTGCCCCTCAGGCGGATGCCGACTCAGACGAGTTTGAGGAGTGGCTTCGAACAACCATGAACCCCAGCGTTGCCCATCCCAGTGGCACCTGTGCCCTCGGCCCCATTGAGTTGGGCGGCGTAGTTGGACCAGACCTGCGTGTTCATGGTACCAGGAAGCTAAGGGTTGCCGACTGCTCGATTATGACGCTCGTGCCTGGAACGCACACGAGCTCAACGGCTTATGCTATCGGCGAGAAGGTTTGTCATTTTCAACTTTCATACAATATTGTGGTCTTCTTATTAACTTGCAATCACACTATAGGCCGCCGATTTGATTCGAGGTAAGAGGACGGTGGATTAGTTCTGAGAGATAGAGGATTCAAAAGGCACATGGCGGTTGGGTCGCTCCAAGGCATCCAGGCACAGCGGAGGCTTGGAGTACTTGAAAAGAGAATTCATGCCATACATGTAGTATTTCATCGGCTCAGTTGTCATTATATTCAGAATCGCTCCTTGCTCGAACATCAAATAGGGGCATAACACGCGCTCGCTTTGTCGCTAAGACATCCACTCAGTTCCCACTCGTCTCTGTTTTACACAATACTCTAGTACAAGTTGTCGTGATCATGTTGGTGCGCGCAAGGGCGCACGGCTTGAACCTGAGCTAGGGCAGTCTCCCACTTGAGAAGGGCCATGTCTCCTCGCTTGCTTCTCGCCGGGGTCGTGGAGACATTTCGTGAAGGAATGCCTTCAAGGGATGCCGCGAACTCTGCAGCTACTCTTCCGGCAGCCTTGGTATTCAACGTCAAGGCATCCCAATGGATATTCCCAATATGATCGCAGGCTTGGTGGTAGCAGGGATCTTCAGGGTCCCCGCGCCGGTGAAAAGGCCAGATGATGGTATACCGAGGTCGAGGAAGCCAACGTAGTCGGAGGATGAACCGAATCCGCTATATCATTGTCAGTTGAGCAATTCCGAAAGGCTGGCAAATGCAAACAAGGGGATTACGAGGGATTGTAGGATGTACGCGCATACCCAAATTCGACAGGTTTTTCAGCTGCCTTGAGATAGTCGAATAGCTTTTGAGAGCCAATTTCTTCCCCGTCGTAGACGACGTAGGCTGGATTAGGTGAGCCGATCATGTCGTAGTTGAAGTAGTACCGAATCTTGTCAGCCTCCTCGGAACTAAGCTGACTAGTGTAATAGAGAGATCCAACTAGCCCGGACTCCTCGGCGCCCCACCACCCGAACCGCACCTTATTCTTGATGCCCGGGTGCTTTGCAAAGCTTCTCGCGATCTCGAGAATACCGGCCGTTCCACTCCCATCGTCGTTGATGCCCGGACCCTCCTGAACACTGTCAAGGTGTGCACCGAGGAAGATGACGTTGTCTGGATCGCCTTCTTTGGTCTCGGCAATGACGTTCCATGTTTCGCGCGTCTCAAAACGGAGTCAACCAGCAGAGTCACGTATAAGTTCGGGTTTCCAGGCCCCTGGAGGGATTCTTTCCAATAATTGGCAATCTCCAGCCGAATAATCGCCATGGGAAGAACCTTGTCACGGTTCTCGGAACCCAGTGTCGCGCTCTGGTACGTGTCACCAGGCTCTTGGTTGTAGATAATGACGGCAACCGCTCCATGGGCACGAGCGAGAATGAGCTTCTCCGACAGAGCACAGATACCTCTCTTGATCAGTGGGATCTTGCCAGTCGCGTCAATCCCTTCCCAGTCTGCTTCGGTGCACATGGAACCTTGGAACAGGATTGGATGTTAGCCTCCGAGCTCTAAAGGATCACGGATGCCGTGGTATGGGCCCTCTACTTACCAGTTTCGTCGTTGACGGGGTGTCAATCATTAGGGCCTTAATGCCCTCCTCGGGTGTAGGAGGATTATACATAACGGAAAGAGCATACACAGTTCCCCCGTTGGGCCCAGTAACTCTGATTCTCCGGGTCTGCTCAAAAGTGTGGTTGAATGGCTGAATCCACGTGTCGAACGAATCCTTGAGGCCGTCTTCGACTTGCTCTCGGATGTAATCCACTGAGGCTTTGTATCCCGGAAGACCGAAAGCCCGGTTCCCGTCATTTCTCTGGGCAATCCCATCTAGGTCCGTCAACGTCTGCTTCAAGCTAAGAGGGATAAGGCATTAGCGTTTTTTTTGAACGACCATGGTATCGGGCTTCTATTCAGAGCCGACGAACCTCGAAGTGGTAATCTCCTTCTCAATCTGAAGGGGACTGAAGCACTTCTTCGCCGCAGCGCCAAGCGCAAGGAGCGGCAGCCCAAGAGAGAGGTATGATTTCATCTTCAAGAACGAACTTGGACAGCGCGTCTCGAGGTGGAGAGGTGGAGTGTAGCTGTGACTGGCGATAGCTTCCCGACGAAAGCTAGAGGGACGTACGAGGGGTTGTCCGACAAGAGCCGGATATTTATATTGCTAAGATATGGCAACGGCCAGTCATGGTATCTTAAGCCTCCCCCATTCGCGTTTAATCAAGACTAATAAATTATAATGATATTGGTCGGGGCGGCGGCGGGCGTGTTTCGGTCATGTAACTCTATAAGAAAGCCGGAATATTATTTATCTTGTAGAGGCGGTTAGATGATGGTGGTTTGCCCAAAATGTCATCATCGCTTGCCGAGAGGGAGCATGTCGTGGCTCGGAACAAGGCACCTCGCCTCTGGTCCTTCCGCGAGTACTACCAAAGGTCTGCCTAGGTGCAACCAGAAGAAATTGCGGCCCATGGATAGAGCGCTTGGAGAAGGAAGGTGGTGTGAATCCGAAAGAGACGATAACAGGCGGGGGATCGATGCATCACACATTTGGCGCTCCTTAAGGTGCATGCAATGGATGTGTGCCGATGGAGAAGCTTCATTCCGTTTATAGAAGGTTACTCCCAATCACACGGTATCCTAACTCGCACTTTTTCATCGCTGGATATCATAGATGGTAGTTACACGGGAGACGATTAGGACGCTTGCCGCGTTGCATTCCACTATTTCCCGGAATTTCCTGGACGCGTCGATTCGGCCTAGGAACGTTGAAGCGAGGGCGAGTTCTTGGCTCTCATCCTCGACCCGTGGAGAGAAAGAAAAAAAAACAGCCCGATTGCTCCTGCTCCGAGACCTGTGCTAGCTATCGCTTGTGTCTTCTTCCATTCATCCTCTCGTGTGCTCTGCCTGCGCTGCTCTGGAGTGCAGTGGCACAGTGCAATCTATCAATTGATCATTTGAGCTCTCCCTCAATCCTTTTGGCTACTCTACATGCGAAGACCTTTCACCCGCCGCATTGAGTCCGGATATATTATCGGGCGGGCGAGGAAAAAGTTCCAAGTGCGGAAAGTGCGGGGCGGGATGAAAGTGGCATATCAGGCACGAGGCAAGAGCATGCCAGAGTGAACTGGGAAGGATCGTCATTGACACTGGGACCGGCATCAAGTAGCTGCTTGGAGAAACACTCGAGCCTCTTCAAGCTGACGTGAGGTACAATTACTAGTCTAAGGAGAATTACGAAATCAAGAGTCTTCACACCAAGCGTCTTCCTCATGATCAACTCTCCTCCTTGAAACTAGCGCATGTGCTACTATGTATGAGCTGAACGAAGTTGCTTATTAGCTGGCAACTCCTTGCCATCCTTCTTCAGAGATCTAGTCTGGTGGGTGTTGATATTGGCGTCTACCCCTCAATTGGGCTTCTCCTCGCTTGTGTTGTGCGCATCCGAGAACGAGGTGAAGGATGGCAGTAGACTTCAACGACGCCGGGCGCGCATACCTCGATCTATCATGCTTGTCTGAGTTTGTTGGATGTCTTAAATGAGATGAAGAAAGCGTTTAACGCACCTTCCCTTCCCGGATGGCACTCTTTAACTTATTAGAGAGTCACGTAAGACAAGTGATCTACTATTTCCGACATGCCCGCTCAGACTTGATCATCTTAGTATTGAATATTGCTTCTTTTTCCGCCTTTTCTCTCCGGGAAGCCAGCAATGGTCACTGCTTGAAGGGTTGACGGTGCCGGGTGTTATTTGGCGACAAGGGACTCAGCGCGACTATTATCTATTTGCGTTGACTGCAAAAACAACGATAAGCCCCCGAAGCGAGACGTGATGCTGCACCAACATCATCGATACCGGTTGTAACACCACATTCTTCCACTCTTCGCCGGTCCATGGCAGGCGGCATAGGTCGGCGATGGACCGGCTGCCGGCGCCCGAACACTAGCGCAGTGGTGCGTCGCGTCGCTGATGGAAGGATCGGTTGACTCGTGACCGACCTGGGCTTCAAGTTGAGAGTCGGCTTTCTGGAAAAGGTACTTGATACTTGTACATCATTGTCATCAATCAACGACTGACGTGAAGGACCTCGGATGTGCAGCACCTTAAAGAGCGCGCCTGAATGGAGTTAGAGGCAATACAAATCCCTGACAATACGAAATGGAGACCAAGTAATAAAAAGGCAAGGATGCAAGAAATGAGAGGGTACAGTGAACCCGGACTGGACTGAAGGCCTGCGCGGCGGGGTTCGACATGAAACAGTGGGGCTTCCGTCCACGCGATGGCCCAAAGGCGGTTGTTGTTGCCTGGGCAACGCTTGTCATGTTTAGTGTTGTCAACAACAAGATCTGGCCCGCCCAAAACACTTCAGCCAATGATCCCCTCGTGCTGTGCTAAAACAGGACATGAACCCTCGACCGTGAACGACCTTGACCAGCCAGGGATCCTTTCTCAGTGCACGCCTTTCCCATCTTGGTCCGTCACTGCTGCGATCGAACTGATGAACTGGAAGACACAGCCAATCGCCGTCTAGTTTTACCAGGCTTTCGCCCTCATCATCATCTGCAGCGCCCCCTTGCTTTTGCCTTCAACGCACATCACAAAGCAAGCACGCCTGGCCATTCTTTCGTGCAATGCATCAGCCCTTGTACCTCTTCACTACTTGCGATCTTGTGTTGACGTCGGCCCTGCATCTAAACTTGGAATAAACATTCACGCATACGCTTCCACTTTGTACCGAAGAAAAGTACACACCAGCCTTGTGCCTGCGCTTTCCTAATCTCGAGTCGAAAGGGAGACGCACCTCAAGCGTTCTCTCTCCCTCTTCTTCCCCTTTCCTGACATCGGAACGGGCCTCGACCTTTTACACCCATTCCCCTCAACCTTCCCGGACTCTCGTCTCTTCCTTACCTCTTTTACCAACCCCAGTGTGAACCAACAAAGGCATATCGCCCCTACGCCTCTACAACTGGCCGGACTTGACTTGCAATCGCCATGGACACGTCCAAAATGGACACAAGCTACCTGTCACAGCAGGTGAACTCCATCATCAATCAGCTTCACGGCCTATTTGATGAGATTGGAGTTCCTGATCATGATCGGGAAAATCGTGAGGCAGAGGTAAGACATCCACTTCTCTCTCCCTCTCTCTCTCCCTGAAGCCACCCCGCAAGCACTCGTTCCGGATTGTGAATGCTTACGCCGATTTAGCTATTTGCCGCACTCTCCGACACATTAAACAACCAACTTCGCCGTGTAACAGCCGAGAAGAAGGACCTCATCGACGAGGCTCAGACCATCGTCACTACTATCCGGCAGATGGAGTCGTCCCTAGACGACTCGCGCTCGCGGAGAGATTACCATGACGATGATGAGCTGCAAATCACCTACCCTCTCAACCAGTGCCTCCTAACTCTCAAGGAGAAGCACCTGCAAATAAGCAGGATACACAGAGAGCGCTTTGAGCAAGTTAAGAGTACGAGTTCATCCTTCCCTACTGCATCCTGAACGCGATCTAGGGCGGACACTAACCCCGTTACCTTGCATCTTCTAGAACTGGTGCAAGCACTCGAATCCTACTCATCCCACCTCGAACCCACCTTTGTACGGATTTCCCTCCCCTACGGGTCCCAACCAGTCTATCCCTCCCAACTTCGACATTTCACCGGCATACGTCGACAAGCTGGACAACGAATTCACTCGAGTGTATGAGGAGTACTCTCGACGCGTTGCCACTGTGAAGACAGTGTGTGAGCAGATTATCCAGCTTTGGGCGGAACTCGGCACTCCCCAAGCCCAAACCGACGGCGCCATCGTCAAGTACTATCGCGACGCCCCCGAGCAACTGGGACTGCATGAGGAAGACATTGTGCGGCTTCGGGCAAGGAAGGAAAAGCTCTCGGATGAGAAGAAGAACCGGGAAAGACGCCTAAAGGAACTCAAGGCTGCTGTGGAGGCCCTCTGGAATAAGTTGGGCATCGACGAGGGTGAACGAAAGGCGTTCACAAACGCCAACCGCGGATGCGGGGTGCGCCAAATCAATGAATTCCAGGATGAGTTGGCGCGACTCAATGAGCTCAAGCACGAAAACCTTCACCTCTTTGTCGAAGACGCGCGCTGCAAGCTTCAGGAACTCTGGGATTCTCTGTATCTGTCGGAGGACGAGATGCTCGAGTTCACGCCTGCCTTTTCCGATGTGTATAGTGATGCGTTGCTCGAAGCCCACGAGCGGGAGATTGCGCGGCTCGAAGCGCTCCGAGCAGCGGGCGCCCATCCTCGCGCTTGTAGACAGGCACAAGAGCCTCGTGACGGAGCAGAAGGAGCTTCAGGCGTCGGCTAAAGACGCGTCTCGGCTGATGATGCGCGGACAAAGGGCGAAAGGCGCGATCCCGGTAAGCTTCTTCGCGAGGAAAAGATGCGCAAGCGAATCGCGCGCGAGCTGCCCAAGATCTCGGCCGACCTGCGCAAGGCCCTCGAAAAGTGGGAGGACGAATATGGACGGGAATTCTAGTTCATGGTGAGAGGTATATCGAGATGATGGAAGAAGATGAACCCAAGGCAGCCGCACCGGACCCAGGTCGAAGACACCCGCGGGGCCTCCGGCTTCTACGACAAAGGGTTCTAGATCTGCCCCTCCCACGCGCACCAACAGCACTACTAGTCGGTCGGCGGCGCCATCGCGCGCGATGAACAAGACTCCCACAGGAAACAAGCGCAACCCGGCACCAGCGCCACAAATTGTAGCCAACGGAAAGGGGAGTCCGTCACGAATCCCTGCGCGAGTGCCCCTGGGCAACTTGAAGCACGGAACCAACTCTCCGGAACGCCGACCAGATTCGAGGGCGGATGGAATGGGGCCCGCACGGGGGACCTGGGTTGATGAGAGCGCCACCCCCAAGATGCGAGACCTGATACCTGCGCCCACTCTAGAGACCCCCGCCAATCCTTACTCGTCGGTAGGACTGGGGTCAATCGTGCGCGGGTGGACCCGGAAGACGTCTATGACGACGGAGCTGCGGAGCGCTACTCTCGGCCGGCGTCGACCCACTCGTATATGCAGCAGCAGCAGCAGCAGCAGGAGCGTCCTGGGTCGATAAGGCATCTCCAGTCATCCAACTATCCGCCAGCGCCGCCCGCGGCCCGACAAATATCGGGCACGTCGCACACATCGCACACTTCGACGCTAGTATCCGGGTCCGAGAACTGGGAGACGTACGACGACAATAGCGAGCCCGAGCAGGATGCCACCGACACCTATTACGCCAAGGTCAGGGCAGCCCGGATTAAGCGCGTGGAGCCGGAGAGCGGACATGGCCCGTATTCAAGTCAGAGCAAGCGGCCGCGTGGTGTTCCGCCCAGCTCTCATCCGCACGCCAACCACATCATGATTGATCAGGACGGAAACCGGATCATTTCGGCAAGCGAGTGGACAGACGAGGACGCATTCTGATAATGGATGCTCATACCCCCTCCCCGCTGTTCTTGTCAGCCCCTATTCCCATCTCCCACCTCACTCCCTTTGGGGTGTACGAGACAAGAAGCCGTTTTCTCCTTTTTTTTTCTTCTCTTTCTTTCTTTAATTTCTTTCTCCGCATCTTTCCCCAGCTTGACTAAAAGCGAAACGAGTCGACTACCAACGAATTACGCGCACCACGCATGGCTTCGCCTCTGCGGTCTTGGTCTTTCTCCCCTCTCTTTTCTTCTGTTTTCCCGGGGTGCCGTTCTCGGGTCGAGGCCTCGGGATTCCCGAAGATAGTACATATCATGATTTGCCCTCATGAAGTTAACGCCATGACTCACCACGACTGACGATGCATTCGATATCAGATGGCATCTTTGTTGGGCGCGAACACAATCCTTTCTCTCCATTCTTCCCTTTTTTCTTTTCTTCTTCTTGTTCTAACCCTCCTTTTCTTTCTTTCCCTTTACTTGTCGTTCTCTTTTTCTGCTTCGGAACATGGCTTTCTGATCTTGAGTTAACGAGAGACGGGAGGGCTCTCTAGGGGATCTCAAGTATCAACCTTGTTCACCTCTTACTTGTATTAATGACTCCCCAAACCATATCCGTCTTTTCCTGAACCGGACTCTTCTCTTTTCTTTTTGACACTGTATTTATTGTTTTCATCTTGCGAGTCTGGGTTCTACACCCGGTAAGCCCTTGGCCGTGGCCCTGGGTGAGTCGGGGCAGGAAATCCTACGGGAGGCGGACGAGGATAGGCTTGCGCGCATCGTGCGTATCGCGAGCCGAGACTCGTCTGAGAAACAAAAAAGGACGCGGACGTCGCTCATTGTTTCCTGGCATAGGGAACGATGCGTGGGCGGGTGTGGGAGGGAGGCTGGCGTCCCTGCGTTGTTGAACAGCCCGGGTGTCTGTCTGATACGTTGTTTACCAGGAGTTTAATCGGGGCGTTCATCTGATCTATAGGCCTTTTGGAAGGTCAGGGGGCGGTGGATTCTGTTTGTTTTGCTGTTCGGTTTCTCATTTATCGCCGTTGAGCATCCTTGGAAAGGATGCCAACCGGCTCGAATTCCATGACATTTTCTCCCCTTCAAGTCTCTCTTGACCTGTGTTGACCCGTGTTGACCCGTATGGACCTGGGAAGAACTGGATCCTTGAGCTCTGGTGCTCCGCTCCGTGACGTGTTGCATGTGCTGATGATCTCGAATATCCGTTGCCGTCAGGTTTTGGTCAAGTGTGACTGCGCCGCCAGCCAGGTTGCACCGCTGCCAGACCTATCCACTGGATGAATCCCATTTGATGTTCTGGCCTCTGGGTGGTCACGCCTGGGATTCTTGGAGGTCGAGACCCGATTGAGATCAGGTAATTTGACGCATGTTGATGTAATAGTGCTTGCAGCAAGCCGGCGCGGTTTTGGTGGGGATACGAGTAACGAGATACTTTGTACATACGCATGCTCTTTATCCTCCCTTATGTACGACATTTTAGTTGTGGATGCAGAGGATGGAGCGGGCCCATGAATCCGGCCGATGCAGTCAATAATTGATTGATGATTGATGGGGTGGAGCTAATTACAGCAACTGGCAACGTTCGACCCAAAATCCATTAAACCGGCATGCGCCTTTCTTCAGCCCAGGCCAAATTGCATTCGGTAAGCATCATTGATAATACACACTAAAACTTTTTCTCTCGCATCGACGGATCTCGGGGTTGGAAGCTTCGAGTGGCGTCGTCTCGCAATGGCGACCGTTTACTGAAAAGGGGCAAGCTGCTCCCGCCTTTGCCGGGGGGACGAGAAGACCCGCCTTTTCGTTCTCTTTCAGAATTTCGATTCCGTGATCCGGTTTGCGGTGTGGAGTCGTGCGTAATCAATACATGGGGTGACGGGGCCTGAAGCTGGCGAGGCCGGCAGCGAATGTTCCAGTCGTTAGCTGAGCGCATCCAGCAACCTCTTAGAATGCCATCGAGAGCAGTACCATAAACCTTGCGGTTGCTGATTTTTCTACAATTGAGCCCAAGGGTCAATGTACCTCGCGAAGCTCTCGATCTCGTACAAAGTATACCGATGTCATCGGCCATCTGGTCCCAGTCAACCGTAGCGTTACAGCAGGTACCCGCACCACGGGAGCAGTGTGGAGAGTGCTAAAATTCGAAGGCGGTTTCAGCCCATTGGAGCTATGTTGCCGTGGTATTCTTAGCTCCAGTTGGCAATTGTCAGCCCAGCTTCTGGGTGCTTCTCATCCTCCAGATCCACATCCGCGAACGCCGAAGGGGAGAACCAAAAAAGGGAGCATCCTCTTTCACATTCTTTTTGACCATCCTAACCCCCTTTTTCCCTCCCCCTCTTACGCCCCTGCCAATCTTTAAACGCGCACACAGATCTATATACCTCGCAGGCACTGCGGCCTACCACCACGCCGAGTCAACTCCCCGCGTCTCTCGCGTCTCGGTCGCAGGGTCCGCTCCCGCTCCCAGCCCGCACCTCTCGCTCACTGTCTCACCGGCCGGAGAGGGGCCCCCAATCCCCGCCATCGCACGCCCCCTATGTCTCACGTCCAGTCCGCCACGCCCATCCCGCAATGACACCTTCCCATCCGCGGCCTTCCCCGCTGGGCTCGCCCTCTCCTTCCTCGAGCCATTCCGGCGCCGGCACCCCTTCCCTCGCAGGCACGAGTAGTCCCGCTCTGCAAGGCGCCTTGCTGGCATTCCGCAGGGGAACCTCCCCCAGAGACCCGCCCTCTCCACGAATCAAGCCTATACCCGCGCGCCGTCGTCCCCGCCTCCGTCCCAGTTGAAGCCGAAGCCGAAGCCGAAACCGAAACCGAGCCTGCCGGCTACGATGGAGCGGCGGAAATTGGCTGAGCCGTCTGCCGGCGGGTCGCCAAGCGCGCTTTTAGCCGCTGGGATTGCGGCAGGGTCGAGAGACAGCTCCCTCGCTCGGAGCGACGGCAGACTCTCCGCTCAGGGTACGGGAGAGCCCGCGACCCGTCGAGGGACGCCTCGCCCGCTTCGGACTCGGCGTCGGAATACGCGCTGAAGGGGAGGGGCGGTCACGTCGCTGCTTCATCGCAGGTTCCCAGGACCGCGACGGGGTTGACTACCTCTCTACTAAGCGAATCAAAGGCCGGGCGCACCTCCAAAAATACCTCTTTTATCGCTGCCAACCTTGCAGCCAGTCGGTCGCCATCCCCGCGCCGCGACCGCTATCGCGCCCCATCAGTCCCGCCAGGACTGGACCACCCGCACCCAGTTCCCTGGAGCGTACGGATACGAGCTCACTAAAACCGACAACGTCACTGATATCCATGTTTGAAGACGTGAGAAGGGTCCGGACCGGAGACCCCGTCAAAGTGGACTCACCAAAGAGGGGTGGTGCCGCAGTCGATTCCGGGAGGCCAGGTGCGCACGCAAAGGATGGCGTGCACGGCAAGAATACCGTAGCTCCCCTTCGACAACAGCGGAAACAACGATGACAAATACGACACACACGGTAAAATCAACAGCGACAGCAACGACAGCAGCAGCGCCAAAGTCGAAGCCCAGCCCGAACCCAAAGCCCCACATGGACCCTGCGAACACGGCGCTGATGGCGGCGAGGGGGTGGCCAAGATATCTCCCGCCGCTGCGGTACGGTCACTCGAGGCTGTTCCCCTACAGGAACGGTCCTGAAGCCGGCGACGACGAGTACCCAGAGACCTCCCACTCCCCAAAACCGCGTGGTGGCAGCTCCACAAAGACGCTCCCCGGACCTGCCAAGGACGACAACCACCGACCTTCCGCCCCGCCCCGCGCGCAGCCAAACGCCCCGCCGGGCTCCCACCTCGAAAACCCAAAGATCCTACTGGTGACGAGCAAGCCTTGACCCCCTCGCAAGGCGGGACACGATGAACACCACTTCGTCCCACGACACTTTTGTATCCGCCTCCTCCCTCCAGTCCCCTTCCCCTTCCCCTCCCCTCCCCCTCTCGCTCGCCGTCCAGGACCGCCCAGCCCGTCCGCCGAGCCTTCACATCCGCCTCCCCCACCCGCAAGCCCGCCCCTCCCCGCCACGCCGCGGCCCCGTCGGCGCCATACCCAGCACCCTCCCCACGGCCGAGCTCTCCAACGCCATCGTCGCCGGCTCCCTCGCCTCGGCCCGCCTCACGCCGAGCAACACGGGTGACGCCGATCGCGTCCTGCACCACCGTCCGCAACCCTCCCCGCGCCTGCTGCAGACCCTCCGGTCCCCGAGGGCGCCGGCTCCGGAACCTCGTCCCATCACAACACTGGCGGCGGCGGCAGACACCCGCACCACCACCACCACAAACAGCACAACGACTCGGATTCCGAGCGCGAGAAGCGCTACCGCCGCAACCGCCTACGGCCCAAGAAGCACACCCACCACGAGGGCGCGCGCAAGCGCTGGCGCGACGCCATCACCGAACCCCAGCGCCGCCGCTACGAGGCCGTGTGGGCCAGCAACAGAGGCATGCTCGCCGATCGCCTCGTCGACGTCCACGGCGCCCGCGTCATCCCCTCCGACGAGGAGGCGTCCTCGTACGTCGTGGGTCCCGTCGTGCGCGAGATCTGGGCCCGCAGCAGACTGCCCAACGACGAGCTCGAGGAGGTCTGGGACCTGGTGGACAGGGAGAAGAAGGGCGCGCTGGGCCGCAGGGAGTTTGTCGTGGGTATGTGGCTGCTGGATCAGAGGCTCAAGGGGAGAAAGATTCCCTCGAGGGTGGGGGATAGTGTCTGGGATAGTGCGTGCGGCGTCGTGATGAGGAGGAAGAAGTGAGTTGGTCAAATCGCATAATCACTCCGGCTTGTTTTTGAGGAGGTCTTCCTTTCTTTCTTTTCTTGCTTTTTTCTTTTAAAATCCTATTTCCTATGTTGACTCCATATCGGAGTGATACAATACCCATTCAAGTACTGTTCAGAAGCAGATAGATAAACCCTTGCATACCGAGGTATATATATCAGTATCTCGTATAATTCACCATTTCTTTTTAAACAGTTTCTGGTACGGTTCAATTGAATGACTGCTAGATCACCAGACCCCGATACCAATTGGGCACACGCGCATGCGCATAATATATCCCGAACCATCGCCGATACTACAAATCCGTTGTGCGCCGCTCTCCCTCCTTGAACTGTCCTTTTCGGCCCCCTTACAAGAATTCACGCTTCGCAAGGCGGTCACAAACATCCTTCAAAGCCTTGGCGCCGTACCGATAATCATCGAGGTCAAGGTACACCTGCGCGCTAACTCTGGTAAAGTAGCGTCCTCCGTGGATGAAAAGCGCTACGAAAGTGTTGTGGTCCGACATGAGGGTGCGCAGGATCCACTGGAGAGCCTTGGCCGACTCGTCCGAGGTGAGGGTCACGTCGGTGTCCAGGGCACCCGCGCCGGGCTCGCCGACCCAGATGGGGAGGGCGATGTTCGCCATGGCACAGTTGGTCAGGCTGCCGGTGGCATTTTCCATGACGGGGTGCCGAGGTGGTCGGCGATGAGACGGGCGCCGACCTTGTTCAGATCCCAGAGGTAGGCGAGCACCTTGTCCTCGCCCCCGAGAACGTCGCGGCGCCACGCAATGGCATCCTTCATGCAGAGGTAGGGGAGTTATCGAGGGTGCCGACGAACTCGAAATTGGTGACAAAGGGGATTTGGAGCTCGGCGGCAAGGGGTTGAGGCGGTTGGAGGTGCGGGGTATGTACCCGTGGCTGGTGGCCAGCGTGGTGGCGATAAGGTGCTGGTTCCGGACGGGCACGTAGAAGACGGCGGATCCGCGGGGCACGTGGAGCCACTTGTGGCAGTTGGAGACGAAGAAGTCGGGATCGGCGGCGGACAGGTCGAGGGGCAGCATGCCGATGCCCTGGGCGCCATCGACCATGCTCAGGACGCCGAGCTCCTTGCAGGCGGCGACGAGATCCTGCCAGGGAAGCACACGCCGGGCAGGGAGGAGACGACGTCAATGACGACGATGCGGGCGCGCCTGCCCTCGGCCTCGAGGTCGCGGACGGCGTCGCGGAACTTTTGCACGACATCGGCGTCTTCGGCGGGGTACGCGAGGGGGATCTCGTACGAGGAGACGAGCCCTTGGTGGTAGTCGGTCATGTAATCAATTACCTTGCCGCAGGCGCCGTAGACGGTGGAGAAGCAGAGGGCGACGTCCTTGCCGTCCGGGTTCCAGCGGATGTTGCGGAAGACGGTGTTGACGCCGACGGTGGCGTTGGAGACGAACACCACGGTCTCGAGCGGGGCGTTGACGAGCTCGGCGACGGCGGCGCGGTTCTCGTCTAGGAGTTTGGGGTACTCGTAGCGGATGAACCAGTCCGGACGGGCTTCCGTCTGGCTCCGCAAGTCATCGCTCTTTTGGCGGACGACGTTGGGGAGAGAGCCAAAGGAACCTGAAGCTTTGGTGTTAACACGCGGCACGCGGGAAGTTGGTCAAGAGGCGTGGAGACGGGATGTTACCGTGGTTGAGGTTAACCCATTCGGGGGCAAAGGGAAACTGCTTCCTGAGCTCTTTGCCGAAGATGGGATTATGCTCCTGAGAGAGACTATACGCGGAAGCCATTTTTGACCGCTGGAACAAGCTGAGAATCAAGATTGAGAGAGACTCGAAAATAGGAGGAAGCCACAGGAGCTTTTGTCAAT
This sequence comes from Parascedosporium putredinis, assembly GCA_949357655.1. Classification (NCBI taxonomy): domain Eukaryota; kingdom Fungi; phylum Ascomycota; class Sordariomycetes; order Microascales; family Microascaceae; genus Parascedosporium; species Parascedosporium putredinis. Next base: position 790,104 of record CASHTG010000019.1, read on the forward strand.
ATCTCAAACGCTTTAAAGCGGGTTCAGTGGACTAGGGAAATTTTGAAGGGGACCAAAGAGGACTGCAATCGAAAATCTAAAATGTCCATTGTTCCACTTTTTTATCATCTTTCCTCGCCTCCGCCTTGGACCTCTCACATCGCGCACCCCGTACGCGCCTCGGTGCGTCAATGGGGTCAGTGAGGAGTCACCGGTGCTCTCGATATTCCCAAAGTCCGATCCTGCCGTCAGCCCGGGCTAATCCAGCAGGATGCGGGTTAGTTTTGCGTTGCGCAATCTAAAGTTGCATCCGCGTCTTCTACTGCTAGTTCCCCTATGACTCCGCTCCAAGGTCCGTGGATTTCCCTCGATAGCCGCTTTTGCAAAGAACGAAAGCTCGGTCTCGAATCCTTGGGCCGTCCTTGATAAACACTCTCCCATCTCCAATCTCTCTCTCCCCGCATGCGCGACCCCGCGCCGCGGTTTCTGCAGGACGACGCCCTTTTGATGACTGGCCAGCCCGTGGTCCCCCGGTTAGAGGCTACTTGTTGAGCTGTCCAATAGCAGAACTGCCAAAAGTCATGTCGTCTTTGTTCGTGCTCGTCTTTGCGCATTGTGAATTTGTCATCTCAGGGATATTCACCTTTGAGGGCATCCAGGGAGTGAAGATGTCAAATAGTGGGGGTTGTCCGCCGAGAACAAGATCCGAAAAATGCGAAAGGAACGATCCATTTGTCCACGCTTGATATCAAGGAACTAGCCAGAACATTGAACCCATCAGCTGCCTCGTTTCTCGTTCGGCGTTCGATCTCGACTCAATGTGACTTGTCCCTTCCTTCAACACTTATAATAGACGCCACCAAATAATAGAAGGAGCATCTGAGAACATGCATCCATCCATTGAATCTATGCATCGACGATTGATCCTGGATCTATTGATGTAATACTAATCAACGACTCCTGCAAACCCTCGTTGTCATCTAGGTTTATCTTACGGAATGACTCTTTTCTTTCATATATTGAATTTCCCTTCATCTTCCCCACTCCCGTTCATCTTGTCCGCCCTTGCATCAACCCTCCGCATTCCGCCTATACGGTAACCAGCATTTCGAACCTTTTCGTCACGAGTATATTTTCCCCAGACGCTGAAACGCTCTTCTCACACTTGCTCCCCGCGCCTTGGAACCCTCTTCCCGTCCCGCCCCCACAAGGAAATTTTTGATCCGAACACGCTGATAGCCCTCTGGCCGATCCATTGAGCTGTTCCATGGAGCAGAATCCCGCGGGAACCAAACTACCATCACCTTTGACCCTTAGTTCGTTCTCTTGTGAAAATAACGTGGCAGCCGGATATTGACGTTTCGGGCTAGTCACGGATGGGTTCGCTAGATGGTGACGATCGATGGTTGACAAGGATTTGTATTCCATCACAAATCAATCTATTTGTGTTTCTCTACCGGCTATCGCTTAGCCTTTCTTTTTGACTATCACCGACATGATGGAGTTGCCCGTTCGGCCGCCGTCAGCCACTCTACCCTGAGCACCTGAGTAGACGGAGGGTGAGCAGTCTAAAGGTCTAATCATTTCTCACGATCCGGGAGAAAAGGATAAAAGAAAAAAGAGTGTGTAGTCATTGGTAAAAAGTAAGGGTGCGTAAAATGAGAGTAAGAAAGAAAAGAAGAACAGGTATCAAGAAAATGACCCCCAGGTATCCCTCCCGTATGTCCGGGCTTTGAGTCCGCTCATCCCGAGAAAACGCCAGTGTGTCTTCCAAATGGAAAGAAGGCAAAGAGAAAAGTAAAAGACGCCAAAAGACGAAAGAGGAAAAGAAAAGAGAAGCGGGAAACCCGAAAAAGGTCCTTCGCCTCTTGGATCCGCCATCTTCCACCAGGCTGTTGCTGGTGAGTCGCACCTGTGCACCTTTGCTGCCCCTTATTCCCTGCATCTTCATACATCGTACAGGAACCGTAGTGTACAGCCATATCCCACCCCCATTTCCCCATTTCAACGTGAAGCGCGGACCCGTGCTCTCTAGTCATGAAAGCTTTTTGGTAAAAAAAGAAGAAAAAAGGAACAAAATGATTGGAAAGAAGAGAAGGAAAAGGGATGGGACGAAAGAGCCAGAGCCCTGCAGGTCTTCGTTTGGATACATCCATGCAAGGTATAGAATATCGATAAATGGGGATTGGACTGATCTCCCTTTTAACGCGCCTGGCCACCCGTTGTAACGGTGTAAAGGCCTTCCTCGTCGCTCTTCCTCGGCGTCGTTGGCTTGACAAGGTGCCGCATTGTGCCCCTGTCGCGCGCGCTTGGCTCGCTGTTGTTCTGGCCAAACACGTTGGGGAACCACGACTTAAGAAGAGGCATGAGCGCAGGCGCTGAGGCGGTGATGAGGGCCAAGTTGGTCTCAATGGCCGAGGTGACGAAACCAATGTTGTAGGTAGGGTCAGGGTTGGCCACGGGAGCGAGGTTATAGAGGCCGACCACGAGAATCATGAGGCGGGCGAAGCTTGCCGCAGTGACACTAAGCCGCATGTGTTAGTTCTATACCAACAGTATCTTCATTCAACCCAGGCACCACCTCTTGAAGTGGTATGCATGGGAGGAGGGGATGCGTGGCTTTGGTTGGTGTTTTTGACTTACAGTCCACCCATGAGGAAAACGACGAGCAAGGCAATCTTGGTCTTCTTGGGGATGTTAAGATCCCTAAAGATGTATGCGGGCAATCCGAGGACCAGCACGTCTGTTAGGATCGTGAAGGCCGCCGTCGACACGTAGAGGGATCTCTGATCCACGCAACGTCCATTGGGGAGGGTGGGCGTCCAGTTGAAGGCGATGGGGGTGCATTGGAAGATGATGGCGCCAGCCACAGCCACCAACTGCACCAGGGTAACTCCCGAAAGCCCGACAATGTAGAGCTTGACTCCTCGCTTGTGAGCAAAGAGCCGGTAGAGGAAGATGAGCACGGAAAGCTTGACGAGGGCGAGGATGGGGTTGTAGAAGATTTGGACGGCATAGTTCCAAACCATGCCCTCCGTAGGGTCGTGGGGGGATATCCCGGCCCCGAATGCCGACGTAGTTGGTCTTGATGTACTTGTAGCTGGCCGCTGTCTCGATGGCGGACATGAACATGGCGACGCAAATGAGGGTGTCGTCTAAAAGTTTCGTGTGCATGTTAGCCAGGCTTTTCTTTTCTGCGTTTGCCTCGCGGCATTTTTACCCCTTTCCATCTCGAGCAAAGAGAAAAAGGAAGATGGTTCAGAAACGTACCCCAGCCGAATTGCCTCCAGGCCCATCTTCCTGCTGCTCTGAGCGATACGACGACTAGGGCGAGCGAAGGGAAGGAAAAGAGGACGAAGAGAGCAAAGATTTGTAGCCCACTTGACCTGTCCGGCACGCTGTTGGAGAAGAGCATCATGTTGTTCCCTCCTTCCACCGTCATCCCCGTGTTGGTCGCCGCCGCTCCTCCCGCCGTCCCCGTGGCCATGCCGACTCCTGAAGAATCCATCGCGAGTGTAGAGTGTTGGTGTCTGTTGGCTGTTCCTCGACGTCCCAAAATCAAGTGGGAATCATGGAACAGATCCTACCGTATTAAAAGAGAGTAGTAAGCACAAATAAATGAGTGTCTTGTTTGCTTTTCAGCCACCGCTGAACAAGAAAAGGAAAAGAAGAACAGAGAGAGAAGGAAGAAGGACGGGGATACGATCAAACATGCGGGGGCGATTAAGTTCTTTAAGTTCATAGCGTGGGAAACAAGCCTCCCTTGGTAAGGGCAAGTGTGGAAGGGGGTCGATGGGGTAGATGGGAGCGATAGGGATAGGAACAATGGAAAAGGCCATGTGTGAGTTGGGATGAAGAGATCGCACGTTCCACTTTTGCGCTTGAGTGTTACTGATCTGCGGATTCCGTTGTCGATCAGCTCTTGGCCATTGGGCTCTTGGATCCTACACGATACAGACTCCAGATCCGGTTAAAGGATCTTGGTGTGTCATGTTGCCCAGTTGGGGTCCCGGCACGGAAAGCTATCGCCACATGGTTCTCGCTCTTTATCTCGCTCAGCGTTTCTACCACTAGGCTTAGCTGAGGAGAGAGGAAGAAAGGGGATGGATAGTCGTCAGAGCTACGGTGTGCGGATGGTGTAGAGCGGATACCCTTCTTTTCGTGGTGAAGCAGTCGTTAAGCTTATCCGTGCTTTAGGGGTGTCAAAGATGCATCAGGGTTGGAGGGAGGGCGGCATAGTCTGCAGCACAATGGCAAGCCCTCACCCATAGACGGGGTCCCTCGAGCTTCGTTCGGGCCGGAGGTCTGACCTCACCGAAAGCGGTACTAGGCGGGACATGCCCCGTGTAGGTATAAGGTTATTTTGCCTTTCCCCGAAAGGGGATGCAAGTATCAGAGGTTGAAGAGGCTCTAGCGAACGAGGTACCGATCCGGAGCTGGTGGCCATTAAACTACCGTACCAAATGTGAGGACGGCGAACTAAATGCATACAACGACAGATATCCTAAGCGGGTAGCCGGGGGAGGAGGCTAGGTACCTGCGTCAAGGTCAAGCTCACGGCACAGTCCCGTGCGACCAAAACCACAATGATGGTGCACACCCCTGTAGCAGGATATCGCCTTGGGCGTTGCGAGTGGACGGGACGGCTTCGGCGTTTCAGATCCAAGGGTTTTCTTGCCCTTTCTCTTCTTCCTAGGAGCCTCACGACGGACACCTCCATAAGCCAATGTCCGTCAGTTGAATTTCGCCCCAGCCTCCACTACCTACTAATGTCTACAGGTTGTTTCTATTGAATGGGAAAAAAAGAAAAAGGGCCTTGCTGTACTACACGAGATGGAAGAGAAAGAGTCGGTCAATAGATAGATGGATGGAAAAAGAAGAAGGAAAAGAGGCAGTCTCAACTTGGTAGAGTACCCTTCGACAATCAATTGTATTTACTCTGGCTTCGCCAGGCTCAAAGTGATCGCAGAGACTTTTCTTTCGGTCTCCGGAGCGACATCGACGTTGAATCAGCCGCGACTCGAGCGCCGTTCGGTGCAGCGAATAAAGAATTGAAGCCGCTCTCTTGAATGTGGGGAGAGGCGAGAATCGAGGGCGAAAAGCAAAAACCCCAGATCAATTCAAGGTTGCATTAGTCTATGTGACTAGCCTAACGGCACTCGCTATTGCTATCGCACGCACCACTCAGACAAGGGAGGCCCCTGGCAGCGACCCCTGCACGGCCGAGTCTGTCGGAAATCGTCGATCTCTGAGCAGAGAGGCTCATGCACCAAGGGAACATTGAACCCTCGACTATGGGGCGGCACGTTCAAGTCAACCTCAACCTGTCAACCTGTCAACCTCGCAACACGGTGGAATGGGTCCATGTCTTCCAGAAGGCCCAAGCGCCTTCGTTGAGTCTTGAACAAAGGCAAAAGTCGAGGGCTATAGCGAACCCCGTTATATCCATCCATGGACGGATCCCTCCCTCGACCCATTGCCCCATTGCCCGCCTCTATTCCGGGAGGAAACAATTATTAGCCCTAGACCGGCGACCGCCGCGCTCGGATCGAGAGCTGGTGATACACCGACGTTTCAGGGTTCATTTTCTAGCTCGCACAACTTCGGCGGCCGGCAAGACTCGCCAACCGGCTGCTGTCAGTTCGCCCGAGGAATGGCCTCGAGGCAAGGCCGATTCCATCGTGAAGATGGGGCTATTGCAAAGAATAAGAAGAAAATGATGGAGGAAAAAAAAAAAAGAGACAATAAAGCCGTCGCAATCAGCTGTGAAAAGCTATGCTCTGTTGGCGCAGCATAACCTGCATCAATGATTGCGGGCTGTGAAGGGTAGAAGGTGTGTAGTGGGGGTGTATCGTGGGCACATCATCTGATGCAGGGGAGCAAGCAAGAACAGATCAGGTCCAAGGGCTTTGCAGCGACTGCAGTGCTCACTCCACAACCTACCACCATCCATCGCACCTGCCATGAGTACAGACTGGAGAAAAACGGCTTCGGGGTTTGCCAGCAACCTCAGTCATCGAAGCCAGCTAAGCCCTACAACGCCAGCGAATCAGAAGCGCCAAGTCGGCCGTTCTGTCGGGGATGCGCGGCTGGGGCTCGAGCGACGAGCATAAGCAGCATCATGCCTTGGACTCGGACCTTCCGGAGCGTTGGGGTGGCCGGTGGGCGTCCGCCCTCATGGGACTGACTTGATTCTCGAAGCCCCCCTGCTCCGCCGAAGATCCGTGCCTTGTCCTTCGCTGAGAGGGGCATTGATGATTGACCGAGGGTCGACTGGAGCCGGGCCGTGCTTCCCCCTCGAGGGTCTGCTTTGTCGAGTCTGGTGGCTGGCTGGCTGGCCTACAGTTTAGCCTATGGAAGGGCTGAGATCCTGCTGAATGCTTCTACGTCGGGATAGAGTGTCGATCTAGTTCTTCCGGATGTCGGATGTTTTGGTAGTCTCTTTTCCGATCGAATGGAACCATTCTCGTCATTCTTATCCGCCCGCATCTTGCGTGCCGTGATTTCATCACTGGCTCTCTGGACGGAGGGCTCGTCTCAACCAAGGGTCCTCTCTTCGTAGTGGCGAACATTGACTAATGGAATGGACTCCCATATGTGTGGGTGGGTACATCACTGAGAAGACAAGATCCACAATCAAGACGAACTGTCTGGCTACATGTAGATAAGCAATACCGCGAGCTTCAACGGGGCTCAGGCTCAACCAAGCTCGTGATGACAGGCTACTCGGGTGATGGTGGATAGAACGGGTGGGTTCAATGTTGAGAACAGGGGGTCCGTCCACAATCGGCACTGTTAACTGACGTGCCAGCATCGACGTCGCAATGGATCACCCATATCCGGGGGACGAGATCGACAGCTTGGACATGACGAGAGACATCTATGGATCAATCTATGACACGTTCAGAGTGGTCTTGAAGATTTGAGTTGGAGCACCCAGTGATCCGTGCCCGACCATCGATGGAGTTTAAAAAAGTGGCAGCACACCACCCTGCCATCGTCGCCATCGATGCATCATGGCATCATTGCCTGTACAATTTCAAGGGCACCCCGGCATTTTATGGGCTGCTTGAAGACTCGTGCCGTTGTAGTAGCCGTCATAGCGGGCAAGAGTCGGAGAGAAAGAGAGGCTTCGGAGGGCAGGAGTGGCAAGCGGGAGCCCAAAAGTGCGCCTGATGGATCCAGTTACCAGCTACGAATATCTATTGGACTGAATGGATAGATCCATCCATGGATCTATCGCAATAAAAATAGGTGACGAGGAGTTGCTCCTGAAAGAATCAGTTGCCACATTTCTCCCATTGAAGCCGATCGTCATCGACGTCACCATCCATAACCTTTTTGTGTTTGGGTGCAACGCAACGCCACCGATCACCTCACGGATGGGGCAAAGGACCCCAAATAACCCGAGGGCAACCTTTATTGTTAATAGAACTCGTAGCGTGACTGACCAATTCGGCGATGCCTCATCTTGCTCTTGCCTCTAAATAATTCTTTGGAACTAGTATCAACGAGGCTTCCTTACTCTTCTTTCTTTTACGCCTTCTCAACATTGAACCTTTTGAAATCATCCATGGATTGATCCGTGTTTCAAAACATCAGCATAAAAAAATGGCTTCCACCTCCCGCAGAAGTCTACAGCCTATGCGCACCCTCGAAGCCGCAGCCCGCCTCGTGCGCCGGCACGCCCAAACCCTTCCGGCCCTCTCCCCATCCGGCGACGGCTTCGGGCAGCATTTCGACCGGTTTGCCGGCTGCAAGGTGCTCCTCATCGGGGATGCATCCCACGGCACGTCCGAGTTCTACGCGGCCCGCGCCGCCATCACCAAATACATGATCCAAAACCACGGCTTCGACATCGTCGCCGTCGAAGCCGACTGGCCCGACGCCGAGGCCATTGATCGCTACGTGCGCCGCAGACCGGGCGACGGCCCGCGCACGGCGTCGACAAGACCGTTCCCAAGGAGGGGGGACGACGCCCCCTTTCAGCGGTTCCCTTCATGGATGTGGCGGAACGACGAGGTGCACGACTTCGTGGCCTGGCTCCGCGAGTTCAACACCGGCAAGCCCGTCAAAGAGGCGGCAGGCTTTTACGGGCTGGATCTATACTCGATGGGCGCCTCGATGAAGGCGGTGACGTCGTACCTCCAGCGGGTGGACCCTCCGATGGCCAAGGTCGCCGAGGAGAGGTACGGCAAGCTCATGGGCTGGGCGGAGGACCCGCACGAGTACGGGCTCGAGGTGCTGCTCACGACGTTTGCCGGCCACGAGGCCGAGGTGGTGGCGATGCTCCAGGACCTGCTGGCGAAGCGGCTCGAGTACGCGGACCACTTGGGCAACGGCGACGAGTTCCACAGCGGGGAGCAAAACGCGCGCCTGGTCGCCGACGCCGAGCGCTACTACAAGGCCATGTACCACGGGCGCGACGAGAGCTGGAACCTGCGGGACGCGCACATGTTCCAGACGCTCGTGCGCATCATGAAGCACCGGGGCCCGGACGCCAAGGCCATCGTGTGGGCTCACAACAGCCACGTCGGCGACGCCCGCGCCACCGACATGGGCCTGCTGCGCGAGGAGCTCAACATCGGGCAGCTGTGCAGGGAAACGTTCCAGGCGGGCGCGCTCAGCATCGGCATGGGCACGTTTACCGGGACGGTGGCCGCCGCGGACGAGTGGGGCGGCGATATGAGCGTTATGAAGGTGCGGCCCGGCATGAGGGGTACCTACGAAGAGCTGATGCACGCGACGGGGGTCCCGCGCTTCCTGCTGGACTTGCGCAGGGGCTGGTGCGACGACGAGGTGCTGGACGAGCTCTCCAAGAAGAGGCTCGAGCGGTATATCGGCGTCATCTACAAGCCCGACAACGAAGTGAGGGCGCACTACTCGCCCTCGATGTTGGCCAGGGAGTTTGACGCGTACGTGTGGTTTGACGAGACTAGGGCCGTGGGGGCGTTTGAGAAACGCCAGCCTCCGACGTCACTGGAACTCGAAGAAACGTGGCCCTTTGGCTTGTAGGAGTTTTTGTTTTTGAGGAAGTTTGGGGGCATACGATTGCTCCGTCTTCTAGATTGCGTTGCTTGTGTTTTCGAAAAGCGGTCAACAAGGACGGGAGTTCAGGATAGGTAAAGGGTGAGGGTAGGGCAGGGCAACACTAGGCGTCCTTTTTGGGTTAAAAATGTAACGAATAGGTTCTCTTGCTCTATGTAATGAAAGTGAGGATTGCACACACAGTTCGACCTCAGCTCGTGCGGGCTGCTTCTCAAGTGAGAAGCCTCAAACTTGAACTCTTGGTTGAGGAAGGGTTGGTGCGCAAACTGCGCCAATCAGAGACCCCGGTAGCGCTAGATTAGGCAAGTTCAGGCGCCAGTCGCTGAACCCTGGAAGAATACGCCAGTGCCAGACGTCAATACTACATGTCAGTAATAGTAATCCAGTGCATATCATTGATCAATTGACGGAGTCGATAAATCCATGGATCCATCCAGAGTCCGTTGATCGCATTTGCGGGTTCCTAGCTGCGATTCCCATGATGGCGGGGTTGTCTAGCTTTCAATGCTCGTCCAGTGTTGCATTCAAGGCTACATGTACCGCTAAGAGCAGCGGGCCGGAGTAACTAGTCGGTCGTCACAGATGCGCCCCGACCCTTTGCTTGTGGCGTGTTGGTTCGACAAGATGGCACATTTCGCAATACTACCCATAATCGTCGTCTCTTAGCCAGTGATGACTTGGCCGAGACCCTCCAAGCCCGACTTCGTGTTGCATATCATGCTACCTCATGATGCTACCTACAGTCCAAACGGCCCTTGACAACCTCTGCGTACCCGCCCTGTCCGCCTGCATCTAGTCTTCAAGCCCTTTATTCTCCAACGATGGGTGATTCTGGCTGTAGAATTTGATAGATATAGATCACGGGGCGAGGTGGCGGAGGGGAGTCGATTCGGCCGGGGACCCTTGACAAGGCAGAAGGTGGGTTCGGCTCCGAGATTCGGCTGACCACGTTGGATCTATTGAGGGATGCCTTGCAGTCGGGATGATGAATGACACTGCCCGATATATTAATCCAAGGCGGAGGCTATATTTTCCGACCTATGGTTAGCGGCAAGGCCAAACCGTCGTGTAATTAAGATTGGCGAATCTTTGCTTTCTTGTGAAAGGAGAGTAAAGAGGTGCTTGATATCGCCTTTCATTCCCCCTTTTTTTTTCAGGATTTTCCTTGGCTTATTCTAGCTCGCCTAGTCTCTGATGAGACCGGCTGCTGCGGCCCTTCTCCAGCATCACCGAGGTAGGAACAGATGGCTCGCAAGAGTTGCCCACATCAATCGGCGGTGCTTCGCCCCTCAAATCTGCCCCGCGATATTAAATCCCCGCTCTTACCAGCTTTCTCGTCCTCTCCTTGTGACTCGCACATTCACAGGAAACGCGGAGGGTCTTTCGCATGCCCCACAAAGGTAAGGGCGAGAAGGAGGAAAAAGAAAAACAACCCGATACGAGCACACGCGCATGCGCACACACACGCAAATGCACAATTCTCCGGACTGTACCCATTTACAACAGAATTGCAGGTGAGGTCTCTACACTCCTTCGTCTCGCCCATCTCAACCCCTCTTAGAGCTCAATGTGCCGGCGGCCGGCGGGAGGGGGTTTAGCCCTTCGCACGGGCTTTACCGATGTGGGACGACAGGGGATCCATATAACATCCATTAGATCAAATGGAATGGAACCGTTGGAGGTGGAGTATGAAGCGCAAACGGTTCATTGTGTTCTCTAGTCTCGACGCGAGATTTAACTGCTTGGGAGGCGTGAAGAATCCATCAATGGGAAAAACGGGAGAAAGCGCGCTGGGCTAGGTTAGGTCTAAGCAATGGATCAAATTGATCAATCCTAGATGCCACCCGTCCATTCGACCCATTACCTCAACTGGCCGTCCACTAATAAAAACTTGACTGGGCTGTGGGCTGTGGGCTGCTGCTAGCTGAGCCTAACCCCGACGGGCCAGCTTTATTCCATTTTTGCTGTGGGCTGCACAGTTTCGTTGGTCCGCACGCAGGTGCTGGTGTGGTGCTGGTGCTGGTGTGCTGGGGCGCTAGGTCGTGCGTGCGTACCGCGTGCGTGCGTGCGTGTGCCTGTCTTTTGTCTTGGGACACGATTACCTAACCTCGGAGCTCGTGAGTCGACGACAATCTCCCCGCTCACAATTGACGTCGCCTAGAGTCTGATTTCCAACGATCGTGAACCAGGGCTGCTTGGCTTTTTTTCCCGGGTTTTCGTTTTTGGGGTTTCTCCATCCATCTCTTCTCTTCCCCGTCCCTCGATTGCAATTCGGACCGCAAATGTCATTTCTCGCTGATCCTCGCACACAAGGACATTCATGGTGCAAGGTTCCCCCCTGCCTGTTGAGGACCCAGAAGCTCCTTGCCAGGCCCGGAGATGGCACCATTTCGACGAATCGACCTGCCAATGGGCCAGGGTCGAGCCGGGGTACTCTAGCGTCCAGGACGCCCCGCCGAGTCGAGCTCGCGAGCTGGCTCTCTACACCTGGAACGTGGATGCGGGCGCCGAGTCCCCGCGCTTCCGCATCCGCTCCATCATCTCACACATCCTCACCTCCTCCCCTCACCAGACGTTATTTTTCTTCAGGAGCTTACCCAGATCGCCTTTGAAACCGTCCTGTCCGACCCCCGCATAAGACGGGGTTGGGTCTTGAGCGAGGGTGACACTGCCACCTGGCAAAATGCGCACTTTTCAACTGTCACCCTCCTCTCCAGAAGCCGATTTGGCCTTCCACAAGCGTCCCATCCCGGCGGCGCCACCCTCGGTCCCGTCTGGCGAGTCAGGTACCCCAGTCGCTTCGGGCGTGATGCCCTGTGCTGCGACGTATTTCTACCCTCCGGGTCCTCCGACCCCGCGGAGCCCCAGATTCGGGTCCGCCTGGTCAACGTCCACCTAGACTCCCTCGCCATACGCCCGTCCCAACGTCCCAGGCAGATCCAAACCGTCGCCGCCTACCTTCAGAACGCCGGTCATGGACTTGTAGCCGGCGACTTTAACCCCGTGCTTGACGAGGATGCCACCCTCGTGGCCGACAACGGTCTTGTCGACGCCTGGCTTGAGCTCCGCTCGAACGAGCCCGGCTTCACGTGGGGAATTGACGGGAAGCAGCGCTTCCCGCCGGGCCGGCTAGACAAAGTTGCCACTTTGGGACTGGAACCGGTGTCCATCGAGGTGATGGAGCCGAGTGTGCTTAGTTATTCCGCTTTGGCACTGGACCCAGGCGAACCCTTGGACGGGGCTGAGCCGGTTGGCTATGACGACGACTTTCGAGGCGGGGTCCCTTGGAGTGATCACTGTGGTCTCAAGTGTGTCGTTCGTGTTAGGCCCAGCTGAAGAGAGATAATAGAGCCGGGATACACAATAAGACGCCCCATGAGGTTCTCTTCCTTTCCTCCGCCGGGCCAAAACCCGCCCCTCCCAGCCTCAAGTCAACGATCCTTCCAGGTGGGAAAGTCTTCGTATGGCTGCAACCCACCCTATCCATTGTAAAGTCGCCCCAGCAACATACTCTTTGGAGACAACATTGTGATACCCTTACCCTCTCAGGATGGTTTCAACAAGCCTCTCAAGATCCCTAAGCCACGACCAACTTTTACTCAAAGCATCGGTAAAGAAGACGCGCCAACCGTTTTTCTTTTTCTTCATCAAGCCTTTTCATGCGAGAGCTCAATCCTTCTTTCCACCTCACCTAGGAATCGAATCCAAGCCAGAATAGCGACCGCAGGTCCCACGATTTATATTTTTGTTCTGGCCTGTCGATGCGTACCTAAACATCATCCGAGTAATGTACAGTGTTAGAAGGGCGAGAGTTGCGGCCGGTCTGAGTATGGGTGCGTCGGTGATGGAGATGTCTACAACCATTAAGCTTTCAACTGCATTTATAGCCCCTTGAGCTCCGGAGACAGACTGCCCCCTCAGAGTCACGAAATATAGAGCTGGTTGGCAGGAAGGAAAGAACTATAGAGATAGTTTCTGCCTGTGAGTCCCCATACCCCAGCATATCGAATTCTATAATCACGACTACCTACGAAAGCATGGGTGGGAAGAAGGTGAGCGGTGAGGAGGAGATAGATGCATTTTTATATACCCGTCATAGCTGTGAGCCTACCTGGGAAGTTTCCTTTCGTTTCTGGATGCCGGGCCCCGGTGGTAATGGAAAGGAATTGCGTGCGTTGAGATTTCAAGTCCAACGCAAAGGTTGCCCGTCACTCCGAGCTATGGTTACGACCCAAGGTAAATGGAACCATTGTTTCCGAGGCTCAATGCAAGAACAAGATTCTTTTCTTAGCTCTACCGATATTAATCAAAGACTTCAACGAACTAAAATGCATCCTACGTGCGGTTTCCATACCCTTCCTCCCCTTCATGAATGTTGAGTTTTTACATTTCCCCATCTTGTCCCTCGATTAAAAAGAAAGAAAGAAAAGACCAGGCACACACACAATCAGGATAAGATGTCGACATCTTCGAGATACAACCGAGGCAATTTTACTAGCCCTCTTATCGACCGTTCCGACCGCTTCCCGCAAAACCCGCGCCCGTGGCGGGTTCGCGCCATGCAAGCTCCTCCAGAAATCACGGTCCCAGAACCAAGCGGGCTGACACATCTTGTCCGCGCCCGGCTGGGAACCCCCAGCCCTCGAGCACCCTTCTCCGCCATCCTCGCGGCACCACGGGAGGGAGGCTGGATCCAAGGCCTGGTACCAGGTCTGACCCGGGATATGGCTCCGCTGGACGGGCGGGACCCGGCCGAGGGCGATCTTGCGCTGCCACGAGACCATGAACCGGCAGGTTTGGCCCGCGTGGCTGAATTTGGGGCAGGTGCGGGCGGCGAAGCCCGTCCCTATGGAGTGCTGGTGCCAGGCCACGTGGCCTTGGTAGCGTGAGGCGTCGCGCTGCGCCGAGGGGGCATGTTCAGGATGCGGCCTGTGGTGAAGAAGGCGTCCGCCGCGTCTACTTCGGCCGCCGCCGCCGCCGAAGTGACCGTTGTCGTGGTGGTCAGTGTTGCGGTCGTCGGAGCGGCCCCTCCGGGGAAAGAAGCGGGGCCAGAGTACTCGAGACAGCTGCACCGCGAGGGGCGAAAGCCAGCATCTCGGGGACTTCGCCCGGCCGCGACGCCGGCATGATGTATTTGGCGGCGTTCTCTCTCAGCTCGGCTATGGCCGCCCTCACGTCCGAGGCGCGAAGCCCCTGCTGGGGAAGGCCCGCAACCTCGGCAGGGGACCCGTCTCCGCCTGCCACGAGAGGCGCAGGTCGAGCTCGCCCGACGGCGACTGGAGGCACAGGTAAGCCGTGGGCCAGTTCCTCTGCACGGGCCCAGCGTCGGCGGCGACGCGCCTGCAGTCCGGGCACCGCGTCTCGTGGCTCGGGTGCTTGCACTGCGCGAGCACGGTCTCGAAGCTCAGCAGGGCGGCCCGGTGGCGCAGCTGGTAGTACCGCGAGGAAACGGCGTCCCACGTAATTTTGACGTGCGCGCACAGGCTTAGGTAGCCCTGGCGTCCGGCGCACTCCCGGAACCGCCACGGCCGCTCCCGCTCTGCCGCGGAGAAGAGGCGCCAGTTGTGGTCCAAGTTGCAGCCCGAGCAGTGAAACTGCCGCTTTGTATTGCTGGCGTGGTTCCCCGTCGCCGCCAGGACTCTGTCGGCTGCCGCGTCCTCCTGCACAGGAAGCAGCTTCGGTCATCCCGCAGGCGCCGGGCAATGATTTTACGATTAGTGTCACTCCAGTACACGCTGATGTCGGGTCCGACGCCGTCGGGGTTGGCGCGGTCCATCGGGTAGAGAAATCGGTGGAACTCGCGGCCGAGCAGAACCTGCTTGAACCTGCGCGAGACGCGCCGGAGCAGAAAGTACGCCACCGGGTCGTCGCCCAGGGCCTTGAAGATCATGAGCAGGATCTCGTCGGGGAGCAGGGAGATGGGGCTGAGCCGGGCGTTGTAGTAGAGCCGGGCCACGAGCGGGTCCATGTGCTCGGAGAGAGCCGCGAGGGCGTCCTGCTCGGCGATTTCGCGGGCCCTGACCATTGCGCTGAGTGTCCGCTTGGGCCCGTGTTCCGGAGGCGGCACGCCCGCCAGTCTTGTGTCTGGGTTAGGCAGGGGCCGGATGCTAGGACTTCAGAAACGGCCGCTGCCCTGACGGTATTGTGAGGTAAATCGATGATCCGCGCCCCTCGTGGGGTTCGCCTCAAGCGAGGTGGCTGATGATCCATAGGCGTGCTTGGCCCCGTGAATAAGTCTGCGGTCCTTCTCTCGGAGCTTGACGAGGCCCTCTGATGTCCTGATTCTGGTTGGCCGCGTCTTCGATGGAACAGATTTCGAAAGAAGGACATGGCCAGGATTCAGCCCTGGACTAGTTGGTTTGTTTGGGGAAGATTGGAGAGATTAGGAAAAAAATGGTGATGGAATAGTTGGATGGGGAGGAGATAGAAAACGATGATGATGATGGGTTTCTCTCTCTCTCTCTCCCTCTCTCTTCGCTCGCGTTGGTGACGGTCTTATATAGGCTTTCTACACGGCGAGCCTCTTCCCATGGCTTTCTCTCGATCCAGAGGCTCCACAGCGTATACGCCAACTCTATTCACCCTCAATCGCTCCCTCTGGGTGCCTCGACCCGTGACTTTCTACTCACTAGTGCTCCATCTCGACCAGGAAGAAGCAGGAAAGGAGAGAGCATCGTAGGTTGCCCGTGGTGTTAGTGAAAAGAATCTTGGTTTTGGCGACTTATTTTCACCCTCATCCCTTGTCTGGAGATACGTAACTCTCCATAGCTTCGAAAAAGAAGCCCCCGTGACCTCAAAGGTGAAGCGATCACAGGCTTGAAGGTAGAAACACTGGGGCACCTGGAGATATCCCTTGGAAAACGAGGGAGCGGCCTCACTTTTAGTAAGAAAAAAAAAAAAAGGGGCCGTCACGGTCAAACCTTGTTTGCGAATCGCGAGGCCCTATGAGCTGAGAAATCTCGAGCTGCCACACCGTTAGGCTGCGGGCTGTGAATCTCGACAAGCCCAAATTGACAGGCCAGACACAAAACCGCCCAAGGTCATCGCCAGTGCCCGTTCAAGACACAACCAACATATGCATACATATAGACACTACACACATGTCAGGAATCACGCGGGAAATCAAATGGTAACAAGTAGGCCAAAAGATAGGTCAAGGTATATATATAAAGATGGGTTCATGTTTCCTGTGAGGAAGTCTGAAACCGCTAACTCTAGCTTCAATGTCGAGAGAAAAAAGAAAAATAGTAACCAACGTTGTCGGTCTCTCAACAACTCCAATATGCTCATGTCTTCCTGTGCTCTTTAAGAATGCAGAAAAAAACGAGATAAAAAAATATTGCTTCTTGGATCTTCGCTTGCGGAGTGTGTTCCGCTATCAGAGGCGGGTAAGGGTCCCTGCCCCGAATCCAACATCTGAAAATAAAAAGAAAGGTTATGCCCTGTCTCATAAGTTCATTCCCTCGCGCCATGAAAATGCTTATGAAAAAAAATGCTGCATGAAACTCATAGGGGAGAGAGAAGCTAAGCCCTTCATCGGCAAAAGTCGACGAATGGCACGCAAACTTCTTTCTTCTTGCGTCCGCCCGGAACGACTCACAATGGAGACGTCAGGGTCAGGATGCAAGAAATAAATCCCGCAAAGAAAAGAGGAAGCCGAAAGAGGCTCTAGGTCTTGTGACTAATAGTATAATGCAAATCGGAGGTGACCAATTCTCGAAATAGAGAATGAAAAAAAAAAAAAAGAATGGGAAAAGAGCACCATCAAGGGTCGTTGATTGAGTGGCCGCTGGTGCGTTGTGAAAAGAGGACCAAACCCCATTCGCTCACCGACGGGAAATTGAGGGCGGTGACCCGGAAAATGTGGCCCCGTCCTTCCTTTGGCGTCGATTTGGGAGTTCGGCTTTCTCCGTGTCCCCGTGTGCACCTGGAGAGAATGGCCCACTACCCAAGGAGGATGATGACGGTAGACCGGCCGAGTAATATGGTCGTGGAAGAAACGCGGGTGAAGTGAGGCTTTGGGTGGTTGTTCGCTGGAAGCACTGAATAACGCAATATGTCATGCAATTGGCGTGTAACGAGATAGAGGTGTCCGGATTCCCTGGAGATAGTAGGACTCGGGAGAGAATGGCGTAATTGAACCTGCACGTGGCACAACTCCCAGGGAGGAAATATATCGTGTGCAGTCCCAAACCCAGAGGGAAATGGAATTTGGAACGACACTTTTTCCCGCCCACTCATTTAGCAGCCGACAGGGACCCATCGCGTCGGAACGCCGTCGGAACGGATATCATAAGGCTTTGTGATGGGCTTCCTCGGAGGCAGAGCCCATCTTGCGCGACCAGGACGTTGATCGTCCAACTTTCCACGCTTCCTCATGGCCATTTCCAGCACCGCAATGCGAATGAAATCCGAGTTCTCACGCATTTCGCGCTGCCGCATGACACCTGGTGGGTAAGAAAATGACGTCTGGTTCGGCGACTGAGGTTGGGGCGTGTAGGACTGGGAGGAAGACGAGCTGGCGGAAGATGAGGAGGTGTTGGCTTGGGCGGAGCGCGATAGGCTAGTAGAAGGCGTCTCCGAACTCATCGGAGCCTGTGACCTCTGGACCTTGTACGTCTGCATCTGGATGGACGCGGCAAAGGACCGTGTTGAGGACCTCGGTAAATTTTTGGCGTTCGGCTCCATGGGCGAGCCAGTCGTTGGGTTGAGGTAACGCCGCAGCGCAGCCGACGGCTCTTCATCGAGAACGGGGGTCGGCGCTCGTCGGTATACGGGACCTTGGGATCGATGGTCAGGATGGATCGGGTGAGAAAATCGTCGGGTGGAATGGAGACCAAGGCCAGGGAAGAGAAAGATTTGGCGGCGGAGCGGATGGCCCGCAGCGATGCGGTCAGGTTGGATTTGAAGGCCGACTTGAGCGGGAGGCGAGAAAAGGTGCCCTCGGGCTTGGCGTCCGCGTTGGTCCGGGTTTCGAATACACGGAAATCGAGTTCTTCGACGTCGACTGCCGAGGAGAGAGGGTGGGGGACGAGTTCGCCTGTAGGGGACGCCGACAGAGGCTCTAGGGACCGTCGGGTTGGTTGTGATGACCTCCGGCGGCCTTGGTAGGGCGGGGTCATGGGGAGAAACCAGTCAAGAGACTAGCGTCAAACGGAGAGGAGGCGCCCGACAAGGAAGGAACCGACTCGAGCGATACAGTCCGGGTCGACGAGAAGGAGCCCATGAAACCATCATTAAACGACGACGAATCGTCGTCCATTAAATCTTCGGGGTCGGAGAGGAGCACGTCCATGGGGCTCTTGCTGGTAAACGAAAGGCTCAGCTCCTTCTCTGGCACGAGACCACTAATGGCGGACAGTGCGGCATTCGCATCTTCGTTTCGCTGCTTCCTCCGCAGACTTCCGCGACCACCTTTGGGACGGGGATGGCGGTGACCGCCAGCAAGGCATGAATAGAGGACGGGACGGCGTCGGGGGAGCAGACATCTCGAGGTCGTTGCGGGCGATTTCGGGTCTGGGCATGGTGACGGTGATGGTGGTGGTGGTGGTTGTTGTCGTGTGGCTTGGCCGTGAAGGGGCTTGCGTCTCGTTTCGATTTTGTAGGAATTTGTACGGGGAGGGCGGCCACATTGTGCCTCGTCGTCGTGGACATCATAACCGCCGTCATCGTCGCGGTGGTCGTGGTTGTCGTTATCGTCGCCGTCCCATGCGTGGGCGAGACTGCAGCGCACGTGGGCAAGGCGACTAAGAGGGCGGCGTCCTTGCCGCCTCTGAGCGTTCTGCCCATGATGGCGGCTGTGATCGAGGTGTTGGGGGTTGAAGGGCTCCGGTGGTTGTCGGGTGGAGGCCGCCTTCATAATTCAGTTTTCCGAAGGACTGCACAAGGTGGGAAGAAGAAGAAAAAGGGAGAAAGGGGGTGGTTGTTTTCGTTATGACTGCCTGCTGGTTGTATGGCGGTGGCGACGCCTCACAAAGTCAAGGGGAAATCGTTGAGCGTGGAGGATTGGTGGAGGTGGTCCGCAGAAGGGCAGTGCCAGGTTATGTCGGGATTATTATGAGTGACGAACAAGGGACGGACGGACAAGGGCCAGCTGCGAACCCAGGTCAGAAGGGTCGAAAACTAGCGCGAGGTCGGGGCGGATGAGATAATGGCGGACGAATGCGGTAATAGTGGATGCGACCGCCGCACGCTGCTATTCACACACTACACACACTGGAGGGACCAGGACCAGGAGCGAACACGCACGCGGAACTGAGGGTAACAGGGCGAACCAAGGGTACAGTGAAGGGTCTTTTGGGAGGGAGGGGACTTTGGAAAGGGAGGGGCGTGTATGAGTGCAAGTGCATGGTGTGGGGGAGGGGAAGGCCTGAGACGTGGGACGCTGAGGTACCCGATTGGTACCGGTTGGGTTGGGAGAAGAACAGCACGTCGATTCCGTTGTGGGCCCAATGGATTTGCTGGGTCGGTTGTTGCGTGCGGCGTGAGCACTGCACGCACCGCTGGCCTTCATTCAACAATTGTTAATCAAACCCCGTCTGGAGCTGCCTTGTGAACCCGACACTAATCTTTTGCATCGTCCAAATGAACACTGTCGGGCATCGTGTCTCCATGCGGAAGGTGTCAGAAGGCCGGCTTAGGTTACTCTCACAGTATTCCAGTGTAGCTCCTCCCAGCATTTTGATCTATGACTTCTCGCACAAAAGGGCAATAATCCATGTGGAAAACTCCTTCTCGCATGGCACACGCCGTGCTCATGGGTTCCTTTGACGGTGGATTGCATTTGAGGACCTTGACTGAAACCCTCGTGGAGTGAGGGTGTGTCGGAGAGGGTGTCGGAGACCGGCAAGAATGGAACAAAGAACAACATAGCATCAATGGGGAAGGATCAACTCAATTGCCAGTGCACCAATGAATAATTGCAAACTGTTTGCTCGCTATTCGTCCCTGGGAGAATGCCAGCAAGCCCTCAAGGCCCCCGCCAAGATCAAATTGTTCTTCTCCCCCAACCTGACCAATTTCCCCAATCCCCCAGGTAGGCCATACTATAATACGGCATACAACTCATCTCTTCGTCTGGGTGCAGGGGCTTGCGCGGATTACGCATCCCGACCCGACCCGTTTACCAGAGTTTTTTTGTGAATTTTTTTCTCCTTCCAAGCCAGCCACACAAAAGCTAGGGATTGGGCAAGGCAAGCATTGTTATTTGGGGGAAAATAAAATCTCTTCCTTTAAGCGTGTCAAAAGACCCCGAAGGACCCCGCCAGGAGATTTCCCAGTACGTAACAGAAGCGGGAGAAGCTGCGGGAGAAAAGTTTTTCTTCTCCGATCCCGCCGAATTGAAGCAAGGGCCAGGGCCCATCATCTCTGTCGCAGCAATAATACCCAGCTTCCCCATGAATTGGGCATGGGGGTGTCTGCACAAGAGAGGGAGAGAATTTTAATCAATGAGGAAATCCCTCATCTTTGCATTACGACCGGGACATGGACTTGGAAACACGGCGGCACGCGCTTTTACAACATTAAAGTATCGAGGTTAGCAATCGTTGCAAAAGTCACTCACCACAGACGTTTTTCCTTATTTTGGGCGCTGGCGGGTTTGGCGTCAAGCCAGCTGGCGACGACGAGGATACATCCGAGTACCGCAAGCCTGATGAGAACAGGTAATACCTGGGCACAAATTCTCATATGGTGTGTGACGTCGTGAATGCCGTACACTAATACTGATCTGACAAGGGAGATGACCGATGGGGTGGGACTAATAACGATCGGTTAATCTTGGTGGTCGGGGGCGCTCGGCCGACTCGGTACAAGCGTGCGAGATAGCGCGCTGGGAAAGGAGTCACGCTGCTGGCTGCGAAGCTGCGAAGCCCGCGCCAAGTGCTCAGTGCCGCAAAGTCTAGATTTCCCCTCCCCCACTATCGTTTCCGATGCATCTGCGTGCGCCGTCGCAACAAAGTGAGTGTTTTTACCGGACAAAGTATTCGTGGTCTGGACCGACAGCCATCTTGTGGCTGCCCTACCCTGAGCCATCCCATGTTGCCTAGAAAAGAACTCGGGACAATCTGGCGCACACATCTCCTGACCCTCACTTTTATCAACCCCGCGGACCACTCATCGTCCTGGCGAGGGGCTTGTTGAACAATGCGATGCGGCCTGATTCTGCGAATCCGGGGTAATGGAGATTGGCTGGTCCTTTGCGGCCGAAAGAGGAGGGGTGATGCGCTGAGGTCGGTGATGCTGCTCCCTTCTTTCCTCTCCCTCGCTCTTTCATTTCTTTTTCGTGTCCTTCTCTTCCTCTCTCATCTTGTGTCAGCCGAAGGATCTCAGCCTCAGCCACATGCGCTAAGAAAGCGACCACCTAGGCAGGGAGGCGTGATGGGAGAGAGAGTGAAGGGAGGGTCAAGGCAAAAAAACCAAAGAGTGGCGGAAGACGGGAAGAATGACAAGGTGATCAGGAATATTCTCTATCTCGAGAGGAAATAAAAGGAAATCTACCCGATGGACATTGGTAAGTAGATATAACTATCTCCAGGGCCAAGAAGAGAAGATTGCCAGTATCGATTACGATGGAATCCATCGTGTGCTTGCCCTCTCCTGCCTTCTCCAGTTCGCACAGTGAACGTCTGTGGGTTGTTGGTGTGGCAGCTGTGTGCACGATGACGAGACGCTTGCTGACAGGTCGACTCTGATTGTGGGGTGAAAGCTTAGATAAGATTGATTGTCTTGCAGATAAAGCACCTTCCCGTCCACTTGCAGCACGAAGCCGAATGCGTACTGTACTGTCGTGTATGTAGATAACACGCCTCCAGCTCCAGAGCTCCAACAGATAAGGCTTGACCCTGTTTACATCAACCCGAGGGCGGCAAGCTGCTCCCCTATCCTTCCCATGACGCCGTGTCACCAGCATCGTCATCGTATCTCTCTCTTATCCGATAGTGCTCCCCCGATAACCCGCGGCCACCACCCACCAACCCCTGCACCGAGAGATAACTTGCGCCCGCAAGAACATGATATAATCGATGCGTCGCTCCTGATCGAGGCGGTATGAACCTTGAGGAAACGAAAAGAGAAAAAAGAAAACTACTTTTTTCGTGTCTCGATGCCGCAAACGTTCTACAGCTGGCCGCCGAAAGCCACCCACTGGCTTGAACTGCCTGCTCGTTTCGAGAACAGACACTGGTCGCGCACCTAGTCGAGGGGCCCTGCCCAGACACTGTCTGCTGCCCTCCGTCTCTCTCGACGCAGGAGCAAATGCTCGCTAACCAGCCATCGTCACACACCGGCAAAACGATCTCTCACCTCCCACTCTCGTTGCGGGCGCTCGGAAGCTGCAGTGCGAGGGTCTGGCCACTCCTGATGCTCCTGGATACGCTCGGCCGAGGAGCCAAGACTCTGCACGCTGCAGGCAGCCCGTGCTTCCCTATCTCTGGCTAGTGATAGTGTCTCTTTTCTCCCTCTACTCGGTAGTCGAGGATTCCTTTACGTATACCGTCCCATGATAGATTGTGTACGATTGCCTGAGCTGCAGAGCAATCTCTGGCTCAAATCTTCCTGATCTCTCCATGATAAGGGCTTCGTTGCCCTGACCAAACCCTAATGGAAGCCCGATAGATCAACAATCTCTTCTTGTCTCGGGCACACCATTTTTCTTACGTGATTCCGTCTTCCTCTTCTCCCCGCGAGATGCGATGAGATTGTCCAGTGGTCCATTAGTGATAAACGATAGAGCAGCGCTTTAGCTATCGCCGGGCTAATACTTTGGAGATCACGATACTGGATTGTATTACATGAGAGATTCGATGCTGTGCGAGTCAACGCTGATTCTACCGATAGCTGTATCTAGATTGACGCTGTAGAGATATGTCGAGATATGTCGAGATGTGTGTAGCTAGACAAAGACAATCTCGGCATGGACTATCTCTGTTTATCTGAGAATTTGACATCACTATCAAGCACGAGGATAAAATTTGTTTGGAATGGGAACCAGAAAAGTAAATTGCTTTCCATCTAAAAACAAAGAGAAAACTAAAATCAAAGCAAGGACGCTCCGTCGCGTGTTGGGCGGAAACAAGGATTTAGGCAAGTCTGATGATTATCTCAGACAGCCTTCGGGAACCACTGCTTTCTCTGCGTGATTGCCCTTTGAAGCAGCTCTCCGTAAGTTAAGCCCTGGGAAAGAAGGACAGGACAAGAAAGCGGGGAAGAGAGAGAGAGAGACAAGGAGGGGGTGAGTGGATGAAGGAGTGAGGAAAAGAAGTAAAACGAATCCAAAAGGCCGCCCCGAGCAACTCCCGAGAGTTAGCTGATATCTAACATGCCCCTAAATACCTGGTGTCCGTTTGTGCGAGTGTATGTGCAATGTGGGTGTGGAAGGCGTATATCTGGATCTGGAAGAACAGACAGAAACCTCCCAAATTACGAAACGGCAGACACTAACTGTCTACGCCAGGTGGTAAGAAGAAAAAGAAAAGAAAAAAACAAGTTGTAGAATATAAAATAAGGAGAATCTGCGAGTGTGGGTGAACCGACACCACAGGGTATATATGCATTGTAAACGTCCCCTCCCCTTTCCACTTTATACCCAAGCGAGCCAAGAAAAAAACAAATGAAAAGATCAAAATAGCAGGCGTTTTTGTCCCATGAGGGCGAATGGAACAGGCGAGGAAGGCCCCCAAAAATGGAAAAGAGAAAGAAAAGAGAAGGAAGGGGGTGTAGGAGGAAGCAAGCTCGAGCCGCTCATCCCGGCCCCGTGGTTAATCTTTGTTAGAGGTAATGCTGGAACGCCGCGAGCTCGACACGCCTTGTATAAAACCATCCTCATCCCCACCCGCGCTTCCGCTAGCCCTTAGCGTCCCTTCGCGGCCTAGCCTACTGGTTAGGGCACTCAGCTTGCTCTTGATACCGGCAGACCTCCGCCTCTCGCCCCCGGTACAGTGGGGCTCGAGTGGGCGCGGTGCTCTGCTGACAAGAGCCCGCTGAGCGGGTTGAGGCTGTGTCTGGAGGTCGGTCTCTGGGGCTCTTCTCCAAACCCGGGCCCCTGCGTGTCTTGCGGGGTGGGTGGTGTCATCATGAGGAAGCTGGGAACAGCCGGTCCGCCAACGCCGGATGCCGCGTGCGAGCTGGAGCCGCCCGTCCTAAAAGACCGAGTGCTAGCAACACTGGAACTCCGGCTTGTGGACCGTGCCTGGTGTTGGCTGCTATCATGGTGGCTACTCCTCAGCGACCTCGGGGAGACCGAGAAAAGTCCATGGGCGACGTTCCAAAAGGCTAGACGAGTCGTCACTGTGGATGCTGTCTGTGTAGGGAGATCCCATAGACGAGTGCGACGCGCCAATGATGACCGAGTTGCTAGCGAGCTCGCGCAGTTTGCTCTGCTGCGCCGTGTTGGGCCTGTGCTTGGAGAATTTGTTTCCGATGATGGCGCCAGTGTGGGAGATGAGTGCTTTGATGACCGCCTTTTTGAGCGCGAGGGCGAGGTCCAGATTGGACCACGTTTTGTTGCGCCACTCAATCGTCGGCATGCGGAACACAAAGTCGTGTACGTCTTCAAAATTACGGTTGTCCTTGCCCTTGTAGCTTAGGCAGAGCTCAACCGACGGCATCTTGATGTAGGAAAAGCTCATATAGTTATTGGCCCGTTCCATCATCTTGGTAAGATCATCCGATGGCTGCTGCTTCTCCTCAATAGGTGCTTTGCTGCGCAGAACGAACCGCGACATCTTCCGGCCTTCGTTGTTAATGGAGGAGGATGACCCATCCTTTATCGAAAGTCCGGTGCCCGTGCGAATCACGGGCTTGTTCGGCACGAGCGATTCCCTCGACGCCTTGCGACCTAGCCCCCGAGGCGTGTTTGCCCCGCTAGACGACTTGAAGAGGCGGAAGGAAGAGTGCCCATCTGACGTGTGAACGCTTACCGCCTTCTTGGGACTCTGGGTTCCAGCATTGGGCGCGTTGGAATTCAGTGTGGGCTGGAGACGCAACTCGAGTGACCCTTGGCGGGTATGGTAACTTGAACTCTTGTCAGTCATGGGCGTGACCTGGGACGAGCTTGTGATTGATGCGTCGTCGTCGTCGTCGTTTTGGCCGGGAAGTTGCTGTTTTATCAAAAACGGCGAGTCGTCGCGAGCTCCTGCTTCTGTGCCGCCTTCAACGTGAGGGAATATGTATGTAAATAGCTGCTTTCCAACCTCCCTCTCAAGCTGAATCTTCATCGGGAAGAGATCGACCTCGAAGTGGTCCATGACGGGTATGCCGGCGATATCCTCCAGCATGTGCCAACATACTCTGATCATATGCCGGTTGCCCACGTCGTTGAATGACCCCTTGCGCCGTCGATATAAGGAGCGACGATCTCGGGATACATTGCGTTGGGTAACAAGTTTAGACCGAGGATCTTACCGACGCGGACGAGGTTGATGTGGGACCCATCAGCATTATCCGTGCGATCATACTCGACATCGCGCAACTGGAGCTCGACTAGAGGCTCCATGGTGTCCCTGATGAGATGCCAGACGATATCCCTCGCAGAGATGGTCCATTTGAGGAGCGCATTGGACTGACTCGACTCGCCCGCTGTTTCATGCTTCCGCTGCGATGTAGTAATGGCTTTCATCAAGAAGAATAGCTCATCCTCGCAAGCGGCAAGATCCTTTTCTAGGATAATATGGTCCTCCCACCATTTTCTATCCATCGTCGTGGCGTATATTTGGAGATGGGATTTGATCGACTCGAGCTGCCTCACGCGCTCCTGTAGTTTCTGCACCATCTGTGGCGCCCCGCTGAGATCGCTAAAGTCGGATGCGAGCATGATCTTTTCCAAGCGCTCGCTTCTCGTCTTCTCTGCCGGCTCGCTATACATCAAGAGGTCTAGGACGATGACGTACATGGCGTAGTATTGTGAAGAATTACAAAGTGCTCTGGCCTGAGGAAATTCGACCCAGAGGTTGTCAATCCTGCTCTCCGAGTTATCCGCGGAATCCATGTTGACGCTGTCCGTATTCACATCGTCGTTGTACTTGAGGCGCAGGTTGTTGTACTTGTCGTAGCGGAGCATGGCAGAGGTTTTCTGCACCACGCGCTTGAACCCAAACGGATCCGACTGGAAGTCGAAGATGACCTCCACAGGGACCCATGGAGGCCACGAGGATCCCACCGGCGCTCCGTACTTGCCGCCTGCATACATGGATACTAATCCGGTCTGGAACCACTTCTGGTGAGTAACGAAGAACTGTGCACTATCCATATTGAGCAGGAATCGCCGCTGCACAAGGCCGCTGACAGTATCGGAGATGCGAGCCTTGTCCATTACTTCGACAACCTTGAGGTCCATGCCCTTGGCGGTAACTAGGACGACGTGCTTCTTGTTCTTGTCGCTCTGCAGCTGGATTTGAGGGGCAATCAGCCGGACATGGTAGCTGCTGCGAGCCGCAAACTCCGCTGCGATCCCGCTGGCAAGGTCCGAGATGATGGTGCCCATGCTTCCAAGCTGGCTCGGAGGGTCATTCTCTTCTGCGTCTACTACATTTTTGCCGTCTTGAAGAATACTTCTGATGCGATCTTCGATATCCTTTCGAATCTTCTTAGTTGACGACCCAGCCCCCGGTTCTGCCGTCGCATTAGATTTCCCTGGGAAGGACCTCGCCGAACCCTTGCCATCTTGCGTGGTCTTGGCTTTGGTTTGCTCGTCCACAATATCAAGTATGAACTTGACGGCCGGTCTCGATAGGTAATAGATGAAACCACGGCGCTGGCTATTTTGGTGGATATATCGCAAAACGATGTTTCGTAAAAGATTGTTCCACTTGAGTTGCATGTTGTGAACTACGAACCGGTTGGTAAAATCGCTGTCGAACTCTGCGCCTGAGGGCAAGGTCATAGAATCCCCTGCAAGTTCTAGCGAAGTATCGCCATGGTCGCCCTCGCGCGTCCCGTTCGAATTAGACGATTTACTGCTAGACGATCCATCACACGTCATTTGTTGTAGCATATGTTCGAGAAACATCCTCTTCCGGCAAAGCAACGTGGTGTGATGGCGCAGAGCTTCGAGTTCGACTAGCATCTGTGCGTCTTGACCTTCGTCCTGCATGACGCGGAACTCAGCGTTGCCCAGGGTCTGCGCATGTGTTTCCATTTGATCTTCGAGTTGGGCGAGTCGATCCCGAATTAGCTGTGCCTGGACGTGTCGAGGATCGTCATCGTGGCTCATCATGCAAAAATGAGTTGGCTCTTGTCCAAACGGGCTCGTTCTATCTGGGTCTCCGGCGATCATGCCTCCAATATCAGTTTGCCGGAAGTACGTTAGGCGTGGGGCGCAAGCAAGCGGGAGAATCTTGACGTCGGGATTTTTCTGCGCAGGTGTGGCCCAGTCCAACTCTACAAAATCGTCCATGTCGATCCAGCTCGGGTCATTGTCAGGAATGGTAAATCTCGAGTAGCCTCGTGACTCCTCATCTTGGTCATCGAGCGAATCGGAGCTAGCATGCTTGAGGGCTTCGGAGTTGCTATCCATCGTCGCAGACACAGCGCGAACGTCCGCCGAAACGAGGTCAAGCTGGGCCGCATGGATCTTGATGCCTGTTGTTCGTGCTTTGGACTTGAGTCCACGATCTCGCGTGTTGAATTCTTCGCGTCGTTGGTGGATGTCGAGCATGAAGCTGTCAAAGCGAACCTTAAGACCGGTAGCTGAGACGGCGTTCTCGGCGGAGGTCGCCTCCACATTCTTGTGCTTGTAAATATGGCTGAGGAACAGGGGTGCAAGAAGGAGATTGTACTTCACAGTGGCGAGGTGGCGGCCAAACTTCTTGCTGTTCATCTCCCTACCAGGGAAGAGGCGGCCCTGCCGGATAGGCAAGGAAACTGGACTCCCGAAGAGGGCCCACCAGGCAAAGAAATGCGTAAAGAAGCGTGGCGTGAAATGGACTGTGTTGTAACTCTTCGAGGGCTCAGGTACGGAAGCCGACCAGTTCCGGCTTGCGGGTGCCCTGATGTCGATTGAGAGGTGGATATGCTGACTGCGGAAGCCGCGGAACGCATCATATGGAAGGCCATTCTGGGATTGGGCGTACAGCGGCGCCTTGAGGATGATGTCGTAGTGAGGCCTAAAGTCGAAACTCCTTTGGCCATTCTCAATGGCACGCTCAAAAACGAGGCCAATCATCCACTGTACTTCGCCAGACAATTTCATAACAACCTTCTTGAAAGCGGCGCTTGATTTGGTGGCCTCGTCGCCACCCGGGCCTTTATAAATTCCTTGCCTTCTTGCTTCCTCTCGGACTTCGTGGCTATAATCCGGTACTGCGAGAACGTATTCACCACTGTCAACGGTCATGAACTTTTGGGATCATCCTTGGAGTTGAGTGCAAGGCGGACGTCGTGGCGCCAGCACATGAGGAATCCAGCACCGTAGCCAGTCATGAGGTAAGGATCGCGGGTTCCCTTGAGTGCCAAGAGAACGTCTCCATGACCTTTCCACGCTACGTGAATACGTGAATGGAAGTTCAGGCGT
This sequence comes from Parascedosporium putredinis, assembly GCA_949357655.1. Classification (NCBI taxonomy): domain Eukaryota; kingdom Fungi; phylum Ascomycota; class Sordariomycetes; order Microascales; family Microascaceae; genus Parascedosporium; species Parascedosporium putredinis. The sequence continues at coordinate 818,638 of CASHTG010000019.1, forward strand.
AATTTATCCCAAAAGCCCACACGTTCCGAGGGGTCGAGTTGGGGCTTGGTAAAGGATTCCACAACCATCATCATATCTTGCATGGCCGGCTGATAGCAGGGTCCCCAGGTTATCCGTGTAGGTAATGCGGTGTTGACATCGACAGCTATATCGGAGTACGATTTCACTGGGCCAATGGTCCGTCGTACGTCGATGGCGAACCCACGATCGTCCTGTGAGCCAGACGTACCTGGAGGGATGACCTGGACGCGGACCTTTCGAGCAGACTCGTGGCCCCGGAATTCTTCTGCAATAACAAAGTTTGTCTTGAGAGAGAGCGAGCTCAGGCGAGTCGATTGGCCAGCTTTAAGGGAAGGGACGTGGATAAAGGGCAGGGGTAGTCTCTCAGGCTGATTCGCGCCTCGTTCAGCTCGATGGAGATGTGCATGGGAATAAGGAGACTGTATTGCATATCCCGCGGCATGCCTTTGCCAATCGAATGCAGGAAATCGGGCAGTTCTTGTAGAGGAAAGGATGGCTTGTCGATAACAATTTGCAAGTCGGAAACGAGCGCTGAAAGCAAGGCAGGACGTTCTGGGACCTCAAGAATATTCTCAGCATCATCCAGGTCATCGGGGAGGTGATCAGGGCCCCAAAACATGCCGCGCATTTCACGAATCGCACGGGATGACCTAGTGTATGCTTGGTTGATCCTTTTCTTCCAACTTTGGGCATTATATATGTTTAGCTTTTCCCTAGCCGCCTCTTCTCGAATGCTGCTGCTGCCACTGATTTCAGGAGGGTTTCCTTCAGGGTCGTACCGGTGGCTGCTTAAGGGCCGACCTTGGCGTGGTTCCTCATCAGTATTGTTCGAGGCAGGGATCGAGTCGGTAGTGGACCGCGGATGGAATGTTGAGCGCGCCCGCAGTTTGGTGGAAGCAATCCGTGCATCTTCTTCCCGAATCCGCTTTACCTTGAGTTTAAAAGCGTCTTCGCGGGCCAATCTCTGCATCTGTTCAGTAAGGCCAGTACGGTAGATCATCCCGAGCTTCCACTCGAATGCACCGTCTTCGAGTTCAAAGAGGAAACTCCGCGTGCGCAGAGACACCTTGGGCACATGCTTCGGCCCCTCTGGACCCTTTTCCAAGATATATTCGTTGGTCCCGGTCTTGAACCGATGATGAAGCTGTTGCACAGACTTAAAGACGTTGACAATGTTATCCGTTACGTGGTACACGATGGCTTCGTGAGGCACAGCGATTCGGGTAGCCTCCGCGGCAATATCAAACAGCTTTTCCTCTGTATAGTTCCCCGTCGGCATCTTGTGACGCGATCGGCGATAATCGATTCGCCACGACTTGACGCTAATCACCCTTGCCCAGAGTCGGTGCATTCGTGGAGCCCCAACATAAAGTCGAGCTAACCTGGATGTGAGGAACGGCGGCGACCAGCGGTGACGGCCGGCTTCAAGGCCGTGGACCTGAAGCATAAGAGGGGGTCATGAGGCATCTCTCCTTTGATCTGGAGCATAGCAACTTTGACGTCGACAGTAAATAGTTCTGGCAGTGTGGTACCGCGGGGGCCAAAGAGGGCGAGTCTGGTGGTGCTAAGTGATCCATGATAGCCGTTGCCCGCGGCGACATGGGAGCTTTTGTAGGAGCGGCCTGTTCTCGTCTCGAGCTTAAAAGGCCTTCCTAAGAACAAGTGTTGCAACCCCGACGGCGTAATGGCGATATAATGAGTAGTTGATCAGAATGGATCGAAAGTTGGCTTGGAGCTGGAACAAGGGACCCTGCCCATCACTCGTGGCGGAGAGAGCAATCTCGAATTTTGGCATTCGCAAAAATGGTTCCATTTCGAGTTTGTCTGCAGCTTCCACCATGTATGCCTCAAGTCCCTTGGCATGGAATGCAGGCGACGCCCATCGCCTAGCGCTTGCTGCTTCTTACGCGGCGATGGTGAGATGGGCGGCCTCGTGAAGTCGGCATCAGGGGTTAGCGATCGGTTGCTAGCCCTCCTCCTCGACGACCGCCGCTGTAGCCCATCCAAACGTTGTGCGCGGTATTCCACTCCTATTGAATCGAGTTGTAGCGATATACCCCGTCTATCATCTGAGAGGTGTTCGTCAATTCCGGCTACCTCCAGACTAAAATCATTGGTCTGTATTTGGAAGTGCAACAACCAAGGCGGCATTACACGCAAGAGATTGCGTTGGGAGGCAGGAGCATTCTCGACTGGACGTCCAGATCGGGAGACCGCGCGGAGTTGCTGGAAAATCGCCTGCAGCCCATCGGTGATCTCAGGACGTACGAGCTTGATGATGAAAGACTGGACATTGCCGTTCGCCACGACGCAGACATCAGGTGCGGCGCTAATCTGGAACTTGAGGTCGAATGCTTCGGTTTGCAGAAGGTCAAATCGGTTGCCAGATGAGGTTTGGTAGTAGAGATCGTGAGACTGGAGCCTGGTGGAAGCGACGAGCGAGTAATGCATTTCCTCATGGGCGGAGTGGTAGGATTCCATGTCTAAAGAGACGGACGAAATAGAGGAGATGATCATGTCGAAGTCGTCTGCTTCGGCCGACTTCTCAACGGGGGCAATGCAATTCTCATTACAGGTTCATGCATGGAGAATTTGATCGTGGCTTTCGGTAAAAGGCGTGACATTAGCACATGCCTCCTAGATGTTCGCGGCTGACGCGTTCGAGAACTTTTGGCTTCGACTGTAGGAGAGTGAGAACAAGGGCAAGATGACGTGGGTCAAGGTCGATGGAGGGCGAAGTGACTACAGAATTAGCAAACAGGATATTGGCGTTGCGTTCCTCGGGGCTACCATCCTTTGCTAACTTGACTGTTTTCGAAGGAAGGGTCGTCCGGACGGTTGTTGTCGCCATCGGAATGTAGAGGATTCTCTCAGGCTTGCCCTGACCATCATCCAGACCGATCGATACGGACAGGGCAGCGGCCAAAGCTTCATGAGCCACATCTTGGGATGGGAAATACATTTGGTGGACAGGAGATTTTGGGTCTAAACGATGAAGATCGATGCCCACCTCTTTCATCGAAGCGGTCAACTGGAGAGGGTCGCCGGCAGCGTATATCTTTTTGGAAAGGCCCACGAAGCTCACAGCGAACTGAACTTCCTTGATTCCCTTCACAAGGGCCGTTATAAACTCTTTGGAGTTGGCAAGGGTTTCCATGAGATCATCGTCGGTTTGGAACTCCTTGAAATCGCCGAAGACAGACCCTGTGGAGGATTCCTTGTGGATAGCCGGTCGAGCTACCTTTGGCGGCGCGTTGCGACACCGCTTGTAGTGGTTGAGGGAGAGTACAAGGTCGTCATACGGAATGTGAACGCGACCTAGTTTGAGAGCGATGCTCATGTCTCGAAGGCTACCTAAGCTTTCGGTCAGGTAGGCGTTGACATTAAACGTGGCGTTATCGAGGATCTCGAGAGGTTCCCTGCCTTCTGCAGTGAATAGGACGCTCTTCAGGGTTAAGATCCACTCCGCTTGTTGATCCTGCTTCTTTCTGTCGGCTCTGGCTGCAAAGAAAAACCGGGCTCTATCAACCATCTTGCGGCGCGTATCGACAGCAACCGTCAGGCTGCCAACTTGAATGCTGCCGACTTTGACGACATTGATTGTTGTATTGGTGGCAACTATATCAACCATCCTGAGCCAATTCACGTTCTTCTGCAACGTTTTGAGGCGGGCCTTCATCTTGCCGACGAATCGGTTGAGGACTTCGCTTGGGGAGGCTGTATCTCTGATGTTTGTACGGATCGTAGGCAGGGGGATTGCGGGGCTGAATCTTCGGCCTGAGTGTCAGATGCGTCCCCGGCAGGCGTTACCGCGTCCTCGGCCTCAGAGTCCTCTTCCCGAATCTTATGCCCATTGTCGAGTTCCTTCACATCGACTGTGGCGACAAGTTCGTTGATTACGATACTGATCCATGTTGGCTGCGCGAAGTTGGGCCGATGGAGGTTGAGGCCGAGCCCTCGGATCTCGATCTTGAGGCCATCTTTAGGGGTATAGGCAAGTCGACGAAGCGAGAAGTATCCGATACGCTGAATGGAGATACCGGTAAGGATTCGCAAGATTGCAAACAGAACAAAAGTAGACAAGTATATGAGCACGATAACGGCCAGGAGAAAGGTCGGGTTGAGAAGGGCCATTGCGGCACCAGGCCAAGCCAACCTCGAGGTGGAGTTGGATGTGCGGCCCGGAGCTCACACAAGAGTTAGGCGAGACCTATTCGCGCAAAGACGTCGTTCTCGATCGACGGGTCAAGATCGAGATGGTGGAAACGTCCAGATTCACTCAACGACCGGCAAGACGAGCAGTCCACTGCGCTCCATTTTTCGATGGACGGTTTGGGGCTTCGGCGATATGAAGCTCGCTCGCTCGGCGAGGTAGAAACCGAGAAGGATCGCACTCGTCTAGATTCTTTGCCGGCAACGAGACAGTGTTCGTAATGTCGAGGGAATGTGTTTGGGAAAGGGTGGTTGAGGTTGGCCGTAGCACTATTGAAATTGAACCGGTTCCAGTGCCCGTAGAAAAGCAAGTTCGGAGGCACTAACGGTCGTTCTACCGGATAGCACTGGCTCGAGGTTCCGTGAGACGGCGCAGAAGACTGAATGGTATTGGGTCAATGATCGAGCTAAGGTAGACGGGAATTGGGCGGAAGGATGCGTTCGCTCGAAAGGTCGGTCGGAGTGAAGCTTTGCGCAGGGGAGAGAAGAACGGGAGAGAAGAACGAGAGAGCTGGAACTACCGGCGTCGCACGGCTGGCCCGGGTCTTGTAAGAGGTCAACAACGTGGGTCAAGCAACAAGATGGCGCAAACTTAAATCCGACACCAAGCAACGAGAGAAAAATCAGGGACCCGGTTCCTGACCTTGTTGAATTAGGGCGGGGAGCTCGACTGACAATGGACTGAAAGGGTGATCTTCGCAATCAAGGAAGCGACGAGTGCACCCACCTGGCCTTCGGCTACTTCCGGCTCCACTCTGAACAGATTTGTCATCTGCGACCAGCTGTCCTTGGCCTCACCAGCTCCAACTCATCATTCATCGAGCAAGCTCCAATCCAATGCAAGGCTCCTCTTCTTCATTTATATTATAATGATAACAGTAGCAGAGATAAAAGAAAGGTTCCAAGTGATAGCATGGTATTCAGAAAAGACAAAGAACCGACAAAGTTTGGGGTTTGTTGGAGAGAGGGGGAAAGGTGGTTCCAAGGAGAGCGACATCGATGATGAATGTGTTTGTCGCCGAGGCGTTTCGCCAGACAGGCACACGTCTATTACAAGATGTTACAGGCTCTATGATTAATTTTGTATAGTACAAGAGTTGGTTTAGCCCCCAGCGACCTGCCGGTGGGTTGCGCGGTAGGAAAGGCTTAGCATCTTCAAACTTATGAAGATTTCTTCCACCAACTCCTCGAACCTTGCGGGGTTCTATAAGGTGAGTATCTCTTGGGCCTTCGGGTAGAGATTCTCTACCGGTGTTGACATCAAACCTTTCTTCGGTTGACTGCCTCGCTGCATCCTCGACTTTTAATTCTGTTATCTTGTCGTCGATGAGGGCGATTTCAGCCTCAACTTTGAGCATCTTTTCCGCAATAAAGGCTTCATATTCCTCATCCGTGAGCTTCCTGAGGGGGCTATATTTTGATCTCAGCCAGCTCGAATCCTCGTCGGCATTCTCAACCGCCCCTCTCAATTCTGACAGTTTGTTGACGGCGCCCTGCCCCACAGCGCCAAAGATGCTGAACATGATGGCACCGGGAACAATGTTTCGTGGACCGCCTATATACAGAGTTAATAAGCCACAAACCATATGAAGGGATGAGGTTCAATGACGAGAGGATCATACGTAGCAGTCCGCCAACCATGCCAGCAGCTCCGCCAGCTAGAGCGCTGGCTTTGATGCGTTCACCTGAGCCCAGCGGCTTGTCCTTCTCCCAGGAGCGCGTGATGAGCAATCTCGAGACTATAAATGGGTTAGACTACCTTAGGCTTCAGAGGTTTCAAGTGAGGGCATACACCAATAAGTTGAGCCTAGGGTAAACCACTGCACACTAGAGACCAGCCCAAACAAGGCAGGGGGCATCACGGATGATGCCAGCAGCAACGCCAGACACTGCGCCCGCACCACCTAAAACTTTAACATCAGTGCGATGCTCCATTTTGCACTAGTTGCATGAAGAGTAGAGGGAAGTAGACAAACCAGCCAGCATTCCCACTTTCAATGCGGGTGTTAGCGCCTCAACCAGCTCAGGTGGCAGAAGGCCACGCCTCGGCCGCTTCGACTGCTGTCCATCTTCGGGGTCGTGCCTTGGCGACCCAGCCATGGTGTTCCTAAACTAAGTGTTTCTCTCGGTTGATTGAGGATCTCGTCCGATAAGTCTCTACTCAAATCGCAGAGTGCATTGGAAAGGCCCAAGACGACTATGCCACGGAAGGCAGGGATCTCTATTCCAAGGGGAAGAGATTGGGTTGTCTGGAAGAAAAGACGTCACATAGAGGTTGGATAACTGAAATGATGGCGAGAGCGCGACTATTACAGTTGGTCTTGTAGCCTTTGAGGACGAGAACAAGGCAGTCAAGATAATAGTATAATAATTCTGAAGGTTTGAAGAGGCGACAGACGCTCGTGCCAAGCTTCAAGAAAGCGAACGGCTAATCCCGATTCGGCGAAAGTGGCACAGGCGCGTTTGTTTCCTCATGGAACTGGAGCTTGAAGTCGGTCTATGCAAATGGACAGCAAAAAAAAAAAAAAAGAATTTGGACTCAGCTTTCATTTTCGGCGCAAGACAATATTCAACCTTGTTTCATCCGGTTCGGATTAAACGAATGTTTTCCAGCCCTCAACGGTCAGGAACAAGACCGTCAAGGAGCTAGTCATCTCTACAAACAATCCTTATCATGTTCTGTGGCATTATTCCCCCTGGCTTCCGTCAATGAAAAGAATCTCTTCCAACTTCTCCAGATAAATCAATAATGTTGTCTACCGTGGGCTTGATGTTCCCGCCTCGAGCTCCCCGGTTTCCGACGGCAAATGTTCGTTTCAATTGATCAAAAGCTGCTGCCAGCACTGATTGAGCCGGGGCTGGTCTGTGCCCACGTGCCTTTGCCAGGCCCTGAGGGGAATTCTTCCTTGAGCCTATTGTGGGTGGCGGTCCCCACCTTGCTCAAGCCAGTGTCCATCTCGTCAATTAGCAAATGGAATTCGTCCCCAATGGATCAAAATGGATCTTGCCCCAGTCCTAGCCGAGTCTGTCAATTCCGAGCATTGGGGCAGTTCATGCTGCCTCGAAAAAGACAGGACTAGTCCACTAAAAACATCTTCCGCCTATGAGAAAATATAGTATTTTTCCCAGTTCAAATGATGAAATTGCATATACCGTATAAAATGCCTATATCAGATTATGTAGCTTGTCGTCTTTGACATTGGGTCAGTTGCACCTTCCCACCTCTCAAGGTTAAAGCCCCCACTAAAATCACAGCTTTTGGAGGGGTTCGGTGGCAGCTGAACTAGGGACGCTGGCTGAAAAGTAATGCCAGGTAGCTCTCCCACCTAAGCTCCCAGAAAGAGTACAGGAGAGATACACCAATTCTCGGCCAACTGTCACCCACCATTGCCTTGCCCAGCCAAATGTCAACTGGTGCTCACAACCAAATTTTTTTCCCTTTCTAACATCCAAGGAATTTCAAAAACTCTCGTCAACCTCAACCACTCCACATTCCACATTTAGGAAGGGAAGACAGTCGAGGCGCAGTTCATCACTCCGTCATCGGCATCGCATCGATATCCGAGACTCAAATTCCTCCCTCGACTCGCGTGGAGTTATCGTAGGCTCCCGCACCTTGGACGGCCACCGTCTTTTTTTTTCCTCCCCACCGCACACCTCGTTCGGTTCCCTCGAGAAGCCCGCCACCACCGGCTCGGCTTCGCTCACCCTCTTCTACGCGCACCGATATTAACGTCGCTGCGCGCCGAAGCCCCAACACCGCAATCATGGGTAAGTTGTCAGAACCCTACTTCTTCCCTCCATCCGCCGGCATTTGTACCCGCTAGAAGGAAATGGACTTGGTCACTAACCCAACCTTCTACAGCGCCCAAAAAGAAGGAGGCCCCGCAGAAGATGTCTCTGGGTGACTTCCTAAACGACTCGTGTAAGATATCCGTTGCTATCCGTTGCATACATACAAAGTGGTGCACTTTCTCGCAGAAAGATCCTCGTTGTGCCCATCTGGGACTGGCGCCGAGCCAGCCCCCGATACACCTCTCACTTCCTAAAGCTTCGTGGGGCTAGAACTAACGGCAACATAGCTTTCGGCGGATCCTGGGCCGATGAAGTCGAGGATACCATTGGTAAGTGCTCCAATCTCGTCCCGTGTGTTGCAATTTCACCTGTTGCCGATGTAATAAGCGGGCAAGCTTTAAGCTAGTGGAATTGTGCAATACAAACTCACTCTAGGCCACGCAAGCAACTAACAGCATCTTACAGGCACTCAACCGCTGCCTCCTACCGAGCACTCCCGTGGTGGCATGGGATCGAGCTATGGAGGTTATGGAAGCTATGGAGGTGATCGAGGCGATCGTGGTGATCGAGGTATGTCGAAAGCCCGAACATTTCCCCTCCGCTCGAGACGAACCTTCGTACTGACGCACCTTCCCAGGCTACCCTCCCCGTGACTCTGGGCCCCAGCAGCTCCCTACGAGGCCCCCTTACACCGCCCACCTCGGCAACCTCCCGTATGATGCGACTGTTGAGGCCGTCAACGACTTTTTGCCGATTGTGGTATCGTGAGCGTCCGAATCATTGAAGACCGTGAGCTTCAGCGGCCCAAGGGATTTGCCTACGTCGAATTCCAGGAGCTAGACGGCTTGAAGAAGGCGCTTGATCTTGATGGCCAGACCCTAAACGGCCGGTATATTAAGGTCAAAATCGCTGATCCTCGTACGTCCCCAGTACCACCTCATGCTCTTGCCACCCCCTTCTATAGCTCCCAAGATCTAACATGTACTTCTTTTAGCCCGTGACCGAGGCGGTGGCGACTCTGGCCGTGATTTGAGCGACTGGACCAGAAAGGGACCTCTTGCTGACCTACCCAGGGGAAATGAAAGGCGTGAGTTTGGCGAGCGCCGCCAGGTTGACTTCAGTGAGCGACGCGCGCCTCGTGAGCCCCCTGTGGATGACGGAAAGGTCCGGGACTTTGGAAACTGGGAACGTAAAGGGCCGCTGTCGCCCCTTCCCCAGGCGGAAGCCCCCGCCATGTCTCGCGAAGGCAGCCGTGCCCGGAACAATGCCGACCCTCTACGCAACCGTCATCAATCTCCGTCTTGGGGTGAGGGACGACCCGAAGGCGCCGCCCGCCCCGAAGGTGGTCGCCCTCAGCGCGAGCCCCGCGAAAAGCCCGAGAGGACTCCCACCGCTGCAGAGCGCGATATGCAGTGGCGCAGCAACATGCGTCCCGATGCCCGAAACGCCTCCCCCTCCCAGTCTCGTGAGGGCAGCGAGGCACCTGCCTCCCCGCCCCGGCTCCTGCCGTTGTTGCCTCCCGGCCCAAGCTGAACCTCGCCAAGCGAACTGTTTCCGAGGCCCCCGATGCGCCGTCTCCTACCGCCACCGGCGACTCAAAGGCGAGCCCTTTTGGCGGAGCCCGACCCATCGATACCATGGCCCGCGAGCGTGAAATCGAGGAGAAGAGGCTGCAGGCATTGAAGGAGAAGAAGGAATCAGAGGAGAAGGCCAAGGAGGAACGTCGACTCGCCAAGGAGGCCGCCGCCAAGGAAGCCGCCGAAAAGGAGGCTGCTGACAAGGAGGCTGCCGAAAAGGAGGCTGAGGATGAAGCCGCCTCCAGCGCCGTTCCCACTACAGAAGATGAGCCTAGCGCGAGTGTTGCCAGTGAGGCTGAGCCCAACGAGAAGACGGATGACAGCACTTCGAAAGACCAAAAGTCTGCTCCTCGATCCAGGGAGTCAAAGGAGCCAAAGGAGCCAAAGGAAGGTCGTCCCGACTTCAAGTCTCGAGCCACGGAAAGCGGTAACTGGCGTCAGCCCTCTGGAGAGCACCGAGGTGGGCGAGGCGCGCCTAGTGGCGCTCGCCGCGGCGGCGGCGGCGGTGCGCGTGGCGGCCGAAGTGAGAGCGCCGCGGGCCGCGGGCCAATGGATCCAGCGGACAGCCACCTGCCACTCCCGTGACGGCTGAACCGGCCACCCCACCCAGGATGAAGATGGCTGGACAACCGTTACGGTCCCCAAGGGCGGCCGTCGAGGCCAGGGCAGAGTTTAAAAGCTGAAGCTGCCTGTCGCCTCTCCCGATCGTCTTCATCTTTTCATAAAGGCGGCACATCGGGTTAGTCGGTTCGGAAAGGGATAAGATCTCTGCGCTCGTCATGCTCCAATGTCTGCCAGGCTGCATATCTGACTCCCTCTTTATCGCCGATGGGCGGGCGCTTGACAGTCGCTTCCCTTACTGCTTCCTTGTCTACTTAGATGCAACTCGCTTTCACTCCCTTATGCAAATCGGACCTGCCCGACCTCTAGTATCTTCCCGAGAGGGTTTGGTGAGGCCTCATTGGGAGCCCCTTGCACCGACCCCCAAGGCCGGATGTATCTAGAAAATCTCCTGGCACGACGCTTCGTATATACTTACTTACAGGCACGTTCGGAGAGGTAGAGAGAGTGGGACTCGCTATAAATGAATGTACGACCGTTTTTTGTAGCCTGCGGAGCTTTTGGGGGTTCTGATTTTCCAGCTGAAGAAGAAAAACGGTTCGGAGGAGCAAAAAATGGAGATGGGTTTTTGATACCAGCGAGGCTGGTAAGGTGTAACAATCGGTAGTTTTTCGACTCTCTTTTCTACGTTTACTCATCTCTTGCCAATCCTTCTTCTCTCTTATTGGGCTCGCATTTTTTTCCTTCACGTTCCGACCCATCCTTGCTCTAATCCCTTTCTTTGGCACGGGTCGCACTTCCTGGTGTAGTCCTCACCACTTTTCCCGCCCAATCCAACATCCACTTCCGTCTCCTCTCCCTTATTCTTGCTATTGCTGATCCCCGTCTCACCCTCGACCTTGCGTTTCTTCGGCGCCGGGAAGAGAAAGATGGAAAGACGAGTCCTACTTTTTGTTTTCTTCTTTTTTTCCCCCAATCTCTTTCTTTGTCTATAATCTAGTATGTAGCGGCGTACTGCAGACCACGCTTTTTCTGGTTTTTTTCTAATCCCTTTTCCAACGATGGCTTCAACGGGCATAAAAGGACGCAACCAAGACGAGGTAAAGATTAATGAATACCTACGCTAGTAAAAGAAAAAGAAAAATAAGAAGAATGTTCCCCTGCATTGCTCACCTCTGTGTCCTCAAGGCTAAGAACTAGCGGATACTTCAAGGAGCAAGCACCTCGCAGCTCCCTATAGTGTAGGTTTAAGAACTAAGCAGCTTGCATACTTTGAAGAGAGTTTTCTAGGAGATTTGTGCCTTTTCCAGCTTCTATCTAGCATAGGCAGTCATAGTGCTGAAGCCCTATGTCTATGTCGGGTTCATCGCTATTCTTAAAAGAGAAGCTCTCTAGTTACGATCACATCTGTACTACTATAGGACTATGGGGAAAGATAAGGAAAAGGGGGAAAGACGAGGATAGGTGATCTGATTGAATGTATTATTTATTTTATTCATATCTCAGTTCTAGTAAAACAAACGATACGCCCGCAATGGCGCGCAAAGCAGTGGTAACAAGCATTGACTGTTGAATGCTTAGCTACCACTCTCTATCTGGACTGAAAGGATTCACCTCAGCCAATATAAGAGACTTGTGTCATTTTTAGATCTCTCCTGGAGCAAGGTAGAGTAAGAAGGTGGGCAAAAGGGGGGATGAGAATCAAAAGATCTAGCGGCCATTGTGAGAGAAGGAAGGAATAATAAAGGAGTGTAAACGCCCCAGATTAAAAAAGGTAAAAAGACCGGCAAGAATCATACAGTACTCTTACAAAAAGGGGGATAGGGAAGCATTGAAACATCATTGACCCGCCACATGGAGGTGCCAAGACAGGGTTCTTTCGCCTGTCATAGGCTTCTTAGGACCGTTTTTGTCCCATTTCTTCAGCGGCGAAATTGTCATCCCAGCCGTCATCGTCGTCCCCGGATATGCGGCGGCCAACCCATATGGCGGTCGCGGTTGCTGCACAACCTACCAGGAACCAGCCCTGGAACCAAGCCTCTACAACGGCGGGCTCAAGCGAGGAGCGTAGAGCATCGCCGACTGCTCCACGCATCCCGGCCGGGAGGTTGCTGCGAAGGAGTAGGGCTGAAGAGAAGACGTAGGTGGCCACAGTCTGGGCCAGGAGGAGGGCAAGGTTGGCCTGGGCAAGGCGGAGGAGGGAAGGAGCGAAGCGAGAGAGAAGAGTGAGCGTCTGCAAAACCGAAGAAAGGGAGAGAAGGAGAATAACTCCAGAGAGTAGGAAGGAAATCTGTCTGGCAAGCGCGTCCTTGTCGAGAGAAGGGTCGTAGTGGGTAGAGAGGAGGGAGAGGGTGCGGGTTATGGGGTCAGCGGGGGTGATATCGGAGGAAGGAGAAACCATTCGGCGCAAAATGGCGAGCGCTGTTGTGAACACCCTAAAGATGCAGTACACGCTGAATACGTAATTCGGCATCGACAGTAGGCGGCCCGCCAGACTTGCGGCGCGGGCCTTGGCGAGCTTGCGGGCCAGCATAGAGGACAGCCCCACCTCGAGAGATGCCCGCATGGTCTCGAGACCTGAGATCTCGAGCCTCAAGGAGCGGATCTCGGCTTCCTCGCTAGATATTCCGCGTAGGGAGCTAAACATCTTGCCAACGAAGCCGACTGAAGAGGTTGCGGAGCTGGCTTCGGCAGCCTTGTTCTCAAGCACCTGCAACCGGTGGCGCTTAGCGACAAGCATGTCGGCGGCGGCTTCGAGGCCAGCCTGCTTCCGGGCAATATCGGCGTCGGAAACGGGCCGGCGAGAGGCGGGAGATCCGAAGGTGTGCCAAGGCGCAGACACCGCTGCGAAGCCTGAAAGAAGAGCCATGATACACACGCCGGCAATTCCGATGCGGTCGAGAGAAGCCCTCATTATGCTTGCGTCGGAGCTATCAATCTCGACGCGGCGAAGCGCCCCGCCAACGGACCAGAAGAGGAACAGCCAAGTAGAGAACAGTAATAGTTGCAGTATCCAAGTCACACGAGGGGCGCGACCCTTTGCATCGCGGGCAAATGACCTTCCGCTGCCGACGACAATGCTCATGACCTCCAGCCAAGGGATTAGGAGCACGAGACATACGACCAAGCCAGGCACCACGAGGTCGAGGGTAAAGGCTCTCGCACGCGGATGAAAGACTTGCGCAACCTCCCTACAATCAGCACGCCCAGGACGAAGGACAGGCCCAGAGTCGAGGAAAAGGCGAGGGCGGCCGCGCGCCGTCTTGGGGTTTTGCGTGCATAGTCGGAGTGGGCGGCGCGAAGGGCGGCCGGGGCGTGTGTAGGTAGGAGGTGGTCGTCACCGTCGTGCGACGGCGGTATGAGGGTAGAGAGGGCAGGGAGGATGCGGCGGTGGGCGACGGTCGAGGTCACTAGGAAGATGGCGACAAACGGGAGGAGGGAGGCGATCGGTGGTGGTGGGGGTTTGGCGTCGCAGGATCCGCCCGAGTGCGAGGAGCACAGCGAGACGAGAAAGTCGAAGGGGAACATGGTTGTAGTAATCGTTCGATTCGTTCTCGCGCGAGACCAGCGCCGAGACGAGAGGGCGGCGGTAGAGGGTTAACGATTGATTAACGAGACGGCTAAGCCGGATCGATGGTCATGGCTCAACGTAGACTCCCAGTGCTGTTTCGTTAAATCACTGGGTCTGTTTTCGTTGTTTTGGTTGGTTTTTGTATTTTTTCTCTTTTCTTTTTCCTTTCCGTCCTTTTGGATTTCGCGAAGACTCGTCTGGTGGTGAAATTGGGCGGCTCTCGTGGAGGGGTGAATCGAATGTCGGTTCCGCGATGGAAAGTGTCAAAAGCAATAGATGGAGCGAGAAATCCGCGGCAATAGATAGATGTCATATCAGGGCGGCAGGCGGGAGACTTTGGGTCTAAAAATGGTCCCGCCCCACGCGCAAAAGCCGAGAAGCCAGTGAGAGCGATCAGGGCTGACTATGCACGCGCACGCTACCCGCAGGCACTTTGGCGCCTCAAGGAACGGAAAAAGAAGCACCAAGTGGGGTTTCTACTGTAGGGACCACTGCCCGCAATGTGTCGATTACGAGTCCTTCCAGCTTTCGAAAGGAGGGCGGTGCTGCCCCTGATCAGTCCATGCCCTCGCAAGATATTGTAGCTTGAGCAAAAAGGCTGCACTCGTCACAACTCACTCAGTCTGTTCCTTCCTGTTCCATAAATAATGAATCATGCAGTGTTTCACCGTTTCGGGAAATGACGAGGAGGTACTCGGTACCTTCATACTCTGTCGGGATGATGTTTGGGTGTCTTGGGTGTGTATGCTGTAGTAAACGGGAAGGCACGACACTGTGGAGTGCGCACGGCTATCGTCGTCCTCACTGCCCCACTATTACACGATTCCACGACAAGTACAAGTATTATCCCAATCGCTCACTTGAAGGGGTCTTCGTGTCAATCATCCTGCCCTGTGACCACGATTGGCTGCCCCATCTCAACCGATCAAACTGAGAACCAAGGGACTCGCCATCAGACCACATCCACGGGGAGATCTTCGCAAATCTTTTCCCGTCCGTGCCTGGGCACGTACACACCCGCTGACGAACCCTCAGGGGACAGTCAACGAGTATTCCACGTCGACTGTGCCAGTGGAGTATGGGGAAGTCGTCGTAAGATCAGGCCAAGACGGGTGTTTCAGCGCAATGCAGACAACGTTACTGGGCGGAAAGTAGTCAAGCAGTCAAAACATCAACCTGTTTCGCTGCTAGAATGAGGGGAATTACGAGGTAGTTCCTCAAAGAGGATTTCTATTTCCGGATCCATTCCCTCGTGGGCCCTTTCGCCTTTCAAAGAGGACATAGAAAGAGGAGGAGGAGGAAGAGGAGGAAGAGGGGGAAGAGAAGAGACAAGGACCAAGGTAAAGAGTAGAAGGAAAGCCCGGGGAAAAGGGCATCGGCAGCCCTACGTGTCTCGCGTCTCTGTATTTACCATATCGTCTTCAGAATCTAATCGGTCCCTGATCCTATCACCGCTTTTTTTTTATTCATTTTCAGCGACCTCGTCTTACACGGAATATTGGCCCTGGATGGACAGGCGGGAAGCTCTGGCTCGGCCTCTATCCGTCGACTAATGCCGAATGCCGAGTTCAATATTAACTTGAATTAGCCAAATCTAGAAGTGGGATAGATGAATATTCCCGAATACCAATGCTTAGAATTTCTGCGGCAGCCCAGTCTGATACATATTGGAACTAGGTAAAGCTTACACACATACACACATACACACATCGAGGCTTCGAGGACCGAGGACATGTGTCAGATCACGTAGACGGGAACGTAGACGATAGGTTAGTTGGGGAGGGGGAACAAACACATCTCTAGTATTGTCAATCCCCCGAGGTATCATCATCCTAAAGCGAGGTCTGATCTAAAACAGTGGCGACCATAAGAAAAATACAGCGAGCAGAAGAGGGCAGGCGAGGAGGATAGCACTGCAAAAATAGAGGGGAGATACAAGCCAAGCCCCCTCCCCCAACTTCTTGCCATGAGGGCTGGAAAAGTTGGTGTAGAAGAGAAGGAGGAAAGAAGGAAAAGGGGAAAAACAGAAAAGAGCGGAATGTGAAGTGGGTGTATATGAAGAGCAATGGCTAGAAGCAAGTCTCGAGGTTGAAGACAAATCATGCGGGTTCCATACTCTGTGTCTGCCCTGAATTCTCACCAATCCTTAAAATGCGGTTGCCCGCTGTGAACCTCTTGGACGACATTCCAGTCTATGGTGATAGCATACAGGTCATCTCGCATCTACTACTAGATAAAAGTGGAGGTAGAGGGTGAGATAGCGAGAGAGAGAGAGAGAGAAAAAGAGAGAGTTAACGTGCGTGTGTGTGTATGTGTGAGAGAGAATGAGAGAGAATGAGAGGGAGTGAGAGAGAGGCAAGGGTAGGAAAAGGGTGGGAGGAAAGGATATAAGCGAAATTCGTCTAGCATTGTCCATTAAGGACCATCGTCATCATCGAGGTCTCCAGTGTTCCGTTTCTTCAGCGCCGCTGCTTCGCCAACCTCCATTTTGTGAAGCTTTTCTTTTTCAACGGGTCTAGCTCTTGTGGAGGCCCGCCAGGCCTTAGATCATGTGTATCGTCGTCATCGTCATCGTCATCGTCATCTGGCCCGCTGTCGGCTCCACTCTCATTCCCTGCCGCCTCTTGGGTCTCGTCGCTTGCAGTCGTAGGGCCCGGGTTGCTGGGATTTGCCGTCAGGACAATAGATGGCCGATGTAGGCTATGCGACTTGAGGGCAATACCCTTGATCGTGGGATCGAATTCCGCCGGGAGTGCTAGAGCCTTGGCGACTTGGCTAGCCTCATCCGCAGAAGATAGTTGTGTGGCTGTGGCCAGCATTACCGCATCGTCCATGATCTCTGACTCGTGCACACCATGCGTCGCTGCTAATATCTGGCCATATGATGACCTGCTCGGGTCTCGAGATCGCTTGTCCTTCTTCTTTTGCCGTACTTCGTCCGGCCGCACAACAACGACAGGAATAGGCGACCGTTCTAGACAGTACTTGGAGAAGCTGTGCCTTGTGTTCCACATGCCTTGCATGCCCTGGTTTGACTTGCCCTTGGTACCAACCACTAACATGGACGGTAGGTGGACATTGACCTATGAAACATCGCCCTTAGTCAGTGTTTCCGCGAAAAGGAATGGGACCGTATTCAAAATTCGAGAATATGCCACGACCTCGGAGTTGGGGGCATGCAAAGAAAAGAGGTGCCTACCATTGTGTCAAAAGTCTGGCCTAGTCGCCCAAACTGATACTCTAGTATAATGCATATAGCTTTGTCGAGCTTGTTTTTCTTGATTATCGACTGCAGTAGCTGTTGTGCATGCTTTTGTAGGCGGCGCTTTGGCTGTGCTTCACGTCCTTTTCTATGACTCGTACACAAACAACTGTGTCGTGGTCGTCTACCATTGATGTCAGGAGCCACTCCAGCGCCTCTTCTGAATACTTGTTTTCGTCCACGCCGACCATAAAGGTCTTCGACCGTCGTTCCGCGTGGAAGCCATTGTGTCGAGCTGAGAGGGTGATGCCCGGATTCTTGGGAATATCTGGGTTGATTGTGTCGAAGGCGACATGGGGATGGAATCTGCCACCAAGCGTGTCAGTATTGGTAAGGGCCGACGTGACCATTTTCGATAGGGTGTTTTGCAGGCGGCAAGCAAGCGCAAGTATATTGGGCAATTATGTGGATCTTGAATCGTTTGTCCGAACGAACACTATGAACGTTTGAAGCGGGGTGGAGAGGGGTATCGTGTAGGTTATAAGGGGAAGAGGTGGGGGATTGCAATCCTAGATGATTCACGATGGTCACTGCGAAGCTGGCACATGCGCCGAAAATGACCAAGAAAAAGGTCGGGTCTCGGCGCTCTGCGTCCTAAAACCCCACTAGTAGGGATCGGGAAAGGGGGATGAGTGGCAGGGCAAAATTTGAATTGCGGGAGTTTGAAGGCTAAGGGATTTAGGTGGGTGTCAATGCTCCGCTCAATGGCCCAGAATGAGCCGCCCTGATATTAGGCGTGTGGTGCAGGGTCAAAATGAGGTGAACTACCTCAAAGCGGACGTGTTGGAGTCAGAAGTCTGGGAGTGGCCGCAAGGGATGTGTCGATAGTGGCGTGAGAAGGCCACCTGACGGGGAAAATCAAATAGCTCTGATGATGACGCGGAAGCCCGCCAACAATAATGGTGAGGAATTGGAGGGGAAGGCTGCGGCTTGACTACCCACCCAGAAGTTGGCAAGTCAACGGCCCGACCAGTCTTTGTCTCACTGGGACAGCAAACGATGGTAGGAGGCAAGGTCGAGGGAAAGACGACAAACGAAGATCGAAGCGGGGCTAAATCCGACCCGGGATTTCTTTATACACTCCTGAAAGTGCGCAATGCGGTTGTTCCAAACCTGTAGGTTGAGGGCGAGGGACAGCCCTCTAACTTATCTCACCAATTTCAGGCTTTTTCTTCTGTCCCCTCTCAGGATCATTATGGATGACTGGTTACTCTCGCTTGAGACCCCATGTGGCAGTTAGCGTGCAGTGCACGGGCTGCATGACTGGCACACAGCACGTAGATAACCTCGGCTCTGCTAACAAGGAACGATAGCTTGCCTTGATGCGCCATCCACGAGGAATCAAGATCGAGGTGAAGAAGGATGGGCATCAAGAGGTACGGGAAGCTACCCCAGTTTCGGAGGCAGGGGACGAGGCTGGACTAGCAGCCCCCGAGCTATGTTTCCTCCCTGGGGAATACCATGCGCGGCGGTTTCCAGTTGATCAACGACAGGAGGGAAGCGCCGGAAGAACACACCATGGGCGTCTAAGAAAGCACCCGCGATGATACAACGAAGTAGACACACACAAACTTACTTGGAGTGCGGAGGGCTAGCATTGCGAATTCTACTGCCGGTAATACCCCTAGACCTTCCTTGAGGATATCCTGAATGCTGCGGCGTCTCGAAACGAAGGGTAGAGGTTGTCGAGCTTCTCCGAGATTCTGGCGTGGCAGCCGGTGATTCAGTGAACTTGGCTGAGTTTCGTTGCTGTTCTGATTCCGGCGAACAGTCCGTGGTACTCCCGTTCGCGGTCACTGCGGCTGTGTTGGGAGTTGCTAGTGCGATAGCAGGCTTCGACTCGGGGACAATCTGGGCCACGGATTCGGGTGTCCTGCTCTCTACGAGAGAGTCGGTCCTTGTGGAAGAGGCGCTCGTCGCGCTGGCAGGTTGTTGGGCCGTTTCGAGTGGTAGAGGATCCGCAGTGGTAGTGTCTGGTGGGTTTGCCATCGATGACGACGAGGAATCAGACATCGAGCACTATCAGGAGCGTAGGTTCTCGAGGTGGATCGTGGATCTGGGAGGTCGATAGAGGTGGGAGGGGCGAGCCGCAAGATGGTCGGTCGTCTCTGGCGTCGGGATCGGTCTATTGGGTGTGATGCTGCCGTCTAAATCCGATCGCTTTGGGAAGAGGGTAGAACGAGGCAGGAGGACAATCGTAGCCCATGAAAAACGAGAATGGGATTTATGGGCTATGGACCAGAGGTCGATGGGCCCCGCTAACGGCCAGTGGGCAGACGAGCCGTCAGCCCCGAGTTGCTTGCAGAGTGGGTCGAGATATGGCGCCTGGTCCCAAGAGCCAAAGGGTCTTCTGATGAGACCACCGTTTCGGTGGGGAGCTGTTGGTTCGATCGGCAGGACGGTGTAATGTGCGATGCAAAGGATGAGGAAGAGAGTCTTGTCTCGGGATGGCCAGATGAGTGAAAGAAGAAGGGGGAAAAGATAGATGTGATGCTGGGCAAGGAGGCCAGGGGTTAGGAAGAGTTCGGGCGTCGACCACAACTAGTGATAGGGAGAATGAAGCAAAAGAAAAAGGAAAGAAAGTATATCCCCCACCAACAATTGCTTTGTCCTTCCAAAGAAGAAGTGGCTGGAAAGAGGTGGAAACTTTAGATGGCGGAACCAAATCAAACACGAGATAATCTTCCCGGGAATGAGCTCGACTCCAAAACGGTCGAAAATTGCACCTTCTCTTCACTTCCAGGCTGAACTAGGTGAGGCGCGCAAAGGGGGAAAGGAAGAGAAAAAAATTATATCGGGAGGGATCGATGTCGCAAGCGAGCCTTGAGCTTCGTTATTAGTTGCTCGAGATGGAAATTACTTGGTACGGCCCAAGAGGGTGCAGTACCATCCGCAAAGAGCTGTGCTGATGACAGAGTTCGCACCTTGTTCGAGGTCAAGCCAAGCGGCATGCAAGATAGCCTCGAGATCTGACATGGACGGTGTGAGGACTAGGTCGCATCAGGTCGCGGAGCGTACCGTGAGGGATTTCGCAGCTCCCGCTTTTTCAGTCCGGAAGTTGTTTCTACCTTCTTCTACCGTCGACCACAAGCGAAATCAAAATGTATATGGTACGGACAGCACTCTCTTTGGTCATAAGGCGGGTACTTTTCGGTACAGGAGGCAAACCCTGCAACATCGGCACTCTCCAATAATAGTGCGGTGACATGCAACTTTTTTGGGAAAGAGACGGCAAGCTACAGCCAGTGAGCGAGGGAGGCAGGAGCTACCCCAGAAGAGAAAGGCAAGCCGGTCCTCTGAAGCTTGAAGTCCAGAGTGATGGTGCCAAGGGTGCCTAACATTGTTTTGGTGTGCGTGATGTTGATATGGTGGCCAACCGCCGATCAACCCATGAATTCTTCCATTCCAGCCATATATTTGGAAATATAAACAATGGCCCAGAGGTAAATTCCCCTCTCATCTAATGGAAGAAGCTGACAGAGGGATTTGCCAATTTCATCTTGTTCTAGAGCCCATGGTGTGGTCCCAGGCCAAACCGGACACACGCAACCAAGGGATTAAGCACGCTCTGATAGGATCCGTCTTTACATTTGGGCTGGGTTGAGATTGCTCATATGATTGACGTTGTGACGGCGAAGCCTTCAACGCTGGCGCAGGTCATGCTGCCCTCCACAAACGAAGAGCTGGCGGCCAAATCATAACACTGTCCACCCCAAACTCTCCCAAGCTGGGGCGAATGGGCCTAATCTTGGTGGAAGATGACCTGTTTCGACGGAGGCTGGTCTACCCATTGCTGTATTTTTCTGCTTTTCTATTTCCGGGCTTCCTTCCTCAAGTGCCCACTTTCTAATACTTTCTTTCCTTTCCTCTTTGTTCCTATCATTTCGTCTCTCTCTCTTCTCTCTCTTTTGCTCTATTTCTCTCTGTCCTCAACTCCCCAAGTGTTCAATGTGTTTCAAAAATAATCAGAAGCTCGGCAAGCGGCTCCTCCGTCCTCGGGAGGCCGCCAACGTACCACTCGAGCGAAGAAGTCGAGTGGTCCTATTTGCGTGTCCCAGCGCTGGAACGCCAGGCCCTGGCCACTATCATCACGTCCCGCCTTGTCAACTCCAATCACAGGTTTCTGCCAAGCAAAGGCCAAGACATGCCCAAGAGGGGCGAGACGCTCTGATGGTGGGGGAGCCGACCGGCGCCCCAATCTCTTGGCTATCTGGTTGAGCAAGACGGAACTTTTATTTTCGTTTTTTGGTCATCCCCCAGACGCGAGGTTGGTCAGTCAAAGGGTGGTCCTGCACCAGATCGAAGAGCCTGCCTTGTAAAGGAGGACGAGCCAACACCATGAGAGAGGACGTGCAAAGCTGCTTCCAAATAATCGACGGGCCCAAGCTCCTCGCGTTCTGCAAGGGAAACCGCCCGGCCCCGACTATCCAATCCCCAACAGCAGCGCCAACCTAACTGCTGCGACTGAACGGCTCATTGGTCAAAGATCACCAAGCCGTGGCTGACCAGACGAGTGATTGCTCGCTGGCTTGTCTGACAAAAGGCAATGAGTGCACATGCTTTTTACGACCGCAACACACATCATCCTCACCGCCACCAAAACCCATCAACACAATCTCCCCAAGAAGCATGAAAGTCGTCTCCTTGAACATCATTCTTTTGCAGTGAGCTTGCTTTTCGGGCGACAAACTTTCCCGGGTGCCCTGCCACCACCCCTCTTTTCCCACCCTACAGTAAACATACCGAACCCGTAGCACGAAAATGCGGCTCGCCCTCTTTCCCAGCACCCCGCGGGTCCCGGAGAGAGAGCTCAGCCCTCCATGTTCCGGGTCACACGAACTAAAACCGTGACCCGAGGCGAGGACCCAGGGACGGTGGGTTTTCCAAATGATAAGGCGACGCCGCCAAGCTTTTAACCCCGCCATCTAACGATAATCTCGAGGTGCGAGCCACGCTTTCCAGCGGCCGGCCTACGTAACACTGACAGGGTTAGAGCTGCGAGTCCAGTTTTAGACCATTCCAAAACATAGGGTTAGAAGCGGCCCCGAATGCTAGCCGTCCATCTTGGCCCCCTTCCCCTCCTCCCCTCACCTCCTTCCTATCACCATTTCACAACCACAACTTGGGAATGCTCGGGGTGCTTTGGTCATTTAGCCGTGCTCGCAAAAGGGAGGGCTGGTGACCGCTCTCTTCATGAGGCCACCCGCATGTTGATATGACTTGTCTGAAAGAGCACCCGGCGTCGTAGGACTCATGGTAGTTAGTCTATGTAGGAAGGTCCTTGCCTATAAACCCTCCCTCCGAGGCAAGACCTCAGCCCTTCTTCGAGTGCGCAATCAGCTCTGATAGCAGGGCCGACTGGCCGACATCCCTCTTCCCCTCCCTTTTCCGTCCCCTCTCACCACCACCCTCTCTTTCTGCAAGTAAACTGTGCTCTTGAGACGGCTTAGGCTTGGCGTGCAGGTATTGCTGGCATTGAACCGGCCCTTCCCATTTTCCTGATTGGTCTTCTAACGGCCTCTACCCACGAGCACAAGTGCCGTCCAGGTTCCGTGGGGCGGGGTGGCCGCTTCGACGGCACGGAGCCTGGTCCCCGGGATATTGGCAACCGAGTCTTATCACATATACACCCACGTTCGGGTCCAAGTCCATCGATCAAGGTCTTGGCATTAACTTTCTTTCCAACTCCAAGTGGGAGGGAAATTATTCTTCGAATTATACAGATGGGCCTCTTCGATGAGCTAGTGGCTCCGGGAAAAGAACGAGTGTCGACCAATTCCTCCCCACTCACTTGACCCCCACGCTACTTGATGGGGATGAAAGCCGATTCCATGGTGGTCTGTCATAGCGCGAGTTTTAATCCCGTACTTTTTATTCATCCCTTATTTTCCAGTCCTCCCTCATACAATTGCATAAAGGATCTAAATGACCGAACCAAATCCTAGACTCCGAGACGCCAACTGTATGCTTCTTCATCAGAGAAGGCCGCAAGCAACTTCGACAGTTTGGCGCTGCTGCTCCTTGATGGCCGAGACGGCTACACTCCTGATTAGGTACCATACCCGATCATGGTAGGTTATATCTAGTTATATGTCCTCGAAAGGTTGCGGAGGTACCAATCTACCAGCTTCCGGCCAACCTTGGCCTCCGAGATATGGATGAGATCCTGTAAGAGGGGAAAAAAACTCAAGTTAGCAATCATGATGGCCTTTTTCTTCTTTTTCTTTGTCCGTATTCCAAAGGGTTGTGAAAGGAGTGGTATAAAACTTACACCTTGCAGAGCGTAGTCAAGGTCGCTAACGTTGACCAAATCGCCATCCAATAGGCTGGCATCGTTCCAGCGGAGCTGCTTAGTTCGCTGCTTGTTCACTAGAAGCCACGAGCGGAGTTCTTCGGGCTTGACATCTAGGAAGCCAGAAAGCTTGTTCAAGTCCATAGTAGTGTAGAGGCGGAGGTACGACTTGACGGTGGGGCTCCACATGTTGCTCTTGACCTCCTCCATGAAGATGGCCAAATGATGCTCAATAGGGTCAATGTTGGACTCGGGCTTGTCGAAATCAGGGGAACGGGAGAGATGAACTTGGGGCAGGCAGTCCTGAAGAGCTCCTCAAAGATGGGCAGAGACTCGGGACCACCGCGCTGAAGCTTGAGAAGCTGATCACCGTACTTCTCACGGAGAGCGGTGTGGATGGTGTCGTCAAGACGAGTGGGGTGGAAGGCGACGCAAATGGCGATGAGAGCGTACATCTGCTCGTTCTTCTTGGTGATGGAATCGTACTGAGCATTCTTGTGGAAGTTCTTGGTACGAGACACGTAGATAAGGATGTGGCTGAACATGCGGATGGCATCAGCATAGCGACGCATCATCATGTAGGAGAAACCAACGTAGTAGTACGTGGTAAAGTGCGCCGCCATAACTCGAGCGAACATGGCCTTCTTGTTCAGCTCAATGTCATCGAGGGTCTTGAGGGCAAGGCCGAAGTCACCCAAGAGGCAGTGGACTCGAAGGAGGCCGATGATGGAGAAATAACCCAACATCTTGTACATGTTCTTCGAGCCGTACTCTCCGGCAACGGGAGCGGGGTCCTCGTTTCGCTTCATCGCGGCAAGCTGCTCCGTGATCTGAGATCGTTGAATGAGAGAGTAGAGCACGTTGAGAACGCTGTAGCAACCCCAAGTGTTGGGGTTCTCACGAAGAAGCTGGAGCTCCTCGTCATTGGAGGATGAGGCTTGCCTAGCAATCCGCATGCGGTAGGATGAGAAGGAGTTAAACTGGTAGATGAACTCGTCGATGACGTCCCACGCCCAGTAGTACTATTCCTCGATAGTTAGCGATGCATGCACGCACACACACACACATTCCCCATGTGCCCCTTTATACACTCCTTCCTTTCCAGTCCGATGCGATGGTATGGTGGGAACTAACCGAAGGGGGCTCGAGGTCGATGGGTCCCTCGGAGTTTAGAATGTAGTGGAAAAGGCTACAGTAGGCGTCGTAGCTTTGGAACTTGACGTCGAGGGTCGCCGAGTAGTCGAGGGGCTGGGCGGCAGCAGCCAGACGAGCCTGGATGTCATCGGGCTGGGCGGCGGAGTTCTGTTCGATATCCTCAAGGCCATGCTCAAACTGCTGTTGTTCCCTGTACTCGGCAACAAGGACTTCCTCCTCGACATCGCTGTCGTCGTTATGGGCGCGGGGCTGCGCACCATTGGCGTAGGCACTCATGATGGCGGTCGGGAGGGCACAAAATGCACTCGGGTTTTTTCAGCCTTGATTCGGGGAATATTCGAAGGGAAATCGAGGCTGCGAAGCAAAGTGTCTTGGCTTCCGTGGCTCGACTACTTCTTCGTTATTCGTATCGTGGTCGATCAAGGATCGGGCGGGGTGGATTTTTGTGTGAATATTTTTCTTTCCCTCGATTGTGGGCTCCAGTCAGGTTCAACGGCCCGTTATTCAATGGATCCCCTTTGATGCATGAGAAATGTTGATATGAGAGTTATGCTAGTTGGAAGAATAGTGGGGTTCTTCGCTGAGAAGGAGGGGTCATCTTGCACCTTGCAGCCTTCCAGCTCGCCAAGACGCACCGAACAGCAGAAGAGGGCAGGGCAGTATTAGGCCATCGTCCCGAGCTGGCTTGGTCACAAAACTCAGGAAATAGCTCTTCCGACTCTTCGAGTGTCCATATATAGTGAAAATGAGTATTAATTAACTAGTGGCGCTGAATCCTATCTACATTAAGCCTTTTGTGAATCTCGCCTCTCTCCGCAATGTTGTCTTGGGTCCGGACAGTAGCCAGGAAGCTTTGTCAACCTAGAATTTTGTGGCGGGGTACCTGAAGTCTTAGCTGCCGCCGGATGACTCGACATGAGTCGAATTACCAGTGTCTCTCTGCTGTTTGCCTTCGTACGCCAGCTCTAAGAAGCGGACTGTTTTGACGATAGATAGTGTCTCTGTCTTCCATTCTATTTCGCTTCGCATAGATCGGCGTTATCTTTTCTTTCATTTGTCATTATATCCTTCCATATTCCCCCTCAAAATGCCTGTTGTGTCGCCAGAGAAGCTGGCAAGTCTGCAAAATAAAGCGGATGATGTCAGAAACGTGAGTTCTTCGTTGCCTCACAGCCGTGCTCCATCGCTCTATACTAACCTTTGGCACACGCAGATTTGTATTTTAGCTCACGTGGATCATGGGAAAACATCCCTATCAGACACTCTCTTAGCTACCAATGGGATCATCTCGCCCAAGCAGGCCGGGAAGGTCCGGTACCTGGACTCACGCCCAGACGAGCAACTGCGCGGCATCACCATGGAGTCCTCTGCTATCTCGCTCTACTTCTCAATGCTCAAGAGGACGAGCCCCGATGCTGAACCCATACCTAAAGAGTATCTTATCAATCTAATCGACTCCCGGGCCACATCGACTTCAGCAGCGAGGTGTCTACGGCTTCTCGACTATGCGACGGGGCTGTTGTACTCGTTGATGTGGTTGAGGGCGTCTGCAGTCAGACCGTTACGGTGCTTAGGCAAGTCTGGATCGAGAAATTGAAGCCACTACTTGTGTTCAACAAGATGGATCGCTTAGTGGCAGAGCTCCAGATGACTCCTGAAGAGGCGTACCAACACCTTAGTCGCCTGCTAGAACAAGTAAATGCGGTGCTCGGAAGCTTTTTCCAAGGAGATCGCATGGTAGAAGACTTGAATTGGAGAGAAAACGTGGAAAAACGAGTCGCGGCGAAAGAGGCACAAACAACTGCTCAGACCAACGATCCGCTCGAGTCGCAATACGAGGAGGCTGATGATGAGGATCTATACTTTGCCCCGGAGAAGAACAATGTCATCTTCAGCAGCGCAATCGATGGTTGGGCGTTCACGGTGAGGCAGTTCTCAGCCCTGTATGAGAAGAAACTAGGCATCAAACGCGCAAATCTAGAAAAGGTCCTGTGGGGAAACTTTTATCTCGACCCGAAGACGAAGAAGCTTCTTGGGCCCAGGCATCTCAAGGGAAGGCCTTTGAAGCCTCTCTTTGTTCAACTGGTCTTAGATCCCATCTGGGCAGTGTACAAAGCAACGACTGGAGGGCCTAACGGCAAGGGTGACCCGGACCTTTTGGAAAAGATCACCAAAACGCTCAATGTCACTCTCGCACCCCATATCCTCCGGTCTCGCGATCCGCGCCTTTTGATGACAACGGTATTCTCTTCGTGGCTGCCCCTTTCTACGGCACTTCTTGTTTCGGTCATCGAGTCCCTTCCTTCGCCAGCCGCCGCGCAGGCGGAACGAATGCCAGATCTCCTTAACGACTCCCCGGCTCCAGCCGCATCAACCCCAAGCTTCGAGATGCTGTGACCACTTTCAAGAAGGAGAAGTCGGATCCCGTCGTTGTCTACGTCAGCAAAATAGTATCTGTGGCCGAAAGCGAGCTGCCCAAGAACAAGCGCCGTCCAGGACAAATGAGCAGCGAGGAAGCCCGGGAGCTGGCGAGGAAGAAACGGGTTGAGGCAGCCAAAGCGTTTGCCGCAGAATCCAACCCAGAAAACGATTTGCCGATCGCTCTCGACTCCATGCATTTACATAGCACACCCGAGGAGAAAGTCGAGGATGTTCAGGTCGAGCCGGAGCATCTAATTGGATTCGCCCGCATATACTCTGGAACGCTGTCTGTTGGTGACCAACTCTACGTTGTTCCGCCCAAGTGGTCCCCCGAAGAGGGTAACGTGGCGGAGTTGCAAAAGGTTACTGTGGCCAGCCTATACATGTTCATGGGGCGGAACCTTGAGGAACTAGATACCGTCCCCGCTGGCGTCGTGTTTGGAATCGGTGGCCTTGAAGGGCGCATCCTCAAGTCGGGTACGCTCTGCAGTATCGCGGAGGGGGCCATGAACCTCGCAGGCGTTAATCTCGCCGGGAAGCCCATCGTCCGAGTCGCCCTCGAGCCAGTGAACCCCGGTGACCTCGACAAGATGATTAGCGGTCTCCGCCTTCTCGTACAAAGCGATCCTTGCGCCGAATACGAGCAATTCGAGAGCGGTGAGCATGTTCTCTTAACCGCCGGCGAGCTGCACCTCGAGCGCTGCATCAAGGATCTTCAGGAACGGTTTGCCCGCTGCGAGATCCAAGTCGGCGCCCCCATCGTTCCGTACCGCGAGACAATCGTCCGAGCAGAAGAGATGAGGCCGCCCGCAAACAAGGACCTCGGCCGTGGAACTATCGTTGCCTCCACCGGCATCACACAAGTGACGGTGCGCTTGCACGTCAGGCCTTTGCCGCAAGACGCCTCCGAGTTCCTAGTGAAGCATGCGCCTACGATACGCCAACTTTACTCCCGCCTCAAGGCCAAGGAAGAGGCAGCATCCGGCCAAGGCGACGAGCAGGACATCGACGACGGGATCGCCATAACGAAAGCCATGTCGTTGGACGACTTCAAGCAGCAGCTCCAAGCAGCGCTTGAGAACGAGCGCACGAGAGAGCGGTCCTGGAAGGGCGTAGTTGACCAAATCTCTGCCTTTGGCCCACGTCGAACCGGCCCCAACATTCTCGTCGACGCCACCAAGGACGGCGCCCTCACCCACCTCCTCGACGCCGACAAGAGCCGCGACAGCTCAGATCATCCCTTTAGCGACAGAGTTGGCCACGCGTTCCAGCTCGCCACGTTGCAAGGTCCCCTCTGCAACGAGCCTATGCAGGGCGTGGCCGTCTTCGTCGACGAAATCGCCGTCACGGGATCTTCCGGCAACGCCGGCGGCGAGGAGGACCAAGCCACCAACGTCGGCCGCCTGACCGGCGACATTATCAAGATGGTTCAAAAGTCCATCCACGCCGGGTTCCTCGATTGGTCCCCGCGCCTCATGCTCGCCATGTACATGGTTGAAGTCCAGGCGTCGATGGATGTGCTCGGCCGCGTCAATGATGTGCTCACCCGTCGGCGCGGCCGCGTCGTCGACGAGGCTATGAAAGAGGGCACGCCTTTCTTTACCATCCAAGCCATGGTGCCCGCCGCCGAATCATTCGGCTTTGCTGACGAGATGAGAAAGCGGACTAGCGGTGCGGCGCAGCCGCAACTTATCTTTGCCGGCTTTGAAATTTTCGACGAAGACCCGCTATGGCAGCCGTTTACGGAAGACGACCTAGAGGACCTCGGCGAGCTTGCTGATCGTGAGCTGGTTGCTAAAAAGTACATGGATGGAGTGCGGAAGAGGAAAGGCCTCCTCGTTGAAGGTAGGAATATGGCTACCATTGCTACCAAACAAAAGACTCTAAAACGGTGATTGGAAGTGGGTAAAGGAAAATAGTAGCCACGGGGTTCCTTTTATTTTATTAGCTCAATAAGAACTCTACACGCTTTATTTTAATTATTCGTCGCTCCGTCTTATGCCTAGTTTTGGCTGGCAAGCATCCTGTGACGTAGAAAAGCAAATCACCAGGCTTTCGCCGGCCTTTGCCAGCAGCTAAACTAGCATCTCCATCGTAACATGAAGGTGATGTATCCGACTCCACATGGATCTCAGAGGCTAAAATCCACATCGCTCGGGGCAAATAATTCCTCGGGGACCCTCTAAGCACCCTCGCTGTCAAAGGGAGCGGTGATCTCGTCGGGAACGAAAACACCGTTCTCCTCGTGAACAGCCATTAAGAAACCCTTGGCGGCGAAGTGCCCCATCAAATTCATCACCCCTCTTCTCTTCGCGTCATCCTCGTGTCCAAACTGGATGAGTTCCTCTAGGTTAGGGGGTCCATGGTATGGGGTTGCAATGATATTTCGGTTGGTCTTCGCAACCAATACCTGACGGTGCTTCTCCCAGTAGTCCATGAAACCCACTCGAGACGGCACAATCTTCCGCCCCAGCGAGAAGTCGAGATATTTATTGAATGCCTTAATGTGCTCGGAGTGAACAAGGCGGTCCGATCCGTAAGAGAAGGCAATGAACGTCATAACCCCAGTTTCTTCAACCGTGACCCATTTAGAGGCACCGTCCCCATCCTCTTTTTGAAGTACTTTCTGAGGTATTGCATGTGAGGGGTTGTATATTCGTCCTCGCCACTCATGATGTACCGTATCTTCCAAGGTAAGCCGATCTGGAAGGCAAGAGCAGATGGTCCGGTGTCAGGCCATTCAAAGATAGGTACGCAAACGTCCTCAAGTGGTTGCTTAATACCCGTGACCAAAGAGATGATAGGGTGGTCGATATTGTTGAGCTTCACCCCAAAGGTCACAGGCTTCGTACGGGTTCTAGGAGGTTCCCCGTAAAAGGCATTCGAGGGGTCGTAAACAACGTGGTCAACAATATAGCGCCAGTCTCTTGGGACCACATCGAGGCCCTTTTGGGGCAGGCCGGACTCATCCGACTTGAAAGCAAAAGCGATCCATGGACCTGTGCGGAATCTTAGGGCACCAGGAGCGGTAAGGCTGTGAAGGCACTGGTTTACATGCGACAAGCCGAGCTTCTCCGACGATTTCAAGCCATAGACATCTACCATTGCCAGACCATGCCCAATGGTGGCCAGAGAAGTTCCGGGGCTCCCATTGACATGGAACGCCTTTCCCTTGAGAGAAATGAATTCGCCAAAATTCTTGACAGAGTCGGAAATTTCATCGTGTTCGAGTCGGAGCTTCTTCTCTGGTCCGACTAGCTGGCACCAGACGAGGTCGGGGTTCTGGCGTGTCATAGGTATCACCATGGCAAGGAAATGATCGCTCGAAGGTCGCGTCGTAGGATCAAATGCTCCGAACTGCTTGCACACTCGCTTGTGGAATTTCCGGTCCATATTACGGCAGTCGGTTGTGCAAAAGCGAGCACCACAACCAGTACACCGTAGGGTGGTGCCTTGCCAGCAGAAGGTGCACTCTTCGTCGAATGCCGATGTGTGTTGGCAGAGTCGAGCGTAATAGGCCTTTCCGAAAAGGGTCAACTGTTCAGCCCAGTTGAGTGGAACGTCCACAGATCCTTCGGCCTCATTACTTCCCGAGCTCGCCTGCTCAATACCAAGATTTTCGGAGTCAGCTTTCGACTTGATGAGCGAGAGTGCCCCCGAAGATGGAGTATGGGTAGGTGAATCAGGCTCGTGGGCTTCAGCCAGATCATCTGCTGCACTCGACTGGGGGACTGTCCTTCTAAGTCCAATTTCTGAAAGTAGTAGCTGTTAGGAAAATGCCAAAGGATAGAAGACACTCTGCTATAACTTACTGAGATGGCCACACCATTAGTAACCTCATCATTAACTCCATCATAAGTGATGACATCGCTGCCAGTCACTTCTTCATTTGTCCTTTGATCATGCTGATCATTCTGATGGGCCTTTTTGGCCTTATTATAATAGCCTCCCTTTTTCTTAGACTTTCCCTTACTTTTCTTAGCTTTAAGCTTAGCCATAGTTACTAGGATAAAATGCTTAGAAAGAGAAGTTAGGATAGTAAAGTCGGATACGATGATACTTCAGGTAAGGATAGGATGGTTTGTTAACGCTTCGGAGATTGCAAGATTGACTGAGAGAAACTAGCCAAGAGAAGCGAGAGTTGAAATAAGGAAAAACATTCTTGTGGGATATCAAGGGCAAGAAATAAATAGTAGGACGCGAGACTCCCGGCCGTTCCTTCCCTTAATAGAGGAGAAAACTTTTCATCTTTTTGGTGCTTTCAGGCTTAACAAGGACGGAAGGCACTCTGGGCTCTGATGGTGTAGCTCATCAACGAACCTAGTAGAACTAGCTGGACCCGAGGTGATGTTGATAGTATAGAGACTTGGGAAGGAACAGAGCTATATCATGTCAATAGCCCAGGTGCGCAGTATAAGGTGAGGGAAATCTAGAAACATTAGAGATATTGGGATTTTCGACAACCTGTACTAGCTCTCGGGTATTTATATCAGGTGGCTTTAGGCTTCTGGGTCAAGATGAACTAGGCTAGAGGAATAAGAAAGGATGGATGAGGCTATCGTTGACTGGTTTTCATTCGTTCAAGGCTGCCATTTCAGACAGTTTTTACTACTTGTTTGGCTCCACCTACTCAAACTAGACGCCTACAATGATTGTGAAGCAAAATAAGCCCAGAGGGTCCAAAGAAAAAAAAAGGAACAAGTTAAGGAGTGGCCGCTCATGGCGCCCGCTTATTCAGACTTAGTAGAAGAATCGCAGAATACTTTGGCTTTGACGTCCGCCGCAAGCAATCCGGTACGTTCCCTGGTCGCAATCATATCGCTGTCCTTGGCAATCTTCTCGAGCGCCTTGTCCACAGCCGTCTTGTTGGGGTAGAGGCCAGATTGAGGCCTCACCTTGGCGAGATTTCGCGTAGCTTCAGCAATCTTGGAGCTCAGGTCCAGTATTTGCTTGTTGCCGTATTCCCTGTTGGTGAGAAGCGGGTTTGCGCTCAACGTCTGGACCCAGTACTTTTGCCAGAGGAGGTCCAAGGTGGTTGTCAAGCGAGCTCTTGAAGTGCGAAATCTCAAGATTGTAGTACTTGCTCGCGTGGGCACCAAACTCGGCAATCTTGGCCAGAGGCACAGCTCCGCTTTCGGATTTGTTCCCAGGACCAGCGCCTCCGGCGGCCTTGTGGTCGGCAGGGTACGTCCGGAAAGCACCAATCTC
The DNA here is from genome assembly GCA_949357655.1 of Parascedosporium putredinis. NCBI lineage: Eukaryota > Fungi > Ascomycota > Sordariomycetes > Microascales > Microascaceae > Parascedosporium > Parascedosporium putredinis. Next base: position 850,713 of record CASHTG010000019.1, read on the forward strand.
GACCTTGCCGGCGTTGATGGTTCGATCGGGATCGATGACGACGGCTAGGAAGGGATCGGTGAACTGTTGCTGCATCAATTGGGTCTCGACATCTATGCCGCTCAGCCAGCACCCGTACCCGGGGTGGCTATGGTACCAGCCAACCACATTCTCCGTCCTCCCCTGTGCTCTCGACGCCTCGGTATATTCGATCAGGTACTCGTTGGCATCGGCCTGAGCATTGACGCGAGTCTCGGTGCCTTCCACGGGAGGCGGAAGGCGTCGGTGACGACGAACGTATCGCCCGTGATATATCCCTGCATCAAGCCCATGACCTCAAGGAGCCTCCCGAGCGGGCATGCATAACCATTTTGATGAGCGCGACCGCGCTAATGCGGACATGCTTGAACCAGTTGATGTCCTTTTTCCATGGTTTCGAGTCGGTTAGTTCCTTCTCCGCCGCGGGGTCGTGGATGTATAGTGCATCTCGTTTCGGATCGATTAGCTTCACATTATTGTCGAGCTCTACAGTCAAAAGAAGGCTTGGTTAGTATAGAGGCGAATATCGAAACGCTGTGGAGTTGAAGGTCTCACCCCACGACTTCAGTGCAACATCCATGGCGGATGGATTTGCGCTTTCGGGTAGCTTTCGGGAGAGGATTTATCTAGTGTGCATTCGGAATCGTTGTCCTTTGAGAGATGTCGCAAACGATATGTGGTTTGTCGACCACCCTCTTGGATGCAAGTCGTTGGTTGATGTGCTATCACTGTCAATGAGCTTGTCATCGTCCCCCACCCCACCAATTGACCTTTACGGCACTGCCCCTCAATGTCTGTGCCTACGCCCCCGCATACCGTTTTTAGCGATTTCGTTTTACTGATATATCGATTCAATGTTCCTCTGCTAGATAGAAAGCACCTAAGGCAAGCTCAGTATATTTAAATATTAGCTCCCCAATTTATTCAAGTAGTAATGCCGTAGTTACTTAAGGGGAATATTATTACCTCTAATCTCGGATAGCTAGTTGAAGTAAGTCTAACGATAGGTTGAATCTTTGTCCGGCTGGAGGGGGATGCTGGCTATGAGGGGTCACTATGTTGGCATGTTGGCTCTTGCCTAGAAAAAGAGCACTTTTTAGGCATCCACTATAGGATTTCACGCCGTCCTTCTGGTTGCAAAGGTTTCCAAAATCATATTTGAACATCACTTCTTGGGAAATAGAGGGGTTTAGCATAACAGTGGAGTAAATTCAGAGGAGCCTTTTAATTTTTGCTTCATTAGTATGTTATTGCTTCATTGGCATCCTATTTTTGACTGTTTCTGTCCATTCAGACCTTTACCTTCCACCTTTAGTCCACCACCTCCAGCATCGAGTAGGCCTTGTGGTTGATTGCCTTTTCACCAAACTAAGAGGGTCCGTCTTAGCCTTGGTGGTCGCGACGACTTGGACATCCCCATCTTCCGTCACCTGCACTACAACAGCGTCCTCCTCCTCTTCGGGCTCCTCGAACCCTCCACCGTCAAGGAACACCTTCAACATTCCTTGAGAGTATCCCGACACCAGAGATGTGCCATTATCATCAACGGTAACGGGCTTCGGGGCACCCTCACCACGCCCGCCCGCAAGATTCCAGAAGACGAGTTCAGGGAGTTCATAGCCGGCCTCCTTGTACTTTGCTGCGATACGTTGATAAGAGGTCTCCCACTTCTTGCTCCCTTCAGTGGCTTCGTTAAACTGCATATCGCTAAAAACGAACAACCTTTTGATCATATCCTCTTGCTTCAAGTTATGTTTCTGGGCCATCGGTAGGATGAGGTCTTCAAATACACCCGTAAAGTTGGTGGTGCAGCCCCACTCTGCCTGTGACATGGAAGCGACCTTCTCTGAAAAGGGTTTGGACAGGTCTACTTGAGCAACACTCGGCCTCTCGCTAAAGGTGATGAATGCCCCCTGGAAAGGCGGCTGGGCCACTTCGCTGATCAATAGCGAGAGACCGATGGCAGAATGCATGGGAGACGTGCCATCCTGTAGCTGGGGCGAGAACATGCTGCCGCTCACATCACAGACGGCCATGGATGACTCGAGAGCTCCCGAGTCTTTGATACGCTGTACTAGCGTCTTCCATTGCCCGTCAGAGATCTTACTCTTGACTATCCACTCCAAGTTGCTTGTCTTCTTTTGACGATTGGAGCTTGAGTCTAAGGCGCCTTTGACAAGAACGCTGGGTAGCAGGGTGGCGCCGCTAATTTGCGCTTTCCCGCCAGCGACATTTTCAGCGTAGGCGAAAAAGCGCTCTTCGTCTCTCTTGAGGAAGACGTCCATGTATTTGTTCATTGCGGTGGATGGTATGCGATCATACTTGATCTTTTCATACGTTTTTGCGGACAAATTCCGCTCAACGACGCCGAGATGATCTCTTAACGCAGAAATTGACTTGCGGTATTCTTCACGAACGTGGCGGAGGTATACCTCTCGTTGCTTGGCTAGATCTCCCTCCAGGGCAGGGTCCTTCGCCACGCGCTCTTGAATTTCCGGCATGGGATGCAGAAGCTCAGCGATCGACGAAACGATTATTGTGTGCTTGTCGTGGAATCTCTCGTGAGATGGGGCCCATTTGGCGCAGAGCGAGATGCCCCGCTTTGCCTTGGTGTCGGAGCCGCGGAGGGCTGCAAGATCCTTCTTAAGCTGCGTAGCAAATAATCTCGCCACTGACAGATGAAGTCCACGGTGGAAGGCATTGGTATTGAACTTCTCAACGGCCCGAGTATGACGGTCTTCTCGAAGCTTGCGGCGCTTCGCTCGGGCTTCCTCCTGTGTATTGCGTGATTCATGATCAGTAATGTTGAGAATGTCTTTAGGCTGTGCTAGGACATTGAGGAGGTCGTTGGCGCTCAGGGCTAGAAGATTCAAAAGATCTTTCCAATAGCCGTGAGCTACTCCGTTCAGCACATCGTAGGCGCCAGAATCATCCCCGTCTGTAGAATAGTCCTCGGCTGTCACAACGACCATAGAATCTTCGCCACTCTTTGCTCCCGACGGGTCTTCCTTTGCCGCCTTCTTCTCTATCACAGGTCGACTGAGCCATGCGAGGTTCCGTAGGAGTGTACGAGGGTGCGTCTCTGCGAGCCAACCCGCAGCCATGTAAAAAGTTGGCCTTGAGCCCTTGCCGAGGTGAATGGAACGGGAGTTGAAGATGATTTTCAATGTCGCGAGGGGATCTTGAGCCCACGCTTCACGGAGAAGGTGTTGTAGCCGCTCTCCTTGGACCGTTGGCTCCATGTCATAAAAGAGGTCGACAAGGGGGTTCTTAGTCGAAACGTGGGTCGGGTCAAGATTCTCTGTCAAGGTCATATTCGGCCCAAGCTGGGGAGCGCCGTTATCAGATAAAGGGCATCCATGAAGGGGTGACCCTTCTCCGTGTTATTTTTAGCTGGTTTTCCCTCGTCTGCACCGAGGTTCAACGCTTTGAGCTTCTCATCCACTACGGGAGTTACATCCCCTCAATGAATTTGGCAAAATCATTCTGGGCTAAGGTCAGGGCTGGATGAGAGGGAAAGTTGACCGAGAAGCCATATCTGAGGAACCATGGCTCCTGGGATTGTTCCGCCATGTTCGACATTCTGGTGACTGTATATCGGACGAATCCCGCAAAATGGGAATGTGATATGGCAGAACCCTTGCACCTTGAAAGGACTTTCTGCACGAAAGTTGAATCGGGGATGGTGCGAGGAGAGAGTCAAAAACAAGCTGAGAGATTCTTGATGTGGCCGGGGGACTCGTAGCTTTATAGCGCGCAGCTGCTTGTGTCGAGTCAGTATTGATACATTGTGGCATCAGCCCAATAACGACGGTATGGCGCAGCACAGCAGGGGTGTCAGCAAGAGAACAAGCGAGCATCAATCTGTGATGTAAGTTGGTGGCGGGGTGCCGAGAGTGTCGCCATGCATCCATTCCATTCAATTCAATATCTCGGTTAGCGCATACAAGTAGCATCCCTGAGCGGGGCAAACCACACAAGGGTAGCTTCAGCCCTACTCCTTATTCCTTGACGGGGACGGAATGGGGCCGTTCAAGTGCGCTTTCCTTCAAGTTGTCATTACGTCGGGCGTTGGTTGGTTTCCCATCCATCAGCGAGATATTAGTGGCTATTCTGGGGTGGGGTAGTTAGTCGGGAAGGCACGATCTTCCCCGAGTGACTCAGTCCGGCTAGGCTGAGTCTTGGGAAGAATCTGCCTTTTCGTGGTGATCGCTGGGTCTCTGGGTCTGCTAAGTAGCGATGACTTTCTTATAAAATACTAGTAGTAAGTAAGTACAAGTAAGTTAGTTCTACCCTCCTAGCTACCTATCTACTGGATAACCCCTTTTCACCCTCCTGGATCCTAGATGGTGATCGCGTGGACCATCGGGTGATCTTCGGCCGATATCCATCGGCTGCAGCTGCCAGTGAGTTTCAATAAAACAATATTATATTATTACTAATCCTTTAATAAAGACTCTTATCGATATCTAGAACTCATCCTAATATACTGAGGTAGCCTAACCCTAAGCTATATATGATGACCCTAGAGCCTGGGAATCTAATCAACTCCAACGCAGACAGCGTAGCCAGCCACACCACGCACGACGCGTCGCTAAGCGCGGTGTTCCATGCGTAAAAGTCAGCTGGGTTTAGGTTATAGGCCGTGTAGATAGCCCAACAGCCGTCGCCCGAGACAACTTCGTGCCAGTGCGTACAGTGGGCTACTGTTCCCGGCTGAGTGGGGACGGGGGTCCCGGAGCCGTGGTGGTGGTGCCGGGTAGGGGAGGTTGAGTAGAGCTGGGGATAGCCAAGGTAGATGATGGAGAGCTACTAAAATCAGGCAGCGGCAGCTCTGGATATTCATCTATTGTGCCAAGGCATAGCAAGCGGTGGATCTCTCCGTTGCTGTCCTCCACATCTTGCACATCTCGCAGAAGCTCCTCCTCACACGATTTAGGCGGTGCTAACCATGAATTAAGCTCCAGGAGACGACTGAGCCCCACTTTAGTATATCCCGCGATTTCTGCGCAGGTTTCTATAAGAAGGTGGCGCGGTGCACGGTAGGGAGGTGCGACGCGGGTCGGAGAGGGTGGCCCGGCCTTCTTCCTCTCCGGGACCATCGCCGCCCTAGCCTCCTCCCAAATTCACCGCCAATGCGTTAGTAACCGCGCCACTTTGGAGATAAGGGGGTCGGGGTGAGGTAAAGGAGAGCATGCCTAGTGCTTGCCAGGGTTAGAGCGACTTACCACCATACAAATCGCTATTAACAAGAGTAAAGCAGTTGCACCGGGGGTGTGTTCCAGCCGGGATTTTGTCGACGGGATATTCCCTGATGCAAAATGTTGATCCATCATCAAAGGGAGGTTCTAGAAGGATAAGTAAGTGAGATTGATGGCCGAAGGGTTTGACTAGATACCTTCGAACTCCTCTTTGGAAACACAGTAAAATAAGTCTGGTTCGAGCTTGCACAAAGACAAGTCGTGCGACAGACTAGGATTCCATACGCGAAGCTGGGCAATGGAGATGCGGTGAAACCTAGAAACGACCTGGCACGAATCTACATCAGGACTCGAGGTAACGTTCCCCCAACGGCAACCGTGTACAAATAGCAGCCTTCTAAAGTGCCTGGAGCTAGGGATATCCCGGTCGGCCGAGGCACTTCTTCAGTCGTAATTGTGACAATAGGAGGTCTTGTGAAGCTCGTTTCGGGAGTTGGCGCGGGGTAGTTAGGATATGTTTGGATATTTCCAACAGGCTTTACGCAGTAGTAGGTATCAAGCCAGAGATTGGAACAGGCAGAATCGATGCCGGGATTTAAGAAGTAAAAGTCCTCTAACATGATCTGGTTTGCAATGCTGACAAGAGCGCAGGTGTCTTCGAGAACCACCTGAAGACGAAGTTAATAAGCGCATGAGTGCCGCCCGATGTTAATGAGAGATAACGTAGCGTAGAGGGGGCAAGGAGACGGAAGATGAAAGTAATTTAACAGCCGGGCGGCCGTTTTTGAACAAGTATAAAACAAGATAGCAGTAGTGCGTGACATTATACCAACGTACCTTGTACCACCTTCCGCAGACCTTGTTGGCCGAACCCGGATGAGTATCAGGGGCGCGGGTACTGCTTCATCTATTGTGTCCCCGGAGCCGGCCTCGATTTTCCCACCAGGGGGCTAGCGGCATGAGAGGGGAATTATTAAGTCTTCTAGAAAGAGGGGGCGTAAAGGAACATGATCAGGCGGGGGCCTAGAACTTACGAGACACAAATATATTTATCGAGTGACGAATACAGATTAGTGCACTCTGGGTCGAGAATCGGATTCCAAGCTACAAGCTGTGGTACCGTGATGCCACCGTACGTCTCTCCAAGGCTAGAGCATGAATCGGTCCTCGACACCCGGTGAATTGTACAGGTATCAGGGAGGCAAATCGTTCTTCCCGGCCTCAGATCCCGACAGTCGGCGGCAAGGGCGTTCCGGGAGACGATGCCGTGGACAGAGACGCTGTTTGCCAACGCGACGGATTCGCACGAATCACCAGACGCGACGACATAAGACCGCTCGCACGTGGGGAGGGGGACGGGATCAGGGGTACTTAGGGCGTAGGGAGGTGGCGTGACGATGTCATAACCGGCCATATTGCAGCTGGACGTGAGACTGGAGAAGGACTCATCAAGATCCTCATCATAGCCTAGGGGATTCTCTAGTTTGTTCTTTACCATGCCAAGCCAGCAGCTGGAGCACATAAAAGCCTCAAAGCCTTCTTTCCCAGCTTCGGAAAGCAGAACATCGCAGAACTTAGAGGTAACCCTTTTCCGTCTGTTGTTAGTTTTTGCAGTCTGGAGGGAAAATGTTCACTCTTTCGTGATACAGGGGCCATGGAAGGCCGTGGGTAAACAAACATACTGATCTAATCGACAAGAAATATCGTATGAATACAGATAGTGATCCACGAAGTATGTCGCTGTGAGATGAGATGGTTAGAGATAGAAAGTTGAGGGATAAAGGAAATCCAGAGCCTAGTCCATGGGGAAGATAGTATAGCCACCTACGTGGATACTCGACAAGATCGAACTTGACGGTGTCTCCCACGGCCGAGCATTTCGTATTGATAAGAGTTTTGATGGCTTGAAGACTGGACTTGCAAGCAGGCACGCAGAGTTCAGTAAGTTCAGCCTGCTGCAAAGGATTGACAACAGTATCGCTATCAAAGGAGGACACGATGCCAGGTCAGTCAGAAGACTAAAGGCACCGTCTAACTCGAGTGGTAGCTTACAAGTGGGTTTGACGATGGATGATGGGAGAGCAGCCAGACGCGGTCTGATTAAGTGCCAAAAACACTGCTCGCTCAGATCAAGAAGCTCGTAGGCATAGTTACGATCTTCGAACTGCTGGGAACTAACAAAAAAGGAAGCGCTGTCAACCAGAGAAAATATGCTGCGGTAACCATTGCTGTAGGTGATGACAGTCGCCTACTTGAGCAGAGGACGTCAGGCGTTAGATGAAGGGAAATGGGTTCTTGTTAGTTGGTAAGTGGAAGACATTGATCTTTCTGCAATAGTCGGAAGAATGGAAAGAAATTCGAGGCGAGAAGACGGGCGAGATATCAAGGCCCGCCTTGTGATCTCGGACTCTCATTCATGCAATTCAAACGTTTTTCTCGACCCTCCAAAGTCAAGCGTTGGTCCACGCCAAGCGATGCCACCAACCGAACAGCCCCACATAATAATAACCCCACGTAGCAACGAGGTTCAAGTTGTCTCTCGTTCCAGAATAGGATTTAAAGAACTAATCTTGTCCTCTCCTGCCGGCCTCCGCCACTGGTGTTCCAACCAACACGGCCCACGCAGGGTGGAACCCAAGACTTTCTGTATCACCTTGGACGTAATGAGGTTGGTTCTCGTTCTAGAATAGGATTAAAGAGCCAAATTTTGTCTCCTCTCTTGTCCTTTCCGGCCTCTGCCCCCATTTTCCAACCAACACGGCCTACCCCACGCAGGGTGGAACCCACTGAAAGCTTTTTGTATCACCCCAGATGTAATGAGGTATGTTGGTTCTCGTTCTAGAATAGAATTAAAGAACCAAATTTTTATCCGCTCTTGTCCTTTCCTGCCGGCCTCTGCCCCTGGTTTTCCAACCAACACGGCCCACGCTGGGTGGAACCCAAGACGTTCTCTATCACCTCAGACACTAACGGGGAGCAACAGCAACTTCGTGGGCACAGGCCACCAACAATGACAGGCACCACAGACATCACATTGTTGGGATGAAATCAAAACAGAAGAAGCGAAGGCAGCGTACCGAGGTGATAAAGCAGGAAGTTAATGTCGCTTCGGCATCCAAGGATTGCATTGCAGCGTTGGAACCTTAGGGCGGCGCGGGCCCGGAGGGGAGATCCTTGCATGAAGACGACCGGGTCATCCCTAGAACGTGACGCTCCGTGATGCTTCGGCTTAGGTGTGGAGAGCTCAACATGATTTGAACCTCCTCTTGGACTGTTGATAAGTTAACTGTAGCCCATGAATTTCATTGTGTTATCCTCATGACTGAATGGCCTATACGCATCCCTCCACTCACGTCCCTTACCCCGTGCTGCCTCCTCGCAGAGCGCGATCGAGGTCTATCCGGTGGTCCTTTGACCCCTTCACATTCTTTTCAGTTTCCTAAACTTATCATTCTTTTTCACAAAATTTCATAGCCCTCAAATATCATGCTTGCCCTTCAAGTCCTGCGGGTCCTGGGGATGGTCAAGGCTCTACTTCTCTTGCTCGCGGGTGCAAGCCTCCCACTAGCATTAGGCCATCCCGAGGGAGGCCCGGGTAGAGGTCACGGCCGCCATGGCATCTTTCACCGTCTACAATACGCAGAGGATCAGCGACGGAACAACGCCGCTTCGCGTGCTATTGCGGATATAGTAGAGAATCACCCTCGCGTGAAGCGTAGTAACTCCACGTCCACTCCTGCGCACCGTCTTGGAGGAGGCAATGCTACTATTAGCTCCCAGGAGCCACCCTCCCAGCAACTATTCGCCCTTGGAGTCCTTGACGACTATTCCTGCGCCCCAGGCCGACCATGCGGAAACGGCGCATGTTGTGGCTCTGGCGGTTTCTGTGGCTACGGTAGGTCTTGCATCAACTAATCTAGCTTGCCAAGCCGACAGCTTGGTAGTGTCCGATATATAGACTGACTCTGGCTCGATTCGGCTCAAGGTCCAACATATTGCGGAGATGGATGCGTGTCTAATTGCGATGCTGTCGCTGAGTGTGGCCAGTTTGCCGACCCTCCGAACAAGAAGTGCCCATTGAATGTTTGGTTCGTTCTCTTTCCATCATCCACAAACACCCACTCCTGCCCAGAGCCATGGATTATAGACTGACACGTGGGGTGAAGCTGTTCTGAGCATGGATTTTGTGGAACGGGAACGGAGTTCTGTGGCTCTGGCTGTCAAAGCAATTGTGTGTTAAAGCCACAGCCTCCTGGTGGTTCTCCCACCGGCCGTACCCTGTCGAGAGGTGAGTTTAACTTTGAGCATCGGCTGTCGTTGACTTCGAGTACCTTGCGAGAATGGGAAGAGAGCATAATGAGCCTACATTCCCCAGATATTGTAAGCTCACCGAGATATATCTCCAACAGTTATCGGATATTATGAAGCTTGGAATGCTCGGTCTAAGTGCCACTCCATGCAACCTAAGCACCTTCCCGGTAAGCGCCAATCGGAACCCTTAGGGAACTAATATTCCTTTAAGGTCTCTAAATAACATGAGTTCGTCCAACCTGATAGTCCGGGGCCTCACGCACGTCAACTACGCCTTTGCTTTTATCCACCCTACTACCTGGGAGATTACGACGATGGATGCCGCCACTCCCGGGTCCCTTTTCGGTGACATGGCGGATCTCAAAATAGATAACCCCGAGCTGCAAATATATCTCAGCATCGGAGGCTGGACATTTTCTGATAACAACACCATCACGCAGCCTATATTCGGCAAAATCTCCCGCGATTCCGCAAACAGGCTTACCTTTGCTAGTAACCTTCTAAGGTTTCTCAATACCTATAATTTTGACGGCGTTGATATCGACTGGTAAGATCTGCGCAAGACACAAGTGACGAGAACCTCGGCTTTCCTCGCCTGCCCACATTGTCCCTCGTTCCACTTTCCATGCTCGTTCAATCCCCCGACTAACGCAAATCTTTGCCTTTAAAGGGAGTATCCTGGGGCCGGCGATAGAGGCGGCGCTGAAGAGGACGTTGCCAACTTTGTGCTCCTCTTCAAGGATATCCGAGAGACCTTTAACAAGTCTGGACGCAAAATTGGGCTTACCTTCACCATCCCGTCGTCTTTCTGGTATTTGCGATGGTTCGACATGCCCGGGCTTCTCAAGTACGCTGACTGGGCGAACCTGGTGAGTTTCCCCATGGCCAAGGCGCTGACCCTGCTTTTCCATTTCATGACCAAACCTAACAGGTTATCGCGTCTTTTGCACCGATTCTAGATGAGTTATGACTTACATGGCATCTGGGACAGCAACAACCCTATGTGAGTCCATCTTCCCCCTCTATCAACTTCACTGGCCACTCCCAGCCCATCCCTCCAATGGCCTTCATTGGGTGTTTCTTCTCTTTCGTTGTCTGATTCATCTCCGCCATGGCCTAACGCAACTGTTCTGAAGAGGAAATCAGGTACTGGCCCACACCAATCTCACGGAAATCAGTTTGGCAGCGGAACTCCTTTGGCGAGTTGGGGTTAAACCGCACCAGCTTGCCCTTGGTTTTGGATTCTACGGTCGTGCTTTCACGCTTCAAGACCCAAGTTGCAAGGCCCCCGGCTGCCCGTTTTCCGGAGGCGCAAAGCCGGGTCCATGTACCAAGACCAGTGGCTACTTGGCGTACTATGAGGTTCAAGACATACTGGAAAAGAATCCAAATATCAAGGTGATCCACGATACCCAGGCCGCCGTCAAATACATGTCATGGGATGACGACCAGTGGATATCGTTTGATGACAAGGATACATTTAAGCAAAAGATTGAGTGGGCTAATAAGATTGGGTTTTCTGGATCATTGATATGGGCCTCGGATCTAGGTAAGTTACCCACCTGTGCTCTATCCAGCCACCGCCACCCGAATTCATGTTAGACCTAATGTATGGCCTCAGATGACTACACGTTCAGCGCCCACTCCGCCCTGACGGGTAAGGACCTCACGCCCATTGACAGGCCCAATAAGGGCAAGGACGTCAAAGCATGGCAGTACGAGAGTGAGCTTATGGGCAAATGCTATCGGCAGGAGGACTGCCGAGACATGGACAATCCGCAAGCATCCGATTGCGATGCCGGATACACGAGCGTGGGATTCGACGCTAGGAAGTGCAACTGGAAAGATCAGGATGTGAGTCAACCCCTTTGGCACAACCTATTCAACTACCTTGCCACCTCGGCCGTCGTGTAGCCCCTACATGTATCTTCAACACGGAACACTCGATAACCATTCGCCTGCGAAATAGAATAAGAGATATGGTAAACGCATCTGCTGCCCTTCCAATAAGTTGCCTAAATATTGCCTTTGGAGAGGCAATCATCCGCAATGTAACGGCCAATGCCACCCCGGAGAAATTACGCTCTTCGATTCACCTGCGGGGGTAAGACGCACCGAGGGCAACTCAAAGATGAGGATAACACCAAAACATGCCACGCCGGTCATAAAGTGTTTTGCTGCGAAAGCTCTGCTTACACCTCCCTTACATCGACTTGCCGGTGGACTGGTTGGTAAGTTCATGGGAGAAAGAGAAAGAAACGGGAGTGAAATTTATTAGTGCTAACTGTGCCGGCTATGTTTTCAATTTAAAGTGGCCAAAAGTGTTCATCAAGCGAGACTAAGGTCGCCTCAGCCCGGGGATTAGATGATAAATGTGACTATCGCAACCCCGGGATGGAGTACTGTTGTGACAGCAACGCACACGTACCACTGCTCAACTGCCACTGGGTAGGACAAGGGGCATGTGCGGACAACACTTGCAGCGACACAGAAGTTACGTTGGCGACGGATCAAGTAGGGGACAATGGACTCAGTTCCTGTTTGGGTAAGTTTCTGGCGTATCAAGCTCCCCTTTCGAGACCAGTCGGCCTCGCTTCACCTTAACCCTCCCGTAGCGGCCGACTAACACAGCCTTGGCCTTAGTGAGCAGGAAAAAGTCTTTGTGCTGCACCCCAAATACAGATTATCTCAGAGAGGCATCCAACCTAATGTGCCCACCAGATATCTTAGGCAGTTTTGATCTCGAAGACTCGGATGTCGAGTTCATGAAACGGAGTTCAGTGGATGCCCGCGACAACTTGTGGCCATATAACGAGATGTACGAAGACTGGGACGAATATGATGAAGATGGGTACGATGAGGGGCGTGAACTTGTCGAGCGGATGGCTGCCCGGGATCATGCCGTTCGTCTGAGAGCGGGCCCGAAAGAATTCATTACCCTCACTGTGGCTTCTTACAAGTCGTCTGGAGACTTTATAAAGTGGATGGCGAAACAAGCGAGCAAAGGACGTGATATTGCTCCCGTTGCCTTTCAGTAAGTCTCTCTCCTCTGTGAAAGTGAAGCTTCCGGGGCGGAAGAGTGACTCCCTGAGGTCGATCTGCCGTCGACACAGCCCGAAACTTTTCTCGCCATATCAAAGCGCGTGCAGTGTAAGCACGAAAGACTAATGCCTTCATCGTGTTGTTGCGGATAGGATGGCCAAAAGCACCTGCGCTGCGCCCTTAATCAAGCGGTTGAACCCCTCTGATCTGCTCCGCGAGGGCTTTGACTTTCTTGGTGATGATCTCGAATTCCACACCGAGCACCCATTTGAAGCGCAGGTCATGTGGCGATTTCTCGATTCATGCGTAACAGGAATACTACCCTCAGGAGCACTCTCTAAGATAGGGCCGCTGGACCACTTTCAACTAGGGGCTGCTTGGGATATGGTAATAGACAAAGGTCGCTTGCCTCCCATCGGTCCAGATAACAACATACCGCAGACGCTTCCAAAGCGAATTATGGAGTCGCTTGGTAGTTCAAGGAACTTTCTACCCTTTGCGTTTTTGGAGGGGGCATGAATACCTATAAGCTCCAGGCATTTAGTAAAAATGGAAAGGCGTTCATAGCCAAATCAACAATCAAAACCCTCGTCGGCCATATACAAAGCAATTACCGCGGGAAGAACAAAGCGGATCCGGAGGCTGTTTTCCTCGCGGCTATAGGCAAGGTTAGTCGGGTGCCGTCTTAATATGGAATTCCTCCTTATCAACACAGCAAGTTCGCTAACCTGAGAAATCTTGTTCTGACTCTTCACTAGATTGTGGGCTCCTTCGACTACATGAACGATGCTTTCACAAGTTTGGCGATGCAGGTGATTGTATCGACTCTTCGGAGAGAAATGGGGATAGGGGAAGATCTCTTTGGCGTCCGAAATCTCCGCGCTTTGTGGAGCGAGTTTGAAGTTGACGCATTCTCCCATTACCTCAGCAACTCGCAGCGCAATTTCGCCACTGCCGGAGCTTTTGCTCTAGATGCTCTCTTGAACTCCAAGCTACCAAACCACCAGCTACAACGCTTGGTATCCCAGCTGAACCAAATTCGCGACTTAGCCTACAGGATCAACTTTGATAAATACTATCCTAAGAACTAGACCTTGACATACATCAACACGCATGGATATATATATAGGCTCACCAAACTTACCCAGCCCTATTAGTTTACCTTTTTCTTTTGACTTACTTTCTACCTTGTTTCCCTTTTCAGGAAGGGGCGTAATTTTATCTCTACTTCTTTCGTCAATCCTGTGCGTGGGTTTGTTGCCAACATTACATCTATTGTACCTTATAAATCCCATATGCCATACCAGGAAAATCTTAATTTGATGAAATAAATTCTCTTCAATTTCAAAGCCCAGTGTTCCATAGGTTATAGCGCCGGTAAATCGAGATATTTCATGTTTATCTTTGACCAAGTCGCGTATCAATTAGAGGGAGAAGAGGATCTATTCATATCCATCCATGGTAGATGGATCTATACGCCGTCTGCTTCTATCCAGTGATATTTGTCTTCATCATCAGGGGCTTTCCAAACATGCTCCCGAGGTATTTCCCCATCTTGACGAGCGATATATGCCCCAGGTTCCATCTGGTCCACGCCGACCACTTCCCGTAAAGTAGGTAGCCGCGTAGCCCTATCTTTCATGAAATCTCTGATCAGCCCATCTAGCTGCTTGTTGTATCCCTTTTGTATCCATATAGGCAGAGATACTCCAAATTCGGAGGCAAAGCATCGGTGAGGTTGCACTCAGGCGTTTTGACTAGCGATTCCCCAGGCACTATACCGGATATCAGAAATTCAAGACTGATAGAGAGTCGAGTTAGTTTAATAAAGTCTTTTAAAGACCCAACCGTATTCAACTTATGATCGTCGGCAAGATCTCTTGTAAGTAGTGGGACTTTGAGGTTCGCCATATCCAGCTCGTGGTACTTTTCGCATTTTGGAGGTACATCTATCTGTAGATTGCCTTCTTCGTCGAGTTCATAATCGTGGGGTTCGTCGTCGTCATAAAAGGAAACACCACCACATCCCAGATCCAGCTCTAGTGATTGCAGAGTAGGCTTATGCTGTCGTATGGCTTTCCCTAATAACATTGGAGAAACACGGAGTGAAGAGCAATCACGATATCGCAGGCCACCATAGGAAACTCTTAGATCCTCAAGAGCTGTTGGAATGCGAATTAGAGAGGCCACCTGGTCGCTACCCACTTCCACGTGGGTGAGCTGTAACTGCTTGAGGGTATTCGATGTCTCAGGCGCAACCATATCGGTATTCCACTGTTCATAATCACACACCCCTTCCACAACAACACTTGTCAACTTGGGCAGCCGATGCACAAATCGCATCAGGCCCGGGAGGTCAAATGAAGGGTAGTATTCGATTTCTTCCCCAGGTGAGTCGTCCGGGTGTCGCAGATACCTCACATGCCTCACGTTTTGGAATATCGGCTGAGGGAGAAGGCCATAGTTAGAAGCGCGAAGATAATCTTCTAGAACCCCGCCCGGCCGTCACTCAGCGCGGTCCCACCAAATCGGACTGTTTCTATATTTGGGCAGAGCGAGAGGAAGAGTGCTTTTAGCATTTCTCCGAACACCCTTCGTGGTGGGATGGAGAACGGGGCGTCCTCAGGCTGGGCATAGGGATCCTGGGGTTCACCGGGGGCTTCTTTAGTAGTGACAGTAGCTTGGCCGGCTTCCCAGGTCTTGGACCACCAATCTAACGCCTCCAGTATCTTCCTAGTAGTACTTGGGTCGAGGCATAACCTTTCAATATAGTCCTTGATTGTATTTTGATCCTCAATAAAGGCGAGTGGCGATGGACCACAGGGGTCTCGAGAAAGGGCTTCCCAGACCCTTGCGTAATCGGACGAGTCTATTCTAATAACGACCTCGTTGATAGAGTGGCCAAGGCTTGGATTTCTGATATATGCTGGAAGGAGGTTGTAAATGAGCTGGGTGTCGTCGACATCTACTAGGCACGCTCGCTTATACCGGGCAGTTGTCATACTCCGTGCGAAATAGGGTTGAGCATTTGTACGCACGCCAAACAACAAGGCGAGATACGCGTTGGATACGGGTCCATTGGTAGCGGTTGTCGATCGAAAGAGGATCCGGCGTGAGTAGGGCGCTATCATTAGATTCTTTGCGCCTCGAAGCATCGAGGTAAATGGGGCTGACAGGACAGGTGAAAAGAAAAATAACCAAAATGGAAGATGAATGAAAGTCTTGAGAGGAACGCGTAGGAAGAGGTCGCAGCGGGTCAATCTGTCTTCAGGTCTTGGCCTCAAGTTTGAGGAGCAAGAGGAGAAATTTCGTGACAGGGCTTGTGCTTGCGTAAATTAAGGGAAGTTTCGATTCGTGCAACCCGTTCGCAGCCAACATCATTGATTGAAATTAATAGATCCATGGATGGAAAGGAGGGTATATGTAACGCCACGGCAGATAACTTCAACTACATCGACAGGGTGAGTAAGGCGCCTTGAAGCAAGCACGACTGTCGCCTTGAACGGACGCGTCCAGTCCACCTCACTTGGTGTGCATCACGCAAGGCCAACTCGTTCTTCTCAACCGGTAGTGTAGCTTGACTGGGACGCTGTGGTTAGACGTCGGCTGTGCTCTTTTTGAGATGAGGCTTTTGATGCTGGATCCGTCGGCGACTATTGGGGTTTCAAGGAGGTAGCTTGCGAAGGCCGGCCGGGTAGCACTGATATTGATGGGTGGTAATAGGTGGTGTGGATGGTTGAGGAGGCAATAGATGGCTGTCAGCGTGTCGATAGTCCTGGTCAGGGCAACTAAGGATCAAAACGAATGCGCACATGTATCATTGAAAACAATGGATGCAAATGGGGATTCAATCGTTCGCGGTCTCCCAGGATCGTCAATTCGGCCAAATGGCAATTGAAGGCAATGGCGACGACGCTCGTTCCCGCATGGTTTCCGCCATCGACTGGGGGCGATACTGCATGCAAGGCGGAAATTCCTCGACCCCGCGCGTACGCGTTGGTTCGAGAGCGCTGCAGGAGATGCTTGCTGCCTTACACCGAGCGTTTGATGGGCTGGTTGGGTCGACTCTCTGTTCCACCAATATTTCGTCGCATCATCGACGCAGTTGAAGATATGCTGGATCTTGACTCTTACACAACATTGAAACCATCATGGATCACACTGACCTGGGGTTGCTGTGGAAAGCAGCGGCCGACCGCTATGTGAAAACAGCCAAAATCAACATTGAGTCCCTCGACCAAGCAACTTCGATGAACAGTATTTTGGCCGAAATTGAAAAGAGCAAGTTACTGGTTGAGGGAAATCGACATGATGGCTCGAAGTCGGCGAGGTTTAGAACCCTCGTTAAAAATAGTCTGAATTCTATCGAGCTCCTGAGTGCCGTCGTTGCTCATGCGACCAAATCTGTATGTATGCCGGGAGAGCGATGATATGTAACTTTCCTCGTCGTGCTAACATAGTCGACGGAACAGGCGTTCCCTCCGAGCGAGGCCATATTTTCTGCCATCCGGTATCTTTTCCAGGTTGGTTAGCGAAGATACATCCATGGATGTATAGAACCATGGAGATATTGACTCGTTCTTAGGTGGCAAACACCGTTTCGGCTAGTTACGACAGGGTCATGGCAGTCTTCGAAGAGCTGAGCTTTTATCTCAGCGAGCTTGAAGTGCTTGAAAATAACCTCCCAGTTATTCCTCCGCTGCAGATTGCTTTAACACAGGTCTTCGTCTCAATCCTGGACGTTTGCGGGGCTTGTGTTAAATACATACAGAAAAAAGAATATGTTAGCAACGATCATCTCCATCACATCCGGATATAAGCGCCGCACTAACACTGGTTTTTCTTTTGTTTAGTTGTGGTCTTGCAGAGCGCGTTGACCAACGGAGATGACAAGTTGAGGGTCGCCTCTGACAGCTTCCAGAGAAGGGCAAAGCACGCCCGAGACATCATCAACAACATAATCTTAGTCTCTGTACAAGACCTCAAACAGACTAGCCGCGTGGTGCCTAAGTCCAAGGTAGAAGAAGATACCGTAGCTAGGAGTCAAAGTCTAGCTTGCGCTACCGTCTCGATTTCTCCATGCTCAACGAAGGCTGGTGGAGTCGCAGAGAGTAAAAACCACGGTATCCATCCCCAGTCTCATCATCTTGGAGATGGGAACATTGGACATTGAAATATACTGAAGTTGAAATAGTCTACGAGAACAAACAGCAGCGAGACGACCTCTTGATGTGGCTCTCTTCTCTTGATTTCCATGAGAAGCAGAAAGGTCTATTTGCACAACACCAAGAGGGAACCTGTAAGCGGTTTCTAGACAGCGAAGGGTTTCGCCACTGGTTTTTAAATCAAGAGAAGACGATCCTCTGGTGTCCTGGCGTTCGTACGTACATGTAAACATCTATTCTGCGCCTTGACCGTATCTAACTCCATTGCCAGCGGGAGCAGGAAAATCCGTCACCATGTCAGTGCCCGACATAACCCAGATGCCCATAACTTGGATATCTAGACTTACCAGACATCCCTGGGCAGGTCAGTAGCTGTCAACTACGTCGAGGAAAACACAGAGCGAGCTACGGTTGCCATTGCCTACGTTTATTGCGACTATAAAAGTCAAGGCACACAGTCCGTAACCGCCTTGTTCTCAAGTATCACCCGACAATTAGTTGAACAGACTCGGCAAACACCTCGCATTGCGGCGGAATTTCGAGACAGATTTATTGAGAAACGACGGTACCCTACAGATGAGGAACATATCTCTCTACTAAACACTTTATCCCAGGAGTTTCAGCGTACATTTGTTTTCATTGATGCTTTGGTACACTCTCCACCCTCTTTTTGCAAAACAGACTATCAGACCTCGCTGACTATGAGAAGGATGAATGTACAGTGCCCGTCAGAACCAAGCTCATGCATATGATGAGAAGGACAGCGTCCTCATTCCGCTTGTTGATTACCTCGCGGCCACACCTTCGTCTAGACTCCACCCACCCAAACGTGAATCGTCTAGATATTGTGGCGCAGGATCAGGACATTCGGCGATATGTAGGCTCCGAACTCGAATCGCATGATAGATTATGTGATTTCATCAAGGAAGATACCGCTCTCAAGGGATTGATCTTAGAGCGCATAGCGCAGAGAGCCGCAGGCATGTAAGTGCACACAGAAAGCGCAGCAGTGAAGCTTCATGTTTCCGTGACTAATGTATCGCCAGGTTTTTGCTCGCACGTCTTCAATGTATCCACATTGGTGGATTGTCAAGTATCGCCAAAGTCCGCTTGGCGCTGAGTTCTGCGGTGACGGGAATCGATGGATTTTACGAGGAAGCAATTGCAAGACTTGACAACCAATCAGTACAGGATGGCATCATGGCAAAGAGAGCAATATCCTATATCCACTTGGCGAAAAGACCGTTGCAACTGCAGGAACTCCGTCATGCGTTAGCCGTTGAGGCTGGTAGTACGGAACTCGATAAAGACAACCTCCCAACTTCTCGAGTCCTGAGCGAGATAACTGGTGGCCTCATTCACGTTGATGGTGCAAGCACGGTCTCGCTCGTCCACTATACACTTCAGGAATATCTAGATGCGCGACCGGACAACCTGTTGCCAGGGGCGCAGTTACAACTCGCTACAACCTGCCTCACATATCTATCTTTTGGGGTTTTTAGCCTCGGACCTTGTTGTGATGATGCAGCTTTGGAACACCGTCTGGCGGAATACCCGTTTATCAATTATGCTGCTCTCCAATTTGGATGCCATGCTGCTAACTGGCAACTACATGACGACTTGCAAATCCTAGATCTCCTAGAGAACAAGGCATGGATTTCTTCCTTGGCGCAACTTCTTTACTTGCCAAGGAACAAGACTAAAGGCTGGCATAGTCGCTACCCCCAAAACTTTAGTCCTCTTCATGCTTCTGCATATTGGGGACTAGAGAAAATAGTCGAAAGAATGATAGGGCAAGGGGCTAACATTGATAGCCAAGATGACCGTGGGTGGACGGCCTTGCACCTAGCCGCTCAACATGGCCACACTTCTGTCGTCCAAATACTGATCCAAAAGGGCGCCATGACGGACATAGAGACCCTGAAGGGAGAAACGGCCTTCCACTGGGCAGCTAGAAATGGCTATGCTGAAATTGTCGAGCTTCTCGCGGACAAAGACAAGGGTTTAACGCTGGAAGACCATGAGGGTTGGACAGGCCTCGACTGGGCAGTTATACGGGGCAATAACAGAGTGGTTGAGCTGATCCTGGACACCTGCAACAACGCCGGTCTAGCGTTTTTGAAAAGCAACCGGTCTTTGATTCTAGCGGCCGAAGCCGGAAATGAAGTCATCACGAAACTCCTGCTTGATCGTGGCGCGAGTGTTGACTGGAAAGATAATCAAGGAAGCACCCCTTTAACTTGGGCTGTTGCAGAAGGACACTCAAAGGTAGTGTCTCTACTTTTACAATCTGGAGCTGATGTTGACTCGAAGGACGTTTACCTCAATTCTCCACTACATTGGGCTACTCCACATGTGGCCACCGCCAAGATTCTTTTGGAGAATGGAGCCAGCATTAATGCAGCAAACGACCAGGGACACACTGCCCTCCTTTGGTGCGCTCAAGATTACCAGTCGGCGGTTCTTCAGCTGTTACTCGAATATAACGCCGACGTCGATCTGCAAGACAGGCACGGGTTTACCCCATTACATGCGGCTGCCCTCAAGGGCCAAGAGGGCGTGGTGCGGTTGCTACTCACGAAGGGAGCTAATCCCAATATTCGAGATAAGGATGGCTGGACACCATTACATGCTGCGGGATTGCGAGGGCACGAAGAGATTGTGATATTACTTCTAGAGTATGTTGATGATGGGCAGTCCATTCGATCCTGGGCGAATTCGCAACGCGAGAACCCCAAACAGCGGGCTTTCTTAGAGCACAAGGCAGAGAGAAAATCTAGCGGAAGCACAGTTGTTACTGGCCTTCGCTGGGCCGTCATGGAAGGCCGTATTGAACGTATAAAGGCTATCCTGGAACGAAAAGTAGACATCGACGCTCAGGAAGTCGGCGGTGCCACAGCGTTAATAGTCGGCGTTCGAATGGGAGAAGAATCCGCGGTTAAATTACTGTTGGAAAGCGGCGCGGACGTCAATAAGCGCGAAAGAAACGGGCGGTCGGCACTACACATCGCAGCGAGGATGGGCCATGACAGCATTGTTGCCATGCTAGTGAATCACAGTGCCGACCTCGATGCAAAGATCCACGGCTTCACGGCCATGCTCTTGGCCGCTACGCATGAGCAGATTAGTGTTGTGGAGTTTCTCATCGATCAGGGGCCGACCCCAACGCAGAGGATTACCATAGCCAAAGAGCCTTGCACTGGGTCGCCCAGCACGGTGCACTGACAGCCGTGGACACCCTTTAAAAAAGGAGCCGAGATCGATGCTGTTGATAGACAAGGGAGAACAGCCTTGATGTGGGCCGTGGCATGTGGACAAGCAAACACCGTCGCGCTCCTCCTCGAGCGCGGCGCTGACCCGAACTCAATAGCCGACGACGGTGCATCCGCACTGCATCTAGCGGCATATGAAGGCCGAATGGACATGGTCTATCTGTTACTCATTGCAGGAGCCAACGTTGATGCAAAAACGTACGATGGATGCACGGCATTACATGTCGCCTCCTTTATGGGTTACAGAAGATTGGGGGACCATTTGCTTCTCAAAGGGGCAGACCCGGAAGCGGAACTTGAGTGGTTTAAAGTTGAACAACGGACCCGCACTCAAGTTGATAGCGCTATGAACGAGATCGAAGAGACTGAGTGGTCGGGCAGCGAGTTTTGCGGGATCAGCAGTGATTTTACAGGAGAGAATTGGGTGGATCATTATGTTCCCCTTTGGTGCAGCCACTCATGTTACAGCACTCGTTTAGCAGGGTGTTCAGTAGGCTCCTCCTCGAGCAAGGAGCCCAGAAAAACAACTTGGGAGAAGCGACGCGAGGCGTTACGGCGATGCAATTAGCAGCTCGAGGGCCTACTGCCTGAGGTCGTGCCTTGACATCAGGCAGGGCCATCTCGCTCAAGAGAATCCTGCTCATCCGCGGGCCTGTGAAAGGGCTTCAATGCGTACATTTTTACTGGCAGCAGCTTTCTAGGAAAGCTTTTCGGAAACCCATTTTGCATTTCCGCACGTATCACTTGAAGGCCAGCTTCCTTGAACAAATCTCGAAACTTTCCATCTTCCCTACGTGCTGGTCAGCTAGGTGAATGTGTAGAGTAGTAAGTCGGAGGTTACCTTGTTATGCTGTTGTCGCTTGCGTCTATCATGTCTGTGCCACTAGTACTTAAGTTCTCCTTGACTACTATAATACCACCCTTCTTCAACGCCAGAGAGCATCGGCGCAGATTCTCGGTCAATTCGTCATCGCTCGCATAGCAAAGACACCATTGAATCCAGATTAGATCGTACATCGAATCTTCATTCGGATGCCACTCCTGCAAAGGAACGTTGAAGATTTGCCGTACCTGGGTCTTACCCTGAAGCGCGTTGGTGAATTTGGCTACTGGTTCAACGATGTCAATTTGCTCGGCGATGGGAAGAAACAGGCCTTCCGTAACCCTGCCAATTCTATTTGTTGCCCCAAGACACGTTTAGTAGTAATACTCGATCGCGCAGAGGAATCTCTAGGAATCTCTTACCCGGCACCGAATTCTAAGACGCTATCAATGCGACGCCGGTCGCTTTTAAGACCAATTCCCAATTTCGCCAAGAAAGCTCGGGATCCTTGGAGGTCAACTCTATTGATACAGGAAAAGGTTCGGGTGGATGGAATGCCTCCAAGCATGCCATCTACGCTGGCGCAAACGCCCTTCCAGTACTCAACGCTTTCGCGAGAGCCAGGGAGGGCCGAAGGAGGCGTTGGAACTGGGGTTGACATCTTAGGATGGGAAGGTCTGCAGGTCTCTCTCCCCCGGTCTGTTCCGGTGGTCGTAGTGCTGTTTCGTCCACACCGTGGGCTACTCTAATAGTTGCTTGAGTTCTTCACCTGTTGGTACCGAGGTATAGCTGGAAGATACGATGTGTAGGATATGTGCTTTTTTCCTTTTTCCTTGCCTTTTTTTCTTCTTTTTTGTTTTTTCGCCTATTGCTGTCTGCCTCCCGATGATGTTGTTGGGTGGCA
This sequence comes from Parascedosporium putredinis, assembly GCA_949357655.1. Lineage (NCBI taxonomy): Eukaryota > Fungi > Ascomycota > Sordariomycetes > Microascales > Microascaceae > Parascedosporium > Parascedosporium putredinis. The sequence goes on from CASHTG010000019.1 coordinate 873,449, forward strand.
GTTGTTAAAGTTAGGTTTCGCCGAACTTCACCCGAAAAACTTGGAAATCTATTTCGATTCAAGATGGCACAGGGTGCCCAAGGAAAGAGCGATCATCGACCTACTCAGCCATGTGCAATGAAGACTCTTGCTTTAGGATCAGAAATTTTGTCCGGCTTGCGCACACTTTTCGATGACGTTGAGAAAAACAGCCATCCGTTCAGCCTCGTTTTCTGAAGGAAGAAGAATTGCTATTATGCACGACTGGGTTGTCTTGGTTTCTTTTCTTTTCCTCACATGGAAAGACCCTTGACCCTCAACGGGAAGACCCGTGCCTCTTTCATGCTGTCGTGCCCCTCGCTTGTCTCGCTGGTGGTGAGATGCCACTGACTAAGCAGGGCGCGCCCGCCTGGATGATCCCTGAAGATCCATCGCCGCCCTATCTCAAGGCAACGTCTTCCGGAGAGTCTGGGGTAATCGTATTCGTGACCATTTGCACCTTTTTCGTAGATTTTCGTTCTCCCTCCCCTTTTATTTGTGCAGGTATTGGGACGACCAAGCTGCTACCGAGATTCCGTACTTTAGAGCATTCCTTCACGATTTGCGACCGTCCCCGACTGGCCACAGTACATCGCCTATTTGCATTCCACGTCACGTCGAGCGACCCTCCCGAGATCTCGCGCCGCCCGCTTCTGAGGCTCCCGCGTTCAATAGCGAACCTATTTCGGCTAATATCCCGCTTTTGTGGTTCTTTTGACATACCAAGTTCTTTGCCACTCTCTCCCAGACGTAAGTCGAGGGAGAGGCGATCATCGTTGCATGGGATTTCTGCCTACCGAGCTTTCTCGACTCGACGACCGCGTCACCTTCGGATAGTGTCCTTGATATACGTATAAATTCCTCCCATTTCAAACGCATCGAAATCACACTCCGAGGCAAAGGAAATATCGGATATTCCTCTATTACCAACCTATTTGCCTCAGCCCCTCTCGCGTCAGCTTGGGGGTGGTGTGTCTGAATCCGAACTCGGATGTCGAGCCTCGAGCCGAGCGCATAGTCGCCATGCCATCTCTTCGAAAGGCGATCGAAAAGCGGCGACCTCGAGCCGTCCTCGTCCAAGATTTCCATCATTACATTTTGCTTCTTGGCGGAGAGGTTCTGAAGGTCGGGGGCGCACAAAAGTTCATCAAACTCGCCGGGAACTGGGCCACCCTAATCATATCGCGGACTCTAGCGGCGGATGACGAGAGAAATCGAATCGTTGTTCCAATCTCGTTTCTGGCGCGAGGCCACGCGCACTGGAACAGGGGGATACTGATGCGGCGATTCGCGACCTCGAACTATCCCGTCAGTTTTTCCGTGCGCTGGAAGAGAGCCCTTTGAAACAATTCTACTTTGGCCGCTGTCTTTCACTTCTCTTGCAATGTTATACCATCCGTGGCGCCGAGAATCGAGCCTTGGAAATCGCTACAGACACGACGGATCTTCTCCAGACGTTTCAGGCTTTGAGTGGCCGGAATTCATCCCCTCGACGCTATAATGACGCCGCGGACAATGCCCTATTTAGGTTAATACACCCTAGGGACGTTTGGTGTGTCAGATGCTTGTGCGACCTCGTGGAGTTAGCCACGGTTTACCTTGGCCTGCGACCGCCCCAGGACGGCTCGTTTTACACCACCATCGTAGAGATGTTGGTGAGACGGCCGGCTCAAGGCGTTGCCTATATCTACAATCTTGAGAAGGAGTTTGCGCTTGCGCTTAGCATCGCTGGCTTTGTTGACGAGGCTGTGCTTGTCTGGCGCAGGCTAATAAGTTGGAAGGACAAGCCTGTTCACCGTCCAGACGAGGAAGAAGATGCGGTGAGGTTCCGGCTGCTTGCCTGCCTCATTGTTACGGACGAAGTGGGTGACGAAACCATGAAGGAATACAAACTGGTAGATGTGGCGCATAGCATGATCCACTACGATCATGGCCAGGTCCTTCTTTACCTTGCCCGGCGACTGCTGTATCGGAAAAAGATGTACAGCGAACTCGTCACCCTCTGTCACCGCATTCAGCATCTTTGCGACGAAAAGTATACGCCTAGAAACCTATTGTCCGTGATTAACCGGTACTACGCAGCCCGCGTACAGAAAAAGGCGGGGAGATATGATCTCGCGATTGAGGAGTATCGCGCGTTGCTCACGCTTCTGGAACGGTTTCTAGCGTGGGACGATGACGATGACCTTGCCGCAGCATCGAACCACACTTTGGAACTATCGACCCTTCGCGGTGATACGAGGAAGAGTCTCGCCCACGCCTTGCGCTTGGCTGGGCGAACAGACGAGTGCATTTTTGAGTATCGGAAAACTCTCGAGGATGACCCCGCGGGATTCCTCGGCAACCGCAAAACTAGGCGCGGGATTCTGAAGACTCTTGCACACTTGTATGAGGAAGGTGAGGATGTGGACGAGGCTATTCTTGCCTACGATATTCTGTATAGAGAATACCTTGCAAGACCAATGTCGGAGGCGTCGGCGGTGATAAAATGCAGCTGGTACCGGGGAAAGATGTTCCATCTCATGGGTGAACTGGACCACGCCCTTGAGTTGTTCCGCTACGCAGCAAATGCCTGCGCGGTTAGGAGGATGGAGAACGCCAAAACCCGCTGGCCAACGCCGGATCAATTACAACTAGCTAGGATGACGATTGAAAACGCGGAATCAGAGGAAGATCGGCGTGATCCAGCCCAGACGGATGCCGGGGCGTCAAAGGGCCCTAATGTGACGGAGACTACGGAAGAGGCTGCCGAGCCTAGCTCGAGACCGGTCAAGGTTCCTGCTGATGAAACGGCGAGGCAGCGACCCGCGGGTATGTCATCTACGCCGATAGCGGAAGAGCCCGCCCCCGCAGAGCCGGGTCCTGCTCCGGCAGAACCGGGCGTCTCCATACCCAACCGGGTGCGTGTAGCCCATCTCGTAGGGCTGGACTTTGACGATGTATTCGGGTACGGCGCGGATGATGAAGCTGCTAGTCTTCGTGACCAAAGTATCGACGACAAGGATCGCTGGTGGGCGCAAACTATCAACGACTCCATTGAGGCGGTGGAACGCGGAGAACGGATTGAGAACCCGGCACCTGCAGACCGCTACGACTCGGACTGGGACGATGACATGCTTGAATTTGAGGGCCAGGGCGTAGGGGATGCGCCATTCATGAGCATCGGCAGGAGGTCGAGTGATGGAGTTCTCCCGCGATTCGCGGATTTACCGGCGACGTTTGAGGACTACATGCATGAGGTAGCAGATCGAAAAAGATATACTTGGCGAACTCCTCAGAAGAAGGAGGATTCGGCGATATGAATCACCATAAGGCGTACAGCAAACCATCCTCATTTTTCTCTCCTTCTCTCTTTCTCTCTTTTTTTTTTTTTTCTTTTCTCGGACTGGGATCTCGGGCAAGAGATGGACCAATATTTGTATGGGACTCTGGGTTATGGGCAGACAGGCAGGAAGGCATGGATGGCATGGTATCGTTGTAGGATTTCCTCCCTTGGGCTTTTCATCGTTTTCCTACGTCCTTTTTTCTCTTTGGGTCACGACAAACTTATGAGCTGGGCCATGCCATCGTATCACGGGCTTGATATTAGATACCCGAAATCTACCAAACTATATTCATCATTGTCTCACTGCCTAAAGCGTACTGTTTGTGCCGTCCACCCATTTCCTGTTATTGCCCCTAGAAATTGTATCCCCCTTCTCTCCCCTCCCCTGGTTCACATAGCCTTGCAACAACAAGCCAGCAGACAACCGTGCAACACCAACCGCCTTTCAATAGCCGACAAGCCTCTCGCCCACATCAAAGTCGGCGGCTCATCCACCTCCTCCGCCTTGACGAGCAGCGCGAGGAAGTACCCTCCTAACCCTATACATCTCGGCATCGCACACGGCCATGATGACGGCAATGGCAAACGAGTGCACGGACAGGGACAAGCACGCGCCCTCGTCGCGGCGAAAGAGGTCCTCGAGGACGGCCTGCTTGCGCGCGCAGTGCTCGGGCAGGGGCTCCCAGCGGTCGGCCCTCCACAGGGTGTCCGTCTCGGCGAAGCCCTCCTCGAAGAGGAACTCGGGGAAGTCCTCGGCGAGGCGGGCACGCGGGCTGCGCCGGTCGCACGTGTGGTCGGTGATTTGCTCGCGGAGGAGCTCCTTGATCAGCGGGTGGAAGGGCGCGCCGCGCGACTGGTAGATGGGCGCCCAGATGTGCTTGGTCGTCTGGAGGCAGCGCGTCAGGGGCGAGCTGTAGATGGTGTCGGGGAAGGGGGCGCCCTTCTCGATCAGCGCGGTCCAGAATGCGGAGAGCGTCACCGCTTGGGATACGCCCTCTGGGGTGAGGTGGGCGTCGGACCACGACACCGTGCCGTCGCCGTCAAGTCGGCTCCAGTGATTCTATGTCGCACAGCTATGTTAGCAACTAAAACGACTCCTTCCTCCCTTCCATTTTTCTTTAATATTTTCCTATTCACAACGAGCAGGAAAGCTGTTGTTGCAAACTGGGAGCAGTCCCGCCCGCTCACCGCTCAAACCTAGCACAGAGGAGTACCGCCAACGTGAGACCAATTTACACTTCCCCATCGTCTCTCACCACGGACAAACAAACTTACATCCCAAGCCTCGGTGCCCACCTTGGCATGCATCACATTGTGGTCTCCTGTCCGTGCCTCGTCAGGTAGAGCAGCTTGTACTTGGTCCCCGCCAGCGCCGCGGCGTTCAGGGCCTCAAGTACCGCGCGAGCCGCTGCCACTGGGTAAGTTTGGCAGCATCCTCCGGCCCATCCGTCTCGTAGGCGCGCTCAATGATGGCAAGGTCGGGCTGGGTGGTGATCTTGAGGGTCTCATCCGCGGCGCACTCAGCTGCGAAGCCCTTGAAGATGCCAGGGACGGCGGTGAATTTGTAATGGCTCATCTTTTCGGGTAGAATGGAAAAAAAAAAAAAAAGGTATGCTGCTGTAGGGGCGCTTTAAATTATCGCTCCGTTATGATGGACTTTTCTCCTTTGCTTCTTGAAGGGTCTTACAAGCGGTCTCAGCCGGCGAAGACCAAATTTCCTCAAGGGGCTTAAATTTCCCACGGCTAGGCCCCTTGGCAGGTCTGCAGAACGGCAATGCCGATTGATTCGGCAAGGTGAATGATATTGGGGCTATCAGAGGACAGAGTCTAACCACGGGGTAAGAAAGCTCAGCTACACCCGTGCAATGGCATCACCAGACGTCCTTATGAATTATCCTCCTGTGGGTTATTCTTTTGCTCGTTTCCCCACCCTTTCCTCACTTTTCGCCGTATCCATGACAAGAACAAGACGCCTGCCTGCCCCTCATTGCCCCGCCATTCTATCCCGAAATACGCATTTGAAGTGATAATGTAATAGTGATTAGTCGAGTTCCCCGAGCTCCCCTTGCCGCTTAGATAATCATCCATTGTATTTCGCATGGCGTACATCATCACACTGGCACTCATTGCCTACGAGCTTCGCGTTTCCCTCTGAATAGAGTATCTAGATGCCTGATCTAATCTGGATGATATATTAATCAACTAGATAAACAAAGACTTGTTTGTCACGGGTTAAGCCGTCGAAGCGAAGCGGACGGTTGATAACGTGAATGGCCTAGCGTCCGGCATGTGCTCGACTACGCTAGATACTTGTACACTGTATCCTCCCTTTCTATATAGTCTTTGTCGATTAAGCTAATAGAAGAAGCCTCCAAGTTAGCAAGGGGGCCGAGTACAATAGACCTTCAGTCCTAAGTGGGAGGGTGATTGCTTACCTTTCGATTTCTTTCTTGATTTGCGCCGCATCGACCGGACCCCGGCTTTTGGTCATGTCAATCACTTCGGCTACTAGGAGCGCATGGGACATGGTTTTTCTCGACTTCATGATCCGCACAATGGCTGCTTGGGTCTCCAGCCGCCGGTCCTGCACAATGCGCTCATGTGTCGCCTTGTTTTCTGCCTTTGTTTCCTTCATCTGGATCTGGTTGATTTTGATTCGATACCGGTCGTCCCAAAAGGCGCGGTTAAAGGTAAATGTGTCCGTCTGCTTGACGTCTCTCCCCTTGGGGTGTTTTGTAAGAACCCTTGTCTTGCCGCACGCTAGGGATTGGAGGGTCCGATCTAGATCGCCGCCGGCGAGGCTGGTCATCTGGGATATCTGCTGATATGTCAAGGCGTCGCCGTCCTCAACATCGTTGAAGGTGAGCAAAACGACCCCTGGAGGAATGACACGTTGAGTTCCTTCTCCCCCTCTTGAAACGGGCCGTGATGCTGCAGTGGCCGAGCCCGTTCTTCCAGTTGAGTACGCGGCCCTTGTACTTGCGCTTGTAGTAGGCATCGAACCGCTCGATTTGATTGGCTACGTCGGGTGGCATGTTGATTTTGATGTCGTTATAGCTGGGCCACGCCGCAGAAGAGAGCACCATGACTTGAAGGTCAAATGGCAACTTGTAGTTGGCAGCCTCGCACGCCTGCTTGTATCCCGCCATCTCGTCTTTGGCTAGCGCCTTGTCCTTGAACATTTGCTCTAGATTGTGCGTAAAATTGGCACCACACTCTCCCTAAGCTTACCCAACGTCATCCGCTCTGCGTCTTGGCTCGCGCTCTTATCCATAAGAAGGCGGCGTGCCAGGTCTCGCTTGTAAAAGGCCTCAAAAGCATCCTTTCCTTCAACAAAGCGGAACAGGGCAATGGCTTGGTCGACTTGATGTTCTAGCTCGCCATCTTCGTCTGCCGCAGACAAGACGCCCGTGGATTCGGCCTCTAGGCGATCGATGCTGTTTGTGAAGAGAGCTCTTGGAAGAGCCTTGAGGCCTCCCCGAAGCAGCAGGTCGACATGCTTGGCAATCATCTCCCCAAGCTTGGCCTGCCCGGAGTCCCAGCCCTGCACGTTCTTCCGATCATTCATAAAGTCGCTGAACGCCTCTCTCAATGTCCACAGGAACCCATCGTCTTTCTCGAGCGCTTCCCGGAGGATCCCGTCGAGAGACCGTCGAAGACCCAGTAACCTTGTCACCATCTCATCGCCCCTTTCTGTATCCTGCACGATTCTCGCACCTGTTTCGCGGATATATTGCCCCCACGGTTTCTTGAGCTTATCATGTATATCCGAGAGCTTGAGGATGTGGTAGAGAGTAGCCACCGACTCGATCTCTTCGCCCTCGATTAACCGAGAGATACTCGTGAGATCCAAGAGCTTCTGCAGGTGTGCATGGATGAGGTTCTTATGCAGCAGTGCTAGCAGCTGCTGCTTGGATGAGCTGTCGAGGGCGTACATATCGCAACGATGCGATTCTCCATTAACGAGCGCCCGACATTGTCTGATATATTCGCCAAGGCTCGCCATACTTCGATCGCTAGCAAAGTCCTTGAAGTAATCGTCCGAAGTTTCGAGTAGCCTCGGTTCAAACCACTTTCCGTATACACCAAAGATGTGGAGCATCGACACCGTCTCTCTCAGCAAGCTTGAGTTGAATCTATCATCGCCCACCCGGTCGAAGTGAATCAACTGGCACATGCCATCAGCAACAACGAGGCTGACACTCCGACCGTCGGCAAATTTGGAGCCTGAGCCGCTTGAGAGCATTTTCCGAAACTTGGAGATGAGGGCGTCGTTAATTTGTAGCAGTTCTTTCTGCCTCGCTAGATAGCTAGCATCAAGATAGGCAAACGTAGAGCGGATAATTTTCTGGAAATCCACGTCGTTAGCAGTTGTTCTATTGCAGCCACGTATCTGGGTAGGGACGGGCAGAGATCGGGGGCGGGTACGGGTTAAACAAACAGATTTCTCATTCCAAATCTTCCACTCTGAGAGCACCGAGGCAAGAACATCGGTGTCCGTATCATTACCCTTTTGAGCACTCTTGATGTTGTTCAAGACCACTTCTGAGAGGTGCTTCTCGCAAGCCGAAATGAGTTTCTTATAGACTTCGGCCTCCTTGTTATTTCTGCAGAGATCTTCCACATCTCTGAATATCCTGTCAAAGGGGATTTTCGGCCTCTTGTTCTGCAAGATATCGCCCAGCGCTGCCGAGACCTCCGTCCACACCGAGTCAAAGTACTTTTCAACCTCGGCCAGGTAGTCGGAGCCGTCCACGCGGCGATTCTTTATGACGAGCTTCTTGACCGTGGTCCTCATCGTCCGGGGCCCGAAGCCACTCATGGGATCCTTGCCGGTGCCTATCGGAATCGGTCGCTGCAACTGAGCCGAAGCGTCCGTCATTCTTGGCCGTTTCATGGCCGGTGCGGACGAGGGGGCGCGCGAGTCGGAGCTGAGGGTCCGTCGTCTCTTGGATTCCTGGAGGGGAGACTGTACGTTGTCGGCGTGGGCGGGATCTGGGTTCGTCGAAGCGGTAGTGGCGGCGTTGGCGGGCGATAGGGCGATCGGGGGCGGCATAGGGAAGTTGACTGGATTGGACCTCCCCCAGCTCGAGGTTAGCGGGGTTTCGCTTTCCTTGCCGGGATCTGATGATGCGACAGATGGACAAGGCGCTTAAATCATCAGGAGCATTGCATTCCCTCGGCCGGCAGTTTGTTAAAAAAACAATTTGGTTTATTTAGGTTCTATTTCCCTTGGTTGGGCTGGCTCGGTAACGGCGGGAGACGAAGGTCAGGTCGGTCGAGGTCGAGGTCGAGGTGCAACTCTGATCAGAAGCTTAGTACCCCAGCGATCGGCGATAAGGAACAACGCGGAGGCAAGCTTTCGCGGTCGCGGTTCGAGATTGCGGCTTGCGTGGCGAAGAGGGAACCGTTGGCAATTACCGCTCACCCAATCCGGGGTGGGAGTGAATCGAGAGAGGCGTTTTCTTTTAGAACAATTGAAAATGAAGGGGGAAAAGGCCAGGAATGGGAGTGGGCGTTTAAAGCGGTCGCCGGTGACTTCTTCGATGATGGCGCGTGGAGCATTGACGCAAAGTACCTTTTTAGTGAGGATTCCGCTTCTTACTAATTACTCTTGCCCCAGAGTTCACCGAGAACTCACCGACCAACACCACGCGGCTCACGAAGTAGTGGAATCAATATACCTCGATGGGATCATGTTGATCATCGTCTCGACGGGACGTCAAAAGAAAGTGAACATATATTACTAAGTTAAGTTGCCCGAGATTCCACACCGTCTATGCTGAGGTATAAGACCTCTATTTACCCTGATTTTCCTCAACACCTTTGACACCCTTGAACGGTGTTTAAACGTCCATCTATGGGTCTCTTTTATCTACCCTAACCTAGCCCGAAAGGCTCAAGATGAGAAATATGTTATGCATAGGCTCCCCAACCTACCAAAACACTTGTTGTTAGCTTGACAGACCTATATAGGGATGAATTGGGAGAGAAAGCAAGAGAAGGCTTGATAGATAGGGAGGGGAAGGATGCCCCCATCTTGTTAAAGGCTTACCAGAGTATAAAACCGCCAAGTTCCTCTCGTCTGTCGCCTGGTTGATCAAATCGTTGACCGTTGCTGTGACGCTCAATGTCTTTGACAACTTCTTCTTGACCACCTCCAAAGCCCGGTCTGCTTCAGAGGGTTCGTTGACCCTATTACCTTTACGTCGATTCTTCTCTGCCTCCTGTTCATCAAGTTCCTCACTCTCATCATCATCCCTCCTTGCGTCTTGAAGCTTGGCCAGTCGCACAGGCGAGATGGACCACGAGTATAGAGGGTCGTACCGAAGAACGTCGAGGATTGTCATGATTGAGTAAGTCTCTTCTCGCAAGGCGTCTAGCGTAAACTCGCAGCATCGGCGGAAAACACCTTCCGTCTTGGATATTCCCATTCCGTCCACAATGTCTCGTGTTAGACGGAAGGGTACGAGTTCGGGCACCGGCAACACACGGCCCATTTCAAAGGCCACGCCGAGGTCAATGTGTACGACTTCGCCGTTTTTAGTGTCAAGAAGGATATTGTGCCCGTGCCGGTCTCCAAGGCCTAGGATATGGCCCAACATAGAAATGGCTGCAGTCGTTCTTGTATACGCGAGTCTCTTGGCGTACCATTCATCCGGATCGACAAAGTATTCCATGAAGAAGTATCGCATCACTGGCCGGAATCTCTCAGTAACCTTGCGATACGTCGACACCCTCACCTCTACAGATTTCCCCTGCACGTTGCTGATTTCTCGCCTGCACTGCCCACCCTTGTAGTCCTTGGGATGATAGCGCTCGTGTGCTGGCATGAGGAACTCGTGCAGCGGAATCGTGTTGGGGACGAATTCGATGAGGCCTGAAGATGCAGTCAAAGGAAGGACCTTGTACGTTCGGATCCCGAGGTTACGTTGCTGTGTCGCGCGGTGAAGTTTGAGAAGAGACGAGACGGCCGCAAAAACCTGTTCCATGATGGCGTCTTGCCTTAAGTCGTCGTTACCGCCCTTGACAAGCTGTTTGTACCTAACACCATCGCTTCCCAAAGCCGTGATGATCTTTGGCGCACTGATGCCCGATGCGATAGACATGGTCGGCTCCAGGGCTGTGATGAATGGGACTTTGGTGTAGTCCTTTTCGGCTGACAATTCCATTTGCATTGTCGGCGGCGGAATTGGATATCGGATCAGACAACTCAAGAGGTTGTGTGCGGCCGGACAATCCTTCAATCGCAATCTCGCCCCATTCTTGTACTTGTCCGGATTGCGGTCGGCGGCCAGTATGTGGTAGTATTTGCTCGTCTTGTCAATTGCTTGCCACGTCCCAGCAACTTCTCGGGTGGTTGCAAGGTGTTTCGCAACTTTTTCTGTCGCTCGATGTCGAGAGACCGCTACGTCGTCCCGCTTGTTGAGGCGCGAGTTCATACCCGCCCAAATGTGATACATACCGTGGTAAGGGTGATCAACGCAGATGTTTAGCACCATGCCGAAAAGGAGGCGCTGGAATAAACTTGTGTCGTCTTGGAGTCTGGATGTCAGCTGGTTCATCAATGTGGCAAACTTCCTTGTTGGAACTTTGTCAAAGTGCTTTTGACAGCTTCGTTGATTGCCTCATCCTCGGCCTTCTCGAGCCAGAGGGCCGTGAACCGTAATGCGTCGTTGTTGTACGAATCCGATGCAATGAGGGAGAGCAGGTAATTCTCTAGACTGAGCCGCACAAATTCGTTCCGGGTCTGTTCCACTCTCCGTAGCTCCTGCTCGTCAAGCTCAAGCCACTGTCTCGCCTTTGCGAGATAGCTGGTATACCTGTTCTTTAGCTGCGTCTCCTTTGTGCTGGCGATGAGATCCTTGAGCTGCATCACCTCATCACTCTTGCCTTGTCGCAGGTTTTGTAGCCTGGCGAGATCTTCCAAGCCGTCTGTGTTCTGGAGCTGCTCATCGCAAAACATGGCGAACTGGTGGAACACCTTGCCCGCCTCCTTGCCTTTGTTTTTACCCTTGAGCTCCTTGAGAGCGGGCTCAAGATATTTCTTTTGTATATCGTGGGGCTTTTCCAGGCGAGCCACGGAGACTTGATGGCCAATCTTGGAAAGTAGATCTGCGCGGCTTACCGGTACCGTTTGCTTCTTGAGGGCCGAGTCTTGATCGATGTTGAGCAGTATTCCAATCGAGGCCGTCATCTCCCCGTAGTCCCACAGCGAGTTTGCAGCCTCTATCCGAACGGCGGCATCTACGACGAGTCCTAGTTTTTCACACGGCTCAATCATATCTGTCAGCGCCGTAGAAAGATTCAGACACTCCTGAGTCGCCTGGTGGAACCGATAGATGCCGGACGACATGAGCATAGACTTGATCTCCATGCTGCGGGCGTCTCCGGGAGAAAGGGTAGCCTTTGCTCTGAGGACTGCCTGTTGACCTAGCATGCTCATTGTTGTAGCTCTGCATGAGAGGATATGGCTGATGTCATCGTATCTCCCGCTCCGCATCCACCGGGAGCGAGTTTCGAAATTCGAGAGCACTGACTCAAGATCGGGGAGGGCCGTAATATTGACAATATCGTCTAGCTCGGAGAGAACAGCTAGTGCGCCAAGGTGTTGACGAAGACTAGTGATGTTATAGTCGCGGCTTACAAGAGCGCGCATGGTTTCTCCAAATCCGTCGTGGATCGTCTTGCGAATCGTGGATATTTCACAAGCTTGGTGAACGGTCTGGTATGCCTTATACACGGTGGCAGCATAATTATTAGTCGATGCGGGGACTGGGAGGTTCCACTGCTCGAGGCGCCGTGCCGTTTGGAAGGTCGTCTCTAGGGATGTAGGGGCGCCGTCAAGACTCTGCTGGGTTTGCAGCAATGAATGAGATAGCCCAGCCAAACCCAGAGTGGTCAGGGCACGCACAAGCGACTTTCCGTCCTGCTCTGAGCTGGAATCACGCATGCGAATATGACTATCATACTGCGCTCCACGGAAGGCAAGACTCTTTGTACCGTCCTTTTCATACTCGAGCCTTGCCAAAACACTCGCGAGACTTGAGTTTTGCGACAGACCGTAGTAAGCATCAGGGTCGTCAATGTTCTCGTATATCGTCAGCAACAGATCGCTTGAACCTGTTTCCCTGGCCGCCGATGTACGTCTAGATTGACGGCCATCAGTCGGCGCAGACTCGGCGAACAAGAGCGCGGTTTTGTGCATTCCACATCTCGAGGCTGTGGCGGCGGCGGCTAAAACGTCTACGTCAAGCCAATGGATTCGATCTGCAATTGAGGTCTCGTTTGGTAGCTTTTGCGTTCTAAGGTAAAGGAGGGCGTTAATAACCAACTTCTGGTTGTCCTTGGCCGGTTTGCTGTTCACGGAGAGCCAATCCTTGAACGCTTCGGACACCTTGCGTTTGACCACTTGCTGTTGATCTATCTGAGCCAGGAGAGCCAGGTGCAAAATGTAAGGGAATGCCTGCTCCGCAAACCCCTTGACTTCTTCAAGAAGTGGGGATATAACGGCAAGTACGATAATATGCGTAGATGCGCCACGTGCAAGGTACAGACAAAGGCGCTGAAGCCAGTCATTTGACTCAATATTTCCTTTCGCAAACAGCCGCTCTTCGGCTGGAGGCTCGAGAGAGGACACTCGGAAGGCGGGGGATAATACTCGCCCCAGTCGGAGGTGAGAAACGTCGTTTCGCTCAAGGACTCCTGGCAGGCAACTGTGAGAGGATCATCTTGCGCCGCCCTTGCCTCCGATACGATGCACCTCAGTGCAGCCTCTGCGAGACCGGCAGTAGACGGGCTCGTATTGGTAGTTAGTCCCTGGAGGAGATGGAGGATACCTCGCTGGGAGCCGTTGGACCCAGGTGCAATGAGAAGATACTGGGAAAGGCGGGATTCCTGAAGAAGTTCCTCCGGAATGGTTCCCGACGCAGCAAAAGATCTCCCAGCAACTCTGCCAGCCCACGCAAGATACTGGTCGCTTAGGGCCTGGTTTATGCAACTTTTCCAGACAACAGGTGCCTGCGTAATGGCATCTTGGTCGGTCTCTACAATGTCTTCTTGAGTTGATGACGGGAACTGAAAATCTCCACATAAGAGACCAAGAGCTAAATCCCGAGATGAATCGTTGAGCAATTGAACCTGTCTACCCTCATCCCGGAGAATCTCTAAGAGCAGATTGCTCTCGTGGGTTCCCTTGTCAGCATTGCCGGAGGACCTGATATGGGCAGCAGACTTCGTGATTGACTTGAAGATAGCTTCCTGCTGAGGGTCGGTCTTGAACGCAGGAGCGGAATATCCCACGAGATACTTGCTGAACCATGAATGGAATTGTTTAGCTTTGCCCATGGTCGCCTTGAACTGGCTCTCCTGGGTCGTGCTTGACTGGCTCGACTCCAAAAATACCCTCAGGGAGGCCAAGGTCGACAGCGCATACCCCGCGAGGAACGATGGGCTCTGCTCCAAATGCGCACTTCCCTTGGTAATTAGGTACTGGCTGATCCCCATTGCATCGTCAGCAGACTCCGAGTCAACGATGAACGCTCGTACAGAGCGAAGTAACATCTCAAGAGGGTAAGAGTCGAGAGCAACAGGACCAGCTAGACATATGAGAATTCTCAGTTTCCTGAGGACGGAGCACGCATGTAGCGAGCCAAGGGCGGGGTGAATCGTGTTGATCAGCCTTCGTGCCACAAATACTACAAGAGCCGGTGTCCACAAGGTTGTGAGTTCATACTTCGGAGCCAGGTTACAGAGGTGACTGAGTTGGCGCACGAGTTGGCGTCCCTTGAAGACGGGCTGTTGGTTTGGTGGCAGGCGGACCTCGGAATGAGAGAACTTCTTGATCTCGGCAAGTATCTCGGCGGCAGGACTGAGCGGGCCCACGAAGTATTGCTCAATGGGATCCTCCTGGTCGAATAAATCCATGAAATGGGCAACCATATCAGTGAAGTTGGCATAGATGGCCTCGATGAAAGCCTGAGAACCCAACAGCTTCCTCACCCAGCCCTCACCTCGCTCTTCCGAGACACGGCTACTGGTATCTTTCGACCCGCTATCGTGGCTACTGGGATCTGGCCTGTTTTTGGATCTGGCGATGCTATGCGCGATTGCATATGCCATAATTTTCGAAAAGTTGTCCAGCACCACGTCAGACGAGGTCTTTCCAAGGTTATCAGCAAGTCGCTGGAGTGCCTCGCCTGGCCCTCGCATAATCATCAAGGCTGGCGCTTCACTTCCCGAGGCCTTGATAAGATCCCCAACGATGCGAACCCGAAGATTGAGAAAGGAATACTATCTATCGAGCTACTCAGGAGCCATGTGTAGAGAAGCTGAGGAGCGAAGAGTCGGAATAGTTCAGCGGGCGACTTCAACTTCAGGGCAGTAGAAACCTTTTGTAGGCACCTTGTCGCGTAGCTAGCTGAGCTAGGAATGGTACCAGGCGTCTCAAAAATGTGATAGATGCAACGTCGTAGAAGGGTGGGCCAGGAGCATGCCAATTCGGCCAACGCGAAAAGCCGGTAGGCAATACCCTCTGTATTCTCCTGGTCCGCTGGAAGGCTACTCAAGACATCGACAAATATTTCATCATGGACCTTGAGGACATAGAGACCAAATATATCTGATATATGTGCGCCCACGAAGAACTTGACTGGCATTGTCCCTTGTTGCTCAATGCTCAGGAGCGTCGATCGACAGGATGAAAGCTTGATCTTGTCCGCGTATTGGGTATCGACTTTCATGATTGACAGCAGTAACTTGGAGAGCGCAATTTGGGTGTCTGGGGATAGTTGGTTGCTATGCAAACATGTCTTCGCAAGATGATGATAGAGGTCTCCTACCATGTCTGCGACTCTGTGCTTGACATCGATCCATGTTGACAGCAAAGCCTCAATGAGATTGATGCAGCATGAGAGGGCAACCTCACAGCAGTCATATTCCGGAAAGACACCAATGATACTCCCAACTCTTTCAACCACGCGGAAGGCTTGGTCCGGACTGACGAGGAGATCAGCATGGAAGACATTGAGGATTGCATTTTGGCTGAGAAGGAATTCCTCATCGTTTAGTGCCACAATGTGGTCAATGAATGGGTCAGGAACTAAGCTGATCTGGCCCTCATCACTCGATATCAGGGAGAGAAGTTTTAGGTGTACAGTCGATTCTAGATAGTATGCGCTAGAGTCTAAGCAGAGATTGCTTAAAAGTCTAGGTACTTCAACAGGCCGGGAGGTCGAGGTCGATCTGCTTGTTTGTGAGTCAAATTCGTCATCTAAGTCCATATAGTCTAGGTTTTGCCCAGAGGACTGGCGTTGGGAGAATTCTTTCAAGGCAGACGAGAGTTTCGAGAAGAGGACGAGAAGGGGCTTGTGCTCAGCGATCAGGTAGTGAAGCCCCGCGGCGGAAGGTTGGGGAAGAATAGGACGAATCGCCCTCAGCAGGATATCGATGAAGGATTGGGACTCGTGTGAGTCGAGGACGGCGACAAGGGTATCGTCAAGGAGCTTGAACACCATGGGTTCTATATCCCGAGACTGTCTCATGTTCAAATCCACGAGCTGAGGCAACGCCATGGAGCCAAAGACGCAGGCTGTGAAGAGGCTTTGGAGGCGCTCGGCAGAGAGTTGGAGAAACCCATCAGTCGATCTCTTATTCCAGGTATCACATACGTTTTGCAGGTCTTCCAGTTTAGTCGAAAAAAGCTCCAAAACCAACTTTCTCGACGTGAAAAAGCTAGAAGGATCAGCTTTCTGGGCGACACCATCTGACTGAGTGGGTTTGGTACATGACAGAGGATTAAGTTGAGACGGCTCCGCATCGTCGAGTAGGAGAAGATATCGCCCAACCTCCACCGCGGCGCAGTGAGACTTCCATGCTTGACTGATTGGGCCCCCAGATACAGTTTGTGAGCCCGATTGTTGTAGAAGCCCAGCTCCACACGCCACCCGTATCAGATTCACCAAGTCTTCAATTATGATATAAGGCGAGTGAAGTGATGAGAAGGAGAGATCCTCTAGATAAGCTTTCGTCAGCGCACTGCTTAGCTAGGGGGAAGCGACCTAGGTATATCTCACCTGGATTCCATTTCAAAAGACCCACCGTATGACATGGTTACAGGTCGCCTGGCTCGCGCTTGGAAGCTTGAGATTTCGAAGCTGCAGGAGATGCAACATGAGTAGCACAGAAGAGTCCGTCAGGATAGCTGGGCCGTTGATGTCCGCCGTAGTAACCATGTCGTTAATGTCATTAGAAATGACATGATAGCTAACAAGATCCGCTTCAAGCAATGTATGCAAGAGGACACAGGCGGATCGACTAACACCTGGGAGACTGACGCTGCGCACGACGGTCTGCCATACCTGCTTCCACGTCGAAGCCAGATTTGGATTAGAAGCGTCTCTCCTCAAGGCACAGCTACCTATTGTTAGCCAAAGTAATCGGGACAGTGATAAAAGCAAGGGGTGGCTGACCTTGCAGCGGAAAGCATGGCCCAAGAGGCAACGGAAGCCTCCTTCGCGGTTACCAAGCCAAGTAAATCTCCGAGAAGGTCCCATGCATCATCGCCTGATAATACCCTGCTATGGGCGAGGAACGGCACGATTTGGAGCGCGGCAAGCCGTGTTCCTTGATCGGGGATTTTAGTTTTCGGCGAAGTCTGTTCGGTTCGTGGGCAACTCGGCGGCGCTTCCTAGGCTGCTCATCGCCTCCAGCGGACTGAGGCCCGTCGGGCTTGCTAAATCTCAAGAACACGTTCTCAAGAGTAGCGATGCATTGTAAAACACCATACTTCCTCTCACCCTCCTTATCATGGGGCTGAAGGCTGAACACAGGTGTGCTAAAGTAATCTGATGGGGCCGGTAGAGACCCAAAATTCAAGTCTCCTAGTCGTAATTGGTCAGGGGGTCGCGTCGAGAGTACTCGGACCAGAGAACGTCGAGAAGATCCTCAACTTCTTTGCGAATATGGTCGGGGAGTCAGGTTGAGCTAAACTTTCAAGATGAAGAAACATTGCAAACATGGTACGTATCATCTCATCTCTTATTGACTTCAACATTTCGTCTTTTGCAACCCTCTGCACATACCACCAGTGAGAAACTATGGGGACCAGCTGAGTGGTGAGGGTTTGTGCCAGCTGAAGATTATCAAGCCTTATCCGTGCAAGGACGGTGTTAAGCGTCGCAAATGAGAACTGCTGAGTTCTACCAATCTTGATTTGCTTGATCCGCAAGACTTTAACGAGAGGCTGGCAAACTTCGTGTGCGAACCGGAGAACAGGAGCATTAGGCGCCAGCATCAGGAAATGCAGGCACTCTAGGAGGTCCACCAGGGTAGATTGGCCTATGTGTCCTGTGATCCTCGACCCGGGGTCCAGGCTGGACCTCCCGGAGGATCTCGTGAGCGGTGCACTCCCAGGTGCTGGGGACGCGCGCGAGAGGGCGCTAGCATCTTGGTCAACGTAGGCGAGGAAGCCCGATACGGCATCGAGGCAGAATGTGGCGGCAGCCTCCCATCCATCTGCGGACAACTTAGCGAGCTGTTCGACATTCGCAGGTCGTGAGAGGAGGACAAGAAGAGCCTTGACATAGTCTTGCGCCAAAGGTTGGATTAGCTCATCATCAGGTCCGGGGAGAGTTTGCGTGATGTGGTCCACCAAAGCAAGGATGGTCTTTCGTCGCAATTTTCCTTGCCCATGTTCAACAACAGCCCTCACTGCCTTCGCGCACTTGGGCAATCGCTGTGTCTCGGATCCGGCCGCGCTTTTGGTCCCACCAAGGGCAATGGATTTTTCGGTGAGAGTGCATCTAAAAGAGACTCTAAAATTGTATGATACGACTTATCGTCCAAAGTTGAACTATACTCAGGTATCAGAAACGGGCTCTTCGTCGGGAGACAGCATTACCATTCTCACGTACAAATTCGCATTCCTCCCCTTTTATCCAACAATGAGGTTAAATCTAGAGCAAGGGTCAGAGAATCATTCGTAGCAACGGGATACAGAAGGATTCTCACCATCGAGGGCCGCTCCACGGGTCTTGACTGCACCACTTCAAGCTTATCTAGCGGGAGCTTGCGTCAGTCCTGTTACGAATTCTCAGCAGAAGACGGGTTGACAAACGGATAATGTTGTCCACTACGTTACTAGTTGCACGCTTTGCCGAGGACATCTTAGTGAATAGTGAACCGACGGTTCATGGCTGGACAAGATTGGTAACAAAAACAAAAGGAGGTGACCTCCAAAACCGGCACTATTTCATCAAGGCCGCCAGACTAGAAGATAGCTATATGTCGGTTCTCCACACTCGGAGGTAAGCTGTCAGACCTGCGACTCAGTGTGGGACGAGACAGGAGCTGCCTAAACTGGCTTGGGGCTGAGCGACAGGTTCACTCAGAGCAAAGCCGGAGACTTGAGGCTTGGGCCAAGAAGGCAATCCCGCGTAGAATTGAGCAACCTATCGAGGAGATTCGGCCAAATTGGGGGTAGTGAATATCAATACAAGGATCAGCATGAGGAAGTGAAGAGGGCGTCGAGATCGAACTTGAGCTGACAGAGCTTGCAAGGAAGTCGCGGGTGAGCGCGTTTGGATGGCGGCAGAATTCTCACCGCTTTCTACCTCTTGTCCAATTTACGCACTGTACATTCAGGCAGAAACTGGCAGATGGTTACCGTACATTTAAGCCTTGGCCTTGTTATTCGCACTGGTATAGCTTTGCTCCAAGCTCCACGACCAAGGGAAAAAACGAGTCGCAACCATGAAGGAAACATTGACCAGTCTTTCCTTGAAAGTCAACAAACGCCCCTACGCAGCGTCACAACTCTCCCTACCCTACGTTCAGGGATCAAACTCCGCCTCACGGCCTCTCTGAGTCACTCAGATTACCTGCGTACAAGTCTAGGTTTGAACGGACCCTCGGCATCCTTCACCGACAACATCGCGCATCCCCCACCTTGGCAGCCCGATTCCGCCCTCCCTCGCGCGCTCCGAGAGACTTCCGCCGCAGCAACGATGCGATAGTTCCCCTGCGACGAAAATGGCCGAACAGACAACTTTGATCGCCCTCCAGACCCTTGATAGAATTTTTCTATCCATCCTTGAGGGTCGTCACGAGAATCTCGACCTTTTGCGAGACGACAGCTCCCCTCTCGATGTCTTTGAAGAAGAGCTGAAGAAGGTCTGGTGTCGGCCTGCAAGGAGCGCCGAAAGCCGTAACGCCATAAATTCTGGTATGTTTAGTAGCACCGCCTACAGCTGAGCAGTCCTAATACCTTTCCTATCTTCAGGCAACATCACCGTCAATGGAGATGAGTACCAAATCAACGACGAGTTTAAGCAGAATGTTCTGAATTTGTCAGACGAGCTCGAAATCAACGAGCTTGAAGCGGCCTCCCTAGTTCTTGACTCACAAGATGATCCTGGAATTCTTGGACGATCCCTTCTCGAATGCTCCATCATCCGCTTCCACCAACACAGGAAGTATGTCCTCGATATCATACGGTTACTCGTCGAGCTTGATCGGGAGGCAGAAACTGAAACCGGCCCGGTTTACGAATATGCAACGCAGTATCTACGCGAAGGTGTCTTCGCCTCGAATGGAGCCCAGCGCATCATAAGTCGGTGCATGACGGCCATGAAGGATATAAGGAACTGGGTCCAAAAACTGAATGACAAGATTACTGCTGCGGCAGTCCTTGCCGGGGTACCGACCTCGCAACTTTCCGGGGAGCTCGAAACCGTCGACTTCTCGCGTGTCAGCCTCATCCAGCAGCATGAATTGATGGCAGTGATCATGTGCAGGGCTATTGAGACAAACCTTGGCCAGGAGGACGATTTCAAGGCTCTCCTCGCAGAGCTGAAAGCGACAGACAAGTATGACTGTTTATTAGGTACGTACGCTTGGCACACGAGGCAGCATAGCTAGAAGCTTAGTGCACACCCTCTAACCCTTTTATAGTCCATAGAATACCACCTCTTGGAGCCTTTATTACACATCTTGGATCGGTGGAGTCAAATAGCGGCCTAAACCAGGCAAGGAAACTCAATGCTGCCGTCTGTCCCAAGGAGCCAGAACAATGGGCATTACCTTACCTACAAGCAGCCTTCAGAGTATGGTGGCTATCCGAATACAGCGGATACTACATCGACGATATTGAGGAGGGCACCATTGTTCCGCCAGTGGACCTGGACGAAGGTACAGATTATCGAACCCCCTTCCGTTCCCGTCCATCTATTTTCATGCATGAGTTAACCTTGGTATTGCATTTTAGAGGACCGTGAAAGGGCTAGACAATTTTTGACTCCTTAAAAGATGGTGCCTTTGATTTCCTCCTCTCGGTTGCTGGCGATGTCAAGTCTGTAGAATGGCAAGATCCAGCGCGTGTAGGGATGAGATCGTGGTTACAGCGCAAGTCACCTCATCTCTCCTCCGATTCAGTCCCATTCTCGGAGTTCTTCCAAACCGCCCTCATGTCCCGTCTCGAGGTCTTCATCGATGGATTCATCACCAACCTTCCCGATGTTTTGCGGCGTCTACGAGTCGAGCAGGATGAGCAGCGACAACTTAGCCAGACGCATGAGCATGACCTCAACCTCGAGAGATTCTTAATCATCATCGCGTACGCTTATGAGGGACGACCGGAGGCGGCGGCCAACTTCTGGTCAGATCCAGATTCGAACCTAGCTGGATTCATGCACTGGGCCTCCCGGAGAGCTTCCACCCCGCTCGTAACAGCATTTTGTGAGATGCTGCAAGCAATCTCCGAGAATGAGGATTGCGCGACGTCTGCCCACGAATTCCTGATGGATGAAGGTCACCATGCCTCCGGCAAACTGCGAAAGTCCTTGTCTCTGACATGGGCGCAAATCTTCAAGGAGCTCAACTTTTTCTCTGAGAAGATTCGAGAGAAGCCAGCCCCCACTCCGCAAGCAACGTTTCGCCCTGGAAAGCCAAGTCCCGTCGTGATCGAGACAGAGCCAGAGTCGGCAATGATGTTGGAATGCTACCTACGCCTAATCACAAAGCTAGCCACCGAAAGTGAAACTGCTCGTCAATATCTACTTCATGAGCAGAAATTCAACTTGGTTGACATTCTCTTTCAACTTGCAAGCAGCCAAATTCCGCCGCGCCTTCGAGCTTGCACTTTTGGGCCCTTGGGGCCCTTGTGACGAGGAAGTCAGTCGAGGAGTGCCATGCCATGTGGGCCCATGTTGATAGCTGGACCACCGGGGCGTACAGCCTTCCCCCTCAGGCCATCCAACGGGATATACTAAGCTCTCTCAGCTCGGCCCAATGGTCTCCCCGGACCGAGTGTTAGAGGAGATTAGCAACGGTTTCGAGGAGCCGTACGCCTTCATCCTTCTCCTCACATCCCTCTTGACCCCTGTGGATGGTGCAAGTCCGTTGAACGACTCCCTCCCATTTCCCGAGAACCTGGGGTCGTCGTATCGGATGCCTGGCATCGACGGTTTTGTTGATTATGTATTAGGCCATGTCCTATCTCGGAAGGCCGACGAGCTCACAGATAAGAATCAGGCGCGGATGCTCAGGCTGCGATGTCTCGACTTTGCTCTGGTGTGTCTTAACTCATTCAATGAAGACCTCATAATACTTGCGAACTCGACAAACCTCCCAATCGATTCCGCGATAGCCGCAACCGATCTAGCTACCTATGTGCGGTTGCATCCCTTTGCTCGAGTCATGGAGTGGATGCTCACTGAGAAAGCAGTGACTGCCGTCTTCTCAGTCATTCACCAGCCGGCGATGGAAGTTGGAAATTCCTCTCCTGACTCGCCCCTAATTCTAGGAATTCTCCAAGCAATCACACTCATCTCAAGGATACTCGACCTCCAGGCCACGTACCTAGAGATCATTCGGCCAATAATAAGGAATCAGGCCACATACCAAAGACTGCCGGGTTCGGCGTCCCTCTACTCTTCGTTCGAGGATGGCTTAGTAGGCCACTTAAACCTTATCGTAGATTTAGGCACCTTCTGTGGTCTTGGGCTGCCTGATCTAACGTTGTCCTGCCTCAAGCTTCTCGAGAGAGTTTCCGTCTCTCCCAGAGTCATATCGGCATGGTCATCCAATGGCGGACGGCATACCCATCGCAACAAAGCCATCGTTGCTTTAGAGGCCGATGGTGACAACGAATCTATTTCGCGCTCGTTCATGGCGGACTTGGACGCGCCGCTTGAACCAGGTCGAGAGATGGATTCACCAAGCTACATGATCAAGATATACATCCTTGATTTTCTCTACGCCTGCCTTCGCGAGTCGCCAAAACGACCCTCGATCGCCCACCTTCTGCTAGGCTTTCAGTGCGAGGTTGACCGCTTAACCATTGAGCCTAACAGTCCGTTCTATAACGGGGCGTCTGTTTTCCACAGTCTGATCACCCTATGGAACGGAATTACTACCCTTGACGAGCAGGGAGTACGGCAATGGCTTATGGCGCTCAAGTACAAGACTCTGCGGATCCTACAGATCTTGTGGAGTTCGCCTCTGACCGCACCCTTGGTCATAGATGAACTAAGAAATATCGACTTCGTGTTTGCCGTCTCACGCGAAGAGCAAACCATGTCTGCTGAGCTTCTCTGGGAAGGCGCCCCGATGGTCGCAATGGAATTCCCCCTCACTGATGGCGCGAGCACGCTCATAGACTTCATGTCTCACCGCGCTGCTGTCTTCGACTACCTTGCCATCGAATTATGCAACGTGTCCCAGGCCAACCTGCCGACATATAAGAGGAGAATATTTGATGCGCTCCGAGGCGAGATACCGCAAAACTCGCAAGAAGTAATGCCGGCATGTTCCGTCTTTGAACTCTTTGATTTTATCCTACCGTTCGAGTCCTGGGCAATTTCTCCCCTCCGCTCGAGTTCTACAACGGGATCGACGTCAACGCCTGCATAGTCGACGATGGCGATGGAAACCAAGTCTACAATGTTGATCAAGTCAAGGAAATCATGCTGCTTAAGCGAAGCGAGATGAGAGACAGCGCATCCCTGATCTCGGCCCAGGATTTGGCTATCATCAACCGGGAAGAAGCCAGCCTACTAGAGTACCTTTTATCGTCTAACAGACAGGTACAGATGGTGTCGCAGAGCCTAAAACTCCTCAAGGCCTGGGTAAATCTCGTGCTCATCATGATCGAGTCCAACGACTTGCAAGGCAGCGCGCGGACATCCTTCTATCTGCAGACCCTGCAAA
This sequence comes from Parascedosporium putredinis, assembly GCA_949357655.1. Classification (NCBI taxonomy): domain Eukaryota; kingdom Fungi; phylum Ascomycota; class Sordariomycetes; order Microascales; family Microascaceae; genus Parascedosporium; species Parascedosporium putredinis. The sequence goes on from CASHTG010000019.1 coordinate 896,997, forward strand.
CAATCCTGCCCAATCTTGAATCATGCGCGTCGGAGCGCCAGCCCTTGGCATACGAGCTCGCAAAACTTGCCAAGGTGCTGCTCTTCAAACTTGATCTCACACCCGCGGCCGGCGTTGACAGCGTGAACGGCAAAGCGTCCGAGATGAGCCACTTAGTTGGAGACAAGCTCTATCAGCTCTTCCAGACTTGCCTCCAGGCCATTGGCAAGTGGGCTGATCAAAGCGAGCTGAGGACGGTTTACTACAGCATCTGCTATCGCTACCTCACTGGCATGGCTGACGAGGGCGCTGCCTTTTCCGAGCGTCAAAAGACAATAAAGACGATCCAAGTTTACGGTGATAGGTTAGCAAACGTCATTTGTGACGATGCCTATGGCGGTGAACCTGCCTGCCAGACCGCGGCTCTCATCCTGCTCTCTGCTCTTGTTAATCTAGGTAGCCAAGAGCGTGATAGCCACATCGTCGACACCCTCAACAGGCTCAACTTTATCGGCATCCTCGTCGATTCCTTGAGAAATATCATGCAGGAGGGCCAAGAGATCTTGCAGTCTGGCAAGCCGGAGCAGCAGCATTATCACGATGCAAAGCTTGCACTCCTACTCCAGTTATGCCAGACGAGGGAAGGTGCTAAATACGTCTTGCACGCCAACTTATTCCGTGCCATCGAATCGTCTGGCCTCTTCTCCGTTGATCCGGAGCTACAAATCGGTAAGCCCGTCCCCAAACCCCCTTGGCCCTTTCCTTACTTCCCTGGCGGGACGCGCTAACAAGCATCTTAATCTATCAATAGATCCGAATAATCCCATGGCGCTCACCAACCACTATGCCCTCCTCGCTAAGGTTGCCCGAATCATAGGGGCGGCTCTTGTCAGTCGAGGCTCTCACAACCTTCCTCAGGGCCGCCGCTTCCTGACAAACCATCGTATGCTCGTAGCGCATACGCTCAAGAGGTCAGCGGGCATCGGTCATGTTGGCAGTGAAGATGAGCTAGCGGAGATGATTGCGGAATTGGCGGATTCCTTTGTCGTCATGATTATTGCAACTGGGTTCTTGGAGGTAAGCCTATCTGCACTTCTTTCCGACCTTTTTACCTCGCCTTGTTTTTTCACGTTTCGGATGAGGGAGGAGGCGTAGACCATGCTAACTAATACCTCACAGTTTGAAAACGAAGCCTTCCCCGAGAAAAGGAGGGATTCCCCATATTATTCCACTAGAAAGAGCCATCTAAGTATCAAATGAAAAGTAAAAAACAGCATCGGCATCGACAGGGATGAACAAAGTCAGCCGCAACAAGAAAGCAAAGGGGCATGGATATACTTGTAGGAAACAAAGTAGGCTTTATTCAGTGTGAATAATAGATCACCATAATGGAACATATCCCTCACCGTGGTCCCTGAAGTTATACACCAAAAGTTGTTGCGTCAAACAGCTGCTTGTCGCTTAATGATGAATTCGGCAAACGGGCTTGGGGATAGGGTATGCGTCTTCCACGACTACCGGCCTGTGTGCAGTCAGTCTTGGCCCTAACTCTAACCTCATTGCCATCCCCAGACAAACTGGCTTTTGACTTTAATCACCCGAGATATCAAATGGTGTATAGACCTTTCCAGTTATCGGGATGCACTCGCAGAGAGCCCCCATTTGAATACGATGGACTTTTGAGACAATTCTCGTGCCGTGCACCTAGTAGAGGAGTACAGAGCAAGAGTGGGCGCCCTGTCTATAGCCAAGTCCAACAGCTCTGATAGAAAACATTGGAAGTGAAGCACACTGAATACTTTGAATAGACAACGGCCTGAAAGGACCGAACGAGATATATACGACGAGGGTGAGGAGAGGGAAGGAAACAGAAAGCAAAAAAACAAGTTACACGTGTGGTATGAAGCCCCCTAAGCTACGCCAAATGCTCTGCCCCCAGTCATGAAAAGATGCCGTCATATCTCATAAACTCCTCAATCAATGCAGTTTGCGCGCGATGTAAGGAGAAGAAAGGTCTCCTCCCCAAGCAATGATAGAAAGGAGAAGCAGGAAAGTCAAAACCGAGCCGACCGCAACACCAAAAGCTCTAGAAAAAGAAAGAGAAGCAGGAACAGTCTCTTGCGTTATGTAGGATGCGGCAGTTTCTCCGCCACATCCACCTGCATCATAGGCCACACCAAGTGGAACTACGATGGAGAATGGAGTAAAGCGGTAAAAAGAGCGTTAAGCATGAGACCGTTTTCCTTTTCTCGTCGTCGTCATGAGCTTCAGTTCCAGTGGCCAGATGCCTTTCGTCGTCTGTTTGTAGGAGTCACGGGATCGATTCTCGATTTTCTGACGGCAGATGGGGCACTTGTTCTTCTGATTTTCTATATTCAGAGCAGATACAAGGCAGTCGCCACAGAATAGGTGACCTAGATGGAAAGGGAAACGTGAGTAACCATGTACAGGATACCGAGCCTGGTCTCCGCGACGTACCACAATGCGTAACGGTGAGAGAAGTTGAATGGTCCATGCATATTGCGCATTGAAAAGCCCCTAGCTTGACGCGGTCCGCCCTCTTCTGCTGCCGCTGGAGCAGGATCTCGGGCACTTTGGTCGGATCCCTCAGATCAATGATATCTGAGTCGTGGTCGGAATCGGACCAGGTTAACACGTCGTCATCTCGGGGCGCGTCCCCGATCTTTGGCGCTTGGTAGAGCCCGTCGAAGGGGCCGACCTCTTCCTCTTGGACGTAGGTCCGGGACTTGAACTAGGGAGGGCAACCCCCGCTAAGCCAGCTGCTGTGCTGTTCCGCTTTCTTGAAGACATGGTGGGTCGGGAAAATTCGGCACCCGAGGTGGGAGGGAGTTCGAGGGGGTCCACTCGCTCTTCCGTTGGAGAGGGGCCTAGAGCGTGCGAGGGATTAGGCGATACGAGGGCGGACGTCGCTCGCGTTTCGGTAGAGAGTGTGGGTTCAGTCGAGGGGACTGCCCCGCGGCTCGGAGAGGCTATACGGTGCCGTGACAAAGCCACCAACTCAGGTGTGAATAACGTGCCGGAGGAATAGGGTATATCGAGGGTGAGGGACCGAAAAGTCGGATCGGCGGTCTCCAAAGGTGCAGGAGGCAAGACTACGCCGGGGAACAAGGTGTGTGATCGGCCGAGGTACAAATTAAGCCCCTCGGCGGTTGGTAGAGGGCAGTCTTCGGCGAAGTCGGGGAACGAGAGAGTGGGGAGATTCGACAGTCGGGACCCCGTCGTTTGCAATGTCGGCGGCGCTATGGAAGGTAATAGGTAGGGTGAGTACGATAGCGAAGCCAAGTCGGAAGGTGGGCCCAGGGGAAATGATTGTTGGAAGAGAGGCAAGTCGAAGTCACAGGTGCCCGGCGGCTCGAGCGAGGTCTGGGTCGAGTTGAAGGGCTGAGCGAGGGGAACAGGTCCCGGCCTGCTGGAGGGAAAAACTGGTAAGTATGAAGCGGTGCACAAGGACCGCCCTGGAGTATTAAGCTGGGCTGTGAAGCAAAACGTTGCTTCTTAGGAGGGGAACGAGGGTGAATAAGGGTTTGTTTTGATCATCTGGGACGCCTAGGCAATATAGGCAGGGTGAGGGAGATATTATAGAAAATATCCGCATTCCACCAGGCATACGAGAGGAGTGGGCCGAAAGAGGGAAAGAAAGCCACGGTCTAGAAGTCAGCCAGCACTGCTCAGCTCTACTAGAATAGGCTTGTATCTACCCCCTGAGAAAATGAGAGAAGGATGGCAGAATCGGGTAATCAGGGGAAGGTGGGTTGAAAAGAAAAGAAAAACAACAATGCGTCGGGCTGGCCTGGTCTTACAAGGAAGGAAGATGCCAGAAAGAGAAAATCAAGAAAGAAACATGAATCACAACCTAGTGAAGCAAATCATGGGCCCTGTGAAAAGGCAAAAAGAACCAAGAAAACAGTGTATCCAATTAGTAATCGTGGCAAGAGAGTTTGTGAGGCCTACCTAACTGGTGTTGATGGCCCAAAGCGGAGTTCAGGAGGCGATCATAGGCCATTCGCTCAGGATTGCCATTGCCCTCCATGTGGAGTGTTTTGTGTTTTGGTTGACGATTCGTACGGCTTTTTGCACTGTGCTCGGGTCCTCCGTCTTCTGCAATGTCGTCGATGAGCTTTGTAGTGTCGGCCGGCTGCCAGCCAGTGGGGCAGCTGTTGGCAGCTTTCTGAGGAAGTATGGAGTGGGCTCTCTCTGCACTCAGGCGCTGTGGAGGACTCGTCTTCAACAACAGCCGCCGCGGTGCACTCGATGTGACAAGCGCACGACTAGGTGTCAGCTAAAAGAACGGTAAGGGTTGCTGTGTCGGTCCTCGATATTGAAGAGAGAAAAAACTCATGAGCTGGTTCGAAGAGATGGAGGAAGACCAGGGCGTTTGCGCAAGACGCTCGGGGTGGAGGAACAAGCCCCATCTTATTATTATTGAGGTCCTTTGTGATTCCACAGCCTGACGACGCAGACACGAGTCGTCCCTGTCCAGCTTCCCCCTTCAACAAGAGTCAATAGCTGAATTCTGGCCAACGAATACTCTCGGCCCGCCCCAACTAGGTTCCTCGCCGGACAGGCAGCCCACCCCTTTAATATTAGCCATCCCCGTTCCGGTCTACGAGTAAGAAGAAAGGAGAAAATACAGAGCAAGGCCAAAGGGTGACAGTCTCTTGCATCCTTTGTCTTGCTTTGTCAAGCTGATCCGGGATGCGGAATGACAGACGAAAGGGACGAGCCGAGTGGGGTCCTGTCCTGGGTACGAGACCCCCGGTCCTCTCCTCACCTCACACAGAGTTGGCTTGGTTTGCCAGTCCACCGGCGATGCCGGGAGTTCATTCCGTCACAGCTTACGTTCAATTAACGGCTTTAGCGGTAGTCGCCACTATTCTTTGCTCGGTCCGAGGCGAGTGAACCTTAGCTGCAAGTTGGCCACGTAGTACGAGGCCAAATTGGTGGTTGGTAAACATTGAATTCTTACCTCATAAAAAATAAAAAAAATAAAAAAAAAGAGAGATCATTAAAGCTCGAGATCCCTCCCTCTCGAGAGTACTGAAACAAAATCTCGGTGATCTTGAGCCGCGCCAAGCACCCCTCGGGCATGCACCGAGGCCATAATATTCCCGCCTCAATCGGGGGAATGGCTGCATTCTGAGCGGATGGGCAGCGAAGCCAAGGGAGGATCGGTCAGGGTCGCGGACCACCTCAACCTAGCCAGCCCCGAGTGATTCTCTTGACTGATCAGTTGATGTGTCTCTCATTTATCGGTGCATACCAAGATTGAGTAGTTGCAGGAAAGGTTGGCACCTTGGGCAATAACACCACCTCTAGTTGGTCCCTGGGCCCATCCTCGAATCGGCAACGCAGCAACCAAGGTTTAAGAATTGAAGTTCAGACGAGGTTAAAAAAGCAAAAGAAATATTTCCAGCGTTCAATGCAGCTACAGAGAGTGTGATGGGGAAGAAGCGACTGACGAATCGGCCGCATGGTAACAAGCACCCATGGCCTGATCACAAGTTAGAAGTGATCTCGAACACCGATTTCTTTTCACTTGCAGATCAATGCTACTCCAGCATCATCAATACATTGATAGATGTACGAAGTAAGCAATTCCACCAGACGCAAGCAACCCGACCGGGCACTTTTGGTCAGCCTAGTAGCGTTCGAACCTTGCCGACCTTGCGGCCCTAACCAACATTTGAAATGTGTGGAGGCAAATGATGGGGAAGGAAAGTACAGGCGAAACGGGCACCTTGGGCGAATACAAGTAAAGTAAATGTATCACATATCGTCGGTTGATCAGGGCACCAGGGCACATTAAGCGTCTAACCCTGTAGTGGTACCTACCTGCACCTACGAAGCGACATGGCGCAATCCAGATACTTTGTAGGAGGCAGGTTCATTCCATCGGGCTGTATCAAGAGATTACACGTATGGGAACAGCACAAATAGTCGAGTATCGCCAACTATACGTCAAAAAGGTTGAACAGACTGAAGAGACCGAGACGGCTGGCGTGCTTTGGGAGCCCTTCAATTAACTTAAAGGCCAATAACCCTTTTTCGTGTCCAAACATTGATAGGCGGCGACGAGATGTCACGCTTGGATCGTGGGACGGGCCTGCCTAGCCCATGATGCTTCAACGGAGTGTTGACCATCATTAAGGGAATGACGAGCTGCGATTCCCTAGCTGGACTGTGATTGAATCAGACTTTGCTTCAATAAACGTCAACCTACACTTGTCCAAAAGCCCAGAAAGCGACGGAAAGAGTTTTCAAGAATTCGGCCCTCCCCATAACTAGATGGATATTTTATCTGTGGGTGGTGCGGAAGGGGCAAAAGCTCGCTTGCCTTTGACGAGGTGCTGCTGTAGATACTGCTGTACTGCTGTACTGAGCTGACGTCTGGGGAAAGCAACTAGTCAAAGCGAACTTGAAAAGAGAATGATGTGATTGGCTGGAATGGCTTTTTATGGGGCACGCGTCAGGATTGACCTTTTACGGTTGAGCCTCGCGAATCTTTTGTCACGCTCGACCACCTCAACAGTCACTCCCTCGAAAGCCTAATCTAAAGCCAACAACTCTTTCGGTTCAACACAAGCAAGGAAGATTTATTTTTACTCCGGTGACATCGAAGAGAATGACAGCCTAGGTCGCATCGAATCCTCCACACCTTCCACTCATCCCTCATGTCCTCTCACGATTGCGATGCTGCATCCCGCCACCAGGCGTTTTCGCCCCTCAGTGGCCACCTCCTTCTGTAGGATACGCACATTGTCCGGTCGCAAACCTCACCATACCGCCTACATTATCCGTTGGCAATCAACTTCACCCGATAGAACATCACCTGACCATAGCCCGGACGATAACATCTCCAAAACCTTAGCACGTATGTGTAGCCCCGTCTTGCTTCGTCCTAGTCCTCGTCCCAGCCCCAGTCCCAGTCCCAGTCTCCATCGCCTTACCTTCGCGGCGCGGTTTGTCCCCAATAAGGAAGCCCCGCCCTCGTTTCTAACCATCCCGCCTGCTAGTGCGTTCTCAAGCAAGATTCAACGAGATAGGCGTCCAGCACCTGAGTAGCCATGTCCATCAACAAATCTTCCCCGACGGATGCCAGCCTCCCTCCCAGGAGCTCGTCGCCTTGGCTCGGGATCACCTACAGCGTCACGACCTCCTAGGGAAGAACACCGACAGCGGCGACCCGATAGCCTTCGACCTCCCTGCCCTCCAGGGCCGCACCCTCGATGAGCATTTTCACAAGCTAGGCGTCGACTGCGCCGAACCCTTCCTCGGCCTGTCCAAAAGGTTTGCTCTCGCGAGCCTACCCCCAAACCGCGAAAATGGCTCCACCGAAGCGGCTGGGTAAAATACCTTGCCGACGGCTCCTCGGAACCGGTCAGCGCCCCGCAGGAGGATATGCTCTGCTTTGATACCGAAGTCATGTGGAAAGAGAGCCCGTTTGCCGTAATGGCATGCGCCGCCAGCCCTACCGCCTGGTACATGTGGCTGTCGCCATGGCTCCTTGGCGAGTCTGAGTCGCCGCGCCATCTAGTGCCTCTCGGAGACCCAACCAAGGATAAAGTCATTGTCGGCCACAATGTAGGATACGATCGCGCCAGGATACTAGAAGAGTACGATCTCAAGCAGTCGCGCAACTCCTTCATCGACACAATGTCCCTTCATGTTGCCGTCAACGGCATGTGCTCCCAACAACGACCGACGTGGATGAAGCACAAGAAGAACCGAGAAGTCCGAGAGCGGATAGCGAGCCAAACCGAAGACCTTGCCCTCGCGGAACTTCTCACCAATTCGGCCATGCGCCACGAGGAGGAAGAGCTGTGGGTTGAGCGAAGCTCCATCAACTCCCTGCGCGATGTCGCCAAATTTCACCTCAACGTCACCATTGACAAGGCCATACGTGATGACTTTGGCGAACTTGACAGGGCTGGAGTGCTAGGGAAGCTCGATGAGCTATTAGACTACTGCGCTGCGGATGTTGCCATTACGCACCGCGTCTACCAAGTCGTGTTTCCCAACTTCCTCGAAACCTGCCCCCACCCCGTCAGCTTCGCCGCGCTTCGGCACCTGTCGTCCGTGATCCTTCCGGTGAATAAGTCGTGGGAGAAGTATATCGCCAGCGCAGAGGCAGTCTACCAGCAACTCAGCGTGGCCGTCCAGGAGCGCCTTATCGCCCTCGCGGACAAGGCGCTCGAGATCAGGAAGACGCCCAGAAGTGGTCCACCGACCCTTGGCTCAAGCAGCTGGACTGGAGCGGCCAGGAAATCAAGATGGTCAAGGGTAAAAAGAAGGGCGACCCGCCGAGACCCGCTGCGCGCCAAAAGAAGCCCGGCATGCCTCGGTGGTACAAGGATTTGTTCGCAAGCAACGAGGCCCCAATCAATCTCAGTGTGCGCACGCGAATAGCGCCTCTGCTGCTCAGGTTAGCCTGGGACGGCCATCCGCTAGTCTGGTCGGACACGTACGGGTGGACTTTTCGCGTTCAGCACAAAGAGGCGAGCAAATACCTAAACAAGCAGATGGTACAGTGCGACTTTTCCGAGGAGAAGATAGAGGCCCTCAGGAACGATATCGACGGCATCTACTTCAAGCTCCCACACAAGGATGGGCCAACGGCTCGGTGCGCGAATCCTCTGGCGAAAGGCTATCTTAATTACTTTGAAACTGGCACTCTGTCGTCCGAATACACGTATGCGAAGGAGGCCCTCGAGATGAACGCCTCTTGCTCGTACTGGATAAGCGCCCGCGACCGCATCAGATCGCAGATGGTCGTCTACCAAAGCGACTTCGAGGGCTACGGGGCTAAGCATGCCCAGGAGGACGAATACGGCTTTATTCTACCTCAAATCATCCCGATGGGCACCATCACCCGGCGGGCCGTGGAAAATACATGGCTCACGGCAAGCAACGCGAAGAAGAATAGGGTGGGCTCCGAGCTGAAAGCCATGGTCAAGGCCCCGCCCGGATACAGCTTTGTCGGTGCCGACGTCGACTCGGAAGAATTATGGATCGCCAGCATCTGCGGCGATGCGACATTCAAGCTGCACGGAGGCAACGCCATCGGATTCATGACCCTGGAGGAGCAAAGCTGCGGGTACGGATCTTCATTCGCGCACGGCCAGCATTCTTGGCATCTCGCGGAACGACGCCAAAGTTTTCAACTACGGCCGCATCTACGGAGCCGGTCTCAAGTTTGCGGCCACGCTGCTCCGCCAGTTCAACCCCTCCCTATCGGAGCAAGAGACGGTCGAGATCGCCTCGAAACTGTACGCCACCACCAAGGGTACCAGGACGAATCGAAAGGTGCTCTACAAGCGCCCGTTCTGGCGCGGCGGCACCGAGTCCTTTGTGTTCAATGCCCTCGAAGAATTTGCCGAGCAGGAGCGGCCCCGTACCCCTGTGCTCGGCGCCGGCATAACCGAAGCGCTGATGAGCAGATATATCAACAAGGGCGGCTATTTGACCTCGCGCATCAACTGGGCCATTCAGTCGTCCGGTCAAGACTATCTCCACCTATTGGTTGTGTCGATGGACTACCTCACGCGGCGGTACAACATTGATGCCCGGCTCGCCATTACCGTCCACGACGAAATCCGCTACCTCGTCAAGGATCACGACCGTTACCGGGCGGCCATGGCGTTGCAAGTCGCCAATCTCTGGACCCGTGCCATGTTCTCGCAGCAGATTGGCATCAACGACCTTCCGCAGTCGGTCGCCTTCTTCTCGGCCGTGGACATTGATCATGTGCTACGGAAGGAAGTGGACATGGACTGCGTCACCCCGAGCCACGCCGACCCGATCCCCCACGGAGAGAGCATCGACATCGTCCGGCTGCTCGAAAAGGGGCCCGAGGCGTTGCTCGACCCCGCCATCGTCCCGGAACGGCACGCGCCGAAGCTTGACGGCATCGCCTACGCGCCGCGTGCACCCGTCATGGGCTCCCTACAAAAGGATGTCAAGGATCCCGTGGCGTTTATCAAGGCCCAGATCACGGCGGACGACGACGAACTCAAGGGCCTCGTCAAGGCCCAGAAGAAACCTCCGACTCCGGCCTCTTCCGGCGGGCGGCGGGGCAGGCCTGTCTCGCTCAAGGGCGTGCTGCCGTACTATTCGCAGGCCAAGCTGATGCCTACCGATGAGCCTATCTCGGTCGGCGAGGCGATGGGCGCGAGGTACAAGAACGCGTATCAGAAGGGAAAGCCAGAGTGGTCGAGGGGGCCCAAGAAGTCGACCTCAACTCATGCGTATGCGTGGGACCTCTAGAGCTCTCGGGAAGCCGTCCCGGTCTTATCAACTCGCTCGACGACTGCTGCTCTTCCGTCAACCCAACTTATTTCTCACCACCTTCTCTTTTTCTTTTTTTCTTTTTTTTCTTCTTCTTTTTCAAATAGCGTATACTCGGCTCCGACTCTCGTTCTACTTTCCCTTGTCATATATTGTATACAGTTACCCAGGGGTGTCGCTGTTCACCGTTCAATTGCATAGATGGATGGGTCGGCGTAACGAAAAAGAGCATCAGAAGAGAAGGCATCATTGCGGCGTTTGGGAAAGGAGCTCGCGGCTCTATGTGCGCGTGTGTATATCGAATGTATGATACTCTCCAAGAGCCATGACACTAAACAAATAAATGTAACTCTATTGAATATATAATAACTCGATCTCAAAAATGCATTTGCTACGAATCCCTTGCTTCCTACGCTAACAATGAGGGCCATTCATACTCTCGCTGTCTGAACAAGTTGATCGCTGCCCTGGGAGAAGACAGCATCGCATGTCAGTTGTCAGAGTTCCCCTCTCAGTGTAATATGGGTTCTCCCGCCCGGCCCCGCAGCTCAATATTGATGCAGTGCGCGCTCAAGGGCAAGTCGGAGATGGCGATGGTGAGCAGCGGCCCCATACTACCCCACCATACCTCAATCGTGCGAAGGACGGCCTTGGGATGCGACTTGGGACCAAAACATGACGAACCGGCAAACACGGCTTCGCTCCATGGGCTGTCCTGCGAAGCCGGTGCGTGAGGGCCTCTCTCGGTCGATACCAGTGCAGCGTATTAGTGCAACCGGCTAAATTAACGGTGCATCCACGGTGGAGGAGGAAGGATTTAAATTGATCCATGCAACGTGCACCACCCTCCTTTGTTAGGGATCCAACGATCAATGGCACCCCAAGGTAAAGCGGACAGCTGCAAGGGCTTGAAAGAATAAGAAGAAAAAGTCTACATGCAAGGCACCATACCATGTCTTTCTCTGCGTTGCTGAGAGCTTGGATTCGCGCGTCGTTGACAATGCGAGGCTGTTATTTCCGCCGTGCTTCGTTTCGCGCGCTCCATCGACGGCCGGTGCGGCCGTTTTCCCACTCTTTTCTTCGGTAGACATGGGTTATAAATTCCCGGTCAAGCGGAGGACGATGGCCCGCCGACGGGGCACTAGCCTGCTTTGGTTGGTTTTTTCCACCAACGCACTCTTCCATTTCTTCCTCGCCGACTCGCACCCGCGGGCTGGGACTGGCTCGCTTTTGGCCTTTGCTTCGAGGTATTAGTTGATTGCGCGCCGCCCGCCCGCTTTTGGCTCTTTTCTCGATGAGGCTTTTCCCGGGACGGCATGCGGTCGAGGCAAAAAAGACGAGAGCTAGACCCCATTATTAGAACGCGGAGCAAATTAACGCACTCCCATTTTGGCGTCGCTTTTTCCGGGAGCGTTGTGCGTCTGTTTCTGTGGTAGGTTCATTTAAACAATGGAACCAGAGCATTCCGGGCCCCTCCTCTCGGTTCCGAACCCGCCAGCGAGTTTCTCCAAGAGTTCGGGTGGACGGGGGAGGGAAAGAGGCAGTAATATATACAGCGCGTGTTGGTCGATTGGTTCCGCTCAAATAAGGACCTCGCCCCGAGGGCTTGGCTCTCGCGTGCTATTATTCTTCACCTTGCACCCTTTCGTTTCAAGACCCCCTCCTTGGGATCTACCTAACCCCCAGTCACTCGTTTAACCTAGTTCGTTGTTGAGCGATCGCCATGGCTCCCAAGTGGATGGCGCTGTGGGCCGTGTTGGCCACGGCTGTTCTCGGCACCCCTCGACCGCGCAGTTGAAATCCGACGTCTCCATCCTCATCGATAATGATCTTTTGGGTATGTGATTTTCGACCGGCCAGGTCTTTTTGTTAAATAAAGCCCGGTATGGGAGCGTCCTACGCGATCTACACTAAGTTGGCCGAGCTCCCTCAGCAGACGACCTGTTGCTCTAAACTTCGGTCTTTTGTTTCTTTGGGGCACTGTGGTATAAGAGTAAGAACAGTGAAAACGCTTATGCTAACGGATGGCACTGGAATACAGGCGCCTCCAGCCCGCTTACCAACTCGGGCGTGCTCTTTCTCGGATCCAAGCAGACTCTAGACAAGGCCCGGGCTGCCTGCGAATCCCTAGGCGAATCTCTCTGGTCCCCCGAGTCCGATGGCGACATCCAGTCGGGGTTAAACTACCTCGTCTACCAGAAGCGGGCCAAGAAATCCTCCAAGTACTGGGTGGCCCCCGATGGCGTCGTAGCCCGCAGTATCTCAGCTTCGGGCGAGGTCTCGGAGGAGGACGGCAGCTCGCGCCTCCCGGCCCTGTGCACGCAGACCGCGCCCGTCTCGAACACGACGGCCCAGGACGCGAGCGAGCAGTGGCAGGTCTCGGTCCAGGCTAACAACGAAAATCTCATCGGGTACGCACTCTCCTACCACTGACTGTTGCGGGGTACCCCAGTCGACCATTGATTGCGAATGATCTAACATGTTGCTTTTTTCTTGTTTCCCCCTCCAGCTTCCGCGACAGGCATGCTTTCCGCTTCCTAGGCGTTCGTTATGCTCAAGAACCCAAACGATTCGACTATGCGGAAGCGCACAAGGGCGACGGCGGTGATGTCTCGGCCCTCGAGTACGGCGCTCAGTGCTTCCAGTACGGATCCGGCTCCGAGGATTGCCTGTTCCTCAATATCTGGACACCGTACCTCCCCGGACCAAGTGCACGCAGAAGAAGAACCTCAAGCCCGTCATGTTTTGGATCCACGGCGGCGCGTTCACCGGAGGGTCTGCCAACGACCACACGTTCGACGGGTCCAACATCGTCTCCCGCGGCGATGTCATCTTGGTCGCCATCAACTACCGTCTCGGAAAGCTCGGCTTCCTCGCCCTCGACGACGGTGAGACCAACGGAAACTATGGTTTGGCCGACATCACGCTTGCCCTTGACTGGGTCCGCGCCAATATTCAAAACTTTGGCGGTGACCCTGACCGGATCACCGTCTTTGGGCAGAGCGCCGGAGCCGGAGCGACCCGTGCGCTGATAGCTTCACCCGAGGCCAAGGGTAAATTTGCCGGCGCCATACCTCTGAGCAATCTCGGCGGCTTGGGTTACGGCACGACGTACTCCAAGTACCTGACCATCTCGGAGGCGGCGGAGCGGGGAGGCAATACCTTTGTCGAGGCAGCCAACTGCACGGACGCGCCCTCTCCTGTCGACTGTCTCCGCGAGGTGCCCTCGACAAGATTGGCAGCCTCGGTGGCGAGGTCCGGTTCCTCGTAGTAGACGGCAAGTACCTCACCTCGGATGAGCTCCCGCTGAGCGGAGACGTACTCGACGTCAACTTGATGATGGGCATCACGGCCGAGGACGGCGCGCCCATGATTAGCTTCCAGCGCGACATCACCCTCGAAGAGCAAGAGGAGTGGATCATCTCGCAGGGGTACCCCTACCCGTCCGACCCCGAACTCTACCCGCTTCCCGAGCTAGACAACACCACCATGGCAGTAGACTGGGCGGGTGCGCGCCTCGCGACCGATGCCGTCTTCCGCTGCGTGGACCAGGCCACCGTGGCCGCCGCGCTCGCCAACTCGCTCCTATCCCAAGTGTACTACTACGAGTTCGACCGCACCTACCAGACGCCCGGGTGGCCCAAGACGGATCTGTGCGAGCCCGAGGGTCGCCCCGACGGTAACCCTTCCTCGCCGCCCGGATACCTCCGCTGCCACAGCGGCGAGCTCCTCTACGTCTTTGGCAATATCGTCCGCGAGGGCCTCCCCTGCGCGACGAGGCCGAGGACCTGGCCTTTGCCCAACTCACCCTCGATTCCTTTGCCTCGTTTGCGCGGACCTTCGACCCCAACCCAGACCGGGCTTTCCTCGAAGCACGCGGGTTCGCGAGCACTCTCGCCGCCGTGGAGAGGGCGGGCAAGTGGGAGCCGGCCGTGGATGGCGACCTCAAGCTCAAGGTGTTTGACTGGCCCGAGGAGGAGGGCAATTTGATGGAGGGATTCAGGAGTATCAAGCAGTGCGAGTGGCTGGGCCTGGGTTTGGATTATTACCTGTAAGCCGGAGGGCAGGGTGGTGGACAAGAAGCGGTGTCCGGTGATGATATTCGTCCATGTAGCCATGGATACATGATCGATACAATAGATCGATAGGTTTTAATGGGCTTCGCTCAAGTACGGATTATTCGGTAGCTACGTGCATCGGTGCGTCGCCCGGTGCAGGTATCCATGTGATGCAAAGGCCGCCTCCCTCGTCGGCGCCTTGCTCTCGCCATCTCTATCTGCACTTTCAATCTTTGCCCTAGGCGAGCATTGTTTCAACTCCGATATTCCGGCCCTCCCTTCGGCGGGGTGTTTCTTGTCTTTTCTTTTTTGACCCATGCCCAGCTATGGACGAATCCAAAGCAGAGTTAACCACTTCATGCCGGTGCACACATGGCCCATCACTGGATTTGTAATGGAGCGATGGATGTTTTCCTGGCACAGGTCAAGCTGTCCTGGCCGTATGGACACGTGAAATGCTACGACTTGACCTTTTTTTTTCTTCGCAAGGCGGAAGCAAGGCGGTTGATACATCCATATCCATTGGATCCATTGCGCCTACCTTGTGTGGAAGCGAAGCGGGCTCGCGCGCCCTGCTCTTTCCTTCAACGGCTGCCTGGCCTTGTAAACAGAGCCCAGAGTCGACCTACGGTTGATCGATCCTGCCCCGTGCCAGCCAATTCCACGCGTGTACCAAGGTATTCAAGTTTCAAGTTCCCCGTGGCAGAAGCGATCTCCGATAGTGGTCCAGGAAGCAATCGCGTTTGCTCCCATTTGATCAATGATGTTGTGCGAGCACAACTGTGCAGTCACGCTCCATACTTTCGGGCCTCAAATTCGAGTACGGGACATTTGCTGTCGTCGTACAAGTACCATTCCATCTGGATCTTTTCTTTCCCCATCAATGATCATACAACATTGATGGATGTATCAATGTTACTACACCGCCCGGCTATCTATCATGTGGAGCTGAGCCCTCTTTCTTCCAAGGCAGAGACAATGCTCGTGTCACACCGCACCGTTCTCATCGCCCAATCCATGCATCTGAAGGCGTGGCGGGGCGTTTTCCCCTTTGCCCATCGCCGGTTTAGGTTCACCGAGGCCTCCAGAGCGGTAGTACACGGAATTTTTAGGGTATGATAATGCCACAGATTGCCCGCTTGGAACAAAATCCCTGATATTTATCAGCCTTCATCTTTCCGATCTTATATCTAGCTACATCGCATGCCACGTGCCGACATCATGAAGCATGAGCCGGCTGCCTAATAATGACCCGATCACAAAATTTGAGAGCTTTGGCGAAACCCCCTTCCTCTAGTGCGAAGGAAGAGGCCTCGCGTCGTGAACGGTGGTTGCTGGCTTGCTGGCTTGCTGGCTTGCCGATCGGCTCCAAGGATTGATGGGGCTTCAACGCCAGAACAAGGCAATCGGACAGCCGGCTACCAGTTCCCACGGCTGATTCTTCCCAGTCCCATGAAACCCCAAACGCCCCGTACCAGTTTATCAGGTGGGCGTAAGAATAAAGAAACTAGAGCCGCTGAGGAAGAAGGCGATATGCTGCCGGAACGAGTCTAGGTAACTGCGAGTCTCATGATACTCATGTTTGTGTTCGTGTGAAGACGATAAGATATACGTTGAAGATCCGGGGCAAACGATCTCCTGCCCTACCGTTGTCGGGATAGCAGCAACCAAAAACATGAAGGCGTATCGTATCAGCGAGGCCTGCACTTGTGTTGCACACGTTGGTGGGGGGGAGGGGGCCTGATTAGGAGCCCGCTTTCAGATTTGCAGAGTCTCGCGTTGACGAGGCCCGAAGCTTAAAGGAGCAAACGAGGCCACGAGACCCCAACAGCCTTGGAATACCTCGGTACACGTTGCTCAATTCTATCCAGTCGCGCGACACGCCAGGGCTGGTGGGTGAAGAAGGCTTTCTCTCAGGCGAGACGGGCTGAGATCCATAGACTTTTTGGTCTTCTCCTTCTTTGCAGCACCTACCAATACCCCAGGGCGGTTGAGTCCCGCAATGATCAATGAATCCCTTCTAGACAATATGTAGATTTGTTGAATCTCACATCATTGCCACCTTACTTTTCGGAATATATAACTTCTTTGTCTGGACGCGCGCCATCATAACACAGCACCCGTTTGCTCTTTTTTTCTTCTTTTTTGACCCTTCACTGACCCAAACTCTGGATGCCACACGTACGCCGAGCCACTCCCTCTCACATATGGATGGAGACAGAACGAGAACGCCGAGAGAAAGGGGGATGGGTGCCTGGGGATACAACATCCACACCCACCCACACATCAAATGCACCATCTCAACACCACCGGGATACTTTTTCATCATGTCCCCGGATGCGATCAAGCTTTCCCCGGCCATCGGTAACGCAAAGTGGATCAATTCGCAACCCCCAGCGGCGTTCAACGGAGCCACCCTCCCTTGCCTCCCTATGGTAATTAGTAACCTTTCCAGTTTTATCCGGGCAAGGCTATCGAGGCTTAGCGACTCAAAGCAGTTGAAGTCGATCATTGCGACAGCCCTAGTTTTTTCTTTCAAGGAGGGATGGAGGGGAGGGGAGGTAGCAAGATAACCCCAAGAACCAATATCCAGCTTGGTGTGCATCAGGCCGGTCACTGTTATCAATATTCTCTTCTCACCTCACTTCACGTGCTTTGCCTTTTTCAATTTCGCCCCATTGCTGCAGTGTTCCCCTACCCCCACAGAATCCAGATGTTAACCCCAAATACATTCCGCACGATGTTTTCGGTAAGCAACTTGCCGCCGTGGCATCATACACCCCACACGAGTGCCTTGACGGAAGTCCTGGGGACTTGCAAGAACCTCAAGTTTGTGGGCCCGGTGTCCGCCTCACTTTCGGCCTCCCCCAAACAATTTTGGATGTGATGAGGCAACTAAGAGTAACACCATCAAACCACGATTCTCAGGTATACCGAGGTAGAGCCTGGCTATCTGGCTATTACATGGCCTTTGGCCTCA
Source organism: Parascedosporium putredinis (assembly GCA_949357655.1). Classification (NCBI taxonomy): domain Eukaryota; kingdom Fungi; phylum Ascomycota; class Sordariomycetes; order Microascales; family Microascaceae; genus Parascedosporium; species Parascedosporium putredinis. The sequence goes on from CASHTG010000019.1 coordinate 914,319, forward strand.
TGGTATCACAAGTTTTCTTCTCTACCAGGTTCACAAGCACGCCAAGTCCATCTTCCACGGTGGGGTCTGTAATAACATTGAAGACCTTGACGCCGGAGTAGGAAGCAACCAAACGATGAGTGAGAAGGAAGAAGACGTATCAATTATGAGAAGACTGAAAAGGGGAGACGAGATGTCAATTGATATCGCTTCGGTGTAGAACGTGACCAAAAGGTTTAATATATGAAATGCCAAAGGAAGAGTGACTTGGCTGGCAGCTTCGACCAATGTCTTCCTGGCCAAGCCTCAACTCGCGTCATTGTTTGGCTCATCCCATCGCAATCGCAGGAAGATCCCACGCTGAGACGCTCAGGGTTGCTACGCTTCAAAGAATGCCCCAAGACATGCAAAATGCATGCGGGTTCCCGCCAGGGCATTGCACCGAGATGGCTTGAAACAACAGACGAGATGATTCATACTCATACATCTACATAGATCTTTCGTATGTTCTGCCTCCCGCTTCGAGCGCATTACCGCGTCGAGTATGCCTCTTCATCCATCTGCCGCCAACAGCTTCGAATTACGAGTGTCCATCATCATGGAGCTAAACTCGACCTCGTTACCGAGGTACACAGCCTCTTTCCTCCGCTGCTGGTTTTTTCATTTTATTGCCTTAGATCTAGACGAAGGGAGGGTGGAAACAAAGGTCGCGGGCGCTTTGAATGTAAGGCGGACATCCCGCCTTGACTAGCTCTAGAATGAGTGGATCGTGGGCTCCCGCCCGAGGTCTTGAGGCGGGCCTGAATCGGGGAGGGGGTCAGCATATCCATCCTTTCCATGTTGGAATTTGGCACATCTTGACGTTGGCCCTCATCCAAAGCTGTCGTCGAATCCAAACCCGTATCGCAAATGGGGCCTGCCGGACTTGAACCTTTCTATGAGCGGGAAAAAACTTGAAAACTGTGGAGGGGGCAACAGAAGTAAGGAGGGTAGCGTCCTAATCGCCACATGCAGCGTGTTCGCTCAAATATCTTGTCAATTGTGATAAACTTTCAAAGAGAAACCCGTTTTAGGGGATCGCAGCCATCTGCGCTCTTGACTTTAACTTGGTTTCTTTGTTTGGCTTTTCTTTTGAGACAGGTCGCCTGTCAAACATGGGAATGGCGGCGAGCCCTGCGCCATGTTGTGCGGCAGCACCTGGCTCATCATCCCCCATCCATCATGGATACAACCACAACCTGGGGCAGGGCCGTCCCGCCACTCTCATGTCGTCAAACGTGGGGAACAGGGGGTCTTTAGCGGAACAGACTCAGCCATCTAGCCTCAGGCCCCCGAGGCTTCGCAAAAGCTGAACATCAAAAGAGGTGGTCGTCGGGGCGGACGTTCCAGGCGCAGGCTCCTGAGCCGTTACACCTGGACATCTTCCAATATCTCCATCGTACGGCCCGTGTCATTGGGGTCCGACAGATGTAACAATGGATGCACAAATGTTTTTCCCTCTGCCACCACCACCATGATGGTGGGAGGGTGGTTTGATGTATCGACCCGCGTTGGCAATCAATCGTGGCCGTGTCGAGTGGGAGAATGTCGTTGCATCTTGATATCGAAAAACACGAGTGAGAAGGAGCGCGTTCTCATGGACGACTCTTTTCTTGTACCCTGCCTGATACCTCAAGTCCAAGGCTGTGTTACCCCCTTTGCCATTCACGTCGGGTTGAGGAATCTGAAGAGTGAAGTAATTCACTGATTGGTAATTGTATATGCAGTCCATAAGTGGTAAGTGTGCGTAGCCCGATCCACGACTGAGTCGATGAGAAGAGGGCATTTTTGCACCTTTTTCTTTCTTTCTCTTCGCTTGGAGGCGGGCGTTGCTTGTCACGTTGCACTGATACACCACGTACGCAGTACAGAGACACGATCAATTGATCGCGAGGCAAATTTAGCCCACCTGTTTGTGCATTGCCGCCGCCGGCACCCATTTCCTCGAGGTTTCTTTTCTTTTCTTTTGGTATCTCTTTTTTTGTTCTTTTTAGAGCAATGTTTTTTTCTTTTTTGGAAGCAAGAGATATCTATTCGATTTAGACAGGCGAGAAACGAGATTGAGGAGAAGACAAGGCTCGGCTCGAAGGTGGTGAGAATAACTCGGCGATGGATCCCTTGGACTCCTTGGCCCCTTGGACACCTTGGCCCCTTGGACGAGTCACGAGAACGCAAAAAGAGAATACGTGGATGAATCCAGCTTCATCCAGGAAAAGTAGAATTGAAGACACAATAGCGCGTTAATCCGACGTGAACGGGCGGATGGCATGGGAACGGAGGGTTCCGAGGGTCTTGGCTTCCGCCGCACACAACCTGCATAACTGCAGGAGGTGATTAACCCTCCCATCAAGCCTCGTTTCCCACCGTCTCGGCAGGAGAATTGAATGCTAACACCCCGGGTGGGTGTTGCCATGCTTGGAATGGATCTGTACCGACACCACCGTGACTCACTGGGCTCATTCATCGATAGGTCTCCTTCCTGTCGACCTACCCACCATTCTGGCTGGGTGGGTGAGGTGGCCCTTGGGACTTATACCGGCTCGGCCACGTCCTCACGTCGACGCTTTACGCCTCTAGCCATGCTGTGTAACGAGGGGTTGCGAGCGTGACTCCCAACTCCCAACCCGTACAGCTAGGTACAGCTAGATGGAGAAGACGATGAGGTCGACGAGTTTGGCTGTTGCTAGCTGCTTGTATTCATCTGACACTTTCGTGATGGCCAAATTTCTTCCGTTCTTGTTGCTATATAGGTCCAGCCTCGGCCCTCTCGCCCCCATCCCACCTCTCCGTTCACTTCATCTTTATCCACTTCTACACCAAACACAAAACACAGCTACCTCGCGCTCCTGGTCACTGTTTACCTCGCACAACTCAGTAACCATATTTTCTTTTCCCATCTCCTCAAAAACAAAACCCCCTTACACACATACAAACCAAACACTGTCTGATATCTCGATCCATCGAGGTAGAAGATGAATCCTTCTTCCTTCCCCGCCCGCGAGGTTGGAACGGGTCCATACCACCCGCTGCCTCGAAATGAAGCATTTGCCCAAGGTCAGGAAGCCACATGTTTGCTGGCGGCCTGGCCGCCCACCCTCTCCCCAAAACCCCCTTCTCACAACGCCTCGGCTGCCCGCTCTCATCCAGCAAGAACAGCGGCCCCACAACTTCCAACCACCTCAGCTAGCTGAGAAGAGCGACCTCCGGCCAGAGAACCGTAGCATTCACTCCATGATAGAGGAGCTCTCGAGGTACACGTGTTACCGGTTCGAAAGGGTCAAGGACGAGAACAGTTTCGGCGACAACGTCGATGACCTCCCACCCAGCTGGGACTACGCCCACCGCGTGGCCCACCACACCGACAGCCAGCAAGAGATGCTTCGAGAGGTCCGGTTTCTAGACGAAGACGGCCCCTTCACCCAGAAGATTTCGTGGCGCAACAAAGCGATAAGAAGGCAACTCGAAAGGACGAATGAGGAACTCACCGAGGGCGAGCTGGATCCGAGGTACCATTACGAACTCGTCCAGTTCGAGGAGGTAGGCGGTGATTCTCTGGACAGTCGCAGGAGAAAGTATTACAATTCCCGAGACAGCCAAATCGTCTCCTACGAGACTTCTAAGAGGTCCTCCAGGAACGGTGACAAGGACAGGGTCAAGAACAAGGATAAGACAAGAGAGAGCAAGAACCGAGATCGAGAAAAGGGCGCCTACCGCGTAACTCGCGCAGTAGGTTACTTCGCAGGCGTCCCCAGTCACGGTCGGGAACACAGGCAAGACAAGAAGGACAAGAAGGACAAGCATGACAAGCAGGACAAGCACGACAAATACGACAGGTACGACAAGTACGACAAGCACGAGAAGCAAGACAAACAAGACAGGAGGGAGAAGCACCACAAGAAGTCCGGAAAGGATGTGGAAGACGATAGCGGCATCTTCGCCATCGTCGCCTACTATAGACGGAAACCCCGCAGCGAAGAACCCATTGAGGCCATGTATCGGGAACTCAAGCAAGGCAGGCTAAACTATCAAGAAGTCGCGCTACAGAATACCGTGGCAACCTCCCCGGCGTACGTGAACGCCCAGGCCGTGCCCCAGCAGCTGCACCATGTACCTCAGGGTAACGCGGGCCAGTACGCCCGACAAGAGCATCCGCAAGCCATGCAGCAGCAACAACTACAGGCTCAGATGCTCTACCAGCAGCAGCTACAGCAGCGGAAATTACAACAGCCCCAGCAAATCCAACAACTGCAGCAATTGCAACAGCCGCAACAACTTCAGCAGCCCCAGCAAATCCAACAGCTTCAACAACTGCAACGGCAGCAGCAGCAGCAGCAGCAAATCCAACAGCAGCAGCAGCACATCCAACAACAGCAGCAGCAAATTCAGCAACAGCAGCAGCAAGTCCAGCAGCAGCAGCGGCAAACCCAGTTTACTCACCAGCAGGCCCAGCAGCAGGCCCAGCAGCAGGGTCGCCTTTCGGTGCCAGCCGCGGCCCCCGTGCCGAGGCATGTGGGGGCAGCAGGTCGGTAACCAGGGTCAGCAAAGACCCATCAGGACGACCAAAGACGTCAGCCAAAATCTCAAGGCTCCTCTCTATGCACCGGCTGCAAGGGGCAGGGCCCAGACCAGGGATCGGGACTATCACAGGACCTCGCGCAGCAGCTCTGCATCCAGCGACGGATCTAGGCCGTGGAGCAATGATGATGACACGGCTCCTTCTTCGGTTGGAGAGCCCGGGTATCCCGACGTCAGGAAGGGTGATGCGGGGCGAGGGCGAGCTCCCATCTTGACGCAGGACCCTCGTCATGACCGTAGGGCGAGTGGGCATCACAAGGAGGCGGCCAATCCTCGGCCGTCCGGGGTTTCATACGTAACCACTACTCGGTGGCCCGCAGACAACGACCCGCGATCTCACAAGACGGGTCCTCATGCCGCCCACCCTCCCCCTCCTCCTCTCCATCCGTTTCCGGCAGCCCAACGGTCACAGCCTCGTATGACTGTTGAAGAGCCACCATCCCCCTCGAAGCGGGTGAAGAGCTCCGTTATAGAATGAGTCGGCTACGCGCCGATGACGATATTGTCGACGTTGGCGACGACGATGACTATGAAAGTCCTTATGGCGGTCGCCACTACTATAGTGGCCGGGGAGATACAGCCACTGTTACTCCGGCCAGAGGCCCCGGAGTCTCGAACCGAGCCGGCAGGTTTGACCCCAGTTCGAGTGTGCCGCGAACGGCGAATGGGGGCTACCAAGGTAACCCCATGATGCCTGAACGGCGGCCTATCTATCCAACCAGAGGCCCCATCAGAAACTAGCGTAGCAACGGGTATTCTTGTGTATATTTCTTTATATCCTTCCACTTCTTTTCCTTGTTTATATAGTCGATTTTCTCACTGGGTGGTCTTTATGATCAGGCGTGTATATTCGGAATCGGGCCCGCCTTGGGCTTTTTTACTTTTCATTTGTTTTTTCTGCTCTACATGGGACTAGTATGAATGAACGACAAAGTGGTGCTAGGTTTATGGAATCGGAATTTTTAAGTTGAGGGGGCTTGTCTTTCCTTCCTCCTATCGGTACTGGCTGCTTGAAGTATGGATATCGGCATTGTTTGTTTTTTTCTCCTTGCAAATCAGCTCTAGGTTTACAAAGATTGATCCAACATTCTCAACTCCGATTAGCCCCTTGAATGATAATACAAGTAACAGAAATGGCATATTGAGCTCTATACTCTTGCTTGCGATCCTCTCTTCTCTTACGTGCTATGTGAGGCGAGCGGTCCGCGCCTCAGACCCGGCCCGGTAGCTCCGCATGGGGACCCACTGTCCACTATACAGCCCGGGACCGGATCGGCATGCAGTGGGTTCAGCCTCCGTGAATGACGGAGGAATGGACGGCCGCCAAACGAGGTTTCCACGGCTTTTTCTTTGCCAGAAATTTAAAAAATATTTCCCTTCTCCCTCCCTTCCCCAGCAACAAATCTTTGAGTTGCATCCTTCTTCATCACCGCGAGCTGGAGCATAGTCTCTACACGGAGCGTCTCTACGAGGTGGCAGGACCGCTCGAGGATTAAATGACGGGAAAAGGTGCCCGTCAACGAGACCTTGCGCAATAATACAATTATGCGCCGGCGAGTTTTGTGGTTTTTCTTTTTTTCTTTCTTGTTCACTGTTGGATTTCAACCTCGTCAAGATCGTCCAATATTTACATGTACAGTGGTGTGTGTGGAAAACATCCAGTGACTAAGCAGATGCATGAGCCTGCACAAATGCCCCTGCATCCTGCATTGACCACCCCCTCACCCCCACCCCAACTTTGCCCAACCAACCCCAGCTGAGGCCATCCACACCAAACAGCCACTTTAGCACAATTGCTCAACTGCACTGGGCCAATTTGGCAGTTTACCGCGAATTTTAACTCGACGCGTCTCACCCTTCACCCTGCTTGCCAAGTTTGCTCCAGTCAACATTCACTTCACCCAGCAACATGAACTAAATACAAACCTTGCCTCATCACTCTTTCCCTCTTTTTTTCTCCCCTATTACTAAACCACTAACCTTTTTTAATGTTATCCCCTCTATAGCCCTTGCTCCCTCCAATCACCTCAATGGTCGGAGACACTGTTTACAACTCTATATGCAAGCAGTCACACGTCGACTGCATACCTCTTCGCCCTTTCACCTTCCCCTCCAACTGCGAGTAGTCTGTTCCCGGCTTCCACCTTTGACCGTTCGCAATTTGTCAAATCTCCGAGCGGTCCATCGCGTTATCGAAGCCGACAACGAGTCGGTAGGAGGGCAAGCAGCAATGCTTCGAAAGGGTGACAGGAAGTACGCAGCCGAGGAGGCCATCGTCTCCCGAACTCTTAACCAGCAAGCCAAGGCGAATCCAAGGCTCGCCAAGTCTCTGTTTCCCTCCAGCAGCCCTCAGCAGCCGTCTCCAAGCCAGCATGGGAGCATAAAGGACGCTTTCCGCCGGAAGGACGCCCCTACTCAAAGCACACTGTTCGCCTCTCTCACCGGCTCGACCCAGACGAAGCCTCTCACGACCAAGTCCTCCAACGCGCACATGACGCCGCCGCCTCGACTTCAGTCAATCTGCGCTTCCAACGATGACCCCTTCAAGGATGAGGTCCACGGGAAGGCATGGAACAACGAAAACTTTTCCATTGCGCAAGATCTGGAATGGCTCGCTGATAATATGGACGACAATGAGTTTGACGACGACGATCTCTTGTGCGACTCGCCACCCAAGTTGCCTCCAGCCGTGAAGCCCACCACTGCCGCCGTCCCAGCTCCTGTGCCCGGTCCCACGAACTTGAGCATGCCCGTTTCCATCATCGATAGGAAGGAATCCAACCCATCCATCGCTGGACGTCAAGACTTGGCCAGGCCTGCTTTCGCCGTCGCCAACCACCTTGCTGGCCAAGAAGGCTTCTCTTCACAAGGCACGGCCATCTCCTGGAGCTCGTCTCCCGACTACCAGAGACCCCTGCGCCCTGGTGCCCCGCTCTCCGCCGTCCAAACTAGCCTCCTAGCTGATGCTACTAGTAAACGGAAGTTGGAGGAGAATTCTTCTCCTATCGCGGCCCCCAAGCGACGCAGCTTGCCTTTCCCATCCAAATCACGGCTCTCGGAACGGAACGATCCCGTAGTTGAACCTGTGACCGCCCGTGCTGCCGCTACCCCTGCCACAAAGACGACGCGCAACGCCTTCGAGCTCACTGCTAGTGCTGTCAAAGAGCAGAGGAAAACGCATCGCCTCCAGCGCATGAACTCGGCTGTGACGGATGCGGCGTCGGACATCTCTGCAGCCTCCGGAGCGACCGGCACGAACCAACAATTGGCGACAGAGGCCCCCGAAGTAAGTAGCTCGCCAAAGACGGTAGAGCCCGTTTTCCTCAGCCAAGAACAGCGCCAAATCCTTGATTTGGTCACCAAGAAGAGCCAAAGCGTATTCTTCACTGGCCCTGCCGGAACTGGTAAATCCGTTTTAATGAGAGCCATTATTCGGGAGCTCAAGAAGAAATGGGCCAAGGATCCCGACAGGTTAGCCGTCACGGCGTCTACCGGCCTCGCCGCGTGCAACATTGGCGGCATAACCCTCCACAGCTTTTCCGGTATGTCTTAACCTCGTGGACTGGTCACCTGGAGCCAAGAAGAAGCCATTAACCCCGCCCCCGTGTAGGAATTGGGCTCGGAAAGGAGGACGTTCCGAGTTTGGTCAAGAAGATTCGGCGCAACGCAAAGGCCAAGAACCGCTGGCTCAGAACCAAGTGTCTCATCATTGATGAGATTTCCATGGTTGATGGCGAGCTGTTCGACAAGCTTTGCGAGATAGGGAGGACGATTCGGAACAACGGGCGACCGTGGGGTGGTATCCAACTTATCATCACCGGCGACTTCTTCCAATTGCCTCCGGTTCCCGATGGCCAAACGAGGATGGCCAAATTTGCGTTTGAGGCATCGACCTGGAATACGTCCATCCCCAACACCATTGGACTTACCCAAGTTTTCCGTCAGCGAGACCCGCAGTTCGCGCAGATGCTCAACGAGATGCGCCTTGGCAAAATCAGCGACGACACCGTCCGCGCGTTCTGTGCCCTCTCCAGACCGTTGCAATTTTCCGACGGAATCGAGACCACTGAACTGTTCCCCACACGCCTCGAAGTTGAGCGGTCCAACAATAAGCGGCTCAGCGAGCTGTCCGGCCGCCCTTATCGCTTTGATGCACAGGACACGGGCCACCCCGACATCCGCGACAGGCTCTTGCAAAACATGATGGCGCCTAAAACTATGGAGCTCAGGGTGGGTGCCCAGGTCATGCTCATTAAGAACATCGACGAGCAGCTCGTCAACGGCACTATCGGCAAGGTCAAGCAGTTCATGACGCAGCATGAGTGGGAGTCTGGCGGCCTTGGGGAGACTACGGAAGATGGGCCGATCGACTTGGCTCTGGCCGTGAAGAAGATTAAGAAGTTTGCCAACGCCGATATGACGAAATCAGCGGTGGCCTTCCCCATTGTCGAGTTCCTTTGCACCGACGGAAGCCGACGCACCCTCCAATGCGTCACCGACGAGTGGAAAGTAGAGCTGCCCAATGGGGAGGTCCAGGCTAAACGATCGCAGCTACCGTTGATCCTCGCCTGGGCACTGTCGATCCACAAAGCCCAGGGCCAGACCTTGGAGCGTGTCAAGGTTGATCTTACGCGCATCTTCGAGAAAGGCCAGGCCTACGTCGCCCTTAGTCGTGCGACGAATCAAAAGGGTTTACAGGTGATCAAGTTTGACAGGTCCAAGGTTATGGCGCACCCCAAGGTTGTGGGATTCTACAACCGCTTGTACACTGCGGAGCACGCACTTGGTGGCATCAAGCCTGAGCAGCCAACAATCCAGGGCATGTTCCAGGGCAAGCCGTCGCCGCACCTCCCCCACCAGCGCCAGCGCCAGCGTCGGAGCCAGCCAAGCGTAAAAGCGCAGTGGTTGATCTGACAGACGAGGATCGTGAGTATCTTGAGAACCTTCTCGGAGATCAACAGTACGACGACTATGGCCACCTATGAGGTCTTGCGCTGATGACGCGTGGCTATGTGTACCTTGATCTACGTGTATCCAGCGTGCGGTGTTTGACTTGTATCTTTTCTTCTTTTGCCATCTTCTGCCTCTTCACTCCTTTTAAATGTCTTACCCTTTTGAGGGGACATTTCTTTTGTTCTTTTCTCTCTTCTCCTGGGGCCTCATACGTGGGTTACGGGGTGGTGGCGTCTGGTCAACTGTTTTCGGGGCATTGTCAACGGACATGGGGTCCCAACGACGAGCGGCGTTTGAGGAGGGCTGTTCATATAGAAAGGGACGAAAGAATATCAATTAGAATCCCTCTTTTTTTTTTTTCAGCCTTGGCGTTTCGAACCATATCGTGTTGCATTGTATGAGAAGATGAACGTTATTATCGCCTTGTGTCATCGACAAGCAGTCTAAGGTCAGCCGTGAAAGGCTACATGTAGGGGGACCAGTCGACACCATAAGGCTCCCACTCTGCACACATTTATGTATGTGCCAGGGCGTACATTGACGGATATTGACCACGCGCCAACTCTTGGCAACGAGGAGTTACTATGCCCAGGAATCTTGTTCAGAGTTTCCCCACACGCCTTTTCAACAGCCTCTGTTTCTCAGATTAAACGTATTCATTGGAATAGACAGGAAACCCAAGCCCCAAAGCATACCAGAGCGCCCGCCTAGCAACTTCCAGACTTGTCAGGGGTTACCAGGTTTTCAAAATACAAACACAAGTCCTTTTGATCTTCCAAGATCTTTACGAAACAGACTCGAGGTCTCGGGAGGGGCCGCAGTCAACACGTGGGCAGCGAGGCCAGTACTATGTATGCTGTAGGAGCCTTGATGACCAAGCCAAACAAACCAGGGGACGAGGAATGTTTGGGAGAAACACGTTGGGCAGCAGTGGATTATATAACCCACAACCACGTTGGTGGTACGGGACTGTAATACTGGTATTCCTGGCAGTACCGCTGCACGGCACACGGTTCGTCGCACAAAGTCGCAAACCACTGCACTGCAATTCTGCAGGCGGTGGTGGGACTGGACTACGTGCTTATCGATAAGGAATTATGCAGAAAGGGAAGGGGGTGGACTCTCTCGACCGGCCGACCACTAAATTTCCAAATTTACAGGCTCCCCTGTGAGAAAGTTAATTCAGCATCTGGTGGCAAGTCCCCGACATTTTTTAACTAGTAAATTTGCCCCGTTGCGAAGCCCAGATCATTCATATGCCATCAATTGATCATCAACTATTCCAACGTCACCCAGTCTCCGATCCATCTACGTCGTCCCCGCCCTGCCCTCCGCTGGCCTATTTGGAACGAAGCTCCGACCGAAATCCCTTCCTTGACGAGGCGCAGTGCTTCATGGAGAGGCACATGCTTATTGCTTTCTAAGACAGGCAGCTCCCGCCCATCCAACCTCCTCTGCTTCTCTCGACCATCCTCCTGCGCCTTCTCCTTGATCTTCTTCCCCGTCGCAAAACCCAGTGGCGCCGGCCATCGTCGAAATCCCCTCTCCCCCTGGCTCGAAACCTCGACCAACACGACGATCCCGAACGAACCGCGGACCTTTTTTTCGTCGACGAGCACGCGACCACAGGCCCCCAACCCGCCCCTCTCCCCCGCGCAAGCAAACCGGCACCATGGCGAATGAGTTCATCGGCTTGCATATGCTGGTGTCCCTGAGGGATCCCCGGGAACACAGCTCAAGGGGACGATAAGCGACATCTCCATCGCCGCCGGCGACTCGGGAGACAGAGCCATCGTCCTCAGCAACGGTACGTGCATTTTGGTGTCCTTTCTTCCCCTTAGCGAGGGCTCTCTTTTCGGCCGCTAACTTGTTTCTTTCTCTCTGTCACTTCTAGTCTTCGTGGTCGGTGCAAAGGGCCAGTGGTACCCGCGCCTTGAAGTTCGCTCCGATAACATCCTCGACCTGGCCGAGGTGCCCCGGACCACCAGCCATCACCTGCTACTTTCACCGCACCGACCGTCAGCGGAGTGTCGGCCCCGGTTTATGTCCAGCCAACGCAAGCTGTTCAGCCCGTCTTTGGAGATCCAGCCATTCTTAGCGTGGGGTTGACGAAGCCTGGCTTGAGTCAACAAAGCGGTAGCCCTTTAGTGGCCGCCAGCAGCAACACCGAGTGGGAACCCCAGGCCGAAGCCATTGGCCAACCGAGCATCTCCGGCCTCAACATTACCTCTACAAAAACGCTCGATCTCCCTACCGGCCTCGGGCGCCTAAACATCGAGAGCCCAGCCCCGGCCGAAGCGCCTGCCATCGAACTAGAAGCAACGGCGGCCGACCACCTCAACTCGTCTAAAAAGAAGCGACGAGAGAGGAAAAAGGTCCAGCCCAAGCATCTCAGGGTTCAGGATCCGGCCGGACAACTTGATAGCTCACCGGCCCAGGCGGCGCCGGCGAATCGTGGAAAGGGGTGGAGGCAAACGCCCATTCTAGAAAGTACAGCATCCTTCCAGCCCTTTATGGCGTTAAAACGAAATGGGGCAAAGGGCAGGAGGGGACTCGCGGACAACGGGTGGGCTTCCGAGGATGTGACGGAGGAGATGGGAGAATTCGACTTTGAAGGTGGGCTGGCCAAGTTCGACAAGCGCACGCTGTTCGACCAAATGCGGAAGCAGGATCAAGTTGACGACTCGGAGCGGCTGGTCTCGTATAACCGTCGCCCGAAGCCTGGCACGGCTGGTGGCAAGAACTTTCACTACAGCGAAAACGTGCTCGATACGCCGTCCTCGATATCCAAGGCGCTTGCGCCAAACGACTTTGGAATAGCGAGGCCGACGACGGCACACACGGAGAGGATAGGAATCCTCGTACAATGCAAAACACGCGACGGGCGGACAGCAAGGTTTCTGTGGCGCGCAGGTCTCAATCGCGCAAGGCGTCGGCTGCGGGGCCTGGGCAACCCTTAAGCCGAGTCAACTCGGCAGTACGACAACAACTAAGCGCCGGCGACGCACCAAAATACCAGATCCTTCAAAGAGCTCACAGCCCGAAGCAGCAGAACCTCCAACCGGGCCTCTATCTCGTCCCTTCAGACCGCCGCGTCGAGCCCGTATCAGCCCTACAGATGCTTAATCTAGAGAATATCGCTGCCAATGAAGTGGGTCTCACCGAGGAGATGATGACAGAAAACGCGGGTCGGGGTATCGCCGAGGTTGCTCTCACCGCCCTCACGGACCCGGCCATTGGAGTTCGGATGGGAACATCGGGGAGGTCGACTCCCGTACTCAATATCGCATCCCACGCGACCATCATCATCTTGGCGGGGAACAACAAGTCGGGTATCAGAGCGGTTGCGGCGGGCCGTCACCTACGCAGCAAGGGAGCCAATGCAGTGATCTGCTTGGTCGGTATCGAACGCGAGGTGGACCTTTTGGAAGACATGCGGCAGCAAATTCGCATCTACCGCAACTTTGGGGGCCGTATATTCAATAAGCAAGAGTTCTTTGAACACCTACGCAAGCTCAAGTCTGGAAACCATCGAGATCAGGTGAGCTTGATTATCGATGCTCTTCTGGGACTCACGATATCGTTTGAGGAACTCCGGACCGGTGATCAAGCTTCGGTCTACGAGCTGATGGAGTGGGCCAACCGCAACGAAGCGTTTGTTTTGTCAATCGACGTTCCGACGGGTATCGACCCAACGAGCGGCAAGGTCAGCATCATCGATGGGAGCCGGTTGTTCGTCAAGCCGAGGTACGTGGTAGCGATGGGAGCGCCAAAGAGAGGACTGTTGGAGGCTATCTCGCCCGACAACGAGGACGGCGTGGTCACCGCGGTTTCGGGACCGGACGGCATAGTGTTGACGGACGACGATCCCTGGAAGCTATACATTGCGGATATTGGGCTCGGGCCGGGGGTCTGGAAGAAGGCCGGGACCAAGATGCGTCGAGGTATCGACTTTGACGCGCAGTGGGTGTTGGAGATGCGGTATCAGGGAGATGTCGATGACGAAGAGGATGAGTAACCCGGCAGATGACCCATCCATGTTGGCCTAGACTGCGTCCTGTCTGACCTTGATCCCTTTTCTCTTTCTTGTTTCTCTGCTCTCATCCATCTCGCCTCGATCTTCATCCTTTCCTCCCACTTCTTTCTAAGCCCACCACCAAACCCTTGACCTCCTTCCCCTTTTCCTCTACTTTCTTTTGTTTTTTTTTCTGGTTTCAGTTTCCAATTGTGGTCGAGGAGTTTATGGCATTCATGACGAGGCGTTAGCATACCGCGCGAGAGAGAACCAAAATTTTCATGCATTCATCCATATTCATTGGCAACAACAACACAACACCCCTTAAGATTTTAGACACTTGCAGCACGAGAATACCTCAGGGAGGGAAAAAGAATTCTTGCTCAATCTTTGCGTTTTTCCCCTTTCGTTCGTCATTCATGACCTCCCTTGTTTCCTTTTCTCCTTCTGTTTTTTTTTTTTTTGGCTCCTTGTATTCAGATGATCACAGTAGGAAGATGTTCCTGACGGGGCTAGTAGTGTGCAAAGTACGATGATATCCATTTAAAACTTGACGCCCGAATAATCAAGACGACGGTGCCCCAAACATCGAAAAGATCTCCCAATCAATTGTGTTAACGTGTATTGTGTGGGGAGAGTGAGCGCCTGAGATCAACAGAGAGAAGATTGATATTAGTGATTGATGAATGTGGGTTAGAGAACATTGAAGTAGATGCACCAAATTTCAACTCATCATCATCTCCCTCCCCTCGCTTAAACGCCGATCTGCCAATCCCTCACAGGCCTAGTCGTCCCCTAGTGTAGGCCAGGTTGGACAAAAGAGGCATGCCGAGAATGCCAGAGCAGAGCGAAAATCAAGGATCTCCATGTACGAAAAGGGGCACGTAAACAGTTTGAAGATTTTCCGTCCAATCTCTCTCTCTCTCTCGCTCTCCCTCCATAGAGCAGCGAATCGACTCGTAGGGCGCACGCAATGGAGCTCGAGTACATGTACGGCATTGAACCCGTCTGGCGATCAACGTGTGGTATGTACATGTACGCTATTACACTGGCGCCAGGACTGGGGAAGTCGCGTAAGCAGGGGAGAGAGGGCGGGAGATATCTCTTGTTTCAAGCCTTAGCCGTCGACTCGGGTTGGGAATGTTTCAAAACCGCGTAGCCGTGAAACGCATTCGCGAAACGAAGAGGGGAAAAAGGGCTTCAGCAAGCCAGCCCGACTGGTAGGTTAAATTTTTTTCTCTCTTTTTTTTTTATACCCCTTCTTGTCTAAACTCTTTCATCCCACTCGTCCGCCCTTTCGGGGTCGTGCCCCGCGCACCGCACAAGGACCGGCCCCCACCTCTTCCCCTACTAGGCCGGATGGGTGCCGCTGAAGAAGACGCACACACGGGACTTCAGCTCAGGCGCGAGAGAGAGTTTCGGCGGGCGGGGAGGCGGCGAAACAGCATAAGCGAGGCCGTGGCATTTGTGTCAAAGCTGGCGGCAAGGACCTTGTGAGGGTTGAGGGTTGGGGATAGATTGGGCAGGACGCAAAGGAGTTTTTGCCAAGGGGCAAAAACGACACATGTGTGTGCCGTCAGCATGTACGCTTTGGACGAGATGAGGAGGTGATGCAGGCCAGCGGGTTTCCTTTTCTTCTTTTTGTTCGTGTTGGTAGGTTGCGGTATGTATCACCATCGCCAAAATGGTTTTGGGGCCTTTGGCGATATACCCGGGGAAGGGAATGCGCGGGATGTCTGTAGAGAAACATAAGAATGGGAATCGAATACAAGTATAAAAAGGCGAAGGACCCTCGCATCAAGATGGAATAATTAAACCGATGAGCAGGCGCAAGCTTCACAAAGGCTTCCGGACTTGCATTCATTCCTTTCTCGTACTCTCTCTCCTCTTTGTTTATTCTGCTTCTCTTCTCTCCTCCCTCTGTTTGCGGCACCTTCAAGTTCTTGAGCACCTACACTTACACGAACTGCCCCAAGAGATTTGCAAACCGCGACTTGGAAATATCCAACATACACATACCAACCCAAACCATTGTCATTCTTTTCAGAAAACGTACACTCTGTTTTACCAATCACTTAATATTCCCCAGACCGTGCATCTGGAGTCGGTCATTTATACACATTAGCCAGACTATCGTCAGCAGCCGCATCACAGCACAGCTTTGCTATCACAAAGCGTGACACCGCCCTCTCGAGGAGCACATTCATTTCCACGTCTATTAGACACGCCCATCGTTCATACACACACAACTTGTGTCCACACTCTTTGTCTTTGAGAGATCTTTTTTATTATCACCAAACTCGCCCGTTCTTCCTTTTGGCTCAACGCCGTCTGAACTTTCTTCTCAATCCCAACGCCAACGGATACAGTCGGTCCCCATCTACCGCATTCGATATCCCTTGCGCTTCACTGCTCATCCAGCATGCATCTGAACATTCTCCCCTTGTCTCTTTTGCCCTCTCCGCCGTTGGGTCCCCTTTGAGCCCTCGGCGAACAACTCCATCGTCCTCTGGACTCGCCACAACACCGCCACCTTCTCTCCTCTCCGGCTACGAGCCCCGGCTTGCCAGTGGTCCAATATGACGCATGATAACGGCACGACCATCCTCAGCAGGGGCCAGCTAGTTGATCTGGTAGCGCCCGATGCAGGATGGTGGACTGCTGCCCCTATCAAGCTTCCGCTCAAGGCTCTTGGGCCACCACATGCCTCTCTTTTCTAAGCGAAGATGCCAGCTGAGGATTTTACATCCACTTGAAGTTTACCTAACATGAGACTTGACACGCGAGCTCTCTTGGGATGGTGCTTTCCCCACGCTCATTAATGATCGTAATTTCTTTTTTTCTCCCTTTCTTTTCACCTGGGCATTTTCTTCATTCAGATCAAATGCACTAGCGGCGTTGTACGGGGTCAAAGATCATCTGGGTTTTATTGTCACATGTCTTTTTTTCTTTCTTTTTCTCGGGGTAGGAGATAGGGGGAGGGGAGGGGGAAACGGGAAAGACGAAAGGCAGCATTTGATCGAGGGCTACATGTAATCTCGGAAGGTAACCGTCAACCCGGGATTAGAACAGCGATCTATATATCAGTAGCTCTGTATCTCCGTATTCCTGGGAAAATTCCATCACCTGAATCTATACTGTCCGTGTCCACATATAATACCCAGATCAACTGATATATACATCTATAAATGCTTAAAAACCACAGTCTACCCCACGGTCCTGATATCGTTCAGTTCGGCTGAAGTGAACTTGACCTCCGCCGTACTTGAACCTGGCGGCCTCGCAGCACAGCTTCTACAGCGCCAATCGTGTCGTCTTCCAAGGCCTGACGATCTCGAGGTGGCTACATGTATGTTCCGATCACTCTCTTGCTTGTCTCCCTCTTGAAATTCTTGGCTGATGATATGTTGGTCCGCTTCTTCCTGTTGATCTGTGGTCTACATAGCATTTATTGCTTGCCTGGAAGTTGGAGTGCGTTGTCTTGCACCTTCAAGCTTATCCTTATGTTCACGCTGCTGAAATGCTCCAGGCAATCATTACCTTGAGTCCGCAGGGGTGCAGGATTATGAGACAATTAGGGTGTCCTAGGATGACCTGCCTACAAGGGAGATAGAGCCTCGTATCCGGCGTGTCGTACAAGATCCCCAGAACGCCACAGGGCACTGCGCCGAGTTTAGGAAGGCCAACCACCTATTCCATGGCTATCGCAAACCGGCCATTTCACCACCTCGCCATCTTGCTCTGGCGAGCTCCACGGAAGACGAGGTCATCCAAAAACAGCGTCTCCAGACGTTGAGCCTCCGCAGCAACTAGAACCTGTGAGGGGAGCACTCTCCACTTCAGGTTGCTGGGCTACGAAATAAACCTCCCAGCCTCGTCTCTCAAGCCACCTCGAGCACCGGAGAGTGATCCTGCAAGGAAACGAAGAAGAACAAGAAGAAGGATCGAGAAGAAAAAGATGACAGGTGATGAATGGGAGAGGCGTGCTGTGCCAAGCCGTGCATCCTGGGGTAATAAGCTTTGCCAAGAGACGATTGCCAAGACGCGATTGCCAAGGCGGGTACATGCTGACAGGCAGAGGCCATCTTGGCAGTTGGGTTGGGGGCGCAGAGTCTCCCAAGGGGATGGATAGCCTATCGAAAGGAAGGACAGACTTTCGGGGTCCAGCTTGGGGGAAGAGGAGGAGGGGGACGATCCAAAAACCAAGTGAGGCCATCGCAGCACTCAGAAAAGAGAAACCTCCCCAATCCTGGCCCCAAGTCCCATCCCGACTTCTTTCGCCACCAAAGCGTGACGGGATCCCGTTCTCGATGCTTTGGTAATCTATTGCCTAAGGGCAAGGGAGGGAAAAAGGCGTGGTCGAATAATTTTACCGGGCGCGATAATATAGGCGTTATGCATTAAATGGTAACCCTTTCTGGCTCTAGTGTGAGCACCCATCTGGCCACATTCCCGATTCTGTCGACACGCACCACATACTTCGTACACACCACGCGCACATTGGAACCCAACATATGGATGCGAGGCGCTCCTTGTAGATGCAGCCTCCTCGCTTGTGGAGGGGACCGGTCCAGACCTTCTGTGTGTGGTTTTTTTTTCGTTCGCTTTTCAAGCTTACTTGACCTTGTTCTTTTCATTCTTTTCCTTGCCTTCGTCCCTTGCTTGGGGATCTTCTGCCCTTCTCCTTCTGTTTTTTTCTTCTTTCTTTTTAATGCCTCGAGGCCCATTGTTCTTTGCCAGGTTTAAATTCGGTAGGCACCTCCGATCTCATTTACTTGACATGTCTTGCATAACGCAGGTCGATCAAGGTTCATCTAAATGAATTCACTCCTGTCGTAACAGGGGCCTTTGCTAGAAGGGTTAAAAATACGTGAAAGGGGAAGAGCTGCCTCTGGTAAAGCGCTTGATCAATCTACCTTGCGGTCGCCCTGTCCTTCACAAACCGCCGTCCTGGCTGATCGATACAACAATTAATTGGTGCCTATAAAAACAAGAACGCTGTTTCTTACTCAGTTGGCTTAGCTTCGATGGGCTTGGGACACCCGCATCATGTCCCAGCTCCGCCGTTCGTGTGAAGTCAAGGGAGAGGTGAGTGAGGCACGATCGATATGCCCATCTTAGGATCGAGCAAGATTGGATCATGAAGCAAATGCCGTGTTCAGATCGGGCCTCGTCGGCTCTCACCCGGGAGAGGGGTTGCTCCGCACTAGTCTCGCGAGAAGGAGAGGCCAGCGGGATTTTACACTAGAAAGAAAACCTTCACTGGCCCCAGAACGTGCGCCTTGAGCCTGCACTGCGAGGGAGGCGAGGCGAGGCAGGTCCGGGCGAACTCCTCACCCAACCATCAAACTCAATCTGTCCCGGTCGGGCGGTGGCGTGCGGACGTGCGGCGAAGAAAAGGGTATACATGAGCAGAAAAGTACCACCTGCTCCTGTGTTGGGCTAGTGGGTGCTGCTGATGTACCAAGGTACGAAGTATCCTGGATGTAGCTTCAATACATCCATATCGTCAATGAACGGGTAGGGCATGCCCATCCGCTCAGTGACGGATGGTTCAATGATGGATAAGATTGCATCGGATCGTCAACATGGAGAGCATTAAACAGCCCGAGGTCTCTCAAATAGACAAGCCCATTCTTGTTCTTCCTCTGCTTCTGCTTCTGATGAACCAAGCAAGATGCAGGCTTGGTTGGGCTGCACCTCAAAATGTTGCCATGTACCATAGTGGATAATAATGTCAAGTTATTAATCTGGCATTGCACTGCCCCCGAGTGATCAAAAAGCTCGGAGGGGTTGTAAAGTGCGCACTTGATGTAGAGTATGCATGCACATCGAGGCCTGGAGCTGGACCGCCCGGCCAGCTCGACCCATCCCGCCTCTTTAATACCAGCCATCCATTCAATGTTGCTCATGTATGATCAAAGTGACATCTCTCGAAATTGAGTCGGGAAAATCGACTCAAGCGGGATCGTGAGCCTGCGATTGCTGTTGCTAACCGGCCTCGACAAGACGTGAAAATTTTCCCGCGCGTCTGGGCGAATCGCGCAATTCACAACCCTCGATGATTCCCGTTCTTCATCCCCCCTGCTATATCTTGGAACCTATCCCCTTCCAGCTGGGTGGGGATCATTCTTGAATCAACATTGAAAGGTAAGAATCAAGGTACCCTTCCAGAGAAGGGGGACTACTTGCAATATCTTGGCATCAGCTTGAGACGACGCGGTGACTGGCTTTAGCTCGGGTTGCTGGTGGAGTTGCAATACGCAAATGGTCGAGAAGGCCGGTTTGCTCTCGATGCATTGATCAACTGCGCTTATGTCTCATGGCGAGCCCGCCACTGCATCAATGGGCTTCTGCGTCCTTCGTAGAAAAGAGCCGACCCGATGCGAGCAAAAAAAAAAAAAAAACGAACGGGCAGCTGCGACGAGTCAACACTCGTGCTGGTGTGAGGAGTGTGGGCTGACACGCGTGGACCTCCGCAACGATGCACTCATCAATTGTGCAAGTATGAAAGCACGAGCACCAGAAGGGCCTTTGCTCTCACCTTTCCCGCTCTCATCTATCAGATCTATGATCAAATTGCTGTCAATGGGTCAAAGAGGCTGGCCCCCACCCCGAAACCCAATTCTCGACTTGGGGGCAAAGTTGTTTGAACGCTGTAATCGATTGTGTACACTGCCTGGGTCGAAGTAACGGTGAAACGGCGAAATTGAGATAGATGTATCGCGATGGATCCATCAACTGACTCTGGAGTTTGGTGCCCTTCGATTGTGTACATGCGCATACATGGATAACGTGCTTGCCGTGCTGGAATTTGACTCCCGTCAATGACTCGGGGATCCTGTATGAGAATTCAGATCACGTCGGATCAATTCATAATAGATCTATGGATCAACCGGTCACTGGCTTGCTTCGTGACCCCCAGTCATACAACCTGTCTCTGCGACAAGGAGGAAGGATAGTGGATGGATCAATGAACCGATTGGGTATTTCCGCCACACCCGGTACCACGTTCACCTTCGCAAGTGCCTCAGGGCCCCATCCCACCATACGCTAGCAAACCTTGGTCGCCCCTTCCAGACCGCGGGTGCCAGCCCCCTTCCTTCCCCTTCTAAACCCCTTCACTGTGTCCCTGGCAGTTTCCTTCCGTCGGCTTGACCCCTTCGAAAAGTACTGTGCTGTACATGCAATTGATGTAAAGCCGCGGTGGGCCAATAAGGTCTCCCCTCCCTTGCATCTAGTTAATGCTACTTGTACTCGACAGGCCCTCAATCTTCTTTTCCCCCAAAACCCCCATCACGAGTCGCCCCTCGACCCTGTTTTCCTAACTAACTTTCAACCCGTCCAACGTCCTTCGAGTCGCTCGCTTCGTTTTATTCCTCCAGCTTTCTCCCAGCTCCCAATTTCCCAATACTCTCGACTGACCGACTGACCGACCGACCGACCGATTCCGACTCGATCTTCCTCGACGATATCTGCGCTCGTGCGTCCCGCTTCCGTCTTTTTGTGCAACTTGCCCCATCGTGTCACAGAAACTGGCCCTCCCGCCCTTCCGCCCTTGCTCCTTTTTTCACCATTTGCCTGGGCGCCGAGACTTCCATTTCCCACCCTCCAGCTTTTCCCGCACCGCGCCTCTGTTGTGCTCAAACCAAGCTGTCGGTTTCCTGTTGCGAGCCACCCGGAGCGGATTGTCTTGAATCTGGCCTTGTAGCTCCCTTTCCTTCCCCTTCCAGTATTCTCGCACACGCACGACTCGAAAATCGGTGCATCGTGTTCCATTTCGATAAGCCCCGTCTCGCTCCCCTGATATGCTCTAAACGAGACGATAATTTCGGCTTCAACTCCACATGCTGGTCGACGGCTACTCCTCATTTTCCCGACGCCTGCTTCATTCTGCACACACTGACGTGGCCCCCATACGAGTCGAATCAACTAAGCGCTCCGCCGCGTTGCGCGACCCAACGTGGCATATTCCCTCATCCTCATGCCTACATCGACCGACTGCTGGCAGGCATTGAATAGAACGAGCTTCAAATTCCCAAGCCCATCCGGCTCCTCTCTTGCGATAATTTAGAACCCCTATCCACTCTTCACGCCGCGCGCCATCGAACGCCCTGTGCTTGCCCGCGGCTTCTCTCCTCGTCAATGGCGACCATCTGACGGCCCCGAAAGCTTTTGCCGCGCGAAGCCACGCCCTCTAGTCGTAACTTGAAGGCGCGCCGCTTCGGTACACAACACCCCGTCTTTGATTTATTTCCCTTTCGAAAGTGGCCAACCCATTTCTGGCTGGGACGCAACAAATGGAGGCAGGACAGGTCCTGCCCCCTGGGGGCCGCTATCCCCCGACTTATGCACCGCTACTCTCCTTGCCGCCAAGGGTGGTGCTCTTCTTCTCGAACAAGGCGGTCGTCTTCTCACGCTCTCCCAGGATGCCGTCTACTTTGCAAATTGCGCTGGCGGTAGCCACCTTTTCCGAGGGAAGAGACTGGGAGCCCTTTATTAGGTGATACTGGCCTATCCGGCGACAACCCTGGCTTCACCGACCTCCGCGATCCCTTCTACGCGTCGTTATTTCCTGTCTTCTACGCCCTTGCGGGCACTACCATTACCGCGTACATGCTCGTCATTATGCTTTTCATCACCCCCGCGCTTTCGTGAATGGCGGAGTCGTTTACCTTGGCCGCCACAACCGCTTCACTAGCAGTTCG
Source organism: Parascedosporium putredinis (assembly GCA_949357655.1). Classification (NCBI taxonomy): domain Eukaryota; kingdom Fungi; phylum Ascomycota; class Sordariomycetes; order Microascales; family Microascaceae; genus Parascedosporium; species Parascedosporium putredinis. The sequence continues at coordinate 936,588 of CASHTG010000019.1, forward strand.
CCGAGTACGGTTACGCTCGGCGGTCGCCCCTGGCTGCAAAAGGTTGCTGCGTTGAGCGTCGCGATATCCCTGTCAATTGCGAGCGGCCAAACCTTTCACTATGCTGAGGCGCAGTATCACTGGGGTGTTCAAGATGCGCATCGCTTGCAAATCGCAGTCATGGACAGCACCTCCTTGAAGGTGATTCGGCTTCTTTCCGACACTTTCCTCTGGCTCGCCCAAGCGCAGACCCTTATACGGCTTTTTCAGCGTCAGCGCGAGAAGATTATCATCAAGTGGGCCGCTTTTGCCCTCATCACCCTCGATGTCATTTTTAGCGCGCTCAACAGCTTTCAAAACTCCAACCCCACTAACCAAGGCAGCACGCGGCCTCAGAGCTTCGTCGAAGCAATCCCCGCCCTCAGCTACCTTTTCCAGCTCTCCCTAGGCCTGCTCTATGCCGCCTGGGTCATCTACTACGCTATCCTTAAGAAACGATACGCGTTTTATCATCCGCTCATGAAGAACATGCCCCTCGTCGCCGCTATATCCCTGTTCTCTATACTTGTACCCGTTGTGTTTTTCATTATTGACATCTCGAAACCTGAGTTCGCCGGCTGGGGCGACTATGTTAGATGGGTCGGCGCTGCGGCAGCCAGCGTGGTTGTGTGGGAGTGGGTAGAGCGCATAGAGGCGCTAGAACGCGAAGAGAAGAAGGACGGCATTCTAGGTCGCCAGGTATTTGACGGAGACGACATGGTGGAGGCGTCCGCGTCGTCAGACTCCGCTTGGTCCCGCAAGCTGAAGAAACACGACTCCGAAGGAACAGGTGGCGATGGAACGGGCAGGGGCTCCGGACCGCTGCTGTCGACTCGGGGAAGTATAATAGCGTCACTTGCAGGCCGATACCGACATAACGATAGCCCGACCGGTGCAGACACCGGCGACGGTGGGGAGAGGGATCGAGCTCCCGGACAGGACGGGGCCGTGGAAAACTTGCGGCCCCCATGTGGCCGGCTCACCCGCCGCCGGTTGCGACCCCTATAAGTCGTACCGATACAGCCAGCGCGGCGAGCACGGTTTACGCGGTTCGATACCAGCAGGCATCGGAGGGAACACCTGAACCTGGAGCCGTTGGGCCCTCTGCCGGCGGTGTCCCCCTCCGTACGACGGTGCTGTCTCCAAGCGGCAGCTCAGACGTCAGCCACGCCATCAGCGGTAGCGAAAGCACAGGTGGATCGGCTGCAAGCCAGGTGGCCGCCGCGGTACAACCCATCCACCGGCACTATCAGAGGCCGTCTGCCGAGTTTGACGATGGTGAGAGGCTCGGCCGAGAGGGCCGGTGGCCGAGGCTAACGCAAATCGCGCGACCCTCTTCCACCGGGGCGAGGGCCAGTCGACGGGAACGCAAGGAGATGTCGAGGCCCCGGAGCCGGTGCACCGTCACCGTCGGGAGGACCTCACACGATTCGACTGGCGGTCCAAGCTCGAGGACTTTGCCGCGACGCAAGCCGAGAAATTTCGCGATAGGATCCGGCCGCCTACGGACGCGGACAATATGCGGGTCACCGTCATTCCAGCGCCGCCTCGGCGGGCGCTGCCCTGGAGCAACTCTTGGAAGAGGAGGAACGCAGCAGCGAAGAAGCTGACCTAGCGCCCACGCGCACGAGGGACACGCGCGACTCCAATCATGGGGAAGCGGCATTGGCAGTGCTGAGCAGGACCCGAACTTTGTGGCACCGCCAATGTGGCCTGGTGTGTATCCGCAGACGCAACAGTACTCGGTATCATCCCGCGCGGGATCTCCCGATTCTGTTGCGCCGTCACGGACGGGGTCAAGACCCTCGCCAACGAGGTAACCTCACGCCTGTTCATCCTCTCTTGGGGCATCGCTCTACATCTCTTTCCTCTCTCCCTCTCTCCCTCTCCCCCTCTCTCTCTCTCACTCCCTCTCTCTCGCTCTCTCTCTACTTACGAATTTCTTTTCTCTCTCTATTTTCCCCCTTATCAATTTCCCTCTCACGTATCGATTTCCTGGAGATGATGCATCAGACCCTCGGGTATCAAAGGACACGGGGTCCTTTGATTCAAATGAGAACAGACCAAGCATGGCGTTTTGGGATGACACCGCCACAGAGCGAGCTGTCCATGGTTGCATTTTCTGGGCTTCGGAACGAATAACTTCTACAAAAAGGCAATGGCAGGTGAAGGCTACCTATAGGAAGTTGGGTTATCATCTCTCTCCAGATGGGAGGCAGATGGCGACGGAGAAGCGCCATTTCCTCACTGGAAGCACATTTTGTCTTTGAATGATTTTCGTCCTCACCCACCCCTTTCTTTTCAAGGACGAATAATCTGTATCTATATTTTATATTATACCCGTTTTGTTCCTCACCTCTTTCTTTTGTCTCTCACACTTTACTGTCACGGCTCTCTGCAAATATAGCAGGCTGGGCCGCTCGTGGAATATAGGAAGGATTCTTGAAGAGCTAGTCTCGGCGTAGCTCTGATATCATGGCATAATTCTCAACGCGAATTGAAAAGACGACCTCGTTCTTGTCCCACTTGTGTTCGCGTGAAACCTAGGCTGCGAGCGCATTATTATCAAGAGGGTGAGAAAGATGACTGCACCAGCTTGTTCGCATCACACGCTGGGGGATGCACTGCCGGAAAGGACGGGCAACGTTGACCCCCAAATCCTAGGCAAGTAGACGGCTCTTGCTAAGGGGGGAATATTCAAGAAAAAGAAAAAGACAACTATGACACAACAAGTAGATGGATTGATGCGTGGCGAGCAGGTGGTTTGTGATCTCGCTTATTCAGTGATGAGTCGTGGGTCATTCCCCTCCCCCACCCTCCTTCACTTGCATCCTCATCTCTCTCTCCTGAGCATTGAAAGAAGAAGAGAACCCCGCGTCGCCTAGTGCTTAGATTCCTTGCTGACAAGGAAAGTCAGATCTCTGGTCAGCAAACAAGAGTTTTTTTCTCCAAGCAATACTTCAGCTGGCTCAAGGGTGGCATCAGCCTTGGCGCCGGTCGCTTGGACGGAAGAGCGATGCATGCAGTTTTGGGTCCCGAGTGGAGACTATCGGGAGATGAGGTTAGTGGAGGTGGATGGGCGAGCCAGTTGAGGCATGTGACATGGATCTCTAGTTCAAGTGTTTGTTTGCCCCTGGTTCCAAAAACGGGTTAATGAAAAAAGTACTGTACTTGAAGAGGCCTAATTTTTGGGCTTGCCAACAACGCCGGTAGAAGGGGAAAAGGGGGTCCTGAAGCGTACTTGATGTATTGTATGGAATGTGGACGGAACAGCACGGTTGAGTTTCGGCGATGATGTACTGAAAAGAACCATCAATGAAGGAGTACGGCAAAGTTGATGCCGGTCCTTGATCGAGCCTTTGCTCGTCTTGTTGACCAGGCTGAACGCATCACTAACCGCGCCGTCGCTGTAACCAGGGTCCGTTGAGCTTGCCAGAGAGCCGGTCCTTCCAGGATGCGCCCTCAATAGAAGGAATGCTGGTGCCTGAATATCATCTAGGGGAAGGAGCTGGCTCTGGCTGGCTGGCTTGGTCCACCGAGCTGAGGGATGTGCCAGGTCCCTTTTTGACTGGTTCATTTAATAATACTCGATCTCCAAAGGAGTTGTTCCTCGCGCCTTCCATCGCGTCGTAGCGCAAGAGCACCCCGCCAGGCTGGCGCTGGCTCGTCCGTCGCCTTGCGCGGTAAGAGTTTGGCAACGTGCGCCCCGCCAAAATGACCGCTAAATTTCCTCACTCGGACAATGCGGTGTCCGCAACTTGTGCCTTCCCCCTGGCTTCATCTCCCCTGACCCTTGTCCCGTCAGCAGCGCTGCAGATTCAATGTTCAGAAAAATGGATTGGGATGGCTGGCAAATTTTCACCCTCAAGATGAGATTAAAACGGCTTGTTAAGAAGGGATGGAGAACTTTGATCCAATGGCCGTGTTGCAAGAACAATGAAAGCAGTCGCCAAAAGAATTAAAGGGGAAAATAAATCTCAATAAAACCTGAGCCAAGTGAAGTTCACTTCCTCAGAATCAAGGTCAAGAGGTACATGGCGGGCCCAGGTGCTGTGCTGTGTGCTGTTTGACTTGGAAGCTAGAAAAGGCCCAGTCCCAAGCGTTGAAGATCCACGGCCGCCGGCTAGCCCATGCGACCCCGGGGCCCCTTCCCCGCCCAGTCCGCTTCCTCTTCACCCTTGTGCCCCCTTCATCCATAATTTCCCCTTGACGACTAAGAATTGAGGACAAGATTTTTTTTTCCTTTCCTTTTGCTGGCTCGCTTTTTCCGCTTCAGTTCCCGTCCCGCTCCTCTACACTCCACCTTGCCCCTTTTACGCATATTGACCCTCTTGATACTCCGACGTGAGTGGAATCTACTTTTGGGGTGTTCTTTTCTTCTTTTTTTTTTTTTTTTTTTTCCCTCCCTCGTCCTTTTTTATCCCTCCGCCCCTGGCACCACACCACCAACACACTTGCACGGGACCATCTTTTGTCGCTTCTCCTTGGATCTCACCTAAGCTATCCGCTGCATCCGACTATCCACGACTTAACCCTTGATACTCGCTGTTCCTGCTTGGGACGGCGCGTATCCTCCTCCCTCCCTCACTCTACCTGTATTTCCGTCCTGTATCTCTCGACTCTCGACTACGACTTTTGGTGATCATCCGTCCTCGACCCGACTCGCAATCATGGCGGCTAGCGAACCCTTTCCGATCCTCAACACCTCGGCGGACCAGTTACACACGGCCCCGGGCGATGCGCCGAGGAGGAGGAGGAAGTCCAGCGCGTTGGATAGGATAGACGGCGATGGAAAGACCAGACTTGCCATGGACGGCCATCAGGTTCGTTGTCGCATCCCTCGAGTCATCTCCATGCTCCCCTCTCCCCTACCCCCTTGCCGTATCCAAGGCCTCTCGCGCCGCTTTCGTTCTTGCTTGCTTTCTTCTTGTTCTTCGCGCCGCATTTGCTCCAGGCTCACCTTGATCCAAGCGGGTGCCGTATCATATTGCGCACTTGGTCGAGCCGTGAAGGCTCGGTTTGATACCTTGCCCATCCTCTGCGTCCTTTTGCTAACAATGCGTTGTCCACACCTCTAGGCCGAAGCACCGAAGCGCCTTTCGAAGCGCCGTAGAGCTAGGGGCCTCCTCTCTCGCTTTCGACACGCCATTTCTCGGCATAACTGCATTCTCCCTGCCTGCATCCTCCTCACGTTCGGCACTCTTTACGCTTTGAACCCCACCGAGGCGAATCCGATCCACCGCTTCATCTTTCTCTCATACCCCCTCGCCGCCGAGCCGGGCAAAGCTCAGCTCTACGGCAAAGGATACTGGGATATCGCTTTTGTTGCCTTTTACACCGTGGTCTTGACCTTCACCCGCGAGTTCTTTATGCAGGAAATCTTTCGGCCTATTGCCCGCTACGCTGGCCTCCCCGTCGTAAGCAACCTCGCTTCATGGAGCAGGCGTACACGGCCCTCTACTTTGGCATTCTAGGGCCCGCTGGAATGTACGTCATGAGCAAGACCCCGTCTGGTACTACAACACCCGAGGCATGTACGAGGGGTCCCCACTGGTACCAGGAGGGCATCGTCAAGTTCTACTACCTTTTCCAGGCCGCCTACTGGGCCCAGCAGGCTATCGTCCTGGTGCTCGGCATGGAGAAGCCCCGCAAAGACTTCCGCGAACTCGTCGCCCACCACATTGTCAGTCTGGCCTTGATCGGCTGCAGCTACCGTTTCCACTTTACCTACATTGGCCTCGCCATCTACACCACCCACGACATTAGCGACTTTTTCCTTGCCGTAAGTACTTGCTCCTTTCTCTGCGCGTGTCCGACGCTGGCTCTAAGCGCGTGACCACGATGAAGAACTTTGTATGCTAATAAACCCATTTCGCGCCGTTCTCAGACCTCCAAGACTCTCAACTACCTCGATTCGCCCATCGTCGGACCGTATTATGCCCTCTTCATGGGTGTCTGGATCTACATGCGCCACTACCTCAACCTCAAGGTCATCTACTCCCTCTTCACCGAGTTCAAGACGGTTGGACCCTACGAGTTGGACTGGGCGGGTGGTCAGTTCAAGTGCGAAATGGCGTTCTGGATCACCCTCATTCTCCTATCTTCCCTCCAGGCTCTCAACGTCTTCTGGTTGTATTACATTATCCGAATCGCCTACCGCTTCGTCCGCGACAAGCATGCGACGGATGAAAGGTCTGACGATGAGGGTGAGGACGATGATGAGGAGCCCGTCGTCGAGGCTTCCTCTCCAAAGAAGTCGAGTTAAGGGAAGCGACGAATGCCGCTTGGTGTTTGGGGGTTCTGTTATACACCCCTCGTAGCACGCCCTACTCACGTTGTGTTTCTTTATTTCCAGTTTTTTATTTGCTCTCATTGCGACGCAGGCTTATGATGGGTTCGATGGTGGGGTTGTCTAACGGCGCATAATTTGGAAACTATCGATTTCCTCTATTTTCTTTTTTTCTTTATAATCCTCTCTTCTCCTTTCAACTGTTGCATTTTTGCTTAGGGCCCCAAACAAGAGTCCAAACAGAGCAAGCGCGCATACGGATGGGGACTCATCATCTTGATAGGGGGCATCAAGTGCCAGGGTAGAGAGCGGAGGGCGACTCCCGGGTTGGCAGGTATCAAGAAATGGATTCCGACGTCCTTGATACCTTCGGGACGATGAAGATTTGGCGACGGCGTCCCTGCCAAACCATTGTCACACACTCTGGTCTCGATTTCGGCCGAGATCATAGCTGCCAATGGCCTCTTCCTGCATCATCGAATGGCCCTCGGAGAGAAGGGGCTGGGAGGGTCCCGGGAGGGTCCCGGGAGGATAAGGCTTGCTGCTTCTTGGTATTCGGCGAGGACGGAAGCACTCGTTTACGACCGTCGCCTTATCCTTCGCTTGATGCGGCCGGTTCTTGAACGTTCCGCAGGGGCAACGAACTTGCCCGTCTTCTACGGGCATCAGAAAATGATGCAGGTGACGGTGGTGAGGATGGGGACATGCATGTGGGCTTGGTAACAAGGCTCTCGACCCGGTCTTTGGCCATGTTTGTTCATGGAGAAGGGGTTTCCGCTCTTTATCAGACATGCCCCGTGCCCGCCATTCCTTTTCATCCCAACTGCGTTGTCTTCTTTATTTCCCTTACAACTCCATTTTCGCTTCTTGACCATCGCTTGTATCTCCCTCATGTATACTATAGAAGTATTTTAATACTAATAATCTTATGCAACGATGAAGACGTCGCGCCGGGTCTAGTGTAGACCAGTTGAACCGTATTATGTGCTGTTGGCGAATTTGAACTCATTGAGAAGCGCAGAAGGCATGCAGGGGAAGAGATAACCCCATTCATTTTGTTTATTTCATAAACAATCTCCTTTTTCCTTTTCCCTTTTTTCTCGCTTCTTTCCTTTCTTTCTCTCCCTTTTTTATGATGGTCAAAAAGGGTCCTAAGACAAGAGAAGAGGGAGGGTTCATCAAGCACATAGAGCAAGACTCTATCGGCTAATACGAGACATGTCGATGAGAATGACGTTGTTCAACCTCCGTGTAGAGAGAGTAGCACGGAAGGGCCCGAAAGGTTGACGGGAGTCGTACCCTTTTTTGTCTCGGGAGGGTTCAAAGGAGAGCTTGATGACTTGTGAAAGACAAAAAAATCCAGGAAAGAAAAGCTGAGGCCCTATGACCTCAGGGAAGCTGGATTACTTGAGGCGTTGAGAATGATCCATGAGAAGCGCGCTGAAACCCGTTTGTCGCGGTTCTCTTGATTTCGGGGCCCACCAACCCTTTGAACAGGACGCGAGAGGGTGGGGAGGGACAGACAATGGACCTTGTAAATCAAATCCACCCACCAAAGTGAGAGCGCTTCAACTGTCAAATGTGGGTGGTGCCTTTTGTGTCCCCCTGCGGTGTGGGTGTGCGGGTGTGGTGAGGTCAACCTACATCGGTTTGTAGTGGGAGGTTGTGGTGTGAGTAGAGATACCTCGACAGTGACATGCCCGGTTGTACCTGCACAACCCGGGGCTTGAATTATTACACGGCGATTCGATTGATCGATCCTGATTCGATTCGCTCATCGCCGCAGAAGGGGGAGAGTGTTGAAAAGAAAAACTCGATGAATCAATTATGTAGTGAAAGCACCCCTCGGGTCAACTTCTACACGCCCCTCCCTCGAGAAAGCCCTCTGCGTACTCCCCCTCCCCCATCCTCTTGCGTTCTTCCCTCCCCGCCGGGGCAGCCAGCCACCATTTTTTCCAGAGAGCACCACTAGGAAGGCGGCGATTGATCTCATGCAAGTGGGAGGGGGAAGGTGGAGTGGAGGGGAGGGGCACTTCATTGCTCTTGGGATAAAAAACTATTTTTGAGTGTTTTGGTGCGTTGCATGTTTTGGATGAAGGGGGCGACCAGAAGATTGGAGACTAAAGCTGTCAGCTGTCATCTTGAAGCTCTGTTGGGTAGTTTGGAATCTAGCGATGTTGAGGGCTCATATATAGAGAGGGCATTTTCAAAGCAAAGGAAGGATAAAAAGATTTCAGGTGCAAAGGGCAAAGAGAGTGCATGTTAGCTCGGAAGAGCTCATTCGGCTGCTTCTTTCAATCTCGACTACATGGAGGAAAAGAGGCGGATGCGATTTGACACCCCGGGCCATCAACGAAAGAACCTGTCGCCCTGTCAGCTCAAACACCTACGGCCAGGCTGGGTTTCCCGAACCTTCCCGGCCTCGCGATTGATCGATTGCTGCGGCTCCGGGAATCTCCATTCTCCTCCCCAGACGACAAGAAAGCCTCGCCGAAGCCGAACAACCCCTGGTCTACTGTAGTGTACAGAAAACGGCCACCCTTATAAAAAGAAAAGAAAAAGAAAAAGAAAAAGAAAAAAACGATACAGAAGCAAAAAGGAGGAAACGGCCATGACAGGAAAAAGAAAAGAAAAGCCAAAAAGACACCCGAGACGCGAGACGCGAGACGTTATTCCCGGAGAGAAGGCAGCAAAAGCTTCACGCCCCTCCCAAAAGTTCTAGAAGCAAGAAAAATCCGGGCTTGGCGGAAAGGCTCCACCAAGCTTCCAAATCCCGCCGAGGCTGTGGCTGTGGCCTGGCCATGACTAGACCCTGTTTGCCTGTGCTGCACGTTGGGCTGACTTGGACTGGGCTTGACGCACCCCGGATAACGCCGGGCCACATCCAAAAGTGGACATCGAAAAGAAGAAGGGAAAAAAACAGTGTCGCCTCATCCTTCCTCTCTAGCAGCGGGAGGCAGCCGACTTCACAAGACACTGGAGATGGCTACTCTAGAGGGAAAGTGAGATTTGGCAGGTCAAAGGAAAACTGGGGCCGCTCCCTCGTGAGATGACAGCATCTGGCCAATCTACATGATCCAAAAATTGCTTCAGGAAAATCAACCCGATAAAGGATCAATCCATCCTTGCGGCGGATGCGTGCGCTTACAGACAAATCGAGAAAGAAATGTAAAAAGAAAGAGAGAAAAACCGGCTACGAGTCCAAAGCCGTCGTCGCCCCGCTGTCCCCTCGCTGACCCTAGACCCAGGGTCTCCCTGCAGCGAGCGTGTCATGGAAGGTCGGAGTTTACACGCCCTCGTCTCGCGAGGTTGGCGACAAAACCCGACTGAGCCGCCAGCCTAGCCCACCCCGGGTGGCCTTTGATCCCGCGAGGGGCTTGGCGATGCAAGCACAAGAGGGCCCGGTCCAGGCTGCTGGGAGCGCAAACATGCACGCACTTCGGGCTGGTGGGGATCGTCATGGGGCCTTTCGGCGCGGCCGCGCGGCTTCTTCTCTGCAGTGCCGGGGGAAAGCCTACGGATGGTGGGGGATTATTGATCGTGAGGCCCGGGAAGAAAAGAGAGCGAGTGATAGAAGGATGGGGAAAAAGGAAACACCGGTGGAAATGTGCTGGAATGAGGTGCAGCAAGAAAAATGCTGCTACCCGCAAAAGCCGCGATCCCCCACGGCAAACATTTTGGGGGCATCACTTCTCAATTGTGATATGTGCCATGTTCTTCTTCTTTTTCGTCTCCTCCTTTTCCGTCCGTCAAACCCGATGCATCCTCGGGGACCTCCCCGCCATCACACACCCACGCCCCCTGTTCTCAAAAAAACGAAACCCAAAATCCAGAAACAGCTCAACCGTTTGGTTGAGCTTGTGACCGCGGCTCTATGCGAGTGCACGCTGTGACGTCAGATGCAGTTCGCCGAGCTGAAAAAAAGGACGACAAAAAAAAAGGGCTTGACACACGAGGCAAGTGCACATGCAGCTGGCACCGGCAAAAGAAGAGAACAGGGAAAAAGGGGGAGGAGGGGGTGGGACCCGTCTTGGGTGTCTGGTTTGGTTCCGAGGGGGTCCCAATTCAAGGGAGAGAGGTCAACTGAGGGTGAGGGTGAGGGTGAGGAGGGTGAGGGTGAGGGAACACAGAGGGAGGGGCAACGGGGCCAAACGAGGCAGAAGCATGATAGAGGGGCAGAGGGGCAAGGGACAGAGGGGCAAGGGACACATGAGAGGGGCAGAGGCGCAACGCAGCGAGCTCAAGTGCTGGAGCAGAAAACAGGCGCACGAGGCGACCGCAAGGCCAGGCGAACGCCGGACACTCGCAGCTACATGGAGGCAGCGAGGCAGCGAGGCAGCGAGGCAGCTAGGCAAGTTTGGCAAGCAAGCAAGGCGGGCTCCATCGCTGGCGGATATCCACACCCAGCATTACTTAAAAAGAGAAAATCCCGAGGCCCCCTTCCCTTTCCCAAGGGCTTTCCCAAGGGGGATACATCGAAAATGGAGCCCTCGAAAGCAAGGCTTATGGTGAGTGGTGGAAGTGGGAGGAGAGCACTGAGGGGTCTCAAGAGCGCACTTGAGGCGCGCAACAGCCGGGCTTGGAAGAGAGGACCCTGAACAAAATTGTTCACACGCCCCCCTTTTCGCCTTCCATTTGATAATAAGATAGAAGAGAAATGGGAACAAGGCAAAAATAAATCTAGGGACCTTCGGGACCCCCAAGATCTAGACTCGATCAAATGATGCCCCCGGAATCGAGTCTAGCGCAGGCGAATGCCGCGCCATCGGCCCACGAGTCGTGGTAAGCCTGCCTCTCAACCCTGCTCCCCATCACCACTTGACCTCGCATCCGATCAATATCCACCCCATCCCTACCCCCTGGAGCGTGACTCGAACCGCGCAACTTGGATGGTGCATCACCGACACAGTCAGTCTGGTGTTAGTCGATGCTTGGGAGGCAACGTCGACGAGGCCATTGATCAATCAAATTGGATCATGGGTCGAATGGATCTATTCTTCCATCCAGTCCATCTAGTCCATCCAGTCCCAATTGATCAACTGATTGACGCAGGATTTGACGCTCCGCCAGGCGTCTTTTCAAAACTCTACGGGGAAACGCGAAGCATCAAGTTGAACTCAGGGGTCGAATAAGGGCCCAATTAATGCTAATAACAACTACTGAATACACGCGGTATACCCTGGTGCCCCGGTAAAGGGCCGCAGAGAACCTCACTCATTCTGCCATGGAGTTCGTCAAGGCCAGCTTTGCAGCATATATTCTCTCCGTTTTTGGGACTTGGCCGAGAAGTGCTCCCTCCTCCCACTTGCTCGGTTCCATTACTGCCACTGCCACTACTACTACTACTGCTACCAATACTATGCTTCCGTTTTGCGCCAGCCTCGACCAGTCCAGGCCAATAGCCAAGCTGTAAGGCGAGAAAGAAAATGAGGCAAGGAATGAGAGATTCGGTCCCATTAGGCCTTCGAACGACTTTAAAGCAAACGAAACGGGGTGCAAGAGAGGATTAAGCTACTAAAAAGATGAATGAGATGGGTAAAAGAGAAAAAGAGAAGAAAAAAGGAGGAAAAATAGAAAAGGATGGAACTGGATGTAACAAGAACGAGCGAGGGAGAAAAAAACTTCTTTTGATCAGATAATGCCACTCAAGACAACCATACCCGCATCCATCCATCTCTAGCAAAGACAAAGATGATTGAAATCGGAAAATGACGAAAAGAGAAAGAAAAAGAAAAAGAAAACAAAGTTTCAGGCACGCAGGCACAAGGAAAGAAACCCCCAAGGCGTTCCGTAATCTCGCCATAGCACCCATCCAAATATGGCTCAAGTTTTACATCTCATATGAATGGATGCCATGGCCCCTTGTCTGTCCCTTCTCAAAGCTCATTAATAGGGGCCAGCCAACGAGGTGTTTGCATCGTCGACCCGCCCAGTTGGATGTTAGATGGGGGCCAAACGGACATGGGGCATCTTGCCACGAGTTTGCTGCACAAGTGCACATGTCATGCTGGTCCGCCACCTCGAGGGGCGCCATCATTATAAGTGCACACAGATGAAAGCCAAGTGGGAAAAAGAAATGGAAATGCGAGATCCCCTCGCACGTGTATACCCCCGCATACCTTTCAGAAGGGAGAGGAAAAATACGTAAATTATATAGAGACTCCAAAGCCCACCGGAACGCCAACCCGAATGCTTCCACAATGTGCTGAAAGTGTATATGCTTGATACGAAGAGGAAAAAGACAGGAAAAAAATAAGAATCTCTGGAAACTAACGGCGAAAAGGACAAAGCAGGAAATGAGATCATAGCCACATGCGTCATCCATGATAAAGATGACCCGTGCGTGGGTGGCGAGTTGTTAATGGTATTAGTCACCCGTAACGTACTCGAGTCCACGACCAAAGTGACGAGACGAGGGTTCGGAAGAAATGTTGAAGGTCGTAGAGGGGCGTAGACGATTGTATGCGTCGTGTCATGAGCATATTTGAATGACAAGGAGAAGAACAAAAAAGTGAAAAGATAAAAAGGTCGAGGTTGAGACAGAACCCCCGGCGGTCGTGTGTCATGCAAAAATTAGGTCCGCCGGGGTGCTAATGCCTATCAAGTTCACCGTGGAAAGTTGTATGGCTCGATTCGCCATCCGAAGAGTGGTCGTAGTCAATCGGGCTAACCGGCTTCGACTCATTCATCGGCGAGGGCTCCGGGAGAATCGAAGAAGATGCCATGCTGCTATAGCCTTCCGACTGAGCGTCGAGGTGTTTCCGTGTTGAGAGGTTGGCTTGCTTCAAGAGCTTCAAACACTCCCGGTTCGCCGCGCGAGTGGCTTGGGCTTGCTTCTCCCACATTGACGTGTAGTAACCTCCGATTTGAATGAGCTCCTCGTGCGTTCCCCTCTCGACGATCCTGCCTTGGTTCAACACAATGATTTGGTCGGCGTGAGTAATGGTTGAGAGGCGATGTCTAGATTGCCAAACGGGTTAGCAAGTTCATTACCTTGTCTCCGAGGGAAGGAAAAATGCATGGGAGGAACGGTAAACTTACGCGATGATGAGTACGGTGCGGCCCTGGCCAACACTCAACACGCCTCGCTGAATCTGTTGCTCCGTTCGAGAGTCCAAAGCAGAGGTGGCCTCATCCAACATGATGATCTTGGGGTTCTTGAGGATGGTCCGGGCAATCGCCACTCTTTGCTTTTCGCCACCGCTGAGGCGAAGGCCACGTTCGCCAACTTTGGTGTTGTACTGTTCCGGGAATGCCATGATCTTGTCGTGAATGCTGGCGGCCTTACACGCTTCAAACACCTCTTCATCCGTGCATCCTGGTCGAGCATACTTCAAATTGTACATCAGCGTCTCGTTGAAAAGGATCGTATCCTGCGGCACCACTCCTATGTAGCGACGGACAGAGTCAATCGTTAGGTCCTTGACGTCGCGACCGTCAATCTCGATACGACCTTCTGAACAATTGTAGTATCGGAACATGAGGCGGAACACAGTTGATTTCCCACCTCCGGATTCGCCAACAAAGGCCGTAGTTGTTCCAGGCGCGCACTCGAAATCAAGGTCGTTGAGGGCTGGTTGATTACCATACGAGAATTGAACACCCCTCCAGCGGATGTGGCCGTTGCATTCGGGTAGGTCCTTTACGTGCGGAAGGTCTTTGACACTTGGCTGGATCTTGAAAAGCTCCAGCAGCCTCTCCCCGAGATCAACGCCTGCTGGATGACACGATAAAACTGACTAAAAAGTTTAGAGGTCCCTGCATCTGTTGTAGATACGACATCAGGGTAACGAAGTTCCCGATGGTGCGGAAGCCGTTCCAGACTTGGAACGCACCAACGGTAAGGGCAACCGTGAGCCCAGAGATGAAAACGACAGTTTGAACGATGGCCATCAGGTTCGTGCCATAGGAGACGTTTGCCTCTGCCCGCTGGAAGTCGTCGATAGCCCGCTCATATCGCCTGAACTCGTATTGTTCCGCATTGAAATACTTGACCGTCTCGTAACTGGTGATGGAATCGTTCTTTACCGCCTCCTCCTCCCGGTCTGCATTCGTCATTTCGCGCCTTTGATCCGCTCTTGTCTGTGCCATTTTGACGGTAAGATAGAGATACCAAAAGACGTTGACCGTCACAATGGTGCCGTACGTCCCATCAAAAACGAGATGGAAGAAGTAAATGGCAAGGAACAAATCGACGATCATCGGAATAAGTTGGAAGGTGACCTGTTCTAGGAAGGTGTTGATGGCCCCGCCCTTGTTCAAGGCCGAAAGCACCTCGCCTGTCCGCTTGCCTAGGTGAAAATCTAGGCTGAGGGAGTGCACATGTTCAAAGGCCGCAGTTTCGAGGGCCTTGTATGAGTATTGCGAAACCTTCACCCAGATAATGGAGCGCACCGACCCCAGCAAACCTGCTTGACCCTGCATGAGCATGAGAAGATTGACACTCCAAAGTAGGACCCAGGGCATGCCACCCATCATTGTCGCCATGTTGCCTTCACCGCCGCCCTGCGCCAGCCGATCGGTGACCTGGCCAATTTGATAAGGCAGAAGGATATTGACTCCTCTCTGGAGGATCAGCAGCAGGAAGCAGATGAAAACGCGAAATCTGAGCCAGAAGGACTCCCGGGGCCAAAGATAAGGCCAAAAGAGGGTGTATCCACGGAGGTACTCGAACCAATTTCTCTTGGGCAGCTTTTCGGGTCGGTAAAAGGCTGCCTGCTCGTCTCGGTAAAGACCTGTTTGGGTCTCGGCGCAGTTGGCGAGTGTACCAGAGCTGCTGGGCCTTCGTTCGTGGCTACCGCCGGCCTCGTGGGTACGATATGATCGTTCGCTCGTAGTCAAAAGTGGTCTCGACTCTTCCGCAATGGTATCTGCAGTATCGGTTGAAGCCGTTCGGTGGAGGGGATGTCGAAAAAGGCAATTTCCATAACCTCCCTCTTTTGACGCGTCGTCAGACTGTGATCTTCTCCAAAGAGCGGCGTAGATGCAACAGAGCCCGAACAATACCGCGACACGAGTCAAGGAGAGCGCCATGTCGATCTGTTCCCAGAAGCCGAGGCACCTGCCGCCAAAGTTGCCACCATCGTCGATTCGTGGTATCTTGCACTTTTTCGCGCGGAAAAATGTGCACAAAAATATAGTAACCTCCGCCGCTAGGGCAAGAAGCCACGTAAGTATATGGGCCAATCCAGGACTGGTTTTCCATTCGAACAAGGTGACGGTAAAATAGACGTATACGCAAGACGAGCCGAGGATGTAAACCTAGAAAAAGGGAAGAAAGGCCATGTTAGCAATACGAACTAAACTACTCGCTCCTGGCGACCGTCGTGGCGTAGACATCGGCACCAGGAAAATGAGGATAGGACGGCCAAGGCCCACTTACCACCATCGGCTCACCACACCACCAGTTCACCTGCCCAGCCGGCAGGTCGCGGTTCGCCTTCCAAGCATGGAAGACGACTGCAGCTCCATTCAAGAAAAATGTGAGAGCAAGGAAGCCGGAGAGTAATTTGAAAACAGTTTTGGCGAAGGGGCCAATCTCTGGTAGATTGGCACCGTTCCCCTGACCCGAGAAGCCGAGATTCTTTTTCCTTTTGGTGACGGGAAGGGGTTTACCGCCAGGCCCTCTGACAATTGGGGTAACAGCATCCTCTTCTGTCCTCGAAGAGCGGATGCTACAGACTAAAGCTGTCACAACAAAGGTGGCGCCCAGCACTATGTAGCACCATCGGTAGATGATTTCCCGAATGCCTTCGCTCCCTGCTAATAATGCCGTCACGGAAAGGGCCTCGACGGGCCGGCTCTCGTTCTCAACAGCCGCCATTATCGGCTGTGAATTGTTGTTAGCAGAGAACGAAAGAATGAGTATACAACATGGTTTGTGAAAGCGGCGGTGAGGAAGCGAGGGAGATATATTCACAAGTGAATGGGGGTAAAACAACGACTATAATAATGACGTGTGTTGACTCACAGAGAGAGGTATGAAAGTAATTACTGGCTGGCAACCATTGCCCAGCCTCGAGAAGTTGGGGGAAGAAGAAGAGAAGTGTGATGAAGATCTAGCGGTGGTGGGATCCACGCGAGGATATTATCGGTCGACCCTTTTAGTGGTGGGGCCAGGTGACTTTGTCAGTGGCGAGAAATGCGTTAAAAGTCCCCCTTCTGAGTGAGACACGAAGAGGTTGTGAAAATTGCCGCTTTGAACGTCTTTGTCCTAAAAGCGAGCTAGTGTGTTCAAAACACTGGGCGGAGCGACTGGTACGAGGTTAGTTTTAGTGTGTTCGTCTGAGTGAAGTGCTGCGCCAGCCAGCCAGCGATGGGAGACTAGTCGATTATTAGTCTGGGGAGGGTGAGGGGAGCAGTTCCGGCGAAGTTGCTTACACCCTGAAGCAAAGTTGAAATAGGGAGCCAGCAGCCGGTCCGTGACTGAGGGAAGTCTGGAGATATAGCTGTTTTTCTGGGGAGGATGGGACTCAACGGATACGAATTATTCGGAAGGGAGTTTGCCTCCGAGTCCCTTGGCTTTCTTTTTCTTTCTTTTTTTCTTCCTTTTTCCCACTCGCTTTTCTTTGTCCGTCTTCGACTTGGATTCGATGTGAGGTCGTGGTGGATCAATAAATGTGCAATAAGAAACAAGAGTGAATGTACAAGTACGCTGGTCCTTGTACTCGGTACCCCTGCTTTGTGGTCCAGTTGTATGCAACAGCAGCGTAGCGTGCAGCGAATGCAGCTGGGTACGTAGTGAAGCGCAATAAAGCTGCCGCTTCTCCTCAAGACAAGGAGTCGACACGAGAGAGGTTTAGGTTGAGGGGAGGGTGTAAGATTATCAACCACTTATGCAGTAGACCAGGCGTGAGCATGAGGGGGGTGTGGTGTTCCAACAGGGCAGTGCTGTGTTCTGCAGTACGGAACCTGAGCTAAGTACCTTTCGATGGCCTGGGTCAAGTGGGGTGTGTGAGTGATGAACGCTCGATCTGAGGCTCCCTGTGGTGGGTGGGTGAATTGTGCGTGCACTCTCGCAAGCAACGCAGCAGCTTCGACGCACCTCTACCTTTTCTTTTTCTTTTTCCTTCTTCTTCTACTTCCTGTTTTCGACACTAAAAGCAGGCAGTATATCCCTTGGTTTGTGCCTTGAAAATAGTTCGCTTCGCAATCGGTAGAAGGGGGAGGTAATCCGAAATTAAGGCGCTGACCGCTAGCGCTGAGGCCGCCTTTTCAGCTTCGCTGTGCGGAGCCTGGGGATCAGCACTAAGGTATCCCGTTTCGAGCTCAAGCTAGGGCAACGTTGAGGGGAGGCTATTCTTTCGACCTTGTTCAGTCGATAACAAGGATGATTTCGAGGCTTCAAGGCTATCCGGCTATCAGTTGGCCCTAGTATGTTAATGGGATATTCAGAGGTGAGGTGATGGTATTGGAGGAGGACGACTTGTTTTCAGTCAGATTATCCACCGATGAGTGAAGAATGTGGTGTGTTGGGTTGTGAAAAGGATGAGGGTGAGATGGTGACAGGATCACGAATACTGCTTACTTTTTACTTTCAAAGGGCTTCCACGTATCAACGACAGGGCAGGTGCGCTCAAGAAGCTAATAGCAAGGTGGGCAGAGGCCAGAGGC
This sequence comes from Parascedosporium putredinis, assembly GCA_949357655.1. NCBI lineage: Eukaryota > Fungi > Ascomycota > Sordariomycetes > Microascales > Microascaceae > Parascedosporium > Parascedosporium putredinis. Next base: position 954,508 of record CASHTG010000019.1, read on the forward strand.
CTGTATTTGGGAGGCAGGAGCGAGTGGAAGCCAGCGAAACTGGAACTTAAGGCACAGGCGAGACTGAGGGAAGGGGCAGTCTGACTTGCTAGACTATCTCAGTGAGCAAGATATATTAGATGAAGTGGGAAAAATTGATGACACTAGCTGGCAATTGGAGGTCGAATAAATAAGGTAAAGCGAGAGGAGGGGAGAGGGGGAAAAAGAAGGGAAGGCCTGGCTTTGTGTGAATTTCTCAAGATGGAAAATGTTCAAAGAACAACTTCGACTCGTCAAGCGGCAAAAGCAAGGGGAGAGCTGCTTTCAGAATTTGTACCGCAGTGTCTAAATAACGAGGGTCTTACGGGGAAGAAGAGCTATCACAAGCTTCAAGTGCGCTGAGTGGAAAAAGCGGGAGTGGGTAGCAGATATATCAATCAGCGTCCCCCAGGCCGTCAAAGACAGAGGTGGGAATTATGGGCGGAATCCAAAGTCACCAGCATTCCATCAACGGACCGCTGTGGATTCCCCATGCGATGATATGTGCAGAGTCGATCTTGGTATTATCACTTACATCTATCCATTGGATACAAGGGGACAGACTCTTCCGACCCTCCTCGTCCTTTCAAGCTAGCTGCGATAGACGAACTTAGACGAGAGCAGCCAGGGGTGCCTTCGAACCCCCATTCGAGGAGTCCCAACCGCGCCTTCGAAGCGAATACTCGCGTGTAAAAAGGCCCCAAGTTGTTTTCACTGCTGAGGGAGGGTGCAGAGATTGAAGCTTGGGGTGTACACGATAGGAGGGGGTTAGAACAACGTCTTATGCAGGTTGACACGGTAGTACCAAAAGCCAGCATCAATTGAGCATCAGGACGATTTCAATGTTCTTTCTTCCTGAGTTGCAGCAATTAGAGGCGGCGGTTGGATCTTGGGGGCGCCCTTCAGGTACGTACCCCAACGGAGCAGAGACCACCGGTATTAATAAAGCCCGTTCTTGGTTAAGCTAAAGTCGAGGCACGACTCCACTGGCGAAAATCCATCTCATCATCTCAAACTATTAATATATTTTCTGTTTGATCGTTTCGGCTCCCCCTCCTCTTCCCCGTGGTAGCTTTGGTGGGAGAGGGGACCCTGGTCAGGACTGCTGAGGGAAGGAGATGGGTGGAGGGGAGGCACTCCTTTGCGTTGTAAAAATGGCACTGGAAAAGAAGTATCGGGGACAGACATCAAAATGATGATCAAGGCGAAGGAAGCAGCGATAGACAGCACCATCCAAACTTGCCCCGAGGTTCGAAGGTCTCACTTCAACATTCAAGTAATCACTATCCGGCCCACGACGCAGCTTCGTTTGCCGAGCACTGTGAGCTCATGCTCAAGTGACAAATCCAGCCCGATGAGCGGTTCGCAGCGCGTGTCCAATGCCATATCCACAGTTTTGATGATTCGGGCAATCGAGTGCGTGGTGGGTCTGCATCATCGCCCGTGGCGAAGAACCCACCAAGGCTAAGCCGCCCGAGCTCTGATGGGAGGCCTTCCGGAATAAGTTGCCACTGAAGATGGCGGGAATATAATGTCTCGGGATATACCTTCGAGGGGGCAACCTTTTGCAGCACAACCATTAGGGCCCCCAAGCCTCATAACTCCAGCGGTTCTAGCGTTGTTGGTCGGAGAGAATACCAGCTGCTGCATTGACACTCTCTTGAATCCCTTCAGAACATCCTTGTTGGTTACAAATACACGGGAAACCGCCCAACGATCAAAGGAGCACTAGCCTCCCTCAGAGACGACCCGCAGTTAGAGGGAAGATGACCTATTCCGATGCCGGGCCGAAGCACTTGGACTTGAGAGCATCGCATCAGGTGTCCCGGCGGAAAATATATCGCGGCGGAGACGACGTCTACATAGCTCGCGTTGAGGACGAAACGAACTCAGCCAACATTAAAGCTGATGCCGAATGGGGCCTGGCCGACCACCACTGACAAGGGACCCAACCCCTCGAGTATGGGACAGCAAGTCCTACCGGCCAGAGTGTGGTATCAAGTTGTCATGCAGCATCCGCCATGGAATGCGGATTTAAGCTTTCTAGATCCTCCTGGTCTGGGTAAATGCTCGCGCCCTCTCATTACCAGTTCCAGATCCATATTGATCTAGAAACGACAGAAGGGGATCTCCTTTGGAATGCAACTTGGCTAATGCCGGCCATTGCGAGGAAATGACTCGTCATCTAAGTCATACATGAATATGATCAATCGGGGCGATGAAAGGTCGAATCGGCCTGTCATGGCTGAAGATGATGAGTCTTTCCCAAAAGGATCCATTGATCTATTGTACCTCGGTATTGATGTGGATGGATGTCCTTGATCGCACTAGCTGCCGTCGACCTGCTGAATGTCCCACGGTGCAGCAACCTCAATGCTGGTGGCCCTTCCCCACATAACTTCGAGCCAGTCTAGCCATCTGGCATGCGGACGGTACAAGTAAAGCCCTCCTTGAAGAGACGGAGCTGTGAAGAGTTGCGTGGTCCCGAGTTGCCCCAAGACAGGGCCATGCTAGGGTGGCCGCTTGATTCTATTGCCTGCCTGATTGTCAAAGGTGGTGGAAGCCCCCGTCCCCGACAATATGCCTCGATGAATCAACATTTTCACATCTTCACCACGTCCGCGCTTGGGCACTTTGGAGGCACCGGGCAGTTGGGGGCAACATGGAGCTCAAATTGCAAGTAATGTCGTTGCCACACGGGAGCCCCCTTCGAGAGCCAGCCGCTATCCACCGTGTTGCCAAGTCCTCCTTCCATTGAGGCTATTGGCGGTTGTCTGGCATCATTTCGCTGGCTCTGGTTATTTCCCCTCATACCTTCATGTAATGTCGGGTATTATAGCAATTAAAATTCCAGTTCGGGAGTTTTGCCCCCTCTATAACCTTTCAGCCAATCCTTTACGAGGAGAGAGGAAAAAGAAAACCATCTGAGTCTCATGGATCTATATAGATTTGTTTGACTGTTGACTGCCGGGCCCGCGCACCAGGGTGCAAAGGATCAAGAGAAAAGGCCTCCACTCCCCTTTGTCTCCCCAAGGGGGTTGTCTGGATGAACTCGTCAATCTCTGACCCGAGTTTCAAGAACGCGCGTTTTGGAGGCCATTAATTGTTGGGAGATCATCCACATCGATTTGAATAATACGCGCGGCCGTTTGATGTTCAACCCTGACAGATCAGCGTCATCAATCCAGTCGTATGATCTATTCTACAAGTATGTAGGTCTAGGTCTTATCCCCCGCAAGCTGAAAGAAGAAGACAGGGTGAGTAAGCCCACACACCTCCTCGACGTCTTTGTATAGAATCTAGCCACAATGCATTCTTGAATAGCCCTATGTGGTCAGGAGAAACGAAGAAGTGGCATATCCAAGTACCGAGGTAGAGCCTCAGGCCTCGCACCATGACCATAGCCAGTTATAGCCAATGGATTTAGGTGAACGCCGAGATTCACTGAACAAACAGTCCGTTCGGTTCCGTTGATAGAACGAAAGGGTCCCGTGATGGGCCTAAAGTGTTGAGCTAAAAATGTGGCGAGAATCTAGAACTCGATGGGTTCGCCATCCGCGACTGCCTTGGCCGGCTGGCGGCATCGGGAATTTGACATACATTGGCCGGTCGCTCCGTCCCGAGCGTTGACCGACGATGGCAAATACCAAGGAGGGACTCTACTTGGAACAGAGGACGAACGGAGATCCTTATTCACGATTGCCGAGAGCTCACCTCTACCTCAGACTGCGAGGTTGGCGGCGCTCCTTGAAAGCATCAACCATTATTCAATCCATCATGATCCCTGGGTCCAGGGAGCAGCGGGCCAGGCCAGTAAGCAACATCAATTGTTAGTGTAGTGTACTTTGTAACCACAGCTCATGCCGACGGACAGGACAGATTGGTCATTTTAGTAGGGTAAGTGGTAATAACCTCCGGTCCTTTCATGTTGCCTTCGACTTCCCCGGCCCGTGGTCGAGGAACTGTGGGGAATTTCCATCGGCCGAAATGAAAGATGATTTCTGGGGGAGCACCTGACCCCAAAGAACTTCGTTGAGGGATCATCAGTGGCTGGAAGTATGGGGTTTGGGCATGGGGGTGGGCATGGGGGAAGGCATCAACGACCACTTCATGGGCTTGGGCTTGGACACGCGCAGGGGAGAAGGTTCCCCCAAGTTGATGGGAAGGAACCAAGATCATTTTGGGAATGGGCCTGCCAGCTGTGGGTTTCCGGAACCGCTCAAGCATCAGATCCAGCCAAACGGCTTGTACCCATCGTCCCTTACCTCTCTCACCGCCTGCAAGTACATGTAGCTTCAAAGCCTGGAAACGAATATCAAAGACCGGGCGCGACGTGGACTTGAAGCGAATCCTGCTGTCTCTCCTTCGCTCATCGCCCCTTGTAACAGGTGGTCTTACTAGTCCTTCAGCTTGATACCGGCCGTTGAAGACCAGATCGATTGTGGATGGATCATCAGTTGGGCCTGGCCACCTCTGGAGAGAACCACCAGCCCAGCCCTGGCACTTTTGGAACCCCGATTCTGGACCGACAGCGGACCGACACTAGCCCGAGACAAGCACACTCAGTGCCAGAGGAACACTGGCCAAATCCATCAATTGATTCTTTTCACCTTCTTCTTTTTCTTTGTTTTTCTTCCCGATCCCCTTTTCGGTGTCCCTTTCGATTCCCCGCCCCTTTCTCCAGGTTTTGGTCTGAGCACCTCCCGTTGAATATTAAGAATTGGCCCCCATTTTCAAGCTCCCTGGTCAATGTTTTGAGTGGGGAACTAAGTGGGATGGCCAGCCATTGTTTGATGCCTGCATTTGCATGGACCGCGGGGGTTGGGTGGGCTGTCATGGGGTGTGACGCCGGGGACTGCCAGATGGGGGTCTGGGGTGCTCGTCTTCTGGACCAAGTGGACTCAGCCCATGCCAGGATGAATTCCGGGTTCATTCCACTTTAGTCAACACATCCGCCTCTTGCACACCTCGCCGGTTCGTCACCGAGAAGTGTTCTTGCAGCTTTTGACCAAAGAGGCACGTTGTTGGTTTGAGGCTCAGGGATGGCAAATTGCCTACGCCCGCCCGGTGGATGCGACCTCGCTCTTGAGCTGGTTTCGGCGATGCAACAGGGTTGAGGTGCACCATTTTTCATTTTTCAAATCCTCAAGAGCGAGTGTCGTTTTCCTTTTCTTCTTTTATTTCTCCTTGGATCCCTGGTTAGGTTAGCGTGGAGTAGTCAGTAGTCTTTACTGAGTAGGTCGCCTCCTCTTCAATGACCTTGCTCAGCTCTCGGGTGCCCGCGCTAGATTGCCAGCCGGCTGCTGAAGGTGTTCATAGCGACATGGGGTCGGGGGAATATGGTAGTTGTCGAATCGCCGATTGGCAAGCCCAGAAACCAATCGAACTAATCAATACTAGGTGATGAGAGAAGAGGTAGAAATTCGTCTGCACGTGAGAGCAGCATCTGGCCAACGGGTCCCCCTCTTCCGTATCCGGATGTCTCTAAATAGCATTCTCACTCAAGTATTGGCACAGGATCAGTTGGTAAATGATGCCACGAGGGAGGAAGTCGTACAATACGCTTAAGATAAATCCCGGGCCTTGCCTCTTCCTCCATTCTCATGAGGATTGGTGATGAAGGGACCTCGTGAGCTGGCCGATGGCAAAATCAATTTCGAGGAAGAGGCCGATCCATCGTTTGTGTCCGTCGATCCTTTCCATGCCCCCTTTCTGACTGTTGCTGCAGCTAGCCAGACCGGCTGGCGAGCGCATCTCACTTTGGGCTAACAAATGTGGCGGTCTAGATTACTGGACAGCGAGCTCTCTGGCTACCTATTCTTGCGCGTCTGGCGAGAATAGTGTACTATCAGCTTCACGGGCAGCCATTAGCATGTGGGCAATTACGTTTGAATGTGCTTAAAATGAAACTTGTGTGCCACTCCGCCCTTCACGGGAATCCCTCTTGAAACTCACGGGCGCCACAGCCTGTCAGCACATTCGACAGTATCACAATTCTCCGCTCCAAAGCAAACGCTTTGTCTTCTTCCTCTCTAGATTGATATGGCACCAGCAGCTCCCCAAGGTGAAGTGGGGTGGGGGCATCCCGAGCAGATATCCTTGAATCGCTAAGTAATAATACGCACCTCGCCACCCCCGAACTGGGCACTTGGAAGTAATAATATTAGAGTAAACTACTGCAGGTTTGCGAGGCTGGTATTACGAAGTACGTACCCAACTCCTCTCTTCTTTCAAGGCGGTCTTGATGTGCAGTTCCTCGCATGTAACGACGGAGAGGCCGTCTTTAAGGAGCATTAGGATTCGTAATGTTGCCGCCTCTCCTTTCCTTCTCCCGTTGGTAGCGTACTAGTTTATCTCCCATCACGACCGTGATTGGAGGGATGGCCGTGGATAGTGTGTGGCAGCAACTGTGACAATACGCCGTACCTAGCAATAGATGTTGTTTAATCCACTTTGTGACAGCCCTGAGCAAGAAGCCTGCAGTGTTGGTGTGGAGTCCGAGTTCTAAGCCCGATTGGCTTCTATTATAATACTCGATAAGGTGCAACCCGCCATTTCTCCTCTCTTACATCCACACTTCTCGCCCCTTGGGCAGTGCTAAGCGCGATTCCCTGCTCGTCCTTCATCTCAGCCCTGGAGGGAGTGAGCGGGAAGGGAAAAAAGGAAAGGAAAGAACAGAAAAGAGATTGGGGGAGGGCTAGTGCCACCTCTTAGGTGTTGATGGGTGGCCGTCAGTGTGAAAACAGACGAGGCTTGATTCCGTGTGAAACACCGGACGTGGTCCGGTTCCGCCGGCACCAGTCGTGCCGTCTCAAGCTGTTAGTGGCGGTACACGCTTGGCTCTCAGCCCGTGCCATTCACAGCGCTAAGGCACCCGCGCAGCCTCTTGCAGCTATATTGGCATTCGATTTTTCCATATTTATCATCATCCACTCTTGCCCCTCCGTTTCTTTTTTTTTTCTCTATCAAGAGGATGGTGGATTTGATGTTTTTGATTTCGGGCATGGCAGCGGGGTAATCTCGGGCGGCGCGTAGACGACCAGAGGGCCCCCTCTTTGAGCCGTTGACAAAGCACGAGGGTACAGCACGGCGCACCCGTCGCCACTAGGCGGTTTGGCAGCTGTGGATGCTAGCGGCATAGAGCGTCTGCGTCTCGAGGGTCACACATGAATGAGGGTGGGTGGTGTTTGAGCGAGTCACGGTGAATTCGACGTTGTATCCCTTCGTTTCGACTCCCTATTTGTCCAGCTTGCAGCCGGGATGGCGCACTCGGAAAATTCATGCCACAGCATGCTGCTTGTTTAGGATCTAATGGCAGCGTCGAGGTCCTTTTTTTTTTTTTTTTTTCTTTCCCTGGACGAGAACGAGCGAGATCAGGAGACAAGAGGGGGAAGAAGGAGACTATAATCTGCAAAATGCACAATTATTCAAGAAGAAGGAGAAGAAAAAGCATCTCGCCTGTTTTCCCTCTCCTTCCTTCAAGATACGCGCGCACGGCAGCCCACGCAGCACGCCATCCGATGGACTGATCAAGACGTCAATTTCGGTCAAGGTTATACAGGACGACCGAGGCGGGCGGGAACTGCTATTTATCAGGCAGAAAATGATCCTTTACACGTCAAGTAGGGTAGCAAAGCTTCTGTCCATCATCATTGAAGACATTGGCACCTCAATTTCAACCACTGCTGCAGAGAGTGTCACATCAGTGCATCGGGATATCAATCTCCCAATGGCTCGTCCGCCACAGTGCCTGCCCCCACCACTCCCGAGTCCTCGGATAAGCAACTTGAAAGGGTGCACACTGGCACGATTGGGGTTCTCGGCAAAACACAGCCAACACACCAAGGGGCAATGAACAGGAGCGCGCCTGCCCCAAAGAGGATACCAAGATCCAGGTTCGTCCCTGCCTCGTGATTGGATTAATCGCTGCCCGTCACCTCACACACATTTATGGGCCAATTTACCCTGGATCCCTCGCTGGATCCATCACAAAGTCCGATGGATGCCAAAGGCATTCACGACAAAGTTCGCTTGCGCTTTACAAGTATTCGAGTATTTGGTCATAGTCAAAGAAGGCCCTCACCGTCCAGCAAGGGCTGGCCGGTCTGCATTGTGCCAATCCACTCTACCGTTCAACCCCTCATCCTCTCCATCCCCATCAGCCTCCGTTTCCTTCCAACATGGGGAGATGCTTCCATCATGGATGAGGCGAGAACGCCAGACACAGCTTATTAACCTCCCGCTCCTCGCGATGATGACGCTGGCGGGCCGTGCGACATCGATTCGATCAATCAACCAGCTGTATTTTGATCCTAAGTATGGCGGCACACACCAGCTTTCTCGACGCAAGTGATATGTCCCAAAAATACGATCCGGGATGCGGTTGGGTGCACTCGAGAAGGACAAGCGCATGCCGCGCACATTCCTCCCAGCCACATCACATACATATTACACACCACAAGCTCTTTTTCCTCTTCTTCTTCTCATCTACCCTCGTCCCGAGGGATATTTTCTAGTTCTCATCCAGCCCCGACCCGGGGTCGCCGCACTTAATAAAGTGGGAAAATGGGAGCTGTAAAAGGGAGAAAGAAAAAGGAGGAAGAATGGCATCAAACCTTGGTCACTGCCGGCGGCCTTGGCTTCCCCTTTAGGTTGACTACACTGTAGCCACGAATTAATTCAAGGCGCCATGTGCGATTTAACCCCGCCAACTCGAAAATTCGAGTCCGGACGAAACCGCGGCCGGTTTACACGATACGCGAAGGAGTGGGAGAGGAAATGCACCAATACTTCGTAGTACATGTACTGTTTGAATGGGAACCTCGGTGGTGAGGCCCGCAGCTCGATATCAGGATCTCCGCCGCCGCCGCAAGTTTTCACCTCGCTTAAGAAAAGTAGATCGTCGTAGTCGTCAAGTGCGCCACTCGTCCACAACGCGACGCATTTGGGCGCGGCACTTATCCCACGCGATGCTCATATATCCGCAGCCTACCCTATGTATTGTTCCCTCGTGTAGACCCCCGAGCTTTTATTTCGGCCCCCATTGCACGAGATGGACTCTCCCCCTCGATATATTGCACCTCGTTCTACCAGTGAAGACGTTATGTGAGAGCGAGTCCAGCTCAGCTTCTTCACGGCCAAGCCAAGGCGATGTGGGTTTGCCCTTCTAACGGCAACGCCAGTCCCTCGCCAAGCAGCAGATTTAAACCCATCTCTATCTATCCCATTAGTTTGCTCAACGCCGCCTTCCAGGCTTCTCACTCATTCTGTCAATTTCCTCTGTAAAGGGGGTCTTTGGCGCCCACGATCCTCCGAGAACCCTCTCCAGAAAGACGGCGTGCTTGTCGCTGGATGAATATCTAACAGTGTCAGAGCCCAAGGTACAATCAAGGATATGACCTGGAGAACGGAGATATGAAGCTCAATCGGATGAGTGTGAATGCTCCAATAGGACTCGGGGCACCTCGGTCAAGAGTATTATGAATCATACATATCATTGGATCCTTGCAGAGAATCTGTGTTCACCTTGCTAATAATTCTTATCCATGTTGACTGGTGGCCCCGCTAGGCTCTTCCCCGGCCCCCTATGACCAAACATTCTATTACCAAAACTGGGCATTCGTCTGTCAAGGCCCCACGGATACCATCTGCATGGGCTCGAAATCCCAGGATCTCTGATTCCTTGGATTCGACGCGGGAACAATGCCAAGGCCACACCTTGCAAGTCCCTCTCCAGTTTCGACAGGCAGCGTGGGCTTCGAACGCCAGCCCCCAGAGATAGCTCACCTAGCATTGGTTTAGGAAGCTAAATCAGGCTCGGTGCTGGCAGTATTGTGCTTCGTCAACTTGGGACCTGACGAAGGCAGCAACCATCACATGATCATCAAGTGAACTGTTCCCAGCCCCCAGCATCGAGATTCGAGAGAAGGAAAGACTACGCGGGCCATCCGCTCGGATCAAGGCGTCTTCCACGTCTGCGAGAAGAGCTTATTCGCATATCCTAGCTCTTGGTCGCATCCCAGACATTTCCGTCGTCGGCTCCTCTCTCGGATGTGACTCCTGACCAACCTTGGGAAGCCCGAGCACGAACCCGCCTTGGCCAGTAGCCAGCCGGGGGAAAGGAGAAGGGCTGCTGGCCTGGGCTTTGCATCCAGATAAGAGATGACCGACTGTCCTTGCTTTGTCCTTGCCTTCTACATCCATGGCTGATGCTGCCGAGGTGACGTCCTGCGAACCGGTGACAAGTGGAAAGGCGCGGATGGGTTCCCTGTCTGTCTCGAGGCCACACCCCACGAGCTGATCTTTCTCTCTCTCTCTCTTGTTTTTCTTTTTCTTTTTCTTTTTCTTTTTTTCTTTTTTTTTTTCCTTCTCTCTCGCCGAGGAGGAAGGGACGACCTGCCTTTGCTTTTCTCCCGGGCCTAGCTGCCGTGGGTCCCACGCATTCTCTCTCTCTTATCGATCCAGGGTATCCTTCCTCTCCCCCTTTTTGTTATTAAGTATTCATCTTTCGGTTATCTTATTCAAATTCCCTCTTTGATGGGGGTTGACTTCTATTGACCGAGATTCGTGTGAGCAGACAACCTCGTCCAGCGCAAACACAAAGTAGGGAAGAAGAGTATGGTCCTCCATCCCCAAAGTACGTGCTCGACAGGATGCTCCTCTCTGCCGTCAAGTCAAGTTTCCTCTTCTGTGTATACGTTCCTTTTCCCATTCGTTTAGGGGGTCAACGAAAGCAAGTCTGTTCTGAATCTCCTTCCATGGATAGAGACGGCTCACTTGTAATTACATCAAATGTAATAATATGAACTGTCTGGTTGCTCACAAGGAGTAATCGTCCCTTTCCCCACATCAAGCAAGCATTGGGCCCTATCGCAAGGGAACGGCCCCACACACCCTGCGCGTTTTCGGGGCGCCAGAACGCGATCCTTCAGGACATTTGGACTACACCTCCTTGACTTCCAGGGTGCCCTGCAAGTTTGGTCTGTCAACGCAAACAAGCGCCGGTCCAGGGATGTCCGCCTCCTATTTCCTCGCTCTTCCCTGCTTGGAAATCATCGACACTAAAAGAAATCAAGAGCAAGAAATCCACTACTCGTGCATGCTCTTGAAAAAGGAAAAATGAGAAAGAAAAGGAAAGAAAAAGATGGAGCAGGTCAAGTGACCACATCGGGCGTGCGGTCGACCATAATGATTCCATTCTTCTTGCCCTGAACGTTGCCCTCTCCACTGGAAATCTGGAAGAACCCCCTGCTGCCCCAAGTACAGGTATACGCACGCTTCAGGGGATGTCCGAGCACCCCGCGCTGTATATCCGGGGAGAAAAGACACCATCAATTTTCTCCTTTCAACGTTTCTACGCCTGATACTCTCATCGTGTAGGTACAGACCGGGTCCACGCCCCTCCCCCCTTCCCTCGTGCCCTCTCTCTTTTGGCAGGGCTTGTCGGTATTGTGAGAAGATGAAGCCACGGACAATATAACAATGCCGTTAACTCAGTCAATGGCGGGTGTGGGGGAGGGAAGGATGGCAGCAACCCGAGCTGCCACTGGCGGCGACAAGCCTGCCTAGACCCCGGCCCAACCTCCACCGGCCTGCGGGCCGCTGTCGGTAACGATGTGTTTCCCCCTCCTTACCCTTTTTGTTCTTTTCCCGCGGGGCCCCTTGACCGAGTTTGCTTGACCGCCACTACGAGACGCCCAATTATACCGCACGAAACTCCTCCTCGTTTATTGCGGATGAGTTCATGACGAGAGAGCTACAGAAAAACGAAAGAAGGGGAGAAAAGTCATCACTCCTTCGTGACCACATCCGCAGCTCAGTCCAACCCTCCCTGCATGACCCAGTTGGAGGTTCCTAGGACGCAACGTGTCAACCCTCGCTGCTCGTACAAACAACCATTAAGACGCCACTGACACCACCGGCGCATCACTAACAGTCTTTCCATGTCACTGCCTCCCAGTGGAACCCAGTCGGTTGGATGCAGAACACGGGGGACGGGTGGAGGCTGGTCATAGCAGAACGAGGACGGGGCAGTATTAGCTGGTTGCTGGCCGGCCCCCTCGCCTCTCTATTACACCTGTTTGGTGGCAAGATACCTACCCATGGTGCAGACACCCGTCTTCTCAGCAAGCACTCAAGCACTGATAGTATTCGTCGAGTATGTGGGCTGCCCTTTGTCTCCCCTGATCCGACTTGCCGGCCCCCTCAGGGCGATGAAGTGAAGAATGGTCCTCCGTCAACGTGCGTGGCGAGTACGCTAGAACAGCTCTAGGGCGCTTTCTAGACGTCGAATCGGAAGCCTCGCTTACCACAAGGATAGTAGACCTTGACCTTTGGTGAGTCGATTGAATCTCCGCACCTCGGTGTCTGTCCCTTGTGATATATCACACGCAGCCAACATGCAAAAAAAAAAAAAAAAGTGTAGCTGCGATCCGCGGCAATGGCAGCTTTGGGCCTCAAGGCGCTGGATGAGGGAGGAGGGAGGAGGGGGAGGGGGCGGGGGATGGCTCGGGGACAACGTTGGGAGGCGGAAAGGGAAGAGGCAGAAGACTTTTGTGCCCTTTTTCCACGTGCCCTCCCCAATGGTTGTATCCTTTCTCAGGCCTTGTTCCTTGCGTAACGATCACCACCGCGGAGTGCGCCTCTGATATCTTCTTCTGCTTCCAAGAATTGGATGAGGGATATTGACCGGCGGTGACCTTGCGCCTTCCCCCTCACTAGCTCATTCCAACCCAAGGAGGGAGGCCGTGAGCTGGCATTTGTTCACCGGAGAGATGGATGCCATGATCGAGAGGATGTCAGTGTCCGTCCCCTCCCTGCTTCCCCTCATCCCTTTCTCCTCTCCCTCTTCCCTCTTCCCCCTTCCTTTTCTCTCTCTTTCTCTACTTATTTTCTCCCAACACACTCGCAGACAACACACACACACACATACACACATACACACACATACACACCCTTTCCTTTGGCGTCATAGGTAATGCCATTCAGCCACTCCGGATGATAGGATGAGTAGCGTTACCCGAACCGGCGCGAATCTTCGCCTCTTCCAGCTTTTTCCTTTTCTCTTTTACTTTCATTTTGCGGGGATCTCCCCTCTTGCCTCCCGTTTGGACCCAAAAGGCTTCTCACGCGCCCCCTTATTGCCCCATGTTTGAGTTGGATCTTAATTCAGAGCGGGAGCTACCTAGCTTTGTACAACGGCATTCGGTAGTTGGGGTGGCAGGGCGGATGATTAGAGATAGTCCTACGACAATGGGCAATTTGATAACCCGAGCATTGATATCACTGGTCTCACTCCACGGTAACACAAGAAGTGCTGACAGTCCCCGATCCTGGCCGGTGGACGTTGATGCAAGACTTGCGCCAATCTTGAATTTGGCCCCACCATCTATTCAATGTGTAACACCGCCTTCGTGAGGGACTCGCTCGCCGATAGGAAGGTTCTAGATGGAAATACAGACCGGTTGGGCAAGCGAGACACATTTAATCGCCCCTTGTGAGGGCTGCGGAGGCTGTGAGGGCTGTGAGGGCTGTGAAGGCTGTGAGGACGGGAAGCGTGATGAGGGGAGCGTAGGGCGGCTGGTCCGGAGAGAGCCGCCAACCTTTTCTAGGGCCAAACAGGTCTCGAGCTGTGGCGGAAGAGAGTGGTTGGCTTGCCGTGATGCTTCATCAGCAACGATTTGGTTTCACGGGGACCTCTTCATCAGTGGCTGCTCTTCCTGGCACGTTTACCCCATGCAACCCGCTTATGCAACACGTGCTTTTGACGGTGGCGCGGAGATGGGTTCTAGAGGGGGCTTTTTTCTTTCCTTTTTTTCTCCTTGTATTGCGGGAGGAAGATGGAGAATGGCAAGAATGGGTCCGGGGAGGGATAAAAATGAAGGAAAAGTGGGGATGGAAGAAGAAAAGGGAAGAGAGAAAAGGAAAGAGGACAGTGATAAGAAGGCAAAGATTTTTATCTGGATGACACTCACCGACAGTTTCAAGCGGGGATCCGTTCGTTTCGAAGAAAACAGAATGGCATTTAGCAGCAGGGCAAAGACCTAGCGATGGTCTCCGTCCATCCATGGATGCTTTCCTTTGGCCAAGGAGGGGGTGGGCAATGCGGTTGAGGTGAGAGGAACAATATTGCGTTAGGGGGTGAAAGGCTGGGGAAGAGACAATTATGGTTGATGGCCCAAAGCTTGCCGTGTAAGTGAACTTGTTGTAGCTTGCAAAGGTAACTCAGGTTTTCCAAACTCAGGCCGCGTAACAATATCTGGCTGGGACACCCCGCCATGATCTCGCCCTCGTCTGGACTCAGGAACGGGTGAAACGATGTTCATCAAGCCATCCATTCGCACACGTCTTTCCTCGCCATCGTGTAGCAGAATGGAAAGAAGAAGAAGGGAAGAAAAAAGAATGAAAAAAGGGAAAAAAGGAAGTTAAGAAACCTTGCAGTTCTCCCATTTCCATTCATTTCAAGCTCAGTGTTGAGAGTTGGGGGCTAAGATAAAATCCATAAACAGGCCTAGGTTGATTCTGTCGGCGGAAGGGGAAGGTGGGTCGTCAAATGCCCTTGTTCGCTAGCTCGACTTCAGCGGAGAGGATGGAGTCCACGGTACGTGCCGCACCGTCCGATAATCAATGGTGAGAGATCCATGGATGGACCCTCTCGAAAGCGCCGAGGGACCTCTCGAAACCCTTCGCCCCATGCCCCTCCCTTGCCGTCTTGGGGCGGGATATCTCACCCGTCCAGATAAAAGAGAGAGAGAAAGAGAGAGAGAGAGGGAGGGAGAGACAAAAAGAAAGAAAGAAAAAAATGTGTGAGGAGATGGTGAATGAAGAAAAATATTCGGGGCGGCGGCAGAAGGCCAAGGTGGAAGGTGCAAGGTGAAAGGTGGAGGGTGGAGGGTGGAGGGTGGAAGGTGCAAGGTGGTCATCCCATCTCGCATCGAGCCCGCCGTGGCGCGAGTTGCACTTTCCAGCACTGCACCTCTTGTTACCCACCAATTGACATGTATCAATTGATCCAATGGACGCATTGGATCTATGTATTTTTATGCCCGAGCTCCCAATCCGGCGAACCAGAGGGGAGGGGGCGGACGTGGTTGACGGAGAGAGGGGTCTTTTCTTACTTCTTTTTTGTGGGAAATGAAACTTTCCTCGCCTTCCCTCCTCTTATTGTATTTTAGGGGGCGAATATTTCTTCTATTTCCTGCTTAGTCTGAGCGGGTTTTTAAAGCGATACTCTTGGAGAGGCATTAAGACTAGACGCGGGATATGGAAGGTGTTCTGCAGCGACTGCTCAGACACAACCGTTTTGACGGAACGCTCTGTTGCCGGGCGCATCGGCCATGCGCACTTTTCCCCCTTCTCTTTCTTCCTTGAATGGATGGACTATGTATTGACTATGTATAGCCTAAGGTTGTATCTCCTTACCATTTGACTGCCAGTCTCTTCATGCGGCGGCGGATGTGAGAAGAAGAGCATCCGTCCATGCCTCCTCTTGCCTCATCTCCCGCTCCCTCACCATCGACTGGATCTATAAAAGTTGCCCAGGCGCAATTCTGCATAGGCTTTACCCCTGCGCGTGCAAGAGCGGCCATCTATCGCTCCCTTTTCCCACCTCGATATCCAAAACGACGCGTCTCCGTCGATATCTTGATAGCTCGGATCTTATCCTTCTGCAAATCGGCCCGCTTGTGCACCGGAAGCCAAGGGCAGATAAAAGAAGGAAAGAAGATAGGAAGGGGGCCGTGCCGCTTGGGGCTAGCAAGAAGAAGCGGTCACCGCTGATCTGGGAAAGCCTCAAGCTGGGTTCTGAACAAGTCTCCTTGTTTCCCCAAACCACATCATTACCGCCCAAGATGCGGAGGGGTCTGTATGAGCGAATGAGTTCCGAGTCATTGTGCAGAAAGAGATCATGCGGAACAAAAAAAACCATAATGAGAAAAATGGAGGGGGAGCGAAAAAACGAGAAACGAGAAAAGGAAACGGAAACCCATACGTAAATAGGATTTACGTGTAGGCCACAGACGTCAAGAAGAAGAATCAAGAAACGCGAAAAGCACAAGGTAAGAAGACGGTGTAAGTCGGTCAAATATACGTAATGCTACATCCATCCGTCCTTCACCTTGGAAACGTCGTTCAAGGGCTCGCACAAAGAGAGACCCTTGGCATCTACCCTGGATGCTTTCTTTCGATACGACTAATTACCGGCCCGCTGCCGTTCATTCGCATGCTACAAGCGCGGGCCGATGCCGGCTCTTCATGTCCTGAGCAAAAGAAGAAAAAATGGTCAAAGAGCTCTTCTCAGTTCTACCCGTGCCAAGAACCGGTCCCAGAAACAGAAGGCAAAAGAAACGGGAGAAACGGAAAGGCATGAAGCGCGCGTGATTGGTCTCGCTCGCACGGAAAAAGAAATACATCCACTAGAGAGCGATGCCCTCACTGTTCCTACCATTGGGGTCCCAGGGATCGAATCAAGTCGGTATCGGAGGCGGTGACACCCAGATCAACTCCTTACTCGGTGAACCCAACCCCCAATGTCCTGCCAGCCACAACCATGGGGTAGTGCAAGCTGGCTGACCAAAAGCAGGTTAATAGCAATTTCACCTCCGCCAAGGTGGGATGCCTTGACAGGGGGTTGCCGAACCCCACCCACGAGCATCAAGGGACGTTAAAGCCGAGCTGTGTTGTTGCTCCTAATACCACTTTCTCTTCATGGGGGAGCGGAGCAACAGTCCCGTAATGCTGGGTCGACAGTTCTTGTCGTTTAGTCGAGGGCCTCGCGCTTCGTTGAGTAGGACTGTGATTTTGTTGCTTTTCTCTCCTAAGCTTTTCTCTCCTAACTAGTGAGAGCACCGATACTACGCGGTCGCGGTGTTCTCGGGGGTGTGTGCGTGTGTGCGTGTGTGTCCTGGGAGGAAGGGAATGCATGCGATGTGCTGCGCTTCGGGCTCTAGACATGGACGTTCACGGACACGCGAAAACATCCATGGCTTGTATCCGCCCATGCACACAAGGGGATGGATACATCAAGACGCTTTCACGCTTTCTTTTGTCGGGTCCGCTGAGCCCGATCTCGTGGGCGGAAAACATGGCTGGCTTAGTCTTGTCTGCCGGCGAGCATACATACATGGATGCCAGGTGCATCAAGGATCTTGGGTGGCGGGCCAAGGTGGGGGAGGGGGAGAACGACATCTATGCGTCAACTGACTAGAGAGGTCGACAAGTTACGTTACTAAAGAGGTCGATATCCTTTTGGAACGGATCAAACCCCCATCAATGCCACTGACTGAAGGCGTAATGGAACGTAAAGCTTCAAACGAGACGCGGGATCAAGCTGTGGAGAGAGCAAGACGAGCAAAGGAACTGCGACATATGGCGGAATGGTGGTAAGAAAGCACAAAAGACCCGTCAACAACTATCCAACCGATAGCCTCCCCGCAGCTCATCCCGTAAGAGCAAAGCTGTACGTGGATTGATAAATGGCCAGCGCGTCAACCGTACACGAGATGATATCAGGCCCTCAAACTTGTTTCCCTTCCTGCCTTCCTCGACGCTAACATCCTCATCCAGGGGTAATCGGTGTCTTTATGCCAGGCCCTTGACCCCCTTCCCCCTCTCATCCGTTCTGGCAACTCCCTAACCTTGGCTCCGGGCCCTCGGGTACGAGATAGACAGTTCTTGCGCGCTTTCTTTGCTTACCGCCTTTCTTAAAACTCTTCCAGCGCACCGGGCTAAACGTCCAGAGAGCACACCACCTACACCTTCCCACATACACTTGACGCATGTACACGTACACGTGCACATGGGTGATGCGCGCACAAACGTACACATAGCCACAGGTAAAAGAGAACCGAAAAAAAGAAGAAGAAAAAGGAATCTAGAGAGGTGGGAGGTGGGAGCACGGAAAAGGTGAAACGCCGATTGGGCGACGGCGAAGTGTATCCCTGCTAGTCATGGTACAATTAAGACGGGACAACTCATGAATGCTTTTCTTTTCTCCTTCTTTGAAAGGGTGTAGATTGTAGGGCGGATCGGAATTGACCGGCAGTGATTAGTATCCTTTTCCGAATCGGCGCTCTTCCGTTCGGTAGCCATCTTTCTCGGCCCATGTTGTGTCCACAGGCCGATGACGTTTTCTCAACCAGGGGCGATTTTGTGAAAGAGCTGAGCGGGGGAGGCCAGCCATCGTCCTCTGCACTTTACTGCATGGCGTCAATCTCGGGGACCATGGTCATCCCTGAAAGGTTGCAAAAAGTTCATCCCGTTTCGACGAGTTCAGCTAGCTTCCACCCTCCCCTCGACATCCTCTCTCGACTATTGGAGAAAATCAAGGTGGAAGAGCCCGAGCGCCGTATAAGCCACTGCGAGAGAATGTCGAAAGATCAAGGCTACATGTACCCTTAAAGGCCACTTCTTTTCTCTTTTCTGGATATATATACTTGGCCTTGGTTATCGGAGAGACGGGGCCTATTGACGAAAGACATCCAAAAAAGAATACAATATCAGATCAAATAACAAGAAAAGACGGCCGAATGCAGGGGATATGCTTATCAGTCACCTTCACGGGCGTGTGCACAAGTACGCTTCCGAGAGGCGGCGAAGGAGACGGCTCGCTAAACACCCCTCCCGCGAGACAGTGGCTGACAGATCGCAAAGGCCAACGGGCGGAGTAGTTACCAGGGTCCAAGTGGCACCATGCGGTTGAGAGGCCCAGCGTCAAAAATGTCGTGGTCGGAGAGCAAAGTTCAATTAGGCGCCGCCGAAGCAAAAGGGTGACGGAGAAATAGAAAGAGGGAGTGGGTGGGTGGGGGTGTGACCGTTGGAGTGCGAGTGCGAGAGAAATATGGAAGGCGTGAGAGAAGACGCTGTACACCCAAGCCAAGTAGAAGCAGATGTTCGATGGCGAAAGGATCCATCACTTGTGCATCTGGAACGGTGACATCCAAGTATCGGCCCGGGAGGGCCTAGTTGCGCGTTGTGATACCTAATGGCGCATCTCCATGAAGAAACTTTTTCCGGTCCTTTCCAATCGATCTCTCAAGTTTAAAACGGCCAACACCCTTCGCATGTTGGCACGTCCGTCCATCAGCTTCGAAGGGCCACAGGAGAGGAAAGAGGGGTGCGGAGACTTTGCCCAAACGCCGGCCCGGGCCATCCTATCCATGGATGTAAAATGGTGGAGCCCAGCTATCAGGCCTTCATGGTGCATCGTCCAAGGTGGCGCGACACCGCTGGTGCCCCCGTCTTCCCGGACGTCGGGGCCCAAGTGCGATGGGGCGTACGCGTGCTTGGTCGACTGATGCAAGCGGGATTTTTGTCGAGCTAGGTCAGAAGATGGTGAGCAATATTACGCTTGCATGGACGGAGCTGAGAGATGATACGCCCCTAGCTGATAGCGGCCGGGAGGGAGGAAGATCCTATCAGCCTGAGTATCAAGCGGTGAATGGAAAGACCTCGATCCCTTGGTTGGAACGGCTGATGGGGACGGCCACAGGGGCCCTGGGCGAAAAAGCATCGAAGGCGTAAACACTGCCTCATATCTATGGCCGCAGCGAGACGATGTGGGAGTCTCTCGCCCATCGCCTGTCCCCTTTCCTTCTCTTACACCCCATCTCCGCGGTGAGTATCTTTATATGGACCCGGCCTCCGGGGACCGGATCGGAGCAAGTGCCGCAGCACGGCGACTGCCATGTTAGTAGGGCACAAACCTACCTGAGGTAAGTTGAAGTATGATTACGCAGTCAATCTCAGCTCCGAAGAAGCAGAAGAAGAAGAAGCATAATAATAAAAACCATGATATTAATCGTAAATCGCAGCGAGGCCGTCAACTTTCTACCCTAGGCTTGGAAACTCTCGTTCCTTCTCAACGAAAGCTTCAAACGTGCTCATCTCCGAGTGCTGCAAGGCCCACCGCAGCGAGTTGTGGAAGGAGGGGCAGGCGCAGAAAGAGAAATCATACATGTAGGAAGAGGGAGCAGGATAAGGCTTGGGAAACCCAGGAAGCAGGGCGCGCTCTTGAAATTGCTTCTCGGCGCTTCCTTACGACGAAATTTCGTCTTCGACGCATCGGGCGCGGATACCTGCGTTGTCATGCCTTCTTGGGTATGTTTGCTATGTTGCCCAAGGATGGCCTGGAACCATTTAAACGGGGGCGAGCTTTTAGAGGGCCTACTAATGAGGAGACATTTACGGTATCAGGGCGGCCTTTCTGGCGAAGAAGCATCCCCTCCGGCCGAGGACCGCTGTCCTCCGCAACGCATCTCAGTATCCAAGTTCTAGGACCTGGGTTAAGAGTGTTTGTCACGTATCCATTGTGTAGCAGGACATCTGCCATCTGCCATCGCCAACACCAATCTCCGTGAATGGCTCTTGTCCCTCCGGAGCAAACAAGATCGGGAGAGGGGTTACTGATAGCTCAGGGGGACGAGAGGCGGAATGCTCCCCGTCTGCTCCCGAATTGATGGTGCTGGCACATGTATTTTCCGGGTCGACATGGAGAAACGTAGAAACCCTTCGTGTGTGTCCGTAATAGTGTATAAGCGCATAGAAGGCGAGAGACGCTAACGGACTGGGAAACACGAGGAACATGTCCCCGCGACGATAACAAATGCAGGGTTCCGAGCCACCTTGCTTCCTCCCTTGGACAAGCGTGCGTGATGAAGCACCTGAGTCCTCGTTCCTGTGGCCGAGTCTGGGGTCAACATGCCGAGGTACTCGAAAGTATGTAGACAGTACCAATCCGATCCGTTGTACATTGATAGATCAAGGTATGAAAATGGATCGATCCATCGATCCATCCGACGCATTTGATTTTCAAGGTAAAATCGCCAATCACCCGAAGCAGGCGGCATGTCGTACGTGTAGGAACAGCTGCCCCTCCCCAGCATTCCGGCAACCCAGGCAGGGCGGCTCTTTCCCTTGCCCCACCATTGCCCCCATTCAGTGGGGTAGCTGGGCTGTATCAGATCAACGGCCAATGGAAAGCCAGTAAAATCGTCAGAACGTTAGGCCCCGCTTAAAAGTTTAGCGTTGGCCACACTCAGCCTTGTTCTATTACAATGAGCCCGCCCCAGCACCCTTTGAACCGGCCCCTACACTAAAAGGCTACTGGCTGGAAAAAACCTGGTGAGCCCCTCAGCCTCGCCCAGCGGAAAAGCAAACAAGACCGAGACCTCCTGGCGCCAAAATCGACGAACTTTCTCACGGGTGAAATCGAGAGAGCGAGAGCTGTTGGGCCTATTCCATGCCGAATTTTGAGGGTTGAGTATGTCCATGAACAATTTCTTCGCATAGCCCTTTTCCTTTTTTCCCTTTCCTGGCCTTTCTCCTTTTACCGTGACGCGACCTGACAACCCTCAAAGCTAAACACGCACGCAACCGCCCAGCCCAATTTCTCCTCAAGCGACGCAGCCATTTGCCGACCCCCTCGAATTCTACTTTTTTCGATATCCTAGCCAGCACATCTGTAAGATTGAGCGATAAGGGGGAAATAACGGACTAGACCAACGGGGTTTTGATGCGGGTGGCTTGGGGTGCTAGAAACGCAGAAGCCTCGCCTCGGCTCTCCGAAGGAGCGGACAAGCGGCCCTAGCCGCCACGACAACCCACCCATTTCTCAACCCACCCGCTACTCCGCATACTTACCGACGCCCATCATGACGGGCCAGTCTCCCTCTCCCTCCGTAAAGATACCCACCGGTGCCGCGAACTACACACAAGCGACCATCGATCCCGAGCTGAGATCGACTTTAAATGGCCTTCTGCTCCAAGAAGGCCACGTTAGGCGGTAAGGCGACGAATCTGTTCCCAGGAAGATATTCATACCATATCATACCGGGTCCCCTTCCCTTTCTCGCCTGCTGCGGGATCCTCGCTCTTGTGGCAGAGCCCAAGCCAACCCCCACATCTGTGAATAGAAAAAGGCTAACATCTTGACTTCTTCTTCGCGTAATCACCAGGATCCAAGAGCGCCTTGTTCACACTCTAAATGCAAACGAGGCCAACTGGCCGACAAACATTCAAAATCATGCCCTCCACCTTCTTCGGTCCGGTGAGGTAACGTCATTCCCGGTCCTTATGAGGCGCGTATTGGAAGACGTACGACAAGACACTCAACAAGGCAAGGGCAAGGGGAAGCCAACGGCTCAGATAGCAAGTCGAATGGGGATGGAGGCAAAAGGCTGTCAACGGTGCCGACCAGAAGCCGAACTTGGCCCTTCCCCAAGCCGTCATTGATGAAGCAGTGAAAATCACGAGAGAATGTTTAGAGGAGATTGCCACTCTTGAGTGATAAAGACAGAAATCCTGCCAGGAGGCGGATACAAACCCAGAAAAGGGGCCTCAGCAATGGCCGCGTTATAAACCCATGTCCTTGCGGAGGAAAGGAAAGGGGATATTTAGAAAGAGCGTCTCCTACCGTCAGCCGATAGTTGTTCTTGGGGAGATCAGCAGCCGCTCGCGGTTGATTTTGACGATGCCTAGCAGAGAAAGGAGGTCATTCCGGAGGAGGGGTGGAGGGTGGGCAGGGATCGGGGAGAGAGAGATGGAAGATTTGACCTGAGCCTTTGTAGCGATACAGTTGGCATGAGATCTTCATAAGTCATGGCACCAGCATGGTTCCGCGGCGTGTGTACGTATTCAGTTCATTCAACGTTATGATTTTACTGTCTTGTAAGAGGCCTGTTTCTCAGGACATAACTGGTTGCTCTCTTTGAAAAATCTACCCCAAGCCAGACAACGGGCATCAAGTTCAAAACACTTGGTAGTCCGGTATCGAGACCGAATCAGTTTTGCGTAGACATACCTCGACAAACTAGCTGGACCTTGGACCCAGACAGCAAATAATATATGCGTATTGAGGTACACATGTTCCTACAGTCCATCCTTCATCCTTGATAGACGCCTCAACGCACGAAGCTTAAGCTCATAACATTGAAACCGATGTGATGAAGAATAAGAGTCGCAACCACCGCCTCTCATGTACAAATATCATATATATAGATAGATATACCTGGAAGCTTAGAGGAACCATGGACTTTTCAACCCTATATTACATGTGCGTGATACAACATGCTGGTCAAGCAAGGTGCTAGTCAAGGCAATAAACAAGGACTAAGAGCAATCCCAATAGGATGTTGATTTAACAGAAAGGCAGACAGTAAGTAAGTAGGTACTACAACAAGCATGCAGCCCTATTCCCTCATGGACCTCACTATTGTGTCAGTCGAGTCTCGAGATCTGAATATGCGGTGGGCATGGAAGAAGATATATGATAGATAGAGGGGTACATAAATATAAGGGAGGGGAGAGAGGAGGGGCTTTAAAGCAAGATACACAAGATACTAAAAGGGAAGATGAGATATGGGATAAAAAAATTGTGAACCCAGAGCGATTTGAACGCTCAACCTTCTGGAAACTCCAAGGAGATAAGACACTCCAACGGGTACTGGAATCAGACGCGCTACCGTTGCGCCATGGGTCCTATTGACTTGTTGCAGAGATACATCGTAGTGGAGGTTATGAAAGGGACACTATAGAAAGAGCTGGATTGATTGATGGATTAAAAAGAAGGGCATAGAGGAGATCCATTTATTCCTATATATGTATGTATGTGGGTGGGTTTAATTTGAGTTGAAGAAATTTGTGAGACAAACGTCGACGATTAACAAGGGCAGATGGGGACAAAAAAACATGAACCCAGAGCGATTTGAACGCTCAACCTTCTGGAGGCTCCAAGAGTCCTTTCAGTCCTCTACTGGAATCAGACGCGCTACCGTTGCGCCATGGGTCCTTGCTGTACATGAGGAGCTAAAGTGGCTTTATGAGCCCCTCAGTCATCTGAGATATAATAATGACTAAGCGGAAGCCAGCTTGAGCATGCATCAATGCTCTTTCTGTATTGGGAATATCGAACGACTCCACTAATACTTCGCAGAGGCTGGGGAAATAGAAATATCGCAATACCTCTCCATTTGGCCATACGCTAATATGGTACCCTTACTGCCTGCTTGTGTATCCCCGAAGAACACCTGGATACTTCGCTAAACGGATACTCTATAGCTTTGGGACTTTTAATGCTGCTAAAGATTATCTCCCACCGACTGAGTCAGGCCGATGGCGGAGCGACTAGCCTTGTTCAGGGGCCTGAGCTCACCTCAACACCGATTAATGTGTATTTAGTATTTCCAAAGTGTAGAGGGTGAGGCGGATATTCACTGGGGAAAAACCAGCCTACTGCTCTTAAAAGGGTCTCGAATGCTGCAGGTGTGGTTCCAATGTTGTCAGGGCGAATATATCTTGATCTTGGCCCTGGAAATGACAGCTGTTCGATTGACTAAGCTCGATTTCTGAGCTCCGCGCGATCGTAAATGCCTGCGCATCAGTCTAGCTGAAGTCAATGTTTTATGTACTTGCGTGGTCTTCTGTTACGTACTCTCCGCTGCCTACATAGTGTACAATGTTTTGGAACGCATTGGAAACTTCCACCCCCAAAAATTGGCCACCGACACTGTCGCTTATTAAGCCAGGCACCACCGATGACAGCTAGTGATTGGCTAGCCGTGTAGCTGTGCTTGTTTCGCCCCAAGGCCGAAGGCAAGCTGTGGTGTCCTTGGAGTGACCAACTCCCAGTCGACCTAACATTCACCTCACCTTCCCCTTCCATTCCTCAAACCTTCTCCCCATTTCATATCCCAGCAATTCGTGGGTGACGATATAAACCATCGATCCCCATTGTGCCCTTCTTATTCCTCCATCTCCGCGATCTCACGTTAACAACATCTGCCGTCCTCCGGCGAACCCACCAACGTCATCGGTTTCCCCCTCCCTTCCTGACCTGACCACCTCATCTCACAAACGGACATCGAAGCCGCCCAAGATGTCGGATCACCCTGAACACAAGAAGAAGGTCAATTTGACGTATGTATCCCTCAACTGTATCGCGATTTCGACAAATCAACATGACTAGGTGATTTACTGATGACTCCTTTTTTCGTATCGACAGCGATCCCTCGGGCGCCGAGGTCAAGCAGGTTTGTCTATCCCCAATGCCAATGCAACACGAGTTCATTTAGCTAACCCGCCATATCAGGAAAATGATACTGCTACAGCCATTCTCAAGAAGAAGAAGAAGCCTAACCAGCTCATGTACGTGAAATCCTTCTCTCCTACACTTCCTTCCAAATATCTCCGGTATCTCCATGCTAACATATTGTTTTTGACAGGGTTACCGATGCCACCAACGACGACAACTCCATCATTGCCCTCTCCGAGGCGACGATGGAAAGCCTTCAGCTCTTCCGTGGTGATACCGTTCTTGTCCGCGGAAAGAAGAGGAAGGATACTGTGCTTATCGTCCTCGCCGACGAGGATCTCGATGATGGTAGCGCTCGCATCAACCGTGTCGTTCGCCACAACCTCAGGGTCAAGCATGGCGATATGATCACCATCCAACCTTGCCCTGATATCAAATATGTGAGTTGCCATTTCTTGGAACTACCTGTAGTGAATCCAAGTTGCTAACCCACAAACAGGCCAAGCGGATCGCCGTTCTCCCCATTGCCGACACCGTAGAAGGCATCACCGGCTCACTCTTCGACGTCTTCCTTGCCCCTTACTTCCGAGAAGCCTACAGGCCCGTCCGCCAAGGAGATCTTTTCCTTGTTCGAGGTGGCATGAGGCAGGTTGAATTCAAGGTCGTCGAGGTAGATCCCCCGAGTACGGTATTGTTGCCCAGGACACAATCATTCACTGTGAGGGCGAGCCTATACAACGAGAGGATGAAGAAAACAACTTGAATGAGGTGGGCTATGACGATATTGGTGGGTGCAGGAAGCAGATGGCTCAGATTCGTGAGATGGTCGAGCTTCCCCTCAGGCATCCCCAGCTTTTCAAGTCTATCGGCATCAAGCCTCCTCGAGGTGTTCTCCTCTACGGCCCCCGGTACCGGTAAGACTCTCATGGCCCGTGCCGTCGCCAACGAGACTGGTGCCTTCTTTTTCCTCATCAATGGTCCCGAGATCATGAGTAAGATGGCTGGCGAGTCGGAATCCAATCTACGAAAGGCCTTTGAAGAGGCGGAGAAGAATTCGCCTGCCATCATCTTCATCGACGAGATCGACTCAATCGCCCCCAAGCGTGACAAGACTAATGGCGAGGTCGAGCGTCGTGTCGTTTCTCAACTCCTCACTCTCATGGATGGCATGAAGGCCCGCTCCAACGTTGTCGTCATGGCCGCAACTAACCGCCCCAACTCGATCGACCCCGCTCTTCGTCGATTCGGTCGCTTCGATCGTGAGGTCGACATTGGTGTCCCCGACCCGACTGGCCGTCTTGAGATTCTCCAGATCCACACCAAGAACATGAAGCTTGGCGACGATGTCGATTTGGAGCAGATTGCTGCCGAGACCCACGGCTACGTTGGTTCTGATATCGCTGCCCTTTGCTCAGAAGCCGCTATGCAGCAGATCCGTGAGAAGATGGATCTCATCGATCTCGACGAGGACACCATCGACGCTGAGGTCCTCGACTCTCTTGGCGTTACCATGGAAAACTTCCGCTACTCCCTTGGTGTCTCCAACCCCTCGGCCCTTCGCGAGGTCGCGGTCGTGGAGGTTCCCAACGTTCGCTGGGAGGATATTGGTGGTCTTACCACTGTCAAGCAGGAGCTCATGGAGAGCGTCCAGTACCCCGTGGACCATCCCGAAAAGTTCCTCAAGTTTGGCATGTCTCCCTCCAGGGGTGTTCTTTTCTACGGTCCTCCTGGTACTGGTAAGACGATGTTGGCAAAGGCTGTTGCCAACGAGTGTGCCGCCAACTTCATCTCCGTAAAGGGACCCGAGCTTCTGAGCATGTGGTTCGGTGAATCCGAGAGCAACATTCGTGATATCTTCGACAAGGCCCGTGCCGCCGCCCCTGCATCGTTTTCCTTGATGAGTTGGACTCGATTGCCAAGGCCCGTGGTGGAAGCGTCGGAGATGCCGGTGGTGCGTCCGACCGTGTCGTCAACCAGCTTCTCACCGGTAAGAATTTCTTTCCCCGCCCATTGTGACTCTCGAATTCCTAATCTAGACAAAATGCTAATTTTACACGTGCAGAAATGGATGGCATGACTTCCAAGAAGAACGTCTTCGTCATTGGCGCCACCAACAGGCCAGAGCAGCTCGATCCTGCGCTTTGCCGTCCCGGTCGTTTGGACTCCCTCATCTATGTTCCCCTGCCTGATGAAGAGGGTCGTCGCAGCATTCTCGAGGCCCAGCTTCGCAAGACACCTGTTGCCGCGGATGTTGACATTGGCTTCATTGCCTCCAAGACCCACGGCTTCTCCGGTGCCGATCTTGGCTTCATCACGCAGCGAGCTGTCAAGCTCGCTATCAAGGAGTCCATCTCGGCCGACATTAAGCGCACCAAGGAACTTGAGGAGGCTGGCATGGAGGTTGATGAGGAAGAGACTGGCGATGACCCCGTGCCTGAACTGACGCGTCGTCACTTTGAGGAGGCTATGCAAATGGCCCGCAGGTCCGTGAGCGACGTGGAGATCCGCCGCTACGAGGCCTTCGCGCAACAGATGAAGAACGCGGGCCCTGGCGCATACTTCAAGTTCCCCGAGGGTGGTGTCGACACTACTGGCGGCAGTGGCAACAACTTTGGCGATGCTGGAAATGACGATGATCTCTATGAGTAAAAGAGCGTCGGGCGGGTAATACCAGGTAGAGGCACAAGGTGGCTTGCGGTCGAGAGCGATACAGGCTCTTTCATGTTTTTCCCGGATGATGCACACAGGGCGGGCTTAGTTAGACGTAGGGCCGGTTGTACAGGTAGACTTTTTCTAAACGTCTTTTTTTCTCGAGAACTTCGGTTTCAAATGATTTAGCAATATCACTGTGAGGAACCACGCCGCTGTTTCAATGCCTTTCGTCGCGACACTCTGTACTGGAGGTGACCCTCTGTTTGGTCCTACCTACCCACCGACCGGCAGCTTGATTCTATGATTTGCGCCAACTAGAAGTGTACTGGTCTAATGCATGACCGACATAATAGCACCACTTCCAATTCCTCTCATCCGTCAATTTGTGTTCATCCTTGATGCAGCTCGTCCCATCTATGTCATATTAGTACTTCGTACTTGATGCTCCAGACTCTTGCTGGATGCCCCGCCCCCACTTTACTTAAGCTTGGCCAACCTCGCATTGCGGAAACCCAACTTTGAAAGAAATAGATCTCACACCAATTACTTCTTCAACCTCTTGCACAATGCCGGTAAGTGTCAGACAGAATGGCTCTGTCGCTGCTTGTAGCTACTTAGGTCTGTGCGACTCCTGCACGAATAAAACCTGACGAATTATCCATCTAGCTAATAATAATATCTGGCCTGCCCACCTCGGGCAAATCGACTCGGGCTCGACAACTCGAGGCCTACCTTCGCGCGCGAATCGAAGGTAGTGAAGCTAGTGGGACCAGCGCCAGTGGGCCACCCAAGTACCGTCTTCACGTTGTATCGGACGATTCCCTCGCCATTTCGCGGGCCGTGTACGATCTCTCGTCCGTGCCGGCGCACGCCCGGTCGGCCAACGCATCAGAGAAAGACGCGCGGGCGGCGATATACGGGTCTGTAAAGAGAGTGCTCTCGGATAGAGACATTGTGATCCTAGATGGGATGAACTATATCAAGGGATGGAGATACCAGTTGCACTGCGAGGCCAAGGCCGTGCGGACACCGAGCGTAGTGCTGCAGATCGGCTGTGACCCGGAAAAGGCCAAAGGTGTAAACGAGGAGAGGCTAAGAAGGCGGGCCGAACAAGAGGGTGCGACGGACGAAGATGAACAAAAGGGGCCGGCAGAGAAGGGTGAAGCCCTTCCGGAAGGCTACGCCCCGGCCAACTGGGAGAACTTGGTTTTCAGATACGAGGAGCCGAACCCCATGACGCGGTGGGATAGTCCGCTCTTCGCTCTCGTGTGGGATGACGGAGAGGAGAGGACGAAGCAGGTCTTTGACCAGCTCTGGGACGCCATTGCGGGGAAGGGCGCAAAGTCATAAAACCCAACCAGGCCACGGTTCAAAGGGGCCGTGACGCCTCGGGCGATTATCTGTACGTGCTGGACCGAGAGACGCAGGAGATTGTGAAGACGGTCTTGGAGAAGCAGGAGGAAGGTGGTGGCGGGCAGGTCAAGATCCCGAGAGTGGTCGGGGCCGCGGAGGGGACGACGTCCTCGTAGTGGAGCTACCCGGCGAAAAGGTGGGCTTCCCGAGGCTGCAGCGGATGAGGAGGGCGTTTATCGCGCTGACGAGGGGCGGGATCGGCCTAGAGGGCGTGGGGAATCTGGGGGCGGGACGGATACGGGAGAGCTTTGTTGGGTACATGAATGATACTTTTGAACGGGAGGGATAAAAGGGAACAAAAAAAGACTTGGGTTTGTTTAAACTTGTTGCAGCTTTGAAAGCAAAACCAAAAGGGAAAACTCTAGAAGGCAGGAGGGAAAAACTCAAATGGGCCAAGATGTGTATTTGACGGGTTGGGGTTTCCTTGGGCGATGACTTGAAGTTTAGATTCTTCCACAATGATGATACCTTACAATCCTCCCATGCATCAACCAACTTGCTTCTTCTCTTTCCGCGCCCTCAACTACAGTGAATAAAGGAGTGCAACAGGCAACTATGGGGATCTTGGAACCACTCTGTATTCTACTTGATATAACCAACTAAATCCTCGTCAATGATCTCATCAATATTCATTCAGCGGCGCCACATCACATCTAAACGCAACCCAAAAATGCAAAGTAGCCGGCTCTTCGCTAACGCCGTCTTGAAAACAAAGCTGGCTACATGACGATACAGCACGCCTTCTCCAGCTTTTTGAAGAGAAGCCCCAAGAGGTCCGTGTCGTCCTGCTGTTGCTGAGGAGGCTGGTGATGCTGCTGCTGGCCGCCGTGAGGCTTTCCGTGATGCGGCTGCGACTGGCCCCTCCAGTCTGTGGCGGGCGATGCGAAGAGGAGCCGCCGGAACCTCCAAGGTCAATGTAGATACGGCCCTCGTTCTCCTCCGTCCGATAGCTCAGACCCATCTCCCTGCAGACCTGCTCAACCCTGGGCTTGATCTTCTGGACGTGGTCGGCCGAGTGGTTTCCCTACCGACGATGACGTGCAAGTGGCTTGCGCCGCGGGACCGCTCGGCGCGAATGCGCTCCTCTAGGATGTTCTCGGCCTCCTCGACAAACTGGCCGTGGAGGTCGATGCAGTCTTCCTCTACGCGGCCCGCGGCGTTGTTTTCGCGAAAGATGAATTCGGACGCCTGGCGGTTGTAGTCGTCCATCTTGGCCGCGTGGCGCTTGCCCTCGTTGGAGAGCTCCTTGGCCCTTGCGCCGTCGCCGTTCTCATATGCCTGGCGGGACTGTGACGTGGAGGGCAAGACCGGGACCGGTCGGTTGCGGGCGTTAGCTTGCAGGACTTGGTTGACCGACGGCAAGCGCCGCTTTCGGACTATTGCTCCGGGGGTCCTCCGACAATCTCGCTCCTTGCATAGGGGCTAAAAGGGATTGGATAGGAAGATGGGTGGGGGAGAGGCTAGATACGTACACGCGAGAAGCAATCATTCCGCTTCTTGGCCTCGTCGCGGGCGAGGTCCGTAGACGGTCATACTCAGCCTCGATATCTACGCTGGTACGGTGGTTGAAGGCTAATAGTGGTTGGAAGCACCCGCAGTTCCCGCGTTAGCCGAAAGCTCACTTCATTTTCACCCTTTGCCTCTCCTTTCTACGCATGTTCAGATATTGGCGGGCCTCTTTCATCTGATGTTCCGTTACCCACGCCCGATTTCCGAGGATGAGATATGCCCGGTAGCAGAATGGAGTTCGAGAAAACAGTCAGGGGATCGAGAGGAAGGGATGAGACATACCGTTCCCGCCTAATCTAGTCAAGGGAATGGACATTGGATTTGCTTAGTTTGCCAATTACTGACGCAAGGGATAGGTTCGCGAGGAATGTGTGGAAACGAGACGAGGGTTGGAGAGAAAACAACTGGCTATGCGCGTCTTTGCTCTGTCCTTTTCGCGTCTCTTCTCCTTTACTTTCTCTTTTCTACTCTTCAAAAATTATGCCTACTCTGACGGGTTCGCAGGACGTCGTGGAGGTTGTCGTCGTCGTTCGTCAAGCCTTTGGCATCTGCTCTGGGTCGTCGTTGGAAGGAGGACGCCACAGTGGATGCTAGACGCGCAACACCAGCAAACACCGCCACATCACCAACAATGAGCGCTTTAGCCAGCGCAAGAACCCTGGTGATCGTCGCGGCTACCAGCGCTCGATTCGCTGGAAATATTTGGCCACGACGCTCTTCTACATTGGCCAATCTTCTCTGCTTTGATTGATTTCCTCGGTTTCATTTTCTTCTCTTTCTCGTTTCGTCCGAGGGCCAAACTCTCAAACACATGGGTGAATTCCTGGTTCCTCCCGTCAGAAAGCTGGCGGCTCAGGGGACCAGCAGAAACAGGCTAGCCATCAGCACCCGCGCATATAGATCAATGGATCCAGGGCCATGGTTACTTTCTCTAGCTACGGTGGGGCTTCCTTTCTTTTCTTCGACGGCGAGTTCCACGGTGATTTGAACTGAGTAATGTCCCTGATTGATTTGAATTCTCTTCACCTTCAGCCTCCTTTTCCTTTCTTTTTCTTTTTTTCCTTTTTATCCTCTGGCATCCATGCCTTCGAACAACAGGGCTACGCATTTATTCTCGGGTGTTATTATCGAGACGTTGTCGGATCCATTAGCGATCATTGATCCCTTGGAAGTCACGTGCCAGGGGATTCAACCTCCATGATCCGTCTGGATCATGGATGAAGGAGCTTCTCGACAAGGATGGGCTACTCATGCTCAACCTATCATCGGCGGATGTATTAGGCCTCCAACGAGGTTACGATGGGATTCAAGAGTATATTATACAAGTACAAAGAGATAGGTTATTTTAGAGGGGCCTGAACCCCGAGGGCAAGCTGCGTTGAAGCTCTTTCAAGCCAGTGCCGAAGGAAATTGCGCAGAAGCTTCTCCGACGTCGAATACCACGCTAGAGTTGTACCTGGGCTGGCCACTTGGCGACTCATGCAAGTTTTGTTGCTGCAGCTCTGCTGCGTCGGTAGGGTTGTACATACGTGCTGCGTGGTGGTGACTAGAGGGAAGTTACCCCTTGAACCGTCGAGTGCACATGCGAAGCCTGTTTGCTTTACTTGGAAGGTCCACAATGTTCTTGACAGCAACAAGGCACGCCGTGTTAGACAGGCTGGGCGAGGCGGAGGGGCCAGGACGGGCAAGGGCTCGGGTCAATCATCCTGCGATTACGCCAGTCGCCAGAGCAATATTCTTTTGGGTATTTGCTTCTATTAAAGCACGACACTTCCAAAGGCGTAATCTACGAGGAGCTGGATTGTGGGACTTGCCTGCATCGCCAAGAACGCTGGGAAGCAACCCCGGTTTCTGCACGAGAGATTTCGAATGGAGCCACGTGCTACGAGGCGCGTCGAGGCCATCTCCTTGAGGAGTTTTTATCATCTTGATTGTTGCTTTCTTCCTAGTCCTCTCGGCTTCTTTTCTTCTCTCCTGCAGCCCCGGGACGACGCCCATTCGGGAGCCTTGATTGGGTTCCACCTGCGTGCGTGACTCAGGACAACAAGTGAACAAGCACTGGTCCTCGGAAGCAAGCCTAATAACACTAATCACAACAAACTTCTTGCCAGAAAGATCAGTGCGGGCTGTGTCTAGCCTCATCCAAGAACATTAAGTTGGGCCTGGCAATTCCGGAGAAGACAGGGTTCCCACATGGCCAATTCCCTCCCGCAAGGGGGCCGAGGGAGGAGCGCTGCAAATGCCAATTTTTGTTGGATCTTTCTCGCATCTTTAATACCAGTGTAGTTAGAGGCGTTTCCCAGTGAAGACCAATTCACTTGACTATTCTCGCTGGACCCATTCCTACCACCCTTTCGGAACCTAGCCGCTTGCACTGGACAGCAAATGGTATATCAGGCTTGCGCCGGACGGCTGATTGGGAAGGAGGAGCATGAGGCTGCGAGTAGCTTTGTTCTCGGAGGCCGAGTGCCTGAAGAAGAGAGCACTTTCGATGGACGCGGCGCTCTAATAAACGCAAGCCGCCGATGGCAGCGCAGTTTGCATCAATGGTGGCCTCCACTCCAGACGCGCTACCGAGATACTTGCGTCGATCATGCTCAATCCCATTTCGAAGAGAAGAATTATTAGCTTGATCGGGAGCTGACCAGGGAGGTGTTGAGAGCGATGATAGGAAGCGAAATTTGCGGTTTCCTAATGCGGAAGGTTGAGAAAAATGGCCTAGCAGGACTACACCCGAAGGAGGAGTTGGCCCTGGTCTTGGAATGGTGGAGTGAGAAGGGGCGGAAGCGACGAAATCTTAGTGTAGGAAAATGAACAAGGGTTGCCATAGTCGGGAAAATGCCAGCAGAGTCAGGAAATCTCCAAAAAGTTCAGGGATCAAGGGGACTCGTTGCCGAAGGGCCGTTACGATATCACGTTGTCTCGAGGCATAGATTTTTATCGCTCTCTGTATTTTCCACCCCGGATGGTTTCACATCACTTCTTCGTACTTTTTACTTGTAACACTCCTCCGAGTCTTGATACGTTAATGCATCGACGGATGTGGTCCGGCTCAGTCAGTAATCAGGGACTATGCTTGCAATCTAGGCCTCGAGATGTCCATCCCCAGGTTCAGGGAAACGCGGCTGTGGCATGACAGCGTTTCGTCAACTCGTGCACCTCACGTAGCAGTTCATTCTTCGGTGGCCTCGTGCCAACTACCTGCGACGGCATAATCAGGGAGGGCATCAACGGAGCTTGCTGATTAGCAAACTGGCAAACGTTCTTTTTGCGCCCGGGGCTAGCTATTATACGGTTTCTTGGGTATGGTATGGCATGCTGGACAAGCAAGAGACATCTGTCTGATTAGAGCTCAAAACTACAGAGGAGCCTCCAGCTCCGGAACGAGGGCCATGCTCCGAAGTGCTGATCCGAGAAGGTGCGGCTTGAATGGTCTGTGGTGGTGCAAAGGGCCGTTCCCAGATGGCTTGCCACTAAAGCACGATGCCGCCATGGCCTTGGGGGCCGCTGAACCTAATCACGGCCACGGGAGCTTGAACACGGGTTGGGAGGTTGCCGGCCTCGACGGTTGGGATCGGAGTGTAGAGAGAATGTGGCAGGCGAGATGTTGGAATGAAGCTCGTGTTGTTTCTGGGCCATCCGCCATCTGGAAGGATCGCGGATTAACCCAAATCTTCTCGTCGGACTTTGGCAATACTTGGTGTTGTAAGGGGGAATTGCGATGATAATCCATCAACGACGGCGTGCTCTCGGCACTTCACATAATACGGGCTGCAGTAAATCACAGCCAATAGCTTGTATCATCGCCCGAGAGAGATTGAGCCTGGAAACCATTACTGCTCCTGCCCCTTGTGCGGGCTGGAAGTTTGAACGCATGGGACATGGGGGATCAGAGGGCCTGCGGATGGTTGTCCCACACAACAGGCATAGAATATCTGCGGTGTGCGAAGCTTGCCTCCTGTTGCTCTAGCCCCAAAGCTCTTTTCTCTAGTCAGGTGGAATCGGCCGATGACGATGACGGGAAAGGCAGGTGGAGGGAGTAGTGAGGTGGAGACTCTCCGTCTCAATGGAAAGCTCGAAAAAGAGTGCTTCGGCGAAGAGCGAAGCCAGCCCCTGCAAGAAAAAGTAACCAACTTGAAGTAAGCCCAGGAAAGGGGAAAAGAGCGTTGGAAGGAAGAGAGCCCCCGGTCCCTGTCCCAAAAGGGGTTTCTTCACCAGTGGGGATGCCCCTTGCTCGCCCAATCGAACCAAGCTGATCCCCCATTTCATTCCCCGACTCCACGCCGAATATGATACAAGGAATAGCACAAGCAGCTGTCGAAATGGGTGGCGCCGCAGAACGTCGCTTTCTTGCATCAGTGACTTGGTTCACGTTGGTGGAAATGCCAAGTCTGTGGCGGATTTGCTATGGAGGGACGGGGAGACATCAACAAAGAGAGAGTGAAACCCAGTGGTATTGAAGTGAGCCGAACAGATCTCTCCATTTCTTTTCAAGGAGACGCAACGTGCCCCTGTGGATGGAACTTGGAAGGAGTCCTGTCCTGGATCGATGGATGGGGACTGGAAAGGGGGCGAGGGCTTAAAGAGGGAAAGCTGATGAGGCATCACTCCGGGAGCGGGCTTTCTGCAGTAATCCTCCGAAGGAAATCTCGTTCTAGATGATGTCGGAAGAACAATAACGATCCTTTCATCCATGCGCGAAGCCTGTCTTGCCTGTCCTGTCTACACTACCTCTCCTGGCCCCGGAACGAGGTCAAGGCCAATCACGAGAGCCCCTTGGTGAAAAAGCGCTGGACCGCTGATGGCAGTGGATGAGGGGAGCGGAGATTCGATCGGCGGTGCCGCCCCTTTCTCGTCTGTCTGCAAAACTGTGGGGTGGCGACGCCCCGTTGTCGATCCTGGCCCAACTCGGTTCTTGTCCATTGGCTCGAGGCGTTCCGACCTGTTGACACAGGTTCGATCAGGACCGCTTGCCCGAGACCCCGCTCATGATACAAAGGACGGTTCTTTGCGCGTGTTGGCCAAAACGGGCGGATGGCGAACGACATTTCCCAAGTCCCCTGCGATCCTCGGGTCCATCTTTTTTTTTTTTTTTTTTGACGCATGCACTATGGCGACCCATTCTATCCTCGCCAAGCCGACCACTGAGGGGAGAGAAGAGAGGTTAGAACCCCATGCTTCATGGGGTATATCAGAATCAGACATCGAACTTGCGTCTAGTAGTATAGTCAAGTTTTGTCCTCAGGGAGGGGTTGGGCGTTCCACGTCCATTTTGAGCACTTCTCTCAAACGGTTACTTTGAAGCTACGAGATTGTCGCCTATAAAGATTGAGCTCGTTTGAAAACTCCTTCATCATAGCAAGATCCAAACTTGTACGAATGAGGTGGCTAGAAACAGTGTCAGACAACGACCGCCTGTCGTGGATGGCTGCTGAGGTTTGGTCCAAGGATTTCAAGAAATATCCTCAAAGATCAACATTCCAGTCCAGCCTCGTTCTCAGCCGTCGGGGCATGGGCACACGGAACCGGCTAGCGCAACTTTCCAAGCACGCAACGTTCACGGAAAGTACTTGGCATGCTTGGGAGGAGGAGTTTGTCCCTGTTTGTCCCTGTTGCTATTGCTTTGGTTTGGTTCAGTGATCCTCCACTAGTATTACTAATGCGCGAGCGGAACGCGAGAAACCCGTCAGCTAGGTACGTTTGGTTTTCCAACTAGCGTGGGCTTGAAGGGGGAGGCGATAGACTCCTCGAATCGGATTCAGTGCCCCGGCGTTGGTTCGAGTCAGGGCCCATGCTGGAGTGAGAGTTGCTGATACACTACGCTTGCAAACGAAGGAAGCTCAGAGGGCGTTTTGCACCAGCGCCGACCGGGCTGGGCTTGGCAAAGTCTCGCTTCACGATGGCGATGATGGCGGCGACGGTGGTGAGAGAATTGCCGAGCCTGCTTGGTGTCTGACAATGTTCGACTTTTGGCCATGCAGGCGACATTCAAATGACCTGCATGAGTTCAATGGGAGAGGCCCCCGAGCCAGTGAGCGAAAGCCGGCTCTGCTGGCTGAATCTGGGGAATATTTTGCTAGGGTGGTCCTTGTATTACGCCACACCAAGGTCTGTGATCGAACACGGTTGAGACTCTCATAGCCGGCTGATATCTCGGTTTGGGGAGAAGCACATGATATGTGAACATCATAGTGTACGTGGAGGATGCACGTTGATCTCATTGTTAACAAATACGCGGTCGAGGTGAACGACCCGGTTGTGTCGGATTCAGAGCGCAACGGGAGCTATGCGGCAAAACAAGCCGGGAATTTTATTATATCCACCCACAAACGGCGGCGTATAGTGTAGACACCATGGCTACCATGCGGCACGGGTCACTCGTAACTCGTGCTTCAGGAGAGGAACATTGAAATCATAATATCCAGATGGGTAAGTTTGAGGCCAGGGGCTCAGCAACAGGCCATTTACTTGACGGTGCTGTGGCATCATGACCCAGTGATACCACCTCAAACCGGTGGATTTAATTGATCAGTGGATGGGCTTGTCCACTTTGACTGACACTTTGCCCCCAATGACAGGGAAGTCAGTGCGAGGGAGCAGCTCCCAAGAGCCGTCCACGTTCCGTCTCCGGGACCATCTAGAAGCCGGGAACTCTACTCGGTAGAGTGGGGAGAGACGGACAGCACTGAGTGAACATCGAGTGGACGTGGGGCGATTGGCCCGCTCCCCATCAGCGAACGCATTGGAAGGCCTCTATCATAGTGTACATGTACACTAGATAGTCTGTGTTCGAGGTGGGGTTAGTTCGTAGCGTGCGATTGATCTCGACGGCGGTTTCTTCAGATATGATGGACCCCACATCTCCAGACACCTGAACAAGCGCTG
The DNA here is from genome assembly GCA_949357655.1 of Parascedosporium putredinis. Taxonomy (NCBI): domain Eukaryota; kingdom Fungi; phylum Ascomycota; class Sordariomycetes; order Microascales; family Microascaceae; genus Parascedosporium; species Parascedosporium putredinis. The sequence continues at coordinate 992,009 of CASHTG010000019.1, forward strand.
CATGTCGCTCATATCGCTCGTCATTGCGGCTTGATCACGAATTTGTCCGGCCATGAAATAGCAGTGGGGATCTGCCGCAGAACGATAATTGGCTTCAGCGGGGATATATTTCAGAGGTTGGGGTTGTGCGATTTCAATCTCTGGGAAAGGGGTAGAATTGAAACGTGAACACGGCACAGGGATTGTTTCGTCGCTCGGCGGGTGAATCGGGAAGGATCAATGGCCACCGTTGGCCATTAATACTAACAACGCGTTCCTGGTCTTGACCCTTTTCTCAACTCATCGCGGGACTGGCCCCCTTCCGCCATTGTCTCCTCGGCGTGGGCGTGGAGAAGGCATACGAACACTCGTCTAGAAGCCCGAGAATCAATGCCCAGCCATCATCGAACACAAGACGTTGTTACCGTTTGGGCGCGGATGACTCTCGCAATGCAGCGCTTCGGGCTTGCGGGTCAAAGACGCGGGTGGGAAGATGGGATGGGATAGGCGACTTGGAATTGGGATGGGATGGGACCGAGCTCGACTGGAGCCGGGACTCGCCCGGGTCTGTGCGTGACCCTCGCTCGCCTCTTCAGCGCCGCAGCGTCTGTTCGCACAATGGAACGGCATCCACCGGCCCTGCCTCTTGCATCAGCTGGGTGCACAGGTTCCCTCGCCGGCAACAGGTGAGGTGAGGTGCAGCCTCGGTGAAGATGCACCCGTCTGGTCTCCTGCTCATCTCTGTCTTGACTTTTCTTGTCTATATTATAGACCCTTCAACGATGGAAGGTTCCTATTTTGCTGCGTCACCGGCTCAATTGGAAGGTGACCTAGCCCGTCTTCCTCGTTTATGGGTGAGCTATGCAGTATGGCGGATCAAAATAATCAAACCTCTGGTCTGATATCCCCCTCCAGGGCTAGGTTGGTCGTAGCGCGGGAAGGTGAAGCAAGTAATAGTTGCTTATAGTAGTGTAGAGCTGGCTTCGACTCCACGGACGCTTTCTTGTGATTAATTGGCCTTTGCGGCAATCGGCTTTTCTGGAAGGGGCGACTATTTCTGCTAGTGCGGGAGGATCATTCTGGTTCACTAACTCTTTTTTAAAAGTACCATCGAGGGTATATACCCAATATGTTCAAAAGAGCGAAGACAGGCATGACAATAACCATCAGAAAACCTAACCTTGAAGACCTCTTGAACGTAATTTTCTGTTCCTATTACCACCATGGTTGTTCGGTCAGATGGCCGTCACCGAATCGAGAGGGACTACCATAGAAGAATCACCATCACCAAGGAGTAATATAGCACGCTGGAAGCAATGCTCGACGAATACACCGTCGGAGAGGAGTTGAGTTAGTGGTTATCCTTGTGGAGGCGCTACTGCAGGAGGACGAGGTTCAGGAGGTGATCGATGGAGTGGGTAATCTTCATCACGAGATGGCTGCAAGGACCGAGGCGGAGAGTGGAGACAACATAAAAGGAGGACGGGTCTGCTGGACTGGCTACCAAGATTGGTCAATTTCCAATTCTGGTGGAAGGGTAGCCACCTTCTTTTTGGTTGGAATGGTATCCATTTTGCCATTGTATTATAGCCCATACCGTCCAGCATCAGTGAGATTGGGAACGGGGTCCATCTGACTCTGAAGGAGCTGCATCAGGTGTAGATTCGGAACAGAGAGGGGGCCTGGATAAAGTTGCATTTTTCGACATATCCATTTCTTTTTCAACGCATTCATTTCTTGCTGGATGGACTATTCTTCCTCCTTGTCTTGTCTGCTGGAGTAGGATTTGCCTCAGTGCAATACTTCTTGCTTGTTGTTGGGAGGATTTCCCCGTCGTCATGAGGATTTCCTGGGGAGAAGCAGCCATCTGAAGGAGATTACCACTCCCAGGGACAAGACTTTTCCTCCCAATTTTTACGATGCAGGGGTTGCTTCCCCTCAGGGTTGCGGACTCCTGGAATATCGAGCGCCCGTCCCTTGCGGACTCGCATTGAGTCCGGGAGTTACTGTGTACCAGCTTTCCTGACCCACCTCCCACCAAATGAGCCAATCATTGCACAGTGTTGTGGAAAATCAAAGGCACTGGTAACATACACACGGACCCATTGGCAAGAGACCGAGGTACCTGAGCTGCGCTCGTCCATATCCCTTTTTATGTCGATTTTCATCTTGGCGTATGCAATTGTACGCTTCTGTTAGTTTGGGGGAGGGAAAGGGAGGAGGGAGGAGGGGCCCCCTGGTAGTTCCCTAGAGTACACCTGCTGCTAGCGCTGCGGGTACCTCCCCTTTCCGGCACAGGCTTCCAGTACCAAGGCCTACTGGTCTTGCAAGTAGCCGCATCCTAGCTAGTCGCAAAATTTCCTGAGCCAGTCGCAAGTCGTCAATGGTTGCTGGAAGTCGAGGTGGTTGTCCGGAGCACTGGGCGACTTGGGCGACCAGCATGACCTGCAATACCAGCAATACCTGCAAGACCTGCAAAAAAAGGTGCAAGGCCTGCGGGAAGAAAGGGTCAACGAAGTACTTCGTACTTGTACTGCCGGCCCATGCCATGTTCATTCCTCGTTGTTCATTCCTCCTGATGAACCCTGAGCCCCCAGACAAATGTCGATTGGGAATTGGGAGCTCCGCCGCCTCCTCTCCTCGCTCACTCAGTCAAGACTCGTTTCTCTTCTCCACCTCCAATAATACCCCCAATAACCAGGACCCATCTTCAACCCCGACCCGAAAAACCTCCCTCCTCGCTACGTGCACTCGCATTTCCTTCACCTTCCTCACCCTCTCTCGAACCAGACCGTGGAGCTCCCTTCACGAAGTCAATTGCTTCCTCGCGCCATCAACACCTCCAGCCCGTTTGAGAGCGAGATCCAACTCTGATTAAGCCCAAGGTGAGTCTTCGAGAGTACGAAACAACGCCTCGTTTTTTATTCAATCGCAATTGTTCTCTCGTCTCCTTCCGCGCTTCAGCTTTCGCCAGCAACTGGATTGGATTTGTGTGTGTGGTTTGGGTTGTGTGTGTCCAGACGGTGGTGCGATGCGTCCCTGGATCATTTCCCGCCCTTTGTTTCCGCCCACACCCCCGACACGGCAGCCAGTTTCTTCCTTCCTCCCTTTGACACCAGGCTTTTGTAGAAGAAAGCTGCTCCCCATCCATCCTTCACACTTGAAACCGTTCTCATTGTGGTGTGTGGTTTGCCTACGGCTATTCCGTTTCGCATCCATCATTCTTCAGCACACTTTATCTTTGTTCTATTTTTCCCTTCTCCCCTTTTCATCAGCCCGTTTCCTCCACCTCGAATCGCAAACTTGTCTTGTTTCGTCAAGCAATATCCTAATCACTGCCAGATTGTGTACCAGGTCTTCGTCGACAAAGCAAATACGCGCACCACGTCTGCCTTTCTGCGAGAAAACCAACTACTCGCCTGTTCGATCACGCATCGTCTGCCTACCGAATTCCCCGAATAGTTAACACACCACCGACAAGATGGGTTGTGGAATGAGCACGGAGGAGAAGGAGGGCAAGGCCCGCAACGAGGAGATCGAGAACCAGCTCAAGAAGGACAAGCTGATGCAGCGTAATGAGATCAAGATGCTTCTGTTGGGTACGGCGCTCTTCCTTTTTCGCAACCCACCCCGTCTACCATCTTGGCTCGTCCCCTTTTACGTGCTTGTTTGGCACGCCATCCAAAGTGTAGAAGTCGAGCCATCAGCTCTTGACCGAAGAACACGAGGATGCGGAGCTCAACCAATGTTTTTGAACGGCCGAACTAACCTTCTTTCCTAATGATAGGTGCTGGTGAATCCGGAAAGTCCACCATTCTCAAGCAAATGAAGCTCATTCACGAGGGCGGTTATTCGCGTGACGAGAGGGAATCCTTCAAGGAGATCATCTTCAGCAACACCGTCCAGTCCATGCGTGTCATTCTCGAAGCCATGGAAACCCTTGAGCTTCCCCTCGACGAGAAGCGCACTGAATACCACGTCCAAACCATCTTTATGCAACCCGCTCAGATCGAAGGCGACATCCTCCCCCTGAGGTCGGCAACGCTATCGAGGCGCTATGGAAGGACCGCGGTGTCCAAGAGTGCTTCAAGAGGTCTAGGAGTACCAGCTTAACGACTCGGCGAGATAGTATGTTAACCCTTCCCGGCCCATCAATCCCTTTTCGCAGAAGGGCGGGTTCGAAGACCAAGGCGACTTGTGATTGTTTATTCCGGCTGCTAACTCTCCTGCCTACAGCTACTTCGACAACATTGCGAGGATTGCGGCGCCAGACTACATGCCCAACGATCAGGATGTGCTTCGGTCTCGTGTCAAGACGACGGGTATCACCGAGACGACATTCATTATTGGTGACCTGACCTACCGTATGTTCGATGTCGGTGGCCGGCGATCTGAGCGAAAGAAGTGGATCCACTGCTTCGAGAACGTGACGACGATTCTTTTCCTTGTTGCCATTTCCGAGTACGATCAGCTTCTCTTCGAAGACGAGACCGTCAACCGCATGCAGGAGGCCCTCACGCTATTCGACTCCATCTGCAACTCGCGGTGGTTCATCAAGACATCCATCATTCTTTTCCTGAACAAGATTGATAGGTTCAAGGAGAAGCTTCCTACGAGTCCCATGAAGAACTATTTCCCAGACTACGAGGGCGGAGATGACTATGCGGCCGCGTGCGACTACATCCTGAACCGTTTCGTCAGCCTGAACCAGCACGAGACCAAGCAGATCTACACGCATTTCACCTGTGCGACAGACACCACCCAAATCCGGTTCGTCATGGCCGCTGTTAATGGTAAGTAAAAACAATGGATGTGTGCTAGAACACGGCTTGACGCTCGCCCCCAAGCGCAAGTCTGGCGACGAACAATAACTAACCCCAATGAATAGACATTATCATCCAAGAGAACCTCCGACTCTGCGGTCTAATCTAAGTTTGGCAACCTCGCGATACCCAACAGGGGATGGAAAAAATTACAGTTCGCTATACTCGCGTTTCCTTAATTATGAACAGGCTGGTTGAGTCTGGGGTCACCTGCTAGCCTACGAACACCCAACAACTTTCTTGTACCGAAAATCTCGACGATTCCCCGAATACCCGTGCTTGATCATGCTTCCGGCGAATCCGTTCATCCTTTGTTACCAATTTATTCTCCTTGTTTCTTTTTTTCAACCCCATTACAAGTTCAACTTGTGTGTGTGTCTGTGTGTCATGCGGAATACAGTCGCCAGTGAGGTTCAAAATATACCTTGGTCCTGGTTAAAACTAGGTTGTTTACAGCATATCTTTCCTTTTTCTTCGAGTTGTCACTTTTTTATCTTTTTTACTCGTTTCCTTGGTTCTCTAGTTCATATTTTTGCGAAGAGATGAGACGCGAAGGAAGGACGTTGACTTTGAGAGATGGAGACAGGAAGAAGGTCCTTTGTGTGGTGGTGTGTCGAAGGAGGGCATTCGCAGAGCGAACAGAGGGTGGGAGCTTGGGATGGAGAGACGTTTGCATCCCAAGGAGCGAAGCGAATCGGGGGCGCGTGCGCGTGTATGAGGAAACAAGGGGCGGTAACCTATTTTGTTTAATCACGACGGCCTTTCTACTTCCAGCTCAACTCTATTTTCCTTTGGTTATCATCCACTTGTACTGTAAGGAGCCATATGCTATTCCTTGATAGATTATTGACTCCTTGTCTGGGACAACCCACCATATCTCATCACGTAGCTGTTCCGGGTATATTCTGTCGCTATGTATCATTCACTTTGAACACCCTCCCACCTAGTTCAAACATGATCAATGGATGTATCCGCTGCCTCTTCTGGTCGCCACTACGTAGAGATCTGCCCTCGTTTCAGGGTGATGGAGTCTCGAACCTTTTTCCTATCCCCCTCCATGTCTCCCGACGTCTGGTTTCCCCAATTCCCGGTCAGACTGACCGCGGAAGTCGTGGTCTACGTCAAGGTTGCAAAAGGTATCTCTTGATCGTTTACCCATTATGTTCCAGGGCCCATCGGTTTCTTGTTGCGGGTCTTACAGCCACGAGCGCGCGCTGCGGCGTCTCCGGCCATAACCCTACCTAGGCCATTGGACCAACTTTATGTAGACGGCCCGCTATCAAGAGGGGCGTGTTATGTGAAGAAAGACACGATGTGGAAAGTGTAGCAAGGAAGAATTGCTCTAGGCATCTTCAGCTTGAGGTGGGGTTCTATTCTCCTATCGTGAAGAGAAGTGGGGGAGGGCAAGACAAGGTTTCCTCTCGTGCCCGGACTTTCCTTCTCCATCCCCACCGTGCCCCCCTCCCTTCTGTCATTCTTTCTAGATGAAACAAAATGCCCCGGATAGGTGTGTCTGCGGATCAGGGTGCAAAAAGAAAAAAAAAAAAGGCGTGCGGGATCGACCGTCAGTGGGAAGTCGGGGTCCGGGAGTTTGGGGAAGGGGTGAGCCGCGGAGGGTTCATGCGGCTATATCGGAGGTTTTGGAATTTTTCTTTTTTTTTTTCCATGTTCTGCGGAATGCTTCTACACATCACTGGCTCTCCTGGAAAATGCGAAACTGGAAGGAGGAGAGGAAAAGATGGCTTCCGGGAAACCAGAAAAGATCAGTGGGAAACCGAAATATCGGGTGTTTGTCTCATCTTTTTGACAGGGTTGATGGATCAATTCCATTGGAGAGGTATGTGGGGAGCAATTGCACATAATATGGATAATTGATAATGGGTCCATGTGATAATAGGATATAGATATCTAGATGGAGAATTGACCATGATAAAGGGCAACAACAAGTTTTATAATGTTCATATTGTCTACATGTAAATGATGAGGAGACCATAACTACACCAAACTTATCAACTTATCAATATCATTTATCACTCTGATGAGAACATTGAATGCCATCAATTGATCTGAATTCATCCCAGCTAGGTCTAATCATAGTCTACAGACCACCTTAAGAGCACCTTATCCCCCTCACAACAAATTCTCCTTCTCATGATAAAAGTTTTATATCAATTACTTCACCTCTTCATTAGGATCCCCTTGTTGCCTCTGGTACTGTACCATAACAGTCAACCAATGCCCATTAGCTGATGTCAACTAAAGAGAGTAACAGCCATGTGAAGGAGAGAAAAGGGAAAACAAGATGCAGTGCACGAGGTCCTAATACAAGACCTATTATATGGGCAGACTCAGTATAAAGGGAGGAGGACTCAAATGGAGGAGGGTACTGAGGGCCAACGCCACAACGCCATCCTCGTATACATGTAGTAAAGAGAAGGTCTTTGCTCTGTGTGAAAGGAACAATCGAGAAGAAACGCCCCGCGAGAAGTCTGTTAGAAGAGCTTCTCTATCCCATCGGAAAGAAGTAGGAGGTTCTTAGGGGAGTGATACTATGTCCCATCTTCCTCTCCTCCCTCCATTGAAGCATCAGGCACCGTGCCTGGTTCGCCGGTAATCTGTTGCCGAACCTGCACCCCGGGATGGGAGGTAGCCCTCAGGTCTTGTGCTCTATGGTGGTGCTGCTGCTGCTGGAGTTGGTGGTGCTGTTGATGTAGCTGATTCTCCGTCTGCACAATTTCTTCGTACTCGAGCATGCTGAGGACGAGCTGCTTCGCGGCGATCTCGACCTTGAGGAGCTGCCGTGCCTTCCTAGTCGTAGCTTCACGAGCTAATGCCATTGCCCGGTCCATCACAACCTTTGCCTCCGAGTCGTAGGGGACATGAGAGAGGGAAGGGTCGTGGGCGAGGACGCCTGGTGGCAGCTGAATCACACCCGCAGGTGCCAGCTGAGGAAGACCAAAGCTGGCGGCGGGGTTCGGGGCCGGTGGTAGCACCGCCGGTTGGTGGCCTTGGGGGTTGTTTGTTTCTATAAGGGAGTAGGACTTGTCAGCGAATCTAGCAAAAAAGAGACAGAAAATTTTTAAGTGGCAACCCCCTTCAAAAGTGATGGGGAGGGGGCAGCTTGTTGCAAAGTACAATGGAAAGCAGCCTTGAGGGGGCGGATAAGAGGATTGACCATACCATGGAATGAACATCTTGCGCCGCTGGCATTGTACCAGCAGTTCGCACAGCTACCACACATTTGGCCGTCGACGACGACACAGACGGTCCAAGGACCATGTCCCTTGTGACAGTTCTTGCACGCGCTTGCTGCCTGCTGACCCGAGACGTGAGCCAGAAGAGCCTCGACGTTGCTACGTCGGACAAGGTTCAATTTTTGTTCCTTGCGTCTCTGCAGGGCTAGACGACGACCGGGTTGGCTCATGAGCCGCCTGGACAGAGTGCTTGCTGTCTGGTCAAGGTCGAGATTATCGTAGCCGCTCTCCTGGCGAACTCGGCCGCGGTTTGTACGGGACCGGGCGAGCCGGCGGCGGCAGCGGCAACACTCGCGGCAGCGGCAGCGGCGCCCACAGCATCCTGCATCTGCGCGTCCATCTCCTCCTGCTGGGCCAGGGAGGCGAACTGGGCCGCGGTGCTAAAAGCCTGGAGAGCCGGGTGGATGCTGGGGTCGGCGGCCGGAGGCAGGGCCGAGGCGGGATCGGAAGCCACGTCGGCAACGAGACCGAGCTGTCTCTGATGCTGCTGGACGCGATGGAGGGCGTGCGCGTCGTCGACGTCGGGGTTGCTGTCGTCCTCGTGGGAAGGAGGCGCGTCTGGATAGAGGTGGTGCTCGTGCTTCAGGTCGACCTGCTGGTGTTGGGGCTCGCCGTCGTGGATCTGGCGGTGTGACTCCTCGTGATCGTCGTGGTGCTGGTCGGGATCGGTGAGGTGGTCCTCGTCCGGCTGGTGGTGGTGCTGCAGCGCGTGGGCAGCTGCCGTGAGGTGGTCCACGGCGTCCTGAATGACGGAGTCGGGTCGACTCGGAGGTCGCTGCTTGCTGGGTTTCGTGACTTTGTTGGCGCGGCCGCGCATTGAAGATCGCATTGAAGTTCGCATTGGCCCGCCTCGAAGGCCAAGGGGAAAAGGGGAAGGGAAAAGCAAGACGCTCAAGGCCAAAGACAAAAAGATAAAAGAGAAGCTCCCCGGATAGCTGGATCCCTGGCAGTCCGTCCTGTCACCTCGTCGTTTTTGGTTGGAAATGGCGGGAACAGATGGAAGAAGATTTTGCCAGCTGGCCTGGGGTGGTGGGTGATGGTGTGTTTTTTCTTCTCCCTTCGTCTCGCTCCTTGCTAGGAAGCTCTAATGTTATCCTTGGCAATGTTTTGATGCAAATCGTGCGTGAGCCAACCATCTTGATCAGTCAGCATTGCTGAACTTTGTGGGTTTGTCATCATATCCTCCCGCCTCTTTCATGCACCCATAGCACCCACAGCACTTTCCTTCGCGGGACTGGCCAGTGACAAGAGCCTCACCGTCACTTTGAGGATATGTAAAGGCAGGAGCTGCTGGATTTTGCCAAGTTTACTGCTTTGCCTTTGCCTTCTTGGTTGTCCTATCTAGGCATGTCTAATCCTCTTTACTTCCTTAAATATAATGGATCTATATATCATGGATCCATGGATGGATGTATTATAAACCTAGAAGACTCTCTCAAGTCAGCTCTAGGTTAATACCTTTGGTGCTTGTCGCTCGGGATGAGGACACTGGCCAGCTATTTCGAGGTAAGGACCTGTTTTGAGTGTGGAGGGATGTATCCATCTCTGAGCAGTTCAAATGCTCCTCATTTTTCGTCATTTTGCCTCGAACTCAATATGCTTAACCCAGAAAGATGCAATGATCATTTGATGAACTCCAAGTTTTTCGGAAATCCCAACCTGGGGTTCGATAACAATGTAATTCAGGTTACCCCCTCGGTTGTATCTGCACTCTATCTTTGGTGGATGTGCTTGATTAAATCCATTTTGATTAAGCTCCTAGCTTGGTGTACAGGGAACGATAGCTCCCCCTAGACGCTCAAGGAGCTGCCGAACCCCTCTGAAGGAGTGCATGAGGGAATGCAGGCATCTCTTTTAACACAGCCCAACGGCAAGAGCCCCTCCTTCCGATCTCAGACTGAGCTTGACTTGGCTCCCCTGCTGCCTGCAGCCACGAAAAGAAACTGCTCTCGTGATGGGTTCCACGACTGGCAAAAGCAGGGCTGCCATTCAAGCATCAATCAGATGTCCGCCAAGTCGAAAAGTAGGGTTACACGGCACAAAAACACATCAGCGCTTGGGGAGGAAACAGGATGGCCAGGCCAAAACGTATCTCGACCGTCTCGGCCGACCATTCTTGTCTTCTCGGTTGGTTGCACGCTGGCAAAATACCCTCCAGGGTCTAGGGATGGGACAGGTTGGACGTCGGTGTACGAATCTGGCATGGCTCGGCGCCCACCTCTCCATTCCACGCAAAGTCCAAGCTGAGCAAAGGAAATGATTAGATCGCCCATCGGTATGTTAATGAAGATATTCTCCACCGCCAAAGGATGCACGAAATTTCCAGGATCTAAAGTAGCTAGGGGACGGGAGGAAAAAAAAAAACCGGAGATGATAATAATCATAATAGCGGGAATGAAAATAGTTGTGAAGCAAAATGTACTTATTTGATGGTCGGCACCTTTCCAATCTTCTGGAGTCGTTTCCTTTCGCAACTCCCGACGCGCTTCTATAGGAAGGACCACTTAGCGCATTGGCTTATATCTTGCTGCCTTCGCTGTTTTGTTCAGTCCTAGCAAAGTAGCCCACCCCTTCTCCTCCCCCATCTACACCCTCAGTCGTGCCTGACAGAGGACATAGATAAACAAGTCTCTCTCCCCGCCCAAAGCTTTCGACCCCCTCCCCTCCCCGCGTGCGACCAGGTCCCCCACCTCAAGAAGCAAAATGCCCGTCACAATCAAGCCGTCGGCCCACGACGCATCGACTTACGGCGCCGCTTCGCACCTTCACAAGCCCGTCTCCTCAGCCGAGCGCCTCCTCAAGTACACCCTCGCGGATTCCAACAATGACTCTTCCCCTCCCAGAAAGATCGTCAAGAGCACGTATACGGCGCTCTCCTCCGATTCGCCACCCGCGTACTCCTCCAAGAACGGATTCGTCCACGCCTGCATTGAGGCATACAACCAGCACCTCCATCTGCAGGTGAGGCCGGAAGATGTCTGGGTCGCGATCTTGACGCAGCTGAGCATCTACGTCAACGCCAACGCCGAAGAGCTGAGGCACATCTTTGTGAGCCATGATGAGAAGAAGGACCTGGAGCTTCTCGACGACGGCCTGGGCCTCGACTACACGAAATGGGACCACGGCGAACTCGCCTACAGGATGACCAAGCTCATGGCCGGCGCTATCCACGACCCGGAATGGAGGAGTTGGATCCTGCCCGAGTTCTCGACCACGACCAAGGTGGATCAAGCGGTGGCAAGCGTGATCTTCATGGGGACCTTGCAAAAGTACTTTACGTATGCGTGGGGCACGAGATGCGGTCTGCCCTCCGTCACGCTTCTGGGCACCGCGCAAGATTGGCGGAGGATACGCGACAAGTGCAAAGCTCGCCTCCCGTTACTTGGCCCCCAGTGCGAGCAATGGCTATCCGTGCTGGAGCCTGTTCTCGACGGTTTCGTACAGAGCTTCAAGGCTCCTGAATCAGAAGAAACCATCTCCTTTGGCAACGCATCGTTAATACCCACCTTCCCAATGGAAGCGGCACGACTACCTACTCTGGCTGGATCATGTCGTTTTGTTACTGGAGCGAGGAGGGAGTGTGCTTGCACCCTCGAAGCGGGGCCTCACCGACGACACTAGACTCAAGTACAATGCGCTTCCGGTAGGGTTCACAAAGGTGCCCGTTACCTTGATAGTCGGCCTTTCCGCAGTTCGCGTCGAGATGGTCGCAGGGTCCCTGTGCTTCAGGGCGTCGGATTCGCGCGCGACGACCCGAAAGGGAGGAAAGCACAAGGACCTCGATACTCTCCAGCCAGAGACGGGATGGATCATGTACGAGACGTAGTTTGAGCAATGGGGGCTTTATTGTTGGTTTTAATAATCCCCCTGGCATTACGAGTTATGACCATCATGAGAGCGGGCATTATTTTTACGTCGTGTTTCAGTTTCGGTTCAGAGGCGTAGAATCCGTGCTGTTATCTATATACGTTGCGATTCTCCCCTTCGCCCGTTCTCTTGTTACCTACGAGGTTGCTGCCACATGCTACCTCCTTGGTTTCCTGTAGCCTCGTTCCACATCCTCGCAAACTCGGCCAAGCCCCCTCGCCCGCCATGCTCGCATCGACAACCTCTTTCGGGAGTTTGTGTGCAGAATACTGCGTTGAGCTAAAATTGAAGGCGGCCGGGTCGTCCTTTTCGATGAGCCGCATCTCGGGCTCGAGAATATCCACGTCGTCTTCATCCGTAGTCTCCCGGCGCTGCTCGACTCGGTAAGGTTGATATCTTGAGTAACCGAGCCGAGCGTAGGATTCGGCACGCGCATGTCGAGAAGCTCTCCCCAGTCGAAAAGGAGGGTATCGGTCCGGGGCGCCCATGGATTGATGTCCATCAACCTTACCTTTCCTAGATCATCCGTGGCGTATGCGTCTTCTGGAATGTACACGTCGAAGATGAAGCACGGGTCCGGGAAGGAGGTCTGTAGCTTCTCAGAGAAGAACTTTTGAATCCGGGAGGTGATGAGTGGCCGGAGCTTTCCGAGGAATTCGAAATGGTTGACGTCTCGCTGCGAGATCCCGACGAGGCTCCGCTGTTTGACAAAACACCTAAACTCAAGCGAGGGCTGGATAGGGAAATGAGGGCGGAGGACCAAAACGGGTGTAAAGGGCAGGGGTTGAGAGGCCGGAGCGCAGCCGTCAAAGGGGTGCTCCAGGTCGTGGCTCGCGAAGCTGGAACTCTTTATCAAGAGGTAAATGTCATTGGCTGTCGTGCATTTGAGGTTGTTGAAGGGTGATATCCACGTGGCGTCCTTGGGCGACGACCAGTTGAGCTTGGGTACCACACTGCCCCCGAGTTCCTGGATAGTCTCGGTTATCTTGGCGTGGAGCTCGGGAAAGCGACGATTTGGCGGGACCGGGGTCGGTGAGTCGTCGTCCGAGTCGTCCGAGCCGTCGTCCTCGTGCACTTGCGTAGGAGGTTGCCGCGAGGTAGACTGTGCGGGTTGGTGCCACTCCTCGTCCGATTGCGCGCCATCGTCGGGGTTTCGTCGTCGTCGTCGGCGAGTATTATACCATCTTCGCGCAGGTAGGCGACGAAGTCGGGCGGGAGAGGGATGATTCGGGATTTTATGCAAGAAGACTTATATCTAGAATAACCGGCGCACGTCAGCGTGAGTTCCCCTGGGGAAAAAAAAAAAAAAGGGCTTTAAGAGTAGATAATAGTACTACCTGACTCAAGGGAAACGTCCAACATACTTAGGGAACCATTTGTCGTAGGAGCAGTTGAGAATGTGCTCTCGAGTTACTGGCGGGAATGAGGGTGCGTCTTCGCGGGTGGTGGGGTTGTGAGGTGGCGATGCTCCTTGCGCCAGAGATTCTATCGACGGCATAGTGGGGAAAGAATCTTGCCCTCAGACAAAGCCGATCCGGATTGAGGTCTGCGAGAAAAGTGGGAGAGAAAGTCACAAGGTTTTGTTTTTCTTTCCAAGATAAATGAATAAAAATCCCAGGCTCGCGAGTGGAATTTGGCTGTTAAAGAAGAAGAGGCTCGCAGAATGTTCGAGAGGTGGACATTATACGCTAGAAAGAATTATAATAGTTCCGTGACTCAGTCTTGCCCCTCCATGACCAACCATCATTGCAACTGCAGCCATTGATTAATCCATGCAACCACTCAAGTCATAAATAATTCTTGCCGCCCCTCACCGCTATCACCAGGTACCTTTCTTCGTCCCGCAATGACTTAAGTCGCCTCTGGCTCTCCTCAGCTTCCCCAGCTTGTCGATTGGTGTGCTTTAGGCTTTCAACGACTCGAAATCCGTTCAGCGAGGCAAATTTTCACCCGAAGAGACAGAGCGTATTCCGATATACGCAATCCACGACTTCATTTCCCGACTGCATCGTACCCCGCTCTCCAATCGTTACAATGTCTAGTAATGTCGGCCTTGACACGCCCCGCGGCAGCGGTACCTCGGCTATGTTCAGCGGAACCTGGCGCACATGAAGCCGCGCGATTACGGAATCCCGTACCCCCAGGACGCGGACCGCATGCGACACAAGCAGAGGCAGCCCGACAAAGAAATCCTAGAGCACGAGGCGAAGAGAGAGATCGAGGTGCAAGTCCTGGAGCTCCGCGACCAGCTCGAAGACGAAGGGTGAGCGCGCGCCTCCCATTCCGAATGCTTGGCGGAGGGTAGTGACTAACGGGATACGGATGATTTAGGCTTGACGAGGACGAGATTGACGATCGGTGCGACGAGCTGAGGAAGAAGTTGCAGGAGGAGCGTAAGAAGGGCGGTAAGCAGGGACGGAGGGGCTTCAAGACGCACGAGGTACACAGCATGGCGGACGCCAAGATCAAGGAGAGTGAGAAGTTGCGAAACGCGCTCAAGATTAGCAAGGACTACGAGGAAGGCGACCACTGGAGGAGGCAGGAGGAGCGGACGAGGGGCGCTGGCTCGTCGAGGGTAGAGGCGGGCGGGGACAAGGAGCGAGAGAGGGAGTCGCGGAAGAGGGACGACTGATGGATAAGTGTTTTTTTTTTTTTACCCTCGCGATATGGATATCTGCGTCCTCTTCTTCCTTTTCCTTATCTTTATTTGAGTTTTTGGCTGTCATTTTTGGGCTCGGGTCTTGTTGGGCAATCAACATCTGCTATGCATCCTCTTCCGGCGTCTGGGTTGATGGGTTGACGAGCGCATTCAATAAAACATATCTATGAATCTTGCCACGAGTCATATCGTCTCTCCTCCTATCCTGCCGCTGTGATATCCTTGGCTGCAACTGGACCCGTCTCCCACGGCGGTTTGAGGTTTCGGGGATGTCGTCATCAATCAATCAGACAACTGAGGCTCTTCGTGAGCGGACTTGGGCGGGTTTGGGGAGGTTTGGTGGATGAGAGCGCCTATATTTTGTCAGTTTTGGGCACCGAGGCCCCATAATGATGCCCCTCGTTAGTGCACCAATGGGGCCTTTGGGCGCCGTGGTCGAGTCCACATTTACCCCAAACAGCGACGCAGGACAATAATGGCTGACTGCACGGATCAATTGATCAAGTGGATTTCCACGTCACTCAAGTATGACATGTACGATCCAAGCTTCGCTGTCCTCACGAAACTCTTTTTCCCAATCCACTACAATTAACGATGCTGTTACGCCAACCACCCCGCCCCCGATCACTTTGAAATTCGACCGAGATAGACTACATCCAAGAGAATATATAGCCTCGAGGCTTTCTTTTCAACTAACCCCCCGTCATGGCTATAATCACCATGCCCTCCGCCGCCGAGCCGCTCGTGACGGGATCCGTCGACCAGACAAATGCAGAGCTCGGTCAACTCCTACTCCGCCTACAAAGCGAAATATTATTCGTAGACCCGGCCCGCGAAAAGAGGTTACGGTCGAGCCAGCTAGAGCGAGCAAGGATAGACAGGGTACATTCACCGATCAAACCCATTACGTATGGGCGGCGCCTTGAGGGCTAACCTGACTTTTTCTGTTGTAGAACCTCCAGTATGCGCGGTCGATGCTCACGAAGCTTGAGCACGAGTCAATGGGACTGAAGGCCCAGTTGACAAAGCACGACCTACACGTGGATCTCAATCGGAAGAGGGAAATGTTTGAAATCTTGGCGGATAGACTAGAGGACTTGAACCAGGTAGGCTTCTTAATACAGCTTCCTGCGCCGACGCCCGATACTAACTCGCTGTCGCCTTCCATAGCTGGAACTCTCGGATGACGACGATGATTCGGATTTTGACGGAGAGGATATCCTAGCCGGAATAATAGCTACCCCGAGCGACAGCCTAGACTCGCAGTCTGCCGATCCACACGCGGCGTCCCAAACGGACGACGAGGGCATACCGCCGCCGCCCTCAGTCCTTGCGCAACAAGAAAGGCCGCCGAGACCAGAATCCGAACCGGATCCCGGAAGCACACAGTCTCGCGGCTCGTCCGATGCTCAGTTCACCCCAACGTCCTCGCCCACCAACACCACCGCCTCCGTCTCTCTCGACGCCAACCTCGCCGCGAGCCAGTCCTCTCTCCGCGCACGCCGCTCCGCCCCGCAGTCCGAATCCTATAGCACCGCCCGCAATACTCTCCTCTCCCGCCGCAGAGGCGCTTCCTCCGTCGGCACCGCTCCGGCCACCACACGGACGTCGACGGCCACAGCCGAGGCTATCCTCGACAACCAACGCGCCGAGCAAGAGGCGCTCGTGGACAACATTCTGCAGTACGCCACTGCTCTACGTGACAACTCGCAGCGTTTCAACGATACCCTCGAGAAGGACAAGGCCGTCTTGGAACGCGCTGGGGAGGGTATGGACCGAACCGAGACGGGCATCGAGACCGCGAGAAGGCGGATGAACGTCCTGACCAAGATGACGGAGGGCAAGGGCTGGTGGGGTAGGATGCTGCTCTTTGCTTGGGTCTACGGCTTGATGGTGGCTTTGCTCTTGGTGGTCTTTGTGCTGCCCAAGTTCAGGTTTTAAAAGTCTCCCAGTCTCTGGCAGGGGAGAGGACTAAGCCACGCCCTCTGCTAAGGAATATCTGCGCGTGAAGACGGTATTTAAGGGACGGATGCATACACACGCGCACGCACATACGCTCACACATACACACACACATACACACAAGGGAGCACCAAACTGCCGGACAATGTTTGAATACATGTACATCACACGGCCAACGGCCATTTCATAGTTTAGGGAATGTGACCATGAAGCTTAACGTTAACGGTATCTGGGGTGTCAAATTTAATGGCCTTTTTAAAAAAAAAAAGAAATTCAATAAAAACGAAAGAGTCCACTCTACGGAGCGGCCGCCCTCACTTGGACTACACACCTAGCCTGCTGGTTGTTACTTCGAGTGTGCGCGTTTCCATGCAAAGATGGTGCGGCAAGAATGAGTGTTCTTTCATGTCTTTGTTGATCGTTCGTCACTGCTGCGATCTTGATCATCGTCCGGGCTAGTTCTTGGCGGGGATGCTTCCTCGCCTGCTTCAGGGTGCAAGCTTCCACATCAACTTTGCCTAAAGCAGGAACTTGGGTCTGTATATCCAACTCGGGCAACGTAGGATTTCCTACCAAGGGGGAGTATTGAAACATACTCCTAGGGGTCGTTCCAGCCTTCTCCACCCTTTCGTCCCACCGAATACCCGTCTTGACCTTGAAGAAGGACGCGAAGTGGTGGAACTGCTCGGTCCGCAGGCCCGAGCACGTCGTGGGTCTGTGGAAGCTGGGCGCGGCGTCGCGTGGATGTCGCCAGAATTTGGCGGCGAACCAATACAGTGGAGGTTGCGCGTTGGACTCGAAAAACTGGTGGTAGAGGCCGTTGATTAGCTTTCTCCTGGCATGCCAGTCCTTCTTTCACTTTACTTTTTTTTAGATGGGAATAGAGGGAGGAGGGTTGGGGAATGGTGCTCCGGGGATATAGGTACTGAGAGAAGGTGTTTCCTTTCCGGCGGGAAGCGGGGGAGGGAGAATCTGCGATGAAATGCATTAGGAAAACAGGGTAGCAAGGGCTTCATCTACATATCTTAGCATACAAAAAGGACATATCTCTGACCAGTGTTGCCACTTTCGACGTCGTCTCTCGTGAGGGTAATCTCGTACAAAAGTCCGGTCTCGTCTCGGAACACGTGAAAGAGATCTAGAAGGTGAGCGGGAAGTCAGAAACCCTTCAATGGGCGAGAAATCACAATTACGCAATCTCTCTTCACGCACACACTGGAACATACTGGTATTCACGAATCTGTCTTCAGGATCCTCTGCTTTTCGGAACCGGACGAGTTCCCGCTTGCGCTTTTGTTGCTCTCGCAGGCTCGCGCGGAGGTCATGGTCGCGCTCCCGCTCTTTCTTGTTGGTCTGGCAAGATAAATCGAACCAGTCGAGGGAGAGGAGGTGAACGTGCTTGAACCTTTTCAGCGCTTCTTTGACTGCGTGTAGCCCTCATCAACCAAAAATTAGCCGCTATCATACTCTCGAGAAAAAGGCATGAGGCTTGGGAAAGTATACTTGCTCACCTCGGGGCACCCGCTTCTCGAACTGCTCCATTGTCGCGAGAAGGTGCGTTACTCTGTCGTTCAGCTCTGGGGAGAGAGTGCCGCCCCGCAGCGCGGTCCAGCGCGCCATGTTCTCCTCCGTGAACTGGCCCGGCATCGGTCCGGCCGTGGCTAGAATTTTGCCCTTGAAGATTGCTCTGACCATGGTTTTGGTATCTGGAACGCGCCTTCGGTATGGTGTTTGGATTCGAACATAGTCATGGATGGGGAGAGAAAGAAAGGGCAAAGAGTCGCGAGATAGCTTGGCGGAAGAGCCTCGCCGTAGCCGGATCATGCCCACGGCCGAGGCCTTCTGCCGGCACGGAGCCGATTCACGCGCCGCATGCGTGTGCTTGCAAAAATCCAAATCAGCCGTGATTTGTGTTGTGTTATGGGAATAGCTTCATGTTGGCCTGAAATAGGAGGCTCCGGTAGCTTGACTCGGAACGGATTCTCAAAGTGTTTTTTCACCCACACCCAACTCACAGGAGAGAGCGTCATGGGAAAGTGTGTCACAGGAAGGGGTGCTGAACAAGATAGTTGATCTACGGGAAATCAGGCAAGCAGAAAGACAGGAACTAGAAAAAGTGATGGAATGACTCTCTTATTCGGGAAAAGCTTTCTTAAGCGGGAATCCGGGTGTTGAGTGTGTAAAAAAGCTCTCAATTCATATGTACAGAAAAGGTGTATCAGGACGCAAGGCAACTATCGAGGTAAGTTCATCACCGGAAAGACTTTGCCGCCTTGATAAACGCGCGAATCTTGTCTAGATCCTGCTTCCCGTCAGTCTCTACTCCGCTGCTCACGTCAACACCGATAACCCGGTCGGCGAGCTCGCCAACGGCCTTGACTGCCTCTACGACATTGTCCGGGTTGAGTCCTCCGGCGAGTAGAACCCGAAGCTCGGAATCCTTCTCCAGTGTGGTCTTGACGCTAGAGACGTCAAGAAGCTTACCGGAACCGGAGCCGGAGTCGAGAAGAGGCACGGTGTGATAGCCGCGGGAACCGACGCCAGTTTGGCCAGGCTTGAAGCAGCGAACCACGGGGACGGGAACCTGCTTCGCCCACTCGATAGGCTCGTCTCCGTGGAACTGGACGACGTCGAGGTTGTACGTCCTTTGCTTCTCGAGGACCTCGGCGAGAGGTTGGTTCTGGAAAATTCCGACCACCTTGGGGCCCGAGTTTGTTAGTCGCTCAACCGAGCCGGCGAAAAAGTCTCGCGCCAGGCTATTCTGAGCAACGGGTGCGGGGGCCTTTCGCGGTACGCATGGACCGCCTCTGATATCTCAAGAGCGGCCTTGTGCGAGATGCATCGCTTCGCTTTGGGGACAAAGCAAACACCGATAAAGTCCGCGCCGGCCTCTACGGCAACTTTGGCGGCTTCTGCGGTCCTCGTTCCACAGATCTTGACGAGGAGAGAGGAGGGTTTGGGGGCGGGAGGAACATCGTCGTTCCCGGCGCAGAGCTGCTGGATAAAGACGCTCGCATCGGGTGCCCGCATGATGGCCTCGCCGACGAGAATGGCGTTGACGCCATCGTTCTTGCACATAATGACATCCTTGTGACTGTTGATGCCGCTTAGCGCGCAGAGAATGGTGGTTTCGGGCACCATGCTGCGTAGGCGGCCAGTGGTATCGAGATCGACCTCGAAACTCTCAAGGTTTCGGTTGTTGACGCCGATCGCCTTGGAGCCGAGCTTCACGGCAATTTCCATTTCCTGGGCGTTTTGTACCTCGACCAAAGGCTCCATGCCTAGGGAAAGAGAGTACTTGTAAAGGCGCTCGAGAAGGGGAGTGTCTAGCATCTTGACGATGAGGAGAACGGTATCAGCTCCCGCAAGCCGGGCCTCGAGGATTTGGTACTCGTCAAAGATGAATTCCTTTCGGAGAATGGCCGGCCTGTTTGCCACGCCGTCTAGAACTTGCCTCACAGCCCTAAGATCCTCGATGCTGCCCTTGAACCAGTCGGGCTCGGTGAGGACCGAGATTACACTTGCGCCCGCAAGCGCATACTTCCGCGCCTGGACAGCGGCGCTGATGTCGAGGGAGAAAATGCCCTTGGAAGGAGAAGCTCGCTTGATCTCAGCCATGAGCGAGAGGTCGAAGGGGATTGGCGCAGGCGCTGGACAAATGGCACGAGTGGAGGGGCAGCATTGAGGTCGTAGGCGGCCTGAAGGTCGCTAGGGCGGAGTGAAGGAACCTGCTTCTGAGCGTCGACCAGAGTCTTGCGGCGCGCGTAAATTTCTTGGAGAATATTGTTCTTCTTAGGCTTCGCGGACGCAGCAGGGGCCGCGGATGAGCCGTTTTCGGCAGCCTCCTTCTGAAGGCGAGCGTTCTCTTCCCAGGTACCGCCCTGTAGGTGAAGGAAGTTGCGGAGCATGACTCGACCATCAGCGGTCAGGATACTCTCAGGGTGGAACTGAACGCCCTCGATAGTGAGTTCCTTGTGCCTGACTCCTTGGATGACACCTTGAGTTCCGTCTGGGAGAGCGACCCAGGAGGTGACCTCAAGGCACTCGGGAAGAGTGACACGGGTGCCGGCCAGCGAGTGGTAGCGGGTGACGGGAAGGCCCTGCTTCAAGCCAGCGTAGACGCCCTTGTTGTCATGGCTCAACGGGGAGGTTTTGCCGTGAAGCCACTCTCCAGCAGAGCTCACCTCGCCGCCATAGACGTCAAAGATGCATTGCCTAGATTCGCTCTACTTAGTAGCTGAACTTGTGGCTCGTCTTCCATTACGACGACGTGTTGGCAAGGGTTTGAGATACTTACTGGCCCATGCATACGCCGAAAACGGGGATCTTGCCAGCATAATGCCTAATGGCATCGCGGCTTACTCCGGAATCGGTTTGCGGATGACCGGGTCCAGGGCTGATAATCAATTGGGTAGGGTTCTTCTTCGCAAGCTCCTCAATCGTAATCTTGTCATTTCTAATGACAGAAACGGTGGCGCCTTCGAGGATGAGGTACTGGTAGATGTTCCAGGTGAAGGAGTCGTAGTTGTCTATCAAGATGACATTGGAGGCAGTGGGAATTGGTGGGGAAGGATCGGGATGGTGGGGTGAGTGATCAATAATGTCCAGGGCCGGCATCTTGGCTTGCAAGCTCGTGAGACACCTAATTTCCAGAGGAAGCAGGCCTGAGTAGCAAAGGGAGAAAGGAAGAGTCCAAGATGAGAAGCCGGGTGAGCGAGATCTCTCTGCCAACGGACTAGGTGAAGGGGAAGATGGTTGGGTTGGTGAGTCAGGATCTGCAAGTGTGCAATCGTGGTCTCGCCGATAGTGAGGCGGTCGGAAGTTTGCCCAAGTGGAAATATTTACTTAAACGGTTGATTGAAATGTGGACTGGACCATTCCATCCACATCCACGGAAGTGGTCCCAATTCATCAGAGTGGGACAGACAACCAATTGCTCCAAAAACAGCGCCGGCGAAACCAAAAAAAAAAAAAAAGACTCGCCAGCGCCACCACTGTCCCGCGCTTTCCCTCCATCTTCGCCTCTGCTGCATTTCAAATCCACGAATTATGTCAGCTCAAGGCAAAAGCCTCTCGTCGCCTCCTGTCGCCTCAGCTTTTTCTTTCTTTCTTTTCATGGGCGAAATCTTAATCCTAAATCCCTTCTTCCTATCACTGTCTACTGGGTCATCAAGTCTCGATCTGTTCACGAGTGTGCATGGCCTTCTTAGAAGCCCCAGCTACGACTTTGTTACTTGGATGGATTGATGTTTGAAAGCCCACTTGATTTTCGTAGGGAGAATACTCACACTTACACAGCCAAGGCCAGGCTTGCCAGGCTTGTTTAATGTTCTGGGCAGCTACGCCGATTCGCTGGATTTGAATTTGAACCATTAACATCTGCAATGCAATTGGCTGTGGGCCCATGATGATCAACTTGAACAACTAGAAGCTGATACTTCACCCATCTTTGTTGGATGGAACGGACGTGAGAAAGATGAATCTCTTGTGTAAAATATAATATATACAGTCACGGAATGCTTTCTTACAATAATATCATTGATTTTATTATATTTCTATGAAAATTGAAGGGCCTCTTTCTTCTCACTGTCGACGTCAACAAAACTTGCTGTTGTCCTGGTGTTTGTTCCTCTACCACAGCTGCACGCAGCTGCAGAGCGTACAGAAAACAATCTTGAGGTTATGTAAACATGGCAGGTCCCAAAATCGAGCCGCAAGCTTCACTCCCAAATTTTCTAGCAACCATCAAGCTCTCACAACCTGCCTCACGTCACGAATTCCACATAGCCCAACCAACCCGCCATCATCAGCGCATCGCCCCCTCGTTCTTCTCCTTCCCCTAATATCCCCAACCCGTCGCCATAATGAGCAAGTAGGTCTACACCCATCCATTAGGACCATCCTGCCCTCTCCCCTTTGGTCAGGAAGTTTGGAATGCTAATCATGGACTTTTTGGTTACAGCTTCGGTCTCAATGCCTCTGAGCAGCGCGTGCTCGAGGAGCGTCTCGCCAAGCGCCAGATGCAGGACTTCATGGGCGTAAGTTCTGCCTTTCCTTCTAGATACCCCTGCCTGTCGCCCAAATCCTCTCGAACTCGACGGCGTTGCTAGCTAGCTTCGCATTGGCCTTGGGCGACCAAGCACCCTCCCTTGCTCGTAGATGCATCAAAATCACTAGATATTGACCCGCGTCGTTTTAGATGTTCCACAACATGTTCGAGGGCTGCTTCAACTCGTGCGTCGATGAATTCACCTCCAAGGCCCTCTCCTCTCGCGAGAACGGCTGCATCTCCCGCTGCGTCCAAAGACCCTCGCCATGCAGCAACGCCTAGGCGAGCGCTTCCAGGAGCACAGCCAAACCACCATGGCCAACCAGAACCAATAAATCTTTTTACAACGCTTTATAATTATGTATTGTTAAGACCACCAGATGTCTTCCGACCGCCAAGGGGGACCTCCTCGATTTATAATCACCCTCCGCCACCGATCATGCTGGCACGGGCGAGTGGGCGTACTTGGATGGAGAGATCCTGCCCGGCGAACTATCATGTGTAGCTCGTGGCGATGACAGGCGTGCTTTGCGTATTAATCGTTTGTTACAAATAGCCTCAAAAAATGCGGGAGGGATATCTTACTGTACATTATCTATTTTTTACGGAATTTCCTCTACTCGGACAGGAGAAGAGGCGGTTATAGAAGGGGGTCATGTAACGTGTAGAACTAGGATCGACGACCAACTCGGGTTATACTGAAATACAATTCTCCACTGATCACCAAGCTTCGTCGTAGCTAACCTGTGACTGCACGGGCTCGTCACCACTGCATAAATACCAGATTTACCGTGTGTCTCGTGCTGAGAAGAAAGGAAGAAGACGACTCGTGGGGAAAATTTTGGGTTCTTGATAAGCAAATCTAGCTAATTACAATCCACTCCCGACACCCTTTGCTCCCTTGCCTCTTTTACAATCATGTCAAGTCTGGCTTATTGTTTTTATAAATCCCCCTCCTACGTGTGTGGTATCCTCCATCTCATCCTAGAGATCTTGCAGGCCCCGGGAGGCAAACAACAGCCCCGAGATTATCACGTTCCCCCTTCTCACAGTTCCTAGGCATCCTCGGCCAGCACATCCCTCACCGCCTCGAGCTGCAGCACCACCTTCTCCTCGAGGACGCTCTCCCAACCCTCCGTCATACCCGCCGCGGCTGACGAAGGGGACCTCATGTTCTTCCACTCCACCTCCCTCTGGCCCAGGGGCAGCAGCCTCTCTCGTAGAAGCCGGCGGCTGCTCAGCCAAAACTCCACGTACTCGAGAAGGGACGCGCCATCCCACTGAACTTCCGGTATGTCGCGGTTGTTGTTTTTCCGAAGCGCGCCAATGACCCGGGTAAGGAGGGCCAGCGAGTGGATCTCCATGGCCGTGAGAAGCGTGACGTAGTGCATCGCTTCCTTGGATGCCGTGCGGCTAGTGCCCGGCGCTTCGAACCGCTCTACGCTGGACTTGAGCAGCGACGGGAACTGGTTGAGGACGTAGCTCACCTCGGGCGCCACCGTAGTGCCCATGGCTGTGAGGAGGTTAAGGAGCAGGGGTAGCATGGCCTTGGCCCACAGGCTGTAGCACCTCTGGGCACCGACATTATCTGCAAACGGCGAAATGACGCCACGTCTCATGAATCGAGTGAGGTTGGCCGACGTGAGCTGGCTGATGACGCCGTTGCACGCCAGCTGCTCTGCCACCATAGGTAATTTCGACAACGCGAGGAGGAATAGCAAACTGAGCTCGCCGTATACGGGGTCGCCATTGTCCGTAATCTTGTCAGACCACGAAAATAGCGAGCACGCCACCTGCATTGCCTCGTGCGTCGCCATGATGTTGAGGATCTGTGTCTGCTGTTGATGCATATCTGGCACCCCGAGGCACGCCTGGAGCACGGCTGTGACGAGGCCGAGATCCTCGGGTGATACTGCCGGGTTTTGATCGTGTATCAGGGTCACCAATGTCCGGAACCCCTGCCTACAACCTTGTCGAGTATGTCCAGGACCATTTGTATCCTCGATACGAGTGTGTCCCCCGAGATTTCGACAGGGCCATCGCTCCCAGCCGAGCCCTCCTGTCCCGTGTGGGATTTCAAGATGATGTAGAGTGCCTTGAGGAGCGTGCGGTAGAGAGGGGCAGATTCCTTTTCAAAGGGCTCCTCGATCGAGGCAATGGCTCCGTAGAGCGCTTGGAGCAGCTGGTTGACGTCTCCCGAGGCAATTTTGACGCCAATCAAGCCTTGCATCAGCATCAAGGCAAAATTTGACCGTGATTCGATGATTCTAACAAAGATGTTCTCCGGTCCTTGACCTTCGCGGTTAGCTTCCAAGCATTGGAGAGCCACCTGTTGCATATATCGAGCGACGATTTCGTTGCCAGGAAGGCTACTGTTTAGCTCAAGGAGGAGGAACTCCCAAGCATGATATAATGACTGCGAGTGAGTTAGCACGGCTTGATCTGCAAGCAGGAACAAAAAAAGGGGTAAGAAAAAGGGGAACAAGTCAACGTACTATTTGAGAATCCACGAGCGAGAGATTGAGGTTTGCTCGTTCCATTTCCGTCTTGAATCCATTGCCCCTGGGCCCGCGCCAACCAGGATCAAATCGAAGCATTTCATCAGCCCTCGTTAGATCGTAATAATAGTTGTTACCTAGGTCCCTAGGCTCGAGCATCGTGCGCTTGAACTTCTCGACCGAGCACGTTGGGTACTTGGTCGCGAAATTCTTACGGAAGTTGGAATGCAAAGAGCCGTTGTAGCCAGCGATCAGGGCGCCGTCCCGAAGATAGTAATCAAGGTCCTTGAGCAGATTCTCTGCAGCAGACTTTGCTCCGCCCATGTGACGGAGGTGGTAGAGTTGCATAGCGAATGCCTCTGCAATGTATGCGGCTTCCTTCGCGTCGTATGCCGCGGCCAGGGGGTCGGTCTTGCCTGTGGTGACCGAGGACGACATGCCACGGATGCGATTCCGCAAGCCGTCGAGACTGGCAGGATCCCTAAGAATGGTGAATACCGTCCAGGGCCAATAGTTTTGGGCAGAGGTGATGAAATCCAAGATGCCCAATGCCTCTGGTCGCGACACAGAGCTTAGGCTCTTGATCTTCTCGAGGGCGGTAGAGAAGACGGATTCCGACGCAAAGTCCTTGGCTTTGGAAGCTTCAGAAACCTCTCGGGGCGTCTTGCCCGAGATTAGGCAGTTCGACATCCACTGCTGCCTGTTGCGAATGATGGATGAGAAGAATTTCCAGATCGTGGTCACTTCGGAAGGTGTCGAGAAAGGCCGGCCGATCTTAGCAAGCACGTCGAGGAACGACTTCGCAACCTGGGGACCCAGATATCCGAGTAGCGAGGGCGGCTCATCCGTTCCCCTGCCTGCGCTCTCTACTAGGGCAATGAACAGGAGGAGGGTAGGACGCTGAAAGTACTCGTTTACCGCGCTGACTCGAGAGAGGAGACCGGAACTCTTGAACAGATGCGTCTCAAAAGTGCCGACCGGGCGGTTATAGGTGTTAGCGACCCTGAGAAGGATCGTGCTGAATTCAAGGACAGCCGAAACCTGCCCTTGCAAGACAACGTTTCTCGAATGGAAGAGCGTCGATGCGCGATGCTGGAAGCCCATGTAAAGAGTGGACTGAAGAGGCCGGAAGCGTAACGAGCCTGCCGAAGGGGAAAGGAAACTGTCAATGATGTACTCGGCACCTGCCTCGAGGCACTCTGTAGGCCGTGAAGAGCTTTCGATATCGTCAAGG
The DNA here is from genome assembly GCA_949357655.1 of Parascedosporium putredinis. NCBI lineage: Eukaryota > Fungi > Ascomycota > Sordariomycetes > Microascales > Microascaceae > Parascedosporium > Parascedosporium putredinis. The sequence continues at coordinate 1,018,334 of CASHTG010000019.1, forward strand.
CCATACGCGTAAAGAACGAGATTCTTCATCAGCGGCACGACGTCCTTCAGCAGGATAGTGTATGAGACGTCGGATCTTAGTTTCCACGTGGACCAGTTCTCAAAAACATCTACGGCGGCCACAGCAATAGACTGGCCGAGCCTGCTTAAGGTCTTTTCAGATGTGCCGAGCCAGCTGTCAGTGTCAATACGCAGGCGGCCCTTTAGCTTGTTACCGCACTTCCTTTGCACGCTGCTGCTCATCATGGCATCGACAACGGCTGAGAGGAGGCGGACGGTTGAGACAAGAAAGTCAAACTGGCTGTCGGCCATATCGAGGCTCCCCGTCAATCGGGCTAATCTGCCAGCCCGGGAGTCCGAGCTAAGCAGGTCGCAGCGAGCCATGTACGAAAGAATCCGGCTAGTATAAACGGGTAAAACGGCGTGGAGGAACTGAACGCAAGCGGTCAGAACCGCCAAATCTTGGTCGTCGCCCATGGCACCGTCGTCCTGCATGGCTGAGTCGAGGATATCGCAGACAATAGAAATCACATCCTTGCTATTGTCGATACTCTTGCTAGCCTCCTCGATGATCTCGATGGCAGATTCATGCTGGTTGGTAGCGCCGGAGAGCGTCGACTTGAGCGATTCTGCGCGGATGAGAACCGCGAGAAGGGCAATGGCTTCCGCCACCTCGGTAGGGGCCGTGCCACTCAAAACTAGGCGGTAGTCGGTCTGGGATAAGGAAAGTTGAAGACAGCTTCCTAGGAGTGCGAGGGGCGAGTACTCAAAGTCCATCTGCACAACACGGCCCGAATCCGTGACGAATCGGCCGTAGGACCCGGCAGGGATACAGAAGTCGTCCACAGCCACATGGCGCCTCGTTCGTGGGCGGGGGATGAACAAAGGCAAGGGCTCTAAAATGCGAAAAGAGTTTGTGTTTTCGTCCTCGAAGGCGAGCTCGTAGGCTTGAAACTCGTCCGGAAGGTTGAAAGTAAGGGTTGAGGTCCGGCGGAGAATGCTAAGAACCTCATCTGCCGCCTCACCGCCGGAAATGGTCGTACATTTGGCGAGTGCAGCACAGATATGGAGGAAAGGGGAATACTCAAACGGAAACCGGTTGAGGGATGTGTAGAGGTAGTTATCGAGGAATAATTCGTTATGTAATGCGGCTGCGAGGACATCAGTCTGCGCGGTAACCGCTTGATGCAGTGACATGTCCCAGTAGGATGCGCCACCAGAGAGGTTATTGACAAGAGCAACGACCGGGTCAGCCTGGTAAGGGACGATGGGCTGGGTCCAGTTGAAGAACTCTAGGAAAACGGATCGAATCCGCGAGCTTTGCAAGGACGGGAACGACCTCTCACTAGATGCAGCCATCTGATCAATCACGGTGAAAGCAGCCCCGTTTGACGTCGTCTGGTTCGCGAGGACCTCGATGGCCTGGCTTTCCTTGTCAAGGCCAGTAGAGCGTAGGAAAACGTCACGTGGAAGCTCGTCAATTGAGATGATGCTTCCGACTGATGATCGCCGCGTAGTTCCCGGGCGGATAGGATTGTCTTGGATAAGCTCCGCGGACTTTTGCTGGAGCAGAACATCGCGTCTCTCAGACCTATCGGTTAAGGACAGATGGAGCTGGAATAGTATAATGCTCCATACAAAGATGGTGGGGTACGCTGCTGCAGAATCGAGGCTGGAGGCGGCTTCAATGGTGCCATGGATCTCTTCCATAACTTGGGGAATGAGAGGTAGAGCATGTCCTCATTTGGAGTCTCGCCGTCCGGATTTACATGTCGCAGTGCCTTGGTAGGGCTGAGGAGGACAAGTGACACTGCGCATGTCACGGTTTGGAGGGCAGACTGCAGTTCTTGCGCAACGGGATCTTGGGTCTAGGATATAGATTAGACCAGCTAGAAAACTAGGGACGATGGTAAAGTGATAGCGGCGGGGGGTGGCCACTCACTGAGAGTTGTTCAAAAAAGCAGTGGAGTTTCATCATCGAAAACCATCTGCTCACGATCTTGGGGTTCACCAAGGCACTACCCATATAATCTAAAGCCTGGAAAACTACTAGAATCGTGTGAACTGCTTGGTCCACGCCCGTGCGTAGCCAGTCGATAGCTAGGTCATCCTGGTTCACGAGAGGATCGTCGGTCGTGGCCTCCAAGCCGGCATCAAGTAGATTGGTAAGCTCTCCCAGAAGATCGAGGTAGACGGCGACTGTCCTCTCTACAAATGCTCGCCTTCCATTTGTATCATCTTCACGCGACATCGGTCGTGGAAGGCCATATAACTCGCGAAGGTTGAGGAGTGGTGTCTCGGTCGCGATGGGAAGCCTCTCGAAGAATGTGATAGAGTGGACATAGCTCGCCACCATGGAAAAGAAACGCCTCTCGTATAGGTATATTACGTAGATTCGCGCCTTTCTGGACTCCTCTTTCTGGAACTCTTCCCAAAGGGCGTCTGCGTCAACGGAGCCAGGGGTCGCCAAAGTCGCTACGATGTTCGTGGACTGAACCTCGTTACCGCCAGCTGCGTCCTGCAGGTTGAGAGAGTCTTGGAGGGAAAGCGGGCCCGCCAGATGAAATTCGGCGCGGGATTGTAGTTCGATTGCGACGATTCGGAGGGCGGCAAGAAGGTTGATCCTCGCATTCTTGCTTAACCACTGCGCATCCGCCTTGACCGACTTGGTGTCGTACTTTCCATTGGCCTTTGGTGTGATATGAATGGCCGACGTTCTCGTTTCGAACTCGGCGGCTGTAGCATCATCCTGCGCGGCAAATGTCTTGGTGGGATTTTTAACAAGGTCTTGGACGTAAGGGTCTTTGAGGAAATCGGCGACGGCCTGTGTCGTCTGGCGCGTGCCAGTTGGGTCGGAGAGAGCGGTTGCAACTGCTTTCCACGATCTATGCTTGAGAGTCAGCAAGTCGTTTGTTATAAATGGGACAGAGGACGATCATGCACGGAGCGCGGATCTAGGACGTACAGAATGTCTCGATCTCCCTTCAAGCACTCCTCCAAGGAAGGGAAGTAGACGCGATCCAAAGCTTGCGCCATCGCCACAAAGCTCACCAAAGAGCACTCAGGGACCAGCGAGGTTCATTTGCTACCCTCAGCGACGGGAGAGGCGTGTTTTCTTCCCTGGTGCTGACGAACCGTGTCGTGTCGTGGGAGTCGTAAAAGAAATTTATCACGGCTGGAGCTCTCCTCCTAGCAACGCAGTCGTCGAGGACCAAAGCTTCCTCTATTTTTGTATTTTGGGTGGATGGGCGATTCTACCAGCTGGTTCCAAGCGTTGCTAGGTGTTGCTATTCTTGATCCCCGGCCATGTGGTATTACATAATACGACATCCAGCAAAGCCGTTTCCCTTGACTTGATCCTCCCCTCCCTCCACTCCCCATTCAATTTATTGCACCAAAATCTGACACATTATAGGCGCGATCGGTGAAGTTGGCACTTGAATATTGCGTGTGAGAACTTGATGAGGGTGCGCTGTTTCCCAACCATTGCTAGGCTCTTGGGGAAATGCCGCTCTAATCCCGCGACAGCCTCAACCTGTCGCTAGGTCTTCCGGAGTTTCTACTCAACTATAGGACTATGTAGACGAGAGAATTGCCGACCTGGTAGCAGCGGACATAAGCTCCCTGAATCTGGTGGGGACCTGAAATACTGGATCCCTCGATCTGGGTTCTGCTTGCTTGGAGCTGGACATGCCTCGGAGAGTAAGAACGGTACTCTTGAGAACGGTACAAATGCCCAACGGGGGCAACAGACATCGTGGGAAGTCATTGGCCGATGATGGACTGTTTACGACGTCACGCTGAGCTCCCCCTCGTTTCGGGCACATGGGTCGTCCTGAGTTGAATAGTATCTAAGACGCCGAAGGCCCAGAACAATGGACGTCATGGCGTAGGCTGCGAGAATTGGAGGTCCAGGTAGGCCCAGGTAAGCTGATAGAAAATTCAAATCAAATCTCGCCGCCCCATGGACAACCGAGTGGTTCTTAATTTGGGGCTGGCCTGGGTCAGGTTCACCTGGCGTCACGAACCATCAAACCCGGTTTCTTTCCCTGGGATTGCTCCCAAGTTCCCAGAAGATGAGCAGTGCACGGCGGCAGAAGGCTGCATTCATCCAGCAATGTTACATAGATCGATACCACCTCTACGCTCGCGCTGCTCACTCCATGAGTCCAGGAGACTATCAAGGAAACAAGACTTGAGCGACAGCTCGTATCTGTGCCGGATTTGACGAGAGGCTTGCATGCTGCAGAGTCTAAAGAGGCCTGACGTAACCTGGCAAGCCATCAAATAAAGTGACGAAATTTTACGCTGCTCTCTTCTATTCAGCCCTGGCGAAGAGGCACCAGCTAGACAAACTATCCCGCGCGCAAGCTACTAATAATTTTCCTTCACGGCCAGTCCGATCTAAGCGAGAGAATGCTGGACTAGGCGCCATCTTCGACAGGGCAATTATCCATACCCATGCCTCTGCACATGCATCGAGCACCATGAACATCTGCTGGTAGCCTGCAAGATCTTCATCATTCACGCAGTCTATCCGGATCAATTGATCGCTTCCGAGCCGATCGCTGGCTATTTGGGCGAATGGGTGTGTGTGGATAATCACTTCATCCACGGACGGGTCGACCTGATGCATAACAGGAGCCCTGCCTGTCTCTTGAGGTGCTCGGAGCTAAGAGTCGATGGACCTCGAGGTGACGAGAAGATCCGACTCTTTCACGAGTCTCTGGTACACTGGACTGTACTAGAACAATGGTGAACCCCATTAACGCCCAAAAGCAGGATTAATTCAGCAGCTGGCCGGTGTTCAGTCCTGGCTTGCCGCCGTCAAGACCGCTGTCGTGAGATAACGGTTACATTGAAACCTGAGGATATGAGTACTGCGACTGTTCGCGCCGGAGACTACCGAGGTAGTTTTCTTCCATGCTCTGTTATTTTCTTTTCCCTTGCTCTGAAGAACATGCCAGGAGGCGTTGAATGATGAGATTGTTGCATATGCGCACTTCATCCCTTTGTATATACCGACGATGGGCGCTAAGCTCCTCGTTCGTCGTGGACAAAACCAAGCGCTAACGGCCATTTGCCTCTGGCTCCTCAGGGATAAGCTTCGCTGATAAAACTGGTCCGACTTCCATGGAAAACTTGTAGATGCTCGCCCGATTTCTAGAGGTGGGGCAGGCTCATGGACTCGTCCGTTGTTTTAGCTCCGCACTACTTGACTCCTCTTCGTCCAACCGCAGGGCCGCTTCGCTGTGCCTGCCGCTCAGAAAAACGGTCGAGCAGTGGAGGAGTGGAGGCATTGTAAGGGGAGGGGAAGAAGGAAGCGGGACAATGGGTTGGTTGTCCTTGTTGAGCTTTCTTGCTTCACACTCCAGATGAAACGAGTGCTCTTTGAGAGCTTGGTGGGGTGCTTGCCATCCCCTCAGCCTGGCTATGCACGTCTGGTGCATACCAACTCCACATTCAGGCACAAAGTGATAGGGAAAGGCAGTATTCTTCATTGATGGAGGCAAGAAGAGTGAGGTGAGAGGTTGACCTGCAGAGGGTGGAGGAAGGAAGGCATAAGGCTAGCAAAAGGAGCTACATAGATCCAGAGATGTACAAGTATCCTTACTCAACTCCTCAAGCATCTGGGTCGGCGTGTGAATCAGGCCTAGCTTGGACTGGACCTGTGTTCCATTCTGGGATCAGTCTCAGGTACGACGCAACGCGGTCAGATCCATTGATCAAACATTCGCGAATGCTCAGGATTTGTGATAACAAGAGCGAGGGCTGCTTCATCATAGAGGGTTCCCCGTCTTGTCCCTCGCCCATCGCGGCGTCGTTCGCGGCCTGAGCTGAATCCTAATGCTGGTCACAGCACAACCCTGATTCAAGGCTTCGCTAAGCATTGTTGAAGAACCTCTCGGCGGTGTGTTGAGAGTAAGACTTGTCGGGGCGGACTGATGCAAACATGAATGGATTGAATCAATCAATCTGGTGGATCTATTACCTACCATGTCCATCCCTAGGTGTCTCAGCGGGCGCATGGAGGTGGTTTCTCACCTACACCTACAATTGATCCATAAATATGTACACCGATTGATACTCCTTGTGCCTGTCTGGAATGCTGAGCGCCTTTGTACCAGTGAGCAATCTGGGCCATGTCGCGATCTCTGCCCTGCACAAACGACAAGCATCATGGAGAGCCCAGAAGCCAGTTGCCCCTAAAACATAAATCTCGCGCGAAGCTCCGTTCCCTTATGTAGTTCATCTTGCCTCCAAGGTGCGACAGCAAGACAACAATAAAAACAACGAGGAAAATAATGGGACAATAATATGGATATGCAATAACGAAGGCCAAGACCGGAATATCGGCGGCGAGGACCATTTCAACTTCCATCAAAGATTGCACATCCCGTCACACTGAGACGATAATTCTACCCACGATGTATGTTGCCATTTCGCGCTGTCTCTCGAGATGACTCTGGGTTTTTTTTAGAAGAGAATCTGTAAAGTAAAGTAGTGGTGGTGTACATATTGAAGGCAGTTCCGACCGGATAGCTCGAGCGAGGAGGTACTGCACGGGTATCAATTGATCGGTAGCAGCCAGGCTGGATTGTAATACACTCCACCACCCAAAACACTGCAGCGGGAGGAATACAATTGACGCACTTGCAGCCGCGCATTTCGTTCCTGTCAAGGAACCTCGACATAATACTTCAATATTGAATACTGGCCTGGCCTGGCCTAGTCTGGCTGACTGGCTGGACTGGCTCGTTGGGCTGGCTCTGGCCTGCCGTGCATGCTGTGCTCTTTTGTCTGTCCCTCGACCAGTTTTAAGCAGGCCCCAAATTAACCCCATCAATCCAATCCCGGCTGGCAAAGAAGATCAAAACTCCCAGTCCCGCCAACAATTTATAAACGTTTACCGAGCCCCCTTTCTCCAGCAACCGCCTGATGTCCAATCAACTATTGTGTCCAACCTCCCAGCGCATAGCCATTCGCTGAACGAAACATCGACGGTGTCGAGCCGACCCTACCCTCAATCTCGACGAGAGGACAATTTCCAGCAAGGCACCGACCGAAAGCCAGCAAAGAGGCCACACAAACGACGGGAAATCTACATCCAGGAAGGCACAAAGGGCGGCCCCAAAAATAAGGAAACGACGAAGCAGAAAAAGGAAAAAAGATTTGCCAATTTCCTTGTCTTGATTTTTGCCTTGTCAACACTGCTCTTTCATCGATCCCAGTCTTTTTGGCTCAACCAGACACCCATTACAGAGCATCTCGCCCCCATCGTGGCCCTCTTTTTCGACCAAGTTACCCCATGCCGATCACCCTTCACACCAACTCCCTAACCCTGCGACCGTTAATACCCCTCGTGACTGCCACCTTCCTCCCCAGTTCATCTCGCGATTTTCCTACTGTCAACATCGAAACCGACGACAACACGGAGTCATTCACGCCATCCGAATACCTTGGCCGACCCATTCCGCCGACAAGGCTGTTTATCCACTCTTTCTCCTCCGAGGTCCTTGACCTTGTCCTCTAAACCATGCATATGCCTTCTGGGGCTACGATTCGGTCGGGCCCTCAGCAACCACCGCAGCCTCCTGCTCCCGAAAACGCTGCGTCACCTCCGAACAAGCGGGACTTGAAGTCATGGTGGAAGGGTTTCAAGCTGCCTACAAGTAGGAACCAAGAGCCAAATGGTACAGACACTCCCACCCAATTCCTAGTTTGCTTGTCTTCTTAGCTCTTGCCTTGTTTTCCTTCTATTTCTTTTTTTCCCCTCTGTTGTCGGTTCCGTGGGCGCGTCGCAGCTTGGGTCGTGGTGGCTCTCCGCGCTTCAACCCCAAGCTCCTGCATACCCTGGCCGCCTGTTGACGATGCTCCTGCCCTGACCTTGATTTGCCCTCCGCATTCCCGTCATCTGTCCTTATTGTCGCGATATCTCAAGCCTTCCCAACGGAGCGGACTGAAGTTTCGATTGCTCGTCCTCGTCCTCGCCTCCGTCCCCTCCCTTGCCTCCAAGGCGAGGCCCGTTCGCCCTACCCAAACGCCTTAACGCGCTTTGAATTACCAAGCTAAATTCGTGTACAGCTCCAGAAGCGAGGCCCCAGGGCATTTTCGGCGTTCCCCTCCGTCAGAGCATCACCTATGCGAACGTCGCCATCTCGCTCATTGACGAGAATGGAAGCAGCTACATTTATGGATACGTGCCAATTGTTGTGGCCAAATGTGGTGTCTTCCTCAAAGAAAAAGGTGCGTATCTTTCGGTATCCACGGTCGCTCGTTGACAATGCTACATCCCGTTCTCCCATGTTGCGTCGATAATTTCTGAAGCTAACCGCTGAAATTTTAACGTGTTCCCCACGGTCGCAGCCACCGAGGTCGAAGGTATCTTCCGTCTGAACGGATCGGAAAAACGAATCAAGGAACTGAAGACGCAATTCGACTCGCCCGATCGATATGGCAAGGGCCTGATATGGGACGGATACACGGTTCACGATGCTTCCAACGTGTTTCGGCGATATTTAAACGACCTCCCCGAGCCCGTCGTTCCCTTAGATCTCTATGAAAAATTCCGCGAACCTTTACGGGGTGCGACGAAACAGGCGAGCGGTGATGCCGAGGGGCCGCAATTCGTCGAGGACTTTGACGAACAGGGCGCCATCGCCAGGTACCAGCGGCTCATTACAGAACTACCGCCCCTCAACCGACAGCTATTGCTCTACATTCTCGACTTGCTTGCTGTCTTCGCGGCCAAATCGGAACAAAATCGCATGAACTCGCAAAATCTCGCTGCCATTTTCCAGCCTGGAATGCTGTCACACCCCGACCATGCCATGGCCCCAGAGGAGTATCGACTAAATCAGTGTGTGTTGATTTTCTTGATTGAGAATCAGGACCACTTCCTCATCGGAATGCAAGGCACGGCCGCCGATGAAAAGACGGTGCAGGAGGTTCAGCAAGGCACGCCAGCCCCCGCCGACACAAACTCTGCCTCTCCGTCGACGCCAACACTTGGTGGCCAGCACTCAAACCTGGGTAGGTCCGCATCAAATGCAAGCGCGGGCGCTGAGAGCGTCCGGCGGGACGGCAAGATACGGCGCAATCGCTCAACGTCTTCTAGACACTCTCGAAATGAAGGCAGCGCCACCCCGTAAGCCCCATTATTGTCACCACACCCACCGGCGGCCTAGCGAGGAGCAACACCGTCCCCTCTAAAAATCACCCGCCCTCGTTTCTGGACGGTTCAATAAGCAATCGTCCCCGATGGCCATGAGGCAGCCCAGCTTCACCACTGCGGCGGAAGAACTAGTCAATGACTCGCCGTCGCCCTCTCCCTGGCGCCTCCGAGTGTAGGTGTCGCGTCTCTTTCGCCCGCCTCCGCCGCTACTGCCGGTAGGAGCCAGGAGAAGCTTTTGGAGCCCCCTCTGAGGTTCTAGCGACCCCACGAAAGAGCGAAATCTCCAGAACCTCTTCCAAAGGTCCCCGACCAGCGAAGGCGAAAAGCGCCAGCGCAACAAGCTTAAAAGAGAGTTCCCACTGGTGGAACCCTGAACCCCAGCGCTCAAAGCTCCACGGCGTCCCTTTCACACTCCGCCGCCGTGTCTCCGGGCCGAGAGTCCAGCAACCCCTTTGACAATCCCCATTCTGATCCCGTGGTTGTGCCCACTCCCTCAGTGATGTCCAGCAGTTATCATCTCCCGGTGATGACTCCTCGAGCCCACGCCTCGAGGGTCTCAAATGCCCGTTTCGCCTCCCACTCTTCAACCTGAAGCGACATTAAAACCTAAGAAATCACCATCCACGTCTCTACATTCTTCATTCAACGAGGGCTCAGAGCTCGGTCAAATCGACGAGCCCATACACCAACTATCGAGCACGGAGGCTCCCGAAAAGGAAAAGGAAAAGAAAAAGCGATGGAGATTGTCTCGATCGACAAAGAGAGACGATGGTGCTGCGCCACACCAGGCTCCGCTGCCCTCTCCTCGTCCCGTTCTAGGCACGAACGTGCTAGCAGAGGACAGTTCCCTATCGCTTGCTAGCGGTAGCGGTAAACCCCGGAAGAGCTTCACCAATGATAGCTCGGATCCCGCAACCTCCCTTGTCGAAACGCAATTGACGCAAGAGTCTGGAAGCAGCCAGAAAGAGAGATCGGAATCTGGCAAAGAGGAGACGACGAAGAATCCGATCGGATGGATAAGGAACAAATACCGTGAAGCCAAGGAAACGCACGAACAACGCCGGAACAAGTCTCCGCCCGCAGACAATAAGCAGGCTTCATCAAGCACAAGCCGGCTATCCCTTCGTGGCAAGAGCTTTGATCTCAGGCGTGAAGACGAAAGACAAGGCAGTCAACCGCAGCCGAGCCTCCCGCCTCCGGTTGTGGCTGTCGTGGAACCACCGCCAACACAACCTGCCCAGCCTCCGGCGCAAGTTGGTGCGGTTGTTCAGCCAGACGTTGCTGCCTTTCCCGACCAACAAGCACAGCCGGAGATGCAAGCTCGCCCGCAGGCCGAGCCTGAAGCAGCCCATAAAACACCACTGGTGGCCGAGCCTACGCAAGCGGATGCCCCTTCTACGCGCCCGGAATGATGCTGTGTGCATTCCGTTTGATACCCATGAGCTTGTTCCTTTTATTCATTTGCTTAATTCCATGGCCAGGCGCTGGCGGTTGCCTTCTTTTCCTTTTCCTTTTCTTTTTGTTTTCTTTTTTTTTCATCTTGCTGTTGTGGAATTTCAAGTCACGTCATACCGAGGAGATGGGATACAGCAGCTGAGAGTTGCATCTACTTTCTTCGTACTCATACCTTTATATCCTCGTATCACCAATTTTTGCTGTTGGCGCCTGTCTTTAGTTGGGCAATGCTGTTCTAGGTTTATCAAACTGGCGAGAAGGCTCCTTTACGCTCTTGTTGCAATTTCCTACATTTTTCACCCTCACCACGTTTCCCCATCTCCTGCAGTGATGTATCTTCGAACAGCTGGGCGAGGGAAAGCAAAGTACATGAATGTCTATTCAATGTTTCTCTTACATGATATTTTGTCAGAGCCCGTTTCTTGACCCCAAAATTTGACAGCCTTCCCTCCTCGTCCGTGTGGCACAAGTTTTGTATACATAATACATCCTTCGCGTACTCTCGCCACCTGGCCCCCTACTAAGGTTCGTGCATTCATCTTTGCACTTTCGTACCCCAGGTGCAAATTCCATCAACTCTCTTGTGCTAGTTTGGGGGTTTTGTTCTTTGTCATCCTTTTTCCATGTCTGTTTGTTATGTTGGGATACCCTGTGGCTCGCCCAACCACGATTTGAAGGGGTTTTCTTTTTTTCTTTATGGAGATGAAGACCTTAGCGCTGCTCTCCTCCCGTTTGAAGTTGGTTAGAATTGGAAGGTGGCGGGCGGCGTGGCTCATATGCGCAGCCGCTACTACCATGCTGGAATTTAAAAGGATGACGAGAAAGTTTGTACATTAGGTCGCAGGCCCCGTTCCCCAATTTCCCGGGGGCATCTAAGAGAAACAACAACAAGAGATCTAGTTTCCACCCTTCCTTCTAACTGGCCCGTTTATAGACAGCTCAATGTGCTATTCATGCCTAACGGGTGATGCCCATCTGATTTGGCTGCGAGGTTCTTCATGACTCAGTCTCCCAAACGACCAACTTGCCCGCTCTCCTCCAGTCGTCTGTGAAGAGGCCGTTCCAGCCCTCCCAAACGCGTTTGAGACTCCGGATGCCATGTTCCGAGCCAGGCCCGTCAAAGTATTCTACCAGTACGGGCTCGATGCCCTCGAAACCGACGATATAGGGAGGCACCCTCTCGCGCAGGCCTGACGACGGAGGGTCTACGGGCCACAGTTCTCGGTTGAGAAAGCCGATGGGATCGTCGTAGAAGCGGTCGGCCTCATCTCTATACATCTCTCTCTCGTAAGAATGGGGATCGGTATGAAGCGGGGGTCGCAGGTGAGGGCGCGAACAGAGAGCCCCGGGTAGATCAAGTGGGACCGCCAGGGAGTAGAGTGGCAAGGGGTGAGGAATACGGCGAAGCGGGCCTCGCTGTTGGCAATGTCGGGGGTGGGGCGGTCGGCGGAGACGGCGTACTGATCGCGGAGGAAGGCGGTTACGGAAATGACGGCGCGCTGGTGAGCGATGCCGAGATAGGCGGCGACGATGAGGTTGATGAGGAGGCCGGGGATGAGGTACCGCTTATTGCGGAACTGGTGGGGGCGAGCATGGTGGTGAGGGGAGTAGAGGAAGAATTGGGAGACCATGCGGGCGGAGAGGACGTGGAGCAAGGGGAGGAGCGGGTAGATGAAGCGGGCCTCCTTGTGAGCGATTTGGGAGAGGACGGTGATGGTGACGTAGACGGCCCACTTGAGGACGGTGAAGCCCTTGGAGGCCTGGGGATTGGGGTGGGAGCGCCAAAGGGAGAGGAGGACAAAGGGGAGGAGGCTGATGCAGAGCAAGGGTAGGCCCTGGGAGAGGTAGTAGTGGCCGACGTTTTCCCCGTAGAAGACTGCGAGATCCTGGGAAAGGTTGAAATAGAGCCACTTGTAGGGGGAAGGTCCAGAAGCCGAAGAAGAGGCGGTCGGCGGCGACGGAGATTCCTAACGTGAGTGCACCGCAGTAGAGGATCTCGGTAAGAAAGGCGACGGTCTCCTTGAGAGTGGGGTTGAGGAGGGTGCTGGAAAGGCTCTTGGGCATAAGAGTGAGGAGGCAGATTGGGGCCCAGATGAGGAGATTTGTGGGACGGAGGAGGACCGCGGTCGCGGCGAGGATAAGGGAGAGGCGTAGTCTACAGAAAGGGGGTGGTTAGCGGAACGGTGGAGGTACGAATGGGATATACAGGGAGCTTTGGGGGCAGCTCACCTTTTCGCGCCCTGTGGACTACGGGTGATGGAGCCAAAGGTACGAAGTTTGTCCTTCAAGGGGGTTGGAATACCTCCCATGGCCAGCCGTTGAGAGCGGCGACGGTGAGGGTGGTCTCTAAAGAGTTGGAAAAGGTTCTCACGGAGACGTAGAACTGCCACGGGTTAAGCGCGGTCATCCAGAGCTATCGTAGAAGAGAGGCAGTGTTAGTCATGCGGGAATCGTTGCAGCGCAAAGCAAGCTCGAGCACGAGCAAGGAACCTGGTTCCTCAGCGGGCGGTACTCACCACTGTAGCGGAAGCTATCGTGTCATCCTTGTATAGTTTCTGGGCCAGCTTCCAGCTATAAAAGTCGCCGAGGGCGGCGATGACGGCCTGCATCACCTTGGGCAGCACGAGCAGCAGGGTGGCTCGCAGCCCAGGCACCACATAGTGGCCGAGAAGGTCTGCAAACTTATATACTGCGGCGAATAGCAGAGGGTGTAACGAGGACCTCAGTTGGTGGTCCCATTCCTAAGTTTCGTTTCCCGTCAGTCCCTAAAGATCACTTTTTGGTCGTATCTTTTTTTCTTTTCCCTTGCCTCTTTTTGCTTCCCTCTAGTGCTGAGGTGCACACCAACTAGTGAGGGGCAGGGGAGGGATGAGTGAACGAACCCAGGTGATGTACGCGCCGCTGCCCTCGCCGAAGGCAGCTCGCCAGGCGGGTTCGAGACATTGGAAATACTCGTCGGGCTGGAAAAAGGTCTGGACGAGGGCGGAATTCACAAGCCTGAGAAGGAGAAGTGCCCCTAGGACATTTTTCGCCTTGTAGGCCCCAGGCTGGGAAATCTTTTGTGAAGAAGCCATCGCTAGTCAAGGCTTGAAAGAAGGGATTGCTGCTCCTCTAGCTTTTCTGGCGGGTTCTTTGTCACCGTAATCAGCGGTGCTTGTGAACCTCTCCGGGACGTCCTTTTATCACCTTTCCAGGATTTTGCACATGCTTCGCCGGATCTAAATACCTCGCATCAGGACACGAGTGTAGTGTGGAAGCTTTAGGCACACTCACCTCGATGTCGTCGAGAGGCGTGGCGCGGCGCGAGCGCGCGCCAGAATTTTTGGGGTCCATCCAATTTTGGCGGACATCTACGCGACACAGTGCGTGCTTCGGGATTTCATTTCCAAAAAGGGGCAGCATGGAAGCCTGCAAGGTGAGCCGGATTTTTAGTGTACTGTTAGGGATATAAGAATAATAGATGAGATGCTGCCTGGCTCGAAAAGTGGCCGGCTTATTATTCCTGAATTGCAAGGAGATGCGCAGTGCACTCAAGGGCTCTGGCCTTCCTCGATGCTCGAGTCAAGAAGCTCGAGGAAAGGCGTGGCCCGCTCTCATAAAAATCAAGACACGGTCTCCCGTCAAGGGAAGAACCTTGAGGATTACGAGGTTGGCGAGATCATGTTTGCAGCCTTCTTTCCCACCCTCTCTTCATGAGGACCAAGATAGACAAAGGAGAATCATCTTCTTTTCTTTCGTTTTTTTTCTTGGGTGCAGAGTCCGTTGAGTCGCTTCGCATAGGGCATGTGGGTCACCTCGCAAGGCAGATGAAGCTGCTAAGAAACAAGATTCTCACCGATCCGAGGTGCTCTGCATATTCAACATGTGGGGGTGTGGGATGACAGCATGGTGAACGAGCAGCCCATCAAATTTTATACCAGGTTTATCTGCACGCAGAGCTCAACGATAGATTTAAGAAGAAGCAGGTACGGGATCCAATCGGCGAGGTACTCCGCCTTACTCGGTGTAAGTATCACTAGTGATAATTATTAGCCGACGTCTCTTATTCTGAGCGCCGCCGGAGCAGGCCAGTGCATAGGCACCCGGCCAAGCCCGAGGACGGGCCACCGTCCGCGGCTCCCTAGAGTTGACGTACAATTCGGCTGTGATCTGATAGAAAGGCTCTGACATCACAACCTCAGGATCCTTGATGAGAAGGAGGCGACTGGGACAAAAGGCGAACCTCTCGTGACCTCGCCTGGGCACTGTACGACTCCATGCTGACTGGTTGAGGTCGGCGAGCCAAGCTTCTCGAGGAGTGGAGGGTAATAGGCTGGTTTTCATTGGCTGAGTGGGCGGGATGCATCGCATTGTGCATCGCCGGGGGCAGGGGACGGTGCTCAGCTGAGGACACGGCCGGATTCATCACGCCGTTGTCGGAAGCCCAAACATGCTAGTGAGCGGACGGCGGACCCCAGCGAACGATAATCGAGGGGGATTTCAGACTGCTTGGTCCTTTTCTTAGCCCATATTGCCGGCAGCCCTCTCGCCGTCGAGCGAAGACCGGGGTGGGGCTCAGGTCTCTGCTTTTGATCATTCCGCTTGATGACGGCCGTGGATCTAGACTATCGATCATCAATCCACACGTGGGAAAGCGAAATGAAACTCTTCACGATGCCAGAATCGCCAACTAGGGCCCATGGTTGAACCAACAAGTTGGTCCAATTCGAGAGTCCAGTGGCCGGTTTGCTTCGGCAGAAGCCTTGGTGAGTGGGGAGGGGGACTTAACCCCAAAACGAACGACTCCAACAAAGAAACAACCCCAAACCTCCAAAATTCCCACCCTCGGACGCAAAGACAATCACCAGAGGTACCCAAAGGCGGTGGGCGAGATGGCTTGGGTCGATCCAATGGCAAGCATTCGCATCAATGTTCCATGGGGAATCCATTGATTCCCTTGATTCAGTCGATCTCCACTCATGTGGGTCCCATGCTAAATAGTGCTCTCGGCCTCTCAAGACACGAGGATTTGAGGGTTTGAGGGGCAAGGAACTTGGAAAAGAGGTCAAATGGCTGGCTCGTCGCTGATGTCACCCATGGACCCTAGCAAGCCTAGCTCCATATTCAAGGTCCCCATTGCTCTTTCCCCACAACATTTTTGCCCCTCCATCAATCAATGGGCAATGGAATGCGTAGTGTACATTCCCGTTCGAGTTAATGCCCTCTTGTCCAGGGCCTCTTATTTTTGGTGTGTCATTTTCTTTCGCCGATGCCCGCCTAGACTTGCGCTTAGGGGAAGCCGTGGTCATACACAACCTCGATTCGCTTTGCCCTTACCTCAATCGTATCCGCTCTTTACCGCCGCACTAAGCCGCAAGGATTGGGGACGTTGTGCAGGTGCAGGCAAACCAAACTCTCAACCCCAACTGTGCTCGCCCTCTCTCCTTTTCGACTTGAAAGTCTCGGCCCAGTTTATGCTTTCCGGAGCTATAATAGTCCCTCGAGTCGCCCCCCAAGACGAGCATAGAAAAGTTTATTCTCCTTCTTCCTCTCTTCTTTGCTTCCGCATCCTGCATAACACACTAAATACAAGGAGCTTATCTCTCCCCTGCAAACCGCCCTTATCTCAACCCCTTACTGGAAAACCCTCCTTTTTGTCTTCAAAGAGCACAATCGAAGCCAGATTCTGATTTTCCACCTTCCCCCTCCTAACACTTATTTCTTTTAAGCAATCCCACCGTATACAATGGCACCACATGCAGACGACCGCTCAGGCGGCACCTCTTCGGCCGCGGCCGGCTCCCGGTTCCATGCCGCTTCCACGGACGCCGCAATCTCCGCCGAGAACGAATACGCCGCCCACAACTACCACCCCTCCCTGTAGTCTTCTCGCGCGCACAAGGTGTTCACGTCTGGGACCCCGAGGGGAAGCAGTACTTTGACTTCCTTTCTGCCTATAGCGCTGTGAACCAGGGCCATTGCCACCCCGAACTAGTCAAGGCGCTCTGTGATCAGGCCGGCAGACTCACGCTGAGCTCTCGAGCTTTCTACAATGACGTATTCCCTAAGTGGGCCGAGCTTGTTAAGGATACCTTTGGCTATGACATGGTCTTACCCATGAATACCGGAGCGGAGGCAGTCGAAACCGCTATCAAAATTGCGAGGAAGTGGGCGTACAAGGTCAAAGGCGTCGAGCAAGGAAAAGCCTTGGTTTTTCTGTTGATGGGAACTTCCACGGACGAACAGCAAGTCTAACCCGCAATATAACCAAAGAACCGCCCCCCCCCCCACCTTTCTCTCCTCTACAAAGAATCCATTTCATGCATAATTTCGAGCTCTCCAACTAACACTTAAACGCGCAGATGACCGCCATTTCGCTTTCGAACGATCCAGAGTCGCGAGACAACTATGGGCCCTATGTGCCAAACATCAGCTGCACAATTCCTGCCACCGGAAAGACCATCCGCTACAACAGCGTTGATGACATCGAGGAAGCTCTCGAGAGTCACGGCAAGGACACGGCTGCCTTCATCATCGAGCCCATTCAGGGCGAGGCAGGCGTTGTCGTGCCGGACGAAGACTATCTCGCACGAGTCCACGAGCTTTGCAAGAAGAACAATGTCCTACTCATCTGCGACGAGATTCAAACCGGTATCGCGCGGACGGGTAAGATGCTCTGCTCGAATGGTCGGGAATCAAGCCGGATATCATCACCCTAGGAAAGGCCATTGCCGGCGGAATGTACCCTGTCAGCGCTGTTCTCAGCCGCAAAGAGATCATGCTGGTTGTTGAGCCCGGCACCCACGGGTCCACTTTTGGTGGAAACCCTCTCGGCGCAGCGGTATCTATTCGCGCACTTGAGCTTGTCAAAGAAGAGAACATGGCTGCTAGGGCAGACAAGTTGGGCCGTCTCTTCCGCGAGACCATTACCGCCTTGAACTCGCCCATTGTGCAGACCGTCCGCGGAAAGGGTCTTTTAAATGCCGTTGTGATCGATGAGTCCAAGGCCAATGGCAGGACAGCCTGGGACCTTTGCATTTCGCTAAAGAACAGAGGCATTCTTGCCAAGCCTACTCACGGCAACATCATTCGCTTTGCACCCCGCTGGTGATTACCGACGAAGAGCTCCGCAAGGCCCTCGACCTGATAACTGAGGCTATTGAGGGGTTGCCTAATGCTGAGAAAGCTGTGGCACACTAGGCCTCAGATGTCGATGCGAACACGGAGACATGAAAATAGGAGCTTCAAACGAAATGTGCGAGGATGCCATATTGCTTCGCGCTCTATCATCACTTTGTTTCCCTATATATCGGGGAGCATCCCGGTCTTCTCCTTCTCTTTATAGTTTCTACTAACCATTTTCTTTTTTTATCATCTTGATGATGCCACTATATCCACACCCTTTTCTTCCCTTCCTTTTCCTCTTCTAGGGTTTACATGCTCGGGAACGCAAGAGGCGTAATCTAGTGGGTCTTTTTGGCGGACTTTGGGAAACATTGGGAGTTTCACTGAGGAATCGTTTGTTTGAACTCTTTCGGGTTAGATGTATACCCCCTGGTTGCGGATGATGCAGCTGGGATGAGGGCAGGAAAGCAATTTGGATAACCATTAATACTTTTCCTCACGATATTAGCATGCGGCTTGAAGCTGCCTCCTGACGATATACCAATTGAAGATACCACGGGTTATGATTCATCAATACTATCTTGCAAAGTTACAGGGACGTCGACGAACCTGGTAAAGTTGTTTCGCCCAAAATCCTAATAATGAGATGAAAGAAGCGTGTGTGTTGCCTCGCACGCCCTGATACCCATATGGCTGCCCATAGAATCATGGCATTTGCTAAATCTAGTACCGAGGATCATGCTGCCCTGACGGCACCCGGATCGCCAGTGCTCCTAAAGAGTAGACGAATAGTTGAAGGAGAGAGTCCAGAGTCCCCTACACTCAATATACTTCTTAGCCTTCACAGCCCTCTTCTCTTTCCTTTGAATCATCGTTCTGGCCCAAGTCAAACGCCCATTCTTTGGTTCTCCGCCCTCTACATAGCTCCGCTGGCTTCCATGGACAACCCGCAGTCTAGTCTTGAGCCTGAGCACTCTCGGTTCCCCGTAATTCGATATCCTAACTTTGGCTATGGGGTCTCTAAGGGCTAAACAGGCCTTGAGCGTAGGTTGCGTTGCCTATGGGTCTTACATTGGTACTTTGCCCTGCCCCGACTTCACTGCAAGACGGACCTAGGCAACACCATAGACGATTAAGAGCGAGCAGGGACTCGGAGTGAGGATCTACAGAATGACCTCACGCAGGGTTAGGCACCTTTTCCGGTTCTTAGTGCTACCATTAGCAAATGGGGTAGCGCGGTATCCTTGGTGATTGGCCAGAAGACTCGGGGTTGTGCCAACAAGCTATCTATGTGTTTGGCTATGTCGATGGTCTATAATGTGTATAGAAGACGGATCTTTGTCCCTTACTTGCTTGTGGGCTTACCAGGGTCCACTAGATATTGTACGACTCGGAGAGAGTACTCTTAGGGATGGCCTCTTGGAGGGGGCCTCATGGCGTACTTGAGGCCGAGGGCCATTGCCTTCATCGTCCTCTTCTAGCTCTTTACCCTTGTTTCCATTCCTCCCACCCCATCATATTAACCAAGCAAGCAGCTGATGTCACGATGTAGGGTTATAGCAAACGGAATCATGCCCTCTTCATATCAAGTTCAAAACACCATGGTACAAAACAGCTTCAATAGATAAGTATTCAGCACAGGATGCCTCATGATAGGTTCACTATCACAGGACCGCAGGCTGTAGAAGACTCCGAAATGATGCCCGTGGACGAAAGGCATGTCGGGATTTGCATGCAATGAATGCTTGAAGCTGGAGGCCGTAGGCGTCTAGTGTAGAACCAAATGGACGCAATGAACTTTCTCGCCATAAAGATTGCTATGAATGTCGGGAGCCTGGTCGGGAGAGGAGGAGGGGATACGTGGATGCCATTATGAGGCATTGGCTAGCGACTGCGTGAGCCGGACAGTGAAGGTATCTAGAGATTCATGTATATTCCTTGCCACATGGCTACTGGCTCTGATAAGCTTCGCTTTCTCTCGTTTCTTGCTTCGTATATGAAGGGAGGTATGTGAATGGTGGTATGCTACGCACTATGCTTGCCCGCTCACTATGCAGCACCCTAGCTTCGCATCTTCACGCCCAACCCTTCAAAGCGTCGATTCAGTCAGTCGCCTCTTTTCTCTTCGTCAATTCTCCTCATCTTCAAGTTTCAAAGCGTGCAGCAAGCCCCATTTTTGACATCTGCTGCCGATCGAGCTCAACCTCGATAGGTGACGTGTCAGGCCACCACCGGGGGGCACGTTTCCGGCATCTCGGACTTGGAACTTGGGAAAAGATGTGATGGCGACGGGGTAGGTCTCAATCAACCGGACACCGTGCTGGGGGCGCAAACCCGCCTCTTGTTACGGCCAATGTTCGGCGTCGGGGGCTCCACAGGGCTGCAAGCTTTCATCAAGTTTCAGGCCAAGACCGTGTCCTTGAGCGTTGCGATTCTCCCAAACGAGCAAAACCTGTCAAGCCACGCTATGCGCGCAACGCCGGGACTGGAAGCCCATTGCCCACTCAAAATTGCTACTCCTACCTTGCTGCGCGCGCTAGAAAGATGTGGTTCAAAACGATGGCACCAGCGGGCAGGTGGAACGAAAGGAAACCTCGATACGAACCAATGCTCTCAGTGTCCCCACACCGATGAAGGCTGGTACAAGTGGACTTTTATGTGATGGGTAGCGGGCACGACATCCTCAATGGTCGATCACTCGCTGATTGAACCAACGGATATCACTCTGGATTCGGAGGGGAGGGTGTTGCCTACCTGCCTGGGAGGATTGCTGACAACCCGCAACAGGGGCCGGATGCACTTTCCCAACTTGTGTCTCCTCCACATTTTTCCCTGTCCACTCTCCTTTGCCCGATTCTTCCAGTTCAAGAGATAAATATTAATATTGCGGGAGATCAAGAAAAGGAGAAAAGGGCAATCAAGGTGCAAGGCATCCATGCGCGTGGGCAAACGGATGCAATGCCGACAAGGGTATCCGGCATTGCGGGGCGAGGCAAACAGGCGACAGGCCAGGCAGGCAGCTTGATTGAGGCTCAAGACAAGAAAGTCCTACATGTATTCCATGGAACAGCCAGTCAAGGCAAGGAACGACAGGATTGGGGGCTTGCTCCTTGGAGCTCAAGAGCAACTGGCACATGGAGTGTACCCCGCGCGGACAAATCATCAACCAAGCACTTGCATTGACGGAAGCAGGCAATTCAGGTCTGCTGTGCAAGGCGCAGATGTGCGGTACCTCGGCCTTTCCCCGAAACAAAAGTTACAAATTATTGCTGAAAGAAAGCGAACATGTCATTTTGGTCGCTGGAGAGCGTCGATCCTGAGGTAGAAAGTCTCGGTCAGAGATCAAAAATCTGGGGAAACATAAGGATTCTCAATAATCTTAGAGTGATGTGTGAGGCGTATCAAGTGAGAAGCAGAAGTCCAGGCTGCATCTTGGCCAATTTGATACTGGGCTCAACTCGATGCATATTCCGCGACGAGAACTCGTCGACGCCGCTAACACCATAAAGGGAGCTGGTATCAAGCAAGAATGCGACTCCGACACAACCGATATTTTTGGACCTCTGGAAGTAGAGCTTCGGCCCCTTTAGTGGGTTTTACGGAAGGTCGGCCATAGCATTGGTTACTTTGATAGTGTGAGAAGCGCCCTTGGGTTAGCATTGAAATGAGTGAATGGATGTCAGGTGATGGCGCAATGGATGACACTTTCTTCGTCGTCGATGGCGATGGCCCAAAACCGCGTCCCCGATCTGTGGTGGCAAGTCAAAATTGGTTAGACTGCACGGTCCAAGCAAAAACAGCCATATTAACGGACGGGGGAATACGGAGTGTCAAGGAAAGGTGTTGCTGGAATGGCAGAAGGCCAAAAGAAAGAAGAAGACAAAAGGAGAGGAAAACGGGACCAGACAAAGGTAGAAGAGAGTTTGACTTTCGGAGCTGACGAGCTCAATAAACAAACGGTGAAAACGAAACACTATGTCCCTTTACAGCATCGATATCGCCGTTGCCTGTGACATCCTGCACGGTAGAACCTGTCCGGCCTGCTTTTGACACCCACCGACAGCGAATTACCACATAGTGATTGGGCCGTCCGATCAACTGATCGTCCCCATTCCAAGGAGCCATGCAGATAGAGCTTGGGAAGTTGGCGCCACCTCCAAACAGCACACGATCCCCATTCAGTAACCTGTCAGTTGAGGGGGCAGGCAACTTCTCAGGCAACAAGAAACTCTAATATCGCATCTTCCAGCACCTTCACCCGGGGCCCGGTCGGGTGGGTGGCGGATGATGCTGTCAACCCACTGACAGTCGCGTGTGGTAGCTCAGTCCGTTTGTCATCTACACGAGATGGTTGATGGAAGTGAGAGAGGCTTTCACGGTGCGGGTAGATACAACGGCTTGAAGGTATTGCTCCAGGACAGCTGATGGCTTTTTACTAGTCAAGCAAGTGATAGATGTTCGAAAGCCACATGCACTCCAAGCAATTCCAAAGCATCCACGGATCCACTATCAATTCTTCCCAGTGTTAGCGCTTCGACATTTGGCGGGATATAATTGATCCACCATGCAGGACCAAAGGTCGAAGAATCCATGGATCTGTGGCCCAATGGCTGTGGATGCCCGCAATGAGCCGTTCCTTCTTCATCCACTTTGATCCTCTTCTGATTTCGGACCGCTACCGTATAAGGAACGTTTGGCCTCCTATCATCCCAGCAACGAGTAATTCTTCGCAAAATTCCGAAGTGTACAAGCAGCACTGTTGAACTGTCTGGTGGTTTCAACGGAGTGAGGGATCCTCTGCATCATCATTCATGATACGCTCAATTTAGCCCAACCGTCCATGCCCACCCTCTTCAACGTTTCAATATCTCGACACACCCACTGTGACGAAATGGGCACCTACCTCTGTCGACCCAAGTCCCACTCCCACCTCCCTGCGATCCCACCACCGTTGGTGGAGGTGGAGTAGACCATGTACCGCGGCGTTTCCCATCCATCGCGCGTGGTGCAAGATTGAGCTGGCTGCCCCTTGCACACCCATAACTTAGTTGCCACGCCATTCACCACCCACTGACGGATCCGCTGGATCCTGACCCCTCAGGTTTTGAGGCTAATTCAGCAAGCGTCCACCAATCGATCATCAGACCCAGCAACCCGTGGTTGGTCTCCCAAAAGCTGAGACGTACAAAGGGTCCCAGAACGCGCGGGTATTTGTCGACCGACGTTCTAGAAACCGCTTCCGAGACCGGCACTGGAATGGGAGTTTTTGCCCGCTTTTAAAATTCACGAACATCGACTCTATCCTCACACACAGTGCAGCCGGGTTTTTCTTCTCCTTTGGCCCCATCAAAGTTTGCGGGTGAAATCAAAGGTGCCGCGTAGCACACAATTCGCATGATGAACATTAATGATGTGCTCACGACTTGGGACAGGCATCGAGGGAGCTGCATGGCCGACCCTCCTCGTACGTGACCGACTTACCCCAAGATACCGGCCAATTGTCACCCCTCCTCACAACGCACTCTCTGCGCGCGTGCAGAAACATAGCTAGTTTATTGTCTTTTGAAATGGCCTGTCAAAAGAAGAAGAAGAAGAAGAAGAAGAAGAAAAGTAGCAAGGCCCTATTCTGAGTCGATATTCCGGGCCACCCCGAACAGCGTCCATGTCTTTTTCGTACGTTGATTGTTTATCTCTTCAATGTTCTTTCTCCTCGCTTCTTGGGAAACGCCCAGGAAGCTTCGGACCTTTTATCTGATAAGCAGCACTGGCAGACAGCGAAGGCAGCCCCACTCCTCACGCTTGGCTCGTGCCGATGCGGATGGCATCTCTGGAAGGCCAGTCTCTGCGTATAACTCCCTTCATCGCTCACTGGCCTCTCGCTAAGATGACTGAGGAGCGCCTGTGTGGATGCTTTCTTTTTCCTTTTCCTCTTTTCCAGCGATACATACTCGGCCACTACCCGGATGGGCTGCACTGCATGGTGTCCCCAGGTCTTATCGTGATAACGCATCTCGGTGGGGCAAAGAATGCAACCAACCACTCTAATAATTGGGGTTGGAACTAATCTTTGCCAACTGTGGAAGCTCGAAAGCTAGTGCTTGTTACACTTCGCTATCCTCCTGGTCGGGGCAAGCAGGATCCGTTATCTGTTTATTTTCCTCTTCTACGCGGGCGATCAACACCTGGCTGGGCCAAGAATATCCTCTCCTCGCATTATCGTTCACTGATCATGAAAAGTCCCAACTATACAGGAGCAGCCGATAACGAAAGACGTAGTATGAGAGCGGGGATGACGCAGGACGTCTCTTTCGTCCGGAGCTAAGTTGTCCTGACACCCCTGGAGGAAGGGAGAATAGGCAGAAACGAGGCGGTCGCACCGCGCCACTTCAAATTCACCCTCTCCCCCAGATTGATTGATTTCGTCAAAACAGAGAGGGGGATGGAAGTACCAGCTGTATCTCTAGAATGCCACAAGGAGTCAAAAGGATTACAAGTAGTACGGGGGAAACTTTTGGGACGACACTGGGTACAAGCCTGCCGTTAGAAGGCACTCAAAGTCCAGACTTCGATGTTGTCTGAGCTTCGGTAACTTTGAATCAAGATCCACGTACTGATAAAGATACGTCACTCGGGCCGGGCTTGTTCCTTGTTGAAGCTTGCAAGCTTGGTCCCTGCCTCTCTTGTTTGCATCAGATACCACCACCACCACCGTTAATGCCGCCACAATGGACTCTCCGACAGGATAGTCATGATAATATTGCATCGCCCGCAACTTGGCTTCCGGATTGGAAACCTTGGCACCCTGGCTTTGCAACGTAAATCCCACCCTGCAAACGAAGACGACTCGGAAGAGCCCCTTGGTTCAATCATCCAAGGTGTGAAGGACTTTGAGATCCTAGATATTGGCCGTATCAAAGACTGGCCCACTCATTCATCATGAAAATTGCTCCATGCTCCAGGAGTGCAGGCTTTCCTAGAACTCAACCTGATCGAGGTCAGGCCATCAAGTTCCTTCTCGGCTCGATTTTGCACCTAAAGGCATCGAAGTAGCCCTTGCCTGTCTTATCAGAAAGCTAAGAGTAGGGATGGGAGGCTGGCTTCTAAAAATCGGCACTATGAACTGCAGAGGAGCGAATTCGTCAGGGTTGTTCCTGAATAACTAGTCCGGCAAGATCCTTCCAGCTGAAGCGTGCAACGGGCATTCAGGCGTGCATGAAAACAAGACATGGTGCAATGCGCGATGAGCAGCCTAGTGTAGACTCGGGTTCATAATCTACTTTGTGGTGGTGGCCAGAGGAATTGAGAGAAGACGGGTCGCTGAATGCTAAGTGGTAAGTATTTTCCTTTTCTCACTCTTCGATCGAAATCAGGTACGAAGTACTTCAACCGGGGCTTAGTGTAAAGTCTGCAGGAGATCGCAACTGAGATGCAAACGAAACAGATCATTCCCTTTTTCTTTTTCTTCCCTTTTCTTTCTTTTTCAACTTACTTGTTTTTTGGGTCCCCTTCCCTTTATTGATTGTCTACTTTCGCCTCGTCTTCAGGATTAAACACACTGAGACCGGCAAGTACCATAAAACACTTCAGTCTTGATATACCTCCGTCTTGTGTATGGCGGGCAAGGGACCAGCAACGTCCTGCCGATCGATTCCTACCGAATTTGACCTAGTGGCTCAACTGCGTTGCTGGATCGTCAATGTATAAATGAAAGAATGAGAAGAATGGGTTGTGGTGTAAACCCTTGACCGAACACAGGACCCGGCCGGCGCGCTCACCGAGCCGCTTGATCAAGCCTGGACCACACACACACCGGCAAGAGAGGCGATCAGATGGCAAGCGAGGCCAGAGTGGGTAAGTGGTTAGCCAACCAAGTGCGAGAACGTGCTTCTATCTGGAGAGTGGTACCCAACCGTTTTATCTTTGACACCCGGGTTGGGATGCGGCCGTCTGCTTCGGCTTTTTTTTTTTTGAAGCGGTACACACGGATGGCGGAGAAAGAAAAAAAAAGAAAGGAACTTGAAAGAAAAGAGACAGTCGCCCTCCTAGTGGGATTTAGATCATCATCGAAATGGGAATCTACATCTCCATCTTAAGACTATATGAACTCTACCTCGGTATGTGAGGTGGATCAAGGGCTTGAGTTGGAGCGAAGGCTGGTGGTACCTTATGCCCCCACGGGCATGCCCAGATCTGAGAGAGGGGAGAGGCCGACTGCACACGGTCGTTTGTTCAACTGTAGAAGGTGTCGATGGAAAAAGAAAAGAGGATGAATCGTTTCAAGGCAAATCGCCATCCGGAAAGAAGCAACTTGGACAGGCCGACCTCAGTACGCACGAGTGAGCTAGGACGCATTTGGGTCCGATAATGAAGACGATGCCTCTTTACCCACGTATTATAGCTCACCCATTACCTCATCCCTCCCGCACCGGATGAAGTTCCGTCTGCTTGTCTGCAGGGGCACTGACGATGGGCTCGAACTGTTGGATGGGGGAAAGCCATTCCTCGGTGCATCGAAACTACGCAGGACATAAAACTGAGGGTCACATGAACTCGAGTAGCAGGGCGCCCCAGTCTCCAACCATGCTTGATTGATTCCCCACCTCGTCCACGGCTTCTCAAAAGGGCGCGAATAAAGTCCTAGAGTGGCAAACCTCTTTTTACATGAGCCACAGTTGTGCGAGAGGGCGCTTCCCATCACCCTCATCACCCCCGAAAATCAGTCTTCGCCGAAGTTGTGTCTGCTCCGCCCACCTCGATTCACGTCGTGTATCTAGGCTGAGAAGGAGGCTGGGTTAGAGACCATTTTCTATCAATCACTTCCACTTCCCGATTCAGATTGGCGGGCGGCGAGCTGCTGCACTCAATGGTGCCTCTGGGGTGCGGCGTCCCCCTCCCGCAAGCCCCCTAGGACTGATCAGTTGTGCCTTTACCCTGAAGGTACATCCATTTTAGCGGAGCCTGGTCAAGTTTCCGAGTGTGGCCTTCTTCAAAAGACGGGGCCTCAATGTTATGATTGCGCTCCAGACAAAACCGTTTGCCTCAAGTACGCTAGAGTACAGTGCATTGTCGCATCCCCACATCATAGCCTGAGCTCGAGCTATCCAATGGTTCGGAGAAGGCCTGTGGGACCCAGATTGATCAAAACAGTCTTTGCAGCCAGTGCTCTGTCTTTCTGGGTCACGCCCCCTTCCCCTGTTCTGCCACTGTCCCTCTCTCCCTCTCAACAATTCTTCCAGCCCTTTGCTTTCAATGTTCCGAGCTGGTTTTCAAGGTACTGTCCTGATCTCTGGGACAGACCGTCCTTTGATTCGCACTGCGGTGTTTCTTCCGTCTCCTTTGTTCTTTACCTCATCATGTGTTCTACCGCAATTGTATTCTCTTCCGGGTGCGAAACCGGGCCCTTAGCTCGTAGTCAGTAGAAGGCTCCAGATGGAGCCTAGAAAATGTAAGCGGTGAAGCCGCCACCCGCGTAAATTGGAGACTTGGGTCGATGGGACGGGCGCTGGAACTGTACCCCGACCCTATTTTCTGCCTGGCAGGTGACTAGGAAGGAGAAGGGTACTTCTTTCCCGCCTTCAACCCCCATGTACTTCGTACCCACGTTTGGCTGGCCAGGCCCTCCACCGCCAACACGATGTACTCTGGACCCACTCCGCCGTCTTCCAGACTTTCCTCCCACCCTGCACCTGCGCTCGTGAGCTCTGGGCTCCAAAATACGTCAAGTCTGTATTAGTCACATCCAGTCACTCGCCCTCTCTTCCCATCATCCCCCCAGCTCCTCGCGACTTTTGAATGATTTAGCACTTCCCCTTCCAATATCGCTCGCAACGCAACACACGATCCAAGGCCGGGAACGCCCTCTCGCCCTCTAACCAACATACGAAAATATCATTTTACTCCCTGTGTTACACACACACAGACCGCGTTCAACCTCCTTCCCGCATCCACGAGACCCTTGCTCGTCGGTTCCAGTTGCCAGGTCGTTTGCTCTTGGTTATCTTCGACCCTTCCGCTTCTTGCTGCCCCTACAACCATAACCCCAGTGACTCGAATAGCGTCTTTTTGTTCCTGACTTGCGCACTGATCCGTTACCACGTCGAGTTATCCACAACCTCCTGCCGACTCAAGCCCTCGTTTTGCCGTGCTCTCCCCAAACATCTGGGGCCTCTAGACGTCTACTCCCAGACCCGTCGTGTACATGACTCCCACCGCTGCCGACGTTTTTCGAATAGATTAGGCCTCCGGGCTGCTCCCTTTACCCTCCCACACCTTTGATCTTCGCGCTCACGAGTCCTCCGGTCTGCTCTCACCATGCCTGAACCTCGAAATGGCTCGTCGTCCGCTGGGCGCGACAAATATGCCCAGATCGGCAACTTTGTCGTTGGCTCGGAAATCGGCAAGGGCAGTTTTGCTCAGGTCTATATGGGATGGCACAAGGTAAATCTCGCTGCCAAGTTACCCACCCGTTCTTTGTCCCTGCCTCTTCTCCGCCGCTTTTCTTTAGGCTACAACTGTTCTTTGCTCGACGCCGCCCTCCCCTGCCCCGTACGTAGAGGACTGCTGATACTAATTCCCTTGGACCGTAGGTTTCGCGAGCAGCCGTAGCAATAAAGTCCGTTGAAATGGACAGGCTTAACAAGAAACTCAAGGAAAATCTCTACGGGGAAATTCAGATCCTCAAGACCCTCCGTCACCCACATATCGTAGCCCTCCACGACTGCGTCGAGTCGAAAACGCATATAAATCTAGTGATGGAATACTGCGAACTTGGTGATCTCTCTTTCTTCATCAAGAAACGGGACAAGCATGCCACTCATCCCGCCACGTACGACTTGGCGCGGAAGTACCCCTGCCCTCCCAACTCCGGCCTCAACGAGGTTGTGATTCGCCATTTCCTGAAGCAGCTAGCCAGCGCGCTCAAGTTCCTTCGAGAGATGAACTATGTCCATCGGGACGTAAAGCCCCAAAACCTACTCCTCCTACCATCTCCGGAATACCGAAAGATTCACCCCCGTGATATCCTAGAGGCGAGCCAGGACTCGTTAATACCCATCGCGGGACTTCTCTCCTTGCCCATGCTAAAACTGGCCGATTTCGGATTTGCGCGGGTCTTGCCTTCAACATCCCTCGCCGATACCCTGTGCGGCTCTCCTCTTTATATGGCACCCGAGATCCTACGATACGAACGATATGATGCCAAGGCCGACCTTTGGTCCGTGGGTACTGTTGCCTTCGAGATGGCGACTGGGAAACCCCTTTCCGTGCGAGGAATCACGTCGAGCTCCTTCGTAAAATTGAGGCGAACGACGATGTCATCAAATTCCCTAGAGAAACCATGATCAGCCCAGAAATGAAGGCTGTTATCCGGGGCCTCTTGAAGCGTAACCCCGTGGAGCGGATGAGCTTCGAAAAGTTTTTGCCGACGAAGTTATTACTAGCCCGATTCCCGGACTCGTCGAGGACGATATTCCAAAACCCCCACCCCAAGAGCCAAAAATGCAAGTTCCGCCATCTCCTGCCGAAAGACCCCGGCGGTCGTCGGATCTACCTAGGGAAGGAGGCAAGTATGGCTCTCCGAACGAACATGGCCCAAGATCGCCGCTAGCTGGAAGCCCTGGCGGGCGTACTACCCGGCCAAGCCCCGGCTCACGCGACCTGAGCGCCGGGCTGGGCATTCGCCAACACCCAACCCCCAGGCAGTCTCTCCTAATCCGCCGCGAAGGCTATCGGACGTGGCCTCCGCCCGACTTCGTGACAACCCTTCATCACCGCCTTCTTCCCTCTTGAACGAAAACAATCTTAAGAAACGCGGCCGCGTTCAAACCAGTCCCCTTCCGACAGAGGAGCAGGAGAAGGCGGCTCAGGAGATCGCATTTGAGCGTGATTACGTGGTTGTAGAAAAGCGGCAGGTTGAAGTGAACGCTTTCGCTGATGAAATGGCAGCGAACCCACGCTTGGCCAACCAGGGTAACGCCGGCACCTCGCCAAAGTCAGGCCAAATGGTTAGGCGTGGTACTCAAACAAGCTCGACGGGAGCCGGCGCGAACCAACAGTCCCGGGCGATACAAATCGCACAGGGCAAGGGTCACCACGTCCAACAGGGTTCGTACGATAAGGGCATCTCCGGGCCGGGCACGAGCCCAATATCGGCGAGCAGCGCGATTTCTAAGGCGATTCAGGATGCAAGCCTCCGGCTATTCGGGTTCAAAATGCCACCCGCCCGAGTCGGAAAGGGACAGTCGCCGCCCTTGTACAGCCCTTTTCCGGCGTACCCACTCCCCAGTAACCAGACTGGCTTACTTGAGGACGGCAAGCGCGGCGCATCCTCTGACGAGGATGCTCGCGTAGCCCAAACTATTGAGGACTATGCCAACCGCAGCGACTGCGTCTACGGGTTCGCAGAGGTTAAATTCAAACAGCTTTTCCCGCTAGCCCCATCCGTAGAGCACGGGCTCGGTGGTGCTTCTCCTGAGGAGATGGAAACTCAGGAGGACGGATTGACGGTGGATGCGGTCGTGACGTTATCCGAGGAAGCTCTAGTGTTGTACGTCAAAGGTTTGTCAATGCTTGCAAAGGCCATGGACATTGCCGGCCTCTGGTGGCAGCGCAAAACTCAGCGGGAGCCTAGCCCCAACACGCGCGAAACCCAGGGGTCTCAAATCCTTTCGGTGCGCATCAACTCGGCCGTACAATGGGTCCGAGCGCGGTTCAACGAGGTCCTAGAAAAGACAGAGGTGGTTCGGTTGAAGCTCGTGGACGCACAAAAGCAACTTCCAACCGATCACCCGAGCCACCCAAGAAACCATGGGGTGGATTCTAGTTTTGATGCCGGCGATAAGCAAGTCTACCTTACTCCAGGAATCAGCGCAGAGAAGCTGATGTACGACCGAGCCATCGATATGAGCCGGACAGCCGCCATCGACGAGATCGCAAATGAGCACTTGGCGGACTGTGAGGCGTACTACATCACAGCGATTCGCATGCTAGAAGCCGTACTCGACGTCGACGACGACTCCTACCGGTCTAGGTCAGGATCTACGGCGAGGGATACGAAGGGCGATAGTGGACTAGAAGTAGCTGGCGATCTCGACAGCGAGGATCGCAAGGTCGTCAAGAAGAGTAAGTTTGAGAACTAGACTTTCATGGTCACCGCGACGTTGTATGCTCGTTACTAACCGAAATTTCTTGGACTTCAGTGATTGCGCTGATTAGTGGTCGACTCACCATGGTGCGCAAGAAGAGAAATATGATTGCCGAGGCGGAGAAGGCACAGATCACAGCAGGGCGGCGGCGGAGTGGTGATATGACGCCGAAGAGCGTTCGTTCTCATGCATCATCATAAGGAAGCCGGCGCAAGGTCCTCTTTTTTTTTTTTTTTTTTTTTCCTCTTTTTCGTTCAGAGCTTTAACGACCTTGACGACTACTCACTCCCCTTCTTAAACACGACATTACGAAGTTACCGGCGACGCCCTATGGCCGACTCCTGCTTCCATCCGCCTAGGAAGCTTATCACTGAACGCGCTCACAAGCCATCTTCACTGTGGTCGTTCGCCTCACATTTTGCCGCATAACTCACTTCCTAGGGCTTGATTAGCATCTAGTTCTAGCCTAAAATTCTGCGGCTGTTCTGTTTTCATTTTGGATCGAGAAGACTCATCAAGGCTCGTTATACTCGGAGTTTGGGATGGAAATTCCTTGCGTAGGATCTCTCCTGCGCTTTCTACTGGTTGTTATGCTGCATACATGACACGGCGGTGGTTCTTACATATCTAGGCGTTGTCTCCCTTTTCTCTTTTCTCTCGTGCTTGCTCTTGCAGCTTGTTTTCTTGTTTTGTATTTCTTTTTTACTACCCTGCAAACTTTAGCCCGGCTCTCACCCGTCTGGTAACGGCTTTTTTCTCTTTTCCTTAGCTTAAGGCTAGCGAAAGGACCAGGTGCATGGCGGGTTCGCGATGGTCATTGATGGGGGCTTCCAAGTGCTATGCGGGCGCAACAGGACATGTTCACGCCGACATACTGCCTTCTCTTGTTCTTTGTACTCTCCACTTTGATTCTGATTGGGTTCTTGGCGGTATCGATTTTTTGTATGAGTTAGATTGACACGGATGGATGACGCTGGAGGCTTCGGAACGCTAGGGACTAGCTGCTCTTCTCATCTTTCTTTAGACCCGAGATGGGATAGCTTGAGGATTTCAGAGTAATCACCAATCTCAAGTAGAGCTTAGCCGATAACCCCTTAGCATTCGGCTTGAAGTCAAAGATAGCAGGGATGGAAAATAAATTGACATTTGCTATCAGGATAAGAGAGGCCCGCGATGCTTTTGTGCTAAACCGACGCTCCCATGGATCCATGTGGAGGGTTAGAGCGATAGCTAGCTATGCGGATGAACAAACGTAACCGGGTACTTTGCACGACGGCGACACCTTGGGACTAAACGTGAAGGCATATACACAGATACATTTACGGATGGAACTTGGTTAGGCATTCTTTTGGTATTTCCATGTACTGTAAGATGCAGCTTTTCATGGAGGGGCCCCAAGTCACAGGCGAAGGTGAGCCAGTAGGTCTGGCTGTCGTCTCAGAGTCTTCGGGGGTTAATGATACTTATATTCCCGTTTTTTTCTAGGCTTTTTTCGTCTTTCTAGTATATAAGTTGATACATGTACTCGATGAAATTGCCAACGGCAAACTTCATCGTGTCTTAACAGAAATCGCAAAAGCTAATGATATTGTTCAGCGCAGGCTCGCTTTCAAGTCAAAGCCTGGCCGAGTCTTGTGTAGTTCAGCGCGCAACGGCGCAAGGTCAAACAAACAACGTATCCCTGGATCCTTGTGATCCTACATCGTATTAGGTTTTTTTCTTCTCTCCTTCATCTTCTTGCTAGAAGTCATTCTCTCCATGTCATCTTCTCCTTCTTTTGGGGGCTAAAACATGGAGTGATATTGCGGTGCTCCCCTCCGGTAATAAACAGATTTAAAGCAATAACAGAAAAAGAACAGACGTGCTTTGGCAAGTCGTTGTCGAAGCTTAAAAGGACGTTTGATGGCTGTGATATACTCGCCAACAAAAGGGAAAGCCACCCGCCGTTTTGCCCATTCAAACAATGGGCCAGACTCGAAGTGTTATTTACTAACGGACGTTGGCAGCTTCGTTCGAACCACCAACGGAAAGTCGGGCAGCCGCTGCCGACTTCCGCGCCGACTTCGAACCACTTCCTTTTACTCCAATCCTCGCTGAGCCGCCGGGCTTGGTTCGGCCGCCGCTCGACACCCGTCGCATCTCGCTTAGGCCGACATGAAGGTGGGAGATGGACCCCTTCTGTGAAAGGGAGCACTCCATTTCCGGAGACGAACTTTCCTCCTCGTCCCGAGAAATACCAAACTTGGAAAGCAGGAGATGCAGGGGAGGCTCCTCCTGGGGGTGGTCGTTCTGGGCGGAACCCCAGAGCTGCTGATTCGTCGGACGTACGGGTTACTACCAGGAGGCAGCAAGGCTTTCAAACCTCTATGGCACTTGGGAAGGACATCGATAAGCTCGCCACCAAAAGTGGTGATGGGGGTGACCTTGGGGATGCCTTGCTCTTGTATGCGTTCCACCACGGACCACACGGCATCGTTGTTCTTGAGAAATGGATGCTCAGCAGCCTCGTGGATAGTCATCCTTTCGTTGGGGTCAATTCGGAGACATCGCTGGATGAAATCGCGGGCCAAGCTGGGCCGCGAGCCTTTCGAGGGTCAACAAGCCGCCCAATTCGTCGGTTGACCTCCTCTTGGTCAATGTTCCTCTCCTCGGGGAAAATGAACCCCAGCTGGGACCATTGGACAAGGTTAAGCTCGCAACCGTACATGTCAACGGCGACCATTCCCAGGGACCACATGTCGGCGCTTGTAGTCTGGGGCGATGAGCGGAACTGGACCTCGGGCGCTTGGTACCCGCGGGTGCCCACGCCCGACATGAGCCGCCGAGCCGCAAAGATGTCGGCGCACCCAAAGTCAGAGATGCACACGCGGTGGGTGCCGCGCGGAATCGAGGCTAGCAAGATATTGCATGGCTTCAAATCTCGGTGGACAAGGCCTCGATCGTGAATGTACCG
Source organism: Parascedosporium putredinis (assembly GCA_949357655.1). NCBI lineage: Eukaryota > Fungi > Ascomycota > Sordariomycetes > Microascales > Microascaceae > Parascedosporium > Parascedosporium putredinis. Next base: position 1,052,162 of record CASHTG010000019.1, read on the forward strand.
GAGGCCTGAAACAACCTGGCGTAGGATACCCTGGCAATCGCTTCCGCGCATGGGCCTAGTCTTGAGCATGTACGAGGTTAAATCACCGCCAGAGGCTAGCTCTAGGAAGAGGAAGCTGAGAGGTGTATCAAGTTAGTGAGGGTTCGCAGGAAAGTAGCTAAAATGTATTACAATTGGGGAGGCGTACACAGAATAAGCGGATCGGTAGTGAGTGATGAGCTTGACGACATTATGCTGGAGGAGTTTATCGACTATTAGCCATCTAAAATGCCACGGCCGCTTGAAGGGGCATTTTGGAACCCGAAAAAAAGATAAGGAAGAAAGGGAAATTAAATAACGTACATGATTAAGTTGGCCAAGGACTTCGGCCTCGCGACGGCAACGGTTGATCCAATGAAGTCCGCGGGGGCCAGCACACTCCACCATTTTAACTAAGTTGACAATCTTGACGACGCATTGCTCCTTGGTCCTAAGGTTCAGGGCTAGACGGACTTCGCCTTGACCGCCGGAGCCCATAACAATATCGCATATCTCAAAGTCCTTTTGAAATTGCTACGAGACAATACATTAGGCTCACGGAACTAGCGAAGAAGGACCAGCTGGGACCCACGGGGAAATGGGAGAGGGAATGGAGGATTGGCTAACTTACTCTATACTCGGCTTGCTGGATGACATCAAGCTCCTCTACAATAGGACTAAGGTATCGGTGCTGGACAGTGACAGTGTACCCAGCGAATTGAACAACGGTATTGGGTTCAATGAGCCACCCACGACCTGCAGGGGCATACGGTGAGAGGGGGATACGCTCCCCTTTGCGAACGATGTACGTGGTGCCGCTTAGGCTCATATTGCGGACATAGACGTGGGAAGGCCGATCTGAGTTATACTGAACCTCCCAGAAATGGCATTGTCGTTCTTCGACCAACTCATCGTCTAGTCGGATATCACTGTCCACCCAGGTAAGTATAAGCATGATGACAACAACGCCACAAATGGGAGCGGGCTGCAAGGGGAAAAAAGAACTATACCATGATTCGGAACTCCCTATTTTCATCTCCCCTCTCAAGAAAAGTTTCTTCCGTTCTATTCGCAGGTTCGAGTTGTTAGCACAAGCGCATCGACTAGGATCAAAAGAACGCGGCGCGATGGGCGCGGCGCGCTGGGGAACTCACCAACAATGCTTTCAAGATCATTCGTAAGGCGAACGGTAATTGTCGCGACAGGGAAGTGAAGCTTAGAGCGGTTCGCCATCGTGACCCTTGTCCTATATTGTTCTGATTAAACCGTTTGCCCCGATATGGCTAGGAAGCCGCCCCGAGGATATAATGAGCTCGATCGAAGAAGAAGAAGTTTGAAGGTAGATACCAACTCCTAGGCAATAATTTGGTTGAATTGCCTTGGTATGTATTAAGACTAGGTGAAAGGTGAAGTCTGAAGTGTACCATGAAAGCATGAAGGCAAGTGGTGAGCTGGGATGAAAGGGAGAGGAGAGAAGAAAAGAAGAGAAGAGCAAAGGGTGGAGGGGTTTTGTAACTGTGGAAGGTCATACTGAGGGTGACTCTTCCAATCCATATCTTGAAAGGCAATCACTATGGAGGAATAGCGTATGCTATATAGGAGCTGTGATGCTTAGGAGGTTCACTCTCCCGCCGGTCCACGCCGGGACTCACCGGAATAGACCCACTTTTCCCGGCGTGCCTTCTGCTACACCGGGATGGCTTTGATTGGGCCCCACCCACACCTGAAAGGTCATGTGACTAAGGGCTTGCTCTCTCCTCAAGAATTTATTCCTTAAACTGCTGCAACAAATTTCCCCACCTCTAACCTGACACAAACATCATCACAACAATCTCTCATCACCAGAAGTAAGTTGATTCCCAAGGTGGCATCTGCCCCAATTCTATAGCCCATTCCACCTTATGGATGGTATTCCTTGCTTCGAAGAGCTCGGGAAACAATTGTTTTGTTGTTCATGAGACTCTCGGGGCAAGGAATACTAGCTTTACTTTGCCTGCTTCATCCAGCGAAGCTTCCTGGAGCTATCGGATGCTAACTATCTCTTCGCAGCCGAGTTCAAGATGAGAGCTAAGTGGAGAAAGAAGAGAGTTCGACGCCTCAAGCGCAAGAGAAGAAAGATGAGAGCCAGATCGTAAGTTGTTTCTAAAGCTACTTCGCTTTCCCTCGCTTCTACCTACCTGCTGGGTGGTGATGTTGGGCTCAATTGCTGACTCGAGTTTTTCTAGCAAATAAATGCATTCTGAAGCTTGCCAACCAAGCCCGCCTTGAAACCTAAGCGAATTAGAGGGGCAAACACCAAACTGGAGCTTTCGAAACGCCTCTTGTCGGCCACACCATGCCCTCACGCGACCTTGGGCCTCGCCATTCTCCCATGGATCTGAACTCTGTACACGGGAGCGGGATGCTGGTCGATCATCGAAGGAGGCGAGCTTCCTCGCACTTGAAACGACGGTTTAGGGGTGGAATGACAGTTTAGCTGGTTGGGTTTTTTTCAGAATGTCTTTATGGACAGGCAAAGAAGTCATCGCCCACACGAGTCGGGTGGTCTTGAAGCCTGCGATAGCCCGCTGCAAATATAAATTAATGGGTCTTTGATCTCGTACACATACTCCTTGACTTTCTTTCTCGCCGTGACTCGCCGCTCTAGTCTTGTTCTATTGATCCAGTCCATGTTGCTCCAACTGAGCTGCGCGGCCCCTCGTTGATGCCCAATACGGCACCTCGAGCCTTGTAGAGCTTCTAACAAGCTCTCCGAAGGCTCAATTTACCACAGCCGTACAGCACACTTTGCCTGGTTATTGCCCACCGTATTCCCTATTTTGTGGGCATATGTGAAAAACTTCGCTTCAGTCAAGGCCCCATTCCAAAGGGCAGGCGCGACTCCACTCCATTCGAATTTTCCACCCCGGTCAAACCGGGTCTGCTATTTTATCCCAAGCTCGCCCAAACATCGAAGCAAACACGCACTTGCGTTTCCTTTGTAATTTGACTTTCGCAAGGGCTCCCATTTATAAGTGGATATTGCGTCAGAAGGGAGAGTTTCCTGGCCCAATTGGGATAAGACGAGCCGTTTAGCTCCGAGCTTAGGAGGCTTGTCGCATTCACTGTGTTCCCGCCACCTCGATGTAATATTGATGATATCTTGATGAATCAATGCTGCCAACTGTTCCCCACGACTCTTTCCGGTGGGGAGTGTATGGACGGCGCTACGCATTAACTCGCTCCTTCCTTTGCAGAGAGTTCCGTTGACTGGGCAGAGCTACCTGAGAGCGGTCCTTCCCTCCAACAGCTCAAGTGCTATAGCCCGCGACGCGGCGCCACACTCGATTTCGCAGCATCATTGATGAGTAATAGCCTTCCCGTACCCTTGTGTTGGGGAAAGAGAAGCCTGCGTGTTTCTTTCTTCTGATCTACGCGTTTACTTGCCTTACATAACTAATAACTGGGACGGAACCCAATGGCTTTGCCGAACGTAGTCAGGCGGGTACCTTCTAGGGAGAGTGCGAATCACAGGCACGAAAGGATTATTGATAAGACTTTGAGTCACTGCGAACGGGGAAGCAGCGAAGCGGGCTTAGAAGAGCGGTAGAAGCTGGGCTGCGATGCCGATCCAAACTCCCTCCGGACTAAGACGACCGGAGGGGGTCTAGGACACCCAATGACAGTGATGGAGGTAGTCGCCAGGAGACAAACATAGATTGCTGGGATATCGTGTACAACCAGATAACGTCCACAACCGGTCTGGGTATTACGACTGGGCCAGGCGCATACGACGTCTGGGGTCAAGTGAACTCCTGTAACATAAGAGATGCCTCTATTCTAATCCTGCCTGGAGAAAAAGAAAGAAAAAAACTTGTTGAACTCGATGCGCTGAGCCAGAATTGGGCCACATGGGTTGTGGGTAGGAGTGCGCATCACGCGCTCCTAGATACAGTTTTCGTGCCCAGAAACCTTGTACTTTTCACAGTATATACAACTTGTAAGGCCAGAGAGCCCCCTCGTGTCATCGCAAATCGAGACTTGGCCGCTGGGTTACTTGGTGTTGCCTATCAAAGATAACGATAGTTTAGGATTGGGTCTTGAGGTTCCTGGAAGCCTGCTTGAGGTTCCAGTTGCACTCCTCATACGCCCTACCGGCACCGAAGCCGGCACCGACAAAGGCGGGCCACGCGCGGCGCTTAAAGAGGAGCACGGAGAAGACAACGCCGAATCCGACGCCGAGGGTGGACTTGACAAGAAGGTTGGAGATGCATCGGTCCCACTATAGAATTAGGCATGGAGCCGGGTGTTAGCTTCTGTAAACGAATACGTTTATTTGCGAGGCCCGAATCCATATCTTGAAAGAGAAAAGGATATAGTGGGGGTCATAGGGGCTGCAAAAGACATTTGCGCACCTTCTCGTTGAGGAGAGCCTCGCTGACGGGCCGCGAGATAGCCGAGGTTGAGGGCTGAGTAGAGCTCGACATTGTGGCGGATTGAATGCTGCTTGGATTGTCTGTGAAGACGTTCGCGAGTATTTTTATGCGGGGAGCTGTATTTGCTGCAGCCGGATTGCGTAGTTGCCAAGGAATTGGTCAATTGAGGACGCGGTGGCGCGGGTGAGGTGGTCGTCGAATGTCCGAGTTTGAGGTTTATTCTCGTTCCATTCGGGATCTTGGGATCCTAGTGTTTTTGCTCACCACGTCTAACAAATCAAAAAGCATGGCAAGCAGCAGCAGCGGCCAAGTCTCGGGTCTCAGGGGACTTCCGATAAAGCCGGAGTTTAGCCGTGTTTTCTTCCTAGGACGAAATTCGGTTAGGTAATCCGTCCATGTTGGCTGCTGAGTCTACCAAGTTACACATTATTCTTCAGCACTTGTAGTTGAGGTTGCAGCGGGTTTAACCACCTACGGATGACCTAGGGAGTGCACGAGAACAAAGAGTGAATGAGCGGGGTGAAAGAATGACCATTGAACGGTTTTCGCGCTGCCGCGTGTGCGGTGCGCACATAGTATTGAGGCTGGCCCACTGTCCACTGAGATGCTAAGCTGTAGAGCGATCTTGATACTACCTACCTGGCAACCGTAGACGTACTCGAGGTGGAAGACAGTACCCGGTTAAGGGTCTTCACCTCCATGGAGTTTGACAGAACCAGCAGTATGGGCCTCGATGTAGAGGGAAATCTAGTGCTTTAAACATGAACAATTGAACAGGTATCGCAAGATGGTCGCGATCATTTGAGCGTTCTCTTCGCATATGTATGCCGAAGCTTCGGCGATCTTACTCCAAGGCGAGGAGGGATAGAGCATCCCGCCTTATCTCGCTCTTGGCTCTGTTTGTCAATTAACTAACAATGCTCTGAGAGTGGGTTTGGCGGCTCTTGCTTACTCACATTGATTTGAACATTCACAAAGGCGGTTGGCGGGGAGCGGGGGCGGTGAAAGCTAACTTCCGGTTCCGGATTGGCCGGCAGAATTTATTTTCCTAGATAATTTTCACTTCAATCCGCCTTCTGACAGAGAATGGAAGGAGGAGGAGAACGAAATTCGGTTCGGGAAGAGCGTATATTGCAATGGTTTCGGACTCGGAAATGCCAGATGCTCCTTCTGGAGAAGAGGGCAGCTCACATGTACGTCTTTCATTGCGAATATTTTTATTTTATTTTTGCGTTGACAGCACTAACATATCTATCACAGGCCAACCACACCCTCATCAGGGTTGTGAGAGGGCTAGACCAGGAGGGTCCTGGTGAAAATGGTGAAAAATTGGCGGAACTTTGGAATGCCTTGTCGCATAACGCCTCTGGCCAGTTCTATGCCGCGGAGCAGAGTACATTACGGTGGCTTCTCAAGGTGATGAACCCTTCAACGAAGTCACCCGGCGAGAGCGAGACCCTCCGGCGCTTCCCATTGACATGGAACATCCTGAACTGTGTATTCAAGCGCATCCCTCTTTTCTCGCTAGCGAAAGCCCTAGCGGATAGGAGGTTCATTTCCGTACTTCGCCAAACAGTCAAAGACCTATCGAGCCCCTCCGGAGAAGACGACGTGACCGTCTCCTCGGATCGGAAGCGCAAGCGATCGACCCCAATCGGCTTTAAGCTCGACGACCTTAGGAAACCGACTGGGTGTCTAAAGTCTGCCGAAGCGCTATTTGAGGCGCTCAGTTCCCTCCTCTCCCGCCTCTCGTCTGTTGCTGAAGTATCCACGCGCGAAGCTGTTGGCGCGGAGCATGTCAGGTCTCTCTTCGCCTCTTCGGGAGCAGAATCCCTCGAACTCGTCGTACCGATGCTTGCAATCTGTTACAACTCACTCGAAGTCCATGGCGGCGACTTTGCCGTCAACGTTTCTTGGGTCAAGGTTGCCTCCGACATCTGGGACCTGCGCCTTCGAAGCGGCACCGATACCCTTGAGATTGCGACTCGGGCGACTCAGACCACACTCGCCATGTTCGGACAGTTAGACGAGAAAGTCTGCCAAATCAGCGGAGAGGAGACCAAGTATCCTCATATTCCGGAACACGTCCGCAGGTCGTGGGCAACGGGGCTGCAGGATTTCCTGCAGCGCAACCTGTTCCTCCCCGCGCGGACAGCGTATACGAATTCCGCCGACCTCGAACCGTTGAACATGGCAGTCCTCATGAGCCAGCGCCATCTAAAGGTAACGGCCCCGGCCATCTACTTGCTAGCCCAAAACTCGCCTAAGCCCTTTGACGAAAAGTCCAAAGAAAAGGTTGAGGATTGGATCAATGAAGTTGTGAAAGCTGTTGACGGCTCACTTCGTAATGCTGCCTTGGATATCCGATCCCGGATCCTCGAGGGGATAATGGCGGAGGCCGAGGTGAATAGCATTCGAATCAGTGAACAAGTGTTGAGAGACATATGCTCCAAGTACGGCTTTGAGGAGGGCGTAGCGCGGTGGAGCATCTTGTCTTCTGCCCTGCGCCTAGACCCGGATATCCTGTTCGATCGCGACCAGAGCAGTCCCCTCCTGGATGAAATATTAAAAAGCATCTCTAGCCTCAACGGCTCTTCAGAAGGAGTGGACTGCTTGCAGCACGTGAACCACATTCTTGATGCCATCATCAAAGCATTTGTTAACGCCAAAGACATGCCAGGGTTCTTCAAGCTCTGGCATGGCCAATTATTGGAAGCAAAGACAAGCTCGAGTCCCTGGCTCCAGCAGTCTATTCGGCGCAATAGTACCATTTTCGCACACCAGAGGCTGGAACTTGCAATCACGGTCAACCAGCTGCAAGATATTCTTGACTGGCTGGCCACACAGAGCCAAGAGAATCCGGAGCCTTTGCTTGTCATCGTTGACTCGATAGTTCATGGAATCGGCACGGCAGCATTTACGGATACGCTAGCGAAGAAAATCTCGACCATGGTGCTCGACACCTTGACGCCCAAATCTTCCTCAGCTTCTGCCTCCTCGCTCCGCTGGACTATTCTGAGCAAGGTCATTACATGGATTCGTCCGGAAGAGAGGAGAGCCTCTGGACTCGGGTTCAGCAAAACCTTGTGGCAGTCTTGCAGCTCGGTCAGTTATCGGACCAAGAGACGTTCGAGGCTTTTAAATTCATCTTCGTTGTCTGGTCTTTTATGACTCCAGATGGTGACCATCTTGGAGAGGTGTCCTCGCCTGCGATGGCGGCTATCTCAAGACTGACGAAAGAGGTTCCGGCAAAGGCGGGCAAGAAACTACCTGTCGAATGGAAGTTCCGCGACATTAATGACGCTTCTCCCCTCGCCCCTACCCAAGCTACGCCAGAGGCCTATCTTGCTACCTATCTAGACTACACCTTTGTTGAGTCGTCGCGTTTTCTCCCGTACGTTTTCTACCCCAAGTCTTTCCTAGTTTGCCTGTACTAACCCGCAACAGTCTTGTGTTGAATGCTTCGGCCGACAGAATCTTCCCTGAGTACTTGGATGCTGTCCTTGAGCTCTTCGTCAAAAAGACCAAGAAACAACGGTCCAAGGCTGAGCTTAACGACTCGACGCCTGCCCTAGTCAAGCAGTTCTTTAGGGCTCTTATCTCGAATGAGAACTTGATCAATAGCCGATCATTTATGGGTAAGCCGAAAATTGGGGATGACCAAGCGCTAAGCTTTTAAGAATGACCAATGACTAACGAACTCGCGATACTCCAGATAACCTCATCGACCGTATAGTTTCTACTATGCGGAGCCAATTCAAAGTGAACGAAGATGAGATCTTGGACTCAAATCTTGCCTCACTCTTCTTAGAGATCCCCAACGACTGCCTGACTCGACCCCAGAGAGAACTCGCCGCTAACATGATCTTGGAGCGACTCGAATCTTTGGAGGCCAAGAAGGAGATCATGCCATCGCAATGGAAGTTGGTTTTGGCGGTGCTAACCAAACTAATGAAAAGATCAACGTTTTGTGAGGTATTTGATCACTCGGGTTCCTACCGTTTTAGTGGAGTGTGCTAACCGCGCTTATAGAGTCTTGACTTCAATCGCCTGGTAACTTTGGCAGAGCAAGTCTCGCGCTCTTTGGGTCCGGCTCCGAACCTCACAGCATCGACGAGACGCGCGGACTTGCTTCTATCTATCAAGACTTTGCATTCCATGTACTCACGTATGTCATGTTCTTGAAGCACCATCTCATTCTGGACGACCCCATTCTAACTAATGTAGGCTAATGGCGAACGACTTTGACCACCGCGGCAAGACATGGTTTGAGGACGCATCAGTATACGTCAAGACCTGCCCTACCGATGACAAGTCGACGCACAAGTGCCGGCTCCGGCTGTATCTCTTGAAAGCGTTGGCCGGGGTACTCTCGACGTCCTCCTACCTCAATGCCTCGTCGTCTCCGCTTGTGCCCGAGGTTGTGAGAACGAAGCTTGCGGAAGCCATCTCTTCTACCCTGAAGAAGTGTGGGAAGCACCTAAAGAAACAACCGGAGGAGTTGGAGACGGGCATGTATGTCTATACCATGCTAGCGGCCCTGGAATGTGCGGATGTGGTGCAAGCCTCGCAACTCGATAACAAATCGGTGCCTGTCGATGAGCTGTCCGTGATGAGCACGAGAGGTATCTTTTCGCACCGCCTGAGCGGCTGGAAAATACGGGCATTCCTCCTCAGGCATTACCCTGATGCAGTAGATCGGATCCTGGGTCCGATTGGCCCGGGACGGGAGGAAGCACATAGGCAGCAGGCACTGGACGTTCTAAGAGATCGCGATCTGCCGCCGCTCGTGTTAGAGTGTACCAATGTAGCGCTGCAGTCGCTCAGGGTTGACGGGGACCGCCTCCTTTTCTTGAAGGATCTGATTGATAGACTCGAGTTTGGATCGGATGCTGAAGGCCAGTTGATCGCTATCCGATGCGTAGTGCAATCTCTTGCCGGTAAGTCCTTCTCACCACTGAGTCGCGATAACGCGGCAATGCGTGGCCAACCCATACTAACAAACACCGTCTTGTATAGCTTCGCCACCTTCGAGCAGCTTCAAGGACTACGATCTGTCTGCCGCTTACACCATGCTTGCCCAAAAGTCTCTCCAGGCCGATAGCGGGGCGAGGTTCGGCAAGATCTGCAATATCCTACACGTCATCCTCGATTCCAACGCGGGCCACATCGCGCAGTGGAACATCGAAGAGACACTTTCGCTCGTAGCCGTCATTTGCTCCGATTGCGCTTCCGCGAGCAGACTGACGACCTCGGCCAAGACTTTCTATCACCTCTGCAAACTCGTCGAGGCGATCCTGAAGAGGTACCGCCTCCGTCTTGAGGGTCATTTTCACCTCCTTATCACAGCGATGCAATCCTACTCACGGCCCTACTCCTGCACCCATACGATTCTGGGCGGGGTCTTGGGCCGCGCCGCCACTCAATATGGGGCGGACGTATCCAGGCTGGGAGGAGGACGCGACGGCGTACAACCGGCTTCTGACACTCATCTGCGAGCCGACTGTGGGATCCGTGACACGGTCTCACCATGGTGGCATGCTTGATGCGGCGGCGGACGTGGCAAAGAGGTCAGCGGGCCGGCAGGTTTACCTTGTGCTCACGACGTACGTGAGGCTACAGATGCAGGTAGGCGTGCCGCGGCCCGTGAGAGAGGCTCTAGAGCCGGGCGTCAACGCGATATTCGACGTGACGCCGGGTGAGGTGCGAAGAGTGATGAATGATGGGTTGGACAAGGCCGGAAGGGAGATTCTCGGGGATTTGTACAGGCGGTATAGAATGTTTGGTAAGTGGACGGGCAAGTAGCGGTGCCACAGCGAGAGGAGCCCGTAGATGTAGGGTCATACGAGCTGTGTAAATAGACGGGGAGCTAGCTACGTTGCTGAACGACAAGGCAAGAATGTGTTGAACAGACAGAGCAAAACAAAATAGAAGTAAATAATCCTACTTAATTTTGAACTGTACTGTATTCTTTGCACTTTAGATTGGCATTGATACGAAGTAGATATGATTGCTGCCGGTGAACTGTCTCGATCCCTGATTCTTTCTCTTCCTCTTTCGCTCTGTTGCTTGGATTGCTCCGCGACGCAGCTCGCGCCCGTTAGGCCATTGGGTCCTTGTGAAGCTGTGTCGAAATGCAGGGACCGATCACTCTTGTTGCAATGGAGTCATGGATCTACTAGACCCATCATCTATGGAAGGATATAAGCACGATCCTGGCGGCCGCCCGAGCTCTGACGATGCTGGTGGATCGACACTGTCTTTCCGAGAATGAACCAATTGATTTTCACATGATTGAGCTGGCTTGGAGATTTGGCCCGTGCAGATGCATTGGATCAATTGCTTTTCTCACCTCAGCACCTTAGTGAAACCTGGAGCAAGCATCGAATCCGTTTCTTCGGTACCTCCCCTCCATTGACCCCCTAATAAAGCTGAGCTAGCTCTTAAACCAAAAAGAAAAAAACGAGGGGAAAGAACAAACAAGCGATAGAAAAGAACTGGCAAATCCACCGGCAAATCAATTCCTGCGCAACCCGACTGTATATACATCAATACATTTCTCCGCTGAATAGCTCTATCTGGTCCTTCAATACTCGTCGCGATCCTGTCCTCCTGAAGCTCCGCCGAATGTCCTAATCGTCTTCCCACTCGACGCAGTTCGTTTCCTGCTCACAAACTCCCCTCCATGGAGAGCTCACACACACTCTGGATCGTCGCCTCCACAGCTGTAGCCGTTTTCGCAGCTTTCATAATGGGTCTTTTCGGGCGCAATCAGATGCCTGTCGATGGCAAGGTATGCGACTCGTTCGTTCTAGCCGGGTCTCCGTCCACGACCCGGCTGCTCCGGCCTCGCCACCTATTGCGACCTATTGCGAGATTGCTAACGTCTTGGGATCTTAGACCGTACTGATCACGGGCGCGTCCGAGGAATGGGCCTCGCGGTTGCCAAGCAGCTCGCCGCGAAAGGAGCCAACGTCATCATTGTCTCCCGCAGCGTAGGCAAGCTCGAGGAAGCTCTTGTTCTTCTCAAGGTTCGTGTCCCACATTTTTTTCCCCGTCTTTCTTGATGTCGCCTTGGGACCCCAATCCCCCGGTTGGGGTGCACCCTCGCTGCTCTTGCTTTTCTTTTGGCCCCTCGTGACCCCCTCTTCCACATAGTTAGCTAACTCTTCCCCCTTCTGTCTCGATAGGCATCGGCAAAGAACCCCAAAACCCAGCGATTCCACTACATCTCCGCCGACGTCTCCCTTCCCGATTACGCCGGCCCCCTACTCGCGGAAGCCATCGCCTGGAACGCGGGCCGGGCCCCAGACGTTGTCTGGTGCATAGCCGGCATGTGCGCCCCTGGCCTCTTTGCCGAGACGCCCTTCTCTAGCCTCCGCGAGCACATGGATATCAACTTTTACGGAGCGGCCGAGATGTCGCACGCTATCCTGCGCGAGTGGCTCCGCCCGGACGGCCCGGTCAACGAGCCCCTAAACACTTGGTGTTCACCGCCAGTGTCGTTGCTTTCTATACCGTGGCCGGCTACGGCGCCTACGCCCCGGCCAAGAGCGCCATCCGCGCGCTCGCCGACACCATCTCCCAGGAGGTCATGCTCTACCCGCAAAAGGTGGAGGTCCATGTCGTGTACCCTGGCACGATTGACTCCCGGGGCTGGAAAAGGAGAATAAGCTCAAGCCCGAGATCACGCTGCTGCTCGAGAAAGACGACCCCGTCCAGAGCGCGGAGGAAGTGGCAAGCCGGGCCATCGCCGGGCTTGAGCGGGGAGACTTCTTCATCACTGTCTCTTGGCTCGGTCACCTCATGAAATGGGGCGCCATGGGAGGTTCTTTGAGGAATAGCTGGGTGATTGATACCCTGATGATGGTGGTGACGGCGTTTGCCTGGATCATTGCGCAACCCGTCATCCTCGGCACGGTCAGGAAATTTGCCAAGCAGAATGGCCATCCGAGCACCTACAAGAAGAAGACTGGCGCTTGATTTGCTCCTTGATCGCGTTTTCTTCTCTTCTTTCCTTTCCTTTTCCTTCAATGTTTCCTCTGTATATTTCTAAGGGATGGGCGGCTTCACATTTGGTAGCTTGAATCACGAGAATAGCCCAAGGAAAAAAGTGTACGTGTACGAGAGCTTCTTGAATGTACAACAAGGCGAGAATCGGCGGGTGGTGCGCAGCGAACGAGGCACGTTTCTTCAATGAACATGGGATCCCCTCCCTTCAATCTCACATTACCTATACCCTAATCCCTCATGAGCAGGTTGTCTTCTGGGTGGAACTATAACGCGGAACAATTACTGGCTGCTTATTTATATATATTTTACTCTTACCATCCATTACCCTGGACATGGCCTTGTTTCTTTATGAATTCACTTCACTCCACCGTGCATTTTACTTGGCGCTACTCTAACGCCCCGAGACGCATAACGTTGAAATTCTTCTTGCCAGAACAACCCGGCGCACTTGGGAATTGCAAAGGAAGCAGGGGTGGGAACTCTTGGTCCTGTTTCTCTCTTGTCCAGAGCGGCGCCAGCAGTGCCCTGACCTCTGCCAGGCCCTCGGCCGCGGCTTCTACCCCGCCAAGGAACGCAATGTCTTGCTCGGCCAAATGCTTCTCTTCTTCGCTGAGCGGGCGCAGCCTTTCCCTCTTCACCACATCCACCACGGACCCCTCGAGCTTGCCGGCCCTCCTCTCCGACCCGAAGGCGACAAGGTTCCCCCTCCGCACGACGAGAACCTGGTCGACGCCCTCTTCGGCATCGATCCACTCGGCAGAGGCGACCAGTCCCGCGTAAGAAACGTCGTGGATCTTCTTGGGCGTCAGCCGCAGCGGCAGGCCCTTGGACCCGGCCTCGGGCAGCTGGCGATGGAACCGGGTGAGTATGCCCAGGCGACTGAGCCCCTCGGGGACGGCGAGCACGGCGACCTCGACGCGGTAGCCGCCGCGGTGAAAGGCCTTGGCGAGATCGATAAAGTCGTTGGGGTGGCGGCACGCGCTCTCGAGGAGGACGTCGACGCGGCGCGAGATGGCAGCTTCGCAGGCCATGGCGAGCCACCGCCGCGCGTCGGCGCCCGAGGCGCGGGATGCGAGGAAGGAGTCCTGCTTGGCGAGGGTGGCGTAGGCCGGGTGGAATCGCTTATACGTGTCCGCGATGAAGTGTACGGGCACGCGCTCTGGGCCGCCGCCGCCGCCGCCGCCGGGCTGGAGGTGGGACCGGTGACGGGCTAGGGCGGCGTGGAGGACGGGGGCGGTGCGGGTTTTGCCGGCGCCCGTTTGGCCGACAAGAAGGACTGCGAGGGGTTTGGTGTCGGGCGCATTTGTGAGGAGGGGGACGTCGGGGGAATTCGGAGGAGGATGGCGGATGTGAAGATGTGTTGTGATTCGGATTCGGAGAGGGTGTAGCCGGCGAGGTCGGCTGGGGGAAGCATTTTTTTAGGGGGAGCACTTTGAACGCACGAGAAGGGGCTAGGGCTCGGTATTCAAGAGAGTTTTACTCCCTCTCTTTATCATTCTTTTTCTGCTATGATTGATATGAGGAGCATATGAAGTGGCCCATGGAAGAGAGTGGTCGAGGGGTGAATGGTCTAACACAGGTCTGTGTGGGATGGGTGACCGTAGGGCCGGGACTGGATGTGGGGTTAATAGCATGTCAACGGGCCTGACTTTATGCTGGTCTAAGTCTTTTTCCCTGCCCCTTGATCAATCAAAGTAAAGATTCGCCCGACGTTTGCCGCTAAAACTAGCTAGTTTTGCGTTGAAAGTGTCACTTGTATCTCTGGGAGCCTTCTCCGTTGAGCTGCCAGGCATCGCAGGATCAATCTATGACACCGTGCTCTTTGGGGGAGGACCGGGCTGCCCTCAGGCATACGGCGTGGGGGAGGGGCAACGACATGCACCACGCTGCACGTGCGATTTAGTCCGCGCGGGGGCATCAATCATTCCATCCAAGTTTATGTTTATAGTATCGTCCCAGGATTTCGCCTTTCGAAAGGGAGGAACCACTGCTGTGCAGCGGCTTATTGGATCGGAGGATGGCATACGATGCCGCTACTCGCGTGTGGGAGAAAGAGTGGCTCCTCTCTCGTTCAAGCAAAGGAAAGCCCTGAGAGGGTCGCTGCTAAGGGATCCATATCCTCATGTGGAAACGTATGTAGACATTGTGGCTCTTGGACTTTCAAAGGCCCAAGTTATCGCTCAACCTGGTATCTATTGTCTCCATTGTCTCCATCTTTCGATAGATTGCTCAACGACGCGAAGCAAGAAGCAGCCCGGTTCAATTCATGGTGGGGTGCATTTTCTCTTTGTCTCGACAAGAGGATCAACTGTATGCAAGTGGAAAGGATAAATGCAACTAACGGGGTTTCGTTTCGTTATCTTATCGATAAGCACAGGACATGGGAATTGGGGAAAAAATTCTGAGAAAAAGAAAGACCCGCCTTTTTTGTACATCAATTTTGCAACCCGCGGTGGAATCGTCTTTTCTAGGTGGCGCCCTTGTCTACTTTTTCAGGATTTTAAGGCCCTTTGCAACAAGGTCCATAGCCGAGAACCTTTGTTCCAACTACCTCACGCACCAAAAAGAAGTTAAGCAATGGGCAAGAAGAGAAAGTCTCGTGGGCCCCAGGAGCCCAAGGGTCCCCGGGGCGTCGACCCCGCCGATGCCCGCCTCGGCCCCGTCACGACCTACGCCGACATTGCGGATTCCGAAGACGAGTACTTTATGAAGCAGGACGAGATTCGCTTTGATGACGAGCCGAATTCCAAGAGGCAAAGAAAACTCGACGAGGAAGCCGCCTTCCTGTCGGAGTCTGAAGACGAAGTACTAGCGATCAACGACTCGGACGACTCGGATGCCGACCTTATAGCTGCCCAAAAGGCCTCGAAAAGCCAAAGAAGAAGTCAAGAAACGGGCGGCGGAATCTGACGAGGAAGATGAGGCACGAGGCGCCGAAGAAGACGAGGAGGGGATTCCAATTGGTGGGGCTCGTCGCGAAAGGAGTACTACGATGCCGACCAGATCGAAACCGAAGCCGACGCCCTTGAGGAGGAAGCCGAGGCGAAACGGCTGCAGCAAAAGAAGTTAGCCAAGATGACGGACGAGGACTTTTTCTTTGATCAGGACGAATGGCTACAGGAAGACGGCAAGGAGGATGGCCCCGAGGTCGTGACTGAGGTCCTTGCGGACATTGAAATCGCCGATGATATGACTCCGGATGACCGATATTCACTGTTAAAAGCGAGATACCCCGAGTTCGAACCCCTTGTCGCCGAGTTCCAAGAGCTACACCCTCAATTACCCGTGCTGCAGCAAGAAGCCGAGGGACGGCCTAGCCGATCCCTGCCGGCAGTGAAGTACTGGATCTTGGGCTGTTACGTAGCGGCCTTGGCCAGCTATTTCGCCCTTCTTACCTCTCCCGCAAGGGATGAGGCTGGCGTGCAAAAGACGATGAATCCCGCGGAGCTTCGCGATCACGATATAATGGAAACCCTGGTAGCGTGCAGGGAGCAATGGAATAGGGTCAAGAGCCTAAAGGCTTCACTACTAGACGTCGCCGCCGAAACGTCGGAAGCCGAGTCCGGAGCCGACGATGCGCGGGATGAGTCGATGCTCGACGATGCTGCGCTGACGAAACCCAAGGCCCAGAAGAAGAAGAAGACGAAACCTACCAAGAAGGATCTCGAAGCCTCGCGGGCGGCCCAAAAGGTCGAAAAGTCGCTCGAGGACCTCTACAACCTCCCCTTGCGACCAAGAAGGCCAAAAGCCCAAGGCCGGCAAGGTTGCCGAGGCTGCCGCTGCCGCCGAGGACGACTTCTCCGACTTTGGCGAAGAGGACTCGCTGGACGCCAAGGCGGCAGCGGAAAAGGCGCAGCGAAAGAAAAGTCTCCGCTTCTACACGTCGCAGATTGTGCAAAAGGCCAACAAGCGCGCTGGTGCGGGCCGCGATGCGGGCGGCGACATGGATATCCCGTACCGCGAGCGTCTCCGGGACCGCCAGGCGCGCCTCAACGCCGAGGCGGAACGTCGCGGCAAGAAGGGCCTCAAGCCCGGCGAGGCGCTGGGCGGAGACGACAGCGACGGCGAGGGCGATGCCGGGGCCAAGGCCATGCGCGACAACGAGGACGAGTACTACGACATGGTGGCGGCAATCTCCAACAAGAAGAAGACGGAAAAGGCCGATCGCAAGGCCGCCCTCGCCGCCGCCAGCGCCACGGACCGAGTGGTCGAGGTGGAGGAGATTGGCGAGGATGGCAAGAGGAAGGTGACGTACGCGATCGAGAAGAACAAGGGCCTGACGCCCAGGAGAAAGAAGGAGAACAGGAACCCTCGCGTGAAGAAGAGGATGGCGTACGAAGCCAAGATGAAGAAGCTCAAGAGCATGAAGCCCACGTTCAAGCCGGAACCCAAGGGCGGCTACAGGGGTGTGGAGACCGGTATCAAGGCTGGCTTGATCAAGAGTACAAAGTTCTGATAGAGCATGGCATGCGGGGGCGGGTGCGAGGATGGACAGGACAGGGCATGGGCGGACGTGGGGGACCAGTCTAAATCTACACACTGTATTATGCACCATTGCAATGGAGTTCAAAATGGAGAGATTTACGTCAAAACTGACAAGTTCCTATTCTTTCTCTTTCGCCCACGAGTTTTCTGTAGCCCCATTCATTCTTCGCTCTTTTGGTTTTCTGAGCTCTGCTGTTCACTTTGACGCTGTTCCTGCCTCCCACTTCATCAAGTTATTATTCTCTAATTCTGGTGGTGGGAAGTTATGCTTGAGGACTTATGTAAGCCCCTTTTCCGAGCGAGACACGACGCCGTAATTCAAGCTCCAGTGTTCCCACTTGACGACACATCAATTCTGGCAGGCGTGGGCTGTTCCTGAAATGCGCATAGTGGGCGCGGTTTCCATCTTCCAAGCCTGCCGATTCGGGACAAGTATTTAATAGCGCCGGCCCAAAAATACACCACAAGGCCCCTTCTCCATCATACCCCTCTCGTTCGTCCCACCAACCCTAGAAAAATGGCGGCGCCGGATATATCAACCTTCACCTCCGCGGACGAGGTCTTTGCGCCCAACCACACCCTTCCCCAGATCCGCGCCATCCATAAAACCATCCATGAGCAGCTCGAGGAGAAAGCCAGCCGCCTGCGGAGCCAGGTGGGCGGCTCCTACCGGGAGCTCCTGGGCACCGCCGACACGATTGTGGCCATGAAGGGCGACAACGACGCCGTCCGGACCGTGCTCGAGGCGATCGGGGCCCGGTGCGGGCGGGGGTCGTACGGGAAAAGATTGCCGGCATGGCGGGGTTTTCGGCGTTTCTCGAGGAGGAGAGCAAAGTGCCCGGCTCGAGGCTGGCGCCGAGGGAGGCTGGGCGCCTAAAGCTCATCGAGGCCTGCATCCTCACCGTGGCGCGGGCTTTGCGAGGCGGCGGCGTTGGCGTTGTCGCTGCTGCGCCTTCGCCTCTTGCTCCTTTTTCTGCGGGTGCCGCCGGGGCAGATGCGGCCTCGCAACCTAGCAACGGGGACCGACTCTTGCTGGCGGCCAAGGCCTCGGTGCTCGGCCGTCTGCTCGTCAAGACGTTTGGCCAAGGCGTCGCGGACGAGCGGGCCAAGGCATCGGTGGAGGCGGCGATCAAGAGCCTCGATTCCCTGCGCCAGAAGCTCGTGGGACGGGTGAACCGCCTGCTTCGGCACTGCGGGACGGACCAGGAGCAGGACGACCTTGCGAAAGCCTTGGCGGCCTACGGCCTGGTCACGAACTCGGGCGCGCGCGACGTCCTCTCCCACTTCCTCCGGGTGAGGGGCAAGGCCCTGGCCACGGCCTTTGAGGTGGAGGAGAGCGAGCGCGAGCGGAGCGCGAGGGACGTGTCGGCGGCGCTGGGGCTCTATATTCGGACCCTCATCGACGTGCAGGCCCTCGCGCCCTACAAGATCTCCGAGGTCCTGCTGGCGCTCAAGAGATATCCGCTTGTGGAAGACGTGAGCCTGCGGAAGATGGAAATTCTGAGGCTTGACATTTATCAGAGGTGGTGTAGTGACGAGGTGCAGACGTTTACTCCTTTTATCCAGCACGGCGATCTCGACGTGAAGCAGGCCAAGGAGATGCTGGGCAGCTGGGCCAAGAAGGCGTCGGACGTTCTCATCAAGGGCCTCGTAAAGACCCTCGATACTATGTCGGAGTTTAAGAGCATAGTCGAGCTGAGGACTAGCGTCGTTCAGTTATGGGTTCGCGATGGTCCTCGCGCGAGGGGTTTGATCCAAAGGAAATGCTCGATAGGCTGCGCGAGGCCATCAACGGTCGTCTTTTGGCTTTGCTGGAGACCAAGGTTGGGAAGCTAAACCTTGTCGGCTCCGAGGTGGCTGCGACGCTGGAACACTGGCGCGAGGGTGTCACGGATAACACGCAGGCAAAGCTCTGGGACGTATCAACGTACGACATGGAAATGACCAATGGCGTGGCCGCTTTCATTCAAGAGGTCGTGTCACGCCTCCACGGAAGCAACGACGCCGTATCCAAGGCAGTCAACTCATACAACTCATGGAGGCACGTCATCGAGGATGTGGACGACGTCGTGGAACACCTTCGCAAGCAGCGCTGGGATACCGATATTGATGATCTCGAGGATGACGACGTCATCGAGCTCAGGCAAGAGGCGCTGGCCAAGACTGACCCCGGCGCGCTCAAGGCAAAGCTCGATGCTTGCCTCCAAAAGTCGTTCAAGACTTTGGAGGAGAGGTTGGCTGCGCTTTGGCATGAGAGGGAAGACAGCCCCAATAGCGGCCGCATCGCAATGTTCTTCATCCGTGTATTGCGCGACATCCGACGAGGGCTGCCGCCGATGGAGAGCATACGCGGGTTCGGCCTCGGAATTGTACCCTCTTTGCATCAGAAGGCTGCCCACGAGGTCTCCATCTCAGCGATTGACGAGTTTGCTTCACGGGTTATTACACGACTTACCGTCCCCAGCCGGCCTCTGTGGGAGGGAAGCCCGGAGCTACCGACGCAGTGCTCGCCGGCAATGTCTTTGTTTCTCAAGGAACTTCTCGAGTCCATGTCGGATGCCGGGATCGACTTGTGGAGCCCGACCGCCGTCAATGTACTCAAAGGTATCGTGTCGGCGCAGGTTTCTGAACTGTGGACAGAAGCGCTGGGAAAGCTACCGCAAGGCGTAAAGGCTGGTAAATCGGGGAGTGAGGCAACCCCCGACAGTGCTGATCAAGGCGATGCCAAGCAGGAAGAGAAGGAGGAGGAAGCTATAGCTGAAGCTGATACAGAAGCGGAGGAGAACGAGAAGGAGGCAGAGAACGAGCAGGAAATGGAAAAGGAAGAAGTTGATGAAAAGACGGTCGAGGTAGACGATGCGAAAGAGGCTTCCCTTTCCGAAGAGGGGCGCAAGGAACTCCTCACGCAGTGGTTCTTCGACGTGACGTACTTGGCTCGATTCTTCGAGACGGTAGAGACGTCCAAGGAGGAGTTTGAAAAGTTGGCTAAGAAGATTTACGAACAGTCGGGGCTCGACGATGATGGTCTGAAGCAGCGGATCATTAAATCGACGGAAGAGTATTGGAGACGTACGAACTTGATGTTTGGACTGCTCTAGGGCTTTGCATGACATTACGATTTGATCTTTAGAAAAAGAATCTTGCACAATCACATAAAGCGTTTATATATTTCACGTCATGGCCACTCTTGCATTCTCCTTCCTCTCCGCGCATGATGCCAGATCACCGGTCTTTTTGTGCTTTTCTTTTCATGAGCGTTTCATCATTGATCTCAAGATCGTGCGTTGCCGACCATCTTGGGCGTATATATATATATAAATCATGCCACCTCACGCGAGTGTTTCCGACGAAGCGAAGGTCTCTTTAAACATGAATGGAAGTAAAATTTTGTACATGGTCTAAAAGCTTACAGCTTGTGCCTCTTCTCGCCGCGGGCAATCTTCCTAAACTCCTCCTGGGGATTCCCTTCATCAGCCTGTCGACACCGGCAAAGACCTCCTCGACGTTGTGGAGGTCAAACTCCTTGATCTCGGGCCCGCGCAGCACTTCTTGATGCCGATGAGACTGTCGCCAACCAGGTGCTCGCCGAGGCGGTCGTCGACCTCCTTGAGGACCCTCTCCTTGAACCGGACATCGGCGCCGGAGCCGGAGCCGACGTCGAAGATCTCGTTGAGGTAGCCGCACTGCAGGAGGGCGTTGGCGGGGATCTTTTTGCTCATGAGAAGAGCCTCGTTGGCCTTGGCGGGGCCGAGACGCTTGGTGAGGGCGCGGGAGGCGGCGCCCTCGGCAACGAGTCCGAGAGAGGCGAAGGGGGTGAGGAGGAAGGTGTCGGGGTGCCGTAGATGAAGTCGGCGATGGAGACGATGGCGGCGGAGAGGCCGATGGCGGGGCCGTTGAGGGCGGCGACGAGGACCTTGGGGTGGCTGTAGAAGGCGCGGGTGAGGTTGAGGTTGTTGACGAGGAAGGTGTTGAGGAGGTGACGGTGCTGGGGGCGGTGGAGGCGGGATCCGGGCCGGCGAGGGCGGTGGTGACGTCGGCGCCGCTGTTTGTCGCAGTCCGGGGACTTTTTGTTAGCGATTCCGGGGGTGATTTATACAATGATGCGCGCGGGGAAAAGAGAAGCATGGGGGAGGGGGAGGGGTGAGCGCGTACGCGGAAAAGAAGCGGCCCTTGCCAATGAGGACGGTAATGTAGACCTCGTCGTGAGTGGCGACCTCGTTCATCTTGGTGGCGAGCTCGTAGTACTGGTCCTGGTTGAGGGCGCCGAGCTTCTTGCCATTGTCAATGGTGATGACGGCGACGCGACCCTTGTACTCGACGCTGATGACGGAGGACGACATGGTGGGCACGGTATGTGTGGTATTACTTGTAGAGAGAGTGGGTTTCTTGACGAGAGGGCTGGCAGGTTTGCCGGGTTACTGAGAGTCAAGGTGAGGCCGGGGATGAGCTCGGGTGGGAGGGAGATGAGAGCCGGGATGGCGCGAAACAGGCAAGCTATACGAAGAGAGCAGACCGCGAGAAAAGGAAAAAAAGAGCGGGGGGCAGTTTCGAGAGATTTGACAGCACGAGGGAACAGGCAAGAGGCCTTTTAAGGAATAATGAAATCCTAGAAAAAGAAAAAAAGGCAAGAGGGGAGAAGGGAGGGGAGGGGGAGGGATGGGATGTTGAGGAGCAAAAAAGCTGGGGTAAAAATCCTGGGGCAGGTAGCAATGTTAGTTGAATTGGGGGACCTGGATCTCGGTATCGGTATTGTTGCCCGGAGCTAAGACGTCAGTTGAGCTTGAGTCGAGGCAAGAGCAAGCAAAAAAAAAAAGGAAGAAAAGGAATCGGCGTGGCCTGGCGCTTGGTTCCCTCGCTGCGGGCTGGTTCGAGACCCCACACGCTGCTTAAAGTCCGAGACGTGGGAACGGGCGAAGATGCCTCGGCTTCCAGATCCTTTCTCCGCCGCCCGGGATTCGGTCGGTGGAGGCATCGACGGATTTGGATTGGCGTCGTTTTCTCGCGCCTGTTCGAGAAAGGAATAACCGCAACTCGGTTTCTACTGCGAGATGCTTTTCTTTTGTACGTCTGTTCGTTTTATTTTCACGCACGAATATAGATAATCAATTTATAGACTAGTGGCCACTGATGCTTTCATAGATCTACTGTCATAGATGAGCACTGACTGCATCTGGTCTCTCTAGTGGATGCTTGTGTTCCATTGAAATATTTAAAACTCTTCCGTCACCCACCTCGCCAGCAATTCGCTAGTGGCAGGCTTGAACAAGAGTTGCACCACCTACACCAATGCTTTTGCTTTTCTATGGCAACAAGAGACGCCTGGTGTAACGAACGAATGTTCTAGCCGCTCGTTCCCCCTTCAAAAGTGAAACCCCCAGGTACAGAGTGTGGACTAGGCTGAAGACCAAGACAAACTTCCCTTTTCCTCTAAGAATGATTGTATCCCGCCAGTTCTCCAGATGCCTCCCCTTCTCCCTGTTCCTATCCCACCTCCCCCACCCCCACCTTCAAATCTGCCTGCGGCCCCAGGAGCTTCCAGGCCGGTTTTTCTAGTTACGGCGCTGGCGGATCCTGCGCTGGCGTGGGAACTGGAGCGGAAGCGCCAACGTCGCCACGTGCTTCACCCTACCCGTAGACTTCTCCTTCAGCTCCTTGACTCGTCCGCCAATCTCCTTGAAGTGAGTCGAGAACTTCTCCATGTCGATCTTGAGGTCTTCTCGGAGAAACTGCACGTCAAATGTGAAGCCATCCAGAACGCTAGCGAGTGCGAGCGCGTGAGTAAGCATAAGCGAGTCGTAGTAGCTGTTAATCTCCCCTCGTCCGTTGGTGAATGTGCGCAGGAAATGATCCGAAATCGTGTCCGACGCCCCGGTGATGGATTTGAAGTCCTTTTTGAGCATCGCCGTGCGCCCCGCTCGTTTCCTTGTCGCGTTGGTGTAGTACACAATGAGGTAATAGATATATCGCAACAACCGTAACCGAGATGCACTGTTGGGTCCTCGGGCCACGTTGTTGAGTCGACTCGCCACAAATTTGGACATGAGCTGCACTCCCTCGCCCTTGTCGCACGCTTCTTGCCAATCCTTGATGCGGATGCCATTGAGTATTTCGGCCCCGATGATTTCCTCCGGCTTGTACACGTCCTGGATCTCCGTCGCCTCCAGGTTCGCATGCGGAATCGGTTTCGTCGAGTCGATCGAGGCTTGTAGTTCGTCGCGCGTGGCCATGCCAGCCGAGGCGCTCTTGATCGCATCTAGCGTCGCGCTCTCGGCTTCGCCAAGCACCATTGGCGTACCGTCCTCATTCATCGTGGGAGTGCAATCTCGTTTCTCGCCTTCTCCTCGATCGCCTTCTTCGCTCGCTTCGATCCGAAGAGACGGCCGAGGTCGTTCATAAGGTCACTATGCTTCATCTGTGAAAGAAAAGACGGGGAAAAAAAGAGGCGTCGAGTTAGTTACTTGCATAGAGCGGAGGTGGGGTGGCCCGGCGGGGGGCACGAACATCTTGGCCGGAACGGCCCGCCGTGGACGGGTCGGGAGGCATTTGCCCCCTCGCTATCGCTCTTACGATGAGCTTCCTCGTCTGGACCACATCCTTCTTCCCAGTCTTGGGATCCTCGTAGCCGACGTATAGCCTTGTCCACCTCGTCGCTGGATCTTCTCTGGCTGTGAACTCGTACACCGGGTGGTCGTTGGAGAAGAGCAGATACTCTCGCCGCTCCAGCTGCGTCGCATCCTTCGCTACCTCGTCCGGTTTGCGCTGTCTTGAGTACACCTTGAACTTTACGTTGTCTGGTAATTTGCAGCCCGCGGGCTCAACTATGCAAAGGCACCCTGTGTTAGGCCTGGAGCGCTTCTCATATACCTGTTTGCGTTTGTAGACCTAGACACTCACGGATGAAGGGCGGGTTCGCCGTCTCTTGCACATCGGCCTCGATCCACGCAAAAGGGTTATCTGCGGCCTGCTTCTTGGACTTTGAAGGTTCGGTGGTAGCAAAAGACGCCCTCTTCCTCTTTTTTGGTCTGCCATCGTAGGAGGGAGTTTATTGAAAGGCCGTTTAACTGCTGCAAACGGTCCTCGCTGTGTGGGTTCGGAGGGGAACCGGGAGAGTTTAGGTAGCCTTCTGATCAGAGAGAAGGTCAATTGGTAGGCGAGACCCTAGATAATCGTCGTATTAATGGTGCTAGGGAATAATTTTTGGGCGACCAAGGTTGGTCGCAGGAAATGGGCTTGATCTTTCAAACGAACGTTTGGTCAGTCTTACAGTCCAGTATCAAAATCTCAATCTTCAAGTCGCTCCAAAAAAAAAAATAGCAGCGGCTTGTCCATCGAAGGGTGGGATGCCCCACCTCGAAAAGAGCTCCAATTCCTGACTAAGCCAAAGAAAGCCATTGTGACTAAGCATATCTGGAGCACGTTGTGTGGGCATGGTACGTACCGCTGTAGGCAGGGGAGCAACCAAGCAAAAGACCTAAGCAGGCAAAAAATCCATTGGAGAGACGTGACGGACCTGCATCACGAAAACCCATCTCATCAACCGAGCGTCCCACCTATCGTCGCGGCATCAACATCGCGACAATTCGCGGAATCCATCGTCAGCACAACACTCTTAGTGTCGCGCGACATCTCTTCATTCAGCCACTGGCGTAGAGGATACTGTTTTCCCGTAGCCCCCGTGCTGGCGCGGCCCTTTGCGACTGGCTAGGTCGCGCGTCCTCCATCGCCGGCCCACCCTCGCCGGTGCCGCTGTTCTATCATATAATCACCCATAATCATGTCTTCGTTACCTCCACCACCCCCGCCTCCGGGCTGGGGCCCTCCTCCTCCTCCTCCTACCCCCTCCGCCGCCACCGGGCGGCTCTCTACCTCCTCCCCCGCCATCCCAGCGCCTCCTCCGCCGGGCTATCGACCTCCCGCCGATCTGCGAATGGCCAAGTTCGCCGAGAAGAAGAAGGAATGGCTCCGCCACCAACGGAATCGATTCGGCGAAAAGCGAAAGGCTGGCTTCGTGGAGACGCAAAAGGCCGACATGCCTCCCGAACACTTGCGCAAGATTGTCCGCGACATTGGCGACGTGTCCCAGAAAAATACACGAGCGATAAGCGTAGCTACTTGGGTGCCCTCAAGTTCATGCCTCATGCGGTATTAAAGCTGCTCGAGAATATGCCCATGCCTTGGGAGTCGACGCGCGAAGTCAAGGTCCTGTACCATGTTAATGGTTGCTTGACCCTCGTCAACGAGATTCCCCGAGTCATCGAGCCGGTATTCTTTGCCCAGTGGGCCATGATGTGGATTGCCATGAGAAGAGAGAAGCAGGATCGAGCCCTGTTCAAGCGAATGAGATTCCCTCCCTTTGATGACGAGGAACCGCCTCTGTCGTGGTCCGAGAACATCGAGGAGGTTGAGCCCTTGCCCCCATCCAATTTGATCTCGACGAAGACGAAGACGCTGCCGTCCTTGAGTGGTTCTACGATCACCGTGCGCTTGTCGAAACCGAACATGTCAACGGACCCAGCTATAAGACTTGGAACCTATCTCTCGAGCAGATGGCGGCTCTTTTCCGTCTCAGCAAGCCCCTCGTTTCCGATGTCGTTGACAAGAACTACTTCTATCTCTTCGACCTAAAGAGTTTCCTGGCTGCCAAGGCCCTCAACGTAGCCCTACCCGGTGGTCCGCGTTTTGAGCCTCTCTACAAGGATATCGACCCCAACGATGAGGATATCGGCGAGTTCAATGCTATCGATCGCATCATTTTCCGTGGCGAAAACCGAAACGAGTTCCGCGTTGCGTATCCTTACCTCTACAATTCGCTTCCGAGGGTGTTCACCTGTCGTGGCACTCGCACCCTCAGATTGTCTTTGCTCGGGCCGAAGACCCCGACCTTCCCGCATTCCATATCGACAAGGGCATCCACATCATCCCTCCCCTGAAGCCGGCGGGAAACCATGTTAGTCATGAAGATGAAATCTTTGGTCCTGGAAACAACGAGGAGCCCGAGGAGGATGCTTTCACTCTTCCCAAGGGAGTTGAGCCCTTCCTCGCTGAGGAGGAGTTGGCGCCAGAGCAAGCTTCCGATGCCATCGAGCTTTGGTGGGCCCCTTACCCCTTTAACCACCGTTCCGGCAAGATGGTTCGTGCCCAAGACGTGCGCCTCATCAAGCAGTGGTACCTCGAGCACCCTCCTATGCAAGGCAAATGCCCTGTCAAGGTAAGGGTGTCATACCAGAAGCTACTCAAGTCCTATGTCTTGAACGAGCTCCACCAGCAGCCGCCCAAGTCGCAAAATAAGCAGGACCTGCTCAAGTCCCTGAGGCAGACCAAATTTTTCCAGCAGACCACCATCGATTGGGTCGAGGCCGGTCTCCAAGTCTGCCGGCAGGGCTTCAACATGCTTAACCTCTTGATCCACCGAAAGAACCTCACCTATCTCCATCTCGATTACAACTTTAACCTCAAGCCCGTCAAGACCCTGACGACCAAGGAGCGCAAAAGTCTCGCTTCGGAAACGCATTCCACCTCATGCGAGAAATCCTGCGTCTCGTGAAGTTGATCGTCGATGCTCACTGCCAGTTCCGTCTCGGCAACATCGACGCCTTTGTGCTAGCTGATGGAATCCACTATGCCTTCAATCACGTTGGCCAGCTAACAGGTATGTACCGTTACAAGTACAAGCTCATGCACCAGATCCGCTCTTGCAAGGATCTCAAGCATCTCATCTACTACCGATTCAACACCAATGGCGTTGGCAAGGGCCCCGGCTGCGGCTTCTGGGCTCCTTCGTGGAGAGTCTGGCTCTTCTTCATGCGAGGTATTATCCCTCTCCTTGAGCGATGGCTTGGGAACCTCCTGTCTCGTCAATTCGAGGGTCGCCATAGCAAGAGCGTGGCCAAGACCGTCACCAAGCAGCGAGTCGAGTCGCACTACGATTTGGAACTCAGGGCTTCCGTCATGGCCGATCTCATGGATATGATGCCCGAGGGTATCAAACAGAACAAGGTCAACACCGTCCTGCAGCATTTGTCCGAGGCCTGGAGGTGCTGGAAGAGTAACATCCCCTGGAAGGTCCCTGGCCTACCTGCGCCCATTGAGAACATCATCCTCCGCTACGTCAAGGCCAAGGCCGATTGGTGGATCTCCGTCGCCCACTACAACCGTGAGCGAATTCGACGAGGTGCGACCGTGGACAAGACCGTCGCGAAGAAGAATGTTGGCCGTCTCACCCGACTCTGGCTCAAGGCGGAGCAGGAGAGGCAGCATAATCACATGAAGGATGGCCCCTATGTATCATCCGAGGAGGCCGTCGCTATCTACACCACCACTGTTCACTGGCTTGAGTCACGCAAATTTTCTCCCATTCCTTTCCCCAGTGTCTCCTACAAGCACGATACCAAGATTCTCATCCTCGCTCTCGAGAGGTTGAGGGAGGCGTATTCCGTCAAGGGTAGATTGAACCAGAGCCAAAGAGAGGAGCTGGCTTTGATCGAACAAGCCTACGACAGCCCGGGTACCACGTTAGAGAGGATCAAGCGCTTCCTTCTCACGCAGAGAGCTTTCAAGGAAGTCAGTATCGATATGAACGACAATTATAACACGATTAACCCCGTGTATGATATCGAGCCAATGGAGAAGATTAGCGACGCCTATTTGGATCAGTATCTCTGGTATCAAGCTGACCAAAGGAACCTTTTCCCTGCTTGGATCAAGCCCTCCGATTCCGAGGTCCCGCCTCTTCTGGTCTACAAGTGGGCCCAGGGTATCAACAACCTAGATCGCGTTTGGGTCACCGAGGACGGCGAGTGCAATGTGCTTGTCGAAACCTCGTTTGCCAAGGTCTATGAGAAGGTGGAGCTTACCCTGCTCAATTCGCTGCTGAGGCTAATCATGGATCACAACTTGGCGGATTATATCACTGCCAAGAACAATGTGCAGCTCACCTACAAGGATATGAACCACACCAACAGCTACGGAATGATCCGTGGTCTCCAGTTCTCGGCCTTTGTCTTCCAGTACTACGGCCTTATCCTTGATCTTCTCCTCCTTGGCCCCCAGCGAGCGAGCGAGATTGACGGCCCTCCCCAGAAGCCTAACGATTTCCTTCAGTTCAGTAGCAAGGAGGTCGAGACGAGACACCCTATCCGCCTGTACAGCAGGTACATCGACAAGGTCTGGGTCTTCCTGCGATTCACCGCCGAGGAGGCTCGTGATCTCATCCAGCGGTACCTGACCGAGCAGCCCGATCCCAACTTTGAGAATGTGATCGGGTACAAGAGCAAAAAGTGCTGGCCTAGAGATTGTCGAATGCGACTGATGAGGCACGACGTCAACTTGGGCCGAGCCGTCTTCTGGGATCTGAAGAACCGTCTCCCCAGATCCGTAACCACGATCGATTGGGATGACAGCTTCGTCAGCGTGTACAGCAAAGACAACCCCAACTTGCTCTATTCCATGTGCGGGTTCGAGGTGCGCATTCTGCCCAAGTGCCGCAACAAGAACGATGAGTTCTCCGAGGTCGACAGTGTGTGGTCTCTGGTGGAGAACACGACCAAAGAGCGTACCGCCCATGCCTTTTTACAAGTGACGGAAGAGGACATTCAGAAGTTCAACAACAGGATCCGACAGATTCTCATGTCCTCGGGCTCCACGACCTTCACCAAGATTGCCAACAAGTGGAATACGGCCTTGATTGCCCTCTTCACATACTATCGCGAGGCTGCCGTTTCGACGGTTCCCCTCCTAGATACCATTGTCAAGTGCGAGACCAAGATCCAAACCCGTGTCAAGATTGGTCTTAATTCCAAGATGCCTTCTCGTTTCCCTCCCGCGGTGTTTTACACGCCCAAGGAACTTGGTGGTCTTGGTATGATTTCTGGCTCTCATATCCTCATCCCCGCCAGCGACAAGCGGTGGTCGAAGCAGACCGACACCGGCGTCACCCATTACAGGGCGGGTATGACGCATGACGAAGAAACCTTGATCCCCAACATCTTCCGTTACATTATTCCCTGGGAGGCCGAGTTCATCGATTCCCAGCGAGTCTGGACAGAGTACGCCCAGAAGCGTATGGAGGCCAACCAGAACAATCGCCGCCTAACGCTCGAGGATCTCGAAGATAGCTGGGATCGCGGTTTGCCCCGTATAAACACCCTCTTCCAAAAGGATCGAAGCACTATCAGCTTCGATAAGGGTTACCGTGCTCGCTCCGAGTTCAAGATTTACCAGCTAATGAAGAGCAACCCGTTCTGGTGGACGAGCCAGAGGCATGACGGCAAGCTCTGGAACCTCAACGCCTACCGAACTGATGTGATCCAAGCCCTCGGAGGTGTCGAGACCATCCTGGAACACACTCTTTTCAAGGCGACGGGCTTCCCCTCTTGGGAGGGTCTCTTCTGGGAGAAGGCCAGCGGTTTCGAAGAGTCCATGAAGTTCAAGAAGCTGACCAACGCCCAACGTTCCGGTCTCAACCAAATCCCCAACCGTCGATTCACGCTGTGGTGGTCCCCACTATTAACCGTGCCAACGTCTACGTCGGTTTCCAAGTCCAGCTCGATCTCACGGGTATCTTCCTCCACGGCAAGATCCCCACGCTCAAGATCTCGCTCATTCAAATTTTCCGAGCTCATTTGTGGCAGAAGATCCACGAATCTGTGGTGATGGATTTGTGTCAGGTGTTTGACCAGGAGCTGGACTCGTTGGGCATCGAAACGGTGCAGAAAGAGACGATCCACCCCGAAAATCGTACAAGATGAATAGCTCCTGCGCGGATATTCTCTTGTTCGCCAGCTACAAGTGGAACGTGACGAGGCCCTCGCTGCTGTTTGATACCAAGGACGTCATCGAGCCTGCGACCACCAACAAATTCTGGGTGGATGTCCAGCTTCGGTATGGCGACTACGATTCTCACGATATTGAGCGGTACACGAGAGCCAAATACCTTGACTACACCACCGATAGCTCCAGCATCTACCCTCGGCTACCGGTCTCATGGTCGGTATCGACCTGGCCTACAATCTTTATTCCGCTTTCGGCATGTACTTCCCCGGCTTGAAGATTCTCATCCAGCAAGCCATGGGTAAGATCATGAAGGCCAACCCGGCCCTGTACGTTCTCCGCGAGCGTATCCGAAAGGGTCTGCAGCTGTACGCCTCGGAGAGCAACCAAGAGTTCCTCAACTCGCAAAATTACTCGGAGCTCTTCAGCAACCAGACGCAGCTTTTCATCGATGATACCAACGTTTACCGTGTCACGATTCACAAGACGTTTGAGGGTAACTTGACAACGAAGCCCATCAACGGTGCCATTTTCATCTTCAACCCCAGGACTGGTCAGCTCTTCTTGAAGATTATTCATACCAGTGTCTGGGCGGGTCAAAAACGTCTCGGCCAGCTAGCGAAGTGGAAAACGGCAGAAGAAGTGGCAGCGCTTATCCGCTCGCTCCCTGCGGAAGAACAGCCCAAACAGCTCATCGTCACGCGCAAGGGTTTGCTAGATCCTCTCGAGGTTCACCTGCTCGACTTCCCCAACATTTCTATCCGTGCTTCCGAGCTGCAGCTACCGTTCCAGGCTGCGATGAAGGTGGAGAAGCTTGGTGACATGATCTTGCGTGCCACGGAACCCCAGATGGTCCTGTTCAACCTCTACGACGAATGGCTAAAGACCATTTCGTCGTACACGGCCTTCTCGCGTCTGATTCTTATTCTCCGCGCCCTCCACGTCAATATGGACAAGACCAAACTCATCTTACGACCCGACAAGACGGTCATTACGCAAGATCACCAGATCTGGCCCACGCTGACGGATGAGGATTGGATCAAGGTGGAAACGCAACTCCGCGACCTTATCCTACACGACTACGGAAAGAAGAACAACGTCAACGTATCCAGTTTGACCAGCAGCGAAGTCCGCGATATCATTCTGGGTATGGAGATTTCGGCGCCTTCTATGCAGAGGCAACAGGCGGCCGAGATCGAGAAGCAGCAAGAGGAGCAGAGGCAGCTTACGGCGGTAACGACCAAGACGCAGAACGTGCGTGGCGAGGAAATTGTCGTCACGACAACATCGCAGTTTGAGCAGCAGACGTTTGCGTCCCGGACGGAATGGCGCACCCGTGCCATTGCCACGTCTAACCTACGCACCCGCTCAAACAACATCTATGTGTCGTCGGTGGATGGCGAGCTTGACGAGATCACGTACGTGATGCCGAACAATATCCTCAAGCGCTTCATCAAGATTGCCGACCTTCGCGTTCAGGTGGCCGGCTACCTCTACGGCTCATCGCCCGATGACAACGACATGGTGAAGGAGATCAAGTGCATTGTTCTGGTGCCACAAATTGGCGGGCTGCGAAACGTCCAGCTTCCCCAGCAGCTTCCCCAACACCCCCTCCTTCAGTCGATGGAGCCCCTCGGCATCATCCACACAATGTCGGGCAATGAGCTACCCTACATGTCGGCGGTTGACGTGACGGAGCATGCCAAGCTGCGAGATGCGCACTCGTCTTGGGCCAAGGACAACCAGACGATGACGGTGACGGTGGCCTTCACGCCCGGCTCCGTCTCGCTCTCGGCGTGGGCGCTTACGCCACAAGGCTACAAGTGGGGCCTGGAGAACAAGGACCTGCAGAGCGACCAGCCTCAGGGCTTCACCACGTCCATGGGCGAGAAGCGGAAGCTGCTCCTTAGCCCCCGTTTCAACGGCTTCTTCCTCGTACCCGAGGCCGGCCAGTGGAACTACAGCTTCATGGGCAGCGCCTTTACGAGATTGGAGAAGAGGCCGATCCGCTGCAAGGTCGACACACCGCAGTCCTTCTATAGCGACTTGCACCGGCCGATCCACTTCCAGGGCTTCGCGGAAATGGAGGACGTTGGCGTCGATCGCGCAGACAACTTTGCATAAGCGACAGGCAGGAAAAGGCACAATGGGCCTCGGTTTCGACCTGCGTTTCCCCAGCATACAAGGTTTCGCTTCCGTTGTTTTTTCTTCCTCCTCCTCTTCTTGTCCCCTTGCATTTGTCTTGGCATCGCCTCCTACTCTCCGGTCACGTTGCTTGGTCGAGTTGAGGCTATTCTAATGATGAGCCCGGCATACGGCCGACCAGGCAGACGGGGGCGGTTTTTGTCATCCGGTTCACCGGTTCATCCCCCCACCTTCTTTTCCTCTCCTTGGCTATTCTCTCTCTCGCCTTGCTTTTTGGCCCTTGATACAATCGACTCGGAACTCTACCATGCAAAACCAAGAACGGATTTTGACGTCATCTGGCTAAAGAAGAGCAGGTAGAGGTGTAGAGTGTGTGTACCATAGGTTCCAATGATGGGGTCTACTGGGAAGCAAACTTCAATACGAGGAGAGAGACAAGGGAGGGGAAAACTCAAGAGGGAGAGCATGCAAACCTCGTTAGGTGTGGATACAACGGACTAAGCAAGACGTATGGGCGTGGGGGATATGAGTGAGTGACGAGAACGGCAAAAACGAAGCAGAGGAAGGCATAGCAGCACGGGAAGAAGAAAAAAAACTGCTGAGAAATCCATTGTTTCCCGCTCGTCATTCTGCATTCCCTTCCCCTCTACATTCCGTCTTGGTCTTCCCGTTTGCGGATTACCGAGCTCGGCATATAACACGAATAAGACACGTTTGATCGTCGTGATAGTTCAGGGAAGGGAGAGGGGAGGGGTGAGGGGAGTTTTCGGACAACGAACAAAACGGAGCTAGGCATAGATCAAGGGAGGCCAAGGAGGAAAGGGCTATGAGTTGTGCGAGGAAAAAAGAAGACCAAGTCCAGGTTGGGAGGCGAGGGGAATGATGACACGAGAATAACAGTGGAACGCAGGATTGAAAAAGAAGAGGAGGAGGAGGAGAAAAGAAGAAGAAAACTACAGTCGCAAGCAGCATCGAGGCTTCATTTTTTACACGAGAGGAAAATGGGCGTGAGTGTATTTATCTTGTACGGATTGGTTTTCAGTTATTGATTTTTCATATGACGCATCTTGAGAAAGATTGTTGTAATTAATTTACAATTGGTACATGTACATTCAGTATAGACATTGGTCTAGCCTTGTTTCCTGCGCGTCCCCGCCCCGTCTTTTGATGAGGAAACACAAATGTTTACAGATCGAGCAGACTTAAAAGTTTATGCCCGCGAGTGTGTGTGTGTGTGTGTGTGTGTGTGCGAGCGAGGAATATCTCGGTTTCAAGCAAGTGTGTGAAACCCTAGACGTCGCTTCCGTGTTCTCAATGCCTGCATGTGCCGGCGAGGAATGTTTGTCTAGTGGCATGGCATTCTCTCCTGTCCTCTTCATGGAGATCAAAGGAAGAGGGACCAAAGAAAGCGCCATTAGCCAAGGAGAGAATAATAGAGGATGGGAAGAAAGGAAAAAAGGAGAGAATAAGAAAAGGGTCGAGGAAACATTCACGCCGGAGTGGTGACGGCCACTCCCCTCATCCTCCCCGGAGCCAGTATTTTTTTCCTCTTTTGTTTCCATTGAGAATCATCCGGCCTATTGTCGTGCAGGTATGTACACA
The DNA here is from genome assembly GCA_949357655.1 of Parascedosporium putredinis. NCBI lineage: Eukaryota > Fungi > Ascomycota > Sordariomycetes > Microascales > Microascaceae > Parascedosporium > Parascedosporium putredinis. The sequence continues at coordinate 1,085,608 of CASHTG010000019.1, forward strand.
GTTGGCGTGGGAAAATGATGGATGGTCACGCACAGGGGGATGACGCCGGGCCGAGTTTTGATGTTTTCGTTTCCCCGAGCTACTCTTAAACTCTTGCGCCGGAGAGGCGTCGACAATCGATCGCCGATGGAGGGATCAGGCACGAAAAGAAGGGAGGGGGGCATCTGCCATGCAGACATGCACCCTTGGATACTGACGAAGATAGCATGCGGGCGGGAAAAGAAGAAGAAAACCACAAAAAAGGGCAATAACACACAATCATTGTAGATCAATCAAGGGGACGGGCGGATGGGATTCGGCCAGCTGGGCCAGCTTTTGAGGAAATCCGAGTCGATCGGACATCTACACCAAGAAACCGGCAGCGCGTGGTGTGTGGTGCATAGTAGCGAAGACTAGTTGAGTCCCGGGTGACAACGGGAGCGCGCGCAAAAAGCCATCTCTCATCGTTAGGTTGATATCCTCTTCTGCCCATGTATGATGAGCGTCGAAGATCTTGATGAACATAGAAGAAAAAGCGGGAAAAAAGAGACAAAGAGAAAACGACCGAGGACCGAGTGTAAACAATGGGCGAGCGTGTCCGGGAATGCAGTCTTCAGAATGGGAACAAGAGCGTGAAGAGCATTGATTAGCATCTGCAGGGTAGCATCCCGACCCGGGCTGCTGCTCCCATTCTTCGCCAAACAAGCCAAAAGTGGGCATTTAGCGTGTTGCCCTCTTTTTTTTTTCCCTCTATCTGTTTTCGGCGGTGGCCCAGGAGAGGGTGGCTGTTCTCAGGGTTCTGTTGCTGCTACCGCTGCTCCCTCCCTCATCTTCGCATCCACGACCTCCCTGAACCAGAAAATCGTACGGATGGAAGGGTTAGCCACTCGTGGGTGTTCAGATGAACCGCGCATGGAGGATGCAGGTCATTTCCGTGGTCCGGTAGTGTCGAACAGCGTGCAGCTCCAGGGTTGCAGGCGGGACGGTGGATGGGTTGAGGCCGATCTTAATGACTGGCTGCCCCCGTTATCGTAGAGTCTAGATTATAGGTTATAGTGTATAATGGATGGCACGAGAAGAAACCATTCCATGGTAGAGAGTGGCACACCCACACACCCACACTTACACTTACATACTTCCACACACATCTGTGTCTGCGCTGCGTTCATCCATGGATCGATTGAGGGATGGGATGGGTAGTGACAAATAGCGTGTGGGAATCTTTGGGGACGGAACGGGGCTGCTGCAAGCCATTCAGCCAATCCACCCCCGCACCCACACGCGCTGGCGCCCAACTGCCAGAGAGACGGAGGCTGACGGAGACGAAGTCAGGGTCATGGCCGAGCGAGAATTGGGTGGTGGGCACCTGCAAGCGCGGCCTCGGGACGAGATGATCGCATCTCGACCATGGATATGGAACGACGAGTGTACACAATCATCTCCTGTCTCAGCTCTACATCCCACCTTACAAATAAAAAAGAAAAACAGGGGGTTCCAGCTTCGCAAGGGCTGCTGGCTAGCAAAAGCTCGGCAAAGGGGAAAGACAATTTAGTCTTCTTGCTGAAGCCTCTTCGAACCCCATAGCCAACGCTCCTTCCTGCCCCGACTCACACATACCGAGCTGGCCTCAAGCCCAAGGCGAGTCGAGTGTAAATTGGACGGAGAACGGGCTCGTTCGAGTAAGATTCGCGAGCTGCTGGTCCCAACGGAAGTTGCCCAGACACTGCTCGTCTCGAAGGGCTCGTTCAGCTGACTGACGCGTGGATGAGGCGGGATCGTAGGGGGCAATATTAGAATTGTTCATGCATTAATGCGCCCGTCGTTCCTTTCTCTGCTCCGGGGTGTGCGCCGTTGCTAGCAAAAAAAAGAATGGAAAAAGAACAAGAAACATAAGGCAAGAGGACAAAGGGGGTGTGTGGTTGGCACGGGGTCTTCCCTCAACGGGACAGGAAACACGCACGCGTATACTTGCAAAGGGCTGACCTGACGTGGATCGAACCGTCGTCGGTCGTTATTCCCAAGTTGCTGAGGGTGTTCGGGTCAAGGATGTACTTGTAATAGTCTCCTTGTACATGTAGGGTTGGTGGGCTGGTGGGGGCCAAGATGTTGCCAGTGGCATGTGCCTGACACTAATAAAGGTAGGGCAGAGCAAGGCAGACGACGCATACGATAAAGTTAAGACAAGGATTCAGAGGGTCAACCGTCCCTGTCCTCGAGCCACCATATGTCGGCACCTCTCCCATATTATTGACTAGGGTGCTAGAGGGAGGACCCCTCCAGTGGGGGAAGCATGTCCGAGGCCCCCAAAGTCAACATTGAAGCCTCGATGATGATGATCACAATCAATTAGCAGGAAACCCCATGGGGCCCAAAAGGGAAAAAAAAATCAACAGGAGAGGTCGGGCAGTTGGTGCTTAGTGAGGGCCTAATGAGCAGGAGGATCCCGGAGGAAGAAATGGCATGCGCAGGTTCAACTCCAGGGGTTGGAAGGGAGAAGCAAGGCCCACATCACGGATCCCACAAACCCGTTGGTGAAGGCCCAATCCAAGTCGCCGAGGTCCCGGTAGCACAGACTTTGAACAATCAACTTTCAGGACCAGGTCTATGGGTTCGGAAGTTTTCTCCCTACCGTCGTGGTGCATACACGTAGGCGGAAGAAAGAAGAAGAAAAAGGGGTCTCGCATGCTTTGCACTCTCCCCTTGTGGCTGAGGAAAACACAAAGCCTTCTTCTTCATATCCCAAACTGCTGATGCGCATGTCACCATGAAAAGATTGATTGGGGCGCTGGGGGTCTGGGGAGTGGGTCACTGACGGATACGCCTCGTTCCGTGTTTCTTCACCTGAAAAGATCAAGAGAATAATAAAATCCTCGCCGTTTGCGGTGGCTGGTTGCCTACTACCCCCAGGGGTATCGGGACTTTCTCTCTTGCTCCACGAGCTGCTTGGAGGTTTGAGAATTCACTGCCCAGCCATCGAAAGATTTGAAGGAGTTTTGGGACACGTACGTAGATCAGGAGCCCCTTGTTGTTTCGGCCGGTGCGTTCGGATTTTGTGTGAAGAGAGGGGCTGTGCTCTAAACATTCCTCTCCTCCGTGTGGCGGCGCGGAAACCGTTTTATTGTGGCTTTCCCTATCCCACCCACCTCCAGCCCTGGTGCGTGCCTGGTGAGGTGAGTATTAGGCAAGGAACCTCGGGGCACTCCTCCAAAGGTCCAAGGAATCGAGCCGCTTGACATGGGGTGGGTTTGGAGGACCAGCGGGGAGCAAGGGGGCTGGTGTGGGTTGTTCTCAGAAACGTCACACATGGATCCCTCCAGAAACACCCCAGTCAACAGGTGTTAGTAAAGCCTTCCCCTCGGGTCAAGACGGGCTCAGAGAGGTAAGGGAGGTGTGCAAACCCCGGATTTTTCGATGGCAAGTGACTTGAGCCCACCCCTAGCATCCACGCCCTCACACATATCCACATCCGGACACATGCCCTGCTCATCCTTCTCCTCCAAGCTCCACCAAGAGTAGTTGGTTATTTTCAGAATGAGGTAACGAGTTAATATTCCCCAGGGTATTTTATGGCAAGCTTGAGAGAGCTTCGGCGATCAGATCGTGCCTCGTTTGAAGTTCTGCAACTTTGGTGATCCGGAACAGACAAGAGGCGGCGAAGCTCTCCATTCCTTCGAGAGCAGGGCGAGGTAGTATCTCAGTCTACCAACTAATAGACAAAGTAGCGAAGAGGGTCCCTGAGCCCATCACCCAGGATGCACCTGGTAAACTTGCTCGGGATGTGAATCGGGAGAAGGAGAGAGAGAGTCATTCAAATTGCGACTACCCCATCAGTTGCGATCTTCCGGGGACAAACCAGCACTTGGAGATGGAACCAAGACTTCCCCTTCCTAGACGGAGACCCTCGATAGGATCCTTATGCCTGTCTCGACTTTCCTCTTGTTCCCACGGGGAAGAAAATAATGCCGTCCATCAAGACCTCGGAATTTCTAGACCAGGCTCGGAATACCCGTGGTTCTCCTGCACCTGTCCACGGTGTCGGCTGTGCCGACCCTGGCGGCTGATGCATTGTCGTGCAATTTAAGGACCATGATTTTGACCAGCATCACCATTCTTCCAGTTTTCCAGAAAACACTCCAAATTTAGCTTGGGCCACGTCCCCCTGGAACCCCCAAGGGTACCAGATTCCGATTTTGTCACCTCCATTCTCCTAACCAACACTCAGAGGAATAGAGGGGCGGGCCCATGTCCAAGTATACCTCCCAGTTTTCCTCCCAGTTTTCGCAGGACGGATGATCAGCGGGCGGGAACTTGCAGTCTAATGTCCGGTGTGATTGAGTATTCCAGGACACAATCCTTGAGAATATTAGCCATGCAAGCACGGATATTTCCAACTACTCTGGAATAGTGGCCCTTGACAATGGTGACCACTGACATTCAGAGAAGAGCACGGCTTTGGAAGACTGCCCAAACCAATCTTGCTAGCTTTCGACCATCTGATTTTAGCGCCACCATGGACGAAGACCACACAATAAGTCGCGATTTTCGACTGCACGTAAGATAGGACCCACTCTGGAGCATGAATATCCCAAATTACTCGGAGCCCCGCCAACCCAATAAGGACCACAGCTCAGCAAGGACGACGCAGCCTCAAGCAGGTCCTTCACTTCGCAACGTCCATGCAAGCAACAATCGCAGGCCGATATTTCGTAGTCACCGCCGAAAAGCCCTCAAGCTTGCGGCTCAGTACAGTGGGATTGCCTAAGAATCGTCCGAGTGGTGTTCCCCGTCAATTGGCGGTGCATCTTCATTGCGTCGGGTGTCTTGAGAGCCCGGCTGGTTGCTCTTTCAAAGACGGTTAGGCTCTTTCGTTAACCGCTGTCTCTTTACTATTATAGATATGGTTGAGGAAGAGTGCCCGGTGCCTCGGAACGACAGTATGGTCGTATTTTCGCCCCCGCGAAAGCATTCCGGGTTCTGGGTTCTGGGTTCTGGGTTCATGGGCACAACGGCCGTCCCAACCGTTGGGTTCGTACGTATGTGCATATCTGGCATAGTTAGTGGTATAGCTCCTTCCCGTTCGACTTTCCAAGGCATGGTTGGTCGCCACTGCCAAGGTTTGCGCATTCTAACAAAGAAAGCGCAAGTCAGGGGAACCACCCTTCGTCCCACTTCCCTCCTTGAAGCTCGCTGATGAGCTGACCCTGACAAGAGAGGCTTGCACCTACTGGTATTACCGCGGGTCCAGAAGCATTGATCCACGACCTCGGGATCATCACGGGACTAGTACCGGATGAAGAAGCCGCGCTTGAGATCATATTTGATATCCACGGATTAAGTGTTTTGACAATCACTCGTACTGCGTGCTGTGGCTCTACATACTTAGCTTAAGTGATGAATCAACTGATACTTTTTTCTTCAACCTTCTTTTTTGCTCCTCCCTCTTTCTCTCTTTAATTGCGGAATAATATACCGGACCTCCGTCTGTGCACTATTGGGGTTATTGGGGTAGATAACCCACATTCCAACCCATAGGCAACCAACCTCGGGATCCTGATATCCTCCCCCTTCGTGGCAAGCCCAAAAGAGGGAACTTTTATTTGCGGGAGATAAAAAAAAAAAAAAAAAAACAGGAAAGGGGCAGGGGATGTGGACGGTACATGATGGCTGCATCTCGCAGCTAGGATGTTACGGGTCTCTCCGTGTAAGTCGATGCGCTAAGCAGTAGGTATGCCACACTTCACGTCAGCCAGGGCAGGCGGAAGACATTGAGAACGAGATGAGACCCCTAGTAGGAATCATTTCCGCAACACCACCAGATCCATGCTTCCCAGAGGACCTAGCAACGAATCGGCCTAGCTTTGAATACCAAGTGCAGTCACACCCGCGCCTCCAATCCGAGGAGCCACGCAATGACGAAAGAAACAAAAAGATACAAGCGAGAAGACAAAATGGATGGGTGTAATCTAATGGATCCCCCATGTAGCCCTCAGTGTGTGGGCTCTGGCGGAAAAATTATTGATGTACTGTGGAAGGCAAGAATAGCCTTGAGGCCCTCAGGCTGCACCTTCGTGTCGGCACAGCAGGTTGCTGTCGTTCAGGGGTGAGCGCCGTTGGAAGGTACATTGAAGCCCGGCCTGCTGCGCGGCGAGAAGTATTGAGGTGCCCACCACATCCATTCAATTGATCCATTAGATCCATTTGATCTATAGAATTGATCTATCGAACTCGTTCCAAAGCTCTGGCACGAACGATGTTCATCCTGATTATACCCCATGACGTTAGCAACCGCATCACCTTGGCAAGTACATGCAGGATTCATCGACGGATCCTACCCCGAACGTGCAATTCACCATGCATTGATAGGTTGTGAGGCCCCATCATAAAACCCTTGGTGCTGCCAAGGGGTTGCTCCTCCCTCCTTGATGCAAGGAACCGCGAGGAAGTCGCCTTCGAGACCTTTCCCGGGGTACAGCCTGCCCCAGGCACTCGGCCGTGACTGCTGTTTTTAGTGTCCTGACTGATAGGGAAACACGAACCCAGCAATAAGCGGCAGGCCAACCCGAAATAGAAGCAGCGCAATTTCGGCATGTCACCAAACTCGACGTCAAACTCCATGCCTCAACCTAAACCCGAATTCGCTAGGGCAGGTAGCAGTAAGTGTTCAATTTATCGATAGGACAATTCAAAGTTGACGGAATGGATCAATTGACCATTACCCCGGCAAAGCTCGTATTGGTACTGTTCATGCTGGATTGGTCTAAAGTTCGAGGGAGTCGTGTTAGGAAGAGCGTGGGGTTGCCTGTGCCGCTGCCCACAGTGGCGTAGCCAGTGCTGTGAAAGTAGTTGGGATATCTCGAGTAATTCCTCAACGGAACGCTCATTGCTTCAATCCCTCAATTTTACCCCCTCGCGATCACCTCTTGATCTTAGGTAGAAAAGCTCTTTACAACTTGTAGTTCAACTTGAGAAGCCACTCGTTGAAGGGTGGCGGAAGGTGCATAGGTCGTTGGGGCTTAGGAGCTCAAGCCATAGCTGTGACTCAATCAGCTTCTAGTTTGTTCAGGCGCACGTGTAATCATTTCATCTTTGATCCTAGATCAATCCTAGGTCAATTGATTGTTCCTGCCAACCTGTGCTCAGGAGGTGGTTTCCCCATGTGCCAATCAAACTTTGATGCAAAAGTATGATCGGTGGTTGGTAGCGCATGGTTACATATGAAGTCACTATTGAAGAGGCACCATTTATGATGCAAGCTTGACAAATATTGAACCCACGGACACACCGCAGCTGCAGTATCCCTTTCCCACTCCCCTTCCCACTCCCTTGTTGATTGATCAAATGGAGGGATCTAGATGTATCACGGTTCCTGCACTTCAGACGGGGTCTGTTCATCTTGTGCTGGGGAGAGCAAGCTCGGTCATAGCCAGACAGACGCTAGAAGCGGCGGGAAGGCTTCTAGAAGACCACCATCAACGATTAAGTTTCCGTCTGCGTGGCACTGCCCCCAGGGGCTGAACCAGCCGGGGGTTTTCCTCCCACGCAATGCTAGCTCATGTTGAATCCCCAGCTGGAGGACCGCAAAGCCACCTTTATTACTTGGCCCCATGAAACAAAATTTGCTTCATGCGGATCCCTGGACTCGCAGGAGAGTCGAATCGCTCTTCATTTGCTTTCCCACCATAACAAGTTGGCATGAAAATACAACCTCATGGACTCCGTGGTGCAATTTGATGGTAAATTCGAGAGCGTTCTCCCCACCTTGTTCTCTTCCTAATATTGTCGCAGGAAGAACGTGAAAGCCCATCCAGATCGTCTTGTGGCTTCCAAGGTCGACCCTCGATTATTAAGCCTAATCGATGATCGAACGTGCTTGTAGGAGGCGCCTAGCTAGCAATCATGGCTCCCCATCCCGGTCCCGGTATTTTGAAAACGTGGAGTCCGGGGCTTTATTATCTCACATTCTTTTCCAAGACAGCAGGCAAAACCATTGAACCTAGAAGCACCAACCGGTGCGACGGGTCAGGAATCGAGAAGGCAACGCGATACACGTTCGGATATGCCGGGACCCTTGCCCTTTACCCCCAGAATTCATGAGGGCAGGGGACTCGGACATTTCAGTTGGGCAGCAGTTTGCCTTGTCAGAACCAGGGTCCTGTTACCCACCACCGGGCCGCACGATGCTTGTGCACTCGCACGAGGTCCTCGAGGAAGACAAACCAACCGGCCTTTGCAGCCCAGTTCCTGTCGGATTGGTGCAAAAGAGGTTAATACAGCTCCCACTCGCTCACGCCCGGGGCGCGGTCAGACAGGATGAGGAGTGCAACGGCAAGTCTTGTGTCGATGCCAGTGCACATCACCAACTTGTTCTCAGGCGTGTTTGAAAGGTGTTGTGCCATTTACGTCTAGCATTTGCACAATTTCCTCGCAACTTAGCCAAGCATGTCGAGGGCCCTTCATTTGGAAAGCTGGCCGTTGCGCCACAGCCATTGGATGACACGTTTGAGCACTCCACTCATGCGGCCCAAAAATACAAATGCCGGAGGAAGGAACGCATCCGGTTTTGTCGAAGATTTCTCCGAACCAGAGCCGATGGCCACAATCCAATGATAAGGGCCCAAGTGAGCCGCATGAGAGTGATGGAAGCTCAATGACCCGAACTTCAGCCCAAGCCGAGAACCGCGACGCGAAATCGCACGGCCGAACGACTCCCAACGCCGTTTGGATCGAGGCTCACAGCTCTCTTTGCGGGTTTGTTTACCTCTTCAGTTCATGTAGAGCAATCGCTTGCGATTCGCTTGATTTTTATCTTCGGCAATCTGTGGAGTCGAAGGTGGTTGCCGCTCGGCTGTACGGTGGCCCGCAGGGCGACTGGTAATAACAGGCTACGAGAAGATTCTCCTCGCACCTCAGATTGATATAGCCCCCATTTCTAATATAGCCTCCTCAAGCCTACGCTACAACCTGATCTGGCCAAGCGATGCGGAGTGGCCTTTTCAAGGGCCCATTGCCTTGAAGCGTACTTCGCAAGTATCCAGTACATTGCGACCCTGCCCTCCCCCACCCCTTACACTTTTTCCGGCGAATTATTTTCTCGTCAGTGACACAACGACACCTCTTTCGCGTTTAAAGTTGAGGGGCCAAAGGGATTCCAATACCTGTCAGAGGCCTTTCTCGGCGCCGTGCTCCCCTTCGCGCTCTCCCCAGGAGTCCAAGAGCGCGGTCACTGTAACTATGCTAGGGTGCCCTTTGTCTCTCGCCAGAGGTTGCGCAAATGGCACGGTTCCCTAAAACTAGAAGAAAATGCTAAAGTTTTGGATCGCCTCGAAATCCGGCTTTTGGAGGGCACCAAACACCTTGGAATGGAGAGTGCCAAGAGGAAACAGAGGGAAAAGAAAAAAAAATAAACCCACCCAAAATGGGTTTCGAGTGTGTCTTTCCTTTGGGGTTGAGCAAGCGCACGCCCTCTCGTCTCGCCCATCGGCATCCGCATGGTAGGGCTTGTTTCAGCTTCCTTATTCCTCAATACGTCGCCTTGGTCAGGCCGGGATCCTTCTAAACCTTCTCAATAAACCCAACTTCGTGGCCTCTACGCTACCACATTCCGCCCTCTCCGCTCGGCTGGGCGAGACTCTCATCGTATCTTTGGCAGCACCAATGTGGCGGAAGGGATCAGGAAAGAAGAGAACAGAGAAAAAAAAAAAAAAGCCGCCAAATCTTGAGGCCAGGGGATAAGCTGGGTGGGTATTCCACCGTCCTCCATCACAAGGATCCTTCCACCCCCTCCCCTGCCCTGGCAAGACCGGGGGTGGGATTGATTCGGCCACTGGCTGTTTCTATAATGGGCGCGCAACAAGAGACGAAAGACGAGCATTAAGATGCCCAAATTAATGCTGCCGTCATCGTTGGCCACCCTCAGTCCCCACCACACGCCCATCTGAGGTCTCGCACCTGCTTGGGGGTGAAGTAAACCAGCGCGTGCTTTAACTTCTGGGATGAAAGGAGGAACGCAGGGTGTCCCAGTCTCTCGACACGCCCGGAAGCCCGCCCTGGCGTCTGTGGCAGATCAGACGATATAATAATGCGGCCTTTGGCCCACCTCGCACTTATAAGCACTTCATAAGCACTCTGACTTACTGATCGTCCATGCTTCTAACCTTCTGTCACCATATGAGAAACCGAAATTCAGAAAAGGGGGATTCGAATCGCAGCAGAGAAGATCCCGGAAGCTTATTCCTTGACACGACGCTTGGCTAAACAACTCGGTTGACTTGTTCATAAGCACATCGACTCGCTACACATCCCGGGCTTTTATTTTACCTCGACCCTCTCGCTTTTGGAATTCTCGATTCGACAAACAAAAGCCCACAGTCGATGCAGAAAGGTATGGGAGACTTGTGCGTAAAGGTGCCGTATCACCTTTAGTGTGTGGGATACGAACCATGGAAAGCGCTTTTTACTGACATGAGCATCCACAGCCAGACGACCTTCTACTACCTTACACACCCACCCGGCTTCCCCAGCCATCCAATCATCCTACCCTAAAAGCCGACATTACATCGACGCAAGTGACGCTACCCCAGCACATTGAGAGATCAGTACCAGATATACAGCCTGTTAGCGGTGGCCTGCAAATTCGCTCCGAGTGGTGAAATTTCCCAATCGCCCGCGTCCCCTCCCCTTAACCACCAGCGCTGAGAGTATAAATCTATGTACTCGGCTGGTCGAAGGCCGCCATCTACTCTAGAGCACCTCCCGAATCCCCGAAGCAACCACAACCACGGCAGCCATAGGGGTCACACCGAATCCTACTCACCTTTCCTCACAGAAGCATCAGCCGTCCGGCCTGCCGACGCTGCCCCAAAGGGCCCCCTCTCATCAAATTCTTTCCATCCAGAGCCCGGCGGCCGTCCAGAGCGGTTCGCTCTGGCGGGATCCATGCATCGGAGGCACACTGGCGGGCAACTACCGTGTAGGAGACTACAATGTCGATTACTCTACCCAGGAGTCGCATCCGGGCGAGCAAAACCAGCAGCAACACGCTTACGAGACATCGACGCACCACCAAACGCACCAAAATACTCTGCACCATCCGAGAGCCCCGCCTAGCGGGCTCCATGACCCTCCCGAGCAGCATACACCGACGCATCACGCTCACCACCCCGTCATGTCGCAACACCACCCCCATCATCCTCACCAAGTGCTGATGGACCCATCGCACATGGGCCATCAGAGGCACACACTGGGGCCTCCCCATTTCGGCGGGCCTGGCCCGGTCGTGGCGCCTTTGTACCCGTCGATGTCGACGCCCACGCAACCGACGCACCCTTCCCATGGGGCCGGCGTAAAACGACCTCGACCCGACGACCTTGACCTCTCGGTGCCAGGAATCCCCGACTTAGAGCAGCCCGATCTAGATGGAATGCCGCAAGGTGGTATGGGAGCGGCTTATGCGGCCGCAGCCCATCAACAACAGCAGCAACAGCAGCCCCTCAGCCGGGCGCGCCACCGACCCATCACCACCACCGACTCCCGGATACGGGTCCCCTTCCAAGATGATGAGGCGTGATGGCGATGGTGGAGGAGGAGGTGCGCCCAGCATGGTTGGACAAGCCGGTATGCCGGCACCTGCCGCGAGGCCGCGGGGCCCGAAACTGAAGTTCACGCCGGAAGACGACCAGCTTTTGATCGACCTAAAAGAAAATAAGAGCCTGACGTGGAAACAAATCGCGGATTTCTTCCCTGGCAGGTCCTCTGGAACCCTCCAAGTGCGGTACTGTACGAAGCTGAAGGCCAAGACCACTCAGTGGACAGATGAAACGGTAAGTTGCCTATCCATTTCGTCGAAAGCTTTCGATGGAGGGCACGACTACAGACGCCGCGGCGGTTTGCTAATGTATACCGTATAGGACCAAAAGTTACGCGCGGCTCTTCAAGACTACGAGAACGAAAAGTGGCGCATCGTCGCCAACAAGGTCGGAACTGGCTTCACTCCAGTCGCATGCCGAGAGCGGGCGGCCCAGTTGATGGGAGAGAGCTTATAGCATTCAATGTCCCCTCCGGGAGCTTCAGCTCCCGAGTCAGGGACACAGTATATCCGCAGCAACTCCATTAACGAGGTGGGAGTTGTGATAGACGAACGCGGATAGCCTCGATTACGCGGCGCCAGATGACTCAGTCTTGCGAGGGAGATTCTGTACAAACAGGCTTAGATTCACAGGAGCCGGTGAGGGCTTTTCGTGGAGACCGCAACAAATGGGCCATTCTTCCTCGGTCATCTGGCGACATTCAAGACTCAACATGTTCACCGCCATCCATTTTGACGTGATACCCCGCTCTGCGCTAAGCTACCACGCGCTCTGAGCATGCGGGTATTAATTCAAACCCTTGGCATAATTGAAGATGACAATACTTGGCTCGCTCTTCTCTCGTCTCGTCGCAAGAGACTACGAGATAGTCTGCGAAGCGAGGTGGAGGCAAGAATGTGTCATATTCTTGCCCTTCTATCATCTGTCATCTCTTTATCTCCTCTCCCCTTCCCCTTCAATGTTCCCTCCTCTCTCTCAATTTCTCCCTCCCTCCCTTTCACGATAATGGCACAAGTATAGGTAGTAAAGACTAATCAGACCTATCCTTGTTTTCTTTACTGTCACATTCTACACGGACACAAACCCACGGGCTCTCTGCTTCAACGAATATATCTTGGAGGGTCGGCGTACATGTATATGGAATTTCATTTTTTTCTCTTTTTCCCTGTCTCTGGTTTACGAACGAAGATCTGCAATTCTACTTCTCCTTTTTTGGCGGTTTTCTTTGATTCTATTTTTCTCACCACGCCTCCTTCCGGCTTACTTCCTTTCCTATCTATGCTATACGACGAACAATAGACCAATTTTTCTTTGCTTTCCCCATTCCAATTCTTTATTCATACCGTGGCATAATGGCAACTCATTACTCTTCCCGGAGTCCTCCGAAAGCGAAAGAATTCGGCGAAAGAATTCAGCGAGCAAGCCAGAAGCGAGAGGCTGGCATGGAGCATGGAGCATGGAGCGCAAGTGGTCGTTGGCCCAAAGCCACTTGGGCAACCTCGCTTGTGCCAAAACGGCAATACGAACGTGAGGGGCGGCGCATAATGGGCGATGATATGTTCCAATTCAGCGACGACTGCCGAGCCGGGAAACATCGAGGACAATCAATGCGAGGGACAGATATTGGAAAGCGAAACAGGGCGAGTGGATTCGGATAATAATGGCCAATGGCGTGGTCACCGCAGCCTGTAGTCTCTTTTCCCGCTTCCGGCTGCGGCACAGATCAATGATGGAGGGTTTTTGATATTGCAGGGATTTGGTGTGCAGTGCAAGAAGCGCAATCCACCGGGGAGGAAAAAATATTTGGCACGACATACGCAGAATGAGGATAGGGACAGACAACAGGCAGTCCACTCTCCGCCCCTCCAATTTATCACGCACGTCGCGCTCACAGCGCAGCGGGTGTACGTGCCCCGGAAAAGTCCAGAGTTGGAGCTGGCTGAGCATTGGGGGATCACAAATAGCCGAGATCGTTAAGTTTTGGCCGCCTACCATATCCGGGGTCCTCTTCTCTTGTTCGCGCATGGAGGGCGCTCACGAAAATTCAGTCATCGCCCTGACTCGGGGGCGCCCCATTCCTAAACCGCCATTGCTTTTCCTTGGGGCGATGGAAAGGTGATTGATGTGTTGGCGTTCATCTACGAAGGAGCGGAGCCCAAAGAAAAACTGGGCCGAGAACAAGAGTGAGGCTCCCTAATGCAAGGGTCGGGGTTGGCGGCCTTGGATGGCCACAAATGGCTTACACACCTAATACGACGATGGCTGGTGCCAGGTAATGAATGATGTGAAATTTGATCAAGGCTTGGTCGGGATATAATAGAGGGCTTGTTCTTTGTTTTCCTTTTTCCTCCTCGAGAAGGGGAAGGGGGTGTTCGTTATCGGCGTTGAGGGAGATCGAGGACCATCCGTTGTTCATACTGTTGAGGGGGTGTTGGTCACTGCTTGCTCTCTCCTCCACTCGAATTCACAAGCTGCCCAAGGGGAGGAAGGAGGAAAGGTTATGTGGCTTGAGTGTATGGCCATTTTCTTTTGCTTTTCCAAGATTTCCTATGTCCATGTTCACACTGGCTTGCTCTTCTGTTGAGTCTAGTGTAGTGTTGGTCGAGACGAGACGAGGTGCAGTAGGGCGTAGTGCTCCTCTCGGATTTGTTTCCTTCTTCGCCCTTTCCGTTTTGTTTTTACTTGTCGATCCCTTTGTCTGCCTTGACCAAGTTTTCCTTGCAAGTTAGTATATCCTGGTATTATAGATTTTCACTTATTATTGTTTAAACTACAATGCAACGCTGTTGGTAGCTGCGTTTTTCGGTCCGCGTGTTTGGTTTTTCCCATCATCTCAACTCTATCACGGAGGTTATGGCCCTGGCTACGTCGGGCCCGCGCGCCAACTATAATAATAAGAACCGGCGAGATCAACACCCTGCTGCTTGGAAAGAAGCTACCACCCCAACGGGGACGTGGGCCGGCAGAGCCTTGATATGGGGAGTTTCAGGTGCCTGACGGCACTTGGTGATGCGGCAAGCCCAGTGGACAGATCTGGAACGGTGGGGAGAGTGTTTGAGCGGAGAAGAGGGGGGTGGGAGGCAAGCGGACGAGAGCGGAGAATAGAGGAGAAGGGGGCTGGGGATTGGTCGGGGGAGCGGAGGGTTTGGAAGAGATGTCGTGAGGCCAGTCCCAGAGGAGGGATGTAGGCGTGCACGCGTGCGTGGATGTATGTGTGTGGGATTCACATTCGGCCATGGATGAATATCAGGGCCCAGCTAATGGAGGGTACAATATGCCTTGATTGGGTTGGGCGGTATCGCTGCCCGCCAAAGTCCCGCGGTAGTATACGGTACATCTGCCGGCCCTCGTGATATACCCTTCTGGAAAGGCAGGCCGCGAACGTCAGGTCGGGTGAATCTAGAGCTTATTGTCTGAAACAAATTGGGAGATGATAGAGTGAGTGAGTAAGTGGAGATATGGGGAGGTGTAGAGAAAGAGAGAGAGAGAGAGAGAGAGAGAGAGAGAGGAGAGGGAGCGAAAGGGAGGGGGCTGGTTGTTCGCGAGGCCCTTTGGTCGCAGCGGGTGCCTGTGTTTGGTGTTTGGGTTGCACACCTTCCTTTTCTCGCGCCTGCATCTAGGTCTTGGAACTTGGAAGCCTCAAAGGGCTGCAGGGAGCGCGAGAGAAGGTAAGGGGGAGGGTGGAGCAGTAGAGTGGGAGAGGAGGGGAGGAGAACAGCACAGGATGGTGGGAGGAGGGGGATGACTGCCCGGCTTTGTTTGGGGACGGGCTATTCCCGCGTCGACTGTGCGTGCGTGTGCGGTGTGCTCTGTCAACGTCAACGCGCCGCGGGCCGTGGAAAGGGAAGAAGGCGGTGGGAGGGTGATGTGGACTTTCTTTTGGCGGATCCTGGTTGCGATGGGCCATATCAAGATGCAATATAGGTTCAGGGTGCCCACCAACGAAGAGGGGGCGGGGGCGCGCGCATTCACGCGCACACGCACGCGGAGAAAGAGAAAGAGAGAGAGAGAGAGAGAGCAGAAAGAGAGAACAGAAAACAACTGAACCGTAATTACAATGTTTGTTTTTCGAATCATGCTTGCTTGCTGAAGAGCGCATATGCAAAAGTAAAATGGGCCACCGGTGGCCTAGGTTCCCCCGCCCGAGAGAGACAAAGAAAAAAGGAGAAAAAAAAGAAAAAAAAAAAGAAACAAAAGCCTAATTTGTCTGCTGGGATTGCACACTGATATCTGGCGGAATTAATCATGCATCGAGTTTGGCGTCGAGATGAAGGGGTGGAGCGGATTCGCATCGTGTTGTTTGTGGGGGTTTTTAGAGGGTCGTCGAGACGAGGGGGCGAACAGGACGCGGGGTTCCGGGCCAGACGGACACTTGCCGGAAAAGTCCGTAAGGCCGGCGTGTTCGGAGCTTGAGGTGTAACAATTGATGTTGCTACGCTGTGTCGTCGGCGCTACTTCATTATTTCCCGCTGGAGATTTCTGCCTGGGTTTCATTTTTAACCTTTGTCGAGGTTCGGGCGGGGGCTGGAAAGTGGAATCGCGCGGTTCTTCCTCATTTCTCTTCCGCCTTTTCTTTCCTTTTTTCTCGTTCTTTTTTTCTTGGTCTTTTATGAATTTTTGTTTCTTCTTCATTTGAAGAAGGGAGGGGGTGGCTGTGATGGAGATGTTTGAGCCAGGATCAATAATTCAATCCAAGTCCTGGCGCGGCTGGCTTGCCCCCTGCCCCGGGAGGCCCAGCTGCTTGGGTCAGAAAAAGAAAAGAAGAACCAAGAAGAAAACCCCCGAAGGATCTCGCGGACTGCGGGGCTGAAAAAACTTCTGTCCACAGGTTTTATCAATGTGACGGGGGCCAATTGGCAGCGGTCCCCGGCCACTCAGTTCTTGGGATTAAACGGCGTCGATATCCATCTGGGGAGGGGGGAGGGGGAACCCTCACACCGTCGACACTTCAGCCCGGTGGATCTCTCCTTTTGGGCCCCTTCAGCTTGGTCACTGTCAAGGATTGATGCTCGAAGGGGGTCCTGGTGAGCGTTGGTGGAGGGGCGTGAGAGTTGTTCATCGAGACGGCGAAATCAGCTCGAGTGTTGGCTCTCGATGGGTTTATAAATCCATCCATCCAGGATTGATGTGTGCTGAAGATGGCTTTAATCCTTCAAAGGCAGAACCCGGACGCTTGGTTGGATGCGTCACCATCCATGTCCGAGTCTGAAAGCCGTTGGCCGTCTAGTGTCTGCCCAACTCGAAGGGCTGACGCGCTAGGCTTGCTAGGTCTGCACATCCCACGTTGGAACAAGGCAATTAAGCGAAGGGGAGATGGAAATCCCGCACATGATTCGAGCGAGAGCACGGCGTCGATCTGGACACGGTGTGACGAGAACAACGATCAACGACCGGGATAGGGCGAGGTCGAGAAGGAGGGGGTGAAGAAGGACAAGACAAAAAAGGGAAGAGTAGGTAAGAAAAAGAAAGAAAAATTCAAGGACAGAGAAAGTGGCTTAGATGTGTGTTAGTCGTTGTGCACGAGCTCACCCAACTCATACCTATCTGAGGCTCAAGAGTTTGATCAGGCGAGAGCTACTGGGGTCGCCTGTTTCCCCAGGGCGACCGGTCACGCGTGCTGGTTCTGGTCTGGATCTGCAAAGACGGTATTATTGCAAGCCATCAAGAGATCCATTCATAGATCAATAGATGGACCTTTTGATCGATCCAGGGTATGCAATGGTGTTGCCATGTTCCCACATCCTGGCAGCGCCATCAATAGTAGATGTTGTTCATGAGGGGGTGTGGTTGAAGAACATCTCGCGACGCAGGAACCTAGATCCTGTCCATAGATCCATGGATGTCCACCGGTGTCAGCTGAGAAGGGTACGGCAAAAGCAAGGACAAAGTTATACACATCAAATTTCATCGTGACGAAATAAAAGTCGTAGACTCATTAGTTGGCGCTCCCGGAGCAGTTCTTGTTTCTCCTCGCCAAGCCCTTGCATTCCCTCCGCCATCCGGTGCCACCGGGCTTCGACCCCTTGATCCCCGGCCGTCCCTTCCGCGCCTTTCATTGTCATGATAGTGACGACACCTGCTCTAGCCCTTTCAGCCTCGGGGCTTGTTTGAGCAGCTTTCGAGTACGCCACTAACAATCCGAGGGGCGATGAACGACGGCACAGGCAAAAACGCGGGATTTGGAAAAAGGGTAGAAGGTTGGCGGCGCATCAGCCGCTACGGATATCCACCCAGCTGAACGGACCAGCCAGTCTTAAGCTTTTATGTCGATCCCTGACGAGGCCGAGGGGTGTGCTGTTTTGTTCTTGGCTCGGCCGAGTTCCCCCTCGCTGTCATGGAAGGGGGGTATCATCGTTTGTTGGCTCGCTCCATGTATCACTTGGGTCGAGAACACATGGATGCGTCAAAGTCGCTACGGTTATGCGAGAAAATAAAAAGAAAAAAGAAAAGAAACAAAAACCCCCTGGTCGCTCTGGGCTGATGAGATGCGCCACGTGTGCCATACACCAGCCATTGTCGATTGACGGATCTTGCGGATCTTTGTGGAATTTGCGGGGGCTGGGACCCGGCCCGGAACGTTGGTCGGGGCGGGGCGGTTCGGGTTCGACAACGGGCCTCCGTGGTGCGACTGGCTCGCCGGCATGGCCCCGACTTGGTTGTATGGGGTCTCTGTGGACTGCTCCCGTCGGCAGCCAAAGCAGTTATCCGACGGGGACATCCCCGGCACCCGAAGCTTATTGGGTTCCAGGCTTAATTTCCGTCGCGAGACTGATGGCTAGGCGGAGGGCGCACTATCAATTGATTTGGTCCGATTTTGCTCACACTTAGAGTGAGAGTTTCTTTCTTTCTTTAGAAGGACGCAAAGATCCCGCAATTTACAAAGACACGGGTGCTCTACCGCATCCCGCTGTCACTGGACCCAATGGATCATATTCCAACATTATGGCATTCGTATTTTTAGGTTTGCTGCAATAAGGCGTCGCGTTTCGTTTTGTTTCGGGAAATATTTAATACAAGGAGGAGTACAACCAGTCGAGTACCTCCGTGGCCCCTACATAGTACCGGACAGAGCCCTTGCGGTATATCCACGTGATATGGATCCATTGGCTTGGTTGCGGCTTCCCGTCAAGAATTCAGTGAGCTCCAGTGGGGCACTAGGCACTAGCTTGAGCTAACTGGCAAGGGCTGGCCAGAGCATTAGTGAGCAGTCCTGACTCTCAAAGCCACACAGCCACACGGTCGCCACTTGAAAATCACCTTGACTGCCTGGAACGTCATCACTGCACCGATTATCAAAAATGTGCATTGGTTTGTGCTCACAAGCATGAACCTGCCTCAGCTATCAATCTCAATCACCAAGATCAGATTCTGGATCAATTTCATTTTCCTCAAGTTCTACGGACCATATATGCATATGCGAACCATGATACGTTTTGATTCGTGAAATTGAACCCCAGGCCACGGCAAGGAGTGAGGCTTGTTGCCGCCTTGGAGTGCATAAGTCGTGAATCCTGGGTTTGCGCCTTGCCTTGCCTTCGCTCGTGTTTCACCGGCTTAATTCACCAAGAGTCAAATATCGGGAATTCAACCCAAGCCATCGTAACGGGGCTTGGTATCTCCTCTTTCCATCTCCCGTTTCTCTTTTCTTTCGGGTCTATCAAGGTTTTCGCCTTAAGGAGCCTTATTATACCCACAGCCGTGCTTGAGGCTCGGTAGCTTGACCCCTGGTTTACCACCTTCGTCCTTTTCAGGTACCCAACGTGCAATAGACCGAGGGTTGAGTGGGAGCTGCAGCAGTCATGTCTGAGATCACTGACCCTGGAAGGGATGGGACGCAAGAGGACATCCAAGCCAGGGATCCGCAGGTCAACCCTGCCGGAGGAGGGGAGGCGGGCGATGTAGCCTCTGCCCTCCAGGGGCTCGTTGATATCCAAGACCACACCGATATTGAGCGCGATGTTTCCAAGAAAGCCCAGGCGGCTGCCTTTGCCGAAGAGAATTCAAAAGACGAAGCTCGCATCGTTAATCTCCGGTCTAAGATTGAGAAGCTAGAAGAGCAGAAAAAGACCCTCGCGTCAGAAAAGACGAAGAAGGAGCGTATACGCGCACCAAAAGCCAGATCAATGCTATAGTCGACAAGATTCTTGCTTGCGGCGAAAAGATTACAGATTTCAATGACGAGATAGCTGCCTTCCAGGAGCGCATCCAGCAGCGTGATAAAGAGGCTGCTGCGGCTGCTGCTGCCGCCGCCGCCGCCGCGGTGGCCGAAACAGCAGATCCTCAGGCGGATACAACAGAACCTCGCCGTGGAGGCCCCACCCAGGAAGACGGCGAGGACAGGCGAGCGTTTTTGATACGAACTGGCAAAATCACTCCCTTTTCCGCGGTCCCGGAACAGGACGAGGAAGAAGATGGCGAGAGCTTCGCTCATATCGTTGAGGCGGAGACTGCCAGTGCGGATGAGCCTCAGATCCAGACCTCTCACCAAGTGCTTCGCCAGCCCGGTTTCCAACCCCAGAAAATACGGCCTCCGATAGATGATCATGGCATCGCCGAGGATCCGGCCACCACAAACCTCGAGACCGAGTTTGGCCTCAGGCCAAGAAAGAGGCAGCTCTCGTCGCCTGCGACTGCCGACGCGGACGGGGCGGGGAAGGTCGTGAGGCGACTCCTTCTAAAAAGGCGAAGCGAGGAAAGCGTAGGCAAGGGGATGACGATGACGACGATTACAATGCCAGCAGCGATCACGAATCGGATGTCGTGGAGTCTTCAACCGAAGACGGCCCAAAGAACCATCTCGTCAAGTTGTCTGTGATAGACGACGCCAAAGCATCCGTATACAAAGCCCGAGTCTCGAGATGGGTTGAAGAGCGCCAAAAGCTCCGTGCGAGTTTGGGCGAGGGCGAGGGCGAGGGACAGGACGACAATGAAGAGGAATGGTTTAAGCCGACCCCGGGAAAACCGAACAAGAGAATTTTCGAGGATTACTATCTTCCGGAGGAGGTCCATGATTTTCTCTTCCCCTTCCAAAGAGTCGGTATCCAATGGCTTGCCGAGCTGCATTCCCGGAGGGAAGGGGAATTCTTTGCGACGAGATGGGTCTTGGAAAAACGGGTAAGCCCAGTCTCGTTTACCAAATGAACGGGGGAAGTTTTTTGATATGCTAACCAACGTTGCACAGTTCAACTCATTTCTTTTATTGCCGCCCTCCATTTCAGCAAGAAGCTCGATGGGCCCGTCATCATCCTCGCTACCACCACCCTCATTGCCCAATGGGTCAGGCATTTCCACCAGTGGTGGCCGCCTCTTCGCGTGTCCATTCTGCATTCCACGGGCACCGGGATGATGAATCCAAGTCTCGAGGATGACGAGAGATTCTCCTCCAGACCCGCCGCCAAAACCGCCGCGGCGCGCAAAATCATCAGCGACGTCGTCAAGGATGGACACATCCTGCTGACCACGTACCGTGGCCTTGACACATACCTCGACGAGCTTGCCGAGATTCGCTGGGGTTACGCTGTCTTGGACGAAGGCCACCATATCCGGAACCGAAGCACCGATGCCGCGAAAGCGTGTAAACAGCTCGACACGTGGCATAGGATCATCTTGTCGGGCACCCCAATCCAAAATAACCTGCGCGAGCTTTACTCGCTCTTCGAGTTCGTCAATCCCGGGTTGCTGGGCGACCTTCGCCAGTTTATGGAGTTTTCGAAACGCCCATCCGCAATGGCCACCACCGAGGGGCTAGCACTCTTGCCATTGCCACCGGCGAAAAGTGTTCCAGAACTTTGAGAGACACGATCAAGCCGTACATGCTCCGCCGCATCAAGGCTGACGTGGCCAGCAGCTTGCCCCCAAAGTCGGAACAGGTTTTCTTCTGCAAGTTGACGCCACGACAGGAGCAGATCTATCGCGACGCCCTGGACGCCCCAGAGGTCAAGAGGGCCTTTAATTTTGGTACGCCCGCCGAAACGCAGCGTAGAGCGCTCTTCTCGGCGATTGAGACCCTGCGGAAAGTATGCAACCATCCCGACCTCCTCTACAAAAGGAATAGGTCTGAACTGCCTGATTACGGCCATATCGAACGCTCCGTGAAAATGCAGGTTCTCTCGGAGCTTTTGAAAATTTCGAAGCGGTTTGGCCACAAGACCCTGGTGTTTAGCCAGAGTCTTGATATCTTGGATATGATCCAAACCTTGCTCCGCTCCCAAGATATATCCTTCATCCGCATGGATGGCAATACTCCCAACACGGAGCGGCCACACATGGTTGACCAATTCAATGACTCTCCAGACCTCGACGTCTTCCTGTTGACCCCCAAACCGGAGGGGTTGGCCTGAACCTGACCGGGGCCGACCGAGTCATTCTTTACGACCCAGCCTGGAACCCTGCGGTGGACCGACAAGCCATTGAGCGCGCTTGGAGGCTGGGCCAGACGAAATCCGTCAAGATATACCGGCTATTGACCCCCGGTACGATCGAGGAAAAGATGTATAGGAAACAGCTGTACAAGCAGTTTGTCGCAGACAACATGCTCAAGGATGGTAACACCAATCGGTATTTCGATACGACAAACCTGCAAGACCTGTTTGACTACGGGTACGACGCGCCAGAGGCCCCCTCTTCGACGACGTGCAGCCAGGCGCGCCTCCCCAAAACCTACCCCACCGCGGGCCGAGAGCAGATGCCGGCGAGCCCAAAGAATCAGAGAGCCGGGCTCTCAACGCCGTTGAAAAATTTGGCGGCCTCGAAGAGTACCAGGAACCCGCAGCCGAGGAAGACAGCCTACTCGTCGCCGTCGCCACGACCAGCACCGAGGCTGTCTACAACCACGACGACGTCGTCAACGCGCGGAGTCGGCAGCCACCCGAGAAGCGCCTCACCGAGCAGGAGGCTCACCGCTTAAACGAGCGCACCGTTCAGTTCTTGCGCCAGCAGGCTTCCCGGGCGCACGCCGCGCGCTCCGCTGGCCGGCCGGGGATCGTGGACGCCTCGCCACGTGGCGCGCCGGCGAACCCGGTGGCCGCGATGGCGGCCGGGCCGGATAAGTCCAAGTGGAAGGTGGACAAGGTGAAGGCGCATATTGTGACGTTTGTGCGGAGGAGGGGCGGCAAGACGCAGACAAAGGATCTAGTGACGTATTTCAACCGGGAGCATAGAGGTATACCGTCGGATGTCTTTAAGCGGGCTCTTTACGCGGCGTGCGTTGAGGATGAGTCGAGCGTGAGGGGCCGGTCGGTATGGAAGCTCAAGCCGGGCCAATAAAGGGTGCATTGCCATTTTTTTTTTTTCTTTTTTTGATAGCTCACTCTATTCTTGTTTTGGGCCCTAGATATAGATACCCTTTTCTAGCTTTTCTCAGCATGGTCGTTTGAGTTGCATAAAGTACGTAATTTTCATCAATCAAATCAAGTAGCCAAATTACTGCCGCAATGAGAGTCCCAAGGGTTTGAGTACAAGTTCACGGTGCCACGACTACGATATGGTCAAGTGCATTGATTCCGGGCGCCTGAGCTGCAGCTGATGTTTTGATCTACCTAGATGAGACCTGGATATGCGAACAATAGCTTTGCAGAAGAAGAAAGGGGACCAGGCACATGGCCGTTCCCCGCGTCTTTGTTTCCCATCATGGCCCCGAAAATACCAAAAGCAAGGTCCGAACTTTTGAATAACGATTGCAATCGTTCCAGAACCATCCATCCACACGTGATACGAACGCCCAGAAAAGTGATGCAAGTAAATCACAGACGACGACCACGGCGACCACCCTTCCTGCGAGTAGAATCGGAGGGAGTGGGGGTAACGTCCTCAATGCGGCCAATCTTCATGCCGGCACGGGCGAGAGCACGGAGGGCAGACTGGGCACCGGGACCGGGGGTCTTGGTGCCGGTACCTAGAAGGAGGAGATGGGGGTTAGACAAAAATTGGCCTCGAATCACGGCTTTGAATCCCTCCGGGAAAGAAACTTACCACCGGTAGCGCGGATCTTGATGTGGAGGGCAGTGATGCCGAGCTCCTTGCAGCGGGCAGCGACGTCCTGGGCAGCCAACATGGCAGCGTAGGGGAGGACTCGTCACGATCGGCCTTGACCTTCATACCACCAGTAACTCGGCAGATGGTCTCACGGCCACTGGAATCACCCATGTTAGCCTCTTTGACCACCTTTTTTTCTGTTCTTCTCTGTGTGCACCATGTCCATGTCGTGGCGGAGAGGGGGAATTATATGGGGGAATTGTGTAGTTGGGCGCAACTATTGACGGCGCTTCAAGAGTTTACATACGTGAGATCGGTGACGTGGACGAAGGTGTCGTTGAAGGAGGCGAAGATACGGGCAACGCCGAAGACGAGCTCGCCTGAGGAGGGGTAGAGTTAGTCAAGACACTTTTGATTTTCGCACACTGGGCAGGCACGAGATCGCGAGTTTCACGGTCTCGCGGCCGGGGAAAGAAGTTGACGACATACCCTCGCGGACCTGGGGGCCCAAGGAGATGTTCTCCTGGGCGGGCTTGGAGGTCTTCTTAGGAGGCATTTTGTGTGTTGGTTTGAGGGGATGGTGATGGTTGGGAATGGAGGAGGGAAAAAAGAGAGAGAAGTGGTCGTCGTGGGCAGGTACCTCTCGAAGTTTCTCTCTCCCGCCAGGCAAAGCGTGACAAAGACCAACTGAATTGAGGGCTTGGGGCATTTTTAGGTGTGGGATGTGGCAGAAAGGGTGGCGCCCAATTAAAGAAGGCGGTGAGGATAAGAGAGTGGGGCGGTCACAGAAGCCCTAACGTGTGGGGACCTAGTTGACCGTCGGATATTCTCTGGGGGCAGGAACATGAGCGCAAGGGCAAAAATCTTTTGGGCGTCCCTTTATTTTTCCACGATCTGGTTCTCCCCTTCTCTCTTCCCTTTTCCACCCCCATCGCCAACCATCACCCAACAACCGGTCGCCAATCCGCCTTCACACAACACAATGGCTCCCGCTGCCACGTACGGCTTCCCTTTTCCTTGAGTGCTGCCCCTTTTTCTTCTTCTTTTGAAAAGGAAGAAGATTGTGGATGGTTTAGTTTCGCTCGAGCCTGAAAATTTGCAGATTGCGTGGTCCTCTCGCTGAAAGCCATCTTCAATTCCATGAACCGCCTCTCTCTTGAGAGCTTGTGGAAACATGGCTGCCAGCTCGATCCCTCCTGCTCTTCTCCCTCACTTCTTCATTGCCTGGAAAATGGCAGTGCAGCGCGAGAGATGTTGAGCGGGGTGTTGGAGATGAAGATTTCTTTTGGTGGTCTTGGACCCCAGTCTTCGCTCCTAAATCTATTGCTGCCCTCCAAAGCTCCTGCAATCGCCTGAAAATTGGCCTAGCAAGGAGCTTTTGGAACGGTGCATTATTATCTTGGGCACAGTCTCTGTGCAATCCAAGGCGTTGTTGGATGAGGTCTTGGGACTCGGGTTTGACCGCAATTTCGGTCGCCGCTGCTCTGCAGCAAACTTGTGGTCCCTCCTCACCGATTAAATATATCCTCGAGTTAGCCAAAGCAGAGAATGTCGCACCAAGCTACAATTCTCGCGCCGGCGCTCTGCTCCATACCACGGTATGTTGGACTGCTCGCTAATCTAAATTTCCTTGGTATAGTTCCGTCCCCACTCGTGACGATATCCTCGTCCCTGAGACTCTCCTCAAGAAGAGGAAGAGCCAGGAGAAGGCCCGCGCCGAGCGTGCTGCCGAGACCGAGCAGCAGAAGAAGGTAGGCTCCAATCCTCTTGTTTTCCGTTCCCCGCTCTCGGGTGGTGATTATGATGCATACAATACCCCGTCAACTAGACATTAGTCGATGCTGTTGATACAATTAACCTTCTTTCGGGTCTGACCTTTACCAACAAATGGAAATTTCATGTTTTGGAGTTCGCGTATTGATTAGTGACACAACCGCTAACATACCCGAACCATAGGCCAACAAGGAGAAGCGTGCCCAGATCTTCAAGCGTGCTGAGAAGTACGTTCAGGAGTACCGCCAGGCTGAGCAGGATAAGCTCCGCCTCGCCCGTGTCGCCAAGGATGGCGATGCTGCCTACATTCCTGCTGAGGCCAAGCTCATCTTCGTCATCCGTATCAAGGGGTAAGGCTCGAATACATCCCCACCACCACTCAGTGAATAACAGCAAGTCTCTAACTCGTGGCGTACAGTGTCTCCAAGGTCCCCCAAGCCCCGCAAGATTCTACAGCTTCTCCGTCTCCTCCAGATCAACAACGGTGTCTTCATCCGTGTCACCAAGGCTACTTCGGAGATGATCAAGCTTGTTGAGCCCTGGGTTGCCTACGGTTACCCTAACCTCAAGACCGTCAAGGACCTCGTCTACAAGCGTGGTTACGGAAAGGTCAACAAGCAGCGCATCCCTCTTACCGACAACTCCATCATTGAGGAGAGCCTCGGCAAGTTCGGCATTGTCTGCGTTGAGGATCTTATCCACGAGATCTACACTGTCGGCCCCAACTTCAAGCAGGCCTCCAACTTCCTCTGGCCCTTCAAGCTCAGCAACCCCACTGGTGGCTTCAGGACCCGCAAGTTCAAGCACTGGATCGAGGGTGGTGACCTTGGTAACCGTGAGGAGAAGATCAACGCTCTTGTCCGCCAGATGAACTAGAGAGTGTAGGGAATGAGAAAAGTCTTTATCTTCATGAATGCTTATTTCGTTTAGCATGGGGCAAGGGCATCGGCGTTTTAACGTAAATTAAAAGGGGAACTCTTTTTTAAAACAGAACCGCTGCATGTCCTGAGATCAAAGTGCCATGTAATGTGTGAAATGTGCGCGACGCTCTTTGTGGGGCCTCCATGGCCATGCTTGGAATGTAATTCTGATCATTGAAGTCATTAAGCCTCGTGATGCTATGGGGATGTGTCTATATAATGGTAATATTGTACATCTCGCCCTTGTATGCTGTGGGGTTCCGTCTATTAAGTAAAAGTACAAAGGGAGAGAAAACCTCCCATACTTTATATCGGGCAGAGTTGTTTGAGGGTAGGTAGGGGTAGGGGTAGGGCGACGCTGTGGAAACTATAATTTGAGGCTGAAGCTGCTACCGCATCCGCAGCTATTTTCAGCCAGCGGGTTGTCCGTGACTTCGAACCTCGACCCGATGAGCTCCTGGATATAATCCACTTTACTCCCCTGCAATGACATGAGTGACGCCTCGTCCAGTACAATTTTGGGCCCGTGAAGAGATTTGTCGATTTCTGTCGCATCATCATCCACGAAGCGCAAGACGCACTCATCCTCCTCGAGTGTCGAGAGTTCACCAACCGAGTCATTCGTCGTAAGATACTGGAAGCCGTGACATCCTCCACTTTGGACCTTGATCCTGAGGGCGAACCCTGGATCATTGCCCACCTTCATGATCTCGGAGAGCCTCTGCCAGTAAAAAAGAAAAAGTTAAAACCTAAGCCCGTCTCGTAACAGTCATTGGGATCATGGGAGCGCAACACACCTGAGCGGCGCGGGGTGTGATCTCGAGGAGCATCTCCTTGCCGTCGTCGTCTAGCCGAGGTTCAGTGAGGGATATCGTTTTCCGCCGCGCTATCGAATTTGAGAACCTCCGGGTCTGGACCAAGATTGCCCTGCGGCCATGAAATTTGTGTGGGTGTATTTGGAAAGGGAGCCGCGCTGTTTTCGCAGAGTTTGTGTTGGAGGGAGTTGTAAAGGAGCGCGCAAGCCGAGGGCAAATGTCGCCCAAAAATGTCGAGTTTGCCGACTTTAGGACCGTCGCGGCACCAGGGTGCGACGCTATCGAGCGTATCGCAGCCATTGTAGAATTCCTGTTGACCTCTCAGTATATCTCGAAATTGTGCGCGCGTTCGACTCGGGTTGTGGGGATCGGTATCAGACAAAGTACGGAGGCCGAGGTGGGAGCCATGTCATCTCTTGTACGTTCTTTGCTCCAGTTGCTGGCCACAGTGGGAATGGAAAAGAAGTAAAATCTTGAGGGACGACGTCAGTAAAAAACTGCCACTGGCAAGATTTGAATATGTCAGCAAGTGGACCAAGGGCTGACGAATAAATTTCGCCTTGTGACAGCTGGCAAGTTTCTGGCGGCTGACCGGTTCATCGTCGGCAAACTGTTTGTGGGCCCCTCACCACAGAGATGCACACACGAAAGCCCTCCCCACCAAATTTTACCGATTTTTGCTTGACCCTCCAGGCACGATCCGTGACAGCGCCCCCTCTGAATCAGGGCAAAAAAATATTCCACCAAGATATTCGTGGAAACGGTTGAACTTTCCTCGAAATCCCTCGATCATCGCCGCCGACGCCGACATCGACTATCATCAGAATTTTGAAGAAAAATTAAAAGATGTCGCGATTTTTCCGAGGCGGGAACGACAGTTCCAGCGACTCCTCGTCCGACGAGGAAGACCTTTACTCCGAAGAGGAAGAACTTGAGCAGCAGAAAGCCGAAGACGACTCTGATGAGGACTCGTCGGAGGAGGAAGATGAGGATGAGGACGATAGCTCCGACGACTCCGATGACGGACAGAAACAGGGTAAATCTCGTTTCTTGAAGGGCGACTTCAGCGACAGCGACGAGAGCGACGAGGAAGTCCGAGGCAAAGTGCTCAGCGCCAAGGATAAGCGCTTCGAGGAACTCGAGAGCGTCATCAAGCTGATCGAAAACGCCAAGAAGATCGATGACTGGGGTTCCATTGCGACTGGTAGGATAGCCCGCATCTCTTCCCTATGACCCCTTCTTGAACCGAAGGGGCGGTTCGATCATTTTTGTAAAACCTCATTCTTGCTAACCCATGCTTCTGTTTCATGCTTTTAGAGTACGACAGACTCAACCGACAGGTCCTCAAGGTCCAAGATGCCGGCAAGGCCCCGAAGCAGTATATCCGAGCGGTTGCCGACCTCGAGGATTTCATGAACGAGTCCCTCGCTAAGCAAAAGGTCACGCCCAAGAAGATGAACGCGACGAGCGCCCGTGGCTTGAACGCTGTCAAGCAGAAGCTCCGCAAGCAGAACAAGGAATATCAGGACCAGATCGACGCGTACCGGGCTGATAACGATGCGTTCATGGAGTCTGATGAGGAGGAGGTGAAGCCCGTCGTCAAGGCGCCCAAGGCGGTCATATACCCCGCCGACGATGCGGCCGAACCCACAGACGATGATGCCGGGTTCGTTACCTACGAGAGGCGCGGAAAGTCGGTCAACTACACTCCCGAAAGCATCTTCAAGCACCTCCGAACCATCATGGAAAGCCGTGGTAAGAAGAACACGGATAGGTTGGAGCAGATCAAGATCATGGAAAAGCTTCTTGACATTGCCGTTACTCCTTACCAGAAGATCCGTGTCCTCCTGACTATCGTGTCCACCCGCTTCGATCTTGGCTCCGGCGTGGCGACCTCGACGCCTCTAGAGCACTGGAAGTCCGCTGAAAAGGAGTTGTCGCTCCTTTTCAAGGTCTTGGCAGAGAACCCTGAATACATTGTCGTTGAGAATGCCGAGGAATGGGACGATGACGATAAGCCTCCCACCATCAAGGAAGGCGAGAAGTACATCAAGGTGCCCGGCAGCGTGGTTTCCTACATTGAGAGGCTTGACGATGAGCTCGTCCGCTCTCTTCAGAGCATTGATCCCCACACCTCTGAGTACATTGAGCGACTCCAGGATGAGGGCTCCCTGTACAACATCATCTTCCGCGGTATGCTCTACTACGAGACGCTCCGCAAGGATGCGTCTCTCGATGTCCCCCAGGACAGCATCAACCGAATCGTCATGAGGCGGTTGGAGCACGTTTACTTCAAGGTTCGTCACTTCTGTTTTAGTTGTTGCTGCTTTTTCCTATTCACTTTTCTAATCAAAGCACGACTTCTATCTTGATCCCTATGGCTAACCCTTTTTTTTTTATAGCCTAGTCAAGTTGTCAAGATTATTGAGGAGAATAGCTGGACGGCGGCTGGCGATGGTGTCGAGTCAGCCATCACGCCCAAGGCGGCGGTTGCCGATCCCACCGACCTCGTCCAGGTTCTTTCCAACTACCTCTTCAACAACAGCGAGGGTATCATCCGAGCTCGTGCCATGCTGTGCCATGTCTACTTCCTCGCTCTCCACGGCGATTACTACAAGGCTAGGGATATGTCGCTCATGTCCCATTTGCAAGAGACTATCCCCAACTTCGACATCCAAACCCAGATTCTCTACAACCGCACAGTTGTGCAGGTGGGACTCTGCGCGTTCCGCAAAGGCCTCGTGTACGATGCGCAGAACACCCTGCAGGAGGTCTGCGGCAGCGGCCGACAGAAGGAGTTCCTTGCCCAGGGTGTAATTATCCAGAGGCACAGCCAAATCTCGCCTGAGCAAGAAAAGTTGGAGAAGCAAAGGCAACTCCCCTTCCATATGCACATCAACCTAGAGCTTCTCGAGTGCGTGTACCTCACTTGCAGCATGCTTCTCGAGATTCCCCTTCTCGCGCAGACCGGATCATCTCCCGATATCAGGAAGCGAGTGATCAGCAAGACGTATCGTCGCATGCTTGAATACCACGAGCGACAGATCTTCACCGGACCTCCCGAGAACACGCGTGACCACGTGATGCAGGCGTCGAAGGCACTCGCGGCCGGCGAGTGGAAGAAGGCCATCGCGTTCATCCACGCCATCAAGATCTGGGACCTGATGCCGAGCGCGGAGGACATCAAGGCGATGCTCGCCAAGCAGATCCAAGAGGAGGGTCTCCGAACCTATCTTTTCACCTATGCCCCTTTCTACGACACCCTCTCCGTCTCGACGGTCAGCGATATGTTTGAGCTTGATGCGGCCAAGGTGTCGGCCGTTGTGATGAAGATGATGAGCCACGAGGAACTCTCGGCCTCTCTCGACAACACGGCCTCGACCATCATTTTCCACAAGGGCGTCGAGCTCAGCAGGCTCCAGGGACTGTCTCTGGCGCTCTCCGACAAGGCCAGCGCGCTCATCGAGACCAACGAGCGCACCCTCGAGCACAGGACGCAGGGCTCTGCCAACGCGTTCGAGAGGCAAGGCGGCCGAGGCGGCCGGGGAGGTGCCAGGCGCGGTGGTGGTCGCGGTGGCGGTGGCGGTCCTAGGGAGGTGGCCACACGCAACGCCAGGCTGGTGGCACACAGTTCACGGGCGGAGCGTTGGGTGCGGCTGTACGAGGATGAAGCGGATGAAGAAAATGGGAGGTGCTTTCTAGGGCAGCTAAATGCTCTGGATCATTTTATTTTTTTACTCTTTTTCTACTAACGTGTCTACCTGTCTTTTTATTATTTGCCCTCAC
Source organism: Parascedosporium putredinis (assembly GCA_949357655.1). Taxonomy (NCBI): domain Eukaryota; kingdom Fungi; phylum Ascomycota; class Sordariomycetes; order Microascales; family Microascaceae; genus Parascedosporium; species Parascedosporium putredinis. The sequence goes on from CASHTG010000019.1 coordinate 1,116,439, forward strand.
TTTCATTTCTTTTTTTTTTTTTCATCACGCCTTGCATTGGGTTCGGGCAGTTCAAAAAAAAAAGAGGAGGAAGAAGAAGAAGAAGAAGAAGAAGAAGAAGAAGAAGAAGAAGAAAACTTCACTTCGTACGACCTCGATATGATTGCCTGTCTTTAGGTAGTTCGGAATACAGCGGATAAGGCTTATAATGATGGGTTCTTTTATCTGTGTAGCAAGGTCCAGTCTAGATTTGTGAAGTGGAGTCTCGGCATCGTTCTTTCGTCTGGGCAGCGCCCTGTTCTTGATCTGGTGATGTCTTGTCCGGAGCATCTACAAACAGTGTCCGTACAAGTAGTGTCTATTCAGGTGGCATTAGATCTATTGACGGATACTTGACGTCTCAAACAACGTAGCACGGGCGGCTTGTACGCTAAATTACTAGATGTGTGCGTGTGTGTCCATCGCCCGATCTCTCCAAGTTGGCCAAAATGCATCCATAGATCAATAGATCAATCCCAGCCAGCGGGCCGGGGGTTCTACGGCAGCCTAGACACTCCACGTTCCTCTGTCTCTCCCTGTGCTTGATCAGCCAGTTACTCATCGAGGAGCCCGAGATCAGTTCATGTTGTCAGTTTCCTGGGAACCCACATTGGCGGAGCCCCATGGCTGTTGAACCCTAGCGTGGGTCCGTGACTTGAGCCATCATTGATTGATCCATCCCCGAGGGCTCCAATCCCATCATCTGCCGCGTGAGGGCTAATGCTGACGGATGAAATGGCCTGAATTAATAATCGTTTGAGAATTCAGGGCAATTCCTCGCTTCCGTATTTGGCAGCTTCTAGTAATACATCGATGTAGCTAGGCGTTATTATCACATCGAAGCTTGGGGGAGAGAAGAAAACAACCGCCGAGTGGTCCGGATTAAGCAAACCCGCGCTACAGCGAAGGAATACGAGACTTACAAGGCAGGCGAGGAAAGAGTAAGACCTCGAGAAAGGAGAAAAAAATGAGGTATCCCATAAAAAAGACCAGCGTAAATGGGGCAGCGTCTCAAGGCATCCCACACCCGCAGCTCACACGCGCCGCACTAAAAACCTCCTCGCTGCATATACATGTACACCCATCCATTGCATTAATATGGCGTCCCTCGGGAGGCGAACCCGGGCGCGAATCTCAGGCATAAGCTTGCTGCCTTTTCCTCGCGCCGCCTCCGCATGTCCCGCGACGCCTTCCCTTACACACACCTTCCCACCGCGATATTTGTCTAATACCCACCCGACGACCACTGCACGACTCACCAGACGCTTCAGGCTGTCAACCGCCATCACCGCCCAAAGGACCATGTCTTCTTCCTCTGTCGGCGCCGCTGCCGACGCCGACGCCGACGTGTGTCGCGCCAGTAGTTCGGAGACGAAGACGGAAAAGAAAGGCATGAGCGTGGAGGAGTTTCGAATTTACAACGGCCTGGCGGCGAGAATGGATATTTTTGTAAGTCCTTTCCCCATTGTCCCGAAATCCACCCCATTCTCTCGCGACCCCGCAAACCAAACCCACCTTGCGACAAGGCTCTAGCCAACGAATCTTACTGGGGACCGGGAACGTCCCCGGGCCTCACGCCCCTTCAACTCTCTCTCTCCCCTGCCTACCATTTACGAATCTAACATTTACGAAAACGAAACACTACAGCACAACCACTTCCGGTCCGCGTGGAAAATGTTCGAGGCCGCCTGCCAAAGCAGGGGAGCGCCCGCGGGCATGAGCAAGAACCGCTTCATCCTCCACGCGCTCACCTTTGCCAGAGGTTGACGATGCACCACGGCATCGAGGAGCAGTACCTCTTCCCGCGGCTCGCGACGAGGATGCCCGAGTTCCGCGCCGAGCTGGGCATCCCCGAAGAGGGCGAGAGCCGGGAGGGGCCGCCCGCGAGGGCGGACGGGCGGAGCTGCTTACGCAGCACGACGTCATCCACGAGGGGCTTGAAGGGTTCCAGGCGTACCTGGAGGCGTGCCAGTACGGGGATGAGGAGCTGGACTGGGTCGTGCTGCGGACCAAGATGGAGGGGTGGGGGACTGTGCTGTGGGAGCACCTGGACCAAGAAGTCGAGACGCTGCGGGCGGCTAACATGAAGAAGTACTGGACGGAAGAGGAGATGATGGAGCTGTCGGGAATATGAAACGAGAACACGAAAACCAAGATGAAAGAAAGAAAGAAAAAAATCGGACGAGCCGGTGACACAGTTGCGGGAGTTGAAGTTTGTCAATCATTCATCATACCGATCAATGCTTCTTCTTCCTCGCTCTTGCAGCTTTGGCAGCTGAGATCAAGGCTACGTACGAACAAGGGATATTCGATTGAGAATAGGGTTACGGCGATCAACATCCAATTTCCCAAAGTATGTACATTACGAACTCCACCTTTACTAGACTCTACATACATGAACCCTGATCAAGAGGTAGGGTTGCGTACCATGAAGGTTGAAGGAAAAAGACAAAGTTTGGCGGTTACCACGTTTGGCCGTCATGAGCCCCTCCTCATAGGACGGGATAGAGGTGGGAGGGCAGGCAGTGGAGAAAACAAAGAGAATGAAGGGGAAAAAGAAAAGATAAAAAGACACGCTACTACCGAGCCATCAATCCGTTCATACTATATCCATTGTTTTCACACATATAGTCCCCAATATACCGTCGTTTGCTTACTCGATCGTCGCTCTCCACCGCATAATCGTCTTCTTTCTTTAAGCGGTAGCCTTCCACAGTTGGTGAAGCTGGATGACGCCGGGAATGGTGGCCAGCGCGCCAATCATGGTGTCGTTGACGAAGCCCTTCTCCATACTCCAGTGCACCGTGAGAGGCGCCCAGGCGAGGTTCCTGGCAAACGACCGGTTCCAGCCCGCCCTCCACTCCTGGTGCTCGGCGGTGGTGACGTCGCCCTTCTCCTTGCGCACCCTCTCGATGACGAGCCTGCCAATCTCGATACCGGTGCTGAGGGCCCAGAAGCGCACGCTCCACTGCATGGCTTTCATCTGCGACGCGGGCGCCAGGTTGATCACCTTCTTGGACGCGAGGTACGCCGCGTTCTCGAGCACCTGGAACGAGGCGCCGGCGCCGAGCTGCGTCCAGGCGATGGCTCGGTCGAGGAGCTCGACCTGGCCCGCGGCGCCGGGGGCCTTCTCGCCGCCACGGTAAATGGCAATCTCCCTCGCCGCCAGGCGCTTCAGGCCCATGTACATGTTGAGGAGGCCCCATAGGCGGGTGAAGGTGCGGACATCGCTGAGGAGGGCGGACAGGGCGCGGAGGTTACCGGCGGAGCGGAGGACGGCGAGGCCGCTGGCGGAAGGCTGGGCGGTCGCAGCGGCAGCGACGGCGACGCTCTTGGTCGCGGCTTCCTTGGCGGAGGCGAGGGGCACGGCGGCGAGGAGGCGGCGGGCGTACTGCTCGAGGGTGCCCTGGGTGGCGGCTTCGAGGATGTTGGCGGAGAGGCGCGAGGAGTAGCAGAGGAAGAGGAGGATGGTGTCGATGCCCGAGGGTGTTTGGATGCAGCGGTGCAGGTGGGAGAGGAAGGCGTCGATGTTGGCGGGCGTGAGGGCGAGGATCACGCTGAGGGGAGCTTGATGGCCTTGGCGGCCACGGAGCTCTTGTCGGATGAGGGCGACATGGCGGCTGGCTTTGGGAGGGTGTTTTTTTTTTGTTTCGGGGGCGGTTGTTGTTGGGTTGGGGGCTGTCCCTCTGTTTTATTTTCTGTTTCTCGGATTCTCGTCGAGAGTGGGGAAGGGGAAAGAGCTCGGCTGGGGAGAGCTTGGCCGGTAACGGCAAGTATGCGAGATTTAGCGATCAAAGATTCTCGACCGGGGGTTCGTTTGCGAGTTGTGTTTTCTCTCTGCGAATCGCCCCTGCTATTATTACTTGATGTCGTGAATGGACACAAGAATAAAATAAAACAAAAAGACAACAGTTCAAAGCCAGAGAAAATGAAAAGGGAGGTAGCGAGCAGGGAAAGAAAGAAAAGGAGTGGAGGGATAGATCCAAATGTCCAAAGGGGGCGCCTTGTCGGCTTTTGCTCTCTCACACTCTCTCTCCTCTCGGCTGTCTACTTTTTTTTACTTGCCTATTTAGGGGCCGTGGGCTTTTGGGGATTGGGGATGGAAGCGCAGCCGAGAAGTTCGGCGACGTGTTGTGCATGAAAGAACCAGACGGTTTTAATCTTGGAAGGCTTTGGCACTAGTTGGCTCGCTCCCCCACCTCGCCAGCTCCTTCAAGATCGACATGCGCACACGCACACCAGCAATGAGAGACAGTCGCAGAGGGTGCTGGCTTTTCCGTGCCCGCGCTGTCACTGCTCCTCACTGCTCATCACTGCTCGCCGCTGGGTAATATCGAGCCGGCCGTAAGTGCCGCGGCCGTGGGCTCCGTTTTGGGGTTGGCCCCAATTTCGGCAGCCGTCAATGGGTCCAGGGACCCTGTCACTGGTGAGGAAATGGGCAATTGAGCCCTCGAAGGGTGTGCTAACCCCACTAAACCCTCAGTTCGGGGTTCGGGGCTCGTGGCCGAACGTTTCTCTTTGATGGTCGACGCAGAGAGCGGGGAATGTTGAACGGGGAAGGGCACAGGTTCAATGTCCCAAGCCAAGGGTCACCCTCGGTACATTGCATCCATGATGGGGCAACTCTGGTGATTAATCAAGCAATGCCAATTGATCGAATCCATGGAATCGTCCAACGGGGATCCAGATGGCCATCATTGATGGATCTGGGCGCACATTGGCCTGACTTTTGTAGAGAAGGATCCATCCCATCCAGATGGATCCGTTGGAGTTCATGTTGCAAGCTAGCTAATAGCTCTCTTCTCTCTTGCCTTTTGCTCATCGGCGACGCCACATCAAAGAGCCGAGCCGTCAAGACGAGTGCTTGAACTGGGATACTCGGCGCAGCATTGACGGTTGAACCCCATTTTACACACGGTCCCCAAATGGACAGCCCAATTCGCCTGAAGGGCGTTGGTGGGCTCCAAGACACCAAGACAAGACAACGGTCGTCCAACCCGGGGCCGAAGCCACTTGACCACTTTGCCGAGGCATTGTGCCGGACAATACTCGGCGCCAGGCACCACAACCGACGCTTCCATTGGCATCTCGTGTATTACAAACTCCTATTATGCTGTATCTTTTCTCTAGGCTCCTCAAGAGAACCCCAGCAGGAATGGGCCCTATTAACCCACGCTTCCCCCGCGGCCCACTTAGGAGCTTTGTAGAACCTGGGGAAACGGTGCCGCTTTGCCTAGATCAATCGAGAGCACGTCGAGGAGCTTGGGAGACAAAAGAAAAAGGGGTGGAAGTTGCCTAACAACCAACAAAACGGCAAATTGTTTCCTTTCCAAGTCCGAGCCAAGAAGAAGCAAAAGCCACTCTCGACGCAATGTGATGCGATACACCCTTGTTACTGTATGGTTCTCGCAACATTCTCCTCCCACAGATGCGGTCCTGTCCTTCCCGGCTACTACGATGGGATGATTCCCTTCCCCAGAGTAAGCTAACGCCTGCACGCACCCAAGTCACCACGCCAAGAATAGTCTTCCCTCCTACCCACACTAAAAGGTCGGGAAAAAGACTTTCGAGGGGGCAAGGAGAGGGGGATGGAGGGGAGGACGGTAGCGCGGAGGGCGGAGGGCGGGTTTTTACGTTGTTCAATGAAGCTTGCTTTATTATGCGGTCCGCTCCCACTAGATTACAAAATCTCGTCCTGGCCGGGAAATACAACACCGTTCTGGACCGCGTGCCCGTGCGCGCGAGCGATGAAGCCGTAATGGGGGAAGTGCTGGTCGATCCACGGAAGCAGTTCCTTTGCGCCGGGCGTGTTGCCCCACGAGCGCATGAGATCGGACATGATGGACAGCATCGACATGACATGCACGCCGGCCCCCATCATGCGCTGGTTCGCCAGGTCGCGGATGAAGACTGACGTCGTCCCGGACGCTTCGGCGTTGGCCCAGACCCCGTACCCTTCTTCGCGCAGTGAGAGAGACAAAAAGGTCGTGCCTGTTTGGAGAATTTTTGTTTGCGCTCGTCAGCCTTTTTGGTCTGCGTGACTCTCTTGGGCGCTGTACGTTCGAAGCAGGAGGGAAAGCAGGAAAGAAAAAAGAAGAAGAGAAAGGGAAGGTAAGAAAGAGAAGGGAGAGCGTTTCTTACAGATGTCCGTCATGATTCCCGCAACGATAACCTGCGTCTTTCCAGTTGCGCGCACAGCGTCCCGAAACTCTTTGCTATCCCAGGCGTTGACCTCGCCGTTGCGGTCGATGACGGTCGCGTTCGGGTGCATCGCCGTCAGCTCCTTGGGCACCATGCCGTTGGGTCCGACCGAAGCGCTGCTGGTGATGATGACGGGTAGATCAAAGACCTGCGCGAGGCCGCCGTGCGCCAACATGTTGGCTTTGTACAGCGCCGTGTCCCAGTCCCTCACCATGTTGATGAGCCCCTCCTGGATGTCGACGATGACGAGCACCTACAGGAACCGCCGCTGGTTAGCCTCTTATCCGTGGCCTTGCTTCAACTCGCACCCTTTTGACGGGCACGTTTTTTTTTTTTTTTTTTTTTTGTTTTTCTTACATACAGCCTTTGTTTTGTCCAGCCTCTCGAACTTGGGCCCCGGTGTAAGCGCGGGCCCGCGCCGTTCGTCCGACTCCTGACGGGGCACAAAAGCGCTGACGAGCAGCGCAAAGCCTGCGACGAACAGGTGAGGCCTCATGACTGTCGAGATTTGCGGGTTGAAAATCTTCCTCACGACGTGTGCGAAGAGTGAGGGATAGGCAAAAACGAAGAGGACGAGAAGAAGAAACACAAGGGCTCGTGTGAAAGAAAAAGGGTTGCTGTATCTACCCGCTTGCTCCCAGACATCACTAACATCGTTGCTCGCCCAGGTTCCCACGCTCCTATATACCGAAAACCTTGGACCTCCTCGCGCTCAATGATGGGAAACCCACAAGCCGGGCCTGGTTTGCTTAGACAATGCTTAGCTACACCTGAGCCTGTGCCTTGACATCGCAGCCGGGCCGGCGTCGCCAACGCGCTCATTCGCCGGAACCGCAAAGGTAGGGAGGGGGCGCCCGAACCTGGGAATCTGCGAAATCTAAGATTGCATGTAACGCACCTTTTTTTTTGCCTTCCCTCGGCGATGCATGTCAGATGTTGGTCGCGGTTGGCGAGAGAGCAGCCCGTTGTCATAGCGGGCGGGGTTTTTATTGATGTTGTGGTACCTCATCTGGAGCGACTCGGCGCAAGGGGACCTTTCCCCCGCCCCGCCCCGCCCCCGGGGCCCGCAAGCTCTGCGTCTAATTTTCGGGCTTATATTCCTGCCAAGGGGCATCTTCAAGTTCCTGGCTGACTTTGGGGCGTAGGGGGCCGGGTTCCATGGGAGAAGCCTGGGGGAGGGGGAGCATCGTGATGGATTGGGTGTGGGAGGAGGGGTTGGATTCGCCCGCTCCAACTCCAACTCTGGCGCACGCTAGACGATGCAGTAATTCTCTATATTCTCCTTTTCGTTTTTCGGGTTTCTTTCTCTTTTGTGAAAATCCCGTGTCTGTGAAGGATTGGATACGACCGCCCACGACGACGAGCTGCATGAGCGGCACAGCACGCGGGAGGATCTCGAGACTGGCTGGCTCGACAAAAAACATGTCACCCTAGCTGGAGATAACGTAAAAGTGAGGTGAGAGGACCCCCTTCTTGACTTGTAAGTTAGGAAATCCCGGAATTCGCGCGCGGGGAATGGAAGCGGTTCTTGACTCTCCATCTAGGATACGGAGGAGCTTAATGTTTGGGCGTGGATACAAGCTGTTCAGGTACTAACACTTGGACTGTTGTAATCGTTAAAGCAATCACCAAGCCGAGAGATTGAAATCAAAAGTAGAACAAGAACAAGGTAGCCCGGTATACGAAGGGCGCATTCGTAGTGTAAAAGGACAAGAAGATGCCCATTTTCTCTGAGAGTGTGACTTAAGGATTACGGATCTTTCAACCATGACAGGAACTATCCACCCTAATTCAAGACATTTGTTTAAGGGTATGAACAGGTTACTTGATCGGGCGGCCTATTTTCGTACACTTCCGGATCTTGAATTTTGGCTTCCATATCCATTACTTGTATCTTGATATGACCATTCTAGACTCCCGCACCTTGTATTAGAATCGAGCCCTGGGTTGTTGGAATCATCAATAATACTCGTCCTTGCTGAGTGGACCGCGTGCGCAGTGGCCATCAGCGAGCTCCACGTGACTTCGCGCCGTTCCAGGGCCTTGGGGCGAACTGGCGCGATCAACTGAGTTTGCGGTGCAATGTGGGGTTCCACCCTGGGTCCTCGAAATGGGACTGAAGAGGTTGACGTGCAGATGGAACGGGGTCGCGCCCCGTCTTGATAGAAACTCAGACATCATACTATCCCTGACTGGAAGGGACGGCACATCATGGAGCCGGCATCGGCAGAGTCTTCCTCTTCGCCCTCCAAGGTCATTGTGACCCCCTCGAGCGACTCGTCCAAAAGTGCCCCTCAGCTCACTCCCGACGCGATGCCTGGCGACGAGGCTGAAGATGTCGTCGACTATCGCCCTTCCCGATCGTTGCCGCGCAGCTTGATCAACCACTGCCGCATATACCTGGAAGATCAGCTCTGTAGGCCGCCCTTTTTTATTTTTATTTTTTTGTTCTCCTTTTCCCTTCCTCTTTTCGACTTGCTCTTCGTTTGTCCCTCATCCTCTCTTCTAGTTCTAACTGTAGTTATCACCTAGTCGCGCATGCCATTGAACTTGCCAATAGTCTGCTCACATGCGGACCAGCCATACAAAATGGGCGGGTCACCGAGGCCTTTGTGCTTCCCCGGTGCAGATCGGGTTCATCAATAATCTCATCATCCACCCAAAGCACACTTCGCGACCAGAAACCCCCGCCCGCCGCGAAATCGCCGCCATGTCGCTGGTGTATCTGGAAAACCTTTTGAGCATGGTCGGACCTATCAATGCAAACTTGGCCGCCGCCTTTACCTTTAACCTCAACTACACCCCCGCCCCCGCGCGCGAAGGGGATTAGGTCTGGATGAGGACTTTCACGACGACGACTTCGACGACGGCGGCGAGGACGAGGAGAATGCCAAGATCATCTCCAAGCTCGGAAACGAAGAGTCCATCTGGAACTGCGGACACGACTTTTGGTCCGTCCTGGGCTGGGCCTTCAACTGCAGCGTCGTGCACCCTTCGCGGTGGCGGTGGTGGCGGGCGTGGATTGATTTTATGCTGCGCGTCTTGGACGAGGACTGGATCAAACGCGCTGCCCTCGACGAGGCCGCTGATGAGAAAAGGGGCGGCAAAGGTGAATTTGAGTTTCACATGATGAAGCAATCCCTGATTGCCAATTATGCCACCCGGAGGGGCGGTCGCGCCAACGATGTCAAGCGGCTTGTCAAGGCACTGTTTGCGGACGGGCACGAGGCGTCGCTCTCGCTCTTCACCGAGGTATTCCCGTCCGAGACAAAAGACCTGCCACGAGGGCAGAGGAAGAGGAAGCGGGACCCCGCGCTTGACTTGGAAAATTTCAAGTATGGCGATTACGGCGATACCGACGACGAGCTCGAGGCGAGCGGGCCCGAGGATGACGGCCGGTCCTTGTCTCTGACTCCGAGAAAACCGGGGCCCGGCCTGAAACGAATCGCCCCTATCCAAATTCGAGCACTACGACCAAAACATCGAGGCTCTTCTCAGCCTCGTCCCCTACCGGTTTCGCATCATGTGCCTCCTTTCGCAGCTTGCCTTTTCCATGCCGATCCTCTTCGTCACCTTGGATACCCTCTTCGAACTGTTTGCCGTGGGCATCAAGGACATGCCCCTGCACCTGTTCACCGCCATGATCAACCCTTCCTCTGCGAATGTCATGGGCAAGGACTATGTGACCTTGCTGCTCTGGGAACTTCTCTACTGCCTCCTGCCTCCCAAATTTTTGAACCCCGCCGAGGTAGACCAGGAAGCGGATCGCGAAGGCCGCTTTACCCAAGACATCCTCGAGAAGTGTCTTTTACCCCACGCGACGGAATCGTCTTCCGTGGAAGACAACGCAAAGCTGTCGTGTCTGCTGGAGGCCGTCATGATGATGATGCTGGAAGACGGCGCGCTCACCCTCGGGCTTCCCTCACGGCCATGGTCGAAGCGGGCATCGCGGCGCGGAAGAGCAAGGCGAAGATTAAGCAGAACCGGCGGACAGGGCGCTTCAACGAGTATGACGTGTTTGCCAAAAAGGCGTTGGATGATTCGAGCGACATGTTACAGAGCATACTTGGGGCCGTGCGGGCAAAAGTTTGAGTCGGAGCACTCCTTTTTCTTCCTTTTTTTCTTTCTCGGAGCGAGGCGTTACTACTACATGGGCTACTCCGGATCGGCGTATGCTGGGACTAAAGACATCAATTCATGACGAGAACATGCATGGGAGTGGTTTCTTTCTTTTTCATTCCTCTCTTTCTTAGTTTGGTATGGTCGAGCAAAGAGACGACGGGATACCCCTATTAATACATTTTTATTCCATATGCTTCGTCTTCAAATCTTACATTTCGTACAGAAAACAAAAAATCAAGGTCCTTTACCCTGCGCGTATGCATCACCGTTTCGCCTTGGAGGGTGCCCATGTGTCTGGCTGCCAATTCTCACTAGGGCCCTTTGCCCTCGCTCTCGCCGCCGCCCAAGGGTCTGCCTTGTCTACAACGGGCTCGTCTTGCGCGGGCGTCTTGTTGTCCTGCGGCGGCTGACTTTGCTGGCTCTGCTGCTCCTGTGGCGACCCGGCCCCGGCCACCGTCCCGGGCTTTGCTCCTATCGCGTCTTCTTCCGGTTTGGCGGCCCGGCTAGCTTCGATGTTGGGAACGGCCTGCGCGGCCGGCTTAGCCGCAAGCTTGGGTTTCGCCGCCCACCGGGCGTCGGCCTGAGAGGCGAGGGCCTTGATTCGCGCCTGGCGGGCTAGCTCGGCGTGCTGATCTTCCAGCGTCGGGGGTTAGGACGTAGGTAGCGCAGCCACTGGTGCCATTCGGGGAGACCTCGACCTCGGAGTAGTGGACGGAGCGGGGTAGTGAACGATGCGGCGCCAGCGGGAGTTGGGGTTCGATCCGGCGATGCGGAACTCCCAGTACGTGTAGCCCTTGAGATCGAAGCCTAGAGGGGAACGAGAATGGCGCATTAGTGGTCGCAAGGATGAGATCTATGAGGCGGCACGGCTGGCATGGTTCGGGAGGGGAAACAAGAGGGTTGAAAACGACGGTGGAAGAGCATACCAACGAGGACCCGGCGCCGCCATGGGAAGTGGAGGGACTTCCACTTGTACCAGGCTTGGCGGATGGGAGAGATGGGCTTTGACGCCATGGTTGGCTAAAAAGCAGCGCTGTTCTGGCACACGGCTCGTCCTGGTCGGGATCTTGAGAAGATCTACAAGCGATTGACAAAGTTCCTAGGCGTCAGAGGACATTTCACGAGAATCGCATGGCGCGAAAAGCTAAGGTTGAGTTGGGGTAATCTTTTTTTTTGGGAGGCGCTTTCGAGGTTGTATGAAAAGGATATTCTGACGTCGTTCGCTCAAGCCACATTCTTTTTTTCCTTCCCCGAAAATGCCTTGCAGTTGATTGATGGGACAGGCCCCACTAGCCACACGCTATCAAGATGAGGCGCACGACTCAATTGGGTTTGTTCGGAGAATATTCTTGAAACAAAGTCGATTTTCTCGAAATGTTTGCAAGGGTTTAATATCACTTTCTTTGATCTTCTTCGTAATAGCAGAGAGCCTCGGATCGGAGGCCATGAATCTCATAATAATAGCCCAAGAGAAAGACTTTTGTCATTGAAGAATACATGGAAGAGATTGAAGAAGACGGTCCCTGAGGAAGTGGACAAATATACTACAGTGGCAATTGATGCCCAGGATAACAAGTTGGGTACATAGATGGATCTATCCAAAGAAAAGAAGAACCAAAAAATGGGCTAATGCTCGAACGGTGCGGTGAGGGCCAAAGAACGGTTCGTGAGGCAGCTGAGTAGATTGGAACGGGCCAGGCCACCTTGCCCACCACGAGCGGTGCATTCGGTTATTCTGACAAGAAGCCCAGGCTTGCCAGACTTGCCAGGATGGACTTGCAGGCGTGAATTTGATCATTCGCCCACGCCTGACTAATCGGGGCTTGTTTACTCCTGCGCGGATAAGCTGGCGCTGGACCAGCCAAGCTTAGCGGATCTGCATGGGTGACAGGGTCTCAAGGTCCCCACCATCAACCCCGTCGTCTTACTCGTTGCTGTGGCGGGGTCCGTTGTCCCTCGCAACCACACAAGCTGGACCCCCAACGCCCAGTCGAGGCAGGTCGAGGGGCTCGGAAGCACCGTCAGCCCAGAGACACGGCCTGCTAGAGGCCGCCATCTTTTCTTTTTGCATTGCATTGCTCCATTGCCAACGGTGTGGCCAAGGGCGATTTGTTGTGAACAATCGAGCATTGATCATTCGAATTCATTTTTCCCAAGATCCCTCACAAGCCAAAGGCTCGTACGGGTTTTTGATCATTTCTTTATTTTCAACCTGCCTTTTTGCCCTGCGTCGCCTTTTAGGCATACAAACACCACCAGCTACACATAGACTACACATATCTCACACCCCCTCGTCTGAGGCACACTCATAGGCTTGCGAGCCAAGACAACATCTTGAACTCGCCCATCCCACGAGTTTCTCCGGCTAGCATTCTCCTGCTGAAAATTCGCCCTAGACTCTTTTCTTGAGAAACACAGTTCCGGACACCTCACCCAAGTGAGCAATTACATTGAGACATTGATCGTGGGCAAAGGCGTCCTCGCTTGATACCTGCCTCGAGTTTGTTGTCACTTGCTCGACGCCTGACCGCAGAGACAGCACCCGATACCCGCATTACGCTATTCGCATTCCAAAAGTACGCTATCTGTTTGTCGCCCTTGCGGATTTTGCCATCGCGATCGCTTCCAATCCCCATCTGGCCTCGTTTTGAAGGACAAACCCACTCGTCGTCGCCGCTATGGCGCCGACACCAGACGACTTCTCCACCCCGGGGATGGCGACGTATGACTCCGACACGCTCAAGGTGGGCGATGGAACTTGGGATTTCACCAAGGACACCTTCCTTCTACCCCCTCTAGTGGGTGTAAATTTCGACACTATGAGATTGAACGGTAAGTTTGAAGGGTGTCGACGTTCCACGAACTCGCCTTCGTTCCCCTTTTGTTGCTTCATCGCAGGCTTTGCTCGCTGAGCCTGGGCCAAACGTCGCTAACGATATGATGTCGCGATTCTTATAGGCATGGGGAACCGATTCGCCTCTCTCACGCAATACCACACCATTATCATGGCGCACGCCATTCTGGCCGCCCTCGTCTTCCTTCTCGTGATACCCCTCTCTGTAATGACGGTGCGATTCTATGACCGCAGACAAGGATATGCTCGGTCGCATCACGCCCGCTTGAATGTGTTTGGGGGAATCCTGCTTCTGGTCGTCTTTATCCTCGGAAATTTTGCCGTTGGGCGAAAGCGAAGTCTAACGAACCCGCACCACGGCATCGGCGTCGCAATTTTCCTGCTCTACATCCTCCAGATGGTTGGCGGTCGACTTGTGCTAAAGATTCAAAAGTTTCGCTCCTTTCGCATTATGCTGCACCAATGGTCGGGTAGGGCGATTGCGCTGCTAGGGATCGTGCAGATCCCCTAGGACTCACCCTCTACGGATCACCGCTCTATCTCTTCATCTTGTATGCCGTCTGGATGGCGCTTTTGGTCCTCATTTACTTCATACTGGAGTTTAGGCGACAAGGAAGACGTGACGCTCACCATGGTGGCGGCCGGTCAGACGCTCATAGCCACGCTGCCGGCTCCGAATATCCCGCCACCAACTCCGGCTACACTGAAAAGCCCGAGAAGCGAAAGTGGATGGCGCCTCTCCTGGCTGGAGCTGGTCTTCTTGCATTCATGTCGGCCAGGAAGGGCAAGGACCGTAGCCGCAGTCGAAGCCGCAGCCGCAGCAGAGACCGAAGCCGATCTCGATCTTACAGCCGAAGCCGAGTGGATCACCACAATGCCTCATCGCACCCCGGAACAAGTTACTTTAGCGACGAGAAATCTCACTACGAGGAGAAGAAAAAGGGCGGTGGACTCTTCACTAAGCTCGCTGCCGCCGGCGCAGCCTTTGGCGCCTTCAAGATGATCTCCGGTATGGGCAAGAAGGGGACTCGCGGCCATGAGGACGAGTACTCGGCCGTCTCTACCGACACGCCTAGCCGCCGCTTCCCGCCGCGTCGTGGGGGCCCAGCACCGTCAGTGATCTCAGCGAAATTAGCGACCAGTATCGACGCGACCCGAGGGGACCCCGACGATGGCTGCCCATGCCATGAGTGCCGCCTCGGGACCTCCAGGGCCTGCCGGAAGTGCTCGACCTTATGCTCCCCGCCCCGCCCATTCTCGAAACTACTCGCGAGGCAGCTTTGACGACGATTCGTATGAAAGCCCGTCGAGGCGCCCACAAGACGGGAAAGGTGGCGGTGCCGCCAAAGGCATCCTTGCCGGCCTCGGCATGGGTTGGCTCGCGAGCAGGTTTGGCAAGAAGAAGAAGGCGCCGCGAGATGACGAAAGCTTCTACAAGGATGAGGAAGACCGACGCTCTGGCCTCCACGGACCCCGCTACACGGGCGATGGCTTCCCATCCCCTACGCGAAACAGTCACGCCGGTGGTAGTAGGAGACATTCTCGGCAACCCTCGCGTCTCGGTAGCCGCCCGCCTCCCTCCCACTTGCTCAGCGATGAATCGTCGATTGTGGAGCCTCGCACGCATGGTGGCGCAGGCCCTCCCATGCCTCCTCTAACCAGTTCATACGCAGGCCATGGCGCGCCCGTCCCGCCCCGCCCCCGCCTCCGGGATCTGGCTTTGTGCCACCCCCATGCCTGGCCACGGCGGATCGCACCGGGATGTAACGGACCCAATCAGGATGCCGGCAATGCCTCCGGATCCCCTTGACTCGCGAAGCTCCCTGGATCGGGCCCCTGGCAATAAGTTGCAACGACGAGACTCATCGCGTCGGCGACGAGCTGGTGCCGAAGCTGCGGCTGCGGCTGCTGCGTCCGCTAGTGTTCTCGCCGCCGAGGAAGAGCAGCGGCGCCACCACGAGAGGGGGGCAGAGACTCGGATACCCCGACGAGACAGCCGCGGAAGACGACAGTTAAAGTGACCCTTCACGATGATCGAGTGAACCTCCGACGATTGACAGAGGAAGAAGCGGCGATGTCGAGACGCGAGCAGAGGCGGCGCCGTGGCGACTCGGCCAGCAGTATCTCGGGAACCGAAACTCCTAGCAGGCGGTATCGGCGAGACTCGAGCCAGAAGCCCCCGAGTCGGGTACCGGAATGACGGCCGACGCAGACTCGGCGCTATCTCCCCGAACCCGGCTTTTGCGGGGATACGCGACGGCCCAAAGACTCGGCCTACTACTCGGGTGCTGCTGGACGTTCGGCAATTACACCGCCGCATTACGGCCAGCCGGTCTCGAGCATGGGGAGCGACAGTCACGGTACCTGAGCGAGGCGATGAGCCCGTCACCTGGCGACAGGCCGGGCGGCTCGGCGGCGGAAAACAGGCGTAGGAGGCGGCAGCAGAGGCAGACGAGTCTGAGCACAAGGCCGGTGGCCGGCAACGACATGTTTGACTGAAATGGCTAATTGCACCAAGGGAATGTGTGACGATTTTGTTTTTCTTTTCATGCCTGTTTTCGAATTTCTTTTCTTTTTCTTCTCATCTTCCTGACTCTTTTCGAGGCATCTGCGAGAGATGATAACGAGTGTCATGACACCCGGGGAAAATGGGGAATATTCACGTTGGAGGGCCAAGTGGAAGACTGCATATGGGCGAGTTGGCACCGGGAAGCCATCGGCCTCGGCGTTTAGAGGAGTTGCTATTTCTTCTTTTTCTTTTCAGTTCCTGGACATCTTGACTCCTTTACGCCTAGGCACAAAGGCCTGCTTTTATTCCTTTTTTCCTCCTCTACTTCTCCCATATTCTCTCTCTTCTCTCCTCTCTGGCACCTCTGACCGGGGACTCGTCTAGGGCCCGCGGAGGGACGTGGCAAAAAGAGTGGACGGAGGTTTGAGTTTGGTTGGGAAATCATCGACCCGCTCAAGCTATGTAGCAACGTTTATAGACGAGGTGGCTCCAACACCACTTGACGTATCCTGGTGGTTTTGAGCCCTTTACATACTGAAATTTAATTCTGCTGAAACAAACCGCTTCCTTTATACCTGTGACTCCCTTTTGTTATTGGTGTGACGTCCTTGCAAACTCTCTTTTTAACGCTTCTATTTCCACGACCTGGTCGGAAGTATGCCTGGGGTCACGCCGGCGCCAAGGGGTGCTCCGCTTGGATGATGGAATAAATGAATCTATAGCTACAGCGCTGGTCCCTCGCCGAGCTCGCTCGCCCTGGAATACTGTCAACGATGATAAGTGCGATGGTCACTTTGTTCGTATTCGTCTTTTGTGAAGTGGTGAGTGTATTCATATCGCATTCGAAGGGCTTCACCGACGTGAATGGTAATGCCGGTCGTCCCGATCATGTCTGCCGTGTCTTCCGTCGCGCTCGTATTCTCGTTCCCGCTCCCTGTCTCGCTTATAGCTATCCTTGTCCCGTCCTCGAGATTCCCTCTCCTTTGCCTTTTCGCGATTGTAATCCGCGAGCCTCTTGGGCTTGGACGAGCCGCCCTTGCCGCCCTTGTGATCCCAGCCCCCGAGGTCCTCGGCATCTTTCAGCTCCTTGGCGCCTAGACCGAGCTGGTTGGGGCGGCGACGCACATCCTTGAACCCGGGGCGGGAGAATTCGCCGTTCCAACCCATGCCGCGGAGCATGGCGGCGCCGAACTCGCCGACGTCGATGCCGTTGTCGGCGGTGAGGAATCGGGAGGGGCGCTTCCTTGACGTCGTGGCGGAAGGCCTCGGCCTCGGAGAGGACAATCACCTTGTCCGGCTTGTCTCGGGTCTTTCCTGTGAGTCGGTCAATGGCCTCTTGCTCGATGGTCCGGGGAACCTCTTCTTTTCGACGCTCGGTGTCCTTCTTGCTTCCTTCCGGCGCGGCGTCGCGTGCTTTGTCGGCCTTTTTCGTCACGGTTAGGCCCCACTGGATGGGCTTGTCCTGGTCGGCGGGTTCAACTTCTTTGTTGCTCGACGATCCGCCGCCCGGAGCTGGCTCCTTCCTAGGCTGTACCCTGCTCCGCATCTTGTTTCGCAAGCTCTGTTCGGGCAGTTGGATGATTTTGGGCGTGTCCCCGAGTTCGATAATCTCTTCGCCTCGGCGCGGGCTCCCCGCCTCCTCCCATCCCGGTCCCTCTGGTCCCTCCGCCCATCGCGATGCCTCCCTTCGTCGCGGCGGCGGTTCTCCCGCCGCCACCAAAGGCTTTTGTCCTCCCGCCGCCCCCGCGCCTACTGCGGTCCGAGCCGGATCCCGAGTCTGAGTCGTCGCCGAGGGCGTTTGTGCGCGGGCGCTTGCCGAGGGTGGAGGAGGGGCTCGCGCGCCGACGGGAAGGGGGTGCTGCGTCCGAGGAGCCGAATTTTATCGACATGCGCGGCGCTTTTGGGGGCGCGTCGCGCAGGAGTCCATGCTGGAGTTGTGCGGGATGCAAGGTCGGAGGGGGCGAGACGAAAGGGGAGGGAGGGCGGGAGTGGGGGGGCGCCTAAATTCGTGCGCGCGAAACTGGGTTGGGGGCGGAGGAGAGGCGTGGTTGGAATGGTGTTGATAGCGTTTTGACTTTTCTCTTTCGATTTCGGGGTATCAATAATAGGTTGGCGGTCGAGAGGGTCTTGGAGCTGGGGAGTCGAGTCGAAGGGAAAAAAGTGACACAATCGTAGGTACTTGGCGCTGGTACATGGATCTATCGGGAGTGTAGACATCCAAGCCTCAAGCACCCTTCATCGATACCGCCACAGTGGCGCATGAGGTTGACCTCTCCTGTTTCCTGGTGCTGCAGAATGGAGGAGAGAACTCGCACTGTGAACGTCAGTGAAGCGTATCTTTTCTTGGCCCAAGCTTTGACTCCTCAGTTACTCTTGGGGAACGAAGTGCATGACCGTCCCCACATGCAATGGATGCTGGAGGCCAAATTCACGGGCCTGGCCACTCGGAACCCAAGCCAGTTGGCTCAGCTTCCTCTCTCGGAGCACTTGGGACTACTTTTCTTATTCTAGTGCCCGCTTTTCGCTAAACTTCTCTTTTCCTAGAGAAGTAGGCTGAAGAGGCACTCATTCAAAGAGGTGGAGCCAAATCCAAGCCTGATATTCACGCCCGCAAGTCACCTGTATCATCAGATAAAACCTGGAAAAAAAAGGAAGAAAAGGGGAAAAGGAAACAAAAGAGTGATCATGGAGGGTTGCGCATGAGCAAAGGAAAATCCGGATCAAATTGAGCTCCCGGGTTTTGAGCCGTGGGGGCCCCTTGCAGTCGTTACTTGGAGTTTCCTGGTACAACTAGACAGGGGGCCATGGAATTATTATGAGGATTAACCACGGCGGCATCGCGTGGGCTCGATGCTGGGAGGCATCATCAATGATCGTTGTGGAGAGATCGGGTCAAACTCTCCCGGTTCTCCCCGATTTCAGTTGGATGAGAGAACCGCCTCCGTTGGCACTATGACCACAAACTTCTACGGAGGAACCTGATCAATGATGGCTGATACTGGATCGGGCCTAAGATCTCGACCTTCAAAGAAAAGATTAGGCAACCAAATTCTATTTGGACATTGCACTGTGTGTTCGCCAGCCTAACCATATATGTGTACCTGCAGTGGCTTTGGAATGAACATTGCATGATCTCGACATCCATGCTCTGCCCGGGGTAACTAGCGCGACAGCGAATGTATACAGTGTGTGTTAAGACGCGACTCACCCGCACTCACATGGATCTCGATACCTGGCGTATTCGCCCCTCCACTTCCAACTATTAGCTACTGGTACCCCGTTCGGTCGCGCCTCTTTCCCCCATTCACACTCCATCAGCCGACATTACCCAACAGCGAGCCCGGCCACTGACAGTGGAAGCAAGGACGACCAAGGTTGGAAAGACGGGGGTAAAAAAAAATTAACAGACGCCTATTACTGGTAGGAGAAAAAAAACTCTCACCAGCACAGCAACACTAGAACCACCAAATCGAGACGAGACGAGGAATTTTCCGTGGATACTCACCATCGACTTGGGCAATCGCAATCAATTGCCACAACACAACAGCGCGATTTTCATCCCTCTTAATTACGTTTTTCATCTCCTACGGCCTCGATAATTATTGGCAAACATCCGTTTTGATGAAAAACGGATGTCGCGGCTTCGAATGCTATGACTGAGGTCGGGCCTGCCGATCGATCGAGGCTCTTGCGGTCAAAGAAGACGAGCGCAGGTATGGTTCAATTCCCACGATGGGGATTTTTTCCGGTTCGAATGAGCCCGAATTTGATGTGTTGACGATTATTTTCAGTTCAATTCTATCAACGAGGAAGCGGAAGTTCACGCAGTTCTTTGCCGCCGCCGCTGCGCCGACACCCTACCAAACTATGAGATCGCGAGCCCCAACGCGCCGAATGCGAGCCCCAGCGACTTCAATGCTTACGATCATTCCAGCGTCTTGCAGTACGTTTAAATACTTGGAAAAATATTTTTGCACTCGCCTTGTCGCGTTTGCCGCCCCTTCCCTCCCCTTTTCTGGTTATCATTGAATCGGCGCTCTCGCGTCGTTAACCGTTTGCGTCGCTAACACGTTCATGATGTAGGGGCAAGAAATTTGGCGACGCCAATGTCTCCAGCGCACCCGCGTTAAATCTTAATGGCCTCGCTCGATTCTTCCGAGTGGCAGGAATATGGGGGATTTTACCTGATGGCCAGCCTATCGCCGCAGCGGCGAATGGCGCGAGGCCAACCGGAGCTGGTGTATCAACGCAACCAACCGCACCGATCCAATCCTTGGGAAGCGTATCGGCGCCGCTCAACGACGATAAGAGGCGACCGGCATTAGCACCGAGCACTCTCGTTTCTAGCGCAGCCTCGACACCACCCGCCGTTGCATCCCGCGAAGCGAAGCCCAAGATCGCAGCATCGTCGCCACAGATCCCTCACCCGTCAACAACGGCAGGCGTCACGACCCGACCAGCCATTGAACACGGAATAAATGGGGTTGCGGAGAAGTCTGCTCAAAAACACGCCTCCGCCCCGCCGGTATCCGCCGCCGCGACGACGAAGCCAGTACCAGTCGCCGAGACACGAGCCCCCAACCTCTCGCTGGATCGGTTCCTCCCACGACGCACATTCCATCCCAGGCAAAGCCGTTGGTTCCTCTAGCACCGCGGACTTCCACGGCCCCGCCCACCGTTGCCCCTTCGACCGACTTGCCGACTCCTCTCGCGAGAGCTCAAGAGAGCGGACGGCAGCTGGAGACAGCATCATCGCCAGCATCTTCCGTCCCGAGCGCCCCAACGCCCGCAGTACACGATGTATCTGCGACTACGAGCCCGGAGAAGGAGGATGCCCAGTCTGTGCTAACCGAGAAGAAGACCGCCACTGACCAAGATGCCGTCATGGTGGACGCGCCAAGCGCTACGCCGCTATCGAAGCCTTCCTGCCTAGCACGTCAGGTCCCTCTCCCGCCTCCGCGGTACAACCCCCAACCGCAAACCATCTCAAATCTCAACCTGCAATGGTGGAAAAGAAGCCGATAGCAAACCCCACCACTCAAACCCCATCAACTACGCAACCTTCAATAACGACTACCGCCCCCGCTTCAAAACCACCAGCCACATTGGCACAGAAACAACTTCCTATCACTAAACCCCCAACTCCTCCCACACCCCATTCCGTTCAATCTCCATCCATACCTCCACGTCAACTGCCCGATGCGGCAAAGTCTGCAACCCCGGCTCCGGTTGAGGGCATGGACGTGGACTCGCGCAAGGCGGATGTTCCTACGAGGGCGCCTGTCGCAAAACCTGCTCCTGCGGAAGTGAAGCCATCATCCCAGTCGGTACCATCTCCTCAACCTTTCCAGCAGGCTGTCCCACACGTAGCGGAGACTCGTCAACCTGAGAGGGCAGTAACACGAGTATCATCTGGCGCCCTTCGTCAGAAGTCCGTTTCCGAGATTCTCGGTGGAACCCTCAAGTCGCAACGCCCGCTGGCAGCAGAGAAGGCGGTGCCGGGCACGAAGAGTGCACAGGGCTACCCCACGACACCGTCGACCTCGCGGCCCAAGGGCCAGTTTGAGAAGCGACGGGAAAGGGACCGGAATCAAGTATCAACGGTGGTGTTTGGAAAGCAATCCAAGCGTTCCGATGATAAGTCGATCGCGAACCAGAAACATCAAGGGACTTCGCCGGCGGATGATTACTTCACCCCCTCTTTATCGAAGGTTTCATCTCGAGATCATCTTGGATGAAGCCTCTAGGTGCTCTTTTAAACCAAGCGCACAAGAGCATCTCCTCTTCAGATGCTATGCTGGCCTATGAAGATGACCAGGCGTGCAAAGTCCTCAAGCGGGTCTATCTGCTTCAGCATACGAACAAGTGGTCTCTACGACAGCGAGAGCGGTGCGCCGAACCTACCCGACCTCCCTCCCATCTAGACGTTTTACTCCAGGAGATGAAGTGGATGCGGACGGACTTTCGGGAGGAGCGCAAGTGGAAGATGGCCATGGCAAGGATCCTCGCAACTGCGTGCGCCAAATGGCACGCCGCGACTCCGGAGGAGCGTCTTGCCCTTCAGGTTGCGGCACGTCCTCCACCAAAGGACAACGTGGTGCCAGAGGTCGACATGCAAGATGTAGACGCCGTGGCCGATGACGGCCAGCGTATGCCTGTCCTTGTGAAGGGCGATTCTGACGTATCAGGCATGAATGATGAGGTTGATATCATCTCCCCTCAGCCATATTCGCGCTTCCGGAGGATCAGGTGGTATTCGCTCTGCGTCGATCTCCAACGTCAGATCTGCTTTTGTCCGAACTACCTCTCTATGGGTCTCCCCTTAAAGTTCCGAGCTCTGATATCATGCAGCCTGAATATGACCCGGATGCTCTCTGGCGCCGCCCTGCTCTTCCCCTCAGCAAATACGTGGAAGGCGATATGAGGTTGGTAACGGAAGGGCAGCCTTCGTGGCAAACTAGATTCATGTATGAAGATGAATCGGAGGATGAAGAAGACCAGGACAAGTATCAGCCCGAGCCATCATCTACAAGTCGCCGGGACTGGCTTCCCCCGAGAAGACCGATGTCGCTTTATTTAATCCCGAGATGAAGCCTATCCGGGACCGCCTCTACGCGAGCCACCAGTTCAGGCCACCAAGCGAGCACCCTATGCCACCCCAAAGCTTTTACGAAAATCGCGTTGCGTCACAGTGGACTGCCGCGGAAGACGAGGAATTGAGGAACTTGGTGACCCAGTATCAATACAACTGGTCTCTCATCTCAGATATCCTCGCTCCTCGCTCGTCTTTTGTCTCTGGAGCCGAGAGACGTACCGCATGGGAGTGCTTTGAGAGATGGCTTCAGCTAGAACCCCTCTCCGCCGACCTCGCCAAGACCCAATACTTCCGCGCCTACAACCACCGCATTGAGAATGCTCAGCGTGTTGTTGCACAACAGCACCAGGCGGCCACCCAGCAGGCAGCCACCAACGGCCAACCGGCACCAAAACGCCGACAATGTGTACCAGTGAGGGTAGAGAGAAGACACAACAGGAGACATATCAACCTAATTGGCGCCATGATGAAGGTTGCCAAGAAGCGGGAAATGACTGCTCAGAAGCAACAAGCGCAAGCCACTATGATCGCGATGCGCAAAGCAAACGAGACCCCCAGCAGCAACAACCTCGCGCCCAACCCCCGACCAAAACGCCCAAGGATTACAGCATTATGAGATGGGAGCGTGACCAGGCGCTGGCTGAAAAGATGGCACAATATGCGCAGCGCCATGAGGCGCAAAAGAGGGTAAGCCACTTTCCAGTCTCTTCCCAGACACCGCCCAATTCTTGTGTCATCTCGTTCACAACTAACCCAAAAACTTTGATGGAGCAGGCTGCCATGCAAGCGAGACAAAACGCCTCCATGGCTAACGCCGCCGCCGTCGCGGCTGCCGCCACAGGCCAAGTGCCCCAAAACGCGGCTGCCGCCCAACTCGGCGGCGTCCCTCGTGTCAACCTGCCAAACCAGCTCCGACATGTGATGGGTGCCACTTTGGGGCAACCTTCACTCAATGCGGCCAACCCCGCCCTCGCTCGTCAAATGCCTCTCAACGGTGTACCCCAAGCGCAAATCCAGGCCGCCCTTCAGTCACAACAACACAGGATGCCTCTTGCGAACCCCCAAGAGGCACACGTCATTATGCAGGCTCGCCGCATCTCAGAACAGCAACGCGCAGCCGTGCAGCTCCAGCATCAACAAGGCGGCACGCCCCAACCGCAGGCATCTCCTCAGCCACAGGGCCAGCAGCAGGGGCAGCAACCAGCACCGCAGCAACAACAACAGCAACAATCCCAAGTTCAGAGTCAAGCGCAAGTTCAGGCGCAAGCCCAAGCGCAAGCCCAGGCGCAAGCCCAAGCCCAGGCGCAAGCCCAAGCACAGGCTCAGGCCCAAGCACAGGCTCAGGCCCAGGCCCAGGCAATGGCACGCGCTAACAGCGGACGGCAGGGCTCTCCTTCTAACGTTAGGAACGGACTCAACAGCCTCAACCAGCAAAACTACTTGGCTAACGCCCAGGCGGTAATGGCATCTTTTAACATTGGTGGCGCAAATGGCGTTGCCGCGTTGAACGCTCTCCAGAGCGCGGGCCTTCACCTCCCAACCGGTTCCCCCGCCCGCAAGCCGCGGCATCAACGCTACCCTTGGCCTTTCAGGCGCAGATCGCGGCACTGGAGGCGCAGTTTCGGCAGAAAAATCCCGGGGCTACTCCAGAACAGATCCAAAAGCTTGCTCAAGAACACCTTGCTCGGGTGCTTATGGCGCAACGAGCAAGTATGTCGCAACAAGCTATGAATGCGGCTGCTGGTGGCGTCGCACAAGCAGGAATCGTTAACGGCTTAGCTGGTGCTAGCCCAGCACAATACGCCGCGATGCTTAGGCAGCAACAGGCTCAGGCTCAAGCCCGGGCTCAAGCTCAAGCTCAAGCTCAAGCCCAAGCACAGGCACAAGCACAGGTTCAAGCCCAGCAAGTTCAGGTCCAAGCCCAAGCCCAGGCTCAAGTTCAAGCCCAGGTCCAGGCCCAGGCCCAGGCTCAGGCCAAGGCACAGGCGCAAGCTCAAGCTCAAGCAAAGGCACAGGCGCAGGCACAGGCGCAAGCACAGGCTAAGAATCAGATGCAGCAAGCGCAGGCACAGGCGCAGCAGGCGCAAAAGGCACAGGCACAGCAAGCACAGGGTCAAGGGCAGGTCCAGCCCAAGGCTCAAGGCCAAGCTCAAGGCCAAGCTCAAACCCAAGCTCAAGCTCAGGCTCAAGCGCAGGCTCAAGCTCAAGCTCAGGCGCAAGCTCAGGCTCAGGCGCAAGCTCAGGCTAAGGCGCAAGCTCACGCCCATGCCCACGCCCACGCCCAGGCTCAAGCGCTTGCCAAGGCCAAGGCTCACGCTCAAGCTCAAGCTCAAGCTCAAGCTCAAGCTCAAGCCCAGGCCCAGACTCAGGCCCAAGCTCAGGTTCAAGCTCAAGTTCAAGCTCAAGCGCTTGCCCAAGCTCAGGCCCAGGCTAAGGCGCAACAGAAACAGCAACAAGCTCCGCCAGCCACGCCAGCGCAGCCATCACCACAGGTTCAACCAGCCCAGCAGCCTCAATCAGCACATAGTACGCCTCAGCCGTCTGCGGCGACCCCAACCCTAGCAACACAGCAGCAGAGGACACCGAGCGGAAGTGCTACACCTGGACAGTGAGGTGTTTTACAAGTCATCTAGAGGAGGAGTATTTTATCTCAGCGATTCACCTTGGTTCTTATTACACTGGGCAAGCGTGGATTGGAAGCAACGGGGTTGTTTTTTTCTTGTCAAAATAGACGGGAACTGGTCCTTCGGTTCGGAGCATCCGTTATTCATGGGCAAAGGGGTATTTTTCCAAAGGGGTGAACATTTCTTGATAGAACAAGATCCCTAGCTTTTCGCGTCCGTTTCATAGCCTCTTTCTTCCTTGCTCTCTTCTAGATTAGCCCAAACCGAGGGCTCTTTGCTATTATAATTAAACACTGGCGGAATACAACCACTTCTGCCCTTCTCTTCTCTCCAAACGACTATTTACCCTCCCCAATGAACCTCGCATATGTATACGTTCGCAGGCTGAAGATGGTGGAGGATTTGTCCACCTTGATAAGATATGTCTAATGCCGAAATTGGCAGGCAGATCGAAACGATTTGTCAATATGCTGACTAAAGAATTCATGTTCGCGGCTGACGACGCAGGTCTTGGCCTGGCCTTGTGCAAATGAAGGAACGGCTAGGCTCAGATTATGGAATACAACAGGGAGCTTGGACAGAAACCAAGCCTAATGTACCGCTCCACCAAAAGGGTATGACGCAGTACCGCCGCGTCGCGATAAGGAAACTTGTTCGAATCCTGGGATCCATCTCGAGTCTATAGCCAACCCTTCGCCCACAACCAATCTCCCGACGGTCAAAATAGTCCCATCCCGGCTGAGAGAAAGGTCCAGCACAGGGCAAACCAACCTTTTTCTCTTTTTCTTTCTTTCCCGGCTGGTGGAGGAACTTCTCGTCGCCTCCTCTTGCCACATCCGCCAAGCTCCCGCAGCATTTGTGTCTTTCCCGTTGCCGGGCATATCTGCACCCGCAAGTTCATGTGTCCCTCAGCAGCCACCATCCGCGCTCGCTTGAGCCTCACCATCGGACCCTTTCCACGCAGTATACCCTAAATATTCTTCCTTTTGACCCAGGAACACACACACGAACAACACCCACCGGTCTCCGCGCGCGATGGCCTCGCGTCTTGCTGAAGCCGGATGGCAGCTTTTGAGTAGGTGACGCCTTCTTCTTCTCGTGTCCCCCTCGTGGCCCTTGCCCCTGTCCCTCCTCCCCCACCACCATTTCAGGCCTTTTCGAGGAGGAATTATGTTCACTAACGCTCGAGCTTTCTCTCACTTTAGGTCGGCAACTCGATGATGATTCTGACCCTGGTGGTACGACGCTTCCCAATGCTTATATCTACGCGAAACATCCCGCTTCCCCTTTCATTGTGACCGATCTCGGCGATGCGGCGCCAGGGGAGGAGGAGGAAGAGGAGCGAATGGAGATGGACGTTGAGGGCTAGGAATCATTTTGAACTAATCGTGGGGTTCTTTTTAGGCGGCGACGTCGCTCAAAGCGAGATCCCATCGTCATGGGCCATCTTAATCTCCATCTGCCTGCTCATCACGGCGCTCCTGACGAGTTATCTCCTCCAGCAGAAGAAGATTCAAGCTGTACACGAGACCGTCATATCTATTTTTGCAGGTTTGTGCTACCCCTTTCCATATCAAGTCGGCAATCGGTTTGGAGCACGTTCGGGACTTCCCACCGAAGAGCGGCAACAACGCGGCTGACTTGCGTTTAGGAATGGTTGTTGGTATCATCCTCCTCATCACCCCCGGAGACTCGATCCGAAACCTCATCAAATTCAATCCCGGGATCTTCTTTAACCTGCTTCTTCCCCGATCATTCTCTCTTCCGGCTATGAACTACACCAGGCCAACTTCTTCCAGAATATCGGCGTTATCCTCACCTTCGCCTTTGCCGGTACTTTTCTTTCGGCTATCGTCATCGGGTTTCTCATCTGGTTCTTCTCGCTCTTCCCCGGAACCATGGATTTGAGCCTCGTGGATGCCATCTCCGTCGGAGCCACCCTCTCGGCCACCGACCCTGTAACGATTCTGGCCATATTTAATTCGTACAAGGTGGACCCTAAACTCTACACCATCATTTTTGGGAGTCGATCTTGAACGATGCTATCGCCATCGTCATCTTCGAGACGGCACAGCGATACAAGCATGGAGCCGGGCCCGACATGGGATTTTTGAGCTTCTTGGAGGGCTCGGGCATCTTCTTGCTCGTGTTCTTTGGAAGTATGATGATCGGCGTGCTTGCGGGGTTGGCACGGCGTTGCTCCTAAAGTTTACGTACATTCGACGATACCCCAAGATTGAGAGCTGCCTCGTTGTTCTCTTTGCGTATGCCACCTACTTTTCTCCAACGGTGTGCATATGTCGGGTTAGTTCACCTACCATCCCAGCGGGCCAGTCCGTTTGAGCTAACAAAGTTTAGGTATCGTGTCACTTCTATTCTGCGGCATCACCATGAAGCACTACGCTTACTTCAACATGTCTCGCCGCACGCAACTGACTACCAAGTACCTTTTCCAGGTTCTGGCGCAACTGTCAGAAAATTTTATCTTCATTTACCTCGGACTCTCGCTATTCACGGATAACACCCTCGTCTTCCAACCTCCGCTCATCATCGTGACCGTTTTGGCGGTCTGCGCTGCTCGCTGGGTGGCCGTATTCCCGCTCTCGAAAGCAATCAATTTTGTCATCCGCCATAGGGCTAGGCGCCGCGGTGTCGAGGTTGCCGATGAACTTCCCTACAGCTACCAAGCTATGCTGTTCTGGGCAGGCCTTCGCGGTGCTGTGGGTGTAGCCTTGGCGGCTCTCCTAGCAGGCGATGCGAACTCGGCTGCTCTACGCGCCACGGTCCTGCTTGTCGTGGTACTCACGGTCATCATCTTTGGCGGCACGACGGCCCGCATGCTCGAAATTCTGGGTATTCGGACCGGTGTAGTCGAGGAGGCGGACAGCGATGATGAGTTTGACATCGAGTCCTTTGGAGGCTACAAGCCGGGTGGTTTCGCCGGAAGGCGTAATGGTGGGGTTGCGCTAGGTCGCCTAGGGCATTCTCGTGACCGTGGCCGCAGCAGTCATTTCTCATCGGGACATGCGGTCTCACCCAATACCAGCACCGGCCCACGGTTGAGTCGGAAGAACTCGGCACGCGGCGATGAGGCAGAGAGACCTGATCTTTGGCGGGCAGCAGGAGCCCTACAGAATCGGACATTGGAAGCGACATTGATACCTCGGACCTCCCGCCATCGGTACGGAGATCGCCTCGGCCCCGGGGAAGCCCTATGCTCGGCGAAGAAAGCGAGAACGCATTCCGCCGTTCCTCGCCCGCGACCGATTCTCCAGCTGGTGGTGGTGGTGCAGCAGCTAGCGCGAGAAAGGCCTTCCGGCAGCTGCTTTCGGCGGACGACCCGAGCGTGTTCTTCCGGCAGCTAGACGAGGACTTTATCAAGCCTACGTTGCTTCTTGACGGTGCAGGTGGCCGGGGAGGTAACGGCCATGGGTCGAGCGGTGGAGATGGTCACGGAGCTGGTGGGCCGAGCGGGCAATGATGGTATGAATAACTTCGGACGGACATTACAGGTCATAAGATGGGGTATGGTTAGTTGATGGGGCCGGCCTTGTCACGATTTGAGTTCATTTCTCTGCGCTATCGGTATTTCCCACTAGGCTTCCTAGGCACAGGAGCCTCTGTCGCATTTGCGTATTTGTATCTGTATGCTTAGATGAATTCAAGAAAACAAGGATGCCATTACATCTCTCGGCATCTTCCCAGAGAGCGTAGTATAAGTTGCGCAGTGGCTTGTAAGAGCGGAAACGACGCCCGGCGAAACCTAGGCCCGATGGTCTCGCCGGTCGTTCACACAGGTCCAAGCTCGTGTAACTCGCAACACATGTGGGAGACCAAGTCGGGCCGCGTTCGTCTGCGATATCGCAACGATGTCCTCCCCTCGTGTAAATGTCGAGCGGTGCCTCAAGCAGCGCAGTCACGGAGATATTTTCTTATTTTCCCTTTTCCTTTTTTTTGGTCCTTTCTTTTTCTTCTTTCTTGCCTTGCTTCTCCTCCAGGAACCCCTATCGCTCTCTTATCGAGGGACAATCTATTCCCTCTCTCAAGTTTAGAGCTACACGAGATTCCATATTTCCCAAAAGGAAATCTCGCGGGAAAGAGCGAATAGGTGGGTGTATACAGTGCTGTTTATTTCGTCTCGCACATGGGCGAGCGTGCTGCTCTCCTGGCCCACTTGCCCAGCATCAGCAGCAGCAACAGCAGTAGCAGTAAGTACTAAGGGGACATGCACTCAGGACCGATCCCGCAAAGGCAAGAAGGGCAGCTGGTTTCTCTCTGCTGCATCTACCTTTTATCTTCCTCCGCGCTTCATCTTGCCGTTTCTCTCTAGGTTTGGGGAGGTTTTTTGTTTCTTTTTTCTTTTTGGCCTGTTGGGTCCTTGCTGCCCTTCCTCTTGGTGCTTTTTATCTTCGTCAGAAAGAAAGGCGAGAGCTGATTTCCGAAGATACCCTCGAGCGGAAAGTGGAGAAGACTGCCGCATGCGTCGTCCCCATTGGCATCCCCGGCGATCATTTCTAAGGAGAATGGTGCCGTTCGTTCTTGACCATTAGTCCCATTCATTGATTTAATCGTGCCTCTTCCAGACAGTTATTTCAGTCAATCTTTTTGACTCCGTCTCCTTGTGCGGGATAATTGTGGGAAAGCTCAACCGGTCCTATCAAACCCACACAATGACGGCCGGCCAAGGCGAGACCGAGCCGCTCCTGGCACCCCGGCCGCAACCCAGCGATGCCGCCGAGGAAGAGTTAGCGAAATCTCTTGTTGTCGCCAAACCACGCAGCGCATGGCATCTCGTACTTCTCGCTATCGGGATCGGTGGCCTGCAGGTTGCATGGTCGGTGGACATGTCGAGCGGGTCGCCTTACCTCTTGTCGCTGGGGATGAGCAAGGTTTTGCTCGGTTTCGTACGGCTAGCGGGCCCCGTTATGGGGATCGTGGTGCAGCCGTACGTGGGAATGTTGAGCGACAAGTCCCGGTTCACCTGGGGACGGCGGCGGCCGTTCATCGTTGCGGGGACGATATGGTCGATTACGTCCATCATGTTCCTCGCTTGGGTGAGCGAGATTGTGACAGCAGTAGTCGGGGGACAGCAGGGCAATTCTGGTCAGGGCGTTGGCATTCGCAGCAGTCTACTCGCTCGAGCTCGGTCTCAACATCATCGAACCTACCCTCCGAGCACTCATTGTCGACACGGCGCCGGACCAGCAGGAGGCGGCCAACGGCATGGCGTCCCGAGGCATCGCGGTGGGAAACATTGTGGGATTCCTCGCAGGCAGCGTGGACTTGATGGAGTGGCTACCGCCGTGGCTGGGCAACACGCAGTTCCGGGTCCTCTGCGCATTTGCGAGCCTGATCCTCGCCGCGACAATCCTGACTACCGTCTTGTGCATTCACGAGTCGCCCGGAGGCGCTTCTGCCAAGACTGCCGGCGGCACCGAGGAAGGGGAGATTTTTCCTCGCGGCCCTCACGGGAGCAGCGACGGCGGGCATGCCCCTCAAGTCATCGGTCTTGGGGGATACCTCTCCGAGACGGCCAACGTGGTGGCGGGGTTATCGGAGCAGATACGCAAGCTCTGCGCGGTGCAGTTGTTTGCGTGCTTCGCCTTTACCCGGTGCTCTTCTACGCGTCAATGTACGTTGCGGAAATCTACGTCGAGCCGTTTCTGGAGAAGAACCCGCACATGAGCCCTAAAGAGCTCGATCGGTTATACGAGCAGGGCACCCAGAAAGGGTCCGCAGCGCTGTTCGTATCCTCCATAGTCATGCTCGTGACCACTGTGCTATTCCCCTGCTCGTGGAGCCCACGTACGACTCGCAAGAGGTTGCGCGGAACCCTCCAGGTGGCGTGGGTGGATTCCATTCCCAGGCCTCACATTGAAGCGAGCCTGGATCGCGTCCTTGATGCTTCTATCGGGGATCCTCTGCCTAGCGCCGTTTGTGAAGACAGCCGAGGTCGCTTCGTATCTTGTAGCCTCGCTAGGATACACGTGGGCCATTTTTGCATGGGCGCCCTTTGCCATCATCGGGGCGGACCGGCGAGAAGCGGAAATGGCGGCCCGCCTCGCGGCCTCGGAGCGCCCCTTGCTCTCCGGGGATGGGGACGGAAGCGGACAGGGCGGTCGCAGGCGCCTCCGTAGGCGGCTCCGAGGAAGTGACGCCGAGCGCGCTCACCCTGCAGCGGTGTGCGGGTCGGACGAGCAGGACCGTGCAGGGGCAATCTTGGGCATCCATAACATGGCAATGTGCACGGCGCAGCTCGCATCGACAGGAGTGGCCCTCATCGTGTTTGGCATCTGGCAGCAGCCTCGCGGGACGCCCAGGGATCACAGCTTGGGAATTATTTTGGGGGTCTCGGGTGTTGCCGGTCTGGTGTCAGTCTGGGTGGCCCGGGGATTCGCGGCAGGGTAGAGCCAACGGTGACTAGCGATGTATGAATTCATGTATACACTATCTTTTTACTTCTAACGCGTTCAATTTCTAAGCTCTTGCTTGACTTCTCTTCAGCGGTAGATTTTTTTCTTGTTCAAAAAGGAGGGGCATTTTCTTGTTCCTTGAGAACAAAAATCTGTGATCCCGGGCTTCCCGCCTCCTAGTCGCTTCCTCCCAGCCTTTGTCCCTCCGTTCGCGAGCTGACACGTAGGAGGACTTACGAGCATGAGCATGTATGACGCATTAAACGGAGATAGGTGAGCCTTTACACAGGAAGCACAGGGTTCGTCATGGGATCAACTCAATAATCGGCTGGTGTTCCCGGGGAGGCGCTGGACATACTCAAATTCCTCTATTCACGCTCCGCACACGACGCCGATCCCTCCGAACTAGCGCGGACACCTCGCCTTACTGCTCCTGCCTACATAGCTCGCTGCAATAATCTACTCGTCAAGCTTGTTCCTCCCTACCCGGTTTCTCGGTCGATAAGCTCTGGCTCGAATCGATTCCGTAAAGTAGCTGTGATATCGGCCTGGACGCAAGGGAAGCGGGGATCTATTTTCCCCAGCGAGCGCCAATCCTGGCCTGTTTCGGCTGTTGTTGGGCTACCCCGAAACGAAGGAATTCCGCCCGTTCCTCTCACGTCACGAGTAGCACGGAGGCGCCAGGCATGATGAAAGGGACGAAACAGGGCGACGGGTGCCCACCGAACCCCATCAATGGAACCCCATGGCAGAATAATTCCCCAGTCAGCCTTGACGCTGTATATTGCCCGGCATAGTTTGTGTGGGGGCCGCAACCTGGTTGGGGAAAGCGGAAAGCTCGACATTGGACAGACATTAAAGCCAGGGGAGAAAAGGAGACGGACCCCAATTAATGGGTTCGAGGGGGCGACTCGTTCGCTGGCTGGCCACCCGTTACAGGCTAATTAATATCGGGGACTCTGGCTTTTTGTTCCTGCGCACTTCGATTGCATTGCCCGCGCATTTAGCTTTTTCATCTTTCCATCTTACCCCAACTCTTGGCCCATAATTGTCGATGGTTCAGACAGATGAAGGGCCTCTACCCCCAATAACCTTGCCATTGTCACCCCCGCTCCGACTGTGACCTCGCGGGAGCCAAGGGGGAATTATACAACGCGCAGCCTGCCATTGAACGGAACACGGCACCGGTCGAAGAATAAGAAAGAGAGAGTGATGTGCGCCTGGCTCAAAGAATCCAAGTTTCAGTAGTGATGAGATCTGCTAGCAGAGAAGTCAGCCAGCAGGGCAGCGCGCGGCGGTGGTCGTGATGGGGGTGGTGGTGGCTCTTCCGGCCCGCAATGCTAATTTGCGTATATTGCTTCGTGACCCCGTCTGCCGCGCGCGCTGGAGATGCGATGAATGATGGGGTCTTGCTCGCAGTCACTTGAGCCGTCCCGGGACTCTGCAAATTAATTTTCCCTCTTCTTCGACGGCGGTGGCTTCTACGTCTTCTATTCCCCCTTCCCCACCCTCCCTGTTCCCTTTCCCGATACCAACGCGTGCGCCTACCCCAGGTGGGAATTCCCTTGTTAGTGTGTCCTGGCGGTATAGGTATCCATGGATATACATTTTTATATATTGGATTAGTGGGAAGTGGGCCGTAGCGAGCCTCTTGGACGGGGACTTATATAGCTCGTCTGTTCTCCTGATCCCGGCCTGGAGAAGGGGAGGGGCCTTCCTCCCCTTTTGCTTCCTCTTCTTCTCATGTATATATAGATACATATATATATATCGGTGCAGCCCCATTTCCAGGTTTTCTCCTTTTGTACCTTTCTCTTTCTCTCTCTCTTCCTCTTCTCGTCCTCGTCACCTCTTTTTCCTTCTCGGTTCCGTGCATCTTTTTGCTTTATCCTCTCCCCCTTCGCCATGAAGTTCTCCCCTTCGGCCCTCCTGGCCCTGGCGCCAGCCCTCGCCAACGCCGCCGTGATCTGGGACGGCCGATTCAACGATATGACGTCGTCGGCCGACCTGGACAAGTGGTCGTGGTCCAGCCAAGTGGGCGCGTACCAGTGGTATATCAAGGGCAGCAGCGCCACCTCGTCGTACATTAGCCTATCCGCGGACAACAAGAACCCGGCGGACACGGCGTCCAAGCAGGGCGCCAAGTTCACGCTCGACGGCACGGCGTTTTGGAACGGGCAGACGATGCGCCGCACGGAGCTGATCCCGCAGACCACGGCGGGCATCAACAAGGGCAAGGTGTTTTACCACTTCTCCATGATGCGCAAGGCGCAGAACGCGCCCAGCGTCAACAAGGAGCACCAGATTTGCTTCTTCGAGAGCCATTTTACCGAGATGAAGTACGGCTGGATCTCGGGCGAGCAGGGCACCGAGAACCCCAACTTGCAGTTTATGGTGTCGCAGAACAGCAAGTGGAAGACGGAGTGGGCTCCTGATGTGTGGCACAACATTGCCTATGAAATCGTGAGTTGACCCGAACAGGATGGTCCCCTTTCTTTTTCTTTTTTTTGTTTTACAAGTATTTCCCAACTTTGAGTGGAAGAACACCTGGTGGTCTAAAAGACTTTCCACCTCCTGAGACGTTGGGGGACTGTGGCTAACTCTCCTCGGCATCTAGGACTTTGGTGCCAACACCGTTGGTTTCTGGCACTCGGAGGGCGCCGACCCTCTCGAGCAAAAGGTCGCCCCTGTTTCGGCTTCTACCTCCTCCAACGGCGCTGACTGGCATCTCGGTGTCCTTGAGCTGCCTCGCGACGGCTACCCTCACGAGAACGAGGACTTTTACTTCTCCGGTGTTTACATCGAGGATGGTACGATTACCACCGACGTCGCCGGTCCCGGTAAGTAACATAACCCCTTCTTCTATGTACAGCCCGCCCTTATCTACCACCTCTCTCGTCTTCCGTCTCTTCTTTACCTCGCAGTGCACATACTCGAGAGATCAAAGGGGATGCAGTGACTCAATCAACGTGGGGGCATTACTGACACGAAATAATAGCGTAAATCGATGAAAAACAATCAATCTCGCCGATTAAGAGTTGACTTTCGGCATAAATTGCTTGCGGCGCGAGCTGGCGCGGGTGGAAGGGACAAACTGGACAGCAACATGGCTCAAGCGTGGCCTTGAGATGGGATAGAAACTGGATGACATCCCCCTCCTTTTTCTTTTTGGGGACTTCTTTGTCTTATTTCTTTCTACCACGTACATACATTGAACGATTCGAAGAAAATAAAAGTACATACACCAGCTTTGCGTTTCCCGTCGGACCTCTTTCTATTTCTGTTCCGGTGCTGTCCTGCTGGCTCCGTCTACCGTCGGTACATGCACGCAAAATGCTGCGACCAAGCTTTTAGCTAGCACTGCCCTCGTAACCTAGATGAAATATGGTATGTGGCCCATGACCGAGGACTATCCTCACCACGGAGAAAAAGCGAGAACGGAGCAGCCGATAAGGGACCATTTCATCGAGCCCTCATTCTTTTTACACTGGGCATACGCCAATGACCTCCCGCAGCGCGCCACCATGCTCCCACAGGCCGGTGAGGGGATTATAGTTCCCAGAGGGCGGCACCCATCGGTGGCAGTAGAGCAGGCCTTCTTGGCAGTACTTGGTAAGACATACGATTTCTACCACGGGGGTTGTGAGGGACTCTTCCGGCGGTGTCGCTGTCTCGGTGGGCAGGGCGGGGAGTCCGGACTCGGAAACGGTGGTGGGGTGGGGCAGGGCGGCGGCGGTGCCGAGAAGGAGGAGTAGCTGACCGAGGGGTGAAGGACGCATTTTGACAAGTTGGCGGGGTTCCTTTGGGTATTGAGCTCTTTCTTATTTACTCTGCCGTTGACAGGAGAGAAATGGCTTATGTGCGGGCGTGGAGGAGGCTGTTTGAGCGTGTAGGTTGAGCTGGGTGGGAGATGAGAGAGATGCGACCGATTCGGAAGAGTGCGACTTGAAGAATTGTTGATGCTACTCGTTGCTATGCGTAGGAGTGTGCCTTGGAGTAAGATCTTTTCGAGATGAACCTTGAAGAGAAAGAGACAAGAACTACAGAGACACAGCCGGAATATATAAAGATATATCTATACAAGAGCTGGAAGACAATGTTCATCAAGCGATAGCGACGAAGCCCGTCTTGACCGGCTTTTCCCCTTGAAGAAATTCCCCTCCGGCAGATATGGCTGTCCAAATGAAGCGGACCCCAATCTCGGCTCGAGTTGATCCTCTTTTCGCGTTGACGACATTTTACTTTTTTCTTTTTACTATTTTCCCTTTCTTTCTTTCTTGCTTTCTTCAAGCGCACTCCTTTGATCGCAAGGATGCAGCGCTGAGTAGTTGGCCCGATGGGTTGAGTGAGATCAGCGGTGGAAGCACCGATCCGGGTGGGGACGTCATTCCGAGCTGCGAATAAGACATGATATCATGTCGCCGACGAGGTCCTTTGCCCCGACAAAGGGACGCGCTCGGCGGGCGTTTATGGAATTCTGCGCCCCCTGACCCGTCTGGAGATGGAGAGATGAAAGCCTTTTCAGAGGAAACATAGGGGAAAGTCGAAGTGTGTCTTTTGCATCTTTGAATCTTGTCAAGAAGATGGTGGCTGTGGGTGCGGGCAGCGAACTGCCGACGTGGTACCTATGGCCATAAATGTACCAAGACAGCAGGTGGTAGTTCGATGAAGCTGTCTGGGGGCTTCAATGTTCGATATGTGACGCTCTTGGGTTTGGATTGGATACGAGCCAGCTTCCATTGCCTTGGTTCGCCATCATGGCTCCGCCATCAGTCTTTATTTACGATGCACAACGCATATTGACCAATATACTCTACGACATGCTGGGGTGGCCGTGTCGTCACTGACCCGTCAAGGCAGTCTAAATCAACCCAACCCTTATTACTGTTGGTAGATTTCTCTCTCGAGATATCCAGAATCTAGCCCTACATGTACTCATTTTCCCATTTCTCGCTCTCGGGGAAACCACTTTTCTTTTCCCAATTGCTTCCGAGCCCGAGTCTCCACTTCGCGGCAAAGCGTAACGTGTACATTCTCACAAGACAGACAGTGATTATCTATAGATATAGATTCTACCCAAAAAAGAATCGAGAATCATGCTCAAGACAGGGCATGACCAGCCTTGAGGAACAGGAAATAATGGGCCACATACTAGCCCCCAGAACACGGACCGAAGGGGAGAAAAGGCCCTGTTGTCCTGGAGCCAGATGTAGGTGATGAGGTACAGCACACGGCTGATGACGTACAGAGAGGAGAGCCAGTTCAGTATGTTCCTGTCAAGCTGGGCGATGTTGCCCGCCACGACCGCCGCGGCGTAGAGGCCGAGGGTCTCAAGCGAGTTGCTTGAGGCGGACTTGGCGCGGATGATGCGTCGCTTGATCTAAAAGCATGCCCGGACACACGAGTTTACGGTATTAAGATCAAGAAAAAGAAGGCTATTCCTCGCAAGGATAGACGGATATGGAAAGACGGAGATCAAAGGGGTCTTGGGCACTCACAGTCTTGTCCAGGGTAGAGTCGCTGGCAATGGTGGCCTCGAACTGGCGAGGGTTGTCCGGGTTGTACCTCGAGAGGCCTGACGAGACCCCATAAGCGTGAGGAGCCATGGCCAGAAAAAGGCCAATGGGGACCTATACCATTAGCCAATGCCCATACTTGTCATCTCACCAAAGAACAAAAAGCCCCCGTTTTGGTGGGTGGGGAGGGTGTTGCGAGACAAGCACTTTGCATAGTCTTCCCGCCCTGCAAAGGCGCACCCGCTCGAGAAAATGGTGCAGAGCACGACGTACCGTATACAACGAAATGTTGTTTTCGAACTCGATGAAACCCATGATGACGACGATGACGGTGGATAGCAACGCAGCTGCAGGAAGGGCAATGGTGATGAAAACAACTTAGTTGCAGTTCTATTGACTGGCGACGGGTGCAAAAGTGAAGAATTGAGAAAGTCGTTCAACAATTCGCCGAGCCTGGACCAAGTTCGCGGAATCGTGTTGGAGGCACGAGTTTTTGGAGGGTTGTTATTCCTAGTCCCGGCATATATACAGCTCTGAGCTCCGGCTCCTGGCGCGGAAGAATTAATGACCCGAAACGGGCTAGGATCTCGGTGCCTTGGGGTTCCATTCCATCCAGTCTCTATTATTGCCACTGACGTGCAACACTGATCGAAGCCTGCACCGAGGCTCACTTATTGGGCGGGCCAGCCAATCTTGGCCAGTGGGAAGGCCGGACGATTCTGCTAGGCACTCTGGCTTCCGTGTCACAAAGAGTGAGGATGGGGCAGTGTACGCTCGCTCCGATCCAACACTTGCTCGGGTTGGACCCTGGTCAACTCTACAATTCCCTGTTTCTTGTTTCTCCAAATGAAAAGAAGGAAGAACAAAAAACCACAGAGCTCGAGGAGCTGCTTCTTTATGGATCATCTTCTTGGTGTGATTTTCTCCCCATTCTCGACGTTTGACACCGTAGATCGCACTGCCCTGCCCTGCGGACCGGGTGGCAAGAGTGGGCACGGGGATCTTTGCCCCAAAACGACGGAGGGGCCGCCGAGAATCTGTGCAAGCGAATCAGTTTGGCTCCAGTTCAGAATAGGAAGCAAGGTAACATATCAACACCTGGCGTTGTATGACAGCAGACCGATCGCGTCGATCATCAGGGTTCCCTCAGGGTCTTCATTCCAATTCACCGTCGGCCTACACGTATTACCTTCAATGCCCGTAGTAGCCGACCGAGGACCGATTTGATATCCATCCGCAGATGTAGACTAGCTGATCCATCATGGATGGCTGGTGTAACCACGCTCCTTGGAAAATACGCTCCGATCCAATAACACACGCGCCAACCTCTACCTTAGCTGCTAGCGTGTGCGCTTTCAACAATAGACCCAAACGCTCCAAACGCTCCAAAGTGGGGGAACAAGCCCTACATAGGTCCATGAGATCAAACACCCCATCATCAGCCATCATCAGACCATTCGATAGTGGAGTGATACAAGTAGAGCAGTCGATGGCTTCGGCGCCTGAGGAGACCTGAACGGGCCTAGAACAAGCCAGAAAGAATAGTTTGCATAATTCCGTCATTTCTCAACTCCATCTCTTTGCCCTCCCCCACCATTGGCCCCCTCGCTTCCACGACTTGCTCAAGTTCCCATTTGGGCGACGACGTCTCCCCTCGCCATCGCCTTTCTTAGCCGCCACGAGGGCCTGTCCGTCTAGTCCCGAAGAATTTAAGCTTGTCTGAGCGCCAAGCCCACCGTTCTTAGTAGAAAACTGGGGAGGGCATGTGAAGGCCGGAAGCCCGGAAACAATGACCGGGACTGCAACGATGGTGCGCAGCTTCCCCTTTAGCTCGGCTCCATACCTCCTCCACACCCTCGTCTTCACACCTTGACGCATTCGCACCTTGACACATTCACACCTTTGCCTCTTCGCACCTTTACACCTTCCACCCCTCGTTTCAAGGCCAAGTCGAAACTCCCTCGCCCTCGCCCTCGCCCTCGCCATATACCCACTCCCACCCCCTTCTGCTCCCACCGCGGCGAGATGACGAGCCCTTCTTAACACCCCCTCCCTAACCCCTTGGCTATAGTGGTACCTATTATTGCATCTTGACCATCTCGACTGCTAGCCTGTCGATCGCTTGTCAGATTCCAGCCCGCTGGTTTGGATGGTGAGCCCACCCTCTCTGCCGTACACTAGGCATCTAGCAGCGACAAAGGTGCGAGCAGTCTGGACGTCATCTTGGACAGACGGTCACCCGGTTCTCGAGTGATCGACTGCAGGCGGCGTGTGATCATGCGGGTTCAGCAGAGCTTAGGTCGTCTTGATAAGCATCTGCGTAAGGGGCATGCGTTCAAGACAGGCATCTACGTGCTCGCGTTAGGTGTTGTATCTGTGAATCATCCCGGCAGGAGGAAACAAGAAAGAAAGAAAGAAAGAAAGAAAGAAACGAAACTAGAACTAGTCCGAAGAAACGCAAGAGATAATGTATATATATATATATATATATATATCCTCCCCTTCCTTCAGAAACCCACGACCTTTCTTGCACTTCTTGTTCCCGAGACAAGGCCAGGTCGAAACCTCGAAAACTAGATTATCCAAATTCCCACTGCCCGCCGCTATCTGGTTTTGTTGTCGTTAGGGCTAGAGAGGATATTCGTCCACCCATGGATTGGTGCAAAGGACCAGGAAGATCCCATCAAGTATGAGTGGGATTGCTGCCCCCTCGGTGATCTCCTTTCCCCTTTTCGCTTCCAACGTCCAATGGGCTGGTATTAGCTACATCTCGCTTCGCAATTCGTCTTCCACACCCTCTTTGGCAAGGAGGACCCCTACCCTGGCTGTTCGTATCTTTAAGAACTGCCGCATATGCCTGCTTTGGTCGGGACCTATCAGTGTATGTCGCAGCACCCCCTCTTATATCCTCGCTAGACTGGTGGTGTCTTGGGAATACCAGAAAAAGAACAAAAAAGAAGCGAGAGAGAAAGAGAAGAGGGTGGGGGACGTTCGTCAAAGTAGCGTGGTGATAGCGCTAATAATGCAGCCACGGTTTCTGAGCTAAGCCCCCGCCCAAAACCTCACGCAGCCTCGCGTCCCCTTCGAACTTTTGCCAACATAATGCCTTCGCCCTCCTCCAACCCGCACATCTCACTT
Organism: Parascedosporium putredinis; assembly: GCA_949357655.1. Classification (NCBI taxonomy): domain Eukaryota; kingdom Fungi; phylum Ascomycota; class Sordariomycetes; order Microascales; family Microascaceae; genus Parascedosporium; species Parascedosporium putredinis. Next base: position 1,156,429 of record CASHTG010000019.1, read on the forward strand.
GCCCTCACCGAGACGGCGGGGCTTTTCAGATACGAAGAAAAGATGATAGAAAAGTTCCCAATTTGATCAGTGGCCCTTGGCGAGAAGTGCGTGCCCTCCTTGTTGACCTTGATCCAACCTTGAGCCAGCACTGTCGAATGTCACTGTCTGGACAGTATGTCCCGCCAACGAGTCTCTGCTCCCAGTCGGCGCCGCCTCCCTCTCGACTTCAATATATCCTCACCCTCCAACCCCCGCCGCCGACAGCTCAACGCCCTCAACGCTTCTGTCATTACTTGCTGTCATGATACTCCTTTCTCCGATGATATGACGCGTGCACGGATCCCGAAGTCTACATAAAGTCTGGTGGTGGTTTTCGCCTGGGGAACTTTGTTTCCTTACCGGCCGTCCGCCTGCTTCCGTCTGCCTGCGTGGGTGCCGATCTCTCACGACACACAGATGCGGATTGCCTGTTTCGGTCCAAGACGCTAACGCCAAAATATCAAGAAGCACATGGAGTAGAACAGAGCATCAGACCTCCACTATCCTCGTTCAGAAACAGCCCGCGGGAACGGTGAACGCGCGTCGTGTTCTTTCTTGTTCTCGGCCCTTGAAATTTCGTGCCCAGTGCCGTGCCGGGGATCCCGCTTTCTTTGTCGTCTTTTTCTCTTCTTTTTGTTCTTTTCCTTTTTCTAATACGAAGGAATAGGAACATAGTTGAGAGGTGTGGTACAGAGCGTGTTTCCCCTCATGAGGTGCGGGCGAATCTGCAACCCCTACCCACGTAGCCTCGCTCCATGCCGAGCACCGTTGGCTGGCCCAATCCACAGCCAACGAGTTAAGAAATAATGCCCTCAGCGTGTCCGGAGATACGTAATTTTTGGGCACCTTGTGCTGTTGGTCTCCCAAGGGAGGTTGGTATAAGCTCACCAGCGATATGTCCCACCCACCTTCATGAACCACCCCTCATCCATGCAACGGTGACTGTTTGTACACCAAAAGTTCATTGGTGAAACGCTATTCAAGCCATTTCATTGTCTTGCGCACTCTATAGCAACCCATCCCCGTCTCGTCCTGCACGAGATTAAAAGAGAGATTTGATATATGATGGCGTTACTGGACTTGCATACGTTGGTTGTATTGAACGCTGTGGCTCTTGACTATCATCACGCCCCCACCCTTTTGAATACCATCGTGGACTGGCCTTCCGCCTTTGGTTCGACAAGCGACCTTGGGAAACTTCAGTTGAGCGAAATCGCCTAGGGCCGAGGCAGCTGCCTCGTGGGACGAGCACGGTGCGTGTGCGTAAGTTGGTCCCTCCCATCACCGCTCGATGGGTCGCGTTGCACCCTTCCGCAAAGATTCTCAAGACCGAATTAGGGTCGCCTAGATACGAAGCTTGCGAAGTTGTGAGATTCTGCGCCGCGTTTTGATTGCTTATCGATGTCGAATGTCGGCGGGTAGGACGGATTTTATGGTAGAATAACGAAGGCCAACTCCGCGTAATTGACTGGGAACAACAAGATATGTGCACTTGATTGCGAAGATCAATAGACGTACGGGAAGCTCCGGAGACAGGGTGGAAGAGGTGTGAGGGATGGGGGCAGGGGGCATGGCGTGAAGGAGGGCGCGTGCGTGCGGGGTGTGTAAGACCAGACCCCCATACCCAACTTGAACTCAGACAGCGAGGCACGTGTTTCTCGTGCGACCAACACTAGCCCTCTCGACGAGGCTTGTAATCGCTATTATGTTATCGTTACTTATAGTTATCTTGCCTTCAATCTCTGGCTCGATCCCTCTTGTCCCTCTAGTCGATGTTTTGACAACTGTGGCTGTAGGGTCTAGTTTGTGCTACCTGATTTGACACCTCCATGCCCATCTGGAGAGGCCCCGCCGCTAGTTCTTGTAGGTGGGTAGTAAGATACGGGATACTTGTCGAAGAGAAGATGGTGAGATATTGACCTCGCGCCGATCCCAAGAGAGAAAAAGCAAAGAAGAAAGAAGAATGATTGGAGCCAAGTGGGAATTCGGTGTTTTGGCCCGCGCTAGCCTTTGATGCACCCGCCTCCATTGGCTTCAGATACGCGGTTCCGCCGTAACTCTGCCCAGTTTGTGGAGGCCAAGTCGAAGAAAAGTGAGTCCATTGCCTTCTCGGTCAGAGGGATGCCCGCTTGGCGTGAGACGTGATGAGTGTGGCCCACATTGAAGTATCCTCAGGGCATAGGTGATGGAACAGATGGCTCTACGAATGAGGGGCAGGAAAGGGAGTAAGGGCCGGACATGAAAGCTGGAAAGAGGCGGGTATACGACAAGGTAATGGGGCCGCAGCATGGACATCTCGCCTCCTTCAGTTGCCTGCAGTACACCTCATCCCGCCCTTCACCCCTCTCCCCTCTCCTCTCTCCTTATCTCAGTACCTGCGAGCACCACGGATAGACCAAGGGGAGAAAAAGCAAATTGGCACGGACACCTAAGAGGGTTGTACGGTTTAGATGTCCTCACGGGAATATCTCCCGGCTGCGGCTGATGTTGGCAGTAGAAAGGCGTTGCTCAGGTTAGGCTCGGGATAACCATGTCCCGGCCACCAGCGAAGTGGTGGCGGAAACTCAGGGAGCAAAGAAAGCCCGTTCCGGTGTGTAAGAGGGAGATCTTGTGGCCGTGGCCATCCGGAGGTTTCGTGAAGAGGCTAAGGGAGACCCTTGGGGTCCAGGGGGTGTTTCCATCAATTCCTTGGTACGGACCAAGGAAAGGAAGAGAAACGTGTTGCTAGTGAGTGCCTCTTCGCCTTTTCTTCTTTTTCTTAATGTTTATTCTTCCTTTCGCTTCCCATTTTAGCATGCCTGCCTTCCGGAGGCCAACAGAATCGTGACCTTGCCGCTGGTAGGTTTACACCGTCGCCCAGCTTTAAGGCCGGATATGGCCGGAAACACGGCCTCTCGTTGGGAGAGAAAGCGCGACCCGAACAAGACGGATCGGCACGGTATCCTAGGGAGCCAGTTTCCATTCTTGGAAAGTGTGCATCCTGGACATCGGCGCCCTTCACCGGGCTCAGGCCCTTGGCCATCCTGCCAGAGTTGCTCTCAACCACTAGCTGCTAGCCCTGCTAAGTCTAGTAGGAAGGTTTGAGCTCTGCATCTCGAAGGGTCAAGTAGATTCCAATAATCGATTGATACCTCGCTAGCCCCATCAGTAACGGCGGGAGTTACGTGGAAGTCGACGCGCGGTGTGGGTGGAATCAATATTGACCAATTGATGGGATTCAGGACCTAAGCTCCCCTCGCCGTATTGGCGTGCTCAGCCTAAAGATCAATTGTTCACTGTTCTTCCATGCACTCGAGCAATGGGCCCTCGTGTTTTAAAGAGTCGTTAGTGCGGGTGTGGATCGTTATCGCGGTGCGTGAGTCTCAAGGTTGTAGCAATGAGAGCTGATTGATGATTGATCCACTTATAATTCATGTTCACGCCTTCCTCGCTCCTCGCCAAGCCTGAAGCATCAATCGCTCTGTCCTCTTAGAAACCAATTGGTCCTTCCAACGAAGCCCCACGCGTCTAGGTTGTACAAGTCCACGAGAGTAATTCCCCAAGCGTAGCGCCACCATTATCACTGGTCATACTTCCCTTGATCAAGAGAGACTGGAGCGGGATTAGGAGCGATAGTGGAAAGGGCGTCCTCTTCGAAACCGGCTGGCAGTGGAGTCCAATGATGGGGCTATGGGCGAGTGCTCTTTCCCGTCACGCCCGTTGGCTCGTGATTAGCAAGCAACCCTTGCCCCCACTAAACCGGAAGGAGCAGAGAGCTCTTTAAGGCGAGCTGCGTTCGCTATGTTCACATTGGCAGTGACAAACAAGCCTTGAAGCTTGTTTTTTTAACCCCGATGGTCCTGTCCTGCATCACCCCGTGGTGATCGGCCTCGCTAATCCAGTAAGGTGTGGGCCCTAGACACCTCTTATCGTCCCTGAGCGTAGCCGGCTTCCTTGAAACCCGACACCAAAAATCATCAATTTGTAGTAACAATGGTGTTAGTAGCTATTTTCACTCTCGTCCCTCGATGGGTCCCTGGCAGGGGGGCAGACAAGCTAAAGAAATGAAAGAGAAAGAGCCATGCCAATACATCGAGCTAGTCCCCTCGAGAGGGCGCCTCAATCTCACCTTGGCGAGCCCGGTGGAGGCTGGATGCATGCACCGATTGCGCGCCGGCATGAGGGAAGGATCCAACCGGGGATGCAGGAAATCGGACGGGAAAGAGCCCTGCGAGCCCTCGAGACCGGAGGGCAAGGGGAAACTGAGGATTTGTTCTGACAACACTGGACGAGACGTTAGACTAATAAGAAGTCAACCGGTGTCTTCAGCCAGAGGATCGACACGCTCACAAGGTGCCGGGCGAGTGCAGCATTTGGCGCACGTGGATGTTAGCACCACCGCATACCCGTCTTAGATCCTGACACCCCCTGGTGTTGCCTTTCATTGACCACGCCTGAAGCTTCAGTGTCCCGAACGCACTTCGTTGTTGCCCGCCCTCGCACCGCGCATACAGCTGCCCCACCCCGATCGCCTGTCAGCCACGAATCGACCCCTAGGCCTCAGCGCGGCCGTTCTTTCTCTTCTCTCCTTCGAATTGAAAACGCTGTTCTCTGGCTAGTTTTGCCCATCCCCGGTATCACGATCCCCAACGCAGCGGCTCAGCTAGGAACCGCGACCACGGGGACCTATGAATCGTTGGTGGGAAGACATTTTTGAGACGAACCCACCCTGTGCGCAATGATCCTTCATTGCACGTCCTGGTCTACGCCATGCCGTCGTCGAGAAAGGTGAAGGCGCTGTACGAGTACCACTCCTCGCCATAGAGAATTATGTGTACTTTCAAAAGCACACATTCACTGATGGATGTGTTGAGCTTTAACCCCACTCCAATGCCCTTTGTCTTCGAAGCCGAGGTGGCACCCAGGCCTACGCCACCACATGTTCACTCGGATGCCCCGGCCAGGCCGAAAGCGGTAGTCCTGCCAGTTGCATATCATCGCCCGCGGGTCCAAGATCACACACACACACACACACACACACACACACACACACACACTAAGTGGCACAACCTATTTCGCCTCAAACCCGCAGCCCACCTAGACAGATGTAGTGGGGTGAAGCATTGCGGCAGAGGCATCACCATCCGCGGGGTTCTTTCCCTCCCCCATGGCTCACCAAACGTTGTGCTACCTACCCCCTGGATGATCTGATGTAAACTAAGCTCGCAACGGACCTGACAGTTACTTGCAGCGGCACGAACTCTGTATGGAGTGGGTGATAGGCAGGCAGGTCGGAGGTCCTCGCACATCGCCCTTGGAGTAGTGTAGATTTAAGCTGATACCTTCTTGCGCTTCTTCTTGAGATTCGCCGTCGTTTCAAAGGCATGCGAATAGAGGCAAGCGGCCATGGCAAGAACAAGCAACTGAAAAGCGGGAAACGGGACATTGGCGTCTTGTCTGCAGCCGTCTTCCGAGAGTAAGAGCAAAACAAGACCTTGCAGGAGGGGCGCAAAAGTAAGAAGCAAGGTATTGTGCTCGATCCTTCGACGCCGCCCCCTCGACCTAGCCTATCCGTCATCGCTCCGAGAAACAGATCACCTCTCAAACCCTCGACGGGCCGCGGGATACTGCAGCGGTGGCTTGAATCACCATGATGGCTGACTTGGGAATGGTATGCAATTCGAAGAAAAGGGCAAGAAGGAGGCGGAAGCGAGATTCTGTGATGGATATACCACAGACCTGGACACGGGAGCCTCGCCTAGTTTCCGTACAAGGTATCAGAGAATATCAGTGACCGTGGGCCGCGCTTGGAGGGTGGATCTCGCCATACGATATTAGCTCCTGAACTTGGAATTCGCCTCGGCGGGATCTCGTCCCCTTGATGGGGCTGAGCGAGCAACTAACAATAAAAAAGCAATCATACTCATTAGAGTGGATCCGTTTGGCGACAAACAGTTTCGCTCACAACTAACCCAATCAAACAACCTTCTTCTTGGCTGGATTCTGCCCCCTTTGCCGGCAACTAGCGGATACTTTTATTTTTTATTATTTTTATTTTTATTTTCGGTCCAATGAATTGTTTCCAAAAAGGGTCAGGTTCTGAGTCGGAACAGCTGGCTGTCCTTTACAACCATCTCGGTTTCGTGGTGCGTGTTCGAAGGAGACAGCCTGGTTGGATAGAACCGGTGACAACTCAAGTGGCGCCACCTGAAAACCAATACGCCCCTCTTCAAATCTCTTCCTCTTCCCCTTCTTAATAGTGGTGTTGGTGTTGTGCGTTGCCTCCAACCAGTCAGGTTTCCCTAGGCTCTGGCCCACCAGCGGCAAGTGCATGGAAGAAGGAAAGAGGGAATGCGGGCAAGGAATGAAGCAATGATAAGCTTGAGAAGCTGATCTTTCTCTCAAGCTTCTGCAACACATTTGGAGGGGATCAAGCCCGGCCGGGGTTTCCTTGCTGGCAATCCGTGAAGTGCAGGGTTCTTGAGGGTGCCCCCAATTATCCAAGCGCATAGCACCCTTGGTGGGCTTTTTATTCTTTCTTTCCTTTTCTCTCGCCTTTTTTTTTTTTTTTTTCCAAGGCTCCGCGCCTAGAAGTTGAAGTGCTGTCGAGATCAGGAACAAGTGACCCTAACTCATATGGAAGCAACCTAATAAACTGGGCTTTTGGGGGAATAGGGTGGAATAGGGTGGGTGGACTATTAAGAAGATCACTAGACAGGAACACCCCATAATAACATCCACTCCCCTGTCGGGAAAGTTCCGCTTTGTCATGGTCCCCGAGATATTCTGATCTCACCTCTGAATCTTCCCTCTTGTTTTACTTTTATTTGGCTCTCCCACCTCCCCTCCCCCGTTTACTTTCGGGTTATCTGACTGAAACGCACTGATAGCATTTCAGTCTCCTTTCGGCCAAGTCTGAGGCCATCCTTACTTACTCACTTGATCCCGCTCCTGTCTGTTCGCCGGCCACCAGAAGTGCTGGCTGCTCATCGAACTGGCTGTCTTGCCACTAACGACACCTTGGTGGGAGGAGAACCGGTTTCACCAACACTTGCCGCTTCTCGCCGGTGTGAGTCCCGAGTTCCCCAACATGGAACTATTCTCTCCGTTCGCACCAAGCAGTAACGGGGCTCGCCTCCGAGAACTCCCGTCCGTCCCGAGATGGATCCTGCGGGAACACCATCGTCAACAACAAGAGACGGAACGCGTATCCAGCAGAGCACTGTATCTGCTGCTTGCTTAGCATGCGTATGTGGCCGATGTCCGAATTTTCCCTTCTCCTGAGAATAGTACGACGTGAATGCCAAATGTCAGGCCGTAGCGTTCGGCTAGCAGGTTGAGAGCACCCTGCACTATCGCAATATCGTGTGCACCTCTCCCGCAAAGCCCAACCCTCCTCTCGCCCTGGGCCCTTGACACTCACTAGGGTAGCCCCTGGGGGTGGGCTTGAGGCTTCCTACGGCGAGCAAGTGCTCGGCTGATCACTGCTTGAAGTCGTTTCCACTATGGGCCGATTGTAACCTCGAGATATGCTAACACGCCAATTTTCTTTTTGTCTTGATTCCCTATAGCGGGCTAAGCATCTCAAATGCGACGGTTGTACGCCATGTGCAAGATGTTCAAGCAGTAATTCGGAGTGCATTTACGTCGCCTCTCGCCGTGGCTACAAGCCAAAGAAGACACAGGGAACCCAAAAGAAGGATCTAGGGGTGGCGATCCTTTAGCATCCATCAGCGTTGTCCCCGCGAGCCCCGACGACGGAATCCTGATCCTAGGCCCCCGACGCCGGGGGTGTCCAGCTCCACCCACCTCTAGTCCTGCCGGAGCCCGGAGTCGCTCCTCCCTTTGTTTCAAACGGGCAGCTCTACAGGCCGTTTCATAGCACTTGCGCGACGGTAGCAGACCCCGGAAGCATGGTTCTGGAAACAGCTCTACCCATGGAAGGCGTCCCATCACCGGTCCACGAACCTAGTATAGGTGATAGCTGTTTTGAGTCATTTTACCACAACTTCTATCCAGCGCACCCCTTTATGCTTCCAAGCAACGCCCTGCTGCGGGTTGCCAAGGACGGGAGCATCGGCCCTCTTCTTGCGGCTCTCAAATGGATAGGGTCTCTGTACATCGAGGTGGGCCCGTGGAGGGCGAGATACCTCGAAGAAGCGCTGCGGCTTGTGTACGATCCGGCCACGCCGCGCGACGGGTTCTTGCTACAAACTCTCCTACTCTTGACCATTGGGTTGGATGGAAACTGTGAGCAAGAGAAGGCTAGGCAGCTCTTGTCAGAATCTGAGAACCTTGCGTTGCAATTGAGTATCAATTCTAGAAACTTCGCGGCAGTTCACGGCCGAGGGGCCCCTGTTCTCGAGGAGAGTTGGAGAAGGACATGGTGGGAGCTTTACGTGGTGGATGGGATGATTGCTGGAGTCCACCGTCATACGAACTTCTTGCTCTTCGATTTCCCGGCCGATGTGGCTCTGCCTTGTGAAGAGTATCAGTACTTGTCAGGGGTAAGTTTGTCATTTTCTTCTTGTCTCTTACTCGATGTTCCCTCCATTCTCGTCCCATCTTGCCTCAGATCTGGATCTGGCCCCTTTGTTTGGCATACAGTCGAGAGTCGAGGTTTTCAGAACACTAACCAAACCGTGGGAGAAAAAGGGTATCCCGCCACTGGCATACTTGGAGGACCTTGAAAACAAGGAATTCTCCGGGGACGACCGCCCCTTCTCTTCATTTGCGTACCGGATTTTGGCCACGAGGAACTTGGGCACGTTTTTGCGAGCCACGCCGGTTTACGGAAGCAGTCCGGATTGCCTAGAGCGAATCGAGAACATTTTGACAAACTGGAGAGTGCACTTGCCCGAATCGAAAAGGGATGCGCTCAACAAGGACTGTAGAGTGGATGAGATGATGTTCCAAGCGCACATGATCACACATGCGTGAGTCCCGCTCCCATCCCCCTCTTCCTCCACCTCCATGCCTGCCCTAGGCTTTGGCTGGGTATTCTGCGGTGTCTTTCTAGGGGTTCCAAGTAGGTGTCGAGAGAGAGAAGGCTGACTCGCGACCTCAAACAACCCCCTTTCGGCTGGTTGATAGAACATCCATTCTTTTGCACCAACCTCACTCACAGCTTGATTCTTCCCCCGCAAGAAGCGTCACGGCCTGCACGCCGCACAGAGCGGTAGCGGGCGGCCCCGCCTTCAACATACACACCCAACATACGTTGTCGTCGGCAGCAGACATTAGCCGCATGATTACGCACCGAGCGCCCATTCTCTCGCATACGCACTTTTTATCTGCGTGGTGTCGGTTTCTTCCATTGTGCACCTCAGCCGGTGGGCGCAATGGCTGCTTGGCCCTCAGGACGAGGATGATTTGCGGCAACTAATTCGACTCAATATCGGGGCCTTGGACCAGCTAGGAAAGGTGTGGCTGGCGGCTAGCACCGCGGCTAGCCAGGTCCGAGGAGTGGCACAGGATATATACCGCGTGAAGAAGGCGCGGCAAGTCGAGCCATCTTTCTGGCAAGGGCTCACGCAAGGTGAAGTTATCACGGCAATCGCAACGGATGAGACGATTATGAGCGAGATTGAGAGTTTACACGGCATCGCCGGACAATAACACTACTGTTGCGGACCGGGCTTATCCTTGCCGGGCCATATTCTTTTCCATATGGCCTCGGCGCCGAGCACCGGCCGCGGACGGACATAGTCCAGATATAATGACTGAACACGACAGCGCAAGGCAATATATGGACAAAAGGCAAGGGGGATGAAAAACAAGAGACGGGGTATCTCCAACCGGATAACAGGGAAATATCGGGGCGTTTTGTTTGGTTTCTTCTTTCCTTTTCTCTCCTATTTCCTTGATTCTTTCTTTTCTCTCGCGCTCGGATGCTTTTTTACTTGTCGTTGGGGGCCATCTCAGAAGCTATGGGTAATTAAAGATATGTTGTGGGTTCAATATGGTACATGAGGCGTGGATTAGGAAAGGGCCGGAATGTCAACTTGTGTTTAAGGCGGCAGCTTCGTTTTTGAGGGGCTGTAAATGGGAGCAAGTCGGAGCCTGGTTTAGGTTAGGGAATTTGGACGGGAAGCAAAGGTGTTCAACACTCCTGGGACACGGAATGGGGCGGGATGAACTTTTTCTTGCAAATCTTTTCTCGGGTTTAGTACTGCTCAAGGTTATAATATGATGATGATTTATTTCTACAGACGGATCTACTGAATACGCTGGGAGGTCATCGATACCGTCTATCAAAACTCGTCAGGCTCTGGTTGTTCTTATAACCCCGCAAAATCCACGGCTAAACCATGTGGGAGCCGGAAGACTGCTGGGTGCACCCCTCTCCCATATCCAGAACATTCACCCTCCCCCACCAAGTTTAGTCGAAAAATGCCCCTCGAAAAAAATTTGGGCGGTCGAGAGAGGAAGAAAAAAAAAAAAAAAGGAAAATTGGGAAAAGAATAGTCCCCATCAACGATCACCGCCTTTGAGAGAATCTAGTCCACTCCAGAGGTTTCGTGCCGATTGTGAACTCTCAACACCCCCGCTCTGCCATCTACGAGCCGGAATCGAAGCCACTTGCCGAAACATCGCCAAAAGGAAGACGAGAAACTCTTGGTTTTGGCACGTAGGACCGGGAATCCGCAGTAAGGCTCTTCGTTGCCTTCCCTCCCCTTCCTCCCCGGACTATAAAGCGGACGTTGAAAGGCTGCCGGGCGGAGACTGAAAATCTTCGCAACCAGCGCACGCACACCCTTTTCCTCACCACCTCTCCACCACTCTTCACCACCACCACCACCACCACCACACCGTCGCCAGGATGCCCAAGTCGAAGAGGGCGAGGCTCGTGCACCTGACCCAGGTGCAGAAGAAGGGTCGCGAGCACAAGGACAAGCTCTTTGACAATGTCAGGGAGGCTCTCGGAGAGTACATGTACTGCTTCGTCTTCAGCGTCGAGAACACGAGGAACACCCACCTGCAGAGCCTGAGGCAAGAGTTGTCTGACAGCAAGTGAGTTGCATCCCTTCCCCCTTCATCTTCGTTCTTCTCAACTCGCCTTTTTATGTGGACGAGCGAGGAGAAAACTCGCCCAGCTCTTGTGGAAAGAAGAAGAAGAAGAAGAATCTTTTAAAACAACAATTCTCTTTGTAATCCTGATTCTAACCTCTCGGCCGTCCCCCTCGGCTCCCACCCATCCGCAGAATCTTCTTCGGCAAGACCAAGCTCATGTCCAAGGCCCTCGGCCAGACCCCAGCCGAAGCCCAAGCCGACGGCGTCGACGCCCTCGCCCCCACATCGCCGGCCAGGTCGGCCTTCTCTTCACCAACCGGTCCCCGAGGACGTGGGCGCCTACTTCGCCTCCCTCAACTCGGTGGACTTTGCCCGCGCCGGCACCGTCGCCCCGCGCGGCTTCGTCATCCCCGGGCGTCGTCTACGCCACCGGTGGCGAGGTCCCCGCCGAGTACGACGTGCCCCTCGAGCACAGCATCGAGCCCGAGCTGCGCAGGCTCGGCATCCCCACCCGCATGATCAAGGGCAAGGTCGTCCTCGGCGAAGAGAGCGGCGAGGGCGAGGGCTACACCGTCTGCAAGGAGGGTGAGACCCTCGACTCGAGGCAGACGAGGCTGCTCAAGCTCTTTAGCGTCTGCATGAGCGAGTTTAGCGTCAAGATTCGGGCGTAAGTTTCTTTTCCTTCCTCCCCCTTTCTGTTTTTTTTTTCGGGGTTTCCTTTTCCGTACTTCCCCATTTCCCAATCTCTATTTCAGGGCTGAAGGGACGCCGGTGGTTGCCTCTCTTCGTCGTTTTGTACTTTTGGCTGACTTTTACCCCCTTTGTCCTTTCAGTTACTGGACCTCATCCAGCGGCCAAGTCACAGTCGTAGAAGCGGAAGAGGGTGACGCCATGGAGCAAGCAGAGTAAGCACAGCTCAAAGACAGGTGGAGAAAAAAGAATCAAAACGGCCTGACGGTCGTTCGAGATGGGATTGCGGAATCCTCGGGCCTTTTTTATTATTATTATCTAGACGCACATGATGGGCTTGATATGCTTCTCGCAACGAATCGACTAGGTGGTAGCAACGACGATTGTGGCAGCAACAGCCTACGAGGTGTCAATCGTGCTACACGCCAATAGCTCCGAGGCTTTGGCTAGTGCTTCGCTGTTCGTATCTTCTTTTCTTCATGAGCGCACCTGGACAGATTGATGGGATACCAAAGGTTTCGGCATCAGGGTATTTTGTTTTTCTTTGCAATGGCTGGCTTTTCCGACAAAAACACAACTTCGAAAATCAACTCAGGCGTTGGTGGATTTGGGCTTTCATGTTTCCGTCTCAACAAGAATGATGATCTCTCAAGGATAAAAAGAAGAAACTTGTGACGCACAATCTCACTTCCTCTCTGCGTGCACGGTGTCTGGTGTCTGGTGACATGCTGTGTGTATGCGTGTTCCTTACGCTGAAGTCATGCAACACGGCTGTTGATGCTCGGATCAGCGTGACAATCACTGTGATTCTCCGAGTTATTTCGATAGAGCGGTATCAAACTGACATCGCGCCTCTATCATGATCCCATGCACCTTTTAAGGGGGAGAACGGGATTGGATCTTCATCTCTGCATCGTAGTTATACATTCCAAAGCTAAGATATCACGTACATTACGCACCGCTCTCCCTTCCGTATGCTTGGATAGGACCTACCATGGCCTTTGTTTTCTCCTGCTACTAATACGCTATGCGGCTACGCTCTCCCCTTTAGGCCAGTAGGCGTAGAATGTCTTCCTTACCTATGCCCTTACCTGTAGATACATGTTTCGTTTTTTGAGGGACTTCTTTCTTACCCACACCCCTCATTCTCTTCTTCATTTCCTCGTTCGACTGAGCGTGGTAAGGCGAGGTATCGCCGGACTTGCACGTGCCCGCGAACACAATAATACAGGGTGGAAGACAAAAAAAAACCGGATAGAAACAAAAACGAAAAAGAAAAAAAAGGACGTCGGTCGTTGTTTACCTGAACCAGACGATATCCTGCTTCATCAGATGATAACGCGAGAGGGTTCAAGTAGGAACTGCTTCTAACCCGCATCACCGGTTTGAACGGCTTGGATATTAGTTCTGGAGCGGAGTTTGGATACCATCAATCGCTTGGGGTGGTCGCATGAAGATTTTCGAGTGTCGGCCGAGGCTAGCTGCCGATGTTGGAAGCCACAGGGCCCGTGTGGGAGATGAATCTGAAGAAGTGTGGGGGAAGAGAGAGAAGAGAGAGGGAAAAATACAAGGCCGAAGCGCTTTGAGAGAAAAGAACAAGATTTTTCTCGCAACACCTCCTGCTTACCCTCGTCGCGGAAAGGCGAGAGAAAAAGACGGTGAAAAAAATAGCGGCAAGGGTGTCTGGTTTGCTTGTTTTGCTTCCCGTTATTGTAAGTCGGGCTTCAGATGATGAACCCACCACTCAAAGCCAGAGGACAATGAAACCAAAGCCAATAATGTGACTAGTAGCGGCGAATCTTCCTGGGTTCATCGTAGTTATTGCCGCCATCGTAGTGGCGTTTCCTGTCATCATCGCGTGGCCGGTCGTAGTCCCTGTCACGTTCGCGATACCCACCATTTTCCCGTTCTCTGGGTCGTATCGGTTCCATGTTGCTCCCAGTACGCCGAGGTTCTCTTTCGTGCCGATCGCGGAAACCACCGCCGGATCTGTCATCAAATGAGCGTCCGGAACCACGTGAGTCATACCCACCACCTTGGTTTCGATCGCCTCCGAAGCCACCACCGCCTCGTCCACCATAGCCCGAGCCAGGGCCCGATGGTGCATTGCTAGGAGCGCCATAACCGTTAGAGCCGCGGTCGCCACGGTCGCCGCGATCACCACCCCGATCACCGCCTCGGTCACCGCCTCGGTCACCGCCTCGGTCACCACCTCGGTCACCACCTCGGTCTCCTCCGCGGAAGCCGCCACCACCACCGCCTCGGAAACCACCACCGCCTCCGCCACGGAAGCCTCCCCTGCCCCTGCCACCATCAAATCCGCCGCGGAAGCCACCCCTATAGCCGCCGCCAACGAAACCTCCGGGGCCTACAGGGCGCGCAGGCATTGCTTTGGTGTGGCCTCGTCCGCCAAGCCCGCCACCGAGTCTCCTGGGCTTCCAGCCTTTTACGGTTCGACCCCTCTCAACGTCTACCTTGATACGTCGGTCTCGGATACGAATGCCGTCACACGCCTCTAGCGCCGCTGCCGGTGAGTGCGCCAAGGGCGCACGCGTTAGTTTATTCTCAAGCTGAAATATAACGTTGAAACGGCTGTTGACCAAGGGGGTAAGGTTTGTGATTAATGCGGCACACGCGGTATTCCTGAAGCTAGGCATTGCCTAACTGCAGCCTGGGATGCAACCAGATCTGTTATATCCGCATCCGCGGCGAACCAACATGATAACCTTGGGGTGAATGGAGAAGGAAATAGGGGAGCGGGGGTTATAGTTTACCTCTCATATCTCGCTCTCGTTCAAATACCACAAATGCATAACCCTTGTGAGGCTTCTTCTTTTTCTTGGGGTGTAGGTGGGAATGGCTATCTGTGACGATTCGAATCTGCGCCGCAATCACGAGTTAGTATGCGCCTTTAGTGTGTCCCTTGCGGAAGAGCCGGGTGAAGAAGGAGTGGTTTTGAGAATCAACATACCCTCTCAATGGGACCGAACCTGGCAAACTCCCTCTCCAAGTCTTGTTCCTTTGCATCATAGCTGAGTCGTGCGACAATCAAAGTCTTGAACGGGTCACCTCGGACGTTAGGATCCTCGTTGGGCTTGACTGTAGCAGAAGTCGCGTTAGCTAACATCATTCATTTGCAAGAGCCGAGAAAAACAACGTGAACCAGAGGGAAAAAGGGTGGGTGAGGCAAAGAGATCTCACAATTTTTGGGAGCATCAGTCGCAAGCGCCTCAAAATCTTTCTGACGTTCCAGCTTCTTGCGATCCCTCATCTCCAGCCAACTCTCCGTCGGCTCATACACGTCCGTCTCCTTGTAGGCCTGCAACGCGGGGAGAAACGCGGCGAGCCCGGAGATGGCCTGGGTTCTGCGCTTCTCGGGAGCATGGTCGGGAGGCGTGAGATATCGCAAGGGTGGTCGCGGCGCGAAGAGCGCGAGGAGATTGGGGGAGTTTGTCAGTCATTGTTGTGCCCGCCGCGCATCCCCAAAAGAATAAGCGTGTCGATTCAATCCCGGGGTTCGAAGCAGATGGGGTAGATGGCGAGGTCGGATACAGGAGGCGGGCTCGGCGGCAGGGGGTGGATGGATGACTTGACGGGCAAGTCGCGATAATGATTTTGGTGACAGAAATTTGACACGAAGCTCCGGCAGATTGATCAGAAAGATCGAGGCTGCCTGCGGAAGCCACGCCAGGGCTGTTCGGACCATACCCAATTTATCCGACTTAATACCGTGCTTGTTCAGAGCTCTCCCTTGTGGAGCATCACAGAATGATTTTATGATTAGTCATTCAAGCCTCAACTTGTTCGCTTCTGTAACATGAGCACCGAGGTTGAGTTCGGAACGCCACAATTCCTCACCAAAGAGGGGCCTAATAATATGACCTCACATAATTGGAAGTCGAATCTCTCTTTTGCACAGCTTGTATGATAAAGCGTAGAGCTTGAGGCTTTTTCTCTCTTTTTTTTTTTCTTCTTCACCTGGGGAGGGACATTGATTCAATCCATCCCTAGCTTGCGTGTGCATGGGGTGGTTTCAAGCTTAGATAGCCACCTCAGAGCTCTATTTAAGCAGTGAAACTGGTAGAGATAAGCCAGTCCTGCACCGTGAGCTCCAAGCTGTGACTCGTCCTAAGTCCCTAGACTTTATGGGTGGTGCCAGTCAATCTTCAAAACATCCAGATAGATCACGATGAATTCAACACATATTGTGAGCTTTTCAATGACAGAGGCACAAGTGATGAGAAAAAGGAAAATGTTTTTCAAAAGTCAATGGTAAACAGTGTCAACGGGACTTTGTGGCTACAGTATAACCAAGGCCGGTCTACACCCGCGGCTTCAGCTGGGTATTCATCAGGCGATTTATTTTCGTGGAGCTCGGGCGGGAGAGGACCGGTTGGGTCAGGTACAACAAGAAGTATTGGGGGAGCAGTGAGCTCATCAGCTCAAAACTTGTCCGGAATCAAAACCCGCAGTTCCACAACCTTCTCCCATCCCTCTCAACTTTTGCTCTTTTTTCAAATTCTTTCTTGGCTTGACTTACTGAACTTTTCCCCCAATTCATTATTCTTTCCAATATACCCCTATACCAAAACTCTTCATTATATACCCATCGCAACCATGGCTCGCAAGTTCTTCGTCGGTGGTAACTTCAAGATGTAAGCTCTTTTCTTGCTCTGGCAGCAACCCCGCACCCCCATTGGCAACAACCCCACCATCACCAGTTGGGCGAAGAGAAAAAAACAGAACCATGCAGGCAAACCAAAGATACGAGCAGCTAAGGCAAAGCTCGATAATTTACGTGTCCGTGAAGCAGCTAACCAAAGCTCGTCCTTTGTAGGAATGGCACCGTGTCGTCCATCAAGGAGATTGTCAACAACCTGAACAGCGCCAAGCTCGACAGCAACGTCGGTACGTATTCCTCAATCCTTCTCGCAAGCTTAGTTTCTGCGACTATCGGGGGCCGAATAGGGGCACATTCCCTTTTTGCCTCTGGAAGAGGGCGTTTTATAGAAACACCGGGGCTGACATTCGAGCAACGCAGAGGTCGTCGTCGCGCCCCCGCGCTCTACCTCCTCCAGGTCCGCGACACCCTCCGCAAGGAGATCGAGGTCGCCGCCCAGAACGTCTACGACAAGCCCAACGGCGCCTTCACCGGTGAGATCAGCGTCTCGCAGCTCAAGGACGCCAACATCAACTGGACCATCCTCGGTCACTCGGAGCGCCGCACCATCCTCGGCGAGTCCGACGCCGTTGTCTCCTCCAAGACCAAGTTCGCCACCGAGGGCGGCGTCGGCGTCATCTGGTGCTGTGGTGAGAGCCTCGAGGAGCGTGAGGCTGGCAAGACCATCGACGTCGTCAGCAAGCAGCTCGCTGCCCTCAAGTCCCAGACGTCAGACTGGTCTCAGATTGTCATCGCCTACGAGCCCATCTGGGCCATTGGCACTGGCAAGGTCGCCACCACCGAGCAGGCTCAGGAGGTGCACGCCGCCATCCGCGCCTGGCTCAAGAAGGAGGTCAGCGACAAGGTCGCCGAGGAGACCCGTATCCTCTACGGCGGCAGCGTTACCGAGAAGAACTGCGGCGATCTCAGCAAGCAGCCCGATATCGACGGCTTCCTCGTCGGCGGTGCCTCCCTCAAGCCCGCCTTCGTCGACATCATCAACTGCAGGTTGTAAACAGGCGCACGTCGCCAACCTAACTGCTGAGACCAGTTGGTGTGGGGGTTTCCCGCTGGCAATGAATGCTTGAAATTCGAAGCCCGTACCCGAGTTTTAGAAACAAGAGGGAGAAAAAAGCCTGATGAATAAATAATACGCTTTGCTATGGGTAAACGCAAATGTTTGGCCAATGTGACTGTAAACCAAGGATGATGATGTATGTGTTAGTTGTAGTCCGAGTGGCCTTGGGCTGACAGCAGCGGCGACAGCTTCTCAAGCTCAACTCTAGGATCCAAAAACAAAAGCCCCCAGTGTATTTTACTGCGAGGTGAGCGCCTGGTTCCATGCGTGATTGTGGCTAGTACGACTGTGCGCCACGCACGCGCCACACATACACTCCTTCCTTCAGCCAAAAATTTCCCACGCGACAATCCGTGTTGGGAGAAATCTTGCCAATCGACCGAGCAAACGTCTACAACGACAACGACGAGAACCACGCCCAACCCTCGACGTCGACCTTCCATCAACGATTCCCACGGCGACGGAAGCGAAACATACGGAAATATAGATTGGCGGGAAAGAGAACGACGACACACAAAAGACACAATGCCCGTCGGATTGAGGAGGATAGCAGCTGGCCGGGTAAGGCGCAACCCTTTCTCTTTTGCGAATTTCGCCAGCCTACCCCCTTTTGGCCGTGCTGGCTCCAAAATAGAACGAAAAAAACAAGAGGCTAACCTAGATGGTCTTGCAGAACGGCCTCGGAGCGTTCATTCTACAATGCAGAAAACTTGATTTCCACTACTGCGACTGGGCGGGGAGCTCCAAAGGAATGAAGTAAGAAAACCCCCTCTCCCCCAGCGGCAGCAGCGCAGTCCCTCCCTTTCCTCGCGACCTTGGGGACTGTCCCCTCCCCCGAAGCCGCGACGGCCAAGCCAAACAAAGCAAGTCTAACTCTGTGTTGAATAGCGGTTTCATCAAGTCCCACCTCACCAAGTTCGCGGCCGAGAATCCCGAGATTGAAATTACAGTATCTCCCCGGCCGGGAAAGCACCCCGTCATCGTCGGACACTATATCAATGGACGGAACAAGCCCGTGTGCGTGCGAAACATGGAGCCTCTACAAGTACTCCAGAAGGCGGAGCTTCTGCGGGATGCCAATGGCGAAAAGGTCAAGAAGGTGACCAAGCCAGTCTCGAGTATCAACCCTAGCGTAAGGGGCGTCTGGAGTCCCTTCCACGGTGCGAACACGACGGTTTAAGGAGATTGAGGACCGCGAGGGACCGCGAGAGGAAAAGGAGGCGAGAAACATGGGGGAGGGCGAGGTAGAGACTGGAACCCGGATCGATACGGATTTGTAACAATAACGGCAACGCACATAGCCACGAATGAATTGTATCACTATTTTTTTCCTCATATCGCCGCCAGGAAGCCAGAGTCGAAATCGGAAGAGGAAGAGGAAGACCAAAAGGGCCCTGAAAAGGAAGAAAAAGAAAAGAAAAACAAAAAAGCCAAAGCACAAAAGGACATCCCCACCCCCTGCTCTTTCCGTTCTCGGGCGTCTACGATGACAGGATGTTGACAACATGACGTTAGGGAAGCTCTTGAGGCGAGACTTGGGAGTATGTTACAAGTTCCGGAACAGCATCCGAGAGGCGCTTGCAGTTTGATGCATTCTCCAGGAATGGTGCATCTGTCAAGAACGTGAAATGGCCAGATAGGGCCAGGCCGGTGAAGGGGGCTAGCTTCTTGATTCTTCATCACGAACACGCCATGGCTCCCAGTTCCAAACGACACGGAGGGGGCAAACTGCGTCATCTTTCGGAACCCCATCGCGGGGTGGCGATTGAAGAAAGAAAGGAGAGCAGCGTTCACAGTCATCGCATGAGGGACGTACCGGGATCAGAGTCCTTCGGTGGCGGTCGCCAAGGGACTACAGCTTCTCATCCTCTCACGTCTCTTGGACCTTGAGCGAGGCAGGTGAGAAAAGGTTTCTCTCCACTCAGTTTCGGATACAGCTAGTAATGGCAGGTAAGTAGGACCCCCAAACAGAAACCACTTGTCTCTCGGCAAGGCCTGCATTGCGAAGAAAAGCAACAAGTCTGTGGGGGAAGAAGAGGCACCCCGTCCTGAACTGATGAGAATTTGCACGCTTCTCCGCTGAGCCGCCAGGGTTGAGACCATCTTGCTCCCTAATCTACCGTCACTATGTCACACGAGGCATCCACATACTTCAAGGGATAGTGGGTGCCCGCAGGAACTTTTCTCTCTCCCACAAAAGAATCTGGCCAAATCAAGCATGGCCCCCGCAGGCATGGTCGTTTCACGGCCAGCCTACCAGGAGGGAGGCAGACAGGCAGGCGAGGTTGAGAGCTAGGGTTCCTGCCAGGGAGGAAGCAAGGCTACGTCCTAGGGAAGCATCGATGACACCTGATGGCTTGGTAGAGATAGTGGAGACATATCTCGCCTCTACTAATGGTGGATGCGTGAGCGAGAGAGCAGTTAGCCAAAAGCCCCTCTCTCCCTTTGACGAGTAAGAAAAAAAGAAAGAAAAAAAGGGTCGCTGTCTTGCGGAGTGCTTGATCCAGGAGCGGCACAGCCACAAGGTCAGAGTCTCAACCCCGGGGACGGTGACACGGCGCAAACCGAGAACAGAAAACAAGAAAGGGAGCCGTGCGCATTCAATGCATAATGAGCCAACGACCCGGGCTAGCTGGGGGAGGGATGAGGTTGATGGAGGGTAGCATACTTACCCGGATGGACATCGAGTTGGATCAGTAGGAGAGCGAATCAGAAGCCGCCGTCTGTGCGAGCCCTTTTTAGAGACAAGCCTCAAACTCGCACTGCTTGTTCGGGCTCGACCTTGGCTGTGCTGCTACCGCTCATACTACAGACTGGAAGTATTAATTCATTTGTTAAGCTTGCGTCGCCGAAAAGAGAAGGCCGATTCTTTTGGGACCTTTTTGTTCTTCTTGTGTCTCTTTTTTCTTTCCTTTTCCCTTCCTTTGGTGGGGGAGCTCAGAGCCTCCAACATCGGCGGCGGGCACGTTTGAAGATCTGCAGGGAACGAAATCCTTCGTGCATCCACTTGTCTCCCCAGATCGGTTCAATGTTCTCGTAGCTCGCGCCCGGGATGAGATTACGAGAGTTGGGAGTGATGCCGCCCTGATGCGACTGGTCCCAGGAAATCTCGGTTGACCAACTGATCGCCCATGAACCATCGATCATGTGTGCACATTTGTCGAAGATTGATCTTTTTCACTTTCTTATCATTAATGCTCAAAATATGACCATGATGCTTTCTTTCCTTTTTTTCTTCCCCTCCCCTCTTTCTTTTTGCTTTCCCCTCTTTCGATGCTTGGTCTCGCTTGTCTGCAATCTAGATCTCACGTTTTAGACCTCCATGAGGCTCGGATCGGATATGCTTCCCAACATGAAAATAAAGCTCGCTCATGGTTAATCGGCTAGTCGGAACAATCCCCCTGAACGGCGGAGGAGATCCTGCCGATGCAGGTGCTCTCACAATCACTCGGACAACTCGGGGCACAGGATGGAAGAAAACAGACATCAAAGAGTCAAGGCGAAGAAAAGGGTATTGGCGGGGGAGGGGCTGTTCCGAAGCCCACCTGAAATCCCCATGAGCTGATGATGATGGGGCTGAGAGGGAGGAGAGGCAAGTGGAAGAGAAAGAAATAAAGGTGTGTGTGTAAGTGAACAAAACAAAACAAGTGCGCAGACACCAAAAAGGAGCTCCCGAGGTGGCGGCTCTGAGACCGGAAGAGATGGGTGATGGGGAATGGGGGTGGAACAGCCACTGGGCTCCAAGCGCAAGCCACGAAGATCTTTTCAAACGGTGTCACGGACGGACGCACTAAAGAGGGAAAACACGAGCTTGAAGAAAAGAAGAGAGAGAAAAAAGAGGCCAAAGGGCCGGCCGGGTGTCTTCTATCTCTGTCCCCCTTCTACTTTCCTTGGCTGGAGTATGAGTGGTGTCAGTGGGTTTGTGGTGGTGAGAGACCAGCCATCTCCGGTTAGCTCTGCCCGGCCTCTTCCACTCCCGCGCTTTCGGCGTGCAGAGGCGTGCAGAGGCGCGCAGAGGCGTGCACTTGTCTCTTCTGGAAACCCGTGTGGTGCCGCCCGGACGTTGTGGCGGAAACAGGTTGGCGGGGCAGGATGGATGTGAGACTGGGAGGGAAAATAGAGAGGGTGATCAGCGGCTGCGTCTGTTCTCAAAGTTAGGAGAATCAATGCTCATTGTCTGGCCCATTCACTGGCGATCAATGATCATCGGGCAGCCATCCATTTACTTCGTACTCGACGAGAAAAAAAAAAGAAAGAAAAGAAAAAGGGAGAGGGAAAAAGAAAAGGGCAAAGAGTGTGAGAGAGAAAGGGAGGCACGAACAAGAAGGAAATGTGAGGGGAACAAGGGAGCATCGGCAGGTAGGACCGCGCCCACAGACAGAGCGAGGGGAATCCACACAGAATTCCAAAAACCACCTCAAGGATTACCACCCCGGACCATGCACCCGCGCGCAGGCTCGCCGAAAATGCCTGGTTTCTTTTTCACTTTTCAATGGAAATAGATTGAGAGTCGCCCACTTTGCGTTTCCAAATCCTCAATGTGCGCGCCGCTTCAGCGTGCAGCACGAACCCCGCTCCCGACCCACGCGAACCAGGGGAGAAAGTCCAGCGTGGGCGCGAGAGCCAAGTGTCTCAGGGTTGCCCAAGCTTTGCCTTGCGCTCCGGAAAATCCTTGACAAGGTTCCGGGAAGGGAGACCAGGGGGGCAGGAGGAGAGCAGAGAAGAGGAGGTGGGGGACGTTTGCAAATTATCATCCACCACCACGGCCGCGCTTTTACAGAGTCTTTTTCTTTTTTGTCGGAGCCAAGAAGAGCAAAAAATACCCCAGTGAAAAAGGGCAGGGACGAAGCATAGGAAGGGGGCCCGCTCCGTGAGATGTGCCAGGGAGGGTGTGTGGGCGCGCGCGCAAAGCAGCCCCCAGGGTCTAGGCAGGTGTGGTGGTGATCTACAACAAACCACGATCGGCAGGACGACATCGTGAGTGGCAGGGATAGGCCACCCCGGAAAATGCTTCCGTTGACCTTTTGCCTCTCGCCAAGCGACTCGCTTCCTAGTTGTTTGTGCATATGTGTGGACCATCTATTGTATCTGTGTGTGAGTCGACCCGTCTAGGTTGGTCTCGACCGACCCGACCCTCCCTCCAGCCATGGCCCAGGGTCAGTCAAGGTGGGCTAGGATAAATCGCCTATGCCCGTCGTCAAGTCGTCGAGAGCGGGGCCCGCCAGCCCGGGGAATAAAACAAGATAAAAGATGTGGTGTCCTCGGCACTGCGCAGAGATTGATATGCATTCTTCTTTCGGGTTGTCGTTTTGTTGCGCCCTGAACCACGGCACTTTATAATCCTCGCGACGCCCGCAGCTCCTCCCCATGGCCCTGCCGCCTTCAGGTGTTCTCCTGCTCATGTAAGTCGATGGTAGCCGCAGGTGACCCCTCCTCCTCCTCGTGAACGAAGCATCGGCACCAAGGCGAAGGCGTCTTACTCCCATTGCACTTGTTCTTTCTTCTTTCTTTTTGGTCCCTCTTCTTCTGTACAACCTATCTCATCTCATCCCTTCTCATCTACTCAACTTTGGCTTCTCTTCTCTTTGCCTCCCTCGCCCATCTGCTATGGACCTTGGGCGAGACTGCCCATCTCGTAACTGGTGGGCTTCCCGACTCGCCTCATCCCACAAGGTCCAGTAAGGGAAGCACAACAAAAAAGAGCAAGAATAAAAGAAAAACCCACACCAAGAACGGCAACAGCTGATAATCAAATCTACTCCTGCTCCATCCCGCTCCATCTAAGCCCGTAGACGGCTTCGCATTCCCTTCCCCCCTCTTTTTCTCTTATCGCCGGGATGCCTCGCACCCCACCGCCCGAAGTAGTGGCATCCTGGCCGGCCCCCAATTTCGTCAACCCCGAGACCCGCGGGCCGGCCAAGGACATCGTCACCGTCATCCTCTGGGCCATCGTCAGCATCATAATAATCTTGCGGATCTATACGCGGAGGTATATTTCGCAGAGAGTCGGCTGGGACGATGTCCTCATCACCGTCGCCTACGTCACCGCCACCGCCTTCCTCATCGTCGGCATCTTTGTCGAGCACGGCTACGGATGGGGAGGCATATTTGGGATATCCCCCAAGACGACATTGTCACGGGTCTCCAACTCGGGTAAGTCTCTTTTTTTTTTTTTTTTGGATAGTAGGTCCCAAGGGGAAGAAAGGGGACAGACCCAAGTTCCCCACCACCCACTAACACGAACGGTTTCCCCCATAGCCTCGTGAGCTTCACCCTCTTCGACATCGCCACCACATTCACCAAGCTCTCCGTCCTCGCCCTCGTCTACCGCCTCGCCACCCCCGTATCCACCCGCATCCGCCGCTTCGTCGTCTTCCTCATCGCCCTCAACCTCACCGGCATGATCGTTTACGTCATCCTCCTCTTCAGCCAGTGCCAACCCCTCTCCGACTACTGGGAGTTCTTCAAGCCCGCCGACCAGCGCCGCTGCCTCACCGAGAGCCGTGGCATCCTCATCGCCGGCATCTGGAACACCTCCATGGACTTTGTCGTCATCATCCTCCCCATGATTGTCATCCTGCGCTCCAAGACCCTGTCTCGCCGCCAGCTCACCCTCGTCATCGCTCTCTTCGCCACCGGCTGGCTCGCCTGCCTCGCCGGCATCGTCAGGACCGTCCTCATGTACATCTCCACCACCTCGGCGGACTTTGACTTTACCTGGCACTCGTGGATCTCTTGGTTCGCCAGTGCCATTGAGCTATTCCTCGGCATCGTAAGTAAACCAGCCCCCTTCTCTCTCTCTCTCTCTCTCTCTCTCTCTCTCTCTCTGCGTGTACATCTCTCTACAAAGGCAACCCTACTCACCCAACTACCTCAAACCCAGATATGCGTCTCCATACCCGCGACGAGACCTTTCTTCGTCCGCTACCTCCCCCGCTTCTTCGAACCTCTTCAATCTCCTTCCCAGGCTTCTCCACGCGAAAGGCTCGTCGGCGACGCGGAAAGTGGCTTCTCCAAGGCCACTGAGCACGACCACGAGGTCCCCATCGTCTTCGTGCGCGAAGTTCCCATTCCCGTAAATCTCAACAAGCCTCTACCGCCACTATCCCTCGGGATCAGGGGAGATTAACCCTCGTGATAAAAAACGAAAAGAAACCCCCCTTTTCTTTTCCAGACACTCCACGTCCCCAACCATAGCGTATATGCACACTTGATCCTCCTTCTTTTTCTTTTTTCTTTTTTGGGGGCTCGCACATCTTGCTGGGGACGGCAAATCATGCCTGGGAGGAAGTTTTTGCTTTCTTTTTTTTTTCGCGTCTTTTCTACATATTTCATATCATTGCATGTCACGGAACCCGGCGTTTTCTACAAAGATACCACTCTCTTTAAACGGTTCGTTCAGGCTTGGGACTGTATTAGATATATCGGCATACATCATAGCACATCACATTCGCTCAAATATAAGGGCCTGGTGTTGGGTCTAAAACCCTTTCTTTCCCTTCAATCTCTTTTTATTCTTTTGTCATTTTTATGGGCGGTCGTTCGTCTTGTATTTCAACAACCTACTTCGTAAATATAGACCTCGTGAGCTTCAATCTATGGATCCATCCTAGATATTCATCTACATGTAAGCTTCAGAGTTACATTGACGTGCCTTCAAACGTATTGTATACGCACACGCGCAGACACAAGCGTATGCACACGCCTCGCCATAGTCCAAGGTTACCTGTAAAAGACTGACCTCGCTGTAGGGAGTCACCTCGCTAGAGCAATACGCTCTACCCTTAAATATGCACGAGAATATGCACGAGAATATGCACGAGAATAGAGAGTTGGAAGTGTCGATGCCAGCATCGCCAGTGACCAATTTAACTAAGGTCAAATATAAGCTTGGTTTGTGAATAAAAAAACAGATGTAGCATTCGCCCTATCGCAAGATACCCTTTATTTCCGTCCGTACGCACTGAACCGATTCCAAAATGATAACCAAAGAGAGCCAAACAATATTCCTTTTCTGACTGGGACACATGATTTGATGAAACAGGAAGCCTTTAGAAAAATCCTAATAAGACAGATCTCCACGCCAAAGAAGAATCGTGAATATACCGAAATGAACAATGGAAATAGTAAAGGGACAAAAGAGAGAGAGATAGGTGCGTGCGCCGTGCGCGTGTAAAGTCTGCCATGGCAGCCCAAGGAACAGGAGAACGGGAGTGTGCCTCATGAGGTGTCGTCAAGAAGAAGAGACCACCCCAGAACAACACCCACCGATACAAGCCCGCCTAGGAGGCCATTTCGGCGGCAAAGAGAGTGTGCACATGGTGCCATAAGAGGCGACCACGGCTCGAGGCTGGAGGGCCCGAGGGCCTCGTCCCCGTTTCGTCGTGGCAAGTGCTTGGAAGCCTCAATGAGACAGGCAAACGACAAAGGGACCTTTATCCAAGTACCCTTTGTCGTCAGGCCTGCCTGTTGGGCAGAAAGAACGGAATTGGTAAGTATGAGTACCAAGCATCGTTCGAGCCTTCCGGGTGGGAAGGGATTCGAGGGCGACTCTAGGCCACCGGCCCTCCGACCCTCCTCTAGGAAATGCCTAGAAGGAGGGCGGAGTTTATATCCCATCGGGATGGAGGCCTGGCATCTCGGTATTCAAGATTCCCAAGTAATCGAGATGAAAAAAAGAAGAAAAAAAGAACCTCCCAAGAGAAAAATAGTCGAGCTAGAAAGGACTGAGCGACCGGATAGGAGTGGATTTTTTTCCATTTGTTTTGTTTTCTGTGGGCTTTTGCCTGCGGAAGCATCATCGCTTCCACAGCGTAAATTTGCGCCCTTGGGATCCTGACCTGTTCGAATACATGAGACCAAGCAACTGTTGGACGCAAATATCTAGCGAAGCAGGAAGCAATCTCGCTGCACTTGCAGCGTGATGCAAGGGTGGGGTGGGGTGTCCGGGTCGCTCGGTGGTGTCTCACGACCTCTTCATCTCCATCTGGACATCTGGCATGTGTGTTAGAAACCGCAATTTTTAGGGCTCCGAGTGGGAGGCAAACTTACAGCCCATTCAATCTCCGTGGGAGCGTCGACGAGAAGCAGAAGGCTCGGTGTTCACGCGTTCATAGGCAGTCACCAACTGATCTAGGAGCTTCTGGGCCTTCTTCATTTGCTTGCGGGTTTCGGCCTCGTTAGCCTTTCCAAGATGCTGCACGGTGGCCTGGAGGTTCTTGTGATGGTCGTCCCACTCGAGCAATGCCTGCTGCAAGCGGTCGGTTTCTACGTCTGCGGCCATTGCCTTGGACGACTTGCGGATTCCAGCGGAAGACACGGGCGATGACTTGCTCTTCCTCCGCGCCTTGGCTTGATCTTCGACGACGCCTCCGCGCTGCTGGGATCCAGCAATGGGGCCGACGCCATTGTCGTTGTGCACACGCCTCATGTGATCCTTGAGATTCCAGGCCCGAGGGAACCCTTTACCATCGAGGGAGCGCTCGCAGCCCGCATAGGTGCAGTTATAGGCCTGGTGACCATGCATCCTGTGGGCCTCGCGCTCATGGCGAAGCAGGCAAGCTGTAGAAGAGAAGCGCGCATCGGCGCAGGAATCAACCTTGCAGCGGTAGGGTCTGAGGTGAGAGTCGACGAATTTGCTGAATACGATCGTTAGTACATGGGCTGGTTTGAAAGCATTGTTTCTTCCGTCTTACTCATAGTTGCACTTCAGCTTCTCGGGCTTGTGGTGGCAATCCTGGGTACCCTCCCACGGGCAGTGGAAAAGGCCATCAGATTTGGGGACCGCAGTCTTGTAGAGGTGGTGGTCCCTTGCAGTCTCCCCTTCAAATTTGGGCCGACGCGATGCGCCATTAGAGACGGCGAACGCGTCATCGTGGCCGATGGTGGTCATATCACCAGAAGCAAGCCCCTGGATACCGAGATCCTGACCGAGCGAGTAGGTTTGGCCCATGCCATAGCCCTCGGGCGAGGACCCCGCGCTCTCGGAAGACGCGAGAGAAGCCTGATACCAGGCCTCGTCGGCGTTGGGGGATTGGGGAGGGGTAAAAGTAGCAGTCCAGGAGTGGGGACTGGAGGTGGCAGTAAGACTAGCATTGTCAGGATCTAGTTGCATGTGGGTGGGATCCACGTGCATGGGGGTGATCTCGCCAAAGGGGATGCTAGAGTTTATGTCAAGGTCGAGGGAAGCCATGGACTGAAAGTACATCTGGCCGGAGAGGTTGTCGGTCTGCTCTGCGTCTTGGAAAAGGGGTTGGTTCACATCCAAAAACTGGCTCCCTGTGCCTTGGAAAGCGAGGCCATTGTTTTCTGTCAAACCCAAAGTTGGGACTCTTGATGAGGTTGGGGCAGGCGCCAGCCTTGGCGGCTTGGTGATGGCAGAGGACTTTGTTAACCTCCTCTTCGAGGCCATGCCAGGGCTGCGGGACTGTAACCTCTTGATGGGGGATGCGCATTGTTTCCGGAGTTCCTCGGCAAAATCCATCTCGGTTCCATGAGGTGTGGGGGCTCCATAGGTAGCAAGAGGGTAGTCCTCCGCATCGACACCCTGAGTGTGTCCAGGGAAGTCACTCAGGTGTTGTTGTACATCTCCCATACCAACCCACGGGGAACTTAGGTGGTCCGAGGGGCCAGCTGGTCCGAGAGAGTACATCTCAGAAGCAGTCAGGTTCATGCCAAAACTGCTGAAGTCACTGCGGATCATCGAGGTTAGTGTCCTGTTTCTCCACTACCTTGCTTTGCTGGTACTCGGTGAGCCAGTTCATTTTTTTGTAGACATAGTAAAAAAGAAGAAAAAGGAAAAAAGAAATGCGACATAAAACTGCAAGAAATGTGTTGTGAAAGAGACGGGAAAGGAAGAACTTCTTCCAGCTGAAGCAACTTGATTCTGTTAAGGCCAAATGTTAGTTCACATATCACATGGGTTTTAAGGAGCGAGTTGGGACACAAACCAGTGAGTGTAATGAGTTTGCGCGAAGCCAGGCAAGTCATCACTTTACAGTCCGAGGCAGTAGGCATAGAAATTGATCCAAGGGTTCCGAATAAAGGGGCTGGGCTTGTGGCGGCTCCTTCTAGGCTTGTCGTTCAATGGTCGTTTGTAAACCAGGGTCCCACGGGAAAACGGCCACTTGATCAAGATGCTGAGCTCAGAAAAAAAGGAAAACAAAAAGGTTGGCATGTTGTTAGGGTCCGGTTCCAGGAGGTGAAGCGTTCAAGATCCAGATGAGATTATTCTCGCCATGTTAAGGCTGCTGATGGTTGCTAGTGTGATTAGATGTCGAAAGAGCCAAATCCGTGAAGAAGGTAAAGAAAAACGGCCAAGAAGCAAAACTAATAACATTGTCGAGACTGAACCGATCAAGATCCATTGATCGGTTCTAAGGCCCAAAAAAGTTGTTCTCCAAGTTGTAGATCCATGTATGGGTCGTGTAAATCCAAGGCTAGAAAATTTCCAAGTGCGGTCGCACGATGCAATCAATTTAAACTGCAGATGTCTAGTCCAAGCACCCAAGGTACGTTGGCACTGAGACAAGATCCTGGAAGTGGTTATGATGCGTTCAGTAAGAGCAGTCCAACCCAGCGGGTCGACTACACTTGACTCCGGTATTCGGCGTGTATCCTTGGATCTAAGTCGTTCTCCAACTGCGGCCAAAGCAGGTCCTCAATTCAGGAGTGCATTCCGCAGAGATGGCTTAGGGGAAACCCTTGGCAAGGCGAAGACAAAACAAGCGCAAGAAACAGGAAGTCCGGTGTGTGTGTCGTTTGATACCTACCTTTGAGATCAAATATGATTTTTTTCTTTTTCAAGTTCCAGCATGAAGACGCAGACGCATACTTCAGCTAATGCCCGGCTGGACATTGGGTTCCAAAATAAGAAAAATAGAGTCCTCTGGTTTCCTTGGGTATATCCATGTATCCTGAATCCGGAAGAATTGGCCTGCCTCGACTGACTGATACAGTAAGATGCGCCAGGGCTGGCGTGAGGTGGAAAGAAGAAAAAAAAAAGAATAAGGAAAGACAAGACTTGAGCACAAACATGATAAAGACAGAAGGAAATTCGAAAAAGCAAAAGCGGCCTCCCAGGACGTGAAAGAATAGAAAAACAATACCTAGAAGGTGAGCTGACTTCGTCAATCTGATGGTTAAAGCCCGGCATGTTTGAAGAGAAACGAAAACGGATCCTGTTTAAGTGGCCAGTCTTGGTAGTTCCAGTGGGACAAATGCACGGCTCCGAAAGCTGGTATAGTCAGACGAGTTTATATCTGATGCAACCAGTTGCTGAAAGATTCGTTCAAAAGCAACACGAGTTGGTCTCCTGGAATCCAAAGCGTGTTGTGGAAGTTGGTGATGGGTGTTGGGGAAAGAGAAGAGGTGTAGTCCGGAGCGGCTGGGTGGAAGGAACGGATGATGAAATAGAAACAGGGAAGCGGGTCCAAGGAAGAAGGATTATTGTCAAGGGGCAGAAGTAGGATTGGAAGTGCAACCTATCAAGAAGTGGGCTGGAAGAGAGCGCTTCGTGACTGGACAAAAGCTGGTAGTTGGGCAGGAATATATGTTTAGTTGGGCAGAGAGAATCGAGGGAAAGAGCAATGTTGGTCGGATGAGGGGGCTGTTGACTATTTTAAATGCCACCGGGAAACGAGCAATGGTCGACTTTCGACACCCCCTTGCCCTGCAACAATCAGCCGACAGGAAGGAAAACCGAAATGAAAGAGCCGGAAGCTGGAAGATAATTTTCCTAGTCTCCATTCGCTGCTCCCGCGCCGCCTTGGCCAGCTCATCCTGCCATCTCATCAATGCAGCGTGATTGTGATCTACCACACAGATATGGAACCCCCTCGGACCATGTCCCACGGCGTATGATTGAGCTTTCCGGCCAGGGATCAAGCGGGCTTCCACCAAAGAGCCAAGCCCTAGTGCTGCAGCCACCAGAGTGACTGGTGGGGGTTGATTGTGAATGGCCTCGGAAACTGGCCGTCACATCTGTCGAGACCCCCTTCCGCCGACTTCTTCTTGTTCGCCTAGGAGAATCATAGGCTGGCATCAAGCGCAATCCGCGACAAAAACAAAGCCAGCTGGCCAACATATCCTCTTCCGTGCTCAAATTGGCACAGAAAAGAGGGGGACGCATGGGGCGGGGTGAGATTGAGCCTATCGCCATGCGTGCTTTTGGTCAGACCAGCCAAGGCCGATGGGAAAAGCGACCTGCAATGCCAACGCATCATGCATCCTGGCTCTCCTCCTCCTCAATCGTGAGGGGGAAAGGGTGGTCTCTTGTCTGAGGCGCCCAGTCACCGCCAATGTCAAGTCTCCGTCATTTGTCGTGACCGAAATGATCAAACCAAGGCACTCCATATCCAGTTCGAACACGTTTCGGGGTCACCTCCAGTGGTTTGAAGTTTCCTCCCCAGACACTTCTCTGCTTCGCCATCTCCGCGCTCGTGGAGGAGCACGCACCGAAGAGGTCGGCAAACCAGTTCTTGGTTGGCCATTTAGATTGGTTCCTTTTTTCCTGCCACCCTCAACTTTACACGGGGAAGAGAAAATCCAGATCAAGAAAGGGGAAAGAAAAAAAAAAAAAAAAAAGAAAAAAAAGAGAAAAACCTAGAAGGGGGAAAAATCCTTCGTTTCTTCACAGACCAGTTATTGGAACGTGCATACGAGAGGACGTGGTAATGCCCACCCACATTTCTTTCGGCGGATTTTCGAGCTCCACGTTGCTCTTGCAAATTGCAAATGCATACGTCGGCCCCATCCGAGGATCGGTAGCGGTGAAGCGACTTCGTGCGTGATACTCAATGCCTCCCCTCACTTTCGAATTCTTCGGAAGAGTATCCGCTTCGTCCCCTCGCCCTGCAAAACAGTCAAGCCATGCACTTGCCTCGGCCTCGTTGGCATTGTTGCCTGCCAGCTTGCGTTCCCAGAGTGAGGGGAACTCAACTCGAGCGCATTCATGAGTTTGTCGGCACGTTTGCCTGAGCAAGCTACGGGACAACGATGCCCCTCTGACTCACGCGATCTGCATCTAGACCGCGCCTCGTGTTCCAGCCGGTGGATGAGAGAAGGCCAGGAATCTTCCTGATAAACCTGCGAATATCCTTCGCTCATGGGTTCTTGGTCTTGCAGGCTTGCTCAACGCCAGTCGCGCTTGCGGGTATGTGCTTCTGCACATCAACATTCCGCGTCAGGCACTTGACTTGGGAGCATGTACAAGTAAGCTCTCGCAAGCAGCCTGGCAGTTGCGCAGCACTAGCACGTTGAGAGAGTTGAGAGAGTTGAGAGACGACGCATCCAGCGCACATATTCGAGTCCCTGTTCGGAGGGCGATCGGGGCCTGTCTGTGCCCTCGACGGCTTGTGGAAACACCCGCCTCGCGATCTGCGGGATGAATTTTTTATTGTCGTGGACTTTGCCAGAGACGCATGTGCAGATGCTCACAGGCGTGACGAGAATGCTTCGGTGCTGTCGAATCAAAGCAACTGTGCGTCGTCGAACCCCTTTGTGCTTGACACACTCTCCGAGGCAAAGCTACCCAGCCACACCTTTCCATCAGCGCTGAGCACCCATGCCTTCCTTGTACTCGTTGACAAACGCCGAGGATGAAGCGTGTTACGTCCTCCACCCTCGACAGGATAGAAATATGATAATCGTCGATGTTTGCACCAAGTGGCGCGAACTTTCCATATCAAGTGGTATGGCATTGGATCGAACGTTTTTGCCCTTGTCTTCGCCTCTCATTCCCCGAAACCCTCACTGGTTCTGAAGAAAGAAGAAAGAAGAATGAACGTATGAAGAATGAAGAACAGGAGAGAGTGGAACCCAAACGCCTAAGCCGTAAATCGAGGTCAACTCTCCGACGTCGACGTCTCTTAAGGTGATCTGATGCTCTCTAGGGCGAACTTGCGTCCATGCTCTACATCATTGCCTTTACATTTGCATGTGCATGATACTTTTCCACTGTTTTATTTATTTCCGCTGCTCTACGAGTTTCCCCTACGAATGAAGAGGCACCATGTATTTTTGCGTCCGGAGTTGGATTGGGTTAGGCGCAAACCTAACTTTCTGCCCAACGACCCAGGATGAGTCTGTCGAGAAAGCGGTCCCGAAGCGACAGTCCATCTCCTGCAGTCCAGTCCAGCTTGCCCTTCAGAGCAGACCACGCCCCAATGGCAAATGGCACTCATCCATACTCATTCGGTGCACATCCGTCTCAAGGGGAGATTGAACTTGGGCCCGGACGAACGCAAGCTGACTTGAACGTTGGCCGTGCCTGCACACCAATTAGGGTTGGCTATGAACGGCGGCATGGTATGTCTTACCCCCCCCCATCACCTCCCTCTCCTTCCGGTCCCCCTCTCCCAGGCGATACGGGTATGGTGCGAGGGTGTGTTCAGCGTTGTCCTGTTATTGTGTCGGACGGGACCCCGGGGTTGAACCTACCCAGGGTCATCGGCCAGCACAACATTGAGGATCGAGAGCAAACGGCGCTTCGGATCTCTCCTCCACTTACAAGCCGCCGGAGCCACGGATTCCCCTGTCTTCGTCGCCTGTTGGCCTCGGAAGGACAACGGCACCGACTTTCCTTGCTCGTCTCATCCAGTCGCTGAGAGCTTAGCCTATTGAACAGTGGCCACCATTGACGCAAGCGAATTCGAGTTTCGATCCATTGCTGGGATTCCGTGGCCACGGCGATCGAGGTGGGGTGTTGCTGGCTTTAAATCCACGACCCCGTTGCGCAGCAGGAGCCGTTGAAAGTCCAACATAAAACAATCCCCATTCCGAACTAGCAATGCTCACCCGAACTCCCCTCCCCTTATTGTACCCTCTAACTAGGCTATTTCTCATCCAAGCCCACACGTTAGAAAATTCACATTATATCAATATCTTGATTTTTTCTCTCTCTATTTCTCGCTCTCTCTCTCCGCTCTGCTGCTCTCGGCTTCGGCTCGCTTCGCAATACGACAAGATACCCGTTGTCTCCATTTTGTATCCTCGTCCAGCTCCACATCACCTCGTGAGGCTTTTTTTCTCCCTTCCCTTTTCTGCTTTCCTCTTTTCGAGGTCCCAATCCAGTCCCAGCCTGAAGGACCCTCCTCTGTTTCGTACACCCCATCCCCCCAAGCTTTTGCTTGCATTGGGTTGTCCTTGGGCCACCTGGCAGTCTCCTAAGCCAGCGATGCAGAATTAAATATCCAGATTTGGTTACCAAATTAAACCCTCCTCCCCCACTACTACAAGACGCTTCGGCACCACAGGCCACAGGAAAACCGTGGGAGAACCACCAGACGCAAGACTTCGCGTCCAGAAAAGAACAAGGACGCATCCCAGGATACCAAAACCACTGGCCGGACCTTGGAATACCCTGGATACCTAACCCTTGGAGGGCATTCTTTTTCCTTTTATTATTTTCTGATTTGTTCATCTTGCTGGCTGTTATTTTTGTTTTTCTGAGTGTTCGCAGAAACTTGTCCCTCCTCATTTGCCGGATACCTCGAGTCACCGTTTTTATGCACCAGGGCCAGAGCTGCCTTACGCTGGGAACGAGATTGGGTTCCCATTTCTGAGTTTGGCGCCGAAGCGATCGGGTTTAGGTTTGCGTTTCTGAGGGAAAGCTTCGGGTGTCTTTGCACTCTCCTCTTTTCCTTCGTTCTTTCCCCCGGGCTACGCACCAGGTGTATCATCACTGTTCTGGATCTTCCTCGAACTCATCAGGTTCTTGTTTCCGGATTTTCTTCCCATCTGGCCTTCGCAACCCCCTTTGCAGAAGCTCCGGTTGAATTTTGAGACGCACTCCTTCCCTCTACTGCCGCGATTCTGTCAGCGTTGCTTGATCCTCTCTGGACGACCTCTTTTTCTTTTTTTTTCTTTTGGAGACCTTTGTGAACCCAGGCAGAAGAGGAACTCCAAAGAACATAAAGGTGAAGAGAAGAACAAAAGAGAAAACTTTACTTCTTCCATCATGAGCCGGAGACAGGTCACCCACCAGGACCCCTTCCGGAGTAGTGTCGCTAGCCCGGGTCCGGGGGCGGCACTTTGGAACTCGTCGCGGAGGTAGGTGTGGGCAGCACATGATGCTGCAGGTACATGGGGGCATCGAAATGATTTTCACAAGGGCTACATACTGACGAGGCTTTCTGTTAGCCCTGTTTATCTGGATGCGCGGCGGGGTAGTAGTCCTCCCAGTCGCACTTACTCCCAACCATCAGGGTAGGTCAAAGCCGTCGATCCCTTCTCCCTTGTCTTTCTGCTTCCCGCGCCTTTTTCCTCCTTGCCCTCGCCACTTTCCCTCCTTGACCTGAGAGCCTGGCATGTGCCGATCAGTTTGGAATTGGCCCTCCCCTCCTCCCGCCTCTTGCACTTCCCTGTTCATTCCTACCCTTTACTCCCCGTTGGGGAGAACCCCCACAACGAGTTATCTGGCCATGGATCGCTTAAGTATTTTCCTAGGGCCGCACTTTCTTCCGACCTTACCATCTCCCGATAGGGATGAATGGGCACGCTCCACCTCCTCGAGTTGAGACCAGTTTTCCCATACCGGTAGCCGCGCGTCAATTTTCGCCTGGACGGCCGACGCCGGTAGGGTTCCATCCGCAACCAAACTCGGGATATGGCCCGTTGAATGGCGGCGGAGCCGTCTGGAACTCGCAGAGTGCCATGTACTCTCCTACGGACTCGGTGGACGACATTATCGCGTCCTCCAACCTCTCAGACTGCTCTCTCGACAACGATGTAGGTCCGGCCTCGCCACCTGCCGGTCCGAGGTACCGTGCCGGACGCGGAGGAGGCGTGGAGATCAGCGGCGGCCGGCCCGCGCAAAGGCGTCCATCCAACCGTGACGAATTCGACGGGCCGCACCACTTCCTCCAACTGCCGACGGCGGAGTATGTGGCGATGCAGGAGCGCGACCTGCCGCACCTTCCGACCAACCTTCCGATCCAGGAGCAGGACTATATCCTGCGGCAGATGAACGAGCGGCTCTCCCAGTGCGCGTTTGACTTTGTGGCCAAGTATCAATTTCCGATTCCGCTAGCGCCCAACACACGGCCTGTGGAGAAGGCGCTGGACCGGGAGTGGGTAGAGTGGGTATACCTTCTCAAGAGATTGGCGACCAAGAGGCGGATACCGGCACGCGTGCTCTATAACGCCCAGATCAAGCAGTTTGTACCTACACTTGAACACTCTCTCGAGATGCGGTATGCTCCGTCCTCAGCCACCCCGTCGTCCGCGCCGATGGGAGCCGGGGCGGGTATCGGGCCAGGACAGGGTGCTCTAGGGATGAAGAACGGGCAATACATACAGCGACGTCCTCTCAAGGACGACAGGCACGTTTTGCAGCTCCTGTCGGCGGGGATACAGGTAGCTAAGATCCTGAAAGATGCGGGTGCAATGGATTACTTGGACAAGCTCTATGCATCGACAGAGAGGCAGATTTACGAGCGAGCACCGGCACGGTACCGCGGCTGAGAAATACACTTGCTCACCTCTCTTGCTGTCTCCCCCTCCTTTTTTCTTTCTTCACGCCTCTTGTTTTGATCCTGGTAGAGCGTCTTCCTTGGGATATGCCTTGTTCTTTCTCGTCGTCCTTTCGCTCTCGTATTTTTCTTCCAGTCCTTGAGAGAAAGGGTGGGGGTCCCCTGTTCTCCCAGCCTAGTTTTGCCCTTGTCAACCCTCACTGCTCCCTCCCTTTCCCTTCAATGTTCTTTTCTCTTTTCCCAGCCTTCATCCAGGTTTCAGAGGCTGGTATGAAAAGGGTAGGATTAGGATTGCTTCGTGCTTGATTCTGCTATTCTCACTTGATCATGTTTCTTGAATGACGTTATACCCTATCCGTCCTTGTTTCGTCTTGTTCTTTCGTTTTATACATTCAACCTCTCTTCAATGAAGTCTCTGACACTTTGGGTTCCTTTTTTTCTCCCTTTTCCTTTTTCTTATGTTTTCATTGGGACATGGAGGGGGATGAATGACGATTCTCTGGTGTATTCACTGCTACACCTAGTCAACTACTTAGAGGTCCCTTAGTTTGATCATTGCTCCCCACGCCTCGCAGAACAGAACACAAACTTATTCCTGGCATTAGAACTTTTTGTTTTTGGTGGGATTTCTTTTCCCCATTTCCCCATTTCCCCGCCTCCCCGTTCCTGCCCCTTTCCTCTCCTCTTTCGCGTCTTGCACTCGTGGTTTTCTCTATTTTCATGTTCTCTTCTTCTTCTTTTTGCATAGCCTGACATGCTGCGGATTTGGTTTGCGCTCATTGTATTCGTTCGCATCCTGCATAATGCCAGAACTCCTTTTTTAAACACAAGCGCCCCCATCAGCTCACGCGGGCGGTTGGTCCCTGATCCATGTCTCATTTTTGTTTTTCCCTCTCAGAAATTGAATGCATCTACCTCGGTATATATATATAAGAGCATCTAGCGATTGTCTTTTGGCGTTGGCCATCACGGCAGCTGTACGGAGAAGCGGAGGTTGAGGTGGACTCGGACGCGGTTCCTCTCGTTGTGATGATACTTGCCCTCTCCCCTCGGATGCGATATCTAGAAGGTGACGAGTTTCCCGGCACTTGCAACAATGACAATGGCATTCATCTTGCAGAGCAAAGCGCTGCACTCGACGGGGAAAGGACCCTACGGGTTTTGTTCAGCCCAGATTTGTTCCTCGACACCTGCCCTTTTCCCCTCGCCAATTCCCCTCTTCTTTTCTATTCATCTTATTTTATTTTTGTTCTTATTCACGAACTCTTTGCCTCCCAGATAGTTTATAAGCGCGGCATGTATTTGGAAGTCGGTCGGTTACTCAAGGATTCAATCAATTTTCGAGGGGGGCATCTAGAGGCCCAGAGATGGAAAAGATCCATATCTATCTGCAGAAAAAGATGGTGTTGGTGTATTCGTCAGCACGTGAGAGTTGATTGGAACGAGGGTCCGGCTGGGGCATCAATGCCGCAAAATTGGAGGGGTCGCGCCTGGTGCCGGTGCCCAACGTCATCAATTGATCTCAAGAAACGAATTCGTGGCGGGGTCTTTTTGGCGGGAGGGGAACCGGTGAACCATCTACCCGGTAGTCCCGCGAGACGGCATCCATAGAATCATACTCGTCTCTTTGCTCTTCCCCAGGCGATTGGGTTAGATGGACGGGTCGAGGGGGCCGAACGAAGCTCTGTGTCGCGTGCCCTCGACCTCGTCACGGCCTGGTTGCCTACCTGCACTTGGCCAGAACAGCACATCAATCTTGTGCAACCGACCATCTCCCTCCCGAATTAGAAGGGGGAAGAAGGGAGAGTGAGGGAGGGGTAGGTAGGCAGGCTGGCACCGGACATACTTGTAGATCCATGATCCTATCACTATCTACGATGTTGGCGTGTGTGCCGGGGAAAGTGGGGAAATGACTTGCATTGGTGAGGTCAACATGTGAGAGAAAAGTGAGGCGGACAACATTGAAGATTTGACGTGATGCGATGTTGAGGGTCCCCGAGCCTGGGAGCAACTTATTAATGCTCAATGCAATGGATCAATGCCGGGAGGACGTAGGCTAGCCTCCGGTAACGCCGAGTGGATGAGTTTTGTGCGTCGTCTTCTCACGCCGAGCCCCGCTATTTGCAAAGGGAAGAGCTCAGGCAGTATTACGAAATCCGATTTGCGCAGTAGGCATGTTTCCGTTGGGGAAGCACGACATTTCTTTTTCCCACGCCGCAGCTGAGATTGAGAGGCGGGGGTTCCTACGAGTGGTGAGGGCTATCGGAAGGGTTCCGGCGGGAGTATCCAAGGTGAAGGGGAGGGGTTTGCTCTGCCCCTCCCGCTTTTAACAAAGGAAAATCATCAGTTGCACTGATAATTGTGCCAAAAAATTAATTGGCAGGCATGAAGGGCCCCCAATGACTTTTTCACGGTATTGATGGGGAAAGATCATTGGTAAGGTCCTTAGGAACAGCAGTTGCGAGGGATATGGACGAGGTCGTGACTTGCCTTTTTCATCACCGACTGAATATGTTGGCCAATCAGGTGTATCCGTTTGCCCACGCGGTGGTGCGAAACAAGCCGGCGTGACGGGCTGACGAGATTACTCCCTGTCGCAACCGGAGTCCTCGGTGGGCGATGGCAATGGCAAGGTCACTAATAAAATCTCAATGAGAGAAGAATGAAATAAAAGAAAGAGAGGAAGACTGCCCGTCCTTTTTTCTTTTATCCCTATAATACCTGTCTGCTTGTTACAAACGGATACGAAGTCCGTCTCCCGCGTCGACCGTAACCGGGCCTGGCCCTTTGTCCTTGGATGTCCCGCTCTCGGTCAACCAACTCGTCCCTTCCAGCGGAGTGGCAAGCCAGGCTCCACTACCCTTCCGATGCCCTTCGGTATCCTAATGCGGCTTAGCGCACATGAGCGGAGGGGAGCGCCGCATCATTTTGTACTTGATCCAACATAAAGGACTTCCCCGTGTCGTGTCGCGGGGCTGGAGAGGTTTCCTCCAACGGAGGTCCCCTCTGTTGCCAGGCTTGGGAATGAGACTATAGAATTGATAATTTGATTGCGATATCTTTTTTTCGCAAGGCTTTTTTCCTTTGGACACGCGGTTCGAGCCATTGGAGACCGAGTGAGAAAACAGAAGACGAGGCCAAGGCTGCGGTTAGTTTTGCGATCTTTCGTGGGGCGATTATAACCAATTGGGCGGACTTGCTCCACATTCGACGATTGCTCTCCTCTAGGCGGACCAACGACACAAGTGCGCCAGAAGCTGACGAGCTGATCAACATAGGAACTACAGTTTTCTTACACTATTTTCTATTTTTACTTACTTAGACCCTGGGCTGCGGAAGGGCTGACCAAGCCTACGAACCTGCTCGAGAACAAGGAAAGGAGGAACGAAAGAAAGAGGACAACTTATAGCAAACCGAAACCCTCCCGGACAGGACGCCGATAGGGAAAAGCACACTCGACACGAGAAGCAAACAAACAAACCACCCAAGGAGGGCGTGTCATGGCATCCACCATGTCCCGCGGTCCCTCACCGCACGCCTCGTCGCCATACGACCCCGGAGCGACTCGGAGGAATCATGGCAGTACATTGACTACACGAGCATGGGCGCCGGCTCCGGTCCCGACTCCATAGGGTTCCTCCCGTCACCCGCGAGCGGGAGCCTCAACGGATACGCCATCATAGGCCGCGGTCAGGCGGTGGTCGGTGCGCCCGAGTCGCCCGGTTTCCTCGACCTGTCCGACGGCTCGCCGTATTCCCTAGGCTCTGCGGCCGGTTTCCTCCCGGTATGGGTGCCGGCTTCGCGGCGCAGGCTATTGCCTTGGGGTCGCCGTCAATACAGTCGGCGCCGCTGTTCATGGGATCCGCCGGGGTTGGTGCGGCGCCTGCCGGTGTGGCGCCGAATGATTTGTTGTTTGCCAATGCGCCGATGAATGGTGAGTCTAGGTTCCCTGTAC
This sequence comes from Parascedosporium putredinis, assembly GCA_949357655.1. NCBI lineage: Eukaryota > Fungi > Ascomycota > Sordariomycetes > Microascales > Microascaceae > Parascedosporium > Parascedosporium putredinis. Next base: position 1,196,295 of record CASHTG010000019.1, read on the forward strand.
CTTGATATTTTCTTTTCTCTTTTCATTCTCTCCCGTGTCAAAAAGACCGTGAGTGGGTGTGCGTGGGTGCGCGCGCGCTAATGCAAGCTTTTCATTCTTGCTCTTTTTCTACTAGGTTTCATTCAAGATCCTATCCTCCTCAACGGCTTCCCTGGCTCGGACGACTTTTCCGTCCTAGCCGATCTAAGAACCTCTCCGCAACCCGATATGGGCCTGATCGACTTCCGCACCGATATGTCCCCATGGGAGACGCACGACATCAACTTGGATTCCGTCGTGGAAAGCTCGCTGTCGCCATCTCTAGCCAGCCAGTCTTCTTCAAGCAAGAGCTCCCCGTCTCCCATGATCGAGGCCGGGGCAAGCGGCAAGGCGGCGGTGATGCCGATCCGAAAGGTCAAGAATGGTAAGGTGGAAAAGGCACCGACGACGAGCAAGGCGAAGAAGAAGAAGACGACGGCGGCGGCAGCGGCGGCGGCGATGCACAACACGGCGTCGGGGCAGACGGACAATTTTGTCGTCATGACGCCGACGACGATCAACGCTCATTCGGGGCGGCCCAACCCATTCGAGTGCTTCGAAGCCATGATGAGCACGTCGCACAAGGGCCGCAAGGGACCGCTCGACAACGCGATCAAGGAGAACGCGCTCCAGGTGCGCCGGCTCGGCGCGTGCTTTTGTTGCCACAGCCGCAAAGTCAAGTGCGACAAGGTGCGGCCCTGCCGGAACTGCAAGAAGCTGGCGGGCAACGTGCCGCAAATCGTGTGCTGGCAGTTCCCCGACTTCCTCCCCGTTCTCTTCCCTAAGTTCATGCGGAGCCACCTCGCCAAGGAGGAGGTGGCGCGTTTCATCTCGGACAACATTCAAAAGTTTGGCGTGGAGGGTCTGGAGCGGCCAACGTGCACGGTGGAGCTCTTTTCGGGCACGCGGTTCCGGACGGTACTGAGGATACAGGGCAAGTTCTTCACCCCTAAGACGACGGATGTGCTACAGCAGTGGCATTTGAATTCGGACCGGGCCGGAGTGGACCTCCAACTCCGAAACGCCGTGCCCATCGGTATCGACCCGGAGCAGCAGGGCCGGAATGGCGACGGCGACGGCGACGGCCCCAAGGACGACCTGAAGAAGAAGTGCAAGGAATACGTGGCGGCCATCCTCCGGGAGCCCGAGTACGCTGAACAGCTGACGGAAACGTTTCTGGACACGGACGTGCCGAGGCGCATTCTCCGCATCGTAAACACCTACCAGACACAAACAAATTCCGCCATTGTGAGGCGGGCGATGAACGTGTACACGCTGCACTACATCCTCACGCGGCACCTGTGCATGACGCGGCGGAGCGTCGTCGACCTACGGGACACCAACCTCGTGCCGCAGGGGCTCGTGTGGGTCACGCCGCGGCTGCTCAACCGGCAGATCAAGGCGGTGCTGGACGAGATGATGCAGCGCGAGGTGCAGCGCCTCTTCGAGGCCTTTTCCAAGAGCCTCAAGCCCAAGGCCAAGGGGAGTGGGCGCCGTGCCTGGCTGCCTTCCTCGTGCTCTGCCTGTTTATGGAGTCGGTGGAGACGGCGGCGGACAATTTCGTCGTGTGTGACAACGAGGTCAAGAGGCGCGAGGGCCAAGCGCCCGAGTTTAAGCGCGCCGAGGCGCTGCGCATCAATGACGAGATCGAGAAGCTGCCGTTTCGCCAGTTCCTCTACCAGTTTCACCAAATATACCAGACGCACTCGAAGGACGTGTCGGCCAAATCGTTTAACCCCTTCTTGACGAAAACTTTGCCGCGGGCGAGGGGCTTGATAAGGCGGGGTGCAGCTCGTGCACTCGCTGAAGTTGTTGATTGAAGGAGATCGCTGTAAGTGTTATTGAAGATAAGCGTTGGCGAGAGGCCCCCCTCTCCCAAAAGGAAGGGCTTGATGTTGTTTGACTGTTCAACTCGATTCACGTGGGTGCTAATGTATCCTTTTTCTTCAAAGTCATGGGCAGGGATTTACAGACGCTTGCCAAGCCGATTTTGCCAAATGACGAATCCCACCCATACCCCAGAGACGTGGCGTACAGCTACTTGGGCAAATTGGCGTCTAGGTTTCTCTTGTCCTTTACGGATGAGCAGTATGTTTTTGACGAGGATACGTTTGACGCGGTATTGGTCTAGGCAAGACGGATGACGGAGAGCCATCCCGTATCGGTCACACACTTTGCTATCTACGACTTTTTCGGTCCACTCCTTCCCTTCTCTCTAGCATCTTCTGTACTTGGTCTTGGGGCGGCATCTCGAGGCAATCTGAGCGGTCAGGGCTCTTGAAAAGATTTCGTTTCTTTTTATTTCTTAAATATTTCGGCCAGTAGAGAGGATGCAGGGCCAGGCGTTTGTTTGTTTTCTTTACTCTGGGAAACGGAGCATATCCATTGGTGTCCATGCATGTAACAACATTGGATGTCGAGAGGCGAGCGCATCGCGATGCCATGATCCAGCGACAGGCTGGTCTGTATCTACGCAATTATAGAGATATGCCTCTCTAGGGATATATTACATGTCATGTTGAACGACAATCGTTGAGAACTCGCGTAGCTAAAGGTGAGCCAACGCTCGTGCTTGACGTGACACAGAGTTCTCCCTGAGCGGATCTTGAACAAGGTCATGGATACGGATGCACTCGCCTGATAAGTTTGGGTTCCAGGCGACACAGGGGAGCAGACCATGACTGATGTGGAAATGGGCAACACAACTGTGCGCTGTGGTATTAGATTACAAACAAAAGAATATCACGCGAGAATGTATGTCCGATTTTAGTCCTGGGGCCGCATCAAAATAACGGCGAAAACAGGGTGGAGCGGACGGGTTGTCTAGACCCTTTGGTTCAATCTCCCACTTGCGAATGAAATAATCTAGTTAACACCAAACGGATTGAAGCCAGAGGGTGTAGGCAAATTGTGGGTGTCGCTTTTCTCTTCTCTCTCTTTCTGTCTTTCTCTTCCCCTCTCCCTCGTTCGAGGCAGACGAGGGCTTACGAGGTCAGGAAACCGAAAAATAAAAACACGCAAAAAAGCAAAAGCAAAAAGAGGAAAAAAGGGGATGGGGGATAGCAAAATGAAACCGGGCAAGATGATGAAGGTCAAGCCAGGGCAGATTTTCATCTTCCACGATGCAGTCGCGTGGCGGAGTTGACTCGACATCCCAAAGACCCTGGTCGGTGATACGAAAATCAAAGAAAAATTTTCCTCGTCGTCGGTGCCCGACTCTGTACACCAGCTGCGCAAAAGCCACGTTTTTGACTTCGCCCACATTTCATGAAAAAAAAAAACAGGAGCGACGTGGTCAAGGGAGGTGGCGAGCATTCGACTATGCCGGTTTGCTCGTGGCTTTTTTTTTTGCTGCCCATCGCCCTTGATCCCCTGCCACGATCAGAACTGTATCTTCTTCGGTGCGGTGTCTGGTTTGCCCATCGTGTCAACCTTGGATAAGAGCCACCAAGCAATCGTCGCGAAATTCCGGTCAGGAGTGAGAGGATTTGTTTGGGCATGAATGAGAAGGGAGAAAAAGAAAAAAGGAAGATGAAATGGAGAAAGGAATGGTTGCAATCAGCACCAGGTTGACAAGACGCAAGAGTTAAAAGGGGAAAAAGGAAATTGAAAAATTTATATTTTGGAGATTGCGCGCACATTAAATACAATTTGGTCTCTCTGCTAATAAATCCACTTCTGGAGTGAG